>CM048841.1:18735729-20119896 GCA_026545765.1 Plantago major | reverse complement strand
GAAGTCCTTGCAATCTGATCTTCGAGTGGAAACCCGGGATTGTTGAGCATTTTTGCTTCTGATGTTGCATACCCGGGATGTTTAACCATGCCGTCAAGTTTCTTATCTTCAGAACCACATCCTGATCCTATGTCATAATTAAGCCGCACACTGTGCCATGGAGGTGGTATTGGAATTGCCAGGGGTTTCTTAGAGGTAGGTCGTAGTGACACTTTCTGATCTGTGATAACTTTCTCCATCGCCATAGCATGTGTATATGCATTGCAATCAGGAAAGTCCAAAGGAAAACAAGGCAACTCAATCTGCAAAAATGAAAAGGTTATGGCTTTACTAAAATTTTCCAAGATGCGTTCACACAGTACAACTGTACAAATAAAAACCCTGAACTTACTTCGGATGCAATCCACTGCTTCTCTCTAAGACCTATCACATGAGCACCATTTGAAATAAAAGCATTCCAAAATACTTTAGTCCAACTCAGAGGAATAATGACTGAATACCTGAAGAATATGAAGGAAGAAACCATAAAGGTAAACTATATTTTTCTTGTAGTTGTACTTTTAGATGAAAATTCTGAACGACAAAGACCTTGCAGTCAGGAGAGTGGAGACAGGGACACATGGTTCTTCTAATTGCATTTTTCAGCCTTAATAATAATGCAAAAACAATAATTATAAATACTTTAGTTAAACTCGGTCGGGCCGGGCCCAAAACCATTGACCGGAGGTAACGGCCACCTCTGGCGGCGGCCGCCAACACCATTTTCTTAAGGTAGTTTTGTGTTAAGAGTTTCTAATTCCCTCCAAATTTCATTCTGGCTCCATGCATTGCTCACAAACAGTATTATAGAGTGGTAATCACTAATCATAGACTTCAAAGGAAGCTGTTCTTTAAGTTTGAAGTATAGAAAATGATCATACATGCAAGAGTTGGCAGGCCAACAACCATGGTTCTCTGATCACACAAATTGAGGGTTCTGTACTTCGAGGCGAACGTGGGAGACACACACTCACATTCAAACACTATTTGTTTAACTTGTACCTTATAACAGAGTCTTTGTGGTTCTTGTTCTTCAGCAGCAACATAGGGCACCATCTACCATATTTGCCTTCGCCAGAAGTACCACACGTCCCAGAATTTCTACGACCAACTCGAATGAACTCCACACGCTGATGCTGCTTCTCCATGCAGATAGTACTTTCTTCATTGGGAGGGCGTATCCCTTTGCTAAGATCCCACAAGCTGCTAGACCCAGCTGCACATTCTGTCTCATTGTCTGGCGTTGAAGGAATCACATGCTTTTTAGTTTCACATTTTCTTAGAGAAGAAAGATGATTTTCTTCATTAACACTTTCACTTTCTTTCTTAGTTATTACACGAGGATCCATGACATTGAAAGAATTAACAACAGAATTTGAATTCTGATCATTGTTCTTGAGGATGGACATCTTCTCTAATTCCCCACAATCATCATGCTCAGGCTTCTCAGAATTACTGTGCAGCAAATGAGCGAACCATCATTAAAATTCACCCGTGTTTGTAAGAAATCAGAGGGGAGTAAACACATTACTGAATTTCACCTGCTAACGAGTAGTAGTGTCTTATGCAGGAGCTGAAGTGCTTTTGATCCGATCAATTCCAACCTCGCGAGCTGCCCCTCTAGAGAAATACACTCAACTGAACCACCTGGAATATCCAACTAAAATAGAATTGTCAATAATTGCTTCAAGATAGTTGTGCAATTTATGCTTCGTACAATTAACTAAACCTTTTTGCAGGCCAGGTTTTGACCACATAGACATTCGTATTATCTGTAATAATTGCTCCTCGAGGAAAATTGCAATGCATATAATTCAGCAGACTCACAAGGAGGCTTTTCTGACACGGGAGATAATATTTAGACCACACTCAGAATCTAGGATTTTATTGGGTGAATATCCTGGATTTATAGTTACATAATGATCAAAGAAAAATAATAGGCTATGTAGCACAGATACATCTGTGGGGTGGACGTATCCGTATCCATACGTCTTGGATGTATTTCTCAGATCTCTTTAAAATACATATCCACTTTCAATCTATTTGATTTTCATTATAAGCAAGACTCCCAAGGTTTGCTTAGTGCTTTAGGGTCGGACGTCGGAGTGTAAAGGAAAAATAGTCCAGAGGCATATACAAGAACTATACTCAGAATAAATGGTCCTAAATATATACTAATGAATATGATAAAAATGTTAACGTATCCGTATCCCTTTTTTGGGACTTTTACGTATCCACGTATCTGTATCCTTTTTTTGGGACTTTTGCATATTCCCGTATCCGTCTTGTACCAGTTTAATATCCGTATCGGTGCTTCCTAGAGAATAGGTGATCAGAAGAATATTCTTGGTTTTCAACTAATAACGCAGAGTAAGTAAAGACTAAAGACAAAGACCTGCCTTCCCTAAATGTCAAGGAAAAACACTCCAAGACATGGGTGAGTGGTAATGTGAGTTTAGAATGATGTTTGATAAATGTGATATTTTCTAATAATTTCAGAATAACCAAATGCTTACGTGAACTGATAAACTATGGTTTCTCACAGAAAGTACTATATACTCATACCTACCTGGCTTTTACAGGCAGAAGTCAGTGCATCATACGCTTCCACTAAAGCAGCACCATGTATTGATATCCAAAGCTGGCGGATGGTAGTTACGTCAGCAATTTCTTGTTGTCCACCATCAACATTCGTACTAAGACACTCTGTAATACTGGAGATCTGTGGCACAGGTCGAAACATGTAGGTAACAGGAGCAACAGGTCGAAGACTTTCTTTTCCCGCATGATAAAGCTACAAAATGACAAACATATAAAATTGTGACCACTTGGGCATTTATGACATACTATAGAGAACTTCACTCACCATAGCACTTCCAAAGGTGTCACCAGAAAGAACCTGATGATAATTCTCAACGTTTATTGATGGAGCAGGCACAAACACAGAAGTCAGGATCGACAGTAATGATTCCTGAAATATACACCAGTAAATACAGACCATGAATTGCGAGTGGAAGGATCGTGAAGCTTCATTCGAGTTAAGATGATACTTGCCTGTGAACCCTCTAACTGAACAGTACTATAGTAACTAGCATCATGCAGAAGCACTCCAGTTTTTAGCTTCTTCAATATAGCTCTAGAGCCTCTCCCTCTGTATCAATAAAACACAACAACTGACCTCCTCAGGTATGTGACTAGCAACTTATAAATTCATAGTACCATTTTATTTTATTTTCCCGATATTTCGTCTAAGCTCTCTAATAGCTCATCAAATAGTTTCAGCCTTTCAGCAATACATGAGAAACTACACATAGTGATTCAATTAGATGAACCTCTTCTTTGATTTGCATAAATCATAGTCATCAGAGCTCTAACTCATCAAATAGTTTCAGACTTTTAGCAACACATGAGAAACTACAAACAGTCATTCAATTAGATAAACCTCTTCTTCAATTCTCATAAATCATAGTAACAGCAAATTATGAATTAAAAAATAGACACAATTAGGCACTCAATTACCAATTTCAACAATAAATCAGAAACTAAGCTACACATCTACACACAGCAATCAACTTAGTAACAACGATAGCACTAACCTGCCATGAAGACCAAGAGGAACATAGAATCCCCAGCGTTTCACCATCTCGAACCGTTTCGCAAGCCAGACGTGAGTTCTGAGCCTCCTAGTTCCGTCTCCGGAAACACCAAAACCGGATTCTGGATTCTTCTTAAGCTCAATGGTTCTCCGAAGGCGACGAGAAAGCTGCTGCTGCTGCTTCTCTCCATGAGCCTTGTCTGATGAAGGAGTAGTGTTTCGACACCGCTTTTTGGCAATTCGATGATCGTGGCTAGTGGTTCTTCGCCTCTTGTTCCTCTGCGAGCGGAAATCGTTGTTGATCCTGTTGGAGAGGAGGGAGTGAAGTGCCTGGAGCTCGGAAGATCGAGATTCGGCGAATTTACGGACGATGAGCTCCGACGGTGGAATTTGTCGAGGTTTGCCAGAATCGGGAAGCATAATGTAGGTAGCTTCTGCTCTGTGAGGATGATTGGTTTTGAGGAGGAGATCCGGCGACTGGTGAGGAGGGCGGCGGAGCGATGGAGGAGATGGCCGGAGTGAAGAGTGCCGCCGGCGGGTGGGTTTAGGGATGGGGGGAGGGAATAACTAACTGACGACTTTATGTTTAGTTTTAGGTGGAGAGGTAATTAGAAAAAGTAAAATCTCAAAATCCCAAATATTCCGTCCGACCCCGCCCTAGAAGCAATGTATGGGTAGATTGAGGTAAAATTCCTCGATCATTGCCCGTCTATATTCTTTCCATAATCATCACCTAATCTGCATTTTATTTCGATATCAAGTGACTGGCGATTGTAGTAGGTTTCGACTTATTAGTAGTCATGGATTTTCATAACCTGCAAATATATATAAAAAAGGACAGAGAAAGAAAAAACATGGAACATATAATTTTTATTTATAACTTGCGGGCTACAATTTAATTTTCGTTGATCTCTTAATTGGGGCCTCAACAACTTAATTGGAATTTTGGGTTTAACCTACAATTTGGTAGTAGGGAGTTTGATGGAGTCGTTTGTGACTTAATCCATATCTAACTATGGAACCTTAACCAAGATCTCCTGTTTATAAGAGAATGATGAATTACGGAGTAAGGTATAATCTTATCATAATTTTGGAGATAATCTTTATCCCAAAACCAGATAGACTATAACTGGGTAAGATTTGACACTCTCCATATCTTCTAAATATTATCACATATTTTTGTGAAAATTATCTTTAACTATAAAAATATTTTTGTGATAATATCTTTAAATATAAAATTATTTTCCGCAACTTAAACCCTACTTTAAAGTTATTTACTAGACTATCTCTAACCGCGTTCATCTGGCTGGGTCTTTTAAATTTTTAATCTATGATATGTAAAATCGATTTTATAAGGTTCTTTATGGTTTGTCTCTTGCTTTTATTTTATTTCACTGTTTAAAGTTTACTTCCTATTTCATTTATCAAAAGTACTAAACCTAATATTTTTTAATAGTTCCACAGGGTTTATGTAGCAAACTCGTCGTCTTCTGGGTCGAGGCCTGACCATTTGGACCGATGCGTTATTCCTGGTTGCTCTTCTGGTGATATTTAGGCTCCACTGGCTATTATACCACTACTAACACATATCCTTTATCGTAGACTCTGTCCCCACACGTGCGCACAGTAGATTTCCTAATTGATCACTCGTCCTATATGAATGCTACATGAAGAACATAAGCCAGATGGCGGAATTCCCAAAACTCTGTGGATTTATTGTTTTAGAGTTATCACACTTAAAATCGAGTTCTTATGTACTGTTTCATGTGCACATTATTGGTATTTGTAGCGTCCTCAACTCATTTAAAGTATCTGAAAGCTTTGGGCGTTACGGTTTTACAGCAGATGATGGAAAATGAAAATTCTTAATTCATTTTTTTTGGATTTATTTGGAATTTGAGGGGAAAAGAAACCCTAAAAGACATTCAAAATGAACAAATCCACCAACATTCGCGCGGTTCCCAAAATTGGCCGCCCAAACGTCGCCTTATAATTCATCATCATCGGCCTGCCCAGATTCAATCATAATCCCAAATTCACAAGTTTTCTCTGTCAATCACCAAACTTGCTACTGGACTACTTTCCTGCTCAACACCACTTCTCATCAAGGTAAATCTCTCACATACACTTTCATATTTCTCAGATCTGATTTTTTTTTTTTCGTTTTTTTCCCTTGACGAGGGGTGTTTTTCACTTTTCGGAATCAGTGTGCTTCTCAGTTCTTCCAACGACGTTCGTATTTGATTCAGAGAAACTGTTTTTCAATTTTCCAGTAACTTTCTGGGCGGAATTTCTGTTTAGATGACTGTAATTCGAAGCTGTGACGTAGAATTGAAAAAAAACTAAAACCTAGATTCCTTTCAGGTCAGTTTTTTATTATACACGTTCATTTATGGTTCACATTACTGAAAAATTGAATCTTGGTTAGCTCTATTTGAAAAGGATTGGCTAATATTGCAGTTGAAAATTTTGCGGTTTCCTTCTAATTATTAGTCAATGTATGTTTCAGTAGAGTGTAATTTCGAAGATTGGGTTGGTAAATTGGTATTATAAGCTTTGGTATCATATTTTTAGAGCTTATTTGTTTATATACACTGGCAATTTCTGGAGAAAATCAAAGGTGAGTGATCAAGTTGTAGTGCAAATGTAAGTTGATTGTATTTTGGACAGGATGGGGATTTGTCAGAGGCCATCTGCTAGCACCAAAAGGGGAAAGGTAACGTCAAGAAATGCAGAGAGAACAGAGGACAGAGGTCCTCAAGATGTCGACTTTGTTCGTCTGGCACAAAGAGTTGATAGGCTGGAGGCTCGTATTGAGTTGTTCTGGCAGAGGATTCAACAAGATAATCAAGCTGTTGCCTTATTGCAGCAGCAAAACCCCGCACCAAATCTATAGGAGCTCTCTTCGAATCGAACATGAAAACTATTGACTGCTCTTATGCCATCTAATTGCATATAGTCTAAAACATGCAGACCTTGGGTGTTTTGAGCTGTTCTGGATTCTATTTTGCTTTCTTAGCAAATAACTGCAGAACCGGAAGTTGTGGAAATGCATTGTTATCATCTTGAACTTTTGTTCAAGCCACTATTATATTAGTATGTGATGCTTTAACCTTCAGCTTTGTTAAGTTTGTCGTTTGGAAACTCCTGAGCTGTTGTTTATAGCTGAAAGTGGTTCTTACCCTTAATCGATGTCTACTACACTAGTATTTTGTATGATGGGGGGCATTCTTAGCAACTCAGTGGATCTGTTGATCCATTGGTTTTGTGAGTGTTGGTCGTTTGTGTTTAACTATAAAGGTGTTGATACAGGGTTATGGACTTATGGTCTTTGGTATCAGGTCTACTGGCTTCAGTGTGCTGTTTAGCCTTGCTTGCTTGTTGACCTCCCTAATGATCAAACTTGGCGTGCATTACCGATACAATATTGGGTTTTGCACAATGTTCTGTTTTTAGTTTTGTATTAGGCACAGACGCACAGTGCTGTGATGTGTAACTAATAACACACTGAAGCTCTCAGTATGCGTGGAACATTTTTCCTGAATATGAAACTGAAGAACATGTTTATCTTTGCAAGCACATTTAGGTGTATTTGATCATGATCTGTGATAGAAATATTCCCAGCTTATGTGATAAAGTGCTTAGGAATGTAAGCTGAAGTCATACATACACCTTGCAGTCTTGCTGATGATCACTTAATGTGGTCTGCCACTATTTAAGATATCCTCTAAGAAAAATTAATCAATCTTGCCTGAGTTCTTCCTGCAGATTTTTTATGTTCATATCTTGCGTGAGTTATGGATTTACTGCAGTAGGCATCCATAACATGTTCTGCGTTTTACATGTTTGTGAATTCCCATCCCTGTATAATAATTTATAACCTGTATTCTCCATTTGGTACTTGCATTATTGTTTGAGTTTTAGACTAGGAAAAACGAGATTATATGAATGTAGACCAGGCATATTTGTAATTTTCAAAATAGATACTCCTAGGTTTGAACAAAAATGCAACAGCATGTGTTATTAACACCATGAAACAAAATTCTGATACAAGGTATGTCAGATCACTGTCACAGGAAAGCTATGGCCTATGTGCTAGTAATTCAAATTTAATACAAAGATTGCAGATGCAACTGAGATAATAGATGGCAATTAATGAAATCTGGAATTGCCCAAAACTAGAAGTTATTGCATTCTCAAATCCTAGGATTATGGTTGTTGCTCTTGAACTGGTTGAGACATCAAGCTGGCTAGTACTGCTTCTTGATTACTTGGAGCCAAGAGTATTTTTGACTGCATCAGCAGTGCCCTGGGCAATGCTTGCAGCACCAGATGCAGTACCTTGTGCTATGTTTGCGGTGCCAGATGCAACCCCATGCGCCAGATCTGTGACACCAGATGCAGCACCGTGTGCCATGCTGGAGGCACCAGATGCAGCACACTGCGTCATGTTGGCTGCACCAGCTGCTGCGCCATGTGCCATGTTCACTGCTCCTTGTCCCACGTTCTTAGCTTGTGAACCAGTCTTCCATATTCAAAACACCATGAAAGTTTTTTTGGTACTATTAGATAAGATTTGAACACACCATACATAGAAATTACTACTGGATTTGAACATACCTCTTGCAGCAAGTTGGAGCCTTTGTTTTGGATGTCCTGCAACATTGCATTTATCTGTTAGTATGGAATAATGGTTTAAATTACGAGACATTAAAATGATTTGTTTTCGCTGAAGACGTAGTGTAGTTGAAACATTTTCTTCCCACTTTATAAACTTTGAAACAATTATGGGACAAAAATATTTAGAAAAATCTTTAAATGACTTTCTTTTCTTCAGCACACAGTAGTGAACTTACCTGACAGGGAGATTGTTGGCTTGCCATTTTCTGTGTGTACTTTTGTTTTGGAGTATCAAAATTGTGGGTATATGAATGTGATGATTTAAACAGGATCAATTGGCAAGTATATATATAGGTTTTTTGGCATGTTGGTTCATGAATAATCCCATTTGGGCAAAGGTCAGCCTTTTCCGTAGGATTTGGGCTAGAATGTTTCAAGTTTTTTATTGATTACGTTGCAGTTTGCAAGGACAAGAAAATTCAACGGGTATAAATCATCACATCATCTGCCAAATCAAAATTATCTCTAATCTTGTTCTACTTCCCCCCTCCCCCCTCCTCTCAATCAGGTTACACGTTACCATAAGCAGCTTATTTCAAGTTGCACTCACCTATAAATTATATGTTCCTGGAATTGTTTATGTGAGTGGTACGTACACATAAAGTCGGGTGTATAACCCTTATACAGTTACACTACATGTTTTCTTTGTCCTTATTTAATAAGACGCGCATGACTGTACATGGAAAATGACAACTTATGCAAGCAGTGATGTCAGGACTAATTTATCGTGTTAATTACAATTAGTCTTGTTTATGTTTTTCTCAGTGTTTAATAGCTACGGAGATGATGTGTGAGTGTGTTGTCTCTTGTGTGGAAAAATTCAATAATAGAGTGGTGATTGATTGCATTGCGAAGTCAAGTTCGTACCCTTTTGGCTATATAAGCTACAACTTGACATTAATAATCATAACTCAAACATGAATAAAATATAGACGTATAATAAACTTAACAATTACAATGCCACTAGAGAAAGTATCGTGGGGATCGTATGTATGTATGTATATATTAAAATGTATCGACAAACATTACACTCATAATCTGATCACAAAAACGAAACATAATACTCATAATCAAAAAACATTACAGAATCGGTGTTAGATTATACTTATACTTAAAATAACAATCGATCCCTATGCTAGTCCCTTAAAAATATGTCATATCTAACAGGAAAAAGAAAAAAGGGCCTACAATATCACTATACATATATCTTCAACACACATGAATTGTGAAGCTGAAAAATCAGGCTAAAATGGCACCACCAGCAATAGTAGAGATGATGAGCCAGGTTGGTTCAGCCATAGCAGGACTAATGGTAGCTTACGCCATGTTCCAAAACTACCTTCCTTACCAACTTCGTGGCCCAATCACTCGATCGTTACATCCAAAAGCTCATCAATTTCTTCAACCCTCACCTCACAATCACCTTCCCTGAATTCCAGCAGGGCCAACGCTTCGGTCGGAGCATGGCCTACACAGCCATCGAACGGTACCTAAACGCCAACTCCACCAAGCAGGCCAAGCGCCTCTACGCCTCTGTCGCACGTAACAGCGAGGCACTCGTGTTAACCATGGCTAGCCACGAGCAAGTGATTGATGACTACCAAGGTGCCAAGCTCCATTGGTATTCCTCCCAATCGAAGCCACAAACGCAGTCCGTCTCGTTCTACCCTCAGGAAGACGAGAAGAGATTCTTCCATGTAAAGTTTCATAAGAAACACCGGAATATGGTCATCGAGAGCTACTTGAAACACATCCTGGAGGAGGGTAAAGCAATCACGGTTAAGGAACGGAGGAGGAAGCTTTACACCAACAACAAGAACGATGGGTGGCGGTCTCCAAAAAGTATGTGGAGCCATATCGTGTGTTGATCACCCTGCATCATTCAACACGCTGGCAATGGACCCTGCCAAGAAGCAGGAGATCATAGACGATCTTATTACATTTACAAAGGCAAAGGACTACTATGCAAAGATTGGGAAGGCTTGGAAGCGTGGATATCTCCTCTACGGCCCTCCAGGGACGGGAAATCGACTATGATTGCCGCAATTGCTAACCTCCTCAAATACGATGTGTATGACCTCGAATTGACAGCGGTGAAGGACAATACGGAGCTCAGGAAGTTGTTGATTGACACTTCGAGTAAGGCTGTTATTGTGATAGAGGACATTGACTGCTCTCTTGACTTGACAGGTAAAAATTCCAGTCTTATCTAAAAGTTCAAACTTACACATATACAACGAAGTCAATCAATTTATATTAGATGGCTAACTCTCTTGATCGAGACTATTGATTGGAAATGCTTATATAATTGTAAGGTTATAGGTCATTGGTTTTGATCTCTTGGTGTTTCACCTAAGATTGGATGAACGAATTAATTCATTTATATTAATTTTTGTAACAACAGGCCAACGGGAGAAGAAAAAGGACAAGGAAGAAGAGAAGAACAAAGATGTGGATGCAATAGTTAAGGGAAGATGAAGAAGTTGGAGGAGGGTAAGAGTAGCCAGGTTACCCTGTCAGGGCTACTCAACTTCATAGACGGCTTGTGATCAGCTTGCGGTAGTGAAAAGATCATTATATTCACAACGAATTACATCGAGAAGCTTGATCCTGCATTGATCCGACGTGGGAGAATAGATAAGCATATTGAGTTGTCTTTTTGTGGATTTGAAGCATTTAAGGCTTTGGTGAAGAACTATTTAGACATTGATTCGAACAAACTATTTGGGACGGTTAAGCAACTGTTGGAGGAGGTCAATACAACACCAGCTGATGTTGCAGAGAACTTGATGCCAAAGTCGGGTGGTGAGGATGCCGAGACATGCTTGGTGAGATTGGTTAAGGCACTCGAAGAAGCGAAGGAGGAAGCGAAGAGAAAGGTTGAGGAGGAAGAGAAAAGAAGGGTTGAGGAAGAAGAGAAGTTGAAAACTGAGAAACTAGCTAAAGAAAACGAAGAGGAGAAGATGGCCAAGGAGAATGGTGATCCCATGTGAAATTGGACAATGGTAAACAAGATTTGAGTAGTGACGTGAAAGAGAATGGAGAGTGAGTTGATGGAAGCACAAAGTGAGAACTATTTAGCAAGAATAATTGTATCTTATGGATTTATGTTCGATCTAATTATCATGTCTACTGATGGAAGCACTTAAATTGTAATTTTTCGTCCCCAGTTGTGAGACCCATAGTCGGAGAATAAATGAAAAATGAAAACGACTCCGCTGGGGATCGAACCCAGAATCTCTGGTTTCGTAGACCAGCGCCTTATCCATTGGGCCACGGAGTCAATTTGCTTACATAAAATTACTGTAGTGAAAACCGTTTGGTTGGCTAGATTGAGACGCTCAAGCCAAATCAAGAAACCCCTCCATCTCTGGGACTCCATTTGAAGAGAGTTTTATTGGAACTCAATACGCTTGTAATGAAAGTCCATTGGTCTAAGGAGGAGGATGGTTTTTAGTACATTCCTAAAACAATAAACACGTAGTGAAATTATATCAGATCGTCAAACTCTTCTTCAAGGCGTACTCAAATTTTCAAACATAAAATTTTATCAGAGAGATCGTGTTTATAGTTAATTCAAGATAGACGGAGTAATATTTGTGAAGTAAAATATGCTTTTCAATTAAAATAGCCAAAGTCTTGAAAAATGTAAGATTTTCCTAAAAGATAGGAAAATCAAGTTTTTTTTTTGTGATTTTCGCGGTTTTTGGGCTTTAGTGGTCTAACCGGCTGAGTTTCTTAAAAAACCGTCGAGTCACACATTTTTCGTTGTGCTTTTAATATATTATGTTATGGTTTTAAGTTGTTAGCATTTAAAGTTCCAGTTACAGTTTTAACGTATTTTGTTAATGTTTAAGAGATGATGTGATGGTTTTAATGCGTCGGTATTGTATGTTTGCAATTATAGTTTTAACCTAATTTGTTAATTTTCTAAAAGATGGTGTGATGGTTTTATAGAGCGCCATGATAATTTTTAAGATGGATTATTATAGTTTTAAGTGACAATCTAACATCATTAAAACCACCATTAACCAAGTATAAAAATTTCAGGATACTATTAAAACATCAATATACAATCTTAAAATAAGCTACTTGAATCATTCAATCATCAAAATGTTTTAAAACATGTATTCTCATAGGAAAAAAATTAAAATAAACGTTCATTTGGTGGTGAACTTTGGCTTCCTGCCTTTTTGTTGTTTGTGCTTTGTTGCTTCAATATTGTTGTGACATCTTTGAGAGATCTATCATCAAACTCGATATCATCATCACCACCTGCTTAAAACATTCATTAACTGGATTAAAACCATAACAACTCTCAACAAAACTATCACATTGATGCTTAAAAACAAGGAAGAAACATACAACACAAGCTAAAAACAATAACATTAATGCTAAAAACCATGACAGTGCATCTTAAAACTATAAAAAAGCAGGAATATGCAATACATGTTAAAAACAGTAACATTGCTACATTAAACCGTAACAATGTCTCTTAAAACTATAACAAAACATTTGCAAAAAATCAAATTATAAATATTTCTCAAAAGCTAAAACACTAACATTAATGCTTAAAACAACAACAATAGGTCTTAAAACTATAACATATACGCTACAAACAATAACAGTCAGAAATATTCAACATAAGCTAGATATAGTAACATTAATGCCTAAAACCATAATAGTGCATCTTAAAACTATAATAGTGCCTCTTAAGACTATAACAAAGCACATACATTCAACATAGGCTAAAAATAATACCATTGATGCTTAAAACCATAATAATATTTTTTAAAACTATAACATTGCCTCTGAAAACTATAAATAATATTTGTAAAAAATCAAATCATAAATATTTCACCAGAGGCTAAGAATACAAATGTTGATGCTTAAAACTACAAAATAGGTCTTGAAACAATAACATATACGCTAAAACAATAATAGGCAGAAACATTCAACAGAAGCTAAAACCATAACAATAATTCTTAAAACTGTAACACCAGTTCTTCAAACCATAACAAAGCACCAGATAACATGATTGTGAAATGATTTGATTTTCACTGTACGAATTTCAGATCTAAAAATATCAGATTGTAAAATCAACGAAAAAGGAAAAATAAAAGGTCAAATTTCATTTCCAATTGAGATTTTAATGAAAAAACGAAATAAATCCATATAACGAAGATGTCAAAAACTATAACGCCAGCTCTTAAATCCATAACAATGCCTCTTAAAACCATAACAAAGCACTAGATAACAAATGCACGAAATAATTCGATTTTCGCTATACGAATTTCAGATCTAGTTTCAGATCTGGAAACATCAGATCGTAAAATTAACAAAAATGAGAAATAAAATCATAACAATGCCCTTTAAAAAAATCATAAGCTAACAAACTAGTTCAAGTATTAAATAATATCCACAGTTGAAATCTTCATCAACATAACATCGAGTCAGATTCATATAGATACAGGCAGCCAGGTACCATCTGACCATATAACAAATTCATGAGTGACTACTAATTAATAATGCTATTATGCTAATCTTCTTTCAAAAACTTAAAAGATCGGAAAAGTTGTAGACAAATATAGAAGCCTGATCATGATCAACAAAATTTCAAAATGAAGTTCAGTAGCGAATTCACCAATCATGAAGCAGAATAAATCATCCATCAATTTAGGCACTAGCGATTTGAACATCACCCATTAGCAAGCCATCCACCTGAAGAATGATACAAACCAGCTAATTCTCGATCCACGCGCCTTTCTGGGGCAGCGATTCATTCATCAACAATCTAAATCCCACCGGATCGATGGTTCGATTTGGATCGGCGTCAAATTTCTTCAGCAGAATGTCGTACATGGCCGAGATCTCTTCCTTGAATTGCAATTCGCACTCGTCGGATTCTAGCTTTCCCGATCGCTGGTGTAACTCGTGGAGAGAGAGTGAGGAGGTTTCTATCACTAAGGTTTTGTAGAGAGAGATGGTTGAATGGTATGGGTTTTTGTGAGAGATTGTTGTTTATTTGGATAATTTATATAAAAGATACTGACCGGTTTATAATGTTTCTGACCGGTTCTTTATTATAAAAACCGAATTTTCCTAATGATTAGGAAAATCTCCCCTTTTACTATACTTACTCATTAAAATATGCATTTTGTTATTAACAAAATAGACATTTTACTTGAGTAATATTTGTTAAAATGTCATCGTGTTGAGTAATAAATGCATACCTCATTAATGACCACTTGGGAGGTATTTATTGGAAGATAGAAAGAACTATCGTACTAACATCCGGTCCCTCAATGGTGCTTCCCATAGAGTAGTTTATGAGAAGGATATACTATGTGCTTTGAGGACCATACCCTTCGAGGGTAGGTGGGGTCTTTTGAGGGCTACAAATAGATTTGATCATTACATGTTGGCAAGAGCCTCTTCAACGGAGATATAGCTTCGAGTGAATGCTTCTTTCCCCCAAGCCTACGTTGTTGATGAGGAATACGATTCTCACCATATCAGTGTGTTGCACTAAAAAAGTAACATTTTAAGTGTTACTTAACTATTGAAGACGACGAATCAATACAATTTTAAGAACACAAACATTCACCAAAATCCATGTAAAAATTGGGCATAACACCAAACAGGTGTAAACATGTTCATTGATCAGTGGCATCATGATCTCGTCGTGTCACCCTATCTCACTATGGCCAAGACCGGGAACTAGTAGTGGCCAAGGCTACGTCGGACACAAGATTTGAAGTTCGGGGACTATTTAATTATCAAAAATATTACATATAAAATATTTTCTTTTCTAGGGCGGGTAAACGTCTTCTCTGGCTCCCTAGGTCCGCCCCTGGCCTAGGTGGTGTACGTAGCAGGGGTACACTACAACCTAGGTTGTAGTGTACTACAATTAAGTATGCTCCGTATACCTCTCTAAGCACAGTAGAACGCTAGCCCCTGGCCAAGGCCACAACAGACTGCGATGAATCATTAATTTTCGATGTGGTGCAACATGGCAATACTTGTTTGTATTGCTTTTCGAGACCTTTTAGCTTTGTTATCTAGATCCACCTGATTAATTCGTTCAACTTATTAATAAGTCGTCCTACTTGCGACAAATCACACTAGTGACATCCATTATATCAACTAGTATAAGTGACACGTGAATACCCGCGTAACCGTTTTATGTAATATAACGTGTAATTTACATAAAGCTTCATTTGGTAATTCTCAAGAAATCCAGGAAAATTCATCAAAATCTATACAAAATACATCTATCTCCATAAAATTAGAAAAGTTGTTTTCCCCTCACATTTTCCAGGAAAATCTTATTTTCCACTATTTTTTTTTCTTTTCCCCCATTTTGCCTCAAACCAAATGAAGCCTAAATGAAAAATTAAAAAAGAAAGGGGAATGAATATATGAAATGAATTTTATTATTTTACCATTTTTTTTTCCTTAGTAACTTCCATTTTGGTGAAGTAACTACCTAGTTGGCTTTGGTTAATATATAGTACTAGTGTTCATGACACGCGGTTTCCGCGTCTAAATTTTAAATCGTATAGTATCTACTTTAACATTTTTAAAAACTAACATAAAATTGAAATTTAGCTAATTTATATAATAAAATTCTTGGATTGACATGAACGGTTAATAATTTGTCTCTCTTTTTTCCTTTTATTTTTAATATTTTCTTTTTCATGTAACTTCTCTTTTGATAGTAATAACTACCCAGTTGTCTTTGCTTAGGATAATAGTATAGATAGATAGATAGATGTAGATACACATACACGTATAAGAATTACTCCATCCGTTCCAAAGAAATCTTTCCATTTTCCTATTCTGTGGTCAACTGTCTTCGACTTTAACTGCAAATTACTCTTAAACTATAATAGTAAATAATTTAATAAAATTATATAATAAAAATTTAATTAGTAATTTTTTTTTTTGAGGGGAAACTATCAAGATTTCATTCAAACCATCAAAGGAGCAGTACAAGCATCATAGATTCAGATATTTAGATCTGATCCACCATCAAAGTCCTCAACAACTACTTGAGCCAAATTATGCGCTACTGAGTTTAGGTTTTCTACCGTCAGTCAAGGTGTCGCCCTGACTATTGTCAATCAATGTATCGACATCTGACACGTGTCTGTTGTTTGGTATCGCCCTAAACCGTTTCTCTGTGTCGCCCTCAACCATTGCTCTGTATCGTCTTCAACCGCTATTTTTATTTTTTTAAACTATTAACTTCTTCAAAAAAATTTAATTATTAAAATTTTAACTCACCTTCCCCAATCCCCACCACCACCGCACCAACACCACCACCCACCATCTTCTTCCCCACCACCAACACCGCACACCACCACCACCACCACCAAAATCACTGCCGGAGCTCCGGTGGAAGCTCCGATCTTTTTTTTTATTTTAATTGAGCTTCCGCCATGGAATATCGGAGCTTCCATGGCGGAAGCTCAATTAAAAAAAAAAAAAAATAGATCGGAGCTTCCACCGGAGCTCCGGAAGTCCATGGCGGAAGCTCCGATCAAGCTTTCGTGGCGGCTTCCGGTTAGAGCAAAAATATTTTTTGAAAAATATATTTAAATAATTTAAAGCGACGTAGCCGGTTGGAGCAACACGTAGCGCAACACCTTGTGCGACACGAGCGACACCCCATGGCAACACTTAGTGCGACAGGTAACAGATTATTCGATCTCCACCGTTAAAATTTTAATCTAATGAATTAAAATAGGTGACTGACGTTAGTCAGGGCGACACCTTGACTGACGGTAGAAAGCCCCTACTGAGTTTGCGGCTCTCAACACATGTTTAAAAACAATACAATGAAATAAATGAAGTTCAGCTTTAGTAGACTCAATGAAATGCCCAAAAGTGGCAAGACAAACAGATGGATTGTTGATGGCTTTGATCACGGTGATGCAGTCGCTCTCCACAATGACATTCTGCCAGCCTAGATGTATTGCCAGTTCTACTCCTTATGCTACAGCAATGGCCTTCGCCACCACTGGACAAACTATGTACTCGATCAGCCTTTGTCTCCATGTCAACAGATTGCCATTTGAGTCCCTTGCCACCACTCCTATTCCAGCTGCCTTTCGAGTTGCAAAAATGGAAGCGTCAACGTTAATTTTAATTGTTGTTGCCTCGGTGGGGACTCGACTTCTTCCGCCTCTGGAGGTCTCGGTGCCGAAAAATGGTACTGTGCTCCCTGGAACCTTCGAAGGTAATCAGCTGCGAAAGACACCAATTCGTCCGGGGCAGCATGTGTAGTATTATGCACCAACTTGTTGCGTTGATACCAAATGCCCAAGCAGACACAAACAAATAGCGCAAACTGATATTGTTTTAACACCTGTTTAACACCATGAATCCAGTCCCAAATGTCAGCAAAAGGATTAAAAATCGTCGCATTTGGCAATCCAGAAACATCCCAGACAACACGTGCAAAATGACACGACTTAAACACGTGAATAATGGACTCTTCACAAACAACACAGAAAGGGCAAAGAGGATTAACAGGGATCTTTCTCCGCACTAGATTATGCATAACTAGCAAGCTATTACGCAAAAGACGCCACAGAAAAACACGTATTTTGTTAGGAACTTTCACTTTCCAAACGAAACTCCAATCCTTATGCAGCAGATTCGAACTTGTAGCAGCCCCAGCGTGAACACCACGTTGGTTCTTCATATCCCTCGCAGCGTAGTATGCTGTCTTAACCGTGTAGTATCCATTGGTATTGAAAAACCATCTTCGAATATCCAAAGTGTTAGACCTCCAGTAGGCATCTACACAATTGCCTCTACGTCCTCTTCCCAAAACACACACCTCAACAGATCTATATCCCACCCTGCCCCATCCATTTTCATAAAATTTGCTACAGCTGTGTCACCTATTTGGTACAGATCAGGAGTAAAGGGTTTCTGGCATGAGGTTCTATCTATCCAATTATCTTGCCAGACACTGACCTTCGTTCCATCACCAATCCTCCAAATCAAACCATACTTGACTAAATCAATAGAGCTGTAAATACTCTTCCAAGTGTCCGAAGCACTTGGATTAGGGGCAGCCTCCAAGATATAAATTTTCATTATATGATTTTATTAAATTATTTACTATTATAGTTTAAGAGTAATTTACGGTCAAAGTCAAAATGGAAAGATTTATTTGGAACGGAAGTATTAAACTAATAATAATCCAGTTCGGTTTCCCAACTCAAAATTACAGATCAATCCCTCTGCAGTTGAACTCGAACTAAACGGTCCGTCGTCAATACTCAATCGTCACAACAACTTTTATTTGTTTACCTCTCAACTTTTTTTCGATTCGATTCGATTCGATTCGATTCTTTTCTTGCAGTGAATCTCAAATCGATTCAGAAACAGAAAAACCAGTGAAAATTAGTGAGAGAAGAAGATGCTGGAGAAGATTGGGTTGCCGCCAAAACCATCGGTGAGGGGAAATACTTGGGTCGTTGACGCCTCTCACTGCCAAGGATGTTCTTCTCAGTTTACTTTCATCAATCGCAAGGTCTCTTTCTCTTACTTCGATCTAATTACCTCTAGCTTTTTTTGATCCACTTGTTTTAATTCCTAATGGTTTGTGAATTTTGATGTTGATTTCTCGAATATCTTTCAGTAATCTGTCTAGTTATGCTTTATGTGATAGAATAGAATAGAATAGATTCATCATTATCATGTGTGAATTGTGATCAGTACTAATTAATTGTTTATCGTGTTTATAGAAGTTAGATTTACCTTATGTGCTACTGCAATGAGTAGTAATAACCATGTACTATATGTATGCTGTTCCCTTTTGCTACTATGTTGTTTTTTAATAGCTTCTTCTTATGTCATTGAGATCCCATGACCTTCCTTGGTGTTTTCTGCCTTTCTGGTAATTAATATACTCCAAAAGACCCAAGCTGCAGTTTATGTAGACTCGTAATCCTTACGTGAGAGTGCGAGAGCAGTCAATAGCTTCTTCTTATGTCATTGAGATCACATGACCTTCCTTGGTGTTTTCTGGTAATAATATACTCCCCGACTGCAGTTTATGTAGACTCATAGGGACTACTAGGGACTACGTGAGAGTGAGAGGGAGTTGTGGCGAAAGGGTAGGTTTTACTAATCTAATTGAGCTGGAAAGATTTTTCTTGCATTGGCATTAGGTCGTCATTTCATTGGGTGTTGGGTTGGGGGGGGGGGGGGGGGGGGGTTGGGGGGTGGCGAAAGGTTAGTTTGCTCGATTGGTGGCTCAATGGACATGGAAACAGCCTCTTCAAAGATAAGGCTTGCTACCATATGCCCACACCACCCAAAAAATATCAGGGACTCCGGGAGTACATTTCCCTTTTTTTCATTCTAGTTATTTACATTATTTACAGCGGAAGGAATGACGCTCGAAATCAAGACATTGGGATTGGACTTGTACTCTCGTTCGTTACACTTCTTCCTAGCTGCTTGGCCTGTAGTGGGTATCTGGTTCACTGCTTTAGGTATTAGTACTATGGCTTTCAACCTAAACGGTTTCAATTTCAACCAATCTGTAGTTGATAGTCAAGGCCGTGTAATTAATACTTGGGCTGATATCATTAACCGTGCTAACCTTGGTATGGAAGTTATGAGCATTACTTTGCACAAAGGCTGAAACTTAAGTCCATATAACCTGGTATCCAGTGTTAAATTGTGCTCAGGGGAGGCACAATTATGGTAGCAATAGTTAAATGGAGAAGGTACAACATTCAGTTATAATGAATCCAGGCAAAATTAATAGCTACAATTTCACATTTGAGTAAAAAGAGAATGAAATTATGCTTAGTTTTAAAAGAGGTAAAAGGGTGCTCAGGCACTCACTGTCGAATTTATGAAACAAATAACTGACTGTCATTTGAGTAGAGAAAAGGAAAAAAAAAAACCTACAAGACTCATAACTAGTGTATGGCATTTTCAGTAGAAAAAGGAAAAAAAAAAAAACAACAAAGATTGACTCTCAGGGTTTCAGACTTGCAACGTTTAGGAAGAGAAGTACCACATACTGCGCTGGACTATAAGATATTTTGATGATACGTAACTAGTTGACACGTACAGTCAAGGGACTTACCCCCTCTCCCAACAGCACCTGCTGGTATTTGATTGCTAGCATAATTAACTATAATTATGTGTGTAGTGTGTACTCCTTATCCTTGACTTAGCAATTGTGGTTGCAAAGTTTATCAAATCCGCCTCAGTTTTATTCATTCTATATGACTAATCCTCATTATCTCCCTGTCATGGTTTCCTCTGCTTTATTCTTGCTGGTTTCTTCCATCTTACTGGTTTGCTTCATATGTGGTTTCTAACTGAGATGTAGAAAGGCAGTAGTGAAGATTCATAAGGTGGTCTGGTGGTAAGGAGTTGAAACTGTATGCAGGAGGTGCAGAGTTCGAACCCTGGCAGCGTCAATTATTGAAAGGAGTTATAAGGTGGTTGAGGCAAGGAGTTATAAGGTGGTTGAGACGGACGACAAGAAGTAGTGGTAATTGTGAGCCCTTGTAATATAATTAGCTTATTCAAAAAAGTAGTGAAGATTCAGAAGAGCCGCGCTTGGTATTGTGGGGTTGATATATTAGGAATTACTTAGCTTATCGTACACTGATACACGGTGCACTTATTAAACTATCAAAGAACAAGTTGCTCGGGTACTATGACATTTAGAACAACTATAACTGGTAGCCTTGTTTTTTTGCAGCAATCTGCATAATCCACGTAGGCTCTTGAGAGTTTTTGGTTTGCTTTAGTACAATAAAAAGATTTATGAAGTATATTTTCCTGGTTCATTTCAATGTGGTTTGGTACCTAACCTTAACTTATGATTTTTCTCAATGGACATCCAGCATCATTGCCGCCGGTGTGGAGGCATATTTTGTAGCAGTTGTACCCAGCAAAGAATGTTGTTACGAGGACAAGGTGATTCACCTGTCCGTATTTGCGTTCCCTGCAAGTCGTTAGAAGAGGCTGCACGATTTGAAAGATACGGCCATAAGAATAGAGCAGTGAGAGGTACTTACTAAGCAACTTATTGCTGTCTGCTACAGTTTCGTCCCAGTGAGGTTGTTATGACTTGGATCTTTGAGTTTTTTTTTTTTTTTTGCTCTACTCTTTATAACCTTACGGTTAATGTGGCGTTGCTGATTTGCTTTGATTAGATAGTTTGTCTACCATGGGTATGAACCTCTTCATTTCTTGCACTGAGAGTTATCTTGGTTCAAATCTGATTTGTAAAAAGGGGGCTGTTAACCTCTTCCAGCTGCACTTTAAGAATACTCCATTGACGTATGCGTTATAATTCAACAATGTTCTCAAAATTTTCCGCTTGGAGATGTTCTAAGGCTGCATTTAATGTTTTCCTCAAAATGGAAGATGGCATTGTGCAATCATGCTTAAGTATAGGTAGGTGCAATATAGGCAATAGGTTGAGTTGGAAAATGCTATTTTCTCTAAAGATACATTGATGTTGTCGACTGCTACCTTTTGGAGTTATCCGTGGTACAACTGATGCAAACACGAAGCAAACCAAGCTTTATGTGAACAACTTTTGCAAGTTATTTTGTTGCTTTACCGTATTTATTTGTAATTCCAGGTAGCTCGAGACTTGCTTCAAGGAAAGAGGATGACATTTTAAACCAGATTCTAGGTAATGAGGACAAAGTTTCCTCTTCTCAAATAACAAGTGCTTCAATTTCAAATAACCCGGAAGTAGTAGCCCAGGATGAAGGAGGGGACCTAGCTAGAAATTTATCTCTTGATCAGCCAACTAACATGCTCACAGAGGTAGAATCTGCTACCCCCGAAGAATTGCGTGAACAAGCTACTCTTGAGAAGAAGAAGTACAGCACTTTAAAAGCTGAAGGAAAACGTGAAGAAGCGTTAAGAGCCTTTAAAAGGGGAAAGGAGCTTGAGAGGCAGGCGGCAGCTTTGGAGATAACTTTGAAAAGAAATCGTAAAAGGCCTTTGCCTTTCAGCAACCCCAGTGACGTTAAAACAACTGCAGGTAAAAATATCCTCTCTGGTCAGAAGAGTAAAGCGAAGGACGACCTCTCTGCTGAACTCAAAGAATTAGGATGGTCCGATATGGATGTCCACGATTCTGAAAAGAAAACATCAAGTTTGTCTGTGGAAGGTGAGCTTGCTTCACTTCTTAGAGAAGTCGCCCCCCCAAAAGCTGAAAATGAAAAGAAAGTTATTACTGCTGATAAGGCTCAGGTTATTGCTCTTAAGAAAAAGGCACTCGAACTCAAACGTTCAGGGAATCTTAATGAGGCCAAGGAGGAACTGAAGAGAGCCAAAATTCTTGAAAGAAAAATTGAGGAAGACGAACTTTTGGGAGGGGATGATGATTCCGACGATGAACTTTCGGCACTGATACGCAGTATGGATTCTGATGAACATGATGATTTTACCGCGACACGATCTGATCTTAATTTTAGTTTTGATCATTTTATTGACAATGGGGATGACCTCGGTATGGATGGTAATTTTGAAGTGACAGAAGATGATATGGATGATCCAAAAATAGCCTCTGCTTTGAAATCATTAGGTTGGGCAGAAGATGTTCCATTATCGGCGGACTATCATGAACAGGCCGCACCGTCTAAAAGCAAACGATTACAAACTGAGATTCTATCTTTGAAAAGAGAAGCCGTGAGCCATAAAAGGGCTGGCAATACTGCAGAGGCAATGACACTTCTTCGAAAGGCAAAATTGCTTGAAACGGAACTTGAAAGTTTTGAACATGGATCTGATTTGATTGATATAGGGTCAGCAGTAAGCCAGACAGGTCCTTTCCCACATGCTGCTGAAGAGCCAAAACCAGCTCGAAAGTCTAAACTGGTAATCCAGAGAGAACTTATTGCCCTAAAAAAGAAGGCCCTGTCTCTCCGAAGAGAAGGTAAAGTAGACGAGTCAGAAGAAGAATTGAGAAAGGCCAAAGTTCTTGAGCAACAGCTTGAGGAAACAAACATAGCTCCTGCTACAGCAGAGCCCAATATCATTAAAAGGCAGGCTGTCAATGATGCACGCGATAGTCATCTTGCTGAAGGTGAGGATGAAGTGACGGATCAAGATATGCACGATCCAAGTTATCTCTCTCTTTTGAAAAACTTGGGCTGGGAGGAGGAAGATAATATGAAAATTCGGTCCTCCATGTTGAATGAAGACGATGACAATTTTACGCACACAAGTGGTTCCTCTATTACAGGATCTGCTTCCAATTTCGGAGCTGGAACTTCAAGGAAAAGTAAAAGTGAAATTCAGAGAGAACTCTTGGCTCTGAAGAGAAAAGCTCTTACATTGAGACGCCAAGGTGAGGCTGAGGAAGCTGATGAAGTACTGAAAATGGCAAAACTGTTGGAGGCTCAGTTGCAGGAATATGAAGAACCCATCCAAATAGAAGTTCCAACTGTAAATAACAAAGAATTGGAGACTAGAGTAGGAGATTCGGTAAAAGAAGACAAAGTTAGACTTGAGAAGCCCGAAGAGACAGTTCAGGTCAGTGTAAAGCCAAGTGTTTCTCAACCTAGTTCTGAACCACATATTCACGAGTCGAGCTCTTCTGAGCCAAGTGTTTCTCAAACCAGTCCTGGTTCACTCAAACAAGAAATTCTGGCTCACAAGAGGAAGGCAATTTCCTTAAAGAGAGAAGGCAAGTTGGCAGAAGCTAAGGCAGAGCTTTGGCAGGCAAAGCTCCTGGAAAAGCATGTTGAGGCGGAAACATTTCAAACTAGCTTAAACTCCAGTGATGCATCGACAGCCCCTGATGTACCTTCTTCTGTAGACAAGAAAGAGACCAGTCCTATTTTGGACTCCAAATCTTTATCTAGCCGTGATAAGTTTAAGATTCAACAGGAGTCTCTTGGTCATAAGCGTCAAGCTCTGAAGCTAAGAAGGGAAGGTAAAACAGCAGAAGCTGATGCCGAGTTTGAATTGGCAAAAGCTCTAGAGTCCCAGTTGCAAGAGTCAGATTCTCAAGACCCCAAAACCATTGACCAAGTGGAGGAAACTTCTGAAACTAGCCTAAACTCTAGTGATGCGTCAACAGCATCTGAAGTTCCTTCTGCAACCAAGAAAGATGCCAGTCCTAGTTCTGTCTCAAAACCTTTATCTGGTCGTGATAGGTTTAAAATACAGCAGAAGTCTCTTGGTCACAAGCGTCAAGCACTGAAGTTAAGAAGGGAAGGTAAAACAGCAGAAGCTGAGGCTGAATTTGAATTGGCGAAAGCCCTAGAGTCTCAGTTGCAAGAGTTGGATTCTCAAGACTCCAAAACTTCTGAACAAGTGGATGATGTAACAGTTGAGGATTTTCTCGATCCTCAGCTTCTGTCTGCTTTACAATCAATTGGATTGGAAGAGGTCCGAACTAAAACTCCTGTAACAGAAAGGCCAGAACCAACTAAATTGGTCACAGAGAATGTTGATAATGGTGACACGGAGAGAGAGCAACTAGCAGAAAGGATCAAGGCGGAGAAGGTAAAGGCGGTGAACTTAAAGCGTTCTGGAAAGCAAGCTGAGGCATTGGATGCCCTCAGGAGAGCTAAGCTTTACGAAAAGAAGTTGCAGTCATTAACGCCGCCCATGTAATGCTTATTAATGTATGTGAAAGGTTCAGAAATTTCAGATTTGTATTGTAGATGTTTGAATTATTTCAAAAATATCATTGAGAAATAGTATGATCGTGATGCATGAGGGATTGAAGGTGGCATTGTGTGCTCATGAACTTAAATCTCATGTGTAAACTTTCACTATGCAGTGTAGTTACTTGAGATAATATCATTCAACAAGTATTTCTCCGGTTCCTAGTCTTATCTAATATGACTCGAACACTTCTTTTTGGCCTTATCAGCTGGTCAAATTCAACACTTAACGATCGATCCGAATCGAGCCAAGTACTCGTTAACACTCTCATAACAACCCTAAATGTTGACTCATATATATCCTTCAAGAAAAAAATGCTAACAAAACTCGACACTGCTTCGTCGGATGTTATCATTTTTAAAAACTGAGTGGTGAAGCTGTTAAGAAAAATATTCATGTATTCATATAAAACGCCTACCTTAAAAAAGAACATTTTGAAATGAAAAACATGTTTTTGAGTAAACACCCCAAGTTCTTGGTTAATGTTTGTATGACTATTTTCATATATATATAGTAGACTGTGTCCGAGGAGAGTTGATCCAAAAATTATGACTTGTTACTCAGTACATACCTGATCAATTCGATGAGGCATGCCATCTATTTTCATTGACGTTTTATTAACGATATCTGTGTAAAATGCAAATACAACAAACCCCAGGGGCTAAATTCGCAATTGTCATACGCTTCTCTTTCAAATATACCGCCTTCTGTAACGAACTGTAATTCTCTCTGTTTCTCTCACTCTTGTTCTTGGTTTCTCTGCAACTTCACTCTTCTGATTGTTCTTCAATTCAGATACTCAGAACTGAAGTATCATATCGCAGCAGGTAAATGTTCTTCGATTCAATACGCACTTAATTTTTTTTCTTTTCCACCTAAGAGAAGATTGTTCTTTGATGTGTCAAATTAAATCCTTAAATTATAAGCCAAGAGAAATATCAAAGATCACTAGAAAATACGTTCATAAGTTGCCCCGAGTGTCGTTCTCAAAGGACTTAACTAAACTTGTTTGGTGTTTAAAAGATTAGTTCAAACTAAGAATTGCGACTTACTATTTCCAATTCTTTCTTTCACAACAAACACGAGTTTTGTTTATCAATCAAAGGAGATATGGGGTGATGGTTTTATCAATAGCTAGCTAGTGATGAATTGCAATGAAGATACGATTTTGAAAGTAAATCATTCAACGGATGTAGTAGTGTCGTCAATTCTACTAATCATAGTGTTTGCAGACAAATGTATTGGGCTAATTGTAAGTAACCTTGAGGTACGAATTCCTCTAGTAGATTTTGGGCGTTAGAAAACGATTGCTAAGATATTTGAAAAGCCATAAACGATTCCCAAGATTAACAGACAATTAACATTGCATCTTCATCCAAAATACTACACTAGAATGCTCAAGAATTCACCACCAACCCATAGTGAAGTTTTAGCTACTCATATTCATGGTGTCACAAGCAAGAAATATGATCATACAAGCTATAAACATCACAAAGCAATAAGAAATCAGAAACGATAAAGACATGATACAACTTTACCGAAATGATTATTGAGCTCCAATGGATAACACTGGTGAAAGTAATGTTATAAGAAGAAATCTTGAAGCTAAATGGTTAACCAATTCTCCAACTTGATCAGATGGATGATGATTGGAACTCTATAACCGTCTCAAAACCTCTCCCAAAATGTGTGTAGAATGAAAAGTATATTTGAATTACAGATGGGATTTAAAACCTAATATGAGAAAAAGTAACGCTAGTATTAGAAGCCAGATCGCAGAAGGCGATCGTCCGGAATGGTAGGCGATCGCCCGCTCTTCCAATTCAACGCAGTGGCTCTCTGCCACTGCGTACAGTCCATGGGGCGATCGTCCAACTTCCTTTTGGGCTCGAAACTCGACTTCTAGTCCATCCTTGAACTTAGAATTTGTTTGTTAGCTTGTTACTGATTTTGGGTTTTCTTTTTATCATATTCTGTTTTGATTTCAGCTTGTGGCTGCGCTTGACTCTCGAAACAAAGATGTGCAACCAGATGCGTATGTTATTCTTCTACATAAGAAAGATGATAATCAAATTAATGTATTATCTAATTTTGCATATGAATTACAAATTAAATTAGTTGTATAACGTTGCAATAGGCTTAACTTTGACTGCAGCATCAAAGAGATACAACGAGGATACGAAGGAACACCAGTAACTTGCAAGAATTGTTGACTGTTTGGGATATAGAATTGTAACCCAAGATTATGTTGTCATTGTAGAGCTTTCACGCATTGTTAGCTAGGGAGTATAATCTTATGTTGCCATTTATTTTTATAGACGGAAGTTATCAATTAACAAAATTTGGATCTTGCTGCAGGATATTTTGATTTGGACATGTAAGCTAAGACCACTTATATGCAAATTAGACCTATCTATACTGCGAACAAGTAGTGATCGATGTATGTATCCCGTTTATTTTTTGCAGGTCAAGGTTGTTGGTAAATGATCAGTTGTCAGATGATCACAAGCCTGATCCTGTTCGTTACACACTAAATAAGAATTTATACCAATGTCGCATGTGTGGGATGCACCTTGACATGGAATATGAACTGCTCGGTAGGGTAGGTAGCTGTTGTCTCTCAACGGAAAACCAGAACTCGGTTCTAGTTCGACATTTACATTTCCTCAGTAATTTACTTAATCTAATTTACCTTCATTTTACAGATGCCAGATAAACATCAGTTTGGAATCTTCAGTGACAGTGATGGGGTGTAAGATCATGATCCAAATGCGTTTAGTCTATTTCCATCCAAGATCACTAATCCAAATATACATAATTTCTTATTTATGAATTCACAGGCGTAATGTGTACCTGCGCGCTCTCTATTTCCGACTGGATGAAAGAAGAAGTGCAGTTCACTGCAGTGGCTGTTATACAAATATAGGATACAAGATTGTAAGTGTACTTTTACAAAAACTGGTGCATACAATATACGCTTATTGACTTCATAACATTTATCCTCATATTCTAGGATGAACTGCGGGATGTTGAATTTGTAGGCAATTTTTTAGCGAATGGAAGATTCATACTGAACCTGTAAGCTACTCACACTTTGCCTTGTGTTGTCATACTGTATGCAATATGCAATTTTCGTAATTTTCGCTTATGTATACAAAATAAGCTGTGATAAGATGCAACTTTTGTTCTTTGACAGGATGAAATTGTAGTTCTATGGTTGGGGTAAATTGCATGATTCTTATACACGACCATATAATTTTCCACCAGAAGAATAAATGATACTTTTGTTGCACAGAGTGAACAAGAAAATTTTCTTACCACTACTTTTTAGTCTGTATGTAAGAGATGCTCATACACGGAAAGCTATTTCTCCATTAGAAGCGTAAATGATACTTTTGCTGCAAACATAGCGAACAAGACAATTTTAGTACATCTACTTCAGTATGTAATTGTTTCCTAGTACATGGCATATAATTACGATGCTGGAATTCAGAGATGGATTGCATATGCAGTCTACATTCATGTTTTGAAATTGAACTTCTTTCGATAGCTTCGACAGCAGATCGTATTTCTTAATGTTTTCATTAGCATTTGTATGAAACGAGTTACAATCTTACAGACTACTACTATTCTTGAAACTTTGAATTCTACTCCGTCAAGTAAAAAATAGAACATAACAATTCCAGCTTGTTTATATTACATAAAAATGAATGGAGTTAAATACCAGTTCTACTGACATGGTAACTTCCACTGCTGGTAAACAGATCTGTGACTGTATGAAACAAATTCATCTGGTTCCATATTAATCAAAGTGTCAGCCACTCATGTTGCCATCTCTCCATTTCTGTAAGTTTTACAGGACCCTAGCAGGCTCTGTAGAACAGATGGTCCCGGTCCACTTGGAACCTGACTTAGATTTTCAGCCTCATCCAGCCTCCCTGCGCCATCCAACATATCAACAATACAAGCATAGTGCTCAGCAAATTGTTCGATAGACCGATCTTTAACCCTTGAATGAAAGATCTCAAGTCCTTTATCTACCATAAGGCAACGAACACAAGCTGTTAATACAGAAAGGAAGGTGACTGAGTCAGGCGCAACACCTTCCATTAACATTTTATCGAAATAGTTATCGACAGAGATGTAGTCCCCATGCCTCGAATAGGCAGAGATAATAGTTGTCCATGCGAATAGATTTTTCTCTGGCAACTCTACAAATATCTTCTCAGTCTCACATATGCTACCACGATTTGCATACATATCAAGAAGTGCACCGGACACAACATGACACTTGTTCAGACCAAGTTTCCACATGTAAACCATGGATTCTTAGGCCATTGCCTCACAGATATCGATTCTGATGAAGCAATCGCATGCAAGACACTACCAAAGGTGTAGGCATGCGGCGTTTAGTAGTTAAATGAGGTATTTCGTCGAGCATTTGGTGTCCATGGTGAAAAGAGAGAGAATTCTTGTAGCCAGATAAACGGTGTACGGATACTGATCGGAACAATTTGAAACTCACTTGGCGGGCTATCATCACTTTCCAAAACGAAAGGACCGTGGTGGATTATGTGAACAAATAACGAGTCTACTTATCTGCCTAAACTAACGAGACTTGAAGCATGTCTTTAAAAATACTCTTTCAAACTTGACCCGTATAACAATACTACTTTTAGTAAAATCTTCGGACCTTTTTTTTTTTTTTTTCAAACGGTTTTTAGCCCCCTACTTTTTTTTCTTCTCCTTTTTGCATTTTTTTTCCGGTTAAGATAAAATTGGGGGTAACTTTGTAATCTTGCAACTGGAAAATACTAGTAAAATGTACATGTCACATGTCGTTAAAATTCGATTTGCATATATAATAACACAATAATTATTTTGGAAAAGCAGAAAATTATATGAATAAGTAATGAGGAGGCTCTGGGTCAGTTAAGTACTTTCGAGCCACTTTCGAACTTTAGTCTTCTAGGTTAGCCCGTTACAGTTTTACTTTCGTTATTTATAGTCGTTAGCTAGCTAGAGTGTTGATTAGTATGTAAAACACAAGCTTCGTTCTACTTTGTCGTTAACCATGTATTTTTGAGCTTTGTTCTGTTTGATAGTTGTTGCTATCGTTATCTATGGATTTCTACGTTTTAGGATCCTTTTATCTCTTTATCTTGCTTCCACCTCTATATCACTTATATTCGGAAATTTCGTGCCTCACATGTTTAGCTTGGATAAGGATGTTAACGAGTCGAGTTGACATTGTGATTAGTCAAGCCCATATTGATGTTTACAAGTCCAGCGTAAGCTTGTATTTTATAGAACTTCAAAATGATGAGCTCGAACTCAAGCTGACAAGCCTCTAGGATGTTTTATGCAATTTACAAAATGTGTTTTCCTGAACCAAAATCAACCTGTCTTTTTTTCCATACCTGAAGAAGAAGAAGAGACATGGAGGATGATGGAGTCTTGTCAGATTCAGATTCGGTATTCGACAGAGATCGACACATACGCTATCTTCAGATGATGTATCAGCTCATTCCATCTCCATACGAAGGCCAAGAAATCAATCGGATTACTCTCGCTTACTTCGTCGTTTCTGGTCTCGACATTCTCGGCGCCATCGATCGAGTACCTTCATCTCCCTCTTTATCTTACTTTCCTCACAATTGAGATTCCATTGCATTTTCTCTGATTGAAATGATTGTGTTTTCAGATTCAGTTATTTCAAATCACTAGTATTTGATATTATCAATTCAAATTGAGATTGGTCCTAAACAAGGATGAGATTTTGTCGTAGGAGTGTGATAGATGAACATTTGCAAGTGAAATTGTGTTTTATGTTGCTTCCACAGATTGACAAAGAGGTTGTGTGTAATTGGGTTTTATCACTACAAGCTCATCCCAAGAGTGAGAGCATACTGGAAACTGGTAGCGTTATTATTACCCCTTTTATTTCGGAGTATCTTAATTTATTCGCACAATTACGGCTAGGATTGAGAGGATGTTGTATTTTGCAGGACAATTTTATGGCTTCCATGGTTCCAGAAGCTCCCAGTTCCAATCAAATGATAAAGGGGTATGTATGCCAACGAGTTGTTTACGTGCTGATTTTTGTGTGCGAATGGTCGATCTTGTGTTGTGTTCTCTGTAGCAGTATTTGACTGTTTTGACTGAATGTACAGGTAGGTTTCCTAAATGGCAGTCACTTAGCCAGCACGTATTGTGCGCTAGCCATATTAAAGACCATTGGCTATGATATTTCACTTATTGACTCTGAACCATTATTGAAATCGATGAAGAACCTTCAACAGCCTGATGGATGGTATTGATATTCATCTCTTCATCTAAAAGTTTAAATCTTAAGTTCTCTATTTTAGTTATTTGTAGGATTTTCGCAGCTGGATTGAAGGCTGTGTTGAATTTTTTTCCTTGTACAAACCCCAGCAGAACCACCCCCCAATAAAAAAAACCCCACCCTGAGAGGAAATGGAAATTTCACAGTTACACCTTAACCTTTGCATTTAAGTAGAGTTTCCATATTGGATGCGAAATCTTTATATTGTCTTTTCTTATAAGTGATTGCGTCAGACCCACAAAATTTTATGATCAATGCAAGTTACTTAAGTCTATATAAATGAACTACGCCACTGTTTGTATGAGTGTAAATAAAGTAAGTGGATCCTTTTCTGGAGAATTTCTTCATGGCAGCCACTGCACCACATCATTGGCAATTTGTCATGACATGGTACAACGAACCAATTAAATTCTGCCATAAAATATAAGATTCCCATGTCATGTCCACCCATATTACTTTAATTGTCAAATTGTGGTTATTAATTTTCTAATAGTCTCATTCATCGACGCTCAATATTTCCTAAGAAAGGATATTGCCTCATTAAGTTTTCAGGCTTCACTTAATCTCCGCGATTCTGATTTTCTGATAATTAAGTTGAGAAGTTGATTACCTATTTCTTCATATTCCCTCTCTGCCAATCCGCTGCATAGCCAAAAATTTTGCTGTGTTGTATGTAGGATTTCATTCACATATTGTATTCCACTTATGTTTAATACTTAATTCTTCATTTTTTGTTCCTTTCCTTCATCACACACTTAATGTTTCATTAAGCTGGTTCTATAGGATAATTAAGCCAGTCGATCGTTTTGTTTTTGTCGAGTTCCTCCTTTACATCAAACCACTAATAAAACACAAATCTCACAATGAAATTAATCAGGATACTAACCAAACAAAGGAACGCTTATTTCCTATGTAATTTTGGGCCTTCCACCTCCACAATTTTGAAAAGCTAAAGTATTCAAATAAAAGTCATGTAGATCAGAAAAGGTTTTATGGCTATTTCTCCGTAATATGGAAAGAGATAAGTACGCAAAAGAGGTCATTTCTTCCCTTGTATAGACAACAGTTTCAATAGATGGAAATCAGGAAATCAGGAAATCATTAACCATAGTTAGCGGCACTAAACTATACTTAAGGTGTGACATGGAAAGCTTATATTATATGGTAAATTTTATTTAGTTTGTTGAGCATGCTAATGACGTTGTGCAGCTCAGCAAACCAGCTGCTTATCTAAGTGAGAACATCATAAACAGGCTAATAGCCCTAACCAGCTTAGAGTAAGCCATCTCAGTGTGTGCCTGAGCTAGCAGTCATTTTAGCAATCTCCTGTGAGGAAGCTTTTTTTGTATGTATTACAATATCGTGCAAGTGTCTTATTACCTTGAGATTTCTGGTTCAAGGTAAGTTTAAATCATAAATTGAGAAATATACCTCCATCTAATGCCTTAATCTCTGGTAAAGGGTTAATAACTTATTAGGCTTGACATTTTTTTCTTCCCCCCCCCCCCCAACCCCACCCCACCCCAAAAAAAGAATGCTTATAATATTCAATTTGCTTCGTCTACTATAGTGTCTAATTAATGATCTGACTTATTTCGCTCGCGTATCCCAGTTTTATGCCTATTCATACTGGAGCAGAGACAGATCTTCGTTTTGTCTTTTGTGCAGGTAGAGTGATGTTTCTCTTTAATTTACTTGAGCTTTCTTACGTTTTCTTTTTTTGGATGAAATCATATATATAGTTGATTGTATCAGCGGCCATTTGTTCCATGTTGAAGAGTTGGAGTGGCATGGATAGGGAAAAAGCAAAGGATTACATAGTAAATTGCCAGGTAAATATTCTTATTAGTGTTTTGGGCAATCTATTTTTCTCTACACGTTTCATAATCTTTGCGCTCTTTCTCGTCTATTGGGTTGAACATAAAGCAGATTATAATGTTTTGATAAACTTGCAACTGGTTTATGTCCCTGCAGTCGTATGACGGTGGATTTGGATTGACACCTGGTTCGGAATCTCATGGTGAGTTGATGCAACTGTTCTACTCTCTGCCCCTTTTCTTCCTATGGCTTTTGAGATTTCACTATTTCAGTTCAGTTCCGAAAGTTCTTTCAAGTCATGGTTATGAGCTTCATTAGCAAGTGATTCCGGAATTTGGAGATATGGGATCTAATTCACTTTTGGGCTCGTGGCCTTTATTTATGTTATCGATTTCTCGTTTTTGTTTTTTCTCCAGCCTCACGTATTTTACTCTGTTTTCTCATCATATAACCGACAATTAACTTTGTAACAATCTAAATTCCAAATTGACTTTCAACCATGTCAAACGGAATACAAAAGCAATTACATAAGTATTGCAGCAACATTAAATTTTCGTTGACTTACCATGCATCTGTATATGATGCATATTCTAGAGAGTATTTCTAACGTTTCCTTAATCTGGAAGAATTTATAAGAGAACTATCAATGATTTTGAATCAACCTTCATCATTTACTTGTGTTTATATTTTATGTTTTCCTTTGTTTTTTTTTTTGTTTTGTATTCTCCAATGAAAGATGTTTTTTCTTGGGTTAAACTCAAAGGTGTCTTTTTAGTTAAACTGAAATGGCATTCTCTCTCTTTTTAAAATCATTTTGTACGTTTATGTTATCCTTGCCTGACTTTATGCTACCAGAAAGTGCCATGCTAATGATCTCTTAATCACTTGAATGTTTCGTACTCCCTCCGTTCCTTCAAAAGCTTCACATGTGGTTTTTTGGATGGTCCAAAAAACTATCTCCGACTCAAAATATAGTAACTTATTTACCCAATCAATTTGAATTATTAATTTATTAATTCATATCATAAAAAAATAATTCACAACATCTGAGCTTTCTAATAATTTTCGAATAAATTCCAGTGAATAGTACATGGGAAGCTTTTGAGAGAATGGAGGGAGTATAAAGCATCTTGCTTTGTCTTACATTAGGAAATTGGGGACTCATTTGACATGAGGGTAAGGTTTGGTTATGGGATGGAGATCACTGCAAAATTTATTGGGGAAGAAAAGAAAATAAAGGGAATGATTTATTAGTCCAAAATTTAGCATTTTCTTTGTTCATTTCCTCCCTATAAAGAGGACTCACGTCCAGTAGTTTTTTTTTTTTTTTTTTCCTTTTTCCAGATGAAGTCATTGATCTTGTGTTTGTGTTTACTTGTGTAGCTGTTGGTCCCATAACAGACACTGAATTCTATGTTTATATTGGAAAAATCGTAATATATGTGTTTTACAGCTGAATGTAGTTGCTGTAGATATATTATAAAGAAAGCATATCAAGTTCTCATTATCATATATACTTATATTGCGGTTCTGGAATTACCTGGAAACTTGAAAAACTATTCCATTCTGGGACATTTGCATTAGTTCCAGACTTTTGTAACACTTATGGAGGGAAACTGTTTTAGTGTCACAGGTGGTGGTACTTATTGTGCTGTTGCAGCTCTTCAACTGATGGGATACATTGAAGAAAATGTATTGTCTACAAAAAGTGCCGCCCATTGTGTTTTTGATGTCCCATTGCTTTTGGATTGGGTCCTACAGGTTATCTTCTCATCTTTTCCAGTATACATCAACTTATATTTCAGTAGACCTCCTTGCGAAGGTTGCTGCGCATGAAAGCCACATAATTCCGTTTCTGCATACAAGTGGCCGAAAAAGAGTAGACTGCAGTCATGTTGTTAAATCTTATTGAGCAAAAAAGTTTCAAAGCATAAAGTTGTGTTCTATGTATTATCATAATCTTGTCTCGATTGGGTTCTTGTTATTTCATGTGGACTCTTTGGCTATGTTACAGAGGCAGGCGGTAGATGGTGGCTTCCAAGGTAGACCAAACAAGCCAACGGATACGTGCTATGCCTTTTGGTAAGTTCTCTTTTTTCTTTTTTCTGGTTTAAATGATTTGTGATGGTTCTTATTTTTATTTTCAATACCATAACGCCCTGCAGGGTTGGAGGTGTTTTAAAGATCTTAGGAGCAGATACATTCATCCACAAGACAGCATTACGTGAATTTTTGTTAACTTGTCAGTCAGAGGTGAGATTCCTACATTTCTCCTTTCAGCTTTAGTGAGCTAATTGGTAATTCAGAGCTTTGTTATTCTGGAATGAGGTGGATAAGAACTTGGTCTTGCAAGACAAGGCCAAGGTTCAAATCCACTACACCCATTTGTTGGGGCATGGCAGATCAGTGAACATTATTTAGGATTAGTTACTGAAGAGCATCTTATCCCTGAAGATTGACCGGTTTGGTGGTTCTGATTCCCTCCTGAATTTGGAAGATTGTTAATATACCCTTTGAAATACGCATTTTGGTGACATGCACCTTTCTTTTGCGAAAGACTTGTACCTGCATGAAAAACAACACTTTTACACTTTGTGGAGGGGTATATGTAAATTTCCAATTTTCAGGTGGCTCAGGATTACCCACAAACTTCAAGGGTCGATCTTTAAGTGACCCTTTAAGCTTATTCCTATCCAATTCTTTTCTCGTTCCAGTATGGTGGTTTCAGTAAATTCCCAAGGTTGCTGCCGGATCTTTACCATTCCTACTACGGGTTCTGTGCATTTAGTCTGTTGGAGGAACCCAGCGTCAACTCTCTCTGTGTTGAACTCGGTATAACTGCAATTGCTGCCACTGGAACCTGATTACATGCTTACAGGAGTTAAGTGTACAGGAAGATATTGCATTCAGCAATGCTAACCATTCCGCGTGCAGAGAAGTTACAAATCACAACTACACTTAGAAATTTAGTCTCCCTTTTCGGGGTTAACGTAATCTGCCATTTAAATGTTAAACCACTTGATGTAATGTGAGCAAATTGGTGTGAAATTGTATGTAAGCAGAACAAATTATATGATACATTGATACTGGGTTCTCACAAAGTGCAGCTGGGCAGAGAGTAGTAGTGATGAAACTTTAGTGTGTGACTTGTTATTACGTGAAGTTGGTTTACATCAGAATGTATATCAACGTGTAATCAGTACTAAGCATGAGCACTAATTCACCATTTTGGTTGTGCTTGTTTAGTGAAGCTTGTTGGTTGGACGATCGTATCCTGGCAATGTATTGACAACAGGCATGAATAATACTGTTTTCTTCACTTCTACTCTTTCGCCGTCTTTAGTGTTCTCATTGGTTCATACGTGGACCCAGGACCCTAAGATAAATCTAGAACATGGACCTTCTCCAGGCTCTTCATGGATCCGGATGCTTTTGCACCTGAAACGTTTCAAGACTTGAGTCGATTCTGCGAATGTGAATGAGATTGATTTGCATATCTTGGAAGACTTTTGGACCTAATAAGATGGAAAGAATAGTCCAGCACTTAAACTGGATGAGTGTTAGACCACTCCCAATGGGTCGTGAGTTAAGACCGTGAATAGTTGTGGTGCGAATGACGGTGATTTAACGACTATCGCGGAAAAAAAGCATCCAATTAAATTGGACGACCGTGAATAGTGTTTTTTTTTTTTGTTTTTTTCGTTTTTTTTTTTTAACTTGCTTAACATATTATAAGAGTGTTTAGAAGTTGAAATTACTCAAATTGGATTCTTAAAACTCGTTTTATAATTTATTAGATTGAAATCAGAATGAACAAAATGAGAACAAGACAGAATAAACATTACAATGCAAATACATCAAACATTACATTGCAAACAAAGACATGAAAGACAAAGAATGCAAACAACAATACAACAAACATTACAATGCAAATAATAGGAAACAAACCAACAACACACATGCATAAAAATGAAATAAACAACAACACATTACAATGAAAAGAACTACTCATGGTTGAAAGACCAAACATGGTTCATGATGTCTTCTTGAAGCCTCAAATGGGTCTCCTTACTTTCTAGGCCAGCCCTTTTGCTCAAATAGCCATCCATTTGATTGATATAGGAATCCCTGCGTGTGTAGGCATTAAGCTCATCGTTGTGGATGCCTAATTCTACAGCATCATCATTGAATTCTGCTATCACGTCTTTGTAGTTGCGATATAAGTGCCGCTCATCCTCTACTATCATATTGTGCAAACAAATGCAACAATTCATGATCCTAGCAAGGTCTTCTCGGTTATGGGCCAATGCTGGATCCTTAATTACTTTGAAAGCGTTGGAGAACTCCGAAAGCACGTTCGACATCTTTCCTGCACGCCTCTTGCCGCATTGCGAACTTGGCCTGTTTTGGATTGATAGGACCCTTAATTGACTTCACAAATGTTGTCCACATAGGATATATGCCGTCAGTTAGATAGTAACCCATGTCGTATTGATTCCCATTCACTTCGAAGTTAACAGCAGGAGCTTTTCCCCTTAGTAATTAAATGAATACGGTGGAGTACCACAATGGTTCGATCATTCAACTTCCCTGAAACACCAAAGAAAGCATGCCAAATCCAAGTATCTTGGGATGCAACCGCCTCCAAAACAAGTGTGGCTCTCTTGTTTTTTCCTTGGAACTGCCCTTTCCAACCCGACGGACAGTTCTTCCATTCCCAGTGCATGCAATCGATACTTCCAAGCATGCCGGGAAAACCACGACTAGTGTTCACCTCGACTAATTGACGTACATCCTCCGCATTGGCCCTCCTCATATATGTAGGACCAAAAACCGCAACAACACCATCACAAAAGGCCTTCAATGCCTCTTGACCAGTCGTTTGGCTTACACGAGTGTATTCGTCCACCATGTCTGCACATACACCATATGCAAGTTGTCGGATGGCAGATGTGCATTTCTGTTTTGCCGTAAAACCCAACCTCCCTGTAGCATCCCGGCGTTGTTGAAAATACGGATCGTATTGCTCTAAAGCTTCGACGATCCGGAGAAACAATGGCCTTTGCATCCTGAACCGACGTCGGAACTTGACCGCTCCCCATGTTGGACGTTCAACAAAATAATCGTTATCGAGTAGAAAGCCTGTTCCTCTTCCGATCAATGTATTCACGCGTATACCCCGACCTCCTTCGTGGATTTTGTTGCTCGCAGTGGTTGATTATGTGAGGAGTGGCTTGAATAAGAAGTCTGGTAGCACGGGTATAGTAATCAGTTTGTGTGCTTGAAGAGGAAGAAGAGGAATCAGCATATTGTGCAAACTCATCATCGGAACTAGATGATGATAAGTTGTTGATGTAGTGATTAATTGCAGACATGTTTGGATATGTGTTTGAGTTTAGAGACGTTTTGAGTTTAAGAAATGGAAGATGAGAGGAAATTGAGGTGTGGTGAAATGAGTTGTGAATGAGTTGTATCTGTAGATCTCGAAAAAATATAGCGTTGGGGTATTTTTTATTTAATATTACTTTATAAATTAATTTTAAAAAATAAAAAAATAAAAAAAAGGGGTGGGGCCCACCCGGTCGTCCGGTCCGTTGGGCTGGGGCCCAGCCCAACGGTCGGGACGACCAACCCCAAAATTCGGCCTTGTTAAGGCCGAATTTTGGGTTGGCCGTGCACCACGGCCGGAGGTGGTGCTCCATTGGAGCACCGACGGCCGGCCGTGATGCACGGCCGGTCTCACGACCACTCCCATTGGGAGTGGTCTTAGGCAGCAGCACTAGTATAGAATTATTTAATCGAAACGGATGACTTATTACATTCCCTAGGGGCATGAAAATGTGGTTCTAGACCTAGCTAGGCTAGCAGGTGGTTTTTGTTAAACTAACACAAGTACTTACTACATTAATTTGCTTTCGTTCACTCTTTTACTCTTCATCCTTCACTGCGAACTCTAACTCCCGTAAAGTGTTCGGAAAATGATATGTGTTGGCTATTAAATGTAGTCAAATATTATCCGAAGAGTAGGTAATCACAATGCACACAATGATCAGACTCGTTCCACGGTATGTTAGGCTGTGGGACTTGGTGTGATATTTGGAGTGCAGTCTTGGTCACCAAATCGATGCAGAAGGGAGTAGAGGCTTGGGTCGGGGCTTGGGCATTAGAAGTCTGATATGTTGATGGATCACCAAATGAAAGTAAAGCGGTATGCTTCCAACTCAATACGTATTCAAATACGTATTTGGTATTCTAATATAAACATAATTGAAATATATGGAGAATAATTTCTTCGAAGTAGACAACCCAATGCAACCAACTTCACTACACACCATTGAATCTTTGTTCCTTCTCTATCTCAATCAGTTGGTGGCCAAATCAGTAATTGTATGTTATTCTTTTTTTTTTTGAAAAAAATTATGATAAATTTGTCATTATCTTAATTATATGTCATTTTCTCCATTAATTTTTCAAGTGATTTTACGCCTAAACTACCGCAATTACTACCTATCCCATATCACACTGCTGACCTTTTGCAATCCTCCTGATTTCTAAACATTTCTTTTTAAATTTCAATCCTTTTATGTCACTTCTCCTTCAATATTTTATTGATAAAGAGAGAATATACAACTGAGTGATAATGCTTCATGAATTGTCACTTCCATTTGTGTTATGAAATTACGGGTTAATTGCATTTTTAGTCCTTGACTTCAGTACGGATTAATTCCATCTTTAGTCCTCTAAGTCGAGGTCCTGCTCCATTACAGTCTTACGAATGTCAAAACTTACAAATACGATCCTAAATCACCAAATTACTCTCAGTTAGTCACTTGATTTTGTTCTTATCGCCACATAACTATCCTACTTGGCAAATTAGGCTCGAAGAGCTTTGTTACAAAGCTTTGAAGGCTCTGTAATATAGCATAAACATGCTCTGTTATAGAGCTTATCTAAGCTATGTTATATATATATATATATATATATATACATATATATATATATATATATATATATATCTTCGAAGAGGTATGTTAGCATATATGTCCTCTGTTATAGAGCTTCAAAGAGGTTCAAAGCTCTGTAATAGAGCATAATAAAGAAGCAAGAAGAAGAAGAAAGAACGGAGTCGTGACAGAAGAAAGAAGAAAGAAAAAGAAGGCGGCGACGACATGATTCGGCAGCCAACAAGGCAAAAAGCGTAAACGTACATATTGATATAGGGGCCTTTAGGATTAAATACACAATTTTTTGACTTTCGTAGGATCACTTCGAACAGAACCTCGACTTAGAGGACAAAAAATGCAATTAACCCCTGAAAACTACAGATAAATAATATTCCGGGCCGTCCCACTCCTTTTATAGATTTCTTTTAGAAAAAAAAAATTGTTTAATTCTAATACGTGCACCTAAATTACTAAGGTGTAAACTCATGTATTACATATGGAGGACTTATATATACACTATGGGCTATTGCCTAATTGTTTATAAGATTGATTTGTCAAGAATTGAATTTTGGTTCAAAAGCCAGTGAATCACAACTAAATTAAAACTGTACTACGCGGCTAGACCGTTTCAAAATCATTACAGTGATTTTAATTTTCGTCGTAATTTATTTTTTTAATCAGGAACATTGGAGAGGCGGGAATAGGATGCATAATCCGAGATCAAATTTCTTCATCCGCATATTAATCAATCGCAATGAAAACATGAAATGGCTTGCCATTAGGGGTTGTAAGTTGTAACATGAAATGGCATGGGACTTTTTCCCAGATTAATGGCTTGCGAAAGCTATTTCTTAAGTTCTTTCTAATACAACTTACCGTTTACTCAATGTGAATGTTAATTGTAACTATTGGAGTTTATAGAGCGGAACATTTAACTTGTATTAAAAAGACTATCACAAAGTTTTTAGAAAGACCAACATTTCTTATCAATAAAATCATCGATATTATTAATAAAAACGTCTATGTTGCTAATTAAAAGTAAAACACCAATGTAAGACGACATAGACATTTTGCTCGATAACATCGATGATTTTCTTAACAATATAGGTCTGTCTATAAATGGAGTAAGTTACATGGAGAATTACTCAAAAACTACGTACAAAACAAAAGAAATAAATGTACAGTAAAAACTACATAGAGGAATACTCAATAAAGGAATAAACTTTTTATAGTAATAAAAAATTTTGGTCCCAAGTTTGGATCAGTTATAAATAAGAATAAACTCCACATTGTAATATTCAATGATTTTTTCAGGTCCCGTTTTAAGTAATTATACTTTCCTATAGTAATAAATTACATAATATTCGATAAAAATAATTATAAATATATATTTTTTCATTGCATGAAGTTTATGATTTAAAATACTTATTTAAAGTTGCCTATGATACTGACTTAAAATCACATTTTTTAGCTTATTTGTATTAGTAGATGATGTATATGTGAACCTTCTTGTTGCACCCAAAACATTGCTAACTTGTCATGTAGGTTCGAAGCTTTTTTATATGAATTTTTGCTACTTTTGTGCTATCGTCTTCCGAATTATCCCCCTCCAATTCTTATCTAATTGATGTGATGATTTCGTATTAAGTTAAAACATTCACAATTTGTTATCCCCCGCTTCTTGTTTCATAGATATTTTTACTTATTTATTAATATTGTATATATTTTTCAAAAAATATAACATTCAAGTTATGCACGTGGATTTTAATTAAAAAAATATATATTTTTACCACAAAACTCTAGTTAGGAATAAAATCTTTATAGGGATATTTTTTTTCCAGTTTTGACAATATGACTGTATAGAGTTTTTACTGTAATTAATATTTTGTAGATTCTTAGACACGGATTATTAGTTTAGGAAACAAACTATATTTTACATGAAATCTTACGGGAGACCGTATGTAGTTATTGTAAAAATAGATCGACTAGAAAATTATTGAGAGTAAGTATTCTAAGAGACGGATCTCTAGATAATTTATCTAGATGCGGGAATATGTTGTTAATAAAACACATATAGTAGATTTTTTTTTTTTTTTTGGAACTCGAAATATAATAATAAACTCCAAAAAACAAATACAAAGCAAACGATCAGGGAGCGATCCAGCCTACAAAATCAAAGTCACTAATTTGCTTGATTCAGCATTAAACGCCCGACATGGGGTTTAAGCCGAGGGACTAACCAAGTGCGATAAATGATTACATCAATGATCTTTTGAGCTATAGGTATATTCCTGTCATCCGTGCCAAAACATTTATTATTCCTATGCTTCCATGTCTCGTACACCGTTTCCAAAAAGGCTACTCTGAGGACTCGATTTCTCCAGTTCTTTCCTTTGGTGTGGTTGAGCACCCAGTGTAGTTCGCTTGACCATCCACACGGGGTGTGTGGTATGTGTAACCATCGTAGGACTTGCTGCCAAATGTTGCGCGTTTCTATACAATCAAATAGGAGGTGATCTTGTGTTTCGGTTTGGGAGCAAAATGCGCAGGTGTCTGATTCCAACAAACCAAATCTGTGGAGTCTTTCTTTCGTTGCCAGTCTCCCGTGGCATGCTAACCATGTGATTATCTTTGATCGCGGTCGAGCACTTATTCCATACATGAGGGATTTCCACTCGACCTCGGCGATTCGTGTGTAGGCGTACAGCTCCAGTTTTGAATTTCGGCAGTGACAACATCGAATCCCATATGCTGCTAGTTTGCGTCAAATTAAAGGTCTGCACTTCATGATTGCTTTCATAATCCAGGAGCTGTTTTGAGGGACTTCTCGTATAAGTATCTGGTCTCTTGGCATGTAGTATGCATGAATCCACTTGACCCAAAGACTATCTTGTTTTCCGCAGAGATTCCACAATGACTTTAGTAGCGTGCCGTATTCCATTGTGTCAAATTGATGATCTGTAAACCTCCCTGCTTTTTCGGTGAGCAAACCTTGTCCCATGCAACCGGGGATTTTCTGGTGATAGATTCGCTGTTTGACCACAGAAAGGATCGACAAATCGACTCAATAGTTTGTAAAACCCCCCTTGGTAGCGGGAAGCATTGTACCCAGTAGTTGGTGACGGCAAAAAGTACACTTTTGATTAATTGCACCCGTCCTCCATAGCTAAGTAATTTAGTGCTCCAATGACGTATTCGGGTCACAATTTTATCAATTAGTGGTTGACATTGCACAACGGTGAGCTTTTTGCTAGTGAGAGGGACACCCAGATATCGAAATGGAAGGGTCCCCTCTCCAAATCCGGTCACCCGTTGTATGTTAGCTCAATCAGGCGCAGAAACCGACCCAAAGTATATCTTACACTTTGCTGAATTGACGTTGAGCCCTGTAGATTTTGAGAAGGAGTTGAAAGTCTACATTACCAATTCAACTGATCTCTCATCACCGCGGGAGAAAAAGGAGTAGATCATCAGCAAAGCTTAGGTTAACAATATTGAGCTTTTCACATTTAGAATGAAAGTTGAAATCCGGCACTCTCTTTAATCCTTGCATTAACCTGTACATGTATTCCATCACTAGGACAAAGAGTAGAGGAGATAAAGGATCCCCTTGGAGACCCTCCGTACTGTACTAACTGAGTATGTTTACCATTCACCATATATCGATAAGATACTGTCGTGACACAGATCATCACCCACTGGACAAATTGGGATGGGAAGTTTAGCTCATGTAAAATCCCTAGCGCAGACCAAAAAATTTTGCGTTGTAGCCGTCTAATCCCGGAGCCTAAATGTCTCCAATGTCTTTAAGGGCCAGTACGATCTCCTGCAGAGTCATAGGTGCTGTAAGGGTTGCCCCATCCGCATTGGATATTTGCGGTCCTTCTCGCAGCACGCACACGTTTAAACCTTGGAGGCGGGTTGCTGATCTTCCCACCAATTGCATGTAGAAATCCAGTACTTCTTGTTTCAGATCCACTTGAGTATTAGCAACACTTCCATTCTCCCTTATCAGTTTTTGAATACCGATATTACGATTCTTCGCCTTTACTGAAGCGTGAAAGTATGCGTTATTTCCATCTCCTAATCCCAGCCAATCAATTTTTGATTTCTGTTGCAGGAGTGTTTCATCCATGTTGTTCCAGTAGAGCAACTCAGTTGTGCAGTCCTTCACCTTTTCGATTGCGGCGACATTCATTCGATCCATCAGTAGAGCTTGCTGCGCGTCATGCAATTGAGCTCTAGTATCTATTATTTTTTGTTTTAATTCAGAAAAACGGCGCGGCAAATGATTGATAACTGGTTTGAGTCTCTTTAGCTTCCTCCATATAATATACATCGCTTGTCCTTCAATAGGTAGCTCCCAATTTCTCCTAACCTGCTCAAAAAACTCCGGAACCTCCACAACTCCATTAATAAATCTGAAAAGAGGCCGATGTCGTGGAGGGGGCTGCCATAATTGCAAAAGTAAAAGCGCATGATCCGATATGCTTGGTTCTAATATTTCAACTCTCACATGATCATAATCCTTGAACCAATCGGCATTACCAATAGCACGATCTATTCGAGAGTAAATAGGATCCCGGGTGTGTTTATTGTGCCATGTGAAATGATCGCCGACACTATCAAGTTCATTTAAGCTAACCGTGTCCATCATATTTACCAAGTCACAGTACTCTGCAGGTTGGATGATCGAACCTCCCAGCCGATCCTGTGCCGTCAATACATTGTTGAAATCCCCAATCAGGAGCCACCGCCCCTGCACTTGCTGACTAATATCCTATATGTCCCGCCACAACATGCGTCTTTCTTCCAAAAGGTTTGATGCGTAAATTGCCGTCATCCAGGTGATAAGGTTATCCTGCAAATCATATAATCCGCAATGTAGGAATTGCGCACTACCTGTAATGAACTTTACATCAACTTGTTTAGGGTCCCATAGTATCCATATCCTACCATTCTGGTGGAAGTCATAATTGTCCAAGTAACACCATCTATGTCCCAATTTACTCCTAATTTTCTTGCTTTTACCTTCCTTTACTCTAGTTTCGACGAGTATAGCCACTGCACAATTAAGATCAATGAGCCGGGAGCCGATCTCACGTAATTTGGCTATATCATTGCACCCCCTTACGTTCCATGAAACTATCATGGAACCGGATGCAGAGTCAAAGGAGGATCATTCGTAATCCTCAATGGCTTGAATCCGTTCCGGCTTGTTAAACTCTTTGTCACAGTTTGGGTGGGTTCATTCTCCCAAGGTCCTTTTCCTTTATCCCTTGCTCTTGGTGACCGTCCTACCGTTGTCCATCCATCTTGTGTTTGCGTGGTATCCGTAAGGTTACCCTCCCTAGTAAATCAAGCTGCTTCTGTCCACTAGTCGAACTACTACCTTGTTCCATTCGCTTCATCCCAATCCTATTGTCACATTTCGCCACTCCTTAGCCATTTGTTTTGCTTCTGTGTATACCTCTTCGAGGTGGAGGTTGACATATATGTCCACTTTTCTGGCATCGATCACAGAAAAGCGGTTTCCATTCATACTCGATAGGTTGTTAAATGACCTTCGACTTTGTATCCTTAATCAAAATAGACTCCCGCAACTTCTTTGTAATATCAACTTCAACTAGTATTCTGGCATAAGAAACCTGTAGCTTCCGAGCGGTGCATTCATCCGTGTACAACGGTTTCCCCAATGCACTTCCGATCTTCCCCAGGCTTTTAGCTCCCCATAGGTGAAGAGGTAACTGTGGCAGTTTAATCCAGATTGGCACTGCTCGTAGCATGTCATCTTTCAATGAAAATCCCGTGGTCCATCATCTTTCAATGAAAATCCCGTGGTCTATTCACGCAAGAACATCGTCATATTAAAGATTGTATATGGTCCCCCGTTCTTCACTGCATCCCGTTCATTCATATTGTGAAACTTCAGGATAAAATATCCTTCGTCATTATAGAACATCTCCGGTAATTGCACAAAATCCCAATTCTTCATCATGTATTGCTTGACTCCGTTCATGGTTAATTCACTTCCCAAGACATACATTATTAGGGATGTTTTCCAGAATTCAATTTCTGATTCGACATCATCCTCCCCAATTTCCACCTCTACTTCTCCATCGACAAGCGTAGGAGCTGCGAATTCAATTGCCATGCCCCTGGAGGTTTCTCTGTTTCCTCGAATCACGCTTGTCCATAGTCTAGGTGTATTATTGGCATCCACAGGTTCGTTGTCTTCTGTTTCACCATTGTTGTCGATCTGATTTGTTGGGTTGAGGGTATCAAGCGGTGTTGCGTCAACAGCCTCCTCCGTATGTTCCTCATCGCCGCTCAATTCATCCGATATTCTGCCGTCGTTCTCCTGTTTCTCCTCATATCGATCGCCAATTTTCGGCTCCGGCCTGGTTCGCGGTGGGGACGGTGTGGCCACCTTCTTCCGTGGCCGGCCACGCGTCTTTTTAATAGCTCCTAGTCGCCGATCACCGTCACGGTAACTGCAGGAGGAGAGATCCGATTTTCAATTGATTTCACTACCACAATATACTACTCTCTTATAATAGATGTTTTTTTATATTAACAATATAGGTTTATCTATAAATAAGTTATTTAAATACTGTTTCTCAAGACACTTTGTGTTTTAAGTAAACAATATGAATTCACGATTATTAACTTTAATGTTTTTTTTTTTCTGTCTTTTTTATCGTTACTTTATATATGTACCGTCTTCTAGTATATTTTTACGATAGAAACTGTCTAAAAGAATATTTACTAAAACTTAAAAGAGTCCTAGAGATTATGAGAGTTTTGAGAGTCCTTCTATAATTTTAAAGTGGGCTCAATTTCACGGATATTTTGACCCGTTTTTCAATTTTGCGGATTAACGGGTTGCGATTTTTTGAACCGATTTTGGTATAAAACCCCTCTATTCACTTTTTCTCTTCATTTTTCACCCATTTTCTTCTTCCCAGATCGTGTTTAAGCTATTCTCTCCAATTTTTTATGACAAAATCACTATGAAACCTAGTTTTTCACCTTTCTGCTCGCGATTCCACCTTCCCCGCCGCCGACTAACACCGTATTCCGCCAATTGCGCCGCTTCCTTTTGTCGGTTTGAAGATCCAACCGGCTAATTCCATTGCCGAGTATGAGCCAAGCTCTGTGTCTCTATATAGAATTGTCCAGAATTTTATCGAAGGCGGTAGCAACGCGAAGCACTCTTCTATGACGTTGCCGGAGAGAGGAGAAAGGTGAGAGACGAATCCGAGGCAGTGGATGGTAACGATGAGTCTGTTGTTTAATAGATCCGGTATGAGTGATTGAAAGGGGAACGAGGTGGGTGAATAGATCCGTTCATTGGATAATGACAATTTCAGCCCTAATCGATCTTCTTCTCCGTCATTCGTTCTAGTTTTCGCAGTTTTGGTGTTCGATTTATATCTCAACACTTCAATTCTCATCACTCTCTCTGATTTGGTGTAGGTATGTTTATCATTCGATCTATTTGTCTCTGATTTCGTCTTCGATTTGCATCTAAATAACTTCTGTTTTGGTTCAATTATACCAATTCAACTTGCAACTGATCGATTGATTTGTGTGTTGCTTAGAATTAGGCTGACTATTGTGGTGTTTGTTTCATGATGTCCTGGTAGTAATAATTGTTGTACTTTCAACTATTTGATTTGAATCAAGTTGGGGAAGAAGCAGCACAACAAATATCGTACGTGATTTGAATCAAGCAGGGGAAGAAGCTAGCTGTTATTTTGATGAAGTTGTATGTTTCATGTAAATGTTGTATGTTTAGTTATAAATAGATGATGTTGTGGTTTCATTACTTTATGTTAGACTTCATGTAGTATTGTTTTTAAATTGTCTGTTGTTGTAGTGTAATAGTCTATTGTTATGGTAAAATTGTGTATGACAGTTGCCAAATAGTTGAAATGGTTGTGTGAATATGCTCATGAATGTGTCAATTGAGTCCCATGCTAGTGTGAGGATTGTCCCTGACAAGTCAATGAGTTATGCAGTTTGGTTGTCTATTGTTGTAGTGTAACAGTCTATTGTTATGGTAAAATTTTGTATGACAGTTGCCAAATAGTTGAATGTCTGTGTGAATATGCTCATGAATGTGTCCATTGAGTCCCATGCTAGTGTGAGGATTGTGCTTGGCAAGCGAATGAGTTATGCAACTTGGTTGTCTATTGTTGTGGTGTAATAGTCTATTGTTATGGTAAAATTTTGTATGACAGTTGCCAAATAGTTGAATGGCTGTGTGAATATGCTCATGAGTGTGTCCATTGAGTCCCATGCTAGTGTGAGCATTATCCCTGACAAGCCAGTGAGTTATGCAGCTTGGTTGTCTATTGTTGTAGTGTAATAGTCTATTGTTATGGTAAAATTGTGTATGACAATTGCCAATGAGTTATGCAGCTTGGTTTTCTATTGTTATAGTGTAATAGTCTATTGTTATGGTAAAATTGTGTATGACAGTTGCCAATGAGTTATGCAGCTTGGTTGTCTATTGTTGTAGTGTAATAGTCTATTGTTATGGTAAAATTGTGTATGACAGTTGCCAAAATAGTTGAATGGATGTGTGAATATGTTCATGAATGTGTCCATTGAGTCCCATGCTAGTGTGATGATTGTGCCTGACAAGCCAATGAGTTATGCAGCTTAGTTGTCTATTGTTGTAGTGTAATAGTCTATTGTTATGGTAAAATTGTGTATGACAGTTGCAAAATTGTTGATGTTTTTTTTTTTTTTTTTTGCATATACTAGGTTTTCGTAAAAATGGTGGTCGAATAAAGAAAATGATTGATGATAAAGATGGAGACGTGGGTGGAGGAGTCGACGAACAATTCAAGGGTGTTTTATTCGTTTGCAAAGATGATTGTAGTTTGGATATAGTGATTTTAAATTTTTTGTATTGTTTTATATGTATGACATTTATTGATTGATGAATGAAATTGATTTCTATGTTTATTTATAAATATTGTGTTTCTTTGGGATAAATAGGTTGTTATCAATAATTTTATGCTAAACATAGACAATTATATATCAAACATAGATAATTTGATCCAAAGTACCAATATGACTGGATGGACACATGAAAGGAGCTGTGTATCGAAAAAAATCATGTTGTATAGTTTTATGTATAAATTGTTTATGTTTGTCTATTATGTAGGACTCTCAGGAGACGGACTCAAGAATATTTATGAAAAGTAAGTTCATATTATAGTAATAAAAGTTTCCGATCCCAACTTAAGAATAAATTCTTTACAGAAAACTCTGTTTGTAAATAAACTATTTTAAATATTTTTTTGTCAATCCTAATAATATTACTGTATAGATAGAGTTTATACAGCAGGAACACGCAATTAGTAAAATTCCATAAAAGAAATCATACATATTTCATTTCTACGGATGACTATAACCAGCAGCTGCAGCAGCTAATGGGGACAAGAAATGACAGAAGAATATATCCTCGTATACGTAATGGTCTAATTGGCTCTAATCTTCAATCTATTCATTTCATTCCACAATAGTATTTGTTATTGTCACTAATATATTTAAATTGTCATTGTCAATTTACCACGCCAATCATTTTATATTGATTAAAAATCTTATTTTCAACGAAATATCTACATTTCCACGCTTTTTATCTTCACCTACAAAAATTATCACAACCATTTGCATATTATAAAGAGTTTAGTCAAAATATAAATGGATTTTTTAAAAATGAATATGCTCATTTTCATGTTTAAACATACCATATGAAAGTTGGGAAGAAAACAACAAATGGGCATTAGCCACAACCTAATCGACCAACTTATCAAGTGATTTTCATCTTAGTTGATCAAAATAAAGTGGTTTAAGTACAACCAATCAGTTAAATAAATGAGAACAAGTTAACTGATATTGTGGGTGTTTTGAAAATCTAAAATCACAGTCCACAGATTTTCAAAAAATTAGCTATCGTTTACTTCCAGGAAGCAACCGTACCGGTAGATCTCCTCGTGCGGGTTGCTAGCTCAAGTTTTTTCTTATAGTTGTTCCCCTTCCCCGAATCACATCCAACTTGGAATGATGACTAGTGAATGGCACACAACTCCATGTTGGCTTAGGACGTGTTTGTGTAAGTAAATATCGGAAGGGATGTCGACGGCACTTGTCGACCTCCCTATTCGAGGTATAGTATTTTACTGATATAAATAACTTTAAAAAAAAAAAAAAAAAAACCGTTTCACAAATATTAGTAAATCTAGACACCCACTAAATACTTAAATAGAGATCACGGGTCAAAACTGGAAAGGAAAATTCAATTCAATAATCGGCATTACGGTTGAAAGTTCCCCTGATGGTTTGTCATAAAAGTATTTTCTTGAATTTTCTTTTACATTTTCATACAACTTTATTCTTCTTATCTGGTCCGTGTCCATGTATTATCACACACTTTTCACCAAGTTGCATTAAAACAACACTTTGATAATAGGGACGGAATCAATATTTTAAGATTTGAGGGTCAAATTATATATTGTATTAAGTATGAGATTATTTCGAATTCTTAAATTTAAAGAGTAAAATCTAAAATTATCACATATAAATCTTTTTTTAAAATTTAGGAGAAGAGCGAACCACTATACCCCTCTCTCACCCAGCTGATAATTACAAAGATTGCTCAAAAGAAGAAACTTCTAATATAAATGCAAGACCATTGAAATTTTCTATTATAACGTACCTGTGCTGTGTGGACATGTTCATCTTAATAGTTACTACATCCAAAATACTAACTCTGAAAAATGTTAGGTTTTTGTTATTATCTTGGCCGGTTCTTCATCTTTTTGCCATATATTTCAACCTTTTTCAACCACTCTACCTATATTAATTCCATTTATAAACTCCATTTTCAACTGCACAACCAATCCTTTCTCCATTCCATGATCAAACCATGCATCTAAAAAACTTTTGTTTCATATTACCAGATCAAGAATCTGATGACACCAAAACTGTTGATGATCATGACAAACTCCAAAACTTACCCCCAAACCGGGGTTGCGCTTCTCAAGCATTTAGCCTCCTTCGCCAGTCGTTGAGCCGGTTCTTGGACTCGAAATGTGTCACCTTCTGTCGTCAAGGGGTGTCGGACGAGCAATTCTCCGGCATATTCCATGATACAGAGGGTGTGCAGGTTCAAGAGAAGGTTGGGAGTGAGAATCCGAGGATTTTCGGCTACTCTGAGCTTTACATAGGCTCAAATGGATTCAGTGAGAAGGAACTGCTTGGCAGTGGAGGGTTTGGCAGAGTTTACCGTGCGGTTTTACCTAGCGATAAAACTACGGTTGCTGTCAAGTGCTTGGCTGAGAGAGGGGAACGGTTTGAGAAGACGTTCATGGCCGAGCTGGTAGCAGTGGCTCATCTTCGTCATCGCAACCTGGTGAGGCTCAGGGGATGGTGTATGCAGGATCAAGAGCTACTTCTTGTTTACGACTACATGCCGAACCGGAGTCTTGACAGGGTACTCTTCAAGAGGGTTGAAAAATCGAATTCGGATACTCTTACTTGGGAACGAAGGAAGAAGATAGTGAGCGGCTTAGCCACCGCTCTAAACTATCTCCACGAGCAGCTTGAGACGCAGATCATCCATCGAGACGTGAAGACGAGCAATGTCATGCTCGATTCCCATTTCAACGCGCGGTTAGGGGACTTTGGTTTGGCCAGGTGGTTAGAGCATGATCTTGAGTACAGCAGGAAGACACCGCCTGTTCTGAAGGACACGCAGTTCCGACTAGTGGAAACTACGAAAATGGGAGGAACAATAGGGTATCTGCCCCCGGAGAGCTTCCAGAAGAGAGGCAGGGCAACTGCGAAATCTGACGTATTCAGCTTCGGCATAGTCCTGTTGGAGATAGTTTCAGGTAGGCGTGCGGTGGACCTGACCTTTCCTGATGAGCAGATCATACTGCTTGATTGGGCTCGGAGGCTCTCAGATGATAGAATGCTACTACAGGCAGCAGATACCAGGCTCGAAGACGGGTCTTACAAGCTCAGTGAGATGGAACGGTTAGTTCATCTCGGGCTAATGTGCACGCTTCACGAACCCCAGTCCCGGCCGACTATGAAATGGATCCTGGAAGCTCTTTCGGGTGCTTTATACGGCAAGTTACCTGAACTTCCGTCTTTCAGGTCACACCCGAGGTACATCTCCATCTCTTCCTCCTCTAGCAATAGCAGCACAAGCTACACAATGGTTATGAAGACAACTAGCACAATCAGCATAAATTCGACTACATCGAACTTCCTCTCGGCTAATGGCGACACCATCTACGTTTCAGCTGAGTCCGAGACAAGCAGCGGTACTATTGCTATGAGCAATAGATATGATGAACAAAGAAACTTCCCTGTGGTAGAAACTCCAAGAGCTATCACCTACCAGGAGATTGTTCATGCAACAGACAATTTCTCGGAATCAAGAAGGTTAGCAGAAATCGACTTTGGAACCGCCTACCACGGTTTCTTTGAGAACCGACACGTGCTAGTGAAAAGACTAGGCATGAAGACATGCCCTGCATTACGGATGCGATTCACCAACGAGTTCCAGAATCTGGGAAGGTTGCGTCACAGGAACCTGATACACCTACGAGGATGGTGCACTGAGCAAGGAGAGATGCTTGTTGTATACGATTACTCTGCAAATCGACTTCTAAGTCACATTCTTTTTCATTCAGACCACAGAAACAAAGTTGGTGTCTTGGATTGGGATAAACGGTACAGCATAATCAAATCACTCGCCTCGGCTGTTTGTTATCTCCATGAAGAATGGGAGGAGCAGGTGATTCACAGAAACATCACATCCTCTGCGATTATCCTAGATCCGGACATGAACCCGAGGCTTGGTTCGTTTGCCCTTGCAGAGTTCTTGATAAGAAATGAGAATGGCCATCATGTAGTCATCGACAAGAGAGAGTCGGTTCGAGGAATTTTTGGGTACATGTCACCTGAATATATGGACTGTGGTGAAGCAACAACAATGGCTGACGTTTACAGCTTCGGCATGGTGCTGCTTGAGGTAATCTGTGGACAAATGGCAGTTGATTTTCGACAGCGCGATGTCCTATTAGTAAAACGAGTGCATGATTTCTTGGCTCAGAAAAGGCCTTACAAAGAGCTGGTAGACTGGAGACTGGACGGACAGTACAATGAGGCGGAGCTCGTGAGGCTAGTTAAACTAGGAACCGCGTGTACTCGTCCAGATCCAGAGATGAGACCTAGCATGAGGCAGATAGTGAGCATACTGGATGGCCATGACAATTGGCTTGTAAGAACCTGTGAAAAGAAAGAGAGAACAGATGAATGGAGACAGAGAAATGCAGCTTCATTGTCTCTTGTTAGAAGAATTCAAGCACTAGGAATACAGTGATAAGTCCATGTCTTATATTGTATCTGATACTTAGGGTGATCTTTCTTCTTTTTTTTTTTTTTTGTTTTTTAGCATTATATTGATATGCTTGTTCAATCTTTGTAAATTGAAGTGATTTTTCTGGTGTATGAGAGTTTGAAAGAACATAAACAGATTGAAGAACACAGGTAAATCACCACAGTTGACACCAGACTTTTACGGACTGTTTGGGACTCAAAAAAATAGGAGAAAAAAGGGACTAAAGTCCAGTCCAACTGGAACAAAGTCCAGCGTTGGCTTTGGAACTCAATTTTAATCGAGTTGGAGTTGCTACGGTGTAACACCATAATCCACTCTCAACTCAATTAGTATCTTTCTATTTCTACCTACACATCAATTCACCCTCACAAAACCTATAAAATAAAACTCTATCACAACCCTACAAAACCTATAAAATAAAACTCATCTCAGACACTCTTTTCTCAACTCAACTAACATCCAGACACCAGTTACTATTCATCTATTTTACCTCAACTATAATCCACTCAACTTGTCCAGTCCCAAACAGCCAGTTAATGTTTTACTTGCTGAATCAATTTCTGACAATAGGAACAGGGCTTAAACCTGAAAACATGACAGTTAATGTTGTAATCATATCCAGATGAATGATACAGGGGATCATTAAAAAAAAACTGCTGCTCCTTATTATCTGCTTTAAGAATGTACAAACCACCCAACACCAATATGAACATACTAACATCACCAAAGAGCATAGAGGAAAACACTGTATAAGGACGAAAAAAGAAGAGAAATTAGTGATTCTTGAAAAGTCAACACCTAGCATCTCATCCCATATTTGATGCCATCCACTCGACTGGTCGCACAATGTTGTCGAAAGGCATCTGGTCCATTTGTCGTGCCCTTTTCTTTAACACGGCAGGCTGAGAACCGTTGGCCATCGAAGATATTAAGCTTTCGTTTGGCATCAATACACTGTTGATGGAGCATTCGCCTAGTTGACTGATAGCATGCAACACACTTTTCTCATTCAAGGATGTTTCATAACCGTCATTAGTGACCTTGATTGCTACTTCAGAGAGTTCAACCCCAGCTTCTGGTCCTGAAGAGGCCACAACCTGATTGCTGAGTGCTTTGCAAGCTTTTTCTAGGATCGACTCTAAGTACTTGTCTTGTGCTTCAACTCGCAACTGGACACGTTGCTGAACCTGGAAAAGGTGAAATTGCGCAGTGCATAGTTCACGGAAGCAAATCTTATCGTGAGCATTTGCAACCAAGTTATACACAAACATATTTTCATTTTTTTTTTTTTTTTTTGGAGCCGATTCAGGCATTATGGTAAGGGCTAATTATCCAGAGTTATTCCTCTACAGTCTACACTCATCGCTTGCAAAAACGTTATTCTGTGTTCTAATCATCATTATCAAGTTCATAATTTCAACATCCACATTAAACAATAAGCTTGCAAACACTCACTGGATTTCAAAAACACTGAACCATGTGAAACATATAGAGATAAAACTCCACCAACTGACAGCTAAAAGGAACCTAATAAACAATACATTCACCCACTTCTCCTTAAAGAGGCATGTGATAGACATATCTAGAAATGAAATCAACTAAGTTCAATGGGTAGGACCAAACCTCAAGCTGCTCATGCAGTTTTCGCTGAAGATCCATCTGTAAACGCAAAGCCTCGGTAACTTGGTAGCCACTGGTAAACGAAAATGAAATAAGAGGATTAATATTCTGAAACTATATATGCAGAGAGAACAATTATACATAAAGGAAGAAGTCGTCTGTTAGGAGGGCTAACGTACTCATTTATATCTTGTGCGGCCATTCTTGATGAAGTTGGCGTGGATGAACCAGTATCCTGGTTTTCAGTAGGACAAGATGCTGCAACCAAAGGTTATAGAGAAAATTGATTAACATTTTGACTGGAACTGCTACCTAGAGCAGTCTGGCCAGTGCCATCAGGACACAGATAAAGTCTAGCATGAGAAGTATTCTAGTGAAATACCATCTTTTGAGTTTTCTGTTAGCTCCTTTGCTTGCTTCCCCATTCGATATTTCTGCAAATTAAAATCTTTTACTTGGATGCCAGTTCAAACGTATGTTTTCAATCAAATAATCAGATTCATTGACATACCTGGAGATGTGACTTTAAGTGATACAAAGTCAACCCCTTTACTCCCATAGTTCTCATAATTGTCTTGGGTGTTGCTTCTGTAATGCAATTGAGGTATTAGCTAGAATTCAACCCAAGACAATAACCTCCTTTCCACTAGCTGTCCTAATTAATTTTTGCTTTCTAGTAAAATCAGAATGGTCAACAAGAGGCAACACTCTCCCTTGATCCAATCAAAATCCCAGATAACCCCCCATGTATTCGAGTTCAGAACAATTGTATGATAACATTTAAGACTAGCTAGCTATTTGATCTTTCTTTGACATATCTGCATTTTCTTCGAGAATCAATTTATTACTACTTTCTGCATTTCCAATTGTTTCCTTTCCCTATTGACATCACAAAAAATCAAATATCCTAAGGCAGCAGGAAACTTCCAGACACATTCAAGTGTTCTCCAAATTAACTCCACTAAACTAAACCCATCCAAAAATTCTTCACTAAATAAAAACACACACACACACATAAATAGGCCCTTAACCTAGAGGGGTACAAGCCTCCTACCTAAAGTCAGTATCATCAAACTATTGTTGAATGAAATAGAATCTTAGTCCATCATCTAATAAAAAAAATGTAGTCTTTCTTCAAAAGAACTCAACTTTACACCAGAATAAAACAAAGACTATGAGAAATGCACATTGATTGATAAGAAGAAAGACATACTATCAGGACCACCAAGCTGAGCAACAGCATCAACAAATCGGTCATGGAGCTCGGAGGTCCAGCGGAGGCGGGGCTTTGGATCGGTGGAGAGCATAAGGCACGCATCCCCAGGCAAATTGGTACCCTCCAACATCCCCTGTAATTGCTGGTAATTGCTGTTACTGTTGTGAATTTGTAAACCAGAAGAAGATGAAGTAGCAGTAGTAGTAGTAGTAGAATACATTTAATCTAATTTAATGGAGTAAGTATTATGGTTACTATTCTATTTTCCAGTCAAGAAAGATAAATGGTACAGTATCTATCTATCTTGTGCCGGAAAGGAACATTCTTGAAAAAGGTGTGGTGGTGATACTGGAGGAGCAGGATGATGATGATGATGATGAAAATGCTCAATTTTTGTGGTTTTGGTGGTTTTCTTCTTTTGTCTTTCAACTTCAAAATGCGTGCTCTAATGAGAGAAAGTGGTCTTGTGACTTTGTATGTGACTTAACTAAACTATACAAGTACTAAAATGAAAAATACATTAATTTTACTACTGCTATTATGTAAAATATAAACACAAACTACACAAGCATGGGAAATAACACTTTGGTTCATTATCATTTCCTAGATTACCACAAACATGTCCATAAATTACACTAAATACACCATTTTTAAGTTTGTTAGATCATGATCTTGCCCCTAGTGGTCTCACCCTCCCATTGTAGTAGTGAATACCACAGTTCATTTAACGTGGCAGTAGGATCTTAAAATCATTGAACTCTGAAACTCTTAGTTCATTCAACGTGGTACTAATTGAGGTATCCATGTTATGAAAAGGAAACTGAGGTTTTTCATATCATGCCACGATATAGTGTTTCATGGTGTTTTAAATGTTGTGCATTGGTTATACCATGTGAATTATATGTTCAGAATGTCTACACTCAATCATTATATCTCATGCTTTTAAATGTTATGCGTTGGTTTGTCTTAATACAATTATATATCTTTGCCGTACAATCTGATCAAGCATTAGGAGGCATTGTAACTTGCGTCATGATCGAGGAAACTGGAAAAAAAGATATATAAACTTTGGCATCATTGAAATTTTAGTTGCACTTATGTAGATGAAGTTAGCATCCTCAAAAAGTTGAAGACTACTATAAAATCAATTTACATTTAATAAGGTGTAAATTTGCTTTCACTAATGCCTAACTAAACTATTCGGTCGCTTATGTGACTTATACGAAATTCATTACCCCCTCCATCCTGCAAAACTTCATACATTTGAATGATCATAACCGTCACCCACACTAAAAATCTAGAAAGCCACCACGCTCTTATTTGGTTCCAAATCATGATTAATCCCGTCCACACAAGAAAAAAAAGTGTCTCTTAAAACTATGTTCTACATTTCGCTTAAAACCCAAAAATGGTTAAGAGTATAAGAAGTGGACACGATAAAAAGGATAATTTATATGTTCCATATCTAACATGGCCTATTTTATGATGAACATGTCTTTGTCTCTACTAAAATGTCATTATACATGTAATTGTTAAACTAATTTACTTAAATATTGGGCAAGATAAACGTGACAATCCGAAAATATTAGAAAATAAATTTGATGTTTTTAAGTATATAATTTTATTTGTAGTGAGCAAAAGATGCAATAGTTTTCTGACTTCGCGACGGATATTGGTAACGGAGAAAAAGAGTGGGGTACAAAATAAAGTTTGAGAAAATAAGAGGGTGTGTTTGTAAAAGATTAAAAGGGTGCAGTTTATGTGGAGCAAGCAATTAATATTAATGTAACAAGGAGTTTTGTGTGTTGTAGAGTGGTAATGTTCGTGAGTGGTTCGGATTGGCAAACAGAACAGCAATCTCTTGTCTGTACTGTCTGTGTCTGTTGGCTGTTGCATTAGGCTCCTTTCTTGTCTCTATTGCTTTGTCTCTCTACATATCATATTGTACGTATTTAATACTACTCACTAAACGAATTTATTTAACAATTAAATGAAATATGTGACATTTATCGTAAAATGAAATAAGTATCATTTGTCAATCGTATTTTAATACTCACTAAATAACTTTATTATTATTTATTCATGTTTCAATAAAAGGCGAACATCAACAAACAATAAAATAATGTTTCTATTAAAAATTTACCGAAAATAATTGTATATACATTAGGTAGACGGTGAGAGTATTGATACATTTGTGTTCAATCGATGAATTAATATGAAATAATTGTGATGAAATATTAATAAAATTTTATTACGAAACTTTACATTCTAAACTTTTGTTATGTAGCTTAATTACATATTTTATCATTATAATTCAAAATTTATTTCATGTTTGATTATAAAAAATTTGAAAGATTAAATTGCTTTGGAACGGATGGTTGTGTTTGAATATAAAGAGGAATTCAATTGAATTGTGTAAAAAGGTTGGGTGGTATGGCATGTGGCCTGGCTGGCAATTCATGCGACTCCTATTTCCTTCTTCAATCATTCAACGGAGTTAGCTAATCATCGTGGTTTTATGAAATTATCACATGTAATTTGCGTCATTTTGTTACGTTGCTTTATCATTATACAATTAATTACAAGCTTCATTCTAAAACACTAGACATCGTAAAATTGATCAAGATTCAAACTCTGATCGAAATTTTAAATTTGATCCGAAAATATAATGGTTAATCATTCGAACATTAATCAGATACCTAATTTAAAAATCATTTTAACCCGAAATCATCACATGTAATTTGCATCATTTTGTTAAGTTGCTTGCTTTATCATTTACAACCTTCCCTCTAACACTTCCCAAATCCCAACCAAAGACAATATGAATGTTTGATATTGATCTCAAGAGGTGAGTTAAAAAAATAATCTTAACATGCGAATATTAGATTAATTTAGAGTTAAGGGAAATGGTGTTTTTGATTGAGTTAAAGAATTATAGAGTTGTGATGAGTAAGAAATAATTAATGTGCGTAATAAATAAGTGTGTGATGTTTTTTAAGGTTATTTGATTGCTTTTAATGTTGTTTAATTGGTTTAAATTTTTTAGTTTAATTGGAAAATAAATAAAAGAGAGAAGTGGCATGTGAGTTTGACCAGTCTATTGGCTAAAATGTGTACTTGACTAGCCCACCTATAGCTCAATCCATGGTCCACTAACGAGTCCACCTTAGCCTCACAAGCAAGTTGATTTCAAAGGTTGGTTAGATAACCCACCAATCTGAGTCAACCAACGAACCAAGTAGTTGATAGGCTAGCTAGCCCACCTGACTCAGCCAGCCATGCCGACCATCCAACTGGTTGGCAAGCTAGCTTGCTCACCTAGCTCAATCAGCCTTGCTAACCATGCAACTGGCAAGCTAGCTAACTGTCAATGCCAATCATCCATCTGGCTGACAAACTAGCCAGCTCACCTAGCTCACTATACCTTGCCAACCATTCAACTGGTTGACAAGTTAGCTAGCTCACTCAGCCAACCAACCGAATAATAGATAGGCTAGCCAACCCACCTGACTCATTCAACCAAGTCAGCTAGCCAACCAAATGGTTAGAGATAAAACGTAAAGTTAAATTCATGTGTTCAAAATGAGTTAGATAAAACACCACACAAAGACATGCCATAAGCCAAGTGAGCCTTTAACTTAGCAACAATGAATTAAAAGAGTGCCAAACATTGGGAATATCACCTTGTTTGACGTTAGTTAATCCCTTTCTTTTTATTTAAGATTTTTGTTTTTAAAGATTTCGGATAATTATTGGTATGAATAGTTTACTTTATAAACAATTCGGGTTTGTTTTACTTTTAACATATTTTTTAAATTGATGTGTCCAATTGGACTCTAGTATTTCCCAATAATAATAATAATAATAATAAATCCCTAAAACTAGATAGTTGGGCCAATAAACTAGACAATTGGCCCAATAACACTTGGGGGACGTTACTTACATGATAGAAATTTGGTGAAAATTCAATAGCTAATTGGACCAATTGGTGAAGTGATTAAGGAATTAATTATACTCTAGTCCTTCTTGCGAGGGTTATACGAATTAGAATTTATTTGTTGTAAAACTGAATATAAAAAAATGATTAAAACCAAAGTGAATTAACAATGAATTAAAGTACAATTATATGGTATGATCTTCAATCATCAAAGTCAAATAAGGTAATCATGAATATAATATAACAAATAAATTGATAAATTCCAACCGACCAAACATAAATTAATTATCATCAACATAACATAACGGCCCGTTTCATACTGCTTTAATCTCAAGTTGGAAGAATGTTTGGGGGACAGACAGTTATGATCTGGTTACACTGATTTCTGATCATTTGATTAAGACTGATAACTAATCCAAAATCTGATGTTAGACAGTTGATCTGGTTGTGAGTTTAATGAAGACAAAAGACAAACCATGACTGCTGTTACGATTCCGTCGAGTATGAATTTGTAGGCAAACATCAATAGATATATAACTTTATAATAATTGATAGATCAAACCCCACCACTAATCGATCGGCGCCGGCTTTTGGCGTATGATTCTTCGTGAGCGGATCTCAAGGTGATATCTTTGGTCTATTATACTTTATCGCACGTTACTCACTCATGAGCGAACCGAGAGATTTCTCAATTGGTCACCCATTTTAAGATTGCTCCAGAGCAAGGCACGCTTAACTTTGGAGTTATTATGAATGGATTCCTGAAAAGAAAGGTACACATTGTTAGTACTAGTATAATTGACACGCGGTACCCGCGTGGATATCCATTTTATATAATGTAATTATGTAACATATAAATATATAATAAATCATGTATGTTGAAATATAATAATAATTGAAAAACAATTAACAAATTGCATGACAATGAAAAAGTTAAAATAGTTAAGAAAATGAATTGCCACATGTGATTTCCATATACCAATTTTACAGTTTTTGTGTTATTTCTATTTTAAATTTTCCTTTTGTAACTTCTATCTGGTGAAGTAACTACCTGGTTGTCTTTCTTTAGGATATAGTGTAGATCAATGGAGTTATTGATCATTTTAACTCTTTGAACTTGACTTGAAACTTTAGGGCGTTACATAATATAATATGATTGTAACATCAATACCCTAGAAAATGTTGTCGCTGAATTCAATTTCTTAAAATAATGGATCAAATGTAAAGCAATCACTTTCGAGAATAACGTCACGGAAATACCCTAATAAAACACATATTTACAATTTTACAAATTAATATCACCATGTTTATTGATATTTTCAATCAGTCTTAATATAAATGTGATTGATTTCAATATAAACAATGATTTTTTTTTAGATTTAATCCCAATTTTTCAATCCAATATCAATTTTCATTTATTCTTTATCATTCCTAGGATTAATATTCAATTTTCGATGTTCCTTTATTTTTTATTGATAAAAAACAAAATCGTTAACTTGTATGTAAATAATAATAATTTATATGGAGATATCTTTTGACTACCTTATTAGCGTATCTAATTACATAATAAACCTCCATAGACAAACAATTACATTTTGTTCCACGAATTTGACCACTTTTACAGTTAGGTAATATTTTGTTTCATTTAATTACTAAGAAATGATGTATCCTTGGATAAGTGGCAATCTGCGTGTGACTTCATCATTGAGGATCTGAGCTATAAGGTTACTAAAATATCATTACACATTTGTCTTTGTTGTGTACATACTAAACTCTATTGGTTTTTGCTTAGAGTTTACTTTCTGGGAACTTTTTCGTTTCTGTTGTTGTTGTTGTGATATTCATTGACATATTATTGCTTTAAATTACTTGGGCAGAGTTTTTTTTAGGGTGATAGTGGAAAAGTTGACAAATTAGCCGTACTTGAAATTTTCATTTGTTTCTACTATTGGAAGTATTAGGTTTTTTTTCTTCAGAACCTAGAGTGTTAGTGCCTTACTAAAATAATTAGTTGTTATTTGTCTTAATTATACACATGTCTTTGAATGTATTTAGATGGTTGTTTCATTTGGTTTTCTTGTGCATTATTGTTTATCTTTTTACTTGTCCCAAATTGGATAGATCTTGTTGTGTGATGATCATTTTGTTGTGGATTCTCTTTTTGGAGTTGGAAAAATAATTGAGTAATCGGTATTGGCACTGAGGAGATGTATAAACTAACCATTGTGTTTTATCCAAATTTTTCATCATCTACATGTATATCGTCTCGTGAGTGAAATGTTCTCATGTTTCTATTTTTCAGAGTATAACTCCATTGCCTTTGTTGAAATGGTGAAAATCATCAAAAGTACGTAACTTTTACGATACTTGCAGAAAAGATCAGGAATTAACAAAGAAAATCACAAGAAGAAACTATTCGATCACAAGTCAGGAAGAATACCTTTCATTTACCGATACAAGGAAATGGTATGGTCCTTTTTAATAATTGTATGATGCCCAATTTATCAACTCATGTGGTAAATGTATAGTGTTATTGATTTCTAGTTACATATCATTTTATTCTTTCATCTTATTGTGTGTTACTTAAATTTTTTTACTTGCCTATGAAGGAAGAGAAAAGTGAGATTGAGCTTTTCAAACTAACCTATTCCAGCAATGGTGTATTTGTGAATTCTGATGTGGAGGATAATTACGTGAGTAATTTTTGTTTAGCTTATTATTGTTGATACCTTTTTATAGCTTTATGAATTTTAATTTGACATCAAATACTTTGTAGAATGCGATGGTTGATATGCGGAATGATTTAGTAGAAGCTGGATACGATGACAATAGTGATTTTGATGAGGGTATGATAGTTGCTGATGTACTTGACCATAAGTCTGGATACGTAAAAGGAATGGGCTATGGTTTAGAGTATGTTCGTGGGGAAACATCGAAATCCGTTGATGGAGTTGATTTGAAAGAAAAACTTTTGGAGTTGGACGCCGCCAACGAGAAGATTGCTAGTCTTACTTCTCTTTGTGGTGAACAACAAAAATCTTTGGATTCCATGAAAATTATGATGTCCAAGATGCAAAAGGCAATCGAGAACTTGCCAGGCATCACTCCTGATTTGTTTACTGGTAAGTATTTTATTCTTAGTTCACTACTTGGATTCTACAAGAATTACACTTTCAGATTTATTAATTATTGTTTTAGATGTATTTAATATCCTGATGGTTACATTTGCATGCTGAGGATGTTAATTAATTTCAATTTTGTCATCTCATAGTTAAGATACTTATTCTTATTTATCGTTTATAGATGTAGATGGCACTTCGGATGATATTAGTGGAGATGATATTGATGAAGAACTTTAGAATTTACCCGGCGAAACTAAAGCCCACCATTATTGGCACATTTTTATGAATAGTGAATGATATACGTAGATGTGTTCGCTTTATTATGTAGCCATTTCGTTAGTTCTTTTTAGTTTGGAAAATTTATGACATGTTCCATCTCATTTATTTGGACTAATTATTCAAGGTGACCAAAGTACTTATTGAATTTATTTAAATTATTCATATTAGCAAATGACTTGTTGAGTGTTCTAATTTTTCATTAATGAAATATATTATTATTTTATTTTATTTAATCTTCTTCTTCCTGCTCCTAATGTATTCTCTGTTTATGGTAATTAATAATGTGCTTCAGCAAGAATTAGATAAACCCCGTCTTATAATCTTGTAATTGTCTTTCCTATTGACTTAATTCAAAATTATAGTTGTTGGGTCAAGAGGATTGGAGTACGAGCTCTTTTTTGTTGTGTTTTGGCGATCCTAGTATATACCTATTCCTGGGCCATCATTAATTGGCTCTTTTTCAATTGATTATTATGCAATTTAGGATATGAACGAGTGTGTGTGTGTGTGTGTGTGTGTGTGTGTGTGTGTGTGTATACACATTTTGTAATGATTCTGTTTTTGTCACAAATTTTAATATTTTTCGTCATAATAAATTTGGTTTATGTGAGGAATTATATGCAAAAGTGACGAAAATATACCCCCTTGAGAAACAAAAAGTGACGAAACAATTGAATATTGTGAGGAATTATTTGTAAAAGTGACAAAAATATTTCCCCCTTGAGCAAGAAAACGTGACGAAACAATTGTATATTGTGAGGAATTATTTGTAAAAGTGACGAAAATATTTCCCCCTTGAGCAACAAAACGTGACAAAACAATTGGATCTTGTGAGGATTATATTTGTTACCGTAACTGCGTTTCTTTTAACGAACAAAAAGCTCCTCACATAAAAGCTATTGTGAGGGTGTTATGGTGACAAGCCTGTGATGAAATTTTTTCGTCAAAATAGTGTTTTCGTGGGGAAAAATTTACTTTTTGTGACAAAAAAATTCGTCACCGTAAATGTCTTTTCTTGTAATGAGTAAAAGCATGCAAGGACAAAAATACTAAGGTATGTTAAAATCTGGGGTATCACACTCACCCCTCCTTAAAAGAATTTGGTCCCCAAATTCACACTTCAAAAAATTTCTAAAACATTATCTCACAAATAAACACACTTTTAGTTAATCATACAAGACCCAAAAAAATACCAAGTTAACTTAAAAACTGGGGTATCAGTGTAATACTCCAATTGATGCTAACATGAAGCTTCAAGAAAATAGTGGGCGCGTCGTGGCTCAACTAGAATATGCTAGTGCGATTGGAAGTCTTATGTATGCCACACATTGTACAAGACCAGATATAGCCTTTGCGGTTAATACATTGTCGAGATTTACTGCCAAGCCTGGCACACACCATTAGGTAGCAATTGTGAGAATTTTGGGTTATCTTAAAAAGACAAGAAAATTGAAACTTGTTTATAATGATTATCCAAATGTGCTAGAAGGGTATTGCGATGCAAGTTGGATGTCAAGTACAACTGGATGTAAATATACTTCAGGCTGGATATTTTCATTAGGTGGTGGGGCTATAAGTTGGGCATCTAACTTGCATTTCACATTCAACCATGGAAGAAGAGTTCATTGCCCTTGTTGCGGCAGGCAAAGAGGCAGAATGGATAAGAGATTTATTATTAGATATTGAGTTGTGGCCACAACCGATGTCTGCCATATCTTTGTACTGCGACAGCCAAACCACGATGTCTAGAGCATTTAGTGATGTCTATAACGGAAAATCTAGACATTTGCGGCTGAGACACACATATGTGAGAGAATTGATAATGAATGGAGTGATCACTATAATATATGTGAAGTATGGAGAGAATTTAGCGGATCGTCTCACTAAATCACTTGCGAGAGACTTGGTAAAGCGTACCGCGAATGGTAATGGACTTAAATTAGATCTAAGCACCGGTAATGGAAACCCAACTTTTAATTAGTAACAACTAATTTTAAAAGTTCAATGGGTAATAACAAGTTACCGTTATGTGTTTGATAGTACTAGTAAAGTTTCATAACATTTTACTATAAGACTAGTACTGACAATATTGCGTACATGTTATTACATGTGAGGATAGGCTTGTGCCTTTAATGAAGTCTATATAATTTTGTATGTATTTAGTAGTTGGGACAAAGTAGAGACTTCACCTAGTGGACATAGAAGTGGTTCCGCTTCTGTAGGATAATGTGTGATCCTATAAATGTCACGAAATTAGGATTAGCACATGGCCATATATAATCGTGCTAAGGATGTTGTTGAGCTAGGCATATATGAATTTTAGATGAATATTAAATGTGGTGTGTTATCGGTGGTTACATTAGGGGTTGAGGTACAATCCGTGAAAACCCACAACTCCGTAATCACCTTATGATATAATTAGAGGTCCAAATCGAAAGATACCTCTTTGTATTTTTAATATTTGTCTGGTGAAAATTTGCTTACAAATTAGTTGGGGATTGAAAAAATAATTTGTTAAGCAAACAAAGGAGAAAGCAACGAAGTGGTGAAATGAAAAGTGATACGGTGTGGCGGATGCCGAAGCGGTGCAAAAGTTATATATATCTGAATAGCTACATGCCAAAGGATGTAACATTAGCCATTGTATTAGTTGTTGTTGTGTAAATGAATGGATATGTCCATTAAATAGAAATACACATCTTTTCCTACATGGCTCTTATGAAAATTTGCATCCGTTCATAAGCATCACTTCTAGCACTATAAATAGAAGTGCTCGATCTGTCCATTGACACACCAGAAAATTATTCTTTCTTCATTCTACACTCTTCATATAAATTCTCAAGTCCTTGTTGTATCCCGAAAGCGTTCTTTTCTTAGTGAGGAGAAATATTGCTTTTTGGAAAGTGATTTCATTCACGCCTCAAGGTTTAAGTATTCCCATATATTTATGTCTCTATACAATTATCTCCAACAGATGATTAGCGCACAAGTACAAAACGTTTCATATAATAAGTGATTTGAACTTACTTGACAAGTTAGAAATGTTTTTGTTGAGCATAGGGCTGCAAACGAGCCGAGCCTAGCCTTACAAAAGTTCGGCTCGTTAAGGAAAATTCGTCTGAAACTCGAGCTCGATCGAGCTGCATAACTTGAGCTCGAGCTCGAACGAAAATGTAGTTATTCGAGCTCGGCTCGCGAGTTTCATTTTTTCTTTAAATTAATTTTTGAAAACTTGAAAGCTCGTATTTAACTCGGCTCGCGAGCTGGAAAACTAACAAAGCTTGAATTTAACTCGGCTCGCGAGCTGGAAAACTAATAAAGTTCGAATATAACTCGACTCGAAAGCTCGAATCCTTTCAAAATTAAGCTGGAGTATGTACATATATATTATTTTTAATTTTTAATTTTTTTTGAGCAGCTCGTCGAGCTTCTCAATATTCGAGCTCGGCTCGAATATGTAATCGAGCTATAATTTAAGCTCGAACGAGTCGAGCTTTTTTCGAGCAGAGCTCAAGCAACTCGAAAAATGCTCGACTCATTTGCAGTCCTAACTTCAGCATAAAGATTCACATAGGCCGACTAAACAAACGGAAGTTAAAAGATATGATTGCAATTCAAAAGTTTATGTAACTTGGACATATAATTTTGGAAGAAGTATTGCAGGAAACACATACAAATGGATTGATCCAGTGATCTGACACTGAATACATGTACCATTAGCTAGCTACATGAAGTTCATCTTCTGTATAGATGTACCACTTAATGTATCTATATATATCCAATTATACAGATCATACAGATTAATTCACCTTATAGAAGTACTGTCTGTAGTACATATATATTTTATCAGCAGGTAAACATGTTCTTCACCCTTTTCCAGTTATGAGATGAACTTCCAGTTTCTTTTCTTGGCCATGTTTAGTGAACTCATTTAACCAACATCTTCAATGGAAAAAACTGCAGCTTGCTCGTCCAACCATCAGTGTCAATGAAAGCTTTACTGGTTAACAGTTGCAGGTCCTCACTACTCACCTTGTTTGCCCACTTCACTCGTCCTGAAACGTCTGAACCTAAACCGCGACAACCTTGTTCAGCAAAGGTCAACTGGTTCCTGGAGCAAGAACATGTCCAAGTATATATAAAAATGTTTCCATGTCCAAACATTGTTCATATTCCACAAAGAAATGAATCCACGGGAGGTCATTAATGTCACAGATTCGCAAACATTAGGGCGTATTGTGTATTCTATTAGAACAATGTAGCAAATTGCCTGAGTTAAATGTGACATTTTTGAGAGGATGATGATCAAAAGTTCGATTTTTGAGAGGTTAGAAATCTTACTCTTTACCAGCGGTGTACCAAGCATCCCATCCTTGAGGAACAATGATATCCGACATTGATGAGTTAAAGAATAGAACCCTGGCATAGTCTCTCCAAGGCCTGCCCAAGTAAGTCTTCCCATTTCCGACTATATTGCAATCATTGAACACGAATCCATTTGATTGGTTAGGGTCGTCTCTCCCCTGTGCAGTTATGTAGCCAGGAGCTCCGTGTAGCGCTGCTGAAACTACTGATATGGTACAGCTCTGTCAAAACAGTAGTAAATCAACCAATTAACCGCATTCAGTTCTATGTAGCTGACTTCTTTCATGATCACTTGGGGATTTTTTGCATCTAGAAAGGCATTCAGAATTAATTTAATTCTAGCATTTAATTTGTTAGGTAGAAAATGCATACACTTTTAGGAAAGTGAAGAAAAATTCAAGGTCATGAGATACTAAAAAGATAAAAAGGAAAGGAAGAATAAACAGGTCAATCTGATGTGATAAGCTCATAGTAATTAATTTCATTCATAAATAAATCTAAGCATAATAAATTATATAGGATTTTCTTTTGTTCTTTTAATTTTGTGATAAAAATTTGTTTCAATTTACCTCATAAAGGGATTGGCCAGCACCAAAGATGAAATCAACAGCTCCCTGAATGGAGCAAAGTTTGAAGTAGTGTCTACCCTGAACATCCCACAAGGTATCTTGCATTCCTATGAATCCACATCTAAAAAATGCCGATTTATCGCCTTGGATCATGGCTGCCAGCGCAAACTTCATTGGACGGCCTGAACTTCCAGGGCCAGAGTTGTAAGAATTCTGTTCCAAACAATGCAGATTAATACATGTCAAAGAAACGAAAAAGAAAAAAAAATAAAAGAAAAGAAAAGCAAATGCAGTTGTATAGTTTTAATCCCTTACAACAAAGGTTATGCTCTTCACAACAATATTGTCTGCCAGAGAAGTAAAAGTTGCACTCGTCGCAATCGAATCATGCGAATCCCAAACAACGTGAGTTTTTCGCTTACCGTCACCTTTGAGATATATGAACTGTTTATCTAATGGAATAGTAATCTTTTCTCTGCATACACAACATCAGAAAACTTTCAAAATCAGTTCTTTATGAGCAACTAATTAACCATTTTGTTGGTACCTGTAAATGCCTTGTTTGATGTATATGCAAATCCAGTCCTTGTTCTGAGAAGGAACAGAATCAATGGCTTCTTGAATTGTTCTGAAATTGCCTCCACCATTAACATCAACAACTATTGTTGGATAGTTTATGTTTTGTCTTGATGAATCAACTGCAAAAAATAAAAAGGAGAAACAAAGGATGCTACAGAACATAAAGATTCTTGATGGAAACATGTTTTTGTCAGTGTATGAATGAATCTGAGAGAGAAAATGAGTGAAAAAAAACTGAGTATCCGATTATATATAAATCTGTTCTAAACTTTTTGACATATTTTCAGCTACTTTATTGAATATATATAAGGTGCCAAGGAAAAGAAAATGAAAGAAATTTTCATCTTTAAATCTTTTCTTCTCTAAATTTTCCTCATTTGACGTACTCACCATATAATGCACTTGACTAGCTTGCGATTTAATTCGGTGTGAAATTGGAAAGTCAAAGATTATGATAAGAAAGAAATTTGAAGTATTTGGTGCATGAGATTTTTGATATATGATTTGTGATTCCGTAGATGCGATCTTTTAAAAGAGGTAATTGTACGAAAGGTATTTAATTAATTAAGCTGTACCACTTATTGACCAGGTTTATAATTTTGTAGATTCGTTTTTTAAAAAGACAGAATTACATTAAAGTTTTTTAACTAATTAAAGCATTGATTTGGTTTTTTTTTTTTTCCTTAAGGTGGTTTCATTGATAAAATTAAGCAGCAATAAGTATAATAGTACTACGAGATATTACAAATAAAATGAAAACAAATACATAACAAGTATTCGGGAGTTTTCCATAAGTTCGATTTTCCTTATTGATCCGGTTTATGATTTTATAAATGCATATTTTGAAAAGAGGTAATTCTACTTTAGTTACTTAACAAAAACTTGTAAGAATGGAAATACACTCATTTAGTTAATGCCAGGTGCGTGTATAGCATCTCCAATTGCATATTTAATCACAGTACCATTTGTGACATAAAATTATGGCAAAATTAATAGTTTGCTTATACATGATAAAATAATAAATGAGTACCAAATGTGTACAATTTAAATAGTTAAGTACTAGATCCGTCCGTCCTATTAGATTTATAACACTTTTATGCTCTATCACTCATACCTTTCTTATTATTACTTTTAAAACTTGTCATTTTACTATACTCATGGTTAATTCGATTTGTGTAAATTACTATAATAGTAAATAATTAAATAAAATCATATAATAAAAATTTAATTACTAAATTTTCATTATATGATTTTATTAAATTATTTACTATTATCGTTAAAGTAATTCTTGATCAATCGAGTTTTAATGATCGAAAGTCAAAATAGCAAGTTTTAAAAAAAACGGAGGTAGTATTTATCATTTTTCTCTCATATCTCTCACACGTTCTCAGTTATTTAATTATCATTTCTCTCTGCTATAACAAACAATAAACTATTAACTTTTAAAAACAGTGTTGAAAAGAAGCGAGACAAGTTTAGCGGGGCAAAGGGAGTATCATTTGTGGAATTAAACCCTTTGATAAATTCTTCTACGATGAGTTTTGCAGTGTAACGAATAGCGAACATATTGAAGAGTTACGGACCCTCTCTTTGGCATTCATGTACAACCCTTGATGCAGATATTTATGGACATGCAAAAAGAGGGAGAAGCCATGATATGTGTTTAGGCTTTTAGATAAGATTTGGGGGAATGATCATCTTTGAGTTGCAGGTGGTGGTTTTTACTACACGGAAATAATAAGGTATGGGTGTGGTTTTCTTTCTTGCCCACAAACAACCCAATTATTATCTCTTCCATAACGCTTAAATTCTTCATAAAGGGCAAATCTTTATGCACCATGATTCATGTGTTGGTGTTGGTACTTCCTCCAATCAATTCAAATTCACATTTTATTTTTGAATTACTTTGAGTTCGACTTCAACCCCAAAAATCATAACTGTAGAAGTCCATATCATGAACCATCTCAACATAAATTTATTTAATAAATATTCATTATATAATGTAAGAGTGATTTAGAGTCAAATTTGATCTAAAAAATGTTATTTATAAGTTAAGTGTAGCATTATATTAACATACAGCCGCTAGGCCTAAATTTTGAAGATTATCTTTAGTTTTCAACTTTTGAGTAAGTCTCCTGAGAATTGTATCCAAATAATTTGTCTAAAAACGTACACATTTGTTAAAAAAGACCATCATTGTTATAAATCCAAACGTCTATATTCCCAACATTTGTGCTTTTCATATTGTAAAAAATATTCATTTCGTTAATAACATCGACGTTTTGATTAATAACATAGATGGTTTTCTACTTTTCTTCGCAACATAGATATAGACTACCATCTTTTGGATGGTTATTTCCATTTTTGATTGCATGAATGGAAGTAGAGTCATTGGAGAATACATATTTTGAAACCAGTCCGACATATTTACACCCACCAAGTGATAGTTTACATTGCAAAGTGTTTGGATAACAGTTAAAAAGCAATGATTAAAAATTTTAATTCTATACCAAACATCCAAATCATCTAATAAACAAAACATTATCAGGGTGGACGAGGGATCAGCAAGGAAACGGACTTAAATTCATTCTGTTGTACATGAGCAAAATCACACAGGAGTGTGAATGACTCGGATGATATTACAAAAAAACACACCAAGGAGAAGAATGCAGTAGCTGTTGTACATGAGCAAAAAAAATGCATTTCCAACTCAGCATGAATCAGAATTCAGAAGCCACAAAAGATTCATTCTCTGAGCACTTAGCAAAAGGTCATGTTAGTATAACACTTCCCTACTACACAATGTGCAAAACAAAAACACAATACAAAACCCCAAAAAATTAGCAAGTTAGCAACAGTTACCATAGTTAACATCTGAAGTTACTACATCAGATAGCTCCGATCCACGCAAAACAATTTAAACATGACATGTAGCCAGTGATAATAAGCCCATTGGCAAACTAATGGATCTAATATTTCAACATAACAGATGAGGCTCAATCAGGAACAGGAACTTAAGTTGTGCAATGAAATCTGATACTCTTCAAAACAAGTCAATACACTCAAGGTTAACTTGGACGAAAAAGAAATAAATCCAGTAACAAAATTCATGTTCTGCCAAAATTTCGCATAACAAACTATCTATTTGATGAAATCTCAATACTTGATAGGAGTAATGACTTCTAGTTGTGCTCCCAGTTTCTCATCAGCAATCTTCCCAGCCTGAATCCTCAGCTTGGTCAACTGCTTCTTCTTCTCATATGCAAGTTGAGATCTCTCCTTTCTCTTCTTCTCAAGCTCCTGTAATAAACACAAGCTTAATTTGGTCAAGTAATGAAAAGGACACAACCAAATCATGATATACACAAATAAGTCGTGGAAATTTAGTCTTAAGACAAGTTTACATCAATAATCAGCCACAATAATATGTACAGTACAATACATATTACAATCTACCTTTAAATGTTGATAAACCAATATACTTAAAACACCATTACGAGAGAATAATCAGAAAAGGAAAAATAACATAAAAGCAGCAGGGAAAAAATACAAGTATATATTCAATACTACTAGTATATTATTGGCTACCAAAACAAATAACCCACCCAAATGGAACTAGAGCAGCATAGATAAGAAGAATACAATAATAGTAATATATATTGTTGGCTGCCAGAACAAATAATCCAACCAGGTGCAGCATAGAAGAACATATCTCCACATTACCAAAGACTTTACACAGCACTGCAGAAAAGAGTAAAGGTTACATCACCACATACCCTGATTGTATCATAGTAGTTCCATCCGACCTCAGCCGAGAGTTTACCCAGCAAGCAGTACTTGTGACCAGCTTGAAGCCTCAAAACCCTAATTACATCCAGATAATATTAGGTGGAAGTGTTCAACTGCTAAAATAGAAACAGAGACTCAAAACTGACTCACTTGAGAGCATCAGGGATGACCATTTTCTTGGTCTTGTCATATGGTGGTGGTACACCCTCAAAGACCTTCAAGCGGTCAAGGGCAGCAGCTCCACGCTTAGTCTTGTGTGGAATCATACTACAAAAACAATTCAAAAGATCATTGAGCGACTTTGTGTTTATCCATTAGCAACTTTTTACTACTCAAAAGATAAAACAAACACAAGCAAGTTAATACTTACTCTTTAACTCAAGTAAAGAGGGAAATTAGTTATAACATCACCATTCACCAAGCCAAACAAATCTCCAAACAACACTAGCACATTTTCACTTGATATGCAATCAGAACCTAGACAGACATATACTTACTCAAACATACAAAAATAAAAACAAATGACTACACTAGTCCACAAACTATGTATCAGGCATATTAATAGGAAACTCATTATGATTATATAATAATCTACCACAGCAGTGTACAGTATGAACATAATCGATTTCGACTTGAGCTACTATAATCCCCAAGTGAAAAATAAACACCAATCAACCAAACATAATCCAAAAGGCATGAATACATGAACATAATCGATTTCGACTTGAGCTACATCGAACTATCACTTAATTAAATAATCCGTATTTAACATCATAAAAACTACTTAACAACCAAATAAACCAATCCTTATAAATGATAAACATCCAAACTAACAATAAAACTATCTCATCTGCAAATAACCAAACTAAATTACTACTCACTGAAGCTAAACATAAGTCATAAATGCAGACACAGCTGATTATTAAACAAAAAACAAAGAGATGATCGAGTAATCAAGCAGAAATGCATACCCACGGATAGTTCTCCAAAGGATCTTGGAAGGAGCACGGAAATGAATGGGACCGTGAGAAGGCTTGGTGTTCATCCTCTTACGGAGAAAACGGTGATACTTCATCTTCTGGCGAACGAGACCACCGGAAAGGCAGATTTCTTCGCATCGGACAACAACCACTTTCTGCCCGTTCAACAATTCCTTCGCAATGATGGATGAAAGCCGGCCGAGCATGTGATGTCTGCCATCGACAACCACTCTCTTCGCACAAATTCCAGAACCGGACACCATTTTTTGCTGATTGAGCGCAGGAAGAAGAAGAAACTAGGGTTTGGTTATGGTGAGCTGACTTACAACTTCGGTAGATTTTGCTTTCTGTAAATGGGCTTATTGTTTGGGCTAGGTTTTAAGGATGAACAATTAGTGGGCTTATTTCATTGATCCACGTCGTGTATCATGAACCTGCGTGTATTTGCATAATCTGTATTTTAAACATATATGTATGATGTTTGTAGACATTATACATGTCGTGTTGCAACTAAAATACTATGTTATCTTAATTTGAAAAAGCATTAAATTCAGTTCAGTTCAAATTTATTTAATAGTTTTTTATACTGGTACAAATAAGTACAATTTAGTTTAGTTAAGTTTTGTTCAGAGAAAAAGACAGAGAGCCTAACTATGTTATGTTTGATCTGATTTTTTTTTAGAGACGGTTTCTCCTAAAAGTTTAGCCATAAGTAAATTTAAAGCTTTTAATTTAAAGAATAACCTAAATGATAAATTGTAAAACTTAGTTAATGGTGAGATCACTTTTTATGGTTAACATGTAAAATGATTAATTGTAAAATATTGCAGATTAGTTGTTTTTAAGGAAAAATACTCATTGTTAGGAAAAATCGGCCTGAGATCAATCAAGAGACTTCAACAATCTACCTTCAAGTCAGCATTGTCAGCCAAGCCTTCATATTTGTCACTCAGTCAAGAAGTTGGTTTTATGCAGAACGGCCTGGTGCCCACCTTATGATCATATGGCTACATATACATTGTGATCTCTATTTAAGTATAATAATAAAATTTTGCTGTTTCAAAAGAAAACAAAAAAAAGAAAGAAACTTTGCTACTTGAAACATTCGTCAGGAAGGTGTTCATGTTATTGTCCCGAAACATTTGTTTGTAGTATTATTATCTATTTGGTTAATAAGTTTGCTAGTGACTGAAAATATTGCAAGAGAATTTGCATAGCAATCTTTCAAACTCACTGCTAGCTCACTACTACTAGAAGTCTACAACAAGCTTTATGTTGAGCAAGTTGTACTTGATTTCGGAACTAGTTTTCCTAAGTTATATCTAGGTAATTTTTACCAGTCAGGTTGCTACCGTGACTGCCGGAGCATTCATCTCAGTTACAAATCAACAGTTTCATTTAGTAGTTTGAACTCGGAAATATACATAAGCTCACAATACTTGTGGTCTTATTAAAATATGTACATTGGATGAGTTTATTTTTAGTTAAAGGATTATTGAATTTTCCCCACTCGAAAAGGTTTTAAAAAATTATTTCAAGTACTTGTCGAATTCACTCATTTGGAGAAGTTCAAGAAAAATAAAAAATATCGCTTGCAAGCAAGTGCATTCTATAATTCGATATAACTGAAGAGGCTCAATCAGGAAGAGGAACTTGAGTTGTGTAACAAAATCTGATATATAGTACTAGGTATTCAACAAAAGACGATACACTCAAGTTTAACTTGGATGGAAAAGAAATAAATCCAGTAACAAAAATCATAATCTTACAAAATTTCCACATAACAAACTATCTATTTGATGAAATCTCAATACTTTATAGGAGTAATGACTTCTAGTTGTGCTCCCAATTTCTCATCAGCAATCTTCCCAGCCTGAATCCTCAGCTTGGTCAACTGCTTCTTCTTCTCATATGCAAGTTGAGATCTCTCCTTTCTCTTCTTCTCAAGCTCCTATAATAAACAAAAAGATTAATTTGGTTATGTAATGAAAAATACAAAACCGAAGCAGTTATGGAGGAGGAAAATAGCACAGGGATTACAATTCGACCAAAAAGACAAATATGAAACACAAACAAGGAAATAAGTAACGGAAATGTAGTCATGAGATCATTTTGCAGCAGATGCAGAATCATGAGCCACAATCATGTGTTCCATTACAATACATATTACAATCTACCTTCAAATGTTGATAAACCTATAAATCTAGTGAGACCATTAGAGGCAAATAATCAGAAAACAAGAGGACAAATAACATAAAACCAGCAGGGAAACAACAAATCACGCGCAGTAGATGTAATACTAGTATATTATTGGAACTAGAGCAGCATATCTAAGAACATATCTCCACATTATAAAGACTTTATACAGCACTACAGAAAAGAGTAAAGATTAAAACAGCACATACCCTGATCGTATCATAGTAGTTCCATCCAACCTCAGCCGAGAGTTTACCCAGCAGGCAGTACTTGTGACCAGCTTGAAGCCTCAAAACCCTAATTATATCCAGATAGTATTAGTTGGAAGTGTATAACAGCTAAAATAGAATCAAAGACTGGAAACTGACTCACTTGAGAGCATCAGGGATGACCATTTTCTTTGTCTTGTCATATGGTGGTGGTACACCCTCGAAGACCTTCAAGCGGTCTAGAGCAGCAGCTCCACGCTTAGTCTTGTGTGGAATCATACTGCAAATACAATCCAAAAGATCATTGAGCAATTTTGTGTTTATCCATTACCAATGCGTTACTCATGAGAGAAAACAAACTAGAACAGACAAATTAATTCCGAACTCTTTAACTCAAATGGATAGGGAAATTATCTACAATATCAACATTCATGAATGCCCAACAAATCTCCAAAATACACTGCCACATTTTCATTTAACATGTATAAATTCAGAACATGGACACCTACATAATTACTCAAATTTACGACAAAAACTTGCACAACGCCGGGCATACTAATAGGAACTCATTATGATCGGATAATAATCTACTTACAATTCTACAACCTTAGCGTAGAGTATAAACATAATTGATTATGTTCTCCAGCTACTATACTCGAAAATATATAAAACACTAATCAACTAAACATAATCCACAAGGCATTGATTCTCTCTACATATAAATCACACTTAATTAAGTATTCTGGATTGAACATTATAAAAACTAGCACAAAATCAATCAATCAACCACTAATCACTATAAACCATAAACATCCAAATTAACAATAAATCTATCTCATTGAAGCTAAACACAACACAGAATCCTGATCCTCACAGATCATCAAACAATCAGACTGAAATGCAGAAAAACAGAGAGACACATACCCACGGATAGTTCTCCAAAGGATCTTGGAAGGAGCACGGAAATGAATGGGACCGTGAGAAGGCTTGGTGTTCATCCTCTTACGAAGAAAACGGTGATACTTCATCTTCTGGCGAACGAGACCACCGGAAAGGCAGATTTCTTCGCATCGGACAACAACCACTTTCTGCCCGTTCAACAATTCCTTCGCAATGATGGATGAAAGCCGGCCGAGCATGTGATGTCTGCCATCGACAACTACTCTCTTTGCACAAATTCCAGAACCGGACACCATTTTTGCGGCAGCTTGATGGAGAGGAGTGAAGAAACTAGGGTTTTGGTGAGCTGGAGTTTGTTTTGAAGGTTTTTTATTTGGACCTTTAGGAAATGGGCTTTTATTTGGGTTTTCAAGATAAGCAATTAATGGGCTTATTCTGTGGGTAGGTTTTAGTGATAAATGGGTAAATGAGTTAATTGGTGCTTATTCAAAAAAAAAAAAAAAAAAAAAAAAAAAAAAAACCAATATGAGTTAGACTCTTTTCTCTTCGTCTGAACATAACTAAACTGAATTTATTTGTTGTATAAAAAATAACTAAGCAGAACTAAACTGAACGAATCTGAACTGAAATTAATGAGTTTTCAGATGAACAGAACATAAGTATTGTAACTTAGAGAGTATTGAGTTAATATAATAGTGTAACTCATTAGTTAATATAGTGTTGCAACTCAGAGTGTCTCTGTTTGAATTAAATTTTAAGAAGGATATATGCCTCTATGTGGTCACCTGTTGATCACCTTTTTGCCTACTCTAAGCCTTTCTCTATGTGATTACGTTGTCAATTACCTCTCTGCCTGTTCTGGGCCTACCTCTATGTAGTCTAATCTACTATATACCTGCTCTGGGTACTCTATGTGGTCATACGTTGATCTCATCTATCTATGTCAGCTCTTTGGTTGTTTCTCAATGCCTACTCTGGGTGAATCTCTATATGCTTGCTTTGGGTATCTCTCTCAATGCCTGCTCTGGGGTGAATCTTTATATGGATGCTCTGGGTGTCTCTAATTCTGCCTGCTCTGGGTTGCTCTATTATTGATTTTTCCTCCATCCGCTATTCAAGATGAACATTTGCGATATCCATGTTCCTCGGGGGGGGGATGTCAAGATATATAACAAGGCTCGACTTCAACTTGAAGAAGAACTCATCTTCTAGTCAAATTCGTATTTTATTATATTACATTTTGTATTATATATCTTCAAGTATAACTTAGTTTTCGTTTCCTAGTTGGATTAGATAGCTATTTATATTTCTATATATATAAGCATATGTTGCTTTCTATTTTTTGTACTCCTACTCTAAATCTTATATCAATATAGTTTTCTCTCAATTTTTATATTGTAACAAGACGACCTCTCACAAAAGTTGAGTCATAAGTAAATTTAAAACTTTTAATTTAAAGAAACTAGTTTATGGCCCGTCGATACTCGACGGGTATAGTGAGAAAATAATTAAGAATATGGAAATCTACAATTACTATAATAGCATTTTTAATTTGCAGCGGAGTGTTTGTTAACTAAACTCAACTTTATGAACCGTACAATCGATCATGTTTGCCATTCGACTTTAATCGAGTCGAAACAGTGAAACTGGTATATGCCTCACCCGTTCCATACCAGTGAAACGGGATCCAAACCCGACCTAACTCGATAAAGACGTTTATGATTATTTTAGTGAAATAATGAATTTTATAGCAGTTGGTGAGGCCGTGTGGGTATGAGTGTGTCCCGGCTCCAAAAGGAAGTAACTTCTATCAAAACACGTGAAAAGTTAAGTTAGTGAACTATTGATATTTCTTGAGAATTTGGAGACCTACCCCGCCTCCTCGAAAAAACATGTCACCGAAACATTTGAAAACTTATGTTGGTTTGTGATATAATAATATCATTCCCCCCCCCCCCCCCCCCCCCCACCCAAATAAAATCACCGGAAAAGTGTAAAAAAAATAATGTAGTGGAATAATAATTTAATATTTGGGGTAGGGACGTCAAGGGTGCACACCCACCACCAAAAGGAAATTTTAGCGTAACATATGAATTAATGAAACTAAAATGTTCTCTTGAATAACTGCTAATAATTATTTTTTCCAACACGCTACTAAACATGAAAAATCATAAATCTTCTCTTTTTTTAACCCCTCGTGAAAACATGATTAGTTTTTTGAATTATATATGCTCTTAAAAAAAGTCAAACTAAACCTACCCTTTAATCCAAGGCGGAGGATTTGTCTGAAAGATTAAGAAATGCCCTAACTATTAAAAAAAACTTATTGTGTGTTAGAGGTGGAACGTAATTCAAAACTTCCGACTGTTAGATGATGAAACTCATCATTAGATCGATGTCGATGCTGGAATTATTTGTCAATTTCAGTTCCTTGGTCACTTACAGGGAATTAGTAATGTTAAGGTTTTCTATAAATCATCAAATTTGTTTATACCCCTTTGTTTGTTGTTTACCATTTCCATTATTTTTCTTCATTTTTTACCTATACCAAATTTACCATTATTTATTCACCATGTGGTGGAGAATGCTCCACATACTAATTTAATGTGCATGTCCCACCACACTTGCATATATGGAGTTATGTAAATCATTTTCCACCACATGGTCTATGAAATAATGGTAGATCCAGTTTATGTAATAATTTTTCATCCAACCTTCAACACAGTTCTATGGTAAACAACCTTCACCTGTAACTCGTATTGAGAAAGTTGAGTCTTCTCATTGTTTACTACTTACTAAAAGTTGAGTTGTATTTTATTATCTTGATTTTTATTACACTATTATTACTTACGACCTTAAAATTCATATTGTTTACCTGTCAACTCGCCACCAATCCACTCGCATAATTATCACCTAACCGCCACATGCAAGGTAAATATTTACCCACGTTGGTTTATTATTAATTGGAAAACCCACCTACCAGTACATCAAGTTTTTTTTCAATGCTCGTCCATCCCCGTGCTTACCCCTAGTGAGTATGAAATGAAAAATCATTTCACACTTAACTTGTGTAAAATTGATTTCCCCTTGTTACAAAAGTAACTAGTTGGGTCTCTTTAGAGAGAAAAAAAAAAAAAAAACTAACTTTACATCTTCTTAAGTGTGAACATGCATGGTTTTCTAAGAAACGTAAAGTTTATTCTTTTTTATACACTACAATAAGACAATGCTATTTCACATGGTATAAATTTTAAATTCATAAATAATGCAAACTATATATTGCGAGATACCCGTCTTTCGGATATACCATGTCAACATCACATATTTAACTACAAACATCATATGTTCAACTTCATAAATCATGTGTATAATAAACAAACATTATAATTGCATTATCTGCAATTTTAAATATGTGATGTATGTAACTTAATATTTAATCTGGTGTCTCCAAGAGACGATCCCTCGCAAAAGTTGCTCCATAAATAATTATAAAAAGTCAAAAAAATATTTAAATTATATTTCTATTTAATAAAACTAAAAAGAATTAAAAATTAAAATATTAAAAAGAAATGGTAAGTACAAAATACTCCGGCTTAATTATAGAAATTGTCAAGATCAAGTCCATCGGCAAGGATACTCCGACTTACTGTAATCTGATTTATGAAACCAATCATTTGTCACCTAAAATTACGTGCGAACCTAATGTATGAAGTTCTCCAGGACGTAGGGAGTATTTAAATTGTAAACTAATCTTTCTAGAGTATTCTAAAATGTTTTAGAAAAATGGTTATAGCAATTGAAGATTAAACTATTGCAGTTTGAGATTTATTATTGGTCAAAGTTCAATTTGGTTGACCGCGAATTAGTGCAAACTGGACAACCGGCATGGGAGCTGGGGAAGTATATATCTATTTTGACGTGCAGAGTATAGATAAACCTTTTTGCATTATGACATGATATAAAAGATAATCATGAATTTGCAGTAGATTGATGTGGGAATTCAAAACTTATGAAGAGCCTGTGTCAATTAAAAATGATAATGATACATAAACATAATCAAGCTGTTAAAAAAAAAAACACAAAGTCTCATTAGAGACGGTCTCTAGATAACTTAGCTAAAGACAGCCTATGTTATCAATAAAACCATCCATGTTATTAATTAAACCGTGTATGTTGTTAACGAAATAAGTCTTGTTGTAATACGAAAAACAAACCAATGTTGAGAACATATGTGTTTTGATTAATAACATCGATGATTTTCTTGATAATATAGGTCCGTCTCTAGATAAATTATCCGGAGACTGTCTCTCAGGAGACTTACTAAAAAAAATCCACATAATAAATTCGAATACTTGTTTAGCTAAATTTGCCGGAATTAGAATAATAGATATTCATCTTATCATGGTTGTATTAGCTTAGTTTAACTGCTTTTGATTTACATTTTTTTTAGAGTAATGTTGAATATTATATATATATTAATCAGAAATGTCAAGTTACATCATGGTTGGGACCGACAACATAGAAGCTCCAAAATCGTCCGACTTGCAAAATTTGGCTAACGGTCCCCCACACACACACACATATATATATATATTGATTGATGATTTGATTTATGTATGCTTTTTATAGTATTCTAGTCTTCTTTTCTCGTTTGATGTTATTGACAAAACGAAAAATCTGGATTTAGGAAGGTGAATTGAATGAAAATTATGTTTCACAAACTTACCAAACTAAAACACATCAACATAATTGAAATTTTGGACCAATTAGAATAAAAGAATTTGCCAACATGGAATGAAATGGACCAATGGAAGCTCTTTATCTTGCCACATATTTGAATGACTTGGATAGACTAGAATGGCTCAAAGCCTTTTTTGCTTAATGTATTATACTAGTTAATAACCCGTCGATACTCGACGGGTATTGTGAAAACATAATTAATTAGGTATGTGGAATTACAATAATATTTTTTTTGTAACGCCACATCCCCTTGCGAGCCGAGGTTCTACCCGTTGTGTTGGCCATGTAAAATATCCGGTTGATATCTACCACTATACCAACACATATTTTTTCCCACACTTTGTCCCCACTGTTGCATGCCACGATAGACTTATCAGGTGGTCATTCATCCTAAGATTCCAGAGCAAGCACACTTAAGTCTAAAGCTCTTATGGATGGATTCTCGAAAAGAAAGGTACGCATAGTTAGTATGAGTAGTGTGCGGGCCGAGTTATATCCACGCTATGAACCCAACATAATATATATTCAAGTAACGATGTATGGATCGGTATATACCTCACGTTTCATACATGTGAAATGTGTTTCAAACGAGTCGAAACAAAGTTATACGATTATTTTAGCGAAAATAAAATTTAATGGCGGTGAGTGAATTGTTTGGATAGGTGGGTCCAGATCCCAAAAAGTATTATCTATTGACACATGTTAATAGTTAGTTAGTAAATTTTAAATATTTTTTAGTAATTGGTCCTCCTCTAAAAAGAAATATTATCGATACATGTGAAAAAGTATGTATCGCGAAATATAAAAAAATGATATTAGTGAAATAATTTTACTTTATGAGCACCGCCCAAAATAAATTTCGATATAGGATGTGAATTAGTACCCGATATATTGGACATATTTTACTTTTTACTCAGTATTCTCGGGGGATTAATATTTTGAGTCTTCTTCTAATGCTAACCTGTGGAGAAACAAAATGTTACTAATTGTGGATGGATAATGGTATCCCCCGACCCGACGTGTTGAAAATTGATATATGTAGAAGGTCATTATCTCGTACATGGTTGTACCCGTTAATTTGTTTAAAAAAAAGATTATGTCTAATCTAAACCTAATTAAAACAAAAATGCATGATACAATTAATTGGGTTGGGTGACCAACCCACCCGTAAAAAAGATTCATCAATCACTAACACCCCCCCCCCCCCCCCCACCCCCCAAAGAAAAAGATATTATCATTTAACAAACATATTTTCTCACATGTATCGATGGTTTTTCTGTGGTCAACTCACACACCCAAAAAAAAATCAATCCACAAACATAACATTTTTCAATTCTTTAACGCAAGCAGAGTGTGAATCCAACCCCTCAAACACATTTAATAATTTGTATCATATGGTTCCACCCACCCTCGACCCCCCCCCCCCCCAATTTTTTATCATTATTTCACTAATATAATCCTACATTGTGTCACGGGCCAGGCCAGGAATTTTTTGTTCGGGTAGATGCTTGACCTGAAAAATCATTATTTTGAACGGGGATGAGCCCATTATCATTTCTATGATGATAACCTTTTGCCCAATATTGATTCTAGATATCAATTTCACCTTAGTAATTTGCTTCTTGAATTATACTCTAACCCGTTTGGGACGCTACCGGGACCCATATGGGCCTTTATATTTTCATGGATCTTTCAGGTAGGAATTATCCATGAAAATACTGGCAAAATGAAAAAGAAGAAAAGTATCGAGGATCTAGACCCCATATTGTACCCGTTTATCACCTATTTAGGACACATTACTATATGATCATTTAGAGTATGATGTAAGTCCGAGAAGTATACAACCTCGACTTCCATGTAATAAATATTTTCCTAAGATTTTAGGTGAAGCTAAAATGTACTCCCTCCATCCCGATTTCAACTTCCTGTATTTCATTTTGGGGCATTTCAATTTCAACTTCTCATCCCTTAAATCGAAAATATATCTCCTACTTTATTTAATATCTCTCATACTTAATTCACTATGTTTCATACTTTCCAAATTCGAAGCTTCCTGTATAATTGATGCAATATTTTGTGTTCAAATTGGTTACTCCACTGGATGAATAAGAAAGACATTGATATTGTTATATTGAAATATTTAAATATATTAAGAGTAGCTTTTGCGAGAGACGTAGTGATCAAATTAAACATCACATATTTTGTCATAAAAAATATCTGTTTAAAAATGCATGTACTTCAAGTATAATGCATGTTTACTATACACATAATGTTTGAAGCTAATAATATGATGTATGTACGTAAATATGATATGTTGAAGTTGTATATTCAAGAGGCGATCTCTCGCAAAAGTTTGTAATATGTTATCTTAATAACGACTTCAACTTATGTGTAAATTAATCAAATTGAAATAGTATTACCACAATACTTGTCTCAACATATTTTGTTGACTAAGGCTCTGTTTTCTTCGTCTGCAACTCCATTCGATTGTTTCAATTCGACCAGCTTAGTTCGGTTCAGCTCTGAACAGAACATGATTAAACTGAATTGAACTGAACTGGTCTGAACTGAACTGAATTGTAGTATAAAATATAACTACGCATAGCTGAACTAAACTAAACTGAATGGAAATGCAGACGAATATAACATAGCCTTAATTACAACTAATATGCTTTAAAAAAGATGTAAATTGTTAATTTACTAAAATTTGCAACAAAATCCTTTAAACATATCAATTCTTAAGAATTACAACGATACATGCACACTTAATTACCACTTTATTTAACGTTAACATTTTCCTAAAACCATAAACATTTTTTTATAAAACCTTTAATTCTTTTTCCCCGTAAAATATTAACTCTATACAAACTTTTTTTTTTCTTTTATCTCGGTGATTTTTTTTAATGTTTTACATAAATAAAGTTAAAAACTTTAGATATCATATGTGTACTGTCGTGTGTTTGGTTACATGCCGAAAAGTTGACTTTTGTATATAAATTTAAAATAACAATATTGTAGAATAAACGCATACTACTCCATCGGTTGAGAGTACGATTTTAGCCCAATTGGTAATGTCAATGACCAAACAAATAAGTAGTTATGATCGGTCGAGAAAGTAATCAATCTCCACGGGCCAATATATGAAAATTTGCCATTATATTCACAATTTATACTCAAATACGCATCATGCTGCCATAATTTACTACTTAATCAACACACATTTTAGTGATAATAATTAGTCCTAATTTAGGTTTTTATCCATAAGAGATAATGATTGCATCGGTAGGTGCAATTAGAGACGAAGGTATAGTAAACTTTGATTGAAATCAAAATACTTGAACAATTAAAAGGAAATATAAGAATGGATAATCGACCAATAACAATTGAATTGCATACTTAATTAGTTATATACGGATCTGTACATTTTATATTTGTACAAAATAACCTATGTTCTTAACTAACCATCTTACATTTTAATTAGTAATATTAATGTTTTTTTGTCTTTTTTATCATTACTATAGAAGTCTTTGAAGAGAATTACACATTTTATTTACACATTTTCATGAAAATTTTAATTTATATTAATTCATTATTTGTCGGAATACATAGGGTGTAATTGGAACATAGTACTACATACATATGGATGAGATTCAACCTTTAGTCATGCATAGGTATCGGAAAAATGAAAATGTTGAGAATATATACACATTTTGATTAATAACATCGAGTGATTTTTATTAACAGATAGGTACATCCATAAATATAGAGACCATCTTTTAGTAGTCTTACTTAACAATTAAACAATAATTTTATTTGAAAATAGCATACATTGTTATGTTAGAAAATAGCGTATTGTTTTTTTTTTTTTGATAATTTTGCTTTAGAATAATATAGGTAAAAATTTACAGATTTATATATATACATAACAACCGCTCTGCTCTTAATACGTCCATGTTCTCAAATATTTTGGTTTTGGTGACTTATCGTTCTCGAATTCGCTTTATATACCGCTAACCGGTTATTGTTTGGTTACGGTAAAAAAATCGCTCTACAATATATTTTCTTCATTTTCACTTTATTTCTTTGATTTTCTTTTATTTTACTATTTTCTTCGTTTCTATCCTTTATTTTTTAGTTTTTTTTCTTTTTGTTTTATTTTATAGATTTTGATTATTTCAGATGTAACAATAATACTTGAACCAAACGAAGAATGCTTGTATATATAACACCACTCATATGTGTTCTAAATTTTTGATACATTTGTGACTTTTATTCTCAATTAATGTAATTTTTATTCTCAATTATTGTAGTTCTTATTTTCAAGTATTATATTTTTTACAATTAATGTGATAATAATATTAATTAATGTCCTTGATAATTAATTGATGAATGAAGTTTTAAAATAAATAAGAAAAGACAATGAAATCAACGTAAAATTGAAGTTTAAACCAAATTTTGAAAATAAAAGTCTAAAAATCATTTGGCCCCTCAAAATTATTAATGGATGAATCAACATAAATATTATCTCATTTTTTTTTAGGAAAAGGTACAATTTTTTATTAAATTCTGACCGTTCTCATGATGAAGAATAATAAATTAATAGATTTAACTCGATGGCGCTTATAGATAATTCTTTTCATAATAAATTAAAAGGAAATGATAAAATAAATTAATCGAGAAAATAAGGTAGTCAAATTTATGTGAACAACGTTGGTCGCATGGTCGGTAGTCCTTCATCCAATATTATATCATTGAGTGTTTATGCTAACTATATGAAATGTAAAAATAGGTCCTACCGCATCTGCATTAATTAGTAACATGTAAATGTCTTTTGAAAAAAATTGTATCCCCCAAACCGAACCAAAATAAAATACAAAAGTATACAACATAATCAATAGGGTTGTTTCCAACAACCCCGTGGTGGTATGTGGTCACTCCACCACACACACGTATATACTTAATAGCCTAAATTTTATTATAACTTTAGATGTGTAATGGATAAAATCCAAACAATAATCAAACTGGGGCAACTGGAATGATTAAACGCTGATTGATGTTGTTGAAGGGATGGACTTGTTGCATGTTTTTTAGGGTGAAATAAGAATGCGATTTAAGGAATTCATAATAATTGGCACCATCAGGACTCGATACGTTAGCTAAGAAATAGCAGACAATTCCTTATTTTTTCTCACCCAATCAGAACATTTCCTTGTGCCAACTATACATTTTTTAGACCAATCACATTATAAGAATTTGCCACATAATTATTTAATGTGGACACTCTAGAATTGCTCCAAATCTTTTTTGCTTAATGTATTATATAGATTATATAGATATAGATGACCAAAATTATAAATTGTAGTAGTAGTAAAACTTAGTTAAACGGAGAGATTACTTTTTATGGTTAACATGTGAAATGATTAATTGTAAAATATTGCATATTAGTGGTTTTCTTTTCACTCTATTTTCACTCTAATGCTGGTTCACTTTTATTTAAAAAGAAAAAAAGAAAATTCCGCACCCTGTTACATGAACACATAAAGGTAATAATGTCTATTAGTGTTGTTTTTTCACTCTGTGAACTTATGAATCAATTTAATAGCGAAGGATCATAATATAATGAAATAAACTTACATAATACATCTTGAGGTTTCGTTTTAAATTACCAAATATACGAATAATGAATATGCAAGTATAAATAAAAAAAAAAAAGAATTGCATAAAGTACAATATATAAAATCAAGTTTAATTGTATGTCAACTTCATAAACAAACAAATATTTGCTGCTAGCTCACTTCACATGGTGGTACTTGCATGGATAAAGCTGAATATTTGTTGCACTGAGTTTGCTATATCTTCAGCTGTGAACCTTGCTTCTCCACCAATCTGCGTGAATAAACAAACAAATACATCAGCCACTTTGGATAGACAGTCTCCTACTTCAAGTTTATGTCTCCTATAAACATTAACGGTGGTGTTAAATCGAGAGCAGCTATGTTTTATTTAGATTAATTATGTTTATCGGTTTTTCACTATTTATTAATATAAATACAATTGATCTCCATTTAACACCACCCATAACCTAAAACATACCTTGACATTGAAAGAGTAGAGAACAGTTTGTTCAATAGTTGTAATATTTGTATGAAGAATGTTAATTTGCAAGTCTTCAAGTGCTGCAATAGCTTCAATGAGTTGTCCAGGCCTCCTCCTTGACAAAATCTTGATCAATGCATCAAACCCTAACAACTTCACCTCCACATCTGCCAGGCATGACTTGCTCTCTGCGGTTTCTTCGCGTAACCCCACATCATACTCCACCAGCTGATCATTTTCGATTGGCGCCCCTGGAGGAAAGATCATTGGAGGCTGAGGTGGTTGTGGCACAAGTGATGATGACGTATCCCCAGGTGCCCTTTGGGCACCACCGTCCCCATAAAGGCGTCGCCTTTTTTGTGATTCAAGGCATTGGAGTAGTTGCTCTAGTTCTCTAACAAATTCTATGGCTCCTCCAATTATCGATGCCTGATCACCCTATCATCACATATATAAACGCATAGTTTGAAGTTAGCAAATTAAGAAAAAATAAGACTTTACGAGTTCAAACTTTTAGGCGAACTAGTTTGATTGATTACCCTCTGGACATAAGAGCTTGGCATGAGAGACCTCAACACACGAAGATGCTCGTTCATTTGCTTCCTCCGGTTCCTCTCCACCGCGATATGAGTCATTCTTTGGCTCTCAACTTCTTCACTAGTCTTTATAGTTCTTGGCCTCTTTCTTTTGCTTTTTGCCTCAGTTCCATTGTTTTTTCCAACTTCAACAACTTTGTCATTATCCTCACTAAACCCTTTGTACATGTCCTGATTGATGTTTCCAGCAGCAAGTTGAGGGGCCATTAGTGACAACTGATGTTGCTGATCATGATCCAGCTGTAACTTGTCGTTCAAGACCGGGAACTTGAGGAAGTAAACAGGATCAATCCCGGTTTCATCCTCTGAACTCTTAGCCTGATTTGTTCCCAGTTTGTTCCCAAAATCTGCAAACTGCATCACATCTGCAAAACTCAACTTGTCGAATGAACTCGAACCAGAGCAGAAGTTTGAAGGTTGTGGATTGTTTAGCATGTAATCCACAATTTGGTTGCCATCATGATTCTCTTCCTGATTAGGATCACTGGAATCCAATGAATAGTCTATTCCAGGGCAGCTCCCCTGCAAAACATCATATTTAAAGTACACCGATCACTTATTTTTGAGTATCTATGAACTGAACATGGTGCAGTGAGATTGTTAGAGCAATGTATACCGAAAAGTTCCCGTCCCTCTCCATTTTGTAGTAGGTAAATGCAAGCGTATCAACTTGTCGTTTCCTGGCAAGATTAAAAATAAAATTGAATTCCAGTAAATAAATTAGAAAATCCAATCAAGGCAGTGAAGAAGAAACTGGTTTATAGTCAATTTGGACAAGATTTGTAAGGACAAGATGTTCTCATTTACTAACCTTGGAGAGACACAACAAGTTCAAGAAATAGTATGTGTTGGCTTATATATATATGATTGAGTACATATTACTAATATATAAGGACAGGATTTCTGATTCTGATTCTTCTTCTTTTTATTTTTTCTTTTTATTTTATTTTTTTTTTTTCAAGTGGAAAGATTTGAGCAGAGTTGCCTGATGGGGATGGTAAAAATTTGACTTTTATAGTTGTAGCCTTGTAGGAGCAAGATGCATGTGTAGTGATAGGAGCCTGTGTTGATTTTAATTATTCAGCTCCACCTTTTTCTAATTTCACCTCTCATCATCTGTTTCATTAATGTACATCACATGAGCTTACCACCTTTAGATTTCTCATGACTCTTGTAAATTAATCGAACGCTCAACTAGTATTACCCTCATACTTTTGAATTTTCAAATCCGAATCTTCAGACGCATGCATGGATGTGGTACGTAAAATCTACTTCGAGAGAAAATAACATTTAGAAAATTTCTAGCTTTGCAAATTTTCATTTTTAAGAATCCAAAACCGAGATTGTAATCTATATAGGTATAGCTTTGGTTTTGCCCAGACTGTAAGATCAATAGGAGCCGAACATTGACCAACATTCTAATGTGTAAGAACACCTTTCGTGCAAGAACAAATGTTCAAATTGCTTGTGTACATAGATTACGGTGAAATAGTGGAACATGTCCACATGTAGTAAATTGTGATGAAAAAGGAAATGAGCATTTGTATTCAGCACAAATATAAGTGAAGATACATTTAATCTAAGAGGTAGGAAGCCGTAGTAGTACAGTAATAACATGCTAACCCAAAGTCTGAATTTGATCGCTGATCAGATTATAAATTTTGTCTGTCTAGAAGAGGAGTAGACATTCCAAAAAGTTGCAACTTTAAAATAACAAACCTTTGGAAAGGACAAGATTAAGATTTATAGTAAAAATAAAATGAAACAAACATTTTACAGCTGATTTGGATTGTTTAAACAAAATAAATTAGGCCGTGTATTCGAATGGTTGGGGAGGAGCCGGTTCTTCATCAACAGCCATTGCTGCGGCCGATCCTGGTTGGCTCGTAGCAGATCCTCCAGAATTTGCTGTAGTGGTCGAAGGAGCATCGGTCAGAGAGAGTGTCTCTGGTTCGCTTGGACGAAGATTTTTCAACAGCACGAATCCTGAGGGTGCCGACTTTATAGGTACGTATCTGCTATCTTGAAGGAATTTAATATACTTTTCCTGTGCCGGGACCACCCTAGCAGGATTTGTTAGGAGCTCGAATGATGGTTCGGGCTCAGATTTCTTCTCAACAATTGCATCAACCTGGAGATCATTGATCCAAAGAATATTAAGTAAACTCAAGCAACTGTTCCACAATTCATGAGCTATTAGATTAGAGATGGTACAGATTATACATAGAAACAATAAGAGATCCAGAAAGTGATGTTTCATGATCAAGCTAGTTAACAAAGAGCCATGCTAAAAAATGCAAGCAGTGCACGACACTGACAGAAACATCAACTAAAACAAACAATAATAGAAAACACGTCACATGTGTAGCAGAAGCAGGATTTTACCTGCATGGAGTCGACATCGTTTTCACTTGCTTTAGCCTTTCCAGAACTCGTCTCCGGCTTCTCAGCCGCTGCCTTCTCTGCCTCTTTCTTGGTTGCCCGAGCCTTGGCTCTTGCTGAAGTTGATAGAACAGCTGTAGGCAATTTAACAGCTGATGCAGCAGTAGCGATTGTTGTAGGCTTCGGGTATTCGAACAATGATGGCTTTGCATGTGACAAGAACTCAAACTTTGGAACTTTCAGATCATAGTTCAGTCCAATCAAAGCAGTTGGTGAAAATGACAAACTGATGAAGTAGATCAGTGGGTACCAATACCAAAATTGACTGAAGACTGCAAGACCAACAACTGCAGTAATCTTATCATGTTTGGTCTTGGAAAGTAGCTTAATCGTCACATTCCTCCCACCAGCATCTAGAATTCCAGATGCCAAAATTGCACCCATCTTGCTCATTGTGTCTTCATGCTTATCAAGGATGATTTTCTCTAATTGCCGCCTAAAAAAAAAAAGAAAGAAAGAAAGTGTAAGCTGAAACTTAAATTAATGAGTTCACAATCTTGTCAACCTTTCAGGCAGATATAACAATTACCTAAATGCCCCAACTCGAGAGTCGCTTGCTTCACTAATCTGCACCATTACCATCGCCATTGCAATTAAAGCTCCTTGACGAACAAAATCCACAACATCCGATGTCAAAGGCTCTAACAACGATATGGCCTCACTAAGACCAGTACCCGCACAAGAAATGCCAACAGCAAGTGCAGCACCATATCGAACATGTGGGTTGTAGGATTCTGACAACAGGGAAACAATTCGAGGAGTCTGCATCGAAAGGAAGCAAAACATGTAAGCAACAGTCCTTACAGAAGGCCAGCTTGGCACAACATTAGCAGACACTGAGTACTACATTGCACAAAGCTAGAGTAAATGGACAGATCGGGGTTGTTCAAGAAGACGAAGTGTAGCAGCTGAGTAATATTCACTTGTTCAGCTCTAACAAACTCCCAAATCCATGGTTGTAATGTCAGAAATTTTAAAATCGGGGATGGAAGATGAGGGGGCTATAATGCAATTCCCTGTAAAAGATATAATTTTGTTTGTGTTGAATGATCAAGCAATTCTAGCCAATTCCCAATCCCTAGCCATACACTTGTACTGTTGGAAATTTTTAAAATCCAGGATGCAATAAACAAATGAGCGGACTATAATGCGATTCCCTGAAAACAACAAAAATATTTTGTTGAGTACCAACCTGTTCATGATTAGAATATAACACAAATCCCAGTGCAAGAACAGCAGTACGCCTGACATCGTCGCTCACATCTGACACAGCAAAGTGTAGCAGCTGGCGTATGGCCTTATTGTTTCCTGTTCCACTGTATGCCAAGGCTAAAGCATACATGCCACCATAGCGCAATATAGGATCCTGATCCCGGGTCATCTGCTCAATGAGTGTATCAGCTTCTTCCTCTCTTCCATAGACTGTCAATGCTATTCCCAATGCTAAACCCCTATCAAAATTGATAAGCCATACAGATTAACGAGGGCCAAAAATGAATTGTAGAAATTATGCTACTTAAAACAAACATGCAACTTTACCTAATAATTTTTTCATGCTGAGTCTCATGTGCATAAGCAAGCATTTCTCCAGCCTTTTCGCTTGCTGTTCCAACCATGAGCAAACCCATACTGATCCCTGCTGCCTCACCAGCAACAGCACTGTCGGTGTAAAGCACGTTTTTTATGTCGTCAAAGATCTCATTATCAGCAGTACCCAATGCTGCCAATCCAAGACCTAGACACGCCCCATGCTGAATAACCTGCATCATTGACAGCCCCCAACATTAAGCTACTGATCAATTAAGAACTTGCATCACAGATTCAAATGAAATAATTTTCTTATTAAGTCGGGCTTTCTTTGATTATAACATCAGGATTCATCTATCATTCTTTTCTAATGTTTTGTTTCTGTTAAATGGAAAAGATTTTTGCGTTCATATTGGGAATATCAATGATAGATAAAATACATCACTGCATATTCTTTCGAGACAATTTTCAATGACAATTTCTATTTATGAGAAAGGAAGAATTTCAAAGACAGTTGCCAACCTCAACATTCGTGCTTCTTAGGCTCTCACGGAGAAATTGTTTGATTCCCTCCCCATGGTTGGCATGAATTAAACCAAGAGCATATAATGCACCACCTTCAGAATATGGACTGCTGCTACCACCACCAGCCCCACCCTGAGGCAAGTAAGGTGCCATGAGTGATCTTCCTTGCTGCAAATGGCCTCTGTGGATCACACCAAGTCCTGCCGTGGCACTAAATTTCGCCCAATTGGTAGCTCTACTTAGCCAGTCCTAGAAAGAAAAGGAAAAAAAGAATATTAGCGAACGCCTATATGAAATTGATTAGTAAACCAAGGAGCAAGGGGATCTCCAAAACTCAGATTAAGGATATACCAGATTTTCCCTGAGAAATGTATCCCAAGTTGTGCCCGCATGCATAATAGCATTAGCATATATGGTTGCACTATGGCAGACACTATTTCTCATCTCAACAGATTGCTTTATGGTCTTAAGAATGAGAAGATCTGATCTGCAAACAGAAAAACACCGATTAATCATTCATTGACCACTTCTATATGCATGTTAAAAGAGTTTGGTTGGCCTAAATACATAAAAATATTGAATGTAAGGAGTATTTCTCACTTGTTATGAGTGTATAAGAATTGCTGAGTTAACTGTATTGAAGTCTCTCCAGATAAAATTCCCTTTAGCTTTGTTAATCTCTCAGCGTAAATAGATTCTTTCAGATCTGTATTTGCAGAACCAGTATCGACTTGAGTCCTATCCGCCATTTGGGTATCCTCTGATATCACATTATCTTCGCCTTGAGCAGAATCAGGCTGCGCTACTGACTGAACAGCCTCCGAAGGTTGAGGAGTGGGACTTGGAAGACCATCTCTGACACTCAAAAGAAAAGCCTGGTGCTCATTCTCCACCAGATCAAAGGCTATTTGAAATGCCAACAGTGCATCGTCGACATTTTCTGATCTTAAAAGTTTCTCTAATATGGCTGAAACACCGTCAGGCTGATCTAAGAACATTAAGCACTGGCAAATGCTGAGATAATCAGGAGATGGTAGTTGCTGGTACACTTTTACAAGAAGACGAAACACCTGCAAGGGAATGAAGAGTTGAGATTGGCTAATTCACACTTGCTAACCTAATACAAACTCAAGAAACTACACAGCTTGTTGATGCACCCAATTTCATTGCTATGTATTCTCTAATTGTGCTTGAGAGCAGGAGTTGGCGAGTAGAAAATAGATGTGCATTCAATGACTCATTAATTGCTGGAGAGAAAGTTAGATGCATTCTAAAAGCAGAAGAGCTTAACTAACAGCATAGAAAAGAGAAACAAAAATATGAAACGGAGCGGCTAAGTGGTTCACCTCGCGTCGGTATTCCCTCCGACTGACAAAGTCATGAGCAACACCAATGCAATAATTATTTATTGCATGAACGTTATCACTACTTATGATAGCCTCTTCCAGCTTATCGAGACGCCTGCACTCGATAGATGTTCCAATAGCCTGCTGGAATTTTCCATCTTCTATACATCTGTAAAAAGATGAGAGTAAAAGGTCATATATATGCTGCAGCCTTGTACAATAACCTGGATATAAACTTATCAGAATACATACTTTTTAAGCATATTCTCAACTATTGCTTCTAGCCGAGGGTCAATCACTACTGACGTATCATTTGACTCAGCTGCTTTGGTCTTGAGGCTCGCATATTCATCAATTGCCTTGGCTGAAAAATAAAACAGAATACATATATAAGATTGATCACAGGAAAGCTCAGCGTTGGTGAAAATTAGTTACACGGGCCAGGGAGAGAGGCTGGGGCGTACAAAAACTTACCACGGAGAGTGTGCACATAGTCTGAATCCTCTGCCACGTCAAACAGAGAACCAGCACCAAGAGCATACATTAATGACTCATTAAGCTCACCCAGATAGTAGAAAACCTGACAATAGCAATGACAACAATTTATAAGTCCACCGAAGAAAGAGATAACAAGGGGAAAAGTAGAGCTTGACAATCTTTTTGTGCTACTAACTTCGGGAGTTGAGGAATAATGTAAATTCTAGCAAGCAAAAGAAACTGAAAACATAATTACAGATTTTACCTTTGAAACAAGTAGAGCAGCGAGCTGCCTCTGGTCAAACTCTTCATCTTCATATAAACTCTCACTGCAGAAGATTATTCAAGCAAACATCCTAACATGTCAGGGCAAATTGTACACAAATTTGAGAGCAACTCAACGTGACAAATATGAAACTTCATTGTCAAGAAAATAAGGCAATAATATGAGAAGGTAAGGCTTGCAAGTAAATACATCATTCAGGATAGCAACTTTCAGACAAATAAATAGCTGAACAGAGTATTTGAAAGAATTGAAAGAAAAGGATAATTGAGTATGTGCAATAACTCGAGCAATTGTAAGGAAATTTATGAATGCATGGTAGTATAGTGTAGGCTTGTGTGCATAATGTGCAATGTCTTCAACGAATATAAGCAACTTGCAGTCCCATGTGAACTCATCCTTCTTAAGAATTTAAGAAAAGACACATGCTTTATAACTAATGCAAGAAAAAAGAGACATCCGTGTCAAACAGACACCGTGCCATGCCAGTTATTTCAAATTGCATTCCACACCACAATGTAAAAGCTCGCTAGCGCAGAAGTAAACATTCAATTGATACAGACAGGATACTAATACAGTAAAACCTCTAAAAGAAAATTACTCCAATAATCAAATTTAACCCTTCAGCCTAACTTTTGGTACGATGTATAGCTAATTCGCAACCACCTAATTAAAGTAATTCCTAATCTCTTTCTCCCAGAACCGTCCACTGACACAAACCCGAATTCGAAACATGTAAATTACACATAAAATCAACAATCCAGCTACAAACCTCTACATCGATGCAAATTCTCAAACAGATAATAACAAAACCAGCAAACTATGTCACTCAGACACTCACAAGTAAGCTGACAAGTTCCGACTGCGGAACATCAAATTTACAAAATTGTCATCGAAAAAAGAAGCAATTTTTAAAATTAAAAAAAAAAAAAAAGCCCATCAAACACATAATCCTAATTCAAATTCAAAAGCGGGGCATAAATACTTGAATAACGTAGAAAAAGACTTACATAAGAGGGACAGAAGTAGAGATCTCGGGCCAGAAGGAATCGACAAAAGTGTTGAGATTGGAGAGGGCGTGTAGTTTGAGAGCAGGATGATCTTCACTGAGCATTGCGAGAAGTCCCCCAGCCGATGTCATGGTCGCTGCCGCAGCCATTGGCGGATTTAGGGTTTAGATCTTGAGATTTGGGGATTTTGAATGGTTTTCTTGGAGGAAAGGTTACCTGGAAACACCTTCGTCTTCACTGAATTCTCCTTTTTATGGATGGATGGATGGATTTATGTATGTATGTATGTACTAGTACTAACTAAATTAAAGTAGTCGAAACAGAAAAGAAGGAGAATACTAACTCGGATTGGATTTTTAATCTATACTATATGGCCTATGGGCTCACAAACTACTTATGACTAGGCTTTGGTATTGTACCTGTGGGCTAAAACTTATCTTTTGGGCTTTTCTTCAGTTCAACTCTCATCTCGTCCAAGAATAAGCCCGTTTAGTTTTCCGTCCTGCTCTTGGATAATTATAGGAGTAGGAGATTTCAAAAATCCATACACAAAACATAAGCTCATTATTTGGTATACATTTAAAGGGGTATCTTAAACGTACGAGGACGTTTTATTATTAAATGCATGACACTTTTTAACATATTGTAAAAAGATACTTTATTTATTATAAATATTAAAAATGGTCCCATTCGTTTTCTTTTGTCATAAAATCCTCCAATTCCAAATATTTTAAAGTATGCAGTCTATATGTATATACTTGTTAGTACCATAAAATATAAAAACATTCATGAAAAACCATGTTAAACAAGTATTGGTCGGATTATGACGATAATCATGTATATTAAGATGTATGTATTATTTTAGTTTGATTCTTATAGTCGTTAATAAAACTCTATTACGTTATAATTAGCTAAAATTTGATTGAACAAAATTAAAAGATTCAGAAAAAATGAAAAAAAAAATTCAAACGGTGTGTTTCAAGGTGGGCTGCCATAATAGACGTCTCGCAGCCTGTGGCTGCCAAACAAGGCGCATCTGCAGCCTGTGGGCTGCCAGGCGCCAATTTGTGGTCTGCCGGGCGCCTATTCTGGAAGCCTTGCCATGAAATGGACTGTTTTGTCTTCTTTTTTTTTTTTTTTTTTTTGATTCTTTTCAATTAAAATGTAGCCAATCTTAATATACGAATGTCATAGAATAATTATTATCCCTGCAAGAATTAAAATTTATAATTTCGACTCATTCATAAATGGAAAGAAAGGGAAAAAATCAGAATCCGACTAATACTTGTACGCCATGGGTTTTTTTTTATGTTTTACGATACTCCCAAGTATATGCTTTCAAACATTTGCGATTGTGGGGTTTTATGACATAAAAAGAAAAGAATTGGACTACTATTAAAATTTCTAGTAAATAAAGAGTATTTTGCAATTTGTTGAAAAAGTGTCCTGCGTTTAGTAAAAAGTGTCATGCGTTTAACATTCATGGTTTAAAAAGTGAGTTAAACAAAAAATTTAGTTGATGAATAATAATTGAGTCAAAAGTGAGTTATAGAAAATGATGGTTGGTAGTATAGAGTTAAATTTTATAGGGTAGTTATATAGAATGTGTAATAAAGAATTGATATTTGTAAGAATGAAGTGACATATTTGATTTTTTTTAAGGGCGAATTACTTTTGGTACCCCTTAAATTTGACCTAATTACATAATCAACCCTCGGTTTGAAACAATTACATTTAAGTCCAAAATTTATTTTTTGAGTTGACCAACTAAAATTTAAATGGAAAATAAAATAAAATGGACTTCGTTGCAATTTACGAGTTTCATTTTATTACATTTGATTCAAATATTTTTGTAACTTACAAAAATAGCCCAAAAAATTTTAAATAGCCCCCCATAATTTCATAACTAACATAAATAGCCCACAAAATAATTTTTTTCCAAATACACCCTCATCACGATCACCTCGCCGACCGGAGCTCCGGAAGAGATGGAGGTGATAGAGTTTCCATGGCAGAGCTTCCGCCATGGAAGCTTTGTTGACAGAGCTTCCCGCTCCAAATCTCTATCGCTTCCGAGAAAGCTCCGATCCGGAGTTTTCCCTTTTGGTTGTGGTGGTGATTGAATTATGGTGGTGGTCTCGAATGTGGTGGTGGTATTGTGAGTTATGGTGGTGGGGAAGAAGATGGTTGGTGGTGGTGGGGGAGATGGTGGTTGGAAGTGGTAGGGAAGAATGAGGTGGTGGTGTGGTGGGGAAGAAGAAGGGTAGAAATTTTAATAAGTAAAATTTTTTGGGGTTTTTTATAAGAAATTGAAAGTGTTGGGTGTATTTTGCAATAAATTAAAATTAATGTGATTATTGAATTATAAAAAAAAGATAAAATAGGTGAAAAAGTTGACTTTTGGGTTTGGATGTAATTTTTAAATTCCGTCTTTGTTAAATTTGGACTAATCTGTAATAACGTTCAAATTGCGGGTACCAAAGTGACAAGTTGGCAAATTTAAGGAGTAGTATCTGTAATTTTCTCTTTTTTTAATGTTATTTGATTGGTTTAAATATTGTTTGATTGCTTTGAGATTGTTAGTATAATTGAAAAAGTAAAGAGAGATATAGAGTAGGATAGAAAGAGAATGATTGTTAAGTATATGACAAATTGATTTAAAATGTTTGACGTTAAATTTGATGTCAAATACATAAAATTAAAAAAATTAACTTAGTTTTGGTTCGTTTAGTGATATGCCAAACATGCAGAACGATAATTTTAGCACTAACTTATCAGCTCGATGATCTTATTTCCAAAATGATTCAGTTGGATGTCAATGCCTAATTGGTAGATGATAAGCATGATTTGATAAATTTGTCTAGGAAGCTGAAAAGAAAAAGAAAAAAAAAAGCGCTAATATATAGTATAACAAATCACTTAACTTATCAACTAATTACTTTGCTAAACACTTTATAAAGCTCAACTAACTTATAAGCTATCCAATCAGCTACTAGTTAACTCATCAGATATTAGCTAACAACTAGTTTTGCTAAACAAATCCTAAACCGACAGGTTGGACAAAGATTAAGATTATCCCCTCTAGGGACCATCAGCGCCATTTCCACATGTCTCATATGGAGTAGAGGTGTTATCTGGGCCGGTCGCAGAACAGCCCGGCACGCTTAAAAACCGGCCTGGCCCGACCCGTTTAATATTTGGCTCGGACCGGCCCGTGTACATTTAAGTTATGTGGGCCATAGGGGCCATGTATTCCTTGCCCCGGCCCGGGAAGCCCGTTATTATACTTAGTTGAATGTATACTATATATATTTGGAAATAACTCTATATCTATATGTTTTGCAATCTTAATTGAAAAAAGTTCAATTACAATACATGTCTTTTGTCACTGAGAGTCATAAATTTATAATCACACATTTAATTAAGAAAAAGTGTATTGCAAAATTTTCTTCGTTAGCTTTGTTTAATTAATAGAGATGATGAATGAATGAATATATGTTTAGGATTTCATCTAATATTAGTTCCACTAATTATGTAGGATTCTTATAATAATATTTTCCAAAATACCAATACGAGTAACAAAAACATATCTTGATCCCACCAATTCAATAGTTATATTATTGTCATACTTATACTAATTAAACTCTCATCATTCATTGTTAACGCACGATTTTCAACTCTTGTTATTTCATTTCATTTCCTTTTCTTTTTAACTTTCCTTCTCTCGTTTTATATCTTCTAGTTTATGTATATGCATATACATGCAACTTTTATAGAAAAAGCAAAAAAAATAAAAATAAAAAAAAAAAAAAAAAATTGCATATGGCGGTGGTCCTAACATTTATAAGTGGGCTAGAAGTGATGTAATATTTATAAAAAGCCCACTGCCCGTCCGTTTAAATCGGCCCGACCACCAAGACACTAAATGGAGCGGGCTTTGACGGGTTGGCCCGGCCCGGCCCGATTACCACCTCTAATATGGAGCCCCTGCAACAAGTCGTGAGCCTGGTCGCAACTCGCGAGCGGCCTGGCGAATTTGCGTTTTCGCTCGGTCCCAACCCAAATGTCGTGTTGCTGGGTCCTATATTTTTCTTTTTTCTAGTACTTTTTATTTTCAATTTTTAAAAAATATAAAAATTATATCAACGCTCATATTTTTCAATCATCTATTACCAGTCTTGACTATGTTTGAAACACTTTAAAACCATTCTTTAATGTATTTCAACAATACGATGTACTATTATTTTTTGGATTTTATTATATATGAAATTTCTTAACATTTTATTTTAATATTCCTAATATTATAAACAATTAAAACAAATTATTAAAAACCGTAATAGTTCTGGAGTGGTCGTGGAGTTCAGGAGTGGATTTTTTTATTTATTTTTAGTTGTTTAATGTATATAATAGTTGGAATGTTGAAATAAAATGTTAACAAAATTCATCATAAAATTTAAAAAATAATAATATATCGTATAATTGAAATAATGAAAGAAATGTCAGATTTGAAATGTTCAAAACATAGTCAAGACTGGTATCCATTTATAGAGTACGAAAAAATATGAGCGTTAGTATAATTTTTATATATTATTCTAGTAATTTGTTGTTAAGAATTCAATATACATCGGATGTCTACATATTTCATTTGTATTACAATCAATGATAAATCAACTAATTAATAACTTTATTCAAAGAAATTCAAGACTCCATTTGTAAATAAACCGTAAGCACCATAGTGGGGCAAATAAAGTCTTAAGAACCGAGGGTCATCCCTCTGCTCAGCAGATTTATTTATTGTCCTGTTTAATTGTTTATCATCCTCATACACTATCTACCACACAATGACATACTAGAATTTTTCAACCAAAAGTAAAAGATATGTATAGCCAAGTCATTAAATTATACTAATTCTCGGATATGTGATAAGTATATACTAATTCTCGGATATGTGATAAGTATAGAATAGAAGGATTGAATATATGAAAAGTTAGTAGAAGTTAGTTACATATTTTCTGCATAAGCATATATATATATATATATATATATATATATATATATATATATATATATATATATATATATATATATTCATGAGTATCGTAATAGTAAAAGACTACAATATCTCTATAACTAAATAAAATAGAATTCTATTAAGAATCAACTTCGTTAAGAATAATTACGAGCATCTAATCCTTGAAACTTACGAAAGCAATTTGTTCACTTCATCACTTTCTCCGTCTTATATATTATCGTATTTTGCTTGCATGTCACTTTCGAAGTTCCGTCGTGTTAACCAATGTGCGTGACAAAATGACACTTAACTAATCAAAATCGAAGCAATTTCCCAAATATTGGATTCTTAAGGAATCTGGAATTGTACCAAGTGTACGTGAAAAGAAGAAACTAACTTCGCGTTTGGAGAAATCAAGGGGAAAATGAGGGAAGAGAAGAAGGTGTACAGCCATTTTGAAGTTTCGGCTCACAACAATCCTGAAGATTGTTGGGTCATCATCAATGCTAAGGTACTTAATTTTGTCTGAAAATTTTGCAATTCTACATGGCTCTTTTGCTCCGATTATTGGAAGGATTGGAGCTGGTGAATAAAAAAGAGAGAGAAACTATTGTTAGATAAATTAATCTGAGTGAGTTCATTTCACAAAGATCTTCATAAGTTTCGAATTTTAGATAAGATGTAATTCTATCGATTATTTTGTCATAACCAATAATGCGTTTTCTTACTATAACCATAGGTTTATAATATAACTAGCTTCTTGAATGAACATCCTGGTGGCGACAATGTACTACTAGCAGTAATAGGTATGGCATGATTTTACTATCAACTCACAATCATTGTACTCCATCCCGAATAAAAGTCTCTTGCTGTTTAATTTTGCAGGCAAGGATGCTAGTGAAGAATTCGAAGATGTCGGTCACGGTAGTGCGGCTAGGTTAATGTTGGACGAATTTTATGTCGGGGAGGTCAATCCTTCCATCAAACGTCTTATCAGCACGACCAACTCTCTCCGAGCACTAGACGTAACTGAGAATGGCACGTTGTCAAAACCAAGCAAGAAGCTCTGGTATTTAGTTATGGTAACTCTTGGAATCGTAGCATATATTTGGTGTGGGATTGAAGCGTAGATTTACATTGTAATTCACCCTGACAATTTGGAGAAGGCCACACATGTCATTAGTGAGATTCAATTTTTGTTTTGAATTTCTCACGGACTCATGCACGGGTATCCGCTACATGAGATGAGATGATTCAGCCTGGCACTGTCGGGTCATTGTTTATGGGCGACTACCCAACTGTGCTTTTTACCCCATAAGTCTCGAACTCGAAACCTTACTTAAATAATCTCAAACCCTCTACTACTTGAATCAACAACCGTTGTTAGATTCGATGCTATTATTCTTTGCATCAGTAGTATTCATCGTAATAAGTGTTGATTATCAATAAACATGACTACCGTTTAGAATGACAATTTGTGGTTAAACCTCTCACCATTCATAATGCACGCACCGTCAGTCTAGGGGTTAGTCACATGTGATTTCGAATGTTGCCTCCGCCCCTCGTACACGGTTAACCTAGAAGGTAAGAGGTGACCTTATGGCTCCGCAGTAGTCTTGCCAAAGAGTTTCGTACAAATGTACATTAGTAAGAGGTGACATGCCATGGTTTAACTATAAGAGATTAGCTGCCTTTGAAATCGTAAGATTGACTGCATTGCAGTATTATATATATAAATGTACAACTATTGGAGTTGTGCAATTAGGTACTTAATTTAAGTTAAATTGAACTTATTTGTAATATATGTAAATTAAACTTTAATTAATTACAAAAAATAATATTTTTTATTCAATCAAATTACACGCCCTAATTCAATCTCAACAAAATCAATGCATCATAACAAAAATCAATCTTACTTCTCCATTTAAATTTTAAACACTAATTCAACCCTAACAAAATCAATTCATCGTTGAAAATAACCAACCTGTCTTCTCCAATTAAATTTTAAACCCTAATTCAACCCCACAAAATCAATTCATTATTAAAAAACAACGATAACCAATTTTTCTGCTCCATCATCTCCAATTAAGTTAAAACAAATCAACTTAAACACTAATTCAATTTGAAAAAATGAAATCCATTATAAAAAACAACAATATTACTTGCCTTCGTATACATATTCTATAACTGTAACTTATGTGCCACGTACCTTCTCACGGTTAGTGATTTCGATCAATTGTCCAGTTGGTAGTTTCATAATATGCACGTAATAAGATCACATGAATTGATGTCCCTATGCGTGATCCAATACCACCAGACAATTAGATATGCACGCGGCAACAGGTTTTAAATACTGTTTTTTACGGCACAGTGCAATTTGGTACAGCTCTTTTCATGTCCAGTTACGTTACACGTGACCACCCGCCTTGTCAAACGGAGGACAATCATGTAATTTCACTCCAATGTTGCAGCAACTTGAAATGTTTTTTCTAAGTAGTTGGCAAATTGATATTGGTTCAATATTGCACTGGAATGTTACGGACCCGTTTTAAATATATCTAATGAAAGATCACATGTTAGTAAGGCCCTCATTTTTCATCATGCCCTTGCAGTACTCTGATGGTGCCAATTATCAGCAATAATTGAAAAGACAATTTGTTTAAGAAATTAGTGAAAAATGGCGATAACATCGTGAAAAATTATCGAAGTTGAAAGAAATATTCGCCGAAAGATTCTAACTTAGTAAGGAAAAAAATCATTAATTGATGTGTCTACATGTATGCATTTTAAAGAGATTTGAATCGTTAATCTTTATCTTTGCAAACAATCTGACAAATGTATAAGAAAGGTTCTAACAATATAAAATATAAGTCGAGAATTCTAATGATCTTTCATGTGGTCTACAAAAAGAAAAGGTAACTAAGCAAGATAATAATAAAACGGGTGGTTTTTACTTTTTTCTAATTTAGCTCCTCAACCAGCTAATTATTAGTTAATGGTCAAGAAAAGCTCATGGAGCTGAAAAGCTATTGGTAAACAGAGCCATAGTATGTGGGTATACAATCTTTTTTATTTTAAATGGCAAATAAACAAGTTAATAATCTAATAAAATTAGAAGGATCATAATAAATTAACGTTTTACTTTATAACTTTGATATTTTCCATAACAATATACTAGGCCGGTCTACTTTTTAATAAGTATATACGATCTTTATAATACTTTGTGTTACGTTATTGCTAGAATTTACCTGCTTATATGGATTGAAATTCAAAGTAAAAAACACCACTAAGGTCTACTACTTGAGAACACCTTAAGTCAAATGTTACTAGAAAACAAACTAGTGATCACCTACATAGTAAATCTACGATATCGTAAAGATACTTTACATAGGTGTAAATTACCACTACATCGACGATAGGGTAACTTATATCTAAAACTATATTTTATCTATGTGCATTATTAAATGAAGACTTTACAACATAATTATAAACAAATACTGCAATCCTAATTCAAACTTAATGATTTGATCATGAGTTCATCTAATAGAATATTATAGAAAAGTATCAACATAATTTGTTATCTTCATGTGTTGTTACCGAACACTTACCGATATATACCTTGAGTACTATAGATTCCATCACCCCCAATGTTGTATAAACCAAATCCTGCCAACATATAATAGTAAGCTGAGTTTACATGAATCAAATTAAAGTTGGACCAATCCGTCTCTTCAAATTGGGAATATTAATTTATATATTAGCTAGGGATAAGATAAATGATCTAATTAACCATCATTATAATTCAAAGTGGACATCGGTGGGGTTGAGGTCCATTGCTAAATTGAGGGAGTGAGATCAAATAATGGGAGATGGAAACTATTTTTGTGCAGAAGAAGCAATTGTGCGACAGCTGCAATACTAAGTCTACTGACCACATACTTGCATAGAAGTGAAAAATTGAATGTGTTGTTTGGTTGGAGAAGCAAGCAGCATTTATGGAAAGAAGGTAGGTAGGCAGGCAGGCAGTGCAGATAAACAAAAATTTAATGCCAGTATACCACGCGGATTGGCCTAAATTTGAAGGTTTCTGTTAATATACTGAAGTAGATTACTAGTACTCCCTCTTGTCTCCATTATTTTAAATTTTTCTATAATATAAATAAATAATGATAAAGTTGTTAGTGGAAGTTAAATAAATAATAAAAATGTAACAAAATATGAAAGACAATTGATAAAGTAAGAAAAATCGTGGTTAGTAAGGTTTTTTTTCCACACTATTTTGGGTATGATACTGTGTTAATTTATGGACGTACATAATATTAAAGTGAGGCAACGATAGGCTGACGTAGATACAGTATTACTATATCATAATGAAATATTAATATTCTGATGGAACTTTACTTTACGGTCCATCACGATCCCGACTTAGCAAGTAATAGTGCAGGCCAAAAGCGCACACGGAGCCCAATTGTCTTTAATTGGTATTAATTTATTATTTAGGTTAAGAGTATTGTTTTGGCTAGAGATATAGAAGAAGAAGGCAACTGCTAGATTCTCTCTAAATGATAAGGCAAGTAGATTTATTAGGATCTTTTATTTATTCCAGCATAACTTTTAGAGATCTAGACTACCTAAATTATCATGTCAGGTAGCAATCATAAATAGGACCATTAGGGCTTAACCCTACTTAGTTATTGATTAATATGAATTCTCTTTACTTTAAATAAACGTGTTTACCGTGAAAGCGTGCTACGTCACTAGATCTCTATACTTGTGATTGCTTTCCCTTCTTTTCTTCTAATTCGTGCCAAGATATATCTTGGAGTCGTTCTAATGGACGGATCGCTAGGTAATCCGTGATTACCAGTTGGAACCAACGTTCCAACACTTGACCTCAGAGCAGGTCGATCTTATGGGAACCGGGACATGCCCCCTGCCGAGTTCAACGCTTCCGCAACGAAGAAATCCACCACACGGAGGACTAGACGAGTGGAAGAATCGCTGGACGTAATCCAGAACATGCTAAGGGGATGCCTGGAATCAGATCTGAACAAGGAGGAGGAATTCGATCCAGGAGGAAGGTTCGAGCTGATAAAAACAAATGGGGGAGAAGAAGAGAAGAAACCCAATTCAAAAATTTTGAATGGGTCAAACTCGGAGAAATTGGGAGGTGCTATGGGGGAGAAGGAGGACGCAAGGGTGGAAGGAGGGACGGAGAAGGGCGGATTTGGCATAAAAGATGCTAAAGACGAAGATTTGGAGCTCCAAATCGATATCAATGGCGGCTAAAACCCTAAAGGAGGGCTGGAGAAGAAGCGGTCAGACGGACTAGAACCAGATCTGGTCAAACCGGGTTTTCTAGTTGAACCAATAGGAGGCGCGACCGAGGGCGAACTAGGAGGAAGGCAGAGTGCGGGTGACGGACAGAGCGCTAGGCAGGGTGCGCCATGGCGCGTGACACTCACGCACCAAACCAACAACAAGGGCGACGCACCAGAAAGGTGCGTGGAGGCGCGTAGGTAACCAGAAAGGCACGTGGAGGCGCGTGAGAGCTGCTGGAAGGTCTTGGTGGCGTGTGGAAGCTTCTGGAGGGACGGGGCGGCGAGTGGGGTTCATCTGGAGGCTGTTAGATGGGTTTATGATCCTGGAATTCAAGTTCAAGGGTTATACCAGGTTCTGAGAAGTAGAAAGCTCAACCTAGCTGCTGGAATTGAACCAGATTTGAATCAGGTAATCTCAAAATCTCTTGATTTATGTCTGGGAATTTATAAAGGGGTTGAGTATGGTGGTAAGCATCGTCATATGGTAGAAGATGACATGCTGGTTAGGGTGGGGATAATTGGTGGGCATCCGTGCTTGGGCATCACTGTCGGAGTGTCTAAGATAGGTGAGAAGAAAGCTGGAAGCTGTATGGAAGCTGCGGGATCCGACGATGGCTTGGATATTCCTGTTACTGGGGATATGATTAGGACTCGAGCTCCTCCGGGATTTCTCTATAAACATCGTTTGAGTAGAGCAGTCCAAATTTTGTGGCAAGCAACCAAGTCGTGGAAGATAGATGGGGAGCAATGGGGTGGCGTGAAAGCACGTGAGTTCGGTTATGCTTATAGATCTATGCCAAGAAGAAGCGGTGCCGGTAGAGTGCAACTCCATGGTAGGAGCAGGATCATAGCTGATGATGTACCTATGGATCCAAACAGGTCGACCACGGTGCAAGGTAAACCTATTCTGACTACTTTGTTTGAGCCTAGTTGTTATGATCTGGGTGAGGATGAAGTACATGCATTGCCTTGGTTGATTTGTGCCCGCATAGTCCTGGATATGTCCATCTACATACTTGTGTACTGGTGGTCTATCTTCTGAGGGTTGATCTAAGGGGTTATGAGAAATTCCTGGAAAAGGGCGTTGGGGTGAAGAGGCGCCTTGCAAAGGTAGAACAAACCCCGGCCCGCCAAGGTTGGTGCTAGTATTTGATCCGGGAGGAGCTGGTTCAAGAGACAATTGTGCGGGGCGGATATGGCCATGCCAAACCCAGGGTACAGACTTAGTCAAAACCAGAATTTGGCGCGTAGAGGGGCGGGAGGGGCCATTCGCGCGGGAATGGCAAGGATGTGCCTAGCATGAGAGAAGAGTCTGAAGAGACTTGGGGACAAGTCTCGTATATGGGGCGGTATTGATGGAACCTTGCTTTACGGTCCATCACGATCCCGACTTCGCAAGTAATAGTGAAGGCCAAAAGCGCACATGGAGCCCAATTGTCTTTAATTGGTATTAATTTATTATTTAGGTTAAGAGTCTTGCTTTGGCCAGAGATCTAGAAGAAGAATGCAACTGCTAAATTCTCTCTAGATGATAAGACAAGTAGATTTATTAGGATCTTTTATTTATTTCAGCATATCTTTTAGAGATTTAGACTACCTAAATTATCCTGTCAGGTAGCAAGTAGAAATAGGACCTAATCAGTTATTGATTAACTAGTATATGGCCCGTCGATACTCAACGAGTATAGTAAAAAAAAAGTAATTAAGTATATGAAACTCTACACTTATTACAATGACATTTTCAGTTTGTAAACATCTAAAATATATGGTTAGTGAGAATTTATACGTCATTAGCATCAACAAAAGTTCATATAAAAAACAACTTATACATGTAAATACTGGAAAAATAGTAATTTTAGTGAAAAATGACATGCTTGATATATGTGAATTGTACTTATAAGTCTCTGTTATATGATAAAAATAAACTTGTTGGACCCTTCTGTATACAACATCTTGGTTATCGTGTCATATGCTTTACAATCCTTGTGAGTGATCCATACCCCTTGTGTCTCAAAAAACTTCATGCATTCACATGACTTTGCCACTAAATTACACTTTTTATCACATTTTTATGTTTTTATCATTTATTTTATTTTTCACCTAAAACTATGCGTCAACCGTATTTTGTCATTTCCACAAAACTGCATACATAACTAAACAAACTACTCACCTAAAATACGCGTTGATCTGAATGTATAAAGGGAAGGAACTATCTCTTGTTGAAATTGAGATGAAAGTTTGTCTCGTCTGATGAACTCATCATCAACCATATGAACAATAACCGTTTGGCTTGGATTTATTCTATACCTCACTTTCAGCATGGTCTATGATAAAGCATACCTGAGTAATTAATCACATTAACGAATTTTACTAAGAAGCCACCCGTTGCCGACATCCCCCCCCCCCCCCCCAAGCGCATTATACCCGTTTAAATGGTTATCGTGTCATATGTTCTACAATCCTTGTGAGAGATTCATACCCCTTGTGCCTCAAATAACTTCATGCATTCCATGACTTTACCACTAAATTACGCTTTTTACCACATTTTTATGTTTTTATCGTTTATTTTATTTTTCACCTAAAACTACGCGTCAACCATATTGTTTGTAATTTCTAGTCGTTCAACAAAACTTCATACATAACTAAAAAAACTACTCACCCAAAATACGTGTTGACCTGAATGTATAAAGGGAAGGAACTATCTCTTGTTGAAATTGAGATGAAAGTTTGTCTCGTCTAATGAACTCGTCATCATCTATATGAACAATAAACTTTTGGCATGGATTTATTCCATACCTCACTTTTAGCACGATCTATGATAAGGCATACCTGAGTAATTGATCACATTAACGAATTTTACTAAGAAGACATCTTCTAATATAGCCTTTTAAATGGTTCAGATTCTATCTTTTTCAAATTATAGTAGAATAACAACACCATCTTATCTCAAAATTTCAATTTTCAATTTGGTATGAAATTTAAGTTTTGTTTCAATTCTTTTGAATTTATATAAATTTCTGTAAATAATTCCATCCATACTCAGTCTCATTTATCACAAATAACCTGGTTAAATGCGGTTATTATTCTAATCTAATCATAGAATAAGGGAAAATTACATATATCTCCCTGCAATTGGCCCACTTATCCCTTGCCCCCCTACTATATTCAAAGTACTACATATACATCCAAATTTTATACATTAAATTTTTTGTAATTACAGATAGTCTCAAAAGTCAACGGAGTTTGATGACATGCCCTACCATTTTTACTGATGTGGAGGAGAGAATTTAAAATGCCATCCATATTATTATTATTATCATTATTTTTACTTTGATTAATTGTTTATTTTCTTTTCTCTTTTCTTTCTTCCTGCTTTATTCATTTATTGCAACCCAAATCCCTAGTCTTAATCTGATTCTCAAGAGCTCACCCACGACTTTCCTGAAAAGGCTCAAATTAGTCCCTAAACTTTTATTTCGAACTCTAACATCAATCAAACTCCACCAAGACTAAAGTATTCAATTTGACGTTATAGATATCCGAGAAAATATAATTTGGAGCGTTAACAGCTCAGGCAAGGAGCTATTAGAGCTCCAAGTTGAAGTTGTCAACAACTATGGCATGAAGCTGTCCAGATCCAATTCAGAGCTGTCAACAGCTCCAAGTTGGAGCTGTTAAAGCTTCAAATTGAGCAACTCTGATTTGGAGCATTAACAACGCCGACATGAAAATGTGTGGCTCCGATTGGGAGCTATTAGAGCTCTAAGTCAGAAAAATCGAGTTCAGGTTTGATCTTGTCAAGATTCAGGTCATTTTAGGATTATGAAAATTCACGATATTTTTGGTCGATTGGGTTTCATTAATTGTTATCCGGATTTGAATCTTGAAATACACCAATATTGAAATTTACATCACGTTACTAACGTTTTACGATAAGTACATAGTTTAGATTGACTCTCCAATCTTCTAATACTCCTCAAACTCGTGTTAGCCTTATAAGAATTATATTCACAATTGTACGAATTTAATTCGGGTGACCTCGAATTTGGATGATTTATCGGATCTCCGGTCAATGTTTAGATGTTTTTTTTTTTTTTTTTTGAAGAAGGTAAAATATTATTAATCTTCAAAGAAAGTGAACACCAGAAGGTAAAATATTATTAATCTTCAATGTTTAGATGGTTGACCTTCGTATTTTCGCGTCAAATTCGGATTTCAGGATGGGTCAATTTTACCGAACTAAATATTCCTCCATATTTAAAAAAAAATATAGGTTTTGAAGATAAGTTTAATTATAAAGTAGTTATATGTAACTCAATATGATTTAAGTGCATTAACTAAATAGTCCGAATAGGAGTTATAAGTGTTTTCAGAATTTTAATTGAAAAATGCTATTTAGCTAGATGATCCATTTTGTTTACGCTGTACGTGCAAAAATAAAATAAATATATGAAAGATTTTTTTGAACAATTAATAATTATATTTTTGAAAATAAATGTACTTGAAGTGAAAGTTCAAATCTATAAATTTTTTTTTTTTTTTGGAACGAAGAACTTGTCTTATTTATACAAAAAAAACAGAGTACGAACATTTAGGGGCCGACAACAAGCGTCCAGGCCCAAAGCTGGTAACTAACTAGGAAGTAAACTAGTAAAACATGTTAAAACAACTGTGAGAACTAAGCTAGTCCAGAAACAAAAGCTGCTGCTCGTCGACTACGACACCGCGTGGCAGTGATATTTGTAATGGAACTTATACATTCTTGAATATCCAAATTTCTTTGTTGGAAGATCTTCTCATTCCGTGCTTGTCATACATGATAGAACATTTCAGCCAATAAGGTGCGGAAGACCGAAACTCTGCCACCCTTACCACGCGCAAGTCGACGGGTCCAGGTACTCAGATGCTGCCAATCCATCCTGCTTGGGTGCGGAATTTCCATCTAATCCAATCCTCCATGAAGAATCTGTTGCGTATTCGGACATTGGAAAAAAAGATGCTCTATCGATTCTATCCTGTCACAAAAGGTACATAGGCCATCCGTGTCAATTCCAAAGAAGGCGAGTCGATCTTTGGTTGCTAACCGCTGATGCATACCCAACCACATGATGAATACAGCTTTGGGGCGAGCTTGGTTGCGGATAACCAAATCGCACCAATCCACTTTGACAGTACTTCCCCGTAATAATCTATAGATGCATCGAATGGAGAACTTAGGGGCAGCCAGCTGATCCAACCACTCTTGTCTCCCATGGAGAACTCCCCGTATGCGTATGATAGCCTTAATAATCGAAGAACTGCACTGGGGTGCTGACCACTCATCCAAGTCTTGAGATTTAATATAATAGCTATGTATCCATCTCACCCATAGCGAGTCAGCCTTGAGTTGGATTTTCCACAGTAGCTTAGATATAAGCGCAGAATTCCAAATCTGGAGATCTATGATGTTCAATCCACCACAACATCTGGGAGAGCATATCTGTCGCCATGATACTAGAGCTTTGTGGTAGTTCCCGTCTTTACCACTCCACAGAAAGCTCCTACAAAAGCAATTAAAAAGGTCTAGGACCGCTTTCGGTATTGGAAAAACCTGTAGCCAGTATTTAGTAATAGAGGTGATGACACTCTTTATCAGTTGTTCCTGTCCATCATAGCTTAAAAATCTCGTCGTCCAATGCTTAACTCAGCCAAGGATACGATCAAGTAGAGGTTGATATTGCAGAATGGTTAATCGTCGATGAGATAGCGGAATTCCCAGGTACCGCACCGGGAGGGTTCCCGCCGCAAATCCCGTGATAGCAAGTATTCGTTGCTGCTCCGCGCTTGTCACCCCGCCGAAAAATACCTTTGTCTTGGTGGGGTTGGCCTGTAACCCGCATGCTGCCGAGAATGGTGCAATTGTTGCATCATTAACTGGACCGACCTTTCATCGCCACGCATAAATAACATGAGGTCGTCCGCAAAGCATAGGTCCGTAATATGCAACTTTTCACACTTTGGGTGAAAATTAAAATCTGGTGAATTCCTCAGCTTCTGTAAACACCGATGTAGATATTCCATAATGAGCACAAAGAGGAAGGGTGAGAGAGGATCACCTTGTCGCAAACCACGTTTTGCTTTAAGTAATTTCGATGGCACACCATTGATCACATATTTATACGACACCGTCGATACACAACACATGATCCACTGGACAAACATCGTGGGAAGTCCAAGCTCCTTCATGATCACCTCTAGGGCCCTCCAATCAACAGTATCATAAGCCTTATGTAGATCCATCTGCACCATACATCGTGGTGAGATGCTTTTCCTGTTGTAACCTTTCACCAGTTCCTGCGCAAGTAGGATATTATCCTGAATGACTTTACCCGGTAAGAAGGCAGATTGATTCTCAGCAACAATGCTATTAATGACCTTTCCTAATCGAGAGGTGAGAATTTTAGATATAATCTTGTATAAAGTCGTACAACACGCAATCGGTCGCATCTCTCGAACTCTACTAGCCGACGGTGATTTAGGAATCAGTGTGACCAGAGTATAATTCAGGCCAGGATAGAGTGAGGTCGTATCAAAGAAGTCAAGAACTGCCGAATATACATCCTCCCGCACATGCTGCCATGCCTTTTTGAAGAAAAAAGCATTAAACCCATCAATCCCTGGTGCTTTTAGATCACCAATGTCTTTAAGTGCCAAATCAATCTCCATGTGTGTCACTGGTTGAACTAAGAACAACCTATCCTCCTGGCCTAATCTTCGCCTTACGAAGTGCATGATATCAATACCTGCCCTACGAGGGAGGGCAGTCCGCACGAGTTTTGCATAGAAGGATAGTATCTCATTTTCAATCTCTGTGTCCCTATGAAGAATACGTCCATCTTCTGTCTCCAATCGATGAATTCCGGTGCGACGATTCTTTTCCCTTACTTGCGCATGGAAGAAAGCTGTGTTGTCATCCCCTAACTTAATCCAATCCACTTTCAATTTCTGTCTAAGCATTTGTTCTTCAATGTCAATTCCCCTTTCGAGATCCTTTGTAGTCTCCTTTATCTGCCGAATAAGAGAGGGGCAGAACCTATTCATCCGAAGCTGGAGCTAGAGTTGGTAGAGGCGATCTCTACTTGCGCAATCTTCTGCCCAGTTCGTAGCACTTTCCTGTTCAAATTCCTCATCACTGGTTGTAATCTCTTGATTTACCACACCCTTTCACAGGATGGTATGCGATGGATCGCCAAGATCGGGCCACAGAAACAGAAAAATCAGCATCTTGGACTGTAGCATTAATGAACTTAAATCCTTCCTTTCTAGGGCGGGAGGGTAAATAGTTTCAAAACATCAAAGGCGAGTGATCAGAAATTCCTGGGACAAGAGCTTCCACCTCAACATGCGAGTTTTCCTGAAACCACTCCGCATTCCCAAGAGCGCGGTCAATACGGGAGTAGATAGTACCCTGTTCTTGCTTATTCGACCATGTAAACTGTTCTCCTAGTGTAGGCAGTTCAAATAACCCCACGTCATCCATCATGTCGCGTAATTCCCTATATTCATGTTCCGTCACCGGGTTCCCTCCAATACGATCATCACCACCAAGCACATTGTTAAAGTCCCCAACACAGAGCCACTGATCCCGAATTCCAGCAGCCAAGTTGCGGATATCAAGCCAAAGTCGGAGTCTAAATTGCAACTGATTTTGAGCATAGATGAAAGTGATCAAACCCCTATCCACACCATCTGAATCAAACCATTGACAGTGTAAATACTGGTCTGTACATCCCAAGAAATCAACCCTCACACGAGAAGGGTCCCATGCTAACCAAATACGACCCAGTAGGTGGGATGAGTAATTGTCCCAGAAGTTCCACCTGTTCCCCAATCGTTTTCGAATTCTATCTTTATTTTCTTCTTTCACTCTAGTTTCTAGTAGGGCTGTTATGCTTACGTTCCAATCCAGGAGACAGGAGCCAATCTCCTTATGTTTAGCAACCTTATTAAGCCCCCTTACGTTCCAAGCTAACATCGAGCGCGGTTCTGGCCTAAGCCAGAACCCGAGCCATCTTCTAATGCAGCAAAACCATTACGAGTAGGTACCTGTTCCTCGATAATCCCATTCCCACTCTGATCCTTGTGCCGAGTTGGTGATGCCCGACGACTACTGATCGCCCACCATGCCGCATTTACTCTCGGCTGTGGAGCAACTGAAATTGTTTCCCTTCCATTACCTTGTGGTGCAGCAGCAACAGTAGAAGCTGTTGGGGTCGGTACTATAGCAATTTGCCGCCCTGTAATCTAGAATATCTTTTTATTCAGTGGAATAGTTGAATTAATGTCTTTTATTTATTTCTTATTCGTAATAAATCAAAATCAATTTTATTAATCAAAATTCAATTAACAACTACCTTTGGTTGGTTTCGATTTAAGATAGTAATAGAAGATCATACTACAAATACTTGTATATGATAAATGATTAAATGTTATGGATGGTATCCATTTTCAAAAAATAAGTAGGAGTATACTACTTAGTCTGCACTCTTGCCAACATGAATTTCTTAGGCATGAGACGGAGGGAGTATATTTTTTTTCTAATTAAAAGCATATATTTTTACTATTTTTTTCAATTAAAATTTATTTTTCTACCTACTCTTTTTTCCTCACTTTATTTTTTCATTTATTAACAAACTTAAACTAATCAAATAACATTAAAACCAATTAAATAATCTTAAAAACTCTTACACACACCATTTCACTCTTACATACCCTATACAACAACCCTATAAAACTTTAATTCCATGTCACATATCATTTTTCAAAATCAATTATAATTCAGTTACTATTTAAAGTTAACTCTCAATTAAAACTCGTTCCATTTTAATCGCTTTTCAAACAACCACTTAGTATTGCAACACAATGTGTCAACAATTCCAGTGTATAAGATATTAAGATTATGGTGAGATATTTAATGGAATAAGTATTATAATATCATTGGGGAATTATTGAATGTGATATTTATTTCTGTTTCCTGCTGATTTTATAAGTGAAATATAAGAATGCCATTTTTTTTTTTTGACATGATTACAAGGGTAACATCTGATACTATTAATGAGTAATTATGGTATGTATTGCAAATTTCCATGTCTAGTACTTTGAAAATAACAAAAGGCGGAATAGATGGCTACTTAACAAAAAAGAATCTATATATCGCAATTTATAAGTGTGATTAGCCAAATCACTCCACATCATCAAGATTTAAAATTTTGGACCAATCACAACATAGAGATTTGCCACATAATTATTTGACATGGACACTCTAAAATGACTCAAAATATTTTTTGGTTAATGTATTATATTATATAGATATGAATTCTCTTTAAATTGAATAAATGTGTCTACCGTGAAAACGTGCTACGTCATTGGATCTCTATTCTTATTATTGATTTCCCTTCTTTTCTTATAATTCGTGCCAAAATATCTTTTGGAGGCCGTTATGGACGGATCATATCGCTAGGCAATTCGTATCACGATTACTAGTTGGAACCAACCTTCCAACATATTCTCTATAATGGGACCAGAGTTGATCGATATATAGCATATATGTTGCAGACAAAAAATCTGAGAGTCAATTCTCTCATTGATTTCAGCCTCCAGGAAGCAGATATATACTTTCCATGCACGCAAAAAAGCACTCCTTCTGATCAGTATTCAAGTTCAACCGTGTAGTCATTACCGTGTTGCACCTGTCCCTAAGACTTTCGACCTGATCAACTCATCAGTCAAACTCTATATTGGGTTTATTGCAAAGAGTGATCACGGTTCGAACCTCTATATATACATGGGAATTAAGGATTCAGTTCTTGGATTCTATTCATGATTCGAACTATTTTTAATTTAAATAAGTTCAAAAAAAATATATATATATATATATATATGTGTGTGTGTATATATATCGCGGTTCCTTGGACCATAGGGGCATCTAGGATGAACCCCCTAGAACTTTCCGTTAATCGCACCATAGGCATACCATCTTGATGATCATAGAACGTTTTCTGATCGCCAACCAACTTATTAAATTGGACCATCATCCTTTTAAAAAAACTTATTAAGGAGAAAAAAGTCTTATTAAGGGAAGAAAGTTATCCAACCTTATATATTGTTTGCATAATCTACTCACATTTGTAATGACACAACTAATTAATTTTAATACATCTTAATGTTTTAGGACATTCGTATTTTAGTACATATATCTACAGACTTACAACTCACATCTTGATTTAAAAAACGACACAAATTAATTAAAATGTATTCTTATTCGCGAGGAGAAAATAAAACAACTAGCTAGCCCGGCCCTAAGTTGGCCTAGTTATACTAATGTACGTACTAGTAATATTAATTGTACTAGTACCTGTACATATGATCTTTTACCCAACTTTAGTTCGACATTTTTAAGTACTTAATTTGCTGTTGATTTCTGATATTGCAACAATCGAGTTGATAGATGTTCAATTTATTAATGCCCTGTTGAGACTTCAAACCAACTTTTAATTTGAGGGATAACACATGGAAACATATTATCTTCAAACATTATCTGTCAAACAAACATTCATTATATTTACTAATATTAATATCTGATGTTGATTTTGTCTCTCGAAATCTCGTCTCAACTTTCTCAATAATTATTATTGTTTATTAATATATCAATTATATAAATTGGGCTACTTAAGATAGAAGACAGGATTATGAAATTAGAAGTACAATTTTGATGTGATTTGGGATTACAAACCGCCTCACTGGCTGTAGCTGGTACCTCACATAAATTTACAGAGAAGGTAGTTGAAGAAAATAAATCACCAGTTTAAAAAATGGGATGCATTTACTGATATACTAGCTCCTCCATTAAGATGGCAGTTGATGAGTTCTAATTAATGGACCTACCATGTGTATGTGAGGTCATGCTCTAATCCATTCATTTTTACTATAAATTGCTGTGTACCGGAGGAGGTGTTGTTCATTAATCGGAGTAATCTCTGCATGCATGTGAGTGGTAATTAATAATTAATTAATTAATTTCAAAACCATAATATAGTGAAAATGAGTGTGTTGTCTGGCTCTGTTGTTAGTTTTGTTCTGTTGGTTCTTCTTGTTGATGGGCTTGTAATTGCTGATCATTTTGTTGATAATGATGGTGATGAGAAGTTCTTGCATAGGCCATTAATTGGTAGAAGGCCTATTGGAGGAGGTGGTTTGGGTCGTGGCCCTTACAAAAAGGGCTTTAGGAAGGGTTTTGGGGGTCGTGGCGGTATTGGTAAGGGAGGAGGGCTAGGTGGTGGAGGAGGCTTAGGAGGTGGTGCTGGTGGTGGGCTTGGCGGAGGAGGGGGTCTTGGCGGAGGCGGTGGACTAGGTGGCGGAGGAGGGCTTGGTGGTGGTGGTGGTGGTCTTGGAGGTGGTGCTGGTGGAGGACTTGGTGGAGGTGTAGGAGGTGGCAAAGGTGGAGGATTCGGCGGAGGAGTTGGTGGCGGTTCAGGTGGAGGGCTAGGTGGTGGTGGAGGACTTGGAGGTGGGGGTGGAGCAGGTGGTGGTATTGGCGGTGGCAAAGGAGGAGGATTTGGTGGAGGAGTTGGTGGCGGTTCGGGAGGAGGACTTGGAGGAGGAGGTGGAGCTGGTGGAGGTGGAGGACTTGGCGGAGGTGGTGGTAAGGGAGGAGGATTTGGTGGTGGTGTTGGAGGTGGTAAGGGAGGAGGATTTGGTGGAGGAGTTGGGGGTGGAGCTGGTGGTGGTGGCGGCGGCCTCGGAGGAGGAGGTGGAGCTGGTGGAGGGGGTGGTCTAGGAGGTGGTAAAGGAGGAGGATTCGGTGGAGGAGTCGGGGGCGGTTCTGGTGGAGGACTTGGTGGTGGTGGTGGAGCTGGAGGACTTGGCGGAGGAGGAGGTTCTGGCATTGGGTTCGGAAGTGGTGCTGGCACAGGTGGTGGATTAGGTGGTGGTGGCGGTGGTGGCGGCGGAGGCGGTGGAGGGGGTGGAGGCTTAGGTGGTGGTTTTGGTGGAGGATTTGGCGCAGGGGGAGGTGTTGGTGGTGGAGGATTAGGTGGGGGCGGCGGCGGCGGCGGTGGTGGAGGAGGAGGTTTAGGCGGCTTCGGTGGCGGTTTTGGTGGTGGTTCCGGTGGCGGCTTCGGTGGTGGTCATTAAATTATCTGCATGCCAAAGGCAAATGCGTTGTTGTAAAATTATTTTATATTATAATATTGTGTTTAAATATGGAGTGTGTTGAGTAGTGATTTTTTTTTCTTTTATCGTTCGTTCTACATTGGGTACTGCAATGAGTATGATGAAAATGGTTATTCCAGTTGAAACATTATTTGTACGGTTAATTTGTGACAAATTTTACATGTAGGTCAAATATCAATCAACCTGATTGGTTTAGGACTAGAGTCCGCCAAAACTGGATTATAGCCTAGATTTTTTTCTTAGCTTTTGGCATTGGAGTTTCATATATCTTGTATAGTGTTAGCAAAAATCGAGTTTTTCTCAGCTATGAGTTGCGTTCCTCTCTCTATAGGCTATCTTAATTCTCGTGCTCCACCTTTCCTCCCCCCAACTCCCACTTGAAAACTATTTTCCGACCATTTCGACCTCATACCCCCTAACCAACTACACCATCTTCATGTACTCTCTCCGATCTACATGTATATGGTTTTCATTTCTTCAAACACCCACTTTAACTTTTTCGACGACTTGAAATCCAACCATTTTTCCAGCCATCCAGGCCACAATCAATTAAAACACCACCATAATATTCATCCCTACCCTCCGATCTATACTACTGTGGCTTTAGTTTTGGGATTGGGCATTTTTTTATTTTTCGGTGACTGAGTCCAGTCAACACTTAATCTAGCTAGATAAGGTTTTCGCACTTTGAATGATAAGTATCAGCAGTTACTTGTACCTACTGAGAAGTCAAGTTTAGACGCAAAAAGTTTTAAAATCTATTCACACCCCCTTCTAGATTTAAACCTTGTTATCTAAGGGACCAACATAATATGTGTTGGTATTTGTGTTTTTCTACACTAAAATAAAGAAGCAACTTTTAATAAATGTGTGATGAAATTTTAATAAATACAATCTACCGTCCTAATAAAACAATACTGCCTCCACCACCTGACTCACACAATCCCGAAGCAAAGTCACACCACCATCCTAAAGAGGCCTCACATCACCATATCACTGGCTCGGATTATTATTATGAAATTTATTGACGGGTATAACTCTACCAACATTCTCCCACTTGCAATAGAGCAAAGTGTGCATAAGTTTAATATCATAGATTCACATGCTTCTCAACTTTCTCGATTGGAAAAACTTGTGTTGATAATGTGGGCTTGTAGGTGGAGTTATGCCCGTAGAGCAAATATCGATTGTAATAAGCCGTATTTCGATAGCTGAAATAAAACGAATCGTATTATACAAATTCTTTTCTTGTGTTTATTCTGCATTTACATATGAGGTTAGACACTTAGACATATATCTTGAAATCCAAATGTGCATCATGCGATCTTCAGTTTAGTATACGGGGGATGTATATAGCGGATTACACTTGAACGTATAATGTACATAAAAAAAAATCAACGGCAGTGTCATATCCTTAGGTTTGGGATATGAGGATATAGTCGTTAGTGTAATCTTGGCCAAATGAGTGGTCTAACTTATCTTAGTCAGTGATCGTGAATGATCGCACAAGAATTACACTTGTATGATTCCGATATGAATCATACATGATTGGACATGACGAGAAACGAGCATTCACTAACCAATACAGTGAAATAAGGTTTAGTTATTGGCTCAACATTAATGTCGTCACCGATGATCAGATGTAACAAATCTTAACTAGTCTCACAAGGACAAACTAATGCGTGTCTCTATTTGACTTTGAGTTCTAGGCAGATTTCACCTATGGTTGAAACAGTCCTACGTTACCTGGGTTACTTAGTTTCACGTGGACAGGAACGTGTGTGAAAGAACTAGATTCACTATTCTAAGAAAAGAGGATAAAAGTTAGACTCTCATGCTAAGTTGGTTTTGGGTTGCAAATCGAATACCTGAGTTCAAGTTTCCTTAAATGGAAACTGTACTCCTTGTGAAACAGATATTAATAACAACAAAACAAGTGAAACACTCAATTTTAGATAGATTAATTGTCAAGAACAACTGGACATGAATGACTAGGCAAATATGGAGCGCAAATGAAAACTTGGTGGGAAGTGAAAAATGTTGGTGGGAGAATACTAAATTTGATGAGAAAAAGAGATTGGTGTTGTATATATGGTATTATGAGTTGCAAAAATGTAGTACAATAATAACTAGGGAGTGACAATTTAGTAAAGGGTGATTTTCATCTGGAGTCTGGACCCCTTCCTAGATTCTGCAATTACATCTGAATCCCTCTTAGTCCAACACTAACATATGAGTACCTTGTTCAATATATTTAATTACATTTAAACCCACGAATTTGACTTTGTACGAATTAAAACAAGAAAAAACCATTTTTAACCCTGATGCAATATTGGGTTTTGAAATTGGCCAAACAACTTTAATTTCTGGCTGAGGTTTCTTGACCTTTCTGGTTTTCTAAAACCTATACAGAATTTTTCAAATGTTCTATTTAATACCTTAAACTTTCCAATCTTTTCATTTACATCCAAATCAATTTTGAAAATTGCAATATATAGTCCTTGATCACATCAAATTTCCAAAAACAGAGGTCTCAAGTTTTCAAAACATGCAATTCAGTCCCTGCAACAAACAAAAGTTTTTCCAAAAACCCAAAACATCAATTCAAGATCAAATCCAGGCACTAACCTATCGAAATCCAATTCGAGAAACCTTGAATCATTGAATCGAAGTACAAACGAATTCGAATTCCAATGCCCATTGGTAATAATCCCTTATATAATTACTCAAATTTGTCAAAGTAGAATAAGATTTCTTAGCAATTTGAGCCACCTCAATCTCACCCATACATACGTGAAGACATCACAACACTTCCACCACCACTACCTAACTACAAAGAAACTCATTTCCCACTTCCATCATAAATCAACATAACTGTTTAAGGAAATTTGACCCATATATTCTTGCTATAAGCAGATCTGGATTTCTGGACCAGGAACATAGCCAATCTGCTTCCGCTTCAATTTCCAATCCATCTTCAATCTGGGTTTCTTGTTTTGGGGAAGACGATGTAAGGTTGACAAATCCTCAAAATCATTCGAAAGGCAACTGGTTAGCATGATTAAATCGGTAATCGAGGCGGATCGAAATGAAAGCGGAGAAAGGAAAGATAGTGAGAGAAAATTAGCCATGGTTTCAAATTTCAATTTTGTTGGTCCAGATAACGACAAAGTAAAAGACTAGAGGGGGGAATAGTCTTTTAAAACTTTTGACGATAAAACAGTTTCTCAGATATGTGTGAAGATATCTGATACTTATATTCAGAGAGCGGAAGACTTTCTATGTGATAAGTGCACGTGCTTTGCAAGATATAAGTGTGTAAATACTCAGCAAGGTAAATAAAGGAATTAATAAGTTGCAGAAAGTAAATAACACAGATCTTTATAGGGGTATCTGAGGGTGGCGTAATCCCTCAACTAATTCACTCGCCCTTTCTCAGGACTTGAAAGTCACTAAGATAGATATTGAGTTCTCCTTACAATAATCCTATCCCTTGATTTCCTTTTACACTAGGTTCCCAACCAAGTGTTCCCCCTGAGTTATTCCCCAGCTTTCTCAGCCAAGTACTTCTTGTACTCAGAAACCTTTGAGCTATTCCTTAGTTTCCCAAACTAAGTACTTCCTGTGCTCAGTAACTTTGGAGTTGTTCCTTAGTTTCCCAAATTAAGTACTTCCTGTACTCCATGTCGTGTGTGGTGTTGGTCAAGGTAGATTGTCAGGTGAGTAGTCTTAATAACTTTCTCAGTTATGTAGGAATACTCTATAGAACAAGAATCACTTAACACACTTCACAATGTGTGGTGATATGTTCTTTACTGACCCAAGTCTATGTTAAATGTTCTAGAGAATGAATCTCAGATACTTGATCTTTTGATTCAACTCTTCAACAGATAGCAATGCTTGTTAAGGATCAGGACATTTAGAACTTTCGTGCTACTTAGAATTCAAGAGCTTAGTCGCAACTATAAGCTAAAGAGTAAGTAGGCAGAAGGCTTGTATGCTTGAATGAATAAGTTCGTAGATGTGTAAGTTCTTGGTGTTCAAGTGTGTCTAAGTGTGTCTTTCAAGTATTCTAAGTGGTGATATTTATAGTTGAAAATCATGCCGTTTGAATAGTATCCGATAAGCACAATGAAATTCAAACTATTGATATCTGTAAATAGTACTGCACAAGACGTTGTCTCTTTTCAGAGATTTCCTCTTTTGTTCAGATGTCTTTGTCTGCGCATTTATTGCATTGTACTATTTTTGTCCTGTAGTGTTAATGGAACTATTCACGCTTTCTGAAGCATTGCATGTCCTTTTCCAGAGACCTTCACATATCCAGATACCTATTGAAACATTGTTTCCCAGAAATATAGTTTTATCCAAGGTATCTGAGCGTGGGTTTCTGTGGGCACTTTCCATACTCAGTATCCTTGTATTCTCAGATATCTTTTGTGAAACTTGTTTATTGAAAAACACTTGTTTCTTCAAGGTATCTGGAAGTAGGTATCTGAGGAGACCAATCTCCTTAGTCTTCAACAATCTTATGCAGTCTTTGAATCTTCAAACGTTGAACTCTTCTGCTGGATGCCTTCTTTTTGGTCTTCTTTAAGGATATAAAAATTACATTCAGAGACCTAACATCCTATATAAGATTTGCTAGACTAACATACTTAGTAAACTTCCTCTTTTACAATGTTCAAGTGAACTAAGAGTACTAGTTACCTTTCTGAGCTAAGATAAGTCATTAGGTTGCTGATCAAAATCTAAACATATATTCCTAACAAATTTCCCCCTTTTTTATCAGTCAACAATGACTATCTTTAAAACCTATTACAACTTGGAAGAGGGAACAATCCAAAACTTAAATCATTTTTTTATGATCTTTTCAATTCATTTAATTAAGTGTAGAAAGTAAACATCAACCAAATCACAAGGTGTGATCTTTGCTGACAAGTTATCTTTTTATAGTTTGATATCTGAGAGTAGGTTCATCAGATATGTTACAAGAAAAGTTCACAGATAACTTTTACTATGAATAAAACACATTACAGTACAATCAACAAGATACAAAATACATAGTTAAATTAGGACAACAGGAGTAACCAAGCTCCAAGTGAACATCCTAATTAACTAGTCTTCAAGTCTTCAAAAGAATCTTCAATCTTTCAGCAACTCCATGGATCAATTTGCAAATTCCCTATCTCCTAATCTTTTGATGTCATCTGAGCAGTCATAGAGCAAAGTCCTGTCTAACATCTCAGTGTCCCTTGTATAACCACAGATTTCTCTGTATGATTAGGTGGGATTCTTCTTGGCAAAGTGTTTGACCCACAAATACTTTCCCCATTTCCAGGCATGCTCTATTTTGATATCTGATAGCTTGAAGTATTCATATATGATCTTTAGATATCTGATGTCACCCTTGTATTGATCTTCAATCATGTAAAATGACTCAAAGGGTTCCACATCAAGTCTTGGCCTTGTGCCTGTTCCAATGAGGTTTAGTACCCTGTGCACATCATCAGGTTTGCCATAAGGACACTCATCAGTAAGGTCCTTCCTCATGGCTTCAACTCTCTTGATAACTTCAAAATCCAACCAAGCTTTGACATGATTGGTGTTGATCAAGATTGGCTTATCTTTTCTCCATGCCATAAGTTGTTGATGGATGGGTACTGGAAATCCTTTTTCATTTACAAGCAAGTGCTTGAGTTCCAGTATCCAGTATCCATTTTTCTGATGAATACACCTGTAGGAGGATGAGCTGTTGTCAGTCTTCACATACTCAATCATGACTTCTTTTGGCCTGAGTGGAAGATGACTTTTTCTTCTTTCTGCTCTTAGTCTATTTCTCCTTTGCCTTGAATTTTCCCTTGGGGGATTGCTTGAAGAACCACCCTGGATAGACTTGGTATTTCCAGAGGGTGTTTTAGCTGCTAAAGGCTTTGCAGCTATGGGCTCAGATAGACTATCAACCCTTTTCCTTTTCCTGTGAAGATGATCTTCATCTTCACCAGTCTCTTCATCACCATCATCAATGTTAATCTTTGTGGGAGATTTGCAGCCTTCTTCATTACCCTGGGATTTGATTTGGCCTTCTTCTTCTTCTTCTTCTTCTTCAGAAGACTCTTCAATCCCTATTACTTGTCTTCTCCTTGGGGACTTGGTTCCCTTTGGAGGTCTCTGTGATCTTGCCTGTAATCTAGCCCTAGTTGTCATTCCTTGTTCAAGAATCTATTGAGTTGTTGCTACTATCTGAGTAGAAGCTTGACTGAAGGAGGGCTCATTTATTCTGAGAGGTGGTTGTTCAGATCTTCTTTTGTTTCCTCTTCCTCTTCCTCTCTGAGCACCTTGAGATCCTTCCCCCTTAGTCATTGTTGACTGACTAAGAATCACAAAAGATTCTGAGAGGGAGTCAAAGTTGCCTTGCAGATAGCTGTAAGCAGTAACCAACTTTTGCAGATCAGCCTTGAGCTCCTAATTCTGTTTGATAAGTCATGTTTCCTTATCGGTGAGCTCTGCCAGTGGACCTTGAGTAGCATCTGCTTTTCCAGCAGCATAGCTAGCCTCATTGAGGGCTTTTTCAGCAAGATTATTGTCATCATCTCTCACCATGCCTAGGTCTCTCTGAGCAATGATCAAGCTTGTTGTACTCTGAGTGATTAACTCAGTGAACTTCTTCATTTCAGCAGGGACTGATGCAATCACTTCTTCATTTTGTTGAGACAACTCCTTTCTTAAAGTTGCCAGAACCTGGTATCTGGCCATGTAATCATGGGAGTTGAGATTTGGTGCCTTCCTGAAGCTTTGAGGAACAATCAGTTTTCTCTTTAAGTGAGAAACTCCCAAGTGAACATTTGTATGTTCTGCCAAGGTTCTGTCTTCTTTATCATCTGAGTCTTCATCCCAGTGATCTTCATCCTCTTGAGAATTTTCATCAATATTCTCTATCCCAGCAACCATCTCAGAGATGGGCTTCTTTCCTTTCAGTGAGGAGGAGGGTGGCACATTTTTTGGTAATGCAGCCTTAGCATCATGCTTGTCTTCAGATGCTTGCTCAGCATCTAATTCCTCAGTAATTGCCTCAACGACAAGCCGGAGTTCTTTCATCTCGGCATAAGCTTCCATTTCCTTGACAGTAATATCTTCAATCTTTTGGAGCTTTGCTTTAGATTCATCTATCTTTTCTTCCAGATGAAGATTTAGCTGTTGTTCTTCCTCCAACAATTGTTTGAGTTGAGCAACTCTGGCTTGTGCATCCAATATCTTCGGAGTGTTGTCCTCAGAGTGCTCAACTACTTGTTCAATAGTGTCTTTTTGTTGGGGAGAGGGATGGGTAGATCTCTGAGGAGATGGAGGAGGGGAATTCTGTGAAGTCCTCTCAGTGTGCTTTTCAGCAACTGATGCATTGTTTCCTTGTGCAATCCCTCCTGTCCCTGGTGCAGGGGCATCATCATCATCCTTCTTATCATCCTCATCCTTGTGATGGTCAGAAGGAGGTTCTTCATAATCATTTTCATCTGTCTCCTTCTCTTCTTCATCTTCAGAGACCAGATTGATCACTTCTGGAATAGTGATCATTTTCCCATTTACTTCCTCTTGTTCAGAGGGTATGATTTGTAGAGACTTGGGCAAGACTGGCTTGAATTCCATGTGCATTCTGGTCTGTCCATCTGCCTTTTCAAAGGCTTGAATGAGCTTGTGTGCCACTTCCTTGATGAAGTCCTTATGCATTAGAGAAGCAAACGAGTATTGCTCTGTTGGGAACATTGCATGGACATAATTTTCAAGGTTATATGCTCTTTCTCTTCTAGTAGGGTGATCAGTGACCATTGTTATTTCAGCCAAATCAGAGCATCTGAGTCTCTGCCATTTCTTGAAGCACTTGAGATGCTTTTGCAGAGTGTGATTCTTGAAAAATGGAAGTAGGTCCTTGTCTGAAACTTCAGGGACCATTGTGGCACTAGCTTGAGCCTGAAAGAGAGAGTTTTGAGTTAGTTTCAAAACTTTAGTAGATATCTGGGTTTTGGAGTAGTCAAGTGTCTGTGTTACCTGTGCAACATTAACATGCTTAGATGGTTGGACTACTGAGGTTCCAGGTGCCTCAGATATCTTGGTGTGAGGAGGAGACTTGGAAGTCTGATCCTCAGCATCATCTCTTTCTTTTTGAACTTGAGAATAGCATAACAATTAGAAATTTGTTAAGAGAAATAATTAGACAATTTGATATATGATATGTCAATTACCTCCACAGTAGGAGGCTCAAATATTTGTCTCTCAGAAACTTGTGCAGTTTCTGGTATTCTCTCAGATGATGAAGGCTTGTTGGCCTCATCAATTTGCATTGGTTGTGGGGATTGAGGTGGCACATCCCCATCAACTTCTACTTCTTTTTTAGTCTGTGAGTAGAAAGTGTTAAGCATTTTAGAAAAATGATCAGAGTATCAGTGTGGGAAGTATAGATGTCTGAGATATATACCTTCTCAGTAGAAGGCTCAAAATCTTGTTCCTCAGATACTTTGTGGGTCTCTGGTTGATTCTCTGATGAGCTAGGCTTCTCAGCCTCATCATTCTTCTTCTCAGTTGGAGCCTATTAGAAACAATCACTTAATTAGTCAAGTGTATAAACATATATCTGAAAAGTAATATCTTAAGGAATTATTTATCACTTGTAGCACACGCTCAGATTCCTTAAGTGGTGAGGCTGTGAGAGCCTCCTTCTCAGTCTCTAAGGCAAGCTTTGCAGCTTCATCTTGTTCTTGTGTTTCTAATTCAGCCTGTAACAAAGAAATTTTAATAAGTAACAAGATTTAAGCATAAGTTATCACAAGTAAAGAGTTAAACCATTCAGCTACATGAGCTTTGTCAGGCTGACTGGTCTCTGGAACTTGTGAAGTTTCCATGCGTTGGTCTTGTTGTTCTTGGACCACTTCTTTGTTTGAAGTTTGAGGTACTACGGACCTATATATCCTGAGTTTGGGACTCAGTTGCCTCCCCTGTTTGATCATTCTGAGTGGAGGTCTCAGCTTGATCCCTCTCATTAAGTTGGGGAATCTGCTCTCTTGCAGGAATTTCTTCAACATTGAAAAATGCTGGAATCTCATGCTGTAACTCAAGTACCATTTCAACATTCACTTGTGACTGTTGTGGTTGTTGTGGTGATCTTGATCCGGATGGTGAAGGTGATGTCGTATGGGGCCTATCCAGATCTGCTTGAGACAGACTTTTAAGTGTTGAGGCACTGGTACTATCCTCCAACACTAAGTTACCAGTCATCAGAGCATCTTCAATATGCTTAAGTGTTACTTGCTCTGGTGGTGTGTTTTGTCCAGTGACCTTGGACACAGTTGCTTCTTCAGCAACCTTTGGTGTGGGTGCTTCTTCAGCAACCTCTACACTTGTTGCTCTCTCAGAAACCTTGGGAATTTTTGGTTTCCTCTCATCTTCAGATTCCTCATCGAAATCTGGGACTGAATTATCAACAATCCCTGCTGCTTCTGCAGAGAGTGTTTGAAGTCTCTCACTGCTTTTATCAGTATTGATAAGTTCATCAGCAAGACACTCAACGGCATGGATGAGTTCATCAGCAGTGGGGTCAGATATCTGAGAGTCGACATCCACAATGGGAGCTCTTCTGTCTTGGCAGCAGACTTCTTCCTTGAAGTTCTGGGCTTTTTGGTCGCAATGGAACCCTCAGATACCTCATCAATCTTTCATTTCTTGGAACCTTTATGAGACGCAGTAACCTTTTTCATCATGTTTGTATACTCATATTTGTAGAGCAGGTTACTGTTGGCTATGTCAGCCTTCTCTCTGAGCTCAATGCCAAGCTTCTCCAGCAAGAAGCATATCTTTAGTCCAAAGCTCACTGTGGCTTTTGGCTCAGCAAGGCCCTTGACGATCTTAGGATCAAAGCCTTGTAGCTTCTTCACAAACTTCATGAAGGCATACTTTCCCCAGTTGAATGGGTTTTCCAGCCTTTTGTTCAGTTGACTTAACAAGAACATCATCATCCAGCGTTCTTGGCTTATCTGGTCGGCACCTCCTTGTAGAACATCAAAGCATCTGTGAAGAATGCATGCCAACACATCCAAGTTGAACAACAGATGTCTGGTTCTGATGTCAGCAAGCTTGAAGTCAATGGGTGTATCTGATTTTTCAAGATCACACACATCACTGTATAGCTGTTTCACACCTTCAAGGAGATCATCATCCTTGGTGTTTATTTTAAAATCATTTCCAAGATTTTGAAGTTCAAATAACTCATAGAAAGTTGTTAAGTTCAAAAGGCTTTCCTTTCCTTGAACTTTTAATTTTACAGACACTATCTTAGTGCCTTCAGAAATACAGGAAATAATCCTGGAATTGTTGTAAAATTCCAACACATCTAGTGAAGAAACTCCACTGGGAATAGCGGACAGGAAACTCTTGATTTGTGCCTTTTCAAGCATACCAAGAATCAACTTCCTATCTGCCTGATTTTCAATAGCAGCAACTAAGTATTCCTCAACCATAACACCACCCCAAATCATCATGTGATTCGAAGTCCAATGGTCAGGATTGAAGTCTCCTACTAACCGATTGTTCGTGATAACCAACACTGGTGCTTGCTTTTCAGCATCGCAGGTAGTAACACAGGATTTCCAGGTAGAAGCACGTTTTGGAGCCATCTCTTTAAATAGTGAAGTTTTTGAAAGTCGAAAAGAGATTAGAGTGAGAGTTTAGTGATTCTTTGCAGAATAACTAAGCGAAGAACAGGGATTTGCATAAATTTTTGAAGGGTTTTTGCTATTTCTGTGTAAGTGAATGTTGGATTAGGCGAAAGTAATTTCTTTTGCCAAAATCCTATATATATAGCAACCTATATCAAACAGACATATACTCACAAATTAATTTTGTGTATATGGATTTGTGTACGTGCAGAATGGCGTGGGTGAAAATTGCTTTGCATTAAATGCTAGTGAGCCATAATTATTTTTACAGTCCACTACTTTTTACCAAGAATTAATCTTGGCCGTTGATATGGAACGCCCATTTCATCAAGGGCTTGGATTGCTTCTTCAACAATGATCACAATCAGTACATGTAATCGTGCCCAATTAATGAAATTTGACGAGTAGCTATCTGAATCACATTTCTTCTGTGTGACTAGGGGACAATTTTCTGAATCTATCTCATTGCAACTGTTCATATATTTCACAAATATAGAAATAATACAAAACACAAGAGTAGTCGACTACAGATAGTTGTACTACATTCTTCTTTTGTGTCCCCCCACACTAAGTGATCTCATAGATATCTGAGTACCCGTCTCAGAAATCTTCAAATAGTCATTTTACCCTCAACCTTTGATATCTGAGTACCCGTCTCAGATACCTTTTTGCTAAGTGTTTCACCTCTCGCCTTTGATGTCTGGATTCCCGTTCCAGATATCTAATCCCTTCGTTTTCTTCCTTTGTCTTACTGAGTTCCTGTCTCAGTGACCATACTTTTAGCTCCTTGATAGTTCCATTAACCCAAGACTATGTCTCAAGGTTAGGAATCTACTTTCTTGCAGAGGCTTTGTGAAGATATCTGCAAGTTGATCTTCAGTACCAATCTTAAGTAGCTCAATATTGCCTTTTTCAACATGATCTCTAATGAAGTGGTGTCTAACATCAATGTGCTTTGTTCTAGCATGAAACTTAGGATTCTGAGTGATTGCAATAGCACTTTGTTGTCACAGAAAATGGGAGTTTTCTCTTCTTTAATCTCATAGTCTCTGAGTTGTTGTTGTAATTACAATATTTGTGAAGCACAACACCCAGTAACAATATATTCTGCCTCTGTGGTTGATGTGGCAATTGAGTTTTGTTTCTTGCTGAACCAAGATATCAATCTAGAGCCAAGGAATTGACATGTTCCTGAAGTGCTCTTTCTATCAAGTAGTGATCCAGCAAAGTCAGCATCTGAGTAGCCAACCAAACTCATTCCACTATCTTTTGGATACCACAATCCAACTTCTACAGTACCTTTCACATACCTCAGAATTTTCATAGTAGTGTTGTAGTGTGATTGCATTGGATTTGTTTGAAATCTTGCACACACACCAACTGAATATTGAATATCTGGTCTACTTGCAGTGATGTATAGTAGAGACCCAATTAATTTCCTATACTTATGTTCCTCAACACTCTTGTCAGATTCAGTATAGGTCATTTTGGTTCCAATGCTCATGGGTATCTCAACATTCTTTTCAGAAGGCTTTAGATTAAACTTGTTGAGCATATCTTTTGCATACTTTGTTTGACTAATGAATATTCCATAATCAAGTTGCTTGACTTGCAACCCTAGGAAGTAATTCAATTCTCCCATCATGCTCATCTCAAATTTACTTTTCATGAACTTAGCAAAGTCTTCACAAAGTTGTTTGTCCTTAGATCCAAAGATTATGTCATCAACATATACTTGGACTAAGAGTAGTTTTCCATCATGGTTCAATGTAAAGAGAGTTTTATCAACTTCTCCTTTCTTGAATCCACTTTCCAGAAAGTATTTAGCCAATGTATCATACCATGCTCTTGGAGCTTGTTTCAGTCCATATAAAGCTTTCTGGAGTTTATATACCATCTTGCTTTCTGAGGAAACTTCAAAGCCTGGTGGTTGATTAACATAGACTTCTTCAGCAAGCTCACCATTTAAAAATGCACTCTTGACATCCATTTGGTAAACTTTAAAGTCATTATGAGCTGCAAAGGCTAGAAATAGTCTGATTACATCCAATCTTGCAACTGGAGCATATGACTCATCAAAATCTAGTCCTTCAGTTTGAGTGAATCCCTTGACAACCAACCTTACTTTGATTCCGGTTATTTCACCAGACTCATTAATTTTGTTTCTGAAAACCCACTTAGTTCTAATGACAGGTATTCCTTCAACAAATGGAATTAGTTTCCAGACTTTGTTTCTCTCAAATTGATCCAATTCTTCTTGCATTGCAGAGATCCAATCTTGGTCTTTTAATGCTTCTTCAATAGTCTTTGGTTCAATATTTGAAATGAAACATGCATAGAGAGATTTTGCATTTCCTGCAATTGCTCTCCTAGTTCTTACCCCTTGGTCTAATGGACCTATCACATCCTTTGCAGGATGATCCCATATCCATTTATAATGGGTTTTGAACTAGTGGGATCACTACCATGTTGATCTGAATGTGAATCACTATGATTGTGATAAGATACTTGTTCAGTACCTGAGATATCTGGCACATGTGATGTGCAATAGATATCTGACACTTGTTTTGTGGCTGGAGTATCTGAGTTTGGTCTTTCAGTAACCTCCGACTCAGAAACCTCTTCATAATGAAGATTCTCAGTGGTTTGATCCATTTCTGGATTTCTTAGAGGAAACTCTTCATCATGCCTTAGAGTCATCTTGTTGTTACTAGACATTGGTTGTCTTTCATCGTCAGACTCATCCTCTACGTGTATGACATTATCATTACCTCTCTGAAATTCGTGTTCAGAATATTTGATCATTAGTTCTTTGAACCTATCTGAGAGTTCTTCATTCAAGGGTACTTTCTTGTTTCCTTCATAGAATACCACATGGACAGATTCCTCAATCTTTTGTGTCCTTTTGTTGTATACTCTATAGGCTTTGCTATTCATTGAATAACCAAGAAATACACCTTCATCTACCTTTGGTTGAAATGTTCTTAGATATTCTTTTCCATTGTTAAGAACAAAACATCTGCAACCAAACACCCTTAAATGTTTGATACTAGGGGGGTTTATAAATCAATAACTCATAGGGAGTCTTGTCATGGTGTTTGTTGATCAAACATCTATTTTGAGTGTAGCATGTTGTATTTACTGCTTCAACCCAATAGATTTCACTTATTTCAGTGTCAGCTAGCATTGTTCTCGCCGCTTCTTTTAGGGTCCTATTCTTCCTTTCAGCAACACCATTTTGTTGTGGTGTCCTTACTGAAGATAGTTAATGTTGTATACCTTTGCAGGGACATAACTCTTTTATATACTGGTTTACAAACTCAGTACCATGGTCTATTCTGATCACATATACCTTGTCATTTTTCATGACTTCAAGCTTATTCAGCAAGCTAGGTATCTCGACCCTTGCGTCAGATTTCTGTTTGAGGAAAACAACCCAAGTGAGTCTCGAGTAGTCATCTACAACAACCAGACCACACTTCTTTTCTGCATAACTTGTTACAGAGGACTCAAAGAGATCCATATGTAATAGTTGCAGTGGCCTCACACTGGAATGTCTAGTTTTAGACTTGAAAGATGTTTTGGCTTGTTTCCCTAATTGGCAAGCTGAACATACACCATCCTTTCTGTATGCCATTTTAGGTAATCCAATAAGAAATTCAAGTGACTCATTCTTTTGTGCCATAGCCAATTTTCTTCTGTATAGCCAGATTGACTCACCATGAGGTATTCTTCAGTTATGGCAGATTCCCAGTCGGCAACATAGAGACTTCCTTTCCGCCTAGCAACCAAGACTACCTGCTTTAACTCATTGTCAATCAATTTGTAATTTTTTTAATTTGATCTTTACTAAGAACCCCTTGTCAGCAAATTGACTCATGCTTAGGAGATTATATTTCAATCCCTTTACATGAAGTACACCAGAGATTGTAAGGGCTTCCAATTTCAGATCTCCAAATCCTACAGTTGGATTTACTTCTCCTCCAGCAAACCTGATATCTGGTCCAGTGTTACAAACTTTGTAGTTGACCAGATTTGCTTTATCTCCTGTCATGTGCTTCCCACATCCACTATCAAAATGTCATGTTGGATTCTTCTTTAGAGTGTTCTGCACAAGACAAGAAATAGGAGTTAGGTTCGTGTTTCAATTATGGAACCATCTAGACTAAACATTCTTCCAGTAGGAATTCATTTTTGTATGTATTTCTTAGGAACGTGCTTTTGTCTAATAGGAACATAAGGAGGAATTCTATGTAAATGAGAAGTGTCATTGTTATTAAGAATTATTTTCCTTTTTGATGTGTTCCTTGGTGCTCCTCGTGGTGCTTTCAGATACCTGTCAGGTTGCTGAGTCTGCTTTTCAGCGAACTTAGCTTTCCTTATCAGATTTCTTCTAGCCATGACATTCAGATTGTTTGTGGCTTGTTCTTTCTTCCAATTCTGATGATTGATGTGAGCAATCCTAGCTTTTATCCATCATTCTTGCTCTTGTTTATACTCACGAGCAAGTTGTTTCCCGATGTCTTTGTAGCCAATGCCATTTCGAGCACCTGGTGATATATGAGTTCTCCTCTCAGCAGCTCTGCTAGTCTCTGGAACGTCTTTCTTTCCAGAAAACGTAACATTGGAAAATTTGTCTGCTCCAGCAATCTTTCCTTTCTGAGAACATAACACTGTGGGTGGTTACACTTTTTAGTGTATTGTCCTTTTACAGGAACTTTCCCAACAGATTTCTTTGGGACTTGTTTTTCCCTTAAAGGTTTGGTTGCAACTGCCTTTCCTTTGTCAACAGCCTTAGCTTTCTGACCAATGCTATAGGTTGTTTGGGAACTACCTTTCTGAGCACTAACAAATGTCATTCTTTCATCACTCTTATTCAGAGTGGTAGAACTATTTGTTTGTGTGTTCAACCCAAGACCTCCTTTTTATGAAGAATCTCTTAGGTAAGAGTGTACTTCAGTGAGAGTGTCACTTGCTTTGGCATAAGATTGGAAGGATAATTCTTTCTTTTTGAGTCCTCATTTTTAGAAAGAAGACCTTCGCATTTCTTTTGAAGTGTATCCATTGCCTCTCTATGTGACTTCTTTGTCTCAGATATCTGTGCTTTGAGAAATGCATTTTCTACATCCTTTGTCTCAGATATCTTGATCAGTTGTGAATTCTCCTTTTCAAGAGATTTCTTTTCATCTTCAAGAATTTAGGTTCTAGCTTGGATCACCAAAAATTCTCTTTCATAAAGATCAAGTTCCCTTCTGAGATGTTCTAGATCTCCGATCCCTTCCTCATCACTCTCATAATTTATAAATTGAGAAATGTTGGTTACCTCATTAGCCATTAGGCAAGACTCAATGTTGGAGCAATCTGGATAGATCTCCTCAGCAACCCCACACATTTCCCTTTTCTTTGAACCAAAGTCAACCAAATCATGAGTGATGCCACATAACTTAGGTGAAGGTAGCTTGGAGTCATCTGAGTCTTCTTCCTTAGATTCTGACTCAATATCAAGAGCATCCAGTTGGATTTGAATCTTTTTTCTTTCTTCAGTGAGCAAAGCTCTTTGTCCTCTCTTGAAATTTCTTCAATCTTTCTTGACACCTGTCTTTAGCTTATTTAAAGCAGGGCAGTCCCTTTTAAAATGACCAGGTTTCTGACAATAGAAACAAATATCATTTCTGATTTCCACTTCCTCAACACTAGATGATAGCTGAGCCGGCTCGTTTAGCGAGCTTGACAGCTGCATATTTTTGTACCGGTGATAGGTTGAGCCTAGATGCTTTTTCAGCTTCTCTTTGGCTTTTCTTCTCTCAATCTCCTGACTGACATATTTTCTCATTAGCTTTACAGCAAGAGCATTTTCCTCACTCACTTCATTGGTATCCTTCTTTTCAGAAGTACCTTGTGTCACTGAAGCAACATTGTGAATTTTCTCAGCAACCACTTGTCCTCTCTAAGTAGTTTCATAGTTGACAGTAGCTAAGTGAGAAAAGAGTTCCGCTGGAGTGATATTTGGCATTCCTTGGTTGAAATAGAAGTACTGAGTATGTTCCCAGTTTTGGTTCAAACTTCTCACGATAGTCTTAACCTTTTCAGAGTTAGAGTAACTCTCACTTTCACCAAGTGCAGCCATTTCACTTATCAGTGTGGTAAACTGGAAATCTAGTTCTTCAAGAGTCTCTGAGAGACCTTGTTTGAAGTTTTGGAATTTGTACTTCAAAACTTCGAACTTATTTTCCTTGGTTTTCTCAGTAGCGGCACAAATTTCTTCAATCAGTTGCCAGGCCTATTTCTCTTTGCATCTTCCGATGTCCAGAGTTCTCTAGGTTTTGGCTCATAAACAATTCGACCGATAGATCTTCCACTGGTTGACGCATCTGTTTGTGAGGAACCATCACTATCTTTATCAGCGGGTTCTTTGTCAGTGGAGTCCTTGTCTCGACCATTAGAAAGCTCCATGACTTGCTTAAATTGTTGAATGACTATGGGGCCATTCTTTATAACTTCGATCATTTCGTCACTGATGGCTTCTAGGTGGAGCATCATGTTGTTCTTCCATTTCTCATAGTTCTCTGGATTGAGAACTGGAGCGTCACTTAAAGACATCCTGTAGCAAACACACTAAACAAACAAATCAAGTGTAGGTGAAAAACAGTTAGTGGGCACTTATATGGGATCTAGGTTCAGTGCAGAAGGCTTGGGAACCTCCCGCTCTGATACCACTTGTTAGTCCAGATAAAGACAACGTAAAAGACTAGGGGGGGGGGGTGAATAGTCTTTTAAAACTTTTGACGATAAAACAGTTTCTCAGATATGTGTGAAGATATTTGATACTTATATTCAGAGAGCGGAAGACTTTCTATGTGATAAGTGCACGTGCTTTGCAAGATATAAGTGTGTAAATACTCAGCAAGGTAAATAAAGCAATTAATAAGTTGCAGAAAGTAAATAACACATATCTTTATTGTGGTATCTGAGGGTGGCGTAATCCCTCAACTAATCCACTCGCCCTTTCTCAGGACTTGAAATTCACTAAGATAGATATTGAGTTCTCCTTACAATAATCCTATCCCTTGATTTCCTTTTACACTAGGTTCCCAACCAAGTGTTCCCCCTGAGTTATTCCCCGGCTTTTTCAGCCAAGTACTTCCTGTACTCAGAAACCTTTGAGCTATTCCTTAGTTTTCCAAACTAAGTACTTCATGTGCTTGGTAACCTTGGAGTTGTTCCTTAGTTTCCCAAACTAAGTACTTCCTGTACTCCACGCCGTGTGTGGTGTTGGTTAAGGTAGATTTGTCAGGTGAGTATCCTTAATAACTTTCTCAGTTATGTAGGAATACTCTATAGAACAAGAATCACTTAACACACTTCACAATGTGTGGTGATATGTTCTTTACTGGCCCAAGTCTATGTTAAATATTCTAGAGAATGAATATCAGATACTTGATCTTTTGATTCAACTCTTTCACATATATCAATGCTTGTTAAGGATCAAGACACTTAGAACTTTCGTGCTGCTTAGATTTCAAGAGCTTGGTCGCAACAGTAAGCTAGAGAATAAGTAGTTTGAAGGCTTGTATGCTTGAATGAATAAGTTCTTATATGTGTAAGTTCTTGGTGTTCAAGTGTGTCTTTCAAGCATTCTAAGTGGTGATATTTATAGTTGAAAATCATGCCGTTTGAATAGTATCCGTTAAGCACAATGAAATTCAAACTATTGATGATATATGTAAATAGTACTGCACAAGACGTTGTCTCTTTTCAGAGATTTCCTCTTTTGTTCAGATGTCTTTGTCTGCGCATTTATTGCACTGTACTATTTTTGTCCTGTAGTGCCAACGGAACTATTCACGCTTTCTGAAGCATTGCATGTCCTTTTCCAGAGACCTTCACATCTCCAGATACCTATTGAAACATTGTTTCCCAGAAACATAGCTTTATCCAAGGTATCTGAGCGTGGGTTTCTGTGGGCACTTTTCCTTACTCAGTAACCTTGTGTTCTCAGATATCTTTTATGAAACTTGTTTATTGAAAAACACTTGTTTCTTCAAGGTATCTGGAAGTAGGTATCTGAGGAGACCAATCTCCTTAGTCTTCAGCAATCTTATGTAGTCTTCGAATCTTCAATACGTTGAACTCTTCTGCTGGATGCCTTCTTTTTGGTCTTCTTTAAGGATACAAAAATTACATTCAGAGACCCAACATCCTATACAAGATTCGCTAGACTATCATACTCAGTAAACTTCCTCTTTTACAATATTCAAGTGAACTAAGAGTACTTGTCACCTTTCTGAGCTAAGATAAGTCATTAGGTTGTTGATCAAAATCTAAACAGATATTCCTAACAAATTTGTCTGTGTGCTCTGTTTATTTGTAATTGGCATTTGTTTATTTGCTTTCTCTAAGGCCACGTTTGGGGAACATATTTTACACAACTTAATTTAAGTTGGTCAACTGCATAATGGTTTTTTGGACCCAAACGTAATTGTTGGACTATTAGGGATTAAGATGAGAGTTTGGTCTCCCTGGGGCATTAGTAATAAGCCCTTTAGCAAATAAGTGGAATTTTTGTTACCTTTAAGGTCAAATGGTCAATTCAAGTGGCCAAAATATCACCATACATATCTTAATCCACAATACCAACGCCATGTGCTGTTTGGTAGTGGGTGTGGTATTGTGAAACACGATCTTTAGGACGAACTATCACATAGGGGAAATTACGTTTCCTACCCCTTAAATTTGGGCCAATTACAGTTTAGTCCCTTCTATTCAAACAATTACAGATACACCCAAAACCTGATTTTTAAGTTGACCAGAAATAAAATAAATGGAAAAGAAAATGAATTGGACTTAGTTGCAATTTACAATCTTCAATTTACTACACATTGGACTCTAATGTCTTATAAATTACAACAATGACTCATTATTATTGTAAATTAAACCCCAATAAAATTAGTTTTCAAAATATACCCAATTTTTTTTCTTTCTTTCTCCCCCATTTCTTCTTCCTCCTCCATTTCTTCTTCTTCCTCCCCCATTAAAGCAGCTCCAAACAGGAGCTGTTACAGCTCCGGCCGGAGTTGTTTTATAGCTCCGATCGGAGCATTTTTTAAGAAGGAAGAAGAAGATGGAGGGAGGAAGAATAAGTGGTCCGAGATTGGAGGTGGTGGTTGGAAGTGGTGGTGGAAGAATGGTGGTGGTGGAAGATGGTTGGAGATGGTGGGTAGTAAATTTGAAGAATAAAAAATGTTAGGGTTTGTTTGTGAGTGTTAAAAATAATTTTGGGTTTATTTTGCAATAATGGAGGATTAATGAATTTTTGAATTATAAAAAAAAGATAAAATGAGTGAAAAAGTTGACTTTTGGGCCTATCTGTAATTACATTTTTTTTCGTGTGTAAAAAATGGGTTCATCTGTAATTGTTTGAATAGAAGGGGTTAAATTGAAAAGAGTCTATATTGCAGGGGTGGTATTTGTAATTTTGCCTATCACATATTTGGCTGAATGGTAGGGAAAAATCGGAAAAAGGGAATGCTGCCCGAAATTTTTGGATTTATTATGTGGCATGATGTTGCATCACCACACCATACCAATCTAAAATATTAGGTGTGTGGTAGTATTATAATTGGGATTGGTATGGTGATTTTTGACCCACGCGAATTGTCCATTTTTCCTTAAAAGTAAAAAAAAGTTGAACTTATTTAGCAAACTTGTTACTCACTATTTACATAATTGCCACTGAAAGGGACAAAACACTATAAAGTACAAAACACTAAATCGGACATAAGCAACTTCTTATTTCTACCAAACACCCAAAATTCTCAAAAGCCCAATCAAAATTCCAATCTAAACCACAAAGTCCTACTGCACATAAACCGAGGAATCTCGTTCATCACCAATTATAAAACGCCACTCAACATCCTAATCTAGTGCGGTTGGCTACCAAACAACACACCGTAGTATTATGTGTTGGTACGGTGTGGTGGTGCCACGTAGTAAAGACGAATATTTTCGGATATCACAATTTCCATCTTTCCCCACTAAACACTCAGATTGGTAATGTTTGCCTAAAATACCTTATTTTACCATACCATACATCCTACCAAACACATCGATATAAGTTGAAAGTTTACATTGAAGTAAGCTAACATTGAAGTCCAAAGGAGTGCCAATTTATCTTTGTCCAAGTATTGCAGCTTTTGATTTCCGTCTTTCTTCTTGACCTTTTTTCCTTCTGTGTTTTCTGCTTCCCTTTGGTCTTTCTCATGTCTAATTTGTCCGAGTTAGTAGAAACGTACTTTTGTGACTTGTCTTTAGAGATAAAGTACTTGTCTAAAAGATTAGTAATCAAGTTCAGATAGTATAAATCACCTGTACCCTCTCCTCTCCACTACTAGTAATCTTTGCATGTATTCATCTTATCTACTGTCTCGTTAATAGATGTCCATGATAAAAATATAAAAAAAAAAAATTCACTAACAATCTTGTTCTTATTTTACTAGAGCTCTTCTACGTTCGCCCTGTCTAACAACAGACAAATGATTATATACCATTGGATATTTGATTTAACGGTCGATATCAAATTACCTTTGGCAACAAGGCGATCGCCCTTTCGCCTTTTGGCAACAATATAATCGCCCTTTTGCCTTATAAATATTTAAACATAAAAAATACAAATATTAAGTAAAAGACCAATTTACCCTAAAAAAATTTTAAATTTTTTATATATTTTATTAATTTCACGAAATTATTATATTTTTTTTATTTTATTATATATTTTAATTATTATTATTATTAGTAATTAATTGTTCCAACATTTCATGGAAAAGAGGGGCACAACAAGGATATTTGATTTAACGGTCGATATCAAATCGCCTTTGGCGACAAGGCGATCGTCCTTTCGCCTTTTGGCGACAATATAATCGCCTTTATTTACCCTAAAAAGAATTTTAAAAAAACATTATATATTTTATTAATTTCACGAAATTATTATATTTTTTTATTTTTTATTATATATTTTAATTATTATTATTAGTAATTAATTAATGGAGAAATTACATCCAGACCCCATTTTAGATGTCGTAATTACAGATTAGTATCACTTAGTCGAACTATTATGGTTTGGTACAATTAGATGTAAAACAATTACACTTTAGCCCACGAATTTGACTTTTGGCGAACTAAAACCTGGAAAAGTCAATTTTGCCCCTCTCAGATTATTGAATTTTGCAAGTTACTAAATAATAACACATTTTGACAAATTGTAATTCAAGTCCTGAAAATCTAATTTTTTATATTTGTCACCATAAGATTTCAAAAAAGCTCAAATAAGCCCCCAAACTTCTATTTCAATTTGTAAATTATCCCCAACTACAATCCGAAAACACAATCGAAAGTTCGTAACAATTAATTGGAGCTGGATAGCAGCTCCTCTGATTTGGAGCTGCAATTTAGAAGAAGGAGAAAGAACAAGAAAGAGGAAGAAATTTACCGGAGAAGAAGAAGAGAAGGAAGTTGAGAAGATGGGGGAAGAAGTATGTTGGAGAAGATGGAGGAAGAGGTAACATTTCATGGAAAAGAGGGGCACAACAAGGATCGAACACTCGCCACAATCTCCACCGGCAAGAGGCAAGTTACTAAATAATAACACATTTTGACAAATTGTAATTCAAGTCCTGAAAATCTAATTTTTTATATTTGTCACCATAAGATTTCAAAAAAGCTCAAATAAGCCCCCAAACTTCTATTTCAATTTGTAAATTATCCCCAACTACAATCCGAAAACACAATCTCCTCTGATTTGGAGCTGCAATTTAGAAGAAGGAGAAAGAACAAGAAAGAGGAAGAAATTTACCGGAGAAGAAGAAGAGAAGGAAGTTGAGAAGATGGGGGAAGAAGTATGTTGGAGAAGATGGAGGAAGAGGTAACATTTCATGGAAAAGAGGGGCACAACAAGGATCGAACACTCGCCACAATCTCCACCGGCAAGAGGCAACACCACTCGACCATGGCAATTTGTTGTCCATTATGGTACAGTTTTATCTTGTTATTTATCTATTCTTTCCAACCTACGTTCTGCTCCTCTAGATTTTCTCTTTTTCTCAATTTATTAATGCTTCTTTGAATGATAGGCATAAATCCCTTCCAACCATGACTAAATTAAAAAACTGTAGTCATAAATTAATTATATAACCTAACTATATCAATAATTTATTTATTTTATAGTAGGCCTCCTAGCAATTATTGCACGAAAAAAATACAAGTATATTAATACAAGAGTAGGGCAATTTTGGTTGGGCATGATTATAGAATTAAATTAATTACAAAATTGGATATGAAGTATATTATTTCATCAGTCCCGTCTTAAGTTTTTTATGTAATTTTTGTTGACTTTTCAATAGTAATTTGACTATAAGATAACCGTAAATAATGTAGCATGAGATTATGAATGCATAATATATTTTTAATTATGGTTTAAAATTTAATTTATAGTGAGGCGAAGGTTAAAAAAATCAACAAAAATCACATAGGAACCTTGATCCGGGAGTGATGGAGTATAAGGTTAATCAATTAAGGATCCGTTTATCCGCATGTACGGATCGGATCGGTACGACCCGTTAGCTAATGAATTGTACAGCGGATACAACTTTTTCATATCCGTAAGGAGTGGATCGGATCTGACTCTTTTCACATGCTTTCATGTTTGGAATGGAAAAAATCTATTTTTGGTACATTAAGTTTTGACAGTTATGGTTTTAGTACCTTTAATTGTGACCGTCCAATTTTGATCCTTCGTTAGTAAAATTTGACAGAACCGTTAATTTTGACCAAATTAGAAAGAATTAGCGTGCATTAGTTGATTTTCCATCAGTGCGCTCTTAAAAAAATTTCAATTAACTTTAAAAAAAATTAATTCATTCTTAATTTAACAAATCAAAAAAAAAAAACTTAAAGAAATGGTAAAGCGTGTTTCTCCCATCATTTAACTAACTGCCCCAATTCTCTTAAGAATCCTAGCCAAATTATTCAATCTGACTTTTCTTTATTTGACGCCTTTGCGGCTTCGTCGACGAGAATAGAATAGGAATATGGTAAGAATGCCTAGACTCTTGGTAGGTAGGAAAATATTTTAATTAAAAATATTTATATTTTAATTAAAAAATATTAATATTTAAATTTCGAAAATTTGTATTTTGATTTGTTAAATTAAAAAATAAACGGTCAAAAATTCGGTCAAAATTCTTATTAGTTCACGCTAATTCTTACTAATTCGGTCAAAATTAACGGTTCCGTTAAGTTTGACTAATGGAGGACCAAAATTGGACAAATACGAAACATAAGGTACCAAAATTGGACGGTCACAACTAAAGGTATCAAAACGGTAACTGTCACAACTTAAGATACCAAAAAACGAATTTTTCCGAAACTATTATAGTTTTATGCAAGTGTATCCATATACACCTACAATTAGGTATTTTACATTGCTAGTTGCATAGTTTGGTAATTTAGACTCACGAAATTAACATTTAATGTGGGTTTTAAATATTCAATCATGTGAGATTGTTTGTTTAGATACTTTTCATTAGTAACTAATTTTTCAAAACATTTTCTTTTATAAATTTGACAAATCGTGGATTTATCCAGATCTGTGCGGGTTGATCCGCAATCCGATTTGTCCATACTGGATCAGATAATGGGCCGACTTTTTCTTCGTCCGTTTTTACGGATATCCGTTTAACAATGTAATCTGGTCTGTTGCTCGAATGATTTCAACAATATCAATCGATCGCAACTACATCATCGACAATTCATTTAAGGTTATAATTATGATACTGGTCCTTTATTTCAAGTACATGTGTGCTTGCGGTTTGATTTTGATACGAAAACATGCTAAGAAAATGATAAATTTAGTCTGTAGCATATTTTAATAATATCCGTAAAAATAATTTATAATTTTAATTATGATTAAATAATAAATTTTACAATTATTGTCCAACATAAGAAAACATGGGTAAGCCAACTTTAAATATATTGTGTAATTCAGATAAAGTAAACTATTACTATAATTTTTTTTAGATTAACATGAAACATGTCCGCACCTAATATTATACTCTCTCTTAAAATGAACTTCATATATTTTCTCTATTTTTGTCTCTCTCACCATATATATTTCTAAATTGTGACAAAAATTAAGCAAATTGAGATATTTCTCCAGTTCGTTAGCATTTCGTTCATAACCATGTGGTCACATTGTATCCCGCTAACTATATACATCATTAACTTTTTTTTAATATAGATGGCTCATACAAGTGCGGGCTGGACGATTGTAGAAGGCCCACCCACACGTGCGAGGCCCAGGAGGTGGCCCTACTGAATTTCGGGCCGGATCTATCTAGGCTTAAATTCCGGCCCGACCCATCGTAAATATATTGTGATTTATTTTAATAACTTTAAATTTTATTATTTGATGGGTATTTCAGTCTTTTTACATTTAATAGAAATAAAAACATTTAAAAAATTAAATTGCTCTTGGACGATGCCTGTTGTCAGGCATGGCGAAAGCCTGTATGACGATAGAAAAGCTATCTACTATCTCTCATAATTTTCTCTACTTTTATCAATTATATCTCCTACGTACTTTAATACCAACTAAACAATTTTAACATTATTTAATTATATAGTTCCTCAAAAAATCCATGTAAGAACCGTCTATAGATTAACGGGCGCGGAGTATAAATCTATGTTGGTCTATATATTATTGTCGATGACAAGCAGAAAAATACAGAACCCTACCATGAAATAATTATCAAGAAAGCAAAATCACGATTGTTTGGTGATCGAGACAACACTACTATTTGAGTATTCACTTTTCCTCTGAATCACTGCCATTACTAGCTCATCGATGATTCTCGTAAACCATCACATGAAATTCATCAAACATCAACACCACTTTCAATCTTTCCCTTTCCTTTTCCTTTCATCCTTTTCAGCAAAAAAGGGATCTAACATCGCCTAAATATCTCAGAAATGTTTCATGTTTTAACCCTTTTACTTGTTCTTAGCATATGAAGAAGATATTGGTTCAAAACTAAAGAAAAGTATTGCGAAACTGAATGTTTTCATTACTACTACAACAAGTATATATACACGATACAAGCAGGTCTTCCCATAGTTAGTGGGTAAACATATGAAAAAGAATATGTCAAAATATACAAGAATATTTGCACTCCAAATAATAGAAAAAAAATCTCCAAGATGTGCAATTCACAGCTATCATCGAGATTCTGCGATTTGTTTCCAATACTCCCCCTCAAGTTGGCATGTGTAGATCGCGAACACCCAACTTGCTAAGTGAATAGCGCATTGGATCCCAACGCTTTAGTAAAGATATCCGCTATTTTCTTTGTAGAGATGGGACTAGGCTGAACTTCATCTGACTCCACTTGCTCACGGACAAAATAACGATCCATTTTGACATGTTTTGTTCTTTCATGGAACACCGGATTATTTGCAATGTGTCGTGCAGCCTGATTATCGCAAAACATCGGTGCGGCTAAATGTTGAGTCGCATCAAAATCTTGAAGTATCCAGCGTAACCACAATACTTCACTAAGAGTGGTTGCCATGGCCCTATATTCTGCTTCAGCGGAAGAACGTGACACTACTAATTGCTTCTTTGTCCGCCATGAGTTTGGTGCCCCTCCAAGCGACAGAAAATATCCGGTTCTAGACCTACAAGTCATCGTACAACCTGCCCAATCAGCATCACAAAATGCTTCAAGTAACAAACTGCCCGTAGCTGGAAGGAATATTCCTTGACCTGGTGTGGACTTTAAGTACCGCAAAATGCGTGTAAGCGCATCGAAATGTGATTGACGGGGACTTGAAATAAATTGGCTAAGTATGTTGACGTCATAAGCGATCTCTGGACGTGTAACTGTAAGATATAAAAACCGTCCAATCAAGCGGCGATTGTCCAATGTCAACAGGTACCATTTTCATCATTGTCCAACTTGACATTTTGCTCCATGGGGAAGTTACTGGGTCGACTACCTTGTAGGCCAGTTTCCTCTAAAATGTCTAATGTGTACTTTCGTTTACTCAAAACAATACCATCATGGGATCTTGCAACTTCAATTCCCAAGAAATACTTCAACGGGCTGAGATCCTAATGCTGAACCGTTCATCGAGGTACTTTTTTGTACTCATAATAGTTGCGGCATGATTTCCTGCAATGATGACGTCATCGACATAAATGAGTGTTGATACATAGATTATACCTTGCTTGAGAATAAATAAAGAGTGATCTGCCTTCGATTCTCGAAATCCAATATCAACAAGCGCGGTAGAAAATTTTTTATACCAATTTCGCGAGGCTTGACGCAGCCCATACAAAGACTTGCGCACTTTGCACACACGAGTTTCCCCTTGCTTAGCAAAACCTTGAGGAATCTTCATATATATATCCTCCAACAAATCACCATGTAAGAAGGCATTGTTTACGTCTAGTTGGTGAATGATCCATTTCTTCTTGGCTGCAATATGGTTCGCACGGTAACCCGTTTCGCAACCGGTGCAAAGGTTTCATGAGAGTCAATTCCTTCAATTTGCGTGAATCCCTTTACTACAAGTCACGCTTTATATCGCTCAATGTCACCATTGGGTTTATACTTTATTTTGTATACCCATTTGGAGTCAACTGCTTTCTTTCCAGGGGGTAAATGTTCAAGAGTCCAAGTGTCATTAGTCTCAAGAGCTTGAACCTCTTTTATCATTGCTTCTCTCCATTCAGGGTGTTTAACTGCCTCAGAGAAAAAGTTTGGCTCATCGTTTGACGTGATGGCCGCAAGGAACGCTTTATGTGAATGAGAAAAACGTTCATAAAAAACAAAATGAGATAGAGGGTATATCGTGGAGGTTCCTGAATCTGGCGGTGGCTGCGAATGGTCTGTAATGCCAACATATTTAGTCTCATAGATTCTCATGTATTTGGGCCGCTCTTTTACTCTTAGCCCACGCCCATATTCAATGGGGACTTGCTGTGGATTATTATTTCCCTGCCCCTGATTCACAACTTCCACTTAATTAGAATGATTTTCTAGGCTACCTTGTTGATCTAAGACACATTGTGGGCTACTCATCCGCGCCATCATGTACCGACATGGTAGTTCGAAGTTCTTTTTCTGAATTTAAATTTTCGGTTTCGCTAAAAGGAAAAGTGTCCTCAACAAACTTGACATCTCGGGAGGTGTAAATTTTATGTGTCTCGAGATCGAAAACCCGATAACCCTTCTGAGAATTTGGGTATCCTACAAAAACACATGGTCTCCCCCTTTCGACGAACTTATCTCTCCCTTTATGATTATCTAGCGCATAAACCAAGCATCCAAAAACTTTCATGTGCTCGTACTATGGTTATCTACCAAACATGATCTCGAAAGGTGTTTTATTATTTATTGCTCTAGAGGGAAGTCGGTTGATGATATAGGTAGCGGTTAAAACGCATTCTCCCCAAAAACTCATTGATAAATTTGCTTGAAATCTTAAAGCCCTTGCAACCTCGAGAAAATGCCTATGTTTTCGTTCTACAACCCCATTCTATGTGGCGTGTCCGTGCACGATGTTTCGAGGACAATACCTTATTGTGAATAATATTTCTACATGATATTAGATTGGAACTCTACTCCATTGTCACTACGTATTCTCCTAACCCTTTTTCAAATTGGGTTTTCACCATGTTACAGAACGTAGTCAAACAATGTGCAACTTCAGATTTATGTTTCATCAAAAATATCCAAACAGCTCTACTAAAATCATCCACAACAGACAGGAAATAATGCGCTCCCGAATACGAAGGAGTTTTATAAGGACCCCAAATATCGCAATGCAACAACTCAAAACAAGAGTTCGTCTTTATTATAAGAAAGGGAGTTCGCGTTTGTTTTGCACGAAAACAAGTGTCACAAGACACATCAACAAGATTAAATTTATTACCCAAAAAATGAATCTGCTGGAGTGATGATACGATAATTTAGAGTCTCATTTAGTCCGTTTTAGCGGTCTTTGTGAGTCTTCGTTTATAGTTTTATAGTGCTTTTTGTACGTTTTATGCTTTGGTACATTGTTTGTGTTTTGTAGGTTTTTGTGTTCCGGAGGTGAAAATCGAAGTGAAAACTTTGGTTCTAGTTTTTGAATGTAGAGTAATTGGGCGAAAACGGAAGTGGATTCGGAGTTCACATGAAGATTTGAGAGCCGTTTTAGCGAAGCTTGCAAAAGTGAAGTTTTACGGAGCAGTCTATCCATTTTAGCCATAACTCTCTCATATGGTGTCTGATTGACCTGAGCTTGGTGTCCATGGAAAGATAATTCAAAGGGCTTCAACTTTCGTGTTTGAAGAATGGCCATATTCTGTCTGTAGAAAAAGGTACAGAGGTTTTAAGCTCACCGCGGCGAGATTTTGCGAGAGCAATTTGGCGAAATAAAGTCTTCATTGCCATGAAGTTATATTCCTACATGCGAGATTTGCGATAACTTCACAGATTCGGCAGAAAAACTCCTTTTTAGGTTAGAATTAGATCTTCTTTTGCCACAACTTCTTATACTCAATTTTTACATATAAAAAGTTCCTAGAACTAGACTTTGACATTGTTACATTCTTGGAGCTTGGTTTTCACCTTGTTGAATCATCGATATCGAATTCCTGGTAATATCTGATAATTCTCTATTGTTTATCTCAATTCATGTTTGTTATTGTTTATCGAATTGTATGATCTTGCAAGCGATTATCAACATGTCTATGTTTATCATATTCAATACCTTGAAGTCTTTGATCTTTGCTTCTACCATGAGTAGCTAAACCACTCCGAACACGGTAGTTATGTGACGGTTCTGCGTATTCATTTCTAGGGTTAGGGTTCGTTCATATAGCTTCGTCTAGTTCAAAATCTTCGTAAAAACCTTCAATCCAATAAGCTAGTTCTAGATTCTCAAAATCGTTTTCGGTTAAGGATCGTGGATTGACGACCCACGATTTCTCTAGTTCAAAATATTCAAATAACGATTGGTTGAATTGGATTGATTGATTTCTATACACTGACCGTATGACAAATATGAATGACTGCCCTAGAACGAATTAGCATTACTTGATCATTACTACTGTGTTCATCTTCTCTCATTGTTAAAAACCGTTATCTGCTTTATCTTATTCTAGTTCTTAGAAACAACCAACTTACAAATCAATCTGTTTTCACAAGTAACTGTTTGCTTTCAAACCGTTGTGGTAGCTTAATTGATTCCTTAGCGAAGAATCATGTGGTTAGCATTGTCTGTCTACAATAACTGCTTACTACTTGTTTTCTAAGTAATAATTTGAGCACATAATGAAGTTTTGCCTTTGATGCATGCCCAAGTCTTTTATGCCATATATGCTTTTCAACAGTGACCTTTAAAGCTTTTGTATTTCCCTGAATCGGCTCCAAATGATACAGACCATCGCAACACCTACCCGCTCCAGTCAGGTTCCTCGAATCCAAGTCCTGCATAACACAAAATTCAGGAAAGAATGTCAAGGCACAGTTGAAATCCTTTGTCAACTGACTCACAGATAGTAGATTGCATTTGAATGCTGGAATGTGTAACACATCATTAATCCTTAAACCATTTGGAAATATGACTTCACCAACTTCTTTCACGGGTACCAAGTCTCCGTTCGGGATTTTCACTGGCACACTTGTTTTAGAACTTGAAATTTTAGTTAAAATATCGCAAGTAATGTGTTCGGTGGCGCCCGAGTCCATGACCCATGGATTTTCAAATGATATCTTACCAGCCATATTTGCAGCGGGATTCAACTGGTCATTTGAGTTCCGAGAATTCTCACTAATTTTTCCAAAAAACTTGGCTGCCTTTGCATATTGTTCATGACTTAATCCATCTATTGGACTAAAATCCAACCTACTGACTGGTCCTTTTGATCCAACACCTATATCATGGTCTGCCGCAACGGATGATGGTCCAACAAAGGCTGCTTTAGGATTAAAAATATTTTCCCTTGTAACAACATTTTTGTTTTCAGCAACTCTGCCTTCCATTCTTTTTCCTCCTCTACCTTCATTCTTTCTTCCTTTCCAACTCCAATCAGCCGGGTATCCAATTATTTCAAAGCATCTCTCTACTGAATGATTAGTTCTTCCACATTGTGTGCACTTCCGATCATGTCGCGTGGTTTTCATATCAAACTCATGTTGTTTCGGCTTGGTTTGGTAGAAAGCTGCCGCTTCGGCTTGTGGTCTTCTACCGGCAGAGACTTGTCGTTGTTGTTCGTCCTCGGTAGCCAGGTGGTACGCTATCCTTAATGATGGCGGAGGTGAGGTTGTGAGAATCCGAGTCTTCACAACTCCAAAGGCATCGTCAAGCCCCATCAAAAAAATCATATAACCTCTCTTTATCCTTCATCTCAGTTACTTGTTTCCCCACTACACAAGTACACTTCCCACAAATACATTTTGGTACGGAAGTAACCAAATGAATTTCATCCCTTAAACTTCTTAGTTTAGTATAATATGTTGATACAGAGGTACCTTCCTGTCGAGTTTCAATTAGTGCTCGCCTAAGTTCGTATGCTCTCGGTGCACTTTCTTTCCCAAAACGTTCTTTAAGATCTTGCCAAATTTCTGCGGAGTGGCAGCATATTTGACACTGCCCCAAATTTTCTTTTCCATGGTTGCGTTGAGCCATCCTCGCACCATAGCATCGCATCTCTTCCAAAGGGCCCACTCTGTTGTATCCTTCTTTGGTTCTTGGGACGATCCATCGACAAAACCCATCTTATTTTCTGCAAAGAGTGCATTACTCATATCGTTGAACCAGTCGGCATAGTTTCCATCGCTCAACAAATACCCAACGTGTTGTTGCCCGAGGTTATTTGAGGCAGAGAGGAAATAAGGCGACATGGAATCAACTACTACGGCGCTTCCACTAGAGCTTGATTTTTCTCCATCACCGGTGTTCTGACATCTTTATTTTTATTGTGTTTTGAAACTGAGTTGGATGTGTGGCGGGTAGGTTTTTTCCTTCCTTTTCAATTGGTTTTTAGGATGTTGATATTAAGGAATATTCTAGAGATCACTAATTGATATTTTCTTGATTATGCATTGTAATTATTTCCTTGCCTTATTCATACACTTGACTCAACTATATAATGAGTTGTGTACAAGTATTGTAATTACTACAATCAATACAATACACTTTAATATTCTACATGGTATAGAGCTGGGTCAGACTCTCACGAGCACCAACCCTCCTTTTTTTTTTAACTTCTTTCACTTTCCCTTTGTCATCTTACCTTTGCCTATTTTCTAAACCTAATTAACTATTCACAGCCGCCATCAATGTCTACAGACACCTCCTCTGCAACAAATACAAACAACACCACTCTTACCTCTACTTCCACCCAACTGCCGCCCATTGTTCCCATCACCGCAGGCTCCCATATCAAACTCACTCTCTCACATAAAAATTACCCCTCTTGGAGATCTCATGTCCAAGCATTACTCAATGGATTCAAGCTTTCCTCCTACATCGCTTCTACATCCAAAGCTCCACCCGAAAATAGCTCGGCATATGATCATTGGTTCCAACAGGACCAACTCCTTTTTGCTGCTCTTACCGGTTCGCTCGAACCCGAAATATCTCCCCTCGTTACTTCGGCTTCTACTGCCGATGAAGTATGGGATATTCTTGCTCGCCTTTTTGCTAATCGATCGCGCGCTCGCGTGATGCAATTGAAGGATGATTTATCTCATGCTTCACTTGGATCTTAATCTGCAAGCGAATTTTTGAATTCAGTCAATGGATTAGGGTCTGCCTATCGCGATTTGGCAGCCTCAATTCGTGCCCGCGATTCTTCTTTAACATTTGCAGACCTCCATGATAAAGTGATTCACAGGAGGCATATATTAAACGTATGGAGGCTGCTCAGGCCGCTCTCGTCGCCACAGCCAATGTTTCTCATGTAGCAAATCGACAAAACTCTCGCCAACAACATCAGTATCGTCCACCAAATTCTGGTGGCAGGGGCTATTACCATGGAGGAAATGGTCGAGGGCGCGGCAAAGGTAGAGGTCAGGCTGGTGGTCGTGGTTTTCACGGTGGTGGTCGCGGCTACTATAACGGTAATGGTAATAAATTCTATGGTCACTCTACTGGTACTTCTTATGGGAGGCAGGACACCCAAGCCTATCAGCCCTCACCTGTTATTTGTCAGATGTGCGGGTTTTCTGGGCATATTGCCCCATTTTGCCGCAACCCTGTGGCGAATATGGCATATTCCTCGAATGGAACATGGTTGATGGATTCTGGTTCTTCACATCATCTCACCTCTGATCTTAGTAATATGTCTATCCATTCAGAATATGATGGAACAGAGGAAGTTAAGCTAGCTGATGGATCTGGGCTACCTATTACACACACTGGTACCTCATCTATTCGATTTCCATCTCGTAATTTTATTCTGTCTAAAGTACTTTGTGTTCCTACCGCTGCTCGTAATTTGTTATCGGTAAGTGAATTTACTCGGGCTAATAATGTATCGGTTGAGTTTTATCCTTCTTATTTTTTGGTTAAGGATCGACCCACGGGGGCGCCGGTGGCCCTCGGTCACTGCAGTGATGGTATATATCATTTTGGAGCTCCTTATCCTATGAAAGTCATGGCACATTCTGTTTCTCTTGGTGTCCGAACAAGTTCTGAAGCCTAGCATGTGAGATTGGGTCATCCTTCATTCAAGACAAGCTCTTCTGTTATTTCAAAATTTAATCTACCTGTTTTGAAAAAGTCAGTTGTTTTGATGACGCTTCAGGTTTCTAAGTCTCATAAATTACCATTTAGTGAGACCTCTATTGTTTCTGTGCACCCTTTACATTACATCTTTGCGGACGTTTGGGGTCCAGTTTTGAACTCAGTTGATGGCTCTCGTTTTTACTTACTTTTGGTGGATCATTATACTAAGTACTCATGGTTATTTCCAATGACTTCAAAATCTGATGTGGCCTGCTTGTTTCCACAATTTCAGTTACTTGTTGAGAAACAATTTTCTTATCAAATAAAGAATGTATACAGTGATAATGTTGGGGAATTTCAGTCACTTCGGACCCATTTTAACAATCATGGAATCAGTTGGCTTACCACTGCGCCACATACGCCCGAGCAAAATGGTGCCGTTGAACGGCGTCACCGCCATATCGTTGAAACGGGTAAAACCTTGCTTCACTTTGCTGGGTTGCCACATGAGTTCTGGTCTTATGCCTTTCAAACGGCTGTATATCTTATTAATCGATTGCCTACTCCTCTTTTAAATGGTCGTAGCCCATTTGAGTCACTTTTTAGCCGTATACCAAATTATTTGCGTTTACGTGTCTTTGGATGTCTTTGTTTTCCCTGGTTACGACCCTATGTTAAAGGGAAGCTTGAACCGCCATCTCGACCATGCTTATTTGTTGGTTATTCCACTTCTCAGAGTGCTTACAAATGTCTTGATTTGGATACACGTCGAACTTTTATTTCGCGGCATGTGCAATTTTCTGAAAATGTTTTCCCTTATAAATCCATCATGCCTCCCACTGAGCAATCTAAAAAGTCTGGTTCAAAATCCATTGACCCACTATTCATTCCGCATCCTCAAGATATTGCACCATCGCATATACCTTCCAGCCCAATTCTCCAAGACACACCAAGATCTGCAAATCCCATATCATCATCCGCATCTCAAACCGGACACTCTTACTTGCGCACTCCCCTGCGACCACCCACTCGACCAATCGGCCATAATCCACCAAGCCCAGTTCCACTTGCTGGACCACTTACTACACCTCTCCTCGATCCAAAATTACAAAGATCACATCACATGATGACTAGAGGGAGACGTGGTCTATTTAAGCCAAAAAGTCATGTTGCTACGAAACACCCTTTGCCGAGTGATGTTGAGCCCTCATGTGCCTCTCAAGCCTTGGCAGATTCTCGTTGGCGAGCTGCCATGTCCGACGAATTTAATGCTCTTTCTTGTCATGGGACTTGGGAATTAGTGCCTCCACATCCAAAATCCAATGTTATCGGTTGTAAATGGGTTTTCACGATTAAACGCAAACCTGATGGTACCGTGGATCGTTATAAGGTCTGTTTGGTGGCTAAAGGTTTTCATCAACGCCCTGGAGTGGATTATAATGAAACATTCAGCCCTGTGGTCAAACCAGTCACTATTCAATCCGTGCTCTCTATTGCTCTGATGTATAATTGGCCTCTCCGACAATTAGACATAAGTAATGCATTTTTGCATGGGTCCTTGGATGAACCTGTTTTTATGAAACAACCACCGGGTTTCATTGATGAAGCCCTTCCCACACATGTCTGTAAATTGCGGAAATCTCTATATGGTCTTCGCCAAGCTCCTCGGGTGTGGTATTAAGCTTTGAGCTCAGCATTGTTATCCTATGGATTTTCTCAATCCGCTGCTGATACATCTCTTTTCACTTATCATCAGAATTCAGTACACATGTTTGTTCTGGTTTTTGTGGATGATTTGATTATTACTGGCTCATCTCCATCTCATTTTGCAGCTATGACTACTCACCTGACAAAATTGTTTGATGTCAAGGATCTTGGGCCACTTTCTTGGTATTGAAGTTGCGAAGTGTAAGGAAGGGTTATTCCTATCCCAACACAAATACACTGTGGAACTCTTACGACGTCACAACATGGATGGCGCCAAGCCACTGAGCACACCTATGTCTGCCAAGTCTACAATAAATCCTTCTCCTTCTATTGACCCAACTGAGTTCCGACGTGCAATTGGAGGCCTACAATATCTCTCTTTAACACAGCCGGACATTGCCTTTACTGTCAGTCGCCTTGCTCAGTCCATGAGTGCCCCCTCTGAGAACGATTGGTGTTCTGTTAAACGATTATTTCGTTATCTCAAAGGAACACTTCACCATGGTCTCCTTCTTCGTCGCCCCACAGACCTTTCTCTTACAGCATTTTCAGACTCTAACTTTGGTGGATGTATGATTGATGGACGATCCACCTCCACTTATGTCATTTTCTTAGGGTGTAACCCTATTTCATGGCGTTCTAGAAAGCAAAACGGTGTTGCTCGGTCATCCACCGAAGCTGAGTATCGCGCCCTTGCTAGTGCCGCTGCTGAAGTTTGTTGGATAAAACACTTGTTTCGTGACTTGAGGATCCTGGCGCAAACCACTCCTAAGCTCCTGTGTGACAATATTAGTGCTACACGCCTTGCCCTTCATCCGGTTCAACATAGTCGTATGAAACACATCTCCATCGACATTCACTTTGTTCGCGATCTTACCGAGAAAAGGTCTCTTATCAGTCTCTCATGTCAGTACTGTTGATCAGCTCGCCGATATCTTGACGAAGTCCTTACCTCGTACTCGGTTTGAATTACTACGTTCCAAATATGCATCACCCCACCAAAGACACAAAAATTACCCGTTATGGATGAAGTAAAGAGAAGATAGAAGAGAGTTTTCGCTGAGAGTAATCGCCCCAAATCCCGGCCCGTCATGGAGATCAAGAAAGTACAAAGAAGATTGAAGACATTTTCCCCGCCTAGAGAGTATCAGCTGAGCCCCCCCCCCCCCCCCGGGCTCGTTATTGAGATCAGGAAAGTAGAGAGAAGATCTAAGAGAGTTTCCCCACCTAGAGAGTATCAGATCTCCCAGGCCCGTTATGTATCAAGAAAGTAGAGAGAAGATCGAAGAGAGTTTCCCCGCCCAAAGAGTATATGCAAACTCCCCCCGGAAAAAATGTAATTTTTACTAACTTAATCATAAAATGTTGCGGTCGGGTCTTGTAACAAATGTATGGAACGAGTTCGAGTATATACCAGACCAGACCTGAACATCATTATTTCGATCGTAGAGAAGAGAAACCTTACACCTCATCCTACCGATTGAATCTTATACATAAAGAAAATGAAATTTGAAAGTCTTCACATGTAAAATGTTGTGGATAGACATGTAAAGATCAACACACCACCAAGTAGCTCACGTGTGTCTCTTCTATCTTCTGGAACTGAAAAAAGCATGTCTAGTACACGATTCATAGAATATTCTTAGAAGATCAGTAGGGACTATGTCAAGCATAGATCCAAAGGTCCTCCTATCTGGATTCATGCCCATTAAGAAAATTAGTGTGTGGGTGGCGATTATGATGGAATTATGGGATTTAGAAGATTTGATTGATCAGATTTATAAATAGTTACAAAGGTTGAATATCATTGGCAGAATTATGTAACCAAAATTAGATTAAAATGGTACAGGTAACAGAACCAAATACGCATTAACTTGGCATCAAAAATAAATTTACCCTGATTATATGTTGTTTTGTAATTTTATAATCTAAAAAAAGGAAAGAATTTTTCACATTGATTTGGGGCCAAAGTACTATAGGTAGAATTGATAATAAAAACTGGTCTTTATAATATGGATAGATCTCATCTTCACATGCCTAAAAATTGAAAATTAATTTATTACTTTATTCTTTACCTTCTCACCTCTTCTACTTTATTCACTATCTCCTACGATTATTCACTATCTTTCATACATAAGTATTTACAGAAAAGTCGAAACCTAAATTCAAAAATAAAAAAGAAACGTAGAGAGTTAATACAACTTAAAATGAATTTCTTTTTACATTAATTTTGTATTAGAAAATGTCCAAGTAATTAGAAAGCGCTCCAAGTATCATTTATGCACATGCGGATCATGTGTGCTTCAAAGTAAACCACATCAACTTTAGAATATGGTAGAAAAATATATGAAAGTGCCCAGAATAATCGAAAGTGCACAAATGGTATGGCCGTATGGATATATATATGAGACTAATCAAAATAATCGTATATTTTACTTTGTCCAGAATGTTGGATGCTAAACTATTTAAAATGAGTATCTTTTTGAATGCTTGATGCTACGTTAATTATTTATAATGTGTTTTAATGAGTCGTTTTTTATTTTTAAAATTCCATTATTTCATTTTATCTTATTCAATAAATTTATATTTTATTTTAATGAATAAAACAATTTATTTAATTAATAATAGTATTCAAGATATTGGTGTCTATAGGTTCGTCTTGTCACGGCGAATTCAAATATATGTTAAAAATATTTTTTGGATTCTTGTAGATAAAGTTATACGAGATTAATATTTTATTTTAGTGAATGGAATGATTTATTTAATTAAAAAATATATATTATAATAATAATCTATTAAAAACACTATTCATGGTCGTGGCCACGACCCATTGGACATGATTTTTCCAGATTTTATCGTCGTTTCAGTCGTGGCTCACGGATGCCCCTATTCACGACCATCACCATGACCATTGGCAATGGTCTAAGGTTGTATAAGTTCCATTCTTGTAAGATTGGATTAGCTTAGTATGGTCCTTAGGGTATATAATCCACTTCATCAACATCTATCTATTATATCGAAATGTTTTAATTTTGTTGAATATGTACACTCAAACTTAATTATTCCCATGATAACTATGACTTATATAAGTATATTATTTATTACTTTTCCACTTCTTTTATGCTTGAACCATCCTCCATAATTGGAGAAACACCAATTGAAACGTAAAAAAATAAACCAGAAAAAATACGACAAACTGATTTTTCTTTATTAATACAAACAGATAATCAATATCGGGCATGAAGATGGAGATAAATGATGAATGATTTGTATATAGGTAGGTTTAATAGTGAAAGTTAGGGAACAAAATTTTCCATCAAATAACTGAATTTCTTTGAAAAGTGAAACAAAGGGGCAAAGCTAAAATTTATTGATTTAAGAAATTTAATCACCAAAGAAAAATCCCTATCAGTTACTACATATTGCCACTCAAAATTTCGAACAAATTTAGTTCTTAATTTGGCTGGCAAACCTTTCGCATTTCACCAAGCAATAACATTGCTCACATGATCTTAGCAACAACACTACTACGTTCCCTTATTCAGACTCTGCTTAACCGTAGAATCAAAATTTCATGTAGGATGGATATAATTTGAATGAATCTGGTGGGTTTAACTCATTAACTTTATATATTATATTATATTTTTATTATATAAGACACCCAACTCATAATCTAAGCGTTAAAAACATTAGCTTCAGTTCCTCACGTTTAACCTGAAAAAACTTTATGCAACAAAAATTCTCTCCCCCTATTCGGAATCTGCTCAACCGTAGAATCAAAATGTATAGTTGAAAACATAAATATCTATTATATATTAATTGAAAACATAAATATCTATTATATATTAATTGAAAATATAAATATCTATTAATATAAACATAAATTTTTTTTGAAGTTTTGTAGATAAATTTATATGAGACTTAATAAAAACTATATATGCAGCCAACATACAAAAAATAAACAGTGAAATATATACTGGTTGAAGATGCAACTAATTCCACAAAATTCCACGTAGGATTGAATTAATTTAATAAATGATCTATTTTTTTTAAAATTTAATTATTTCATTTTATCTTATTTAATAAATTTATATTTATTTTAATAAATAATGTAATTTATTTAATGAATAATAGTATTCAAGATTGGTTTTATGGATTCGCTCATTTTAATTCAAATATATGTTTAATATATTTTTCGGATTTTTGTAGATAATGTTATGTGATATTTAATAAAAATTATATATGCAGCCAACGTACCAAAAATAAACTGTGAAATATATATATACCGGTTAAAAATGCAACTAATTCCACGTAGGATTGAATTAATTTAATAAATGCTCTAATTTTAAAATTTTAGTATTTCATTTTATCTTTTTTAATAAATTTATATTTTATTTTAATAGATAAATTAATTTATTTAATTAATAATAGTATTCAAGATTGGTGTCCATGGATTCGTATTGTCACGACGAATTTAAATTTATTTTCAAATATTTTTCAGATTTTTGTAGATAAAGTTATATGAGATTGAATAAAAACTATATATGTAATCAACATACCAAAAATAACACTGAAATATATACTGGTTAAAATACAACTAATTCCATAAAATTCCACGTAGGACTGCATTAATCTGGTGAGGTTTAGACCTTGTACTTACATAATATATGGATGGATGGAAGGATTTTTTTGGTTAATTTGTTCATTATATATTTTTCTTAATTGCATTGTAGTCATTTTACATCTAATGGAAAAATAAAAATTGAATCACTTTATTGACAATGCTTTGTGATATGTCGTGCTCTAATATGTTGTCAGACAGAGCAAAAGCATGTCGGATTGAAGAAAAGTGCTTGCGTTCTTATTATTGACCGTTTCAACTACGTGAATTCTTTTGGTACGAGATTATCAGCTTACTTATCTAATAAATAAATGAGCTTTTTGGATCAATATAAACTTATAACATGAAAGTCTACCGGATTAATAATCACCTCAAGTGGTTCTTTTGTGAAAGTAAGCTGTACTTTATTTTTATGATATTTTGTATTTAAGGATTCTGTTGGGTTACGTTATCATTTACTAATTAATATACCTAACAACTTTAATCAAATTAATAAGTTAGATCAGTTAAATGATCATCTTGTATTTCCACCTATAACTACTCAAGTATCACTGTATAAGGTATGTAGCTAGTGTAGGTTAACAGCTGAGACTTTGGTCTCACATGAAGCATCCCAAAAGTCCATCCATTAGAATTTCTCACCACTAGTACGAAATTTTTGCAACTTCATTATTTATTTATGTATAACTAGTAAAGCTCCACAAGTGAAGGCAAAGGGATTTTTGTTTTTCTTTTGAGAAGGATTTTATTCAACATCAAACGAGTAATACACTAAACAAATATACATATTATACATGTACAGATAAATTAAATGACTAGACAACAAGAGAAATTGTAACCCCTGTCTCCTGGCTGAGACCGACACTTTGGAATAGAATGGTTACCACGTCCTACTATATCAACACATATACTTTTCCGCACACTTTGCCCTCAATCGTGTGCGCACCGGAAAACTTTCAACTGATCATCCATGATCATCCTAGGATTGTTCAATAGCAATCACGAATTCACGCTTAATATTTTTGAATAGAAAGTTGCCCACCTTGTTTGTATCAAGTTTCTTAAAACTTTCCGGTGTAATATAAATATATCTATTTTAGGAAGAAGGAAGAAAAACATGAGAAATATATATTGCAGCAGTTGCTAAAAACCTAGAACATTACTCCACATTATAGATAGATATATTGTCTTTAAAATTCACTATCTCTACTAGCTAGTCCCAAATCGACCATATATAAGACACCCAGTTATTATTTTCCTCGGACCATTAGCCACATATAGCTGCTTTTTTTTTTTTTCTTTTTCTTTTTTTCACTTCGAACATCTCATAAGTTCACTGAAAAACTAACACTAACACGTAAACTTTCAAATTAGTACAGTTTGGCCAAATGAGTTGAAATCAACTTATAAGGTACCTGATAAGTTGAGACCAATAACATACACTTAAAGATCATCAATTAGACTCCGGATTCGCACCACTCGGTACCTCATGAGCACCGGCACGAAAATCCTGATCCACGTTCCTTGATTTCGCCGAATCCATTGTAGTTGTTGCAGGAGGATGAACTGTATTGGAAGAGGATGTTGATTCTCTACTTCTAGGATGAGAATGCAAGAGAAGTAGTACTCTTCTTCTTCCTCTAGATGCAGAGCAAACTTGCAATGAGGATTGAAAAATGAGCATCAAGAATAGGAACAAAGTGAGTAGTTTTGCCATGAAAAGTTGACCAAGAAAATGTAAACAATCCACCCCCCAAATTTCCACCAGAGGTCAATATCCATGAACCAATTGTACCTCCAATCTTGGAGAATTGTTTATATATAAGATTGGAATAATGGAGGAGAATTGAAGGGATGGTTGGGAGTGTTCAAAACCACATGGATGGAAGAGTTGCATAGCATTCTTAGGATTGGAATATATAAGAACAAAACATGTGACCTGCTTTTTCACCAATGCCATTTTTTAATTTTCTCAACTCTTTTACAAAATTTCATATTGATATTCGATACACATGACCTTTTTAATAATTATATATACTACTAGTCAAAGTTACGGCCGATCAGTTCACACCTTTCTTACAAATTAATTTAAGAAGTTACCTTGTTTTTTTTTTTTTTTTTTGAATATCTGAGCATATCAATACAGTGTTGTGTATGACAAGTCTAGTGATGTTCGTAAGTTTATGCTCGAGCAATGTAGAGTTTTAATATTTGTCACTTGCCACCATTTGTGAGGATGTTAAATATATCGACTATTTAAATATACATTTTATATAATATATATGTTCATGTATGATTATTAAATTTTTGTAATTTATGTTCATGCATGATGAGTTTTTAGTCTATCAATCCTTCAAGGGTAAAAATGAAATAATACATTTTGGTATGAGTTTTAGGTCTAAAAAGTAGTATCAGATAATTACAAAACTCATCCTCCAAGGTGGTCACTTTACAGATTGATACCTGTCGTTTGAACAATTACAAAACCCTCCCTTACGTTTTCAAAGTAATTACATATAAACCCAAAAAGTTAAAGATTCCTCTTTTTATTTTATTTTATCATTACCTTTAATTTTCTTTTCTATTTTATCATTTCATTTTAATCATTCCATCTAATTAATTTCTTTACTTCACATTTTAAACTTCAATTTTACCTTCTTCACCAAAACTCCCCACTTTACTTCCACCTTCATCTCCTCCACCCTTCTTCACCACCACCACGAACCTCCAACACGAAGAACCACCATAGAATCTTCACCACCACCACGGACCTCCATTAGAGCTGCTCAAAACCAATCATCCATGGATGTCCAATTTGACCTTCCATTGAAGCTCTCCTCTTCTCCTACATCTTTTTTTCTTTTAATTTTTTTTAAATGGAAGAAGCTTGAAGGGCTTCGAGCTTCCATGGAAGCTCCAGATCCCCGAAATGGAAGCTCCGTTCGAAATAATTAACTTCCATGAAAGCTCTGGCCGGAGCTCCGGTCTTTTTTTTTTTAATTTTAAATATTTTCTCCCTTTTCTTTTCTAAATAATTAAATGTGAGAGTTTCATGAATTTTCAAACAATTTGAGGGTTGATTTTAGATATGTTCTTGGATGATAGTATGAACAAAAGTTAAAATTGGGTATATTTTGTTAAGTTTAAAACATAAGGGACATGGAACTTGGGACGAAGAAAGAAACTACAACATGTGGTTGGCTTGTTGAAATGTTGGAGCGATGTGTTGAGAACGGCAAAAATTCAAAAAAGGTACAGTACAATGTGCAACCGACCATTTTGGTACCAGTAGAATGTATCCGTCCAAAAAGGGTACACTACATTAACATTGCGTCCAAAAGAGGTACTCCGGTGATTTTTCAAACCAAAATGATGATGTGGCAATCGAAGACTGACATGTAGGCTTCGTTGACTGTTGACTTTTGATTAAATTGATTTAAAATTTTATGAAATTAAAATACATAAATTGATTTAAATTTATATAATATATGAAAATTATGAAATTTAAAATTAAAAGATTATTAATTTATTTAATTAGCATAAAATTAATATAACTACATAAAAATATAAAAAATAAAGATTTTTTTAAAAAAATGATAAAAATGCATAAATTATAAAAATCAAAATGAAAAGAATATGTGAAAATTATGAAAAATTGGGTTGGGTGATTAGGGGAATGAGTTGAAATACACTTAAGTTATTATGCTATTCTTCATTTAATTTTTTTTCTTTAAACCTACTTCAGGTCTTTTTAAGAGATTTCAGGTTCATATCAAAGTTGTCGTTCCCTTTTTCTTCATGTTTTTAATTTTTGTTATAATTATTTTAATACTTACTGTGTTTTCTAAATAATTTTAATGTTTTTGCAATATTTCATTTTTAAACATTTTTTCATTTTTCTGATATTTTATATTTTTGTATTTATATTAATTTCATGGTAATAAATAAAGTTAACCATTTTTAAAATTTTCAAATTTTATATGAGAATGACATACGTATTTTTCATATAAATTTAAATCAATTTGATCAAAAGTCAACAATCAACGAAGTCTACATCAGTCTCCGATTGTCACATCATCATTTTGGTTTGAAAAATCACCGGAGTACCTCTTTTGAACGCAACTAGTGTACCAGTTTTGGATGGATACATTATATTGGTACCAAAATGGTCGATGCACATTGTACTGTACCTTTTTTGGATTTTTGCTTGTCGAGAACCTACTACACATAATATTACCAACTAGAGGCACAAATCGTCTAAAGAGAACAAATAGTTTGCCCACAACTCAATCCAACCGTGTAATTATGTGCTTCTTTTGTCCCGGTTAAAACTCCATTTACCGTTTTTCATCTATACCTTCAGTTAGACCAACCTGTGTTTCCCACTTAGTATGTGGTCAATGGTTGAGCAAAAAAGTGAATGGAAAGGAAGCAATAATTATCGAGTGATTGCTGCAACTTTTTGTTGTTTGTATTGTTGCGTTACTACTTTCCTTTGCAATGAGATAAGAAATCTGTGTCTTTTGATGGTTGCTTTGTGTAACGTAAGCTAGCCCGCATGCATAGGATCGTGTTCATTTTATCGTGTAATGTTATTTCCCTTCCTTTATTTCATAGATTAAAGGTCACAGATAAAGCAAAAGTGATACATACAGGACATATATGTTTTGTGAAAAATCTCATGTCTCCTTGATTGGGTGCACATCAGGTCCCCCACGTAACTCTTGGTCCTGGACTGGATGTTACATTACATCTATCTGTATAATAAGGTGGGTGGTCCGTGCTTGTACTACTAAATCATTCATATCGATCTCCATTATCTAACTACTCCCAAATAGAAAAATTCATACATTAAGCTTTTTTGTGTATTTTTTTTCTTAAAAAAATACAATCAATGATAAACCATTGTAAAATATGGTAAATTGTGTATATTTTTAATGCAAAATGTGTAATGATTCCATATTTTTGTGGGACGGAGGGATCGATGGTGTATAAAGTGACCACTTCCAAAATCAATCATTCCATATTTTGAACGGGCCATTTTTTGCAACATAGCTTCATTTCCGCTTGCCTCGTCTTTTCAATGTAATCGAATCGAATCGAATCGAATCGAATTAATCGAATCAATTGTAGATAAAAACTACTAAACACAACTTAACTGAATAAACTGAACTAAACTAAATTAATGAGTTTTCAGATGAAAATAACAGAGGATTACACGTCATATGTATTAAACTGACCTAATCTATATTCATGATTGACAAATCCACAAGAGGTTGGGGGTGTAGGTAATTGTACAATTGTGTGCCTATTTTGTGTGCCAAGGTGGGGTGAAAGATTAAACTTGAAAATTTCAAGTGTCAAAATATGATTTTCCCCAATAAAACACATACTCCATGTGTTTCGGAAAATTTCATTTATTAGAGTTGACGTGTAGTTTTAGGTGAAAATTTAAAATATTTGATAAAATATAAAAAGATGGGAAGAAGTGTACTGTTAGTGGTCAAATGTAAAAATTTTGTGTAAATGTAAGATTGTTTATTATTTGTTGAATATAAAGTAACTTTCCTTTGTTGTAATGTATGAACTATGAAGTTATGTAAGATGGTTAAATGACAAACATATAAAGTTTTGTGAGACGAAAGGAGTATTTTAAGTTCGATGATGGTGTCGAAAGTCGATTTGGGTCATTCGAAAATTCATAAATTTGGAGATTTGGAGGTGCACACAAGCAATGGCACCAATGAGTGCACATTTTTGTAATCTAAATTTAATTAAACGTGTGAGGTTATGGTGCTAATTGAAAATGTTCAGAGGGGCTTGTTTGAAGTGTTTCAGAAGCTGAGGGATCTACTTATGCAATTATCTATTGGAGGTTGTTACATATAAGTCGTCCGATTAGAAGAGTTGATAGGAGATCCACGACAACTTCTTCACTAGTTCTTCCCCGACGAATGCCAAACTATTGTTAGAAATTAGGGTGCATTACATTTGATCCCTCTAATAAATTTCGTAATAACAACGAGATCCCTGACATATCAACAGAAACATATTAAAAAAGGTTTCATAAATCAATAACAATATAATCTAAATGTCACGTGTTAAAATAATATAAACTATTATTATTGCTCCAGATATTAATAAAAGGGATATAATCATATAAAATAAAGGACACGTGTTAGCACCAAATTTAATTAGAATGTATAAGATGAATGTATGAGATTTAAGTTAAATTAGAAAGTTTGTACAAACTTGAGTCAAGTTTTTTGTTATATTTTATTTCCTCCATTTATCTAATGCTTCGTTAGGTGAGTTTGCCATTTAATTAGTACAGGTCAAATTATGATACTTCAAACCTAAATATGTAGTACTAAAAATATCATTGAGCTATCTAGTAGAGGTACCAACTGAAATTCACTTTTTTTACATATATAAACCAAGTGTAACAAAAAAACTAAAGTAATGCGTTGTTAACTAGAACGGAACCTTAATCAGAAAAAGGCATGTATGCACCAAATTGAAATTGAATGAGTAAGATAGATATGTGAAATGTAAATTAAATTTAAAACTTGAGCCAAAGTTGGCAAATAAAATATTAAAATTATTCGTATGATATTAGGAAATAAAATACTAGCTAGAATTATTCGTATGGTGTTTGCAAATAAGATACTTGAGTTATAATGATGCACAAACTTGAGAATATTTCTATGATATTAGAAAATAAAATATTAAAATTATAAATAACATGCTACACATATTATTGTGTCAGAAGCATGTGTAGTGTATTATTTAACAGTCAAACTATGGTTCGTCTATAGAACAACAATGATGATAAAATCCAACAAATTTTATTGAAATGGTGCGAAAAGTGATTTATCGTTGAATAAGAAGGAAAGTGAAGACATGTAAGGGTTTAAGATAAGGTCATGTTTGGAATGTAAACTTTAAAATTAGGAAATGCACCAATATGTAATTGTTGAAATGTCAGGGACTACAATGAGTGGGGATGTTTACTAGGGGGAGCTGGTGTAATTTTCCCTAGAAATTAAGCACGGGTCAAAATTTCCTACTACAGTTATAGTAGTTTGAATTTCTAGTATGCCATATCTACCGTAACCAAAACACACAATTACGTAGCGTAATGGAAGTTGATCCGAGTATCAAACTCTTACCATAACAATAATTGTAATTACCTTAAACGAAAACACGAATTGATTGCAAGGAGTTTAAACATAAAATAATGATGAGTTGAATTGGAATAACACTTTTAACGTAAACATAATCGTATAAACGTAGAAACTTAACAACTTGACAGATTACGAAAAACATGGAAAATACGTTGGCCAGATGAATTGCATAGACAAGGAATTGTGTCTCTATGCAATTTCACTACAAAAATAACGTTGTTTAGCCACGGATAAATCCGTCGCTAAACAGCAACCGATCCGTCGCTAAATCCGTAGCGACGGATAATAAGGCCGTCGCCTTTTTTGGCATCACAAGCCATTTAACGACGGATAATTTATCCGTCTCTATTTAGCGACGATTTTAGAGACGGATAAATTCGTTGACCTTTTTGTGACGGATACTTATCTGTCTCTAATAAGGTGATTTTTAATTTTTTTTAATTCCATAATTTTGTCCATTTTTTTAGACGGATAATTATCCGTCGCTAAATAGCGACGGATTATCTTTTTTTTAATAATAAATAAAATCCAGATTTAGAGTCGGATAATTTATCCATCTCTAAATTCGCAGATTATTTAATTTTTTTTTTTAAATTTTGATGCATGTTTTCATATTTGACCTGTTTCACAAATATAATCTACGATAATAAATCTAAAATAATTAAGTTGTATTATTTAACAGAAAGCATTCAACGAATACAAATTATCCATAATGAAATTAAATATTCGTACATCTGCTAAAATAAGAAGTCAAGTGGCAGAAAAATACAAGTCCAAACTAACTATCTTGGGGCGGGGCAGTGGTGGGTATGGCCATGAAATCCTCCATCCGCCGCTGGAGTTGCCGGTAATCCTCCTGGGTTTTAGCTAACTGCTCTTGCAAAGGATCGACCTTTTCCTGCACCAACTCCTGGACCTGCTCCTGTGTGAAAAATGGTGTTTTGGATTGCTAAGATGCTGAGGAGCTAGGACCAGCCAGTTCAGGGCCGTAACTCCCCAATCCATATACTCGGTCCTTATCATCCATTGGGTTGACGGCTAAGAAGATGTTGTTTTCTTCTTCAACTGTCAGCTCCCGACTAGCGATCCTCCTCTCCACCTCAGCCTGAAATTGTAAAGTGCATACCATGAGTTACAGTTTTCAAAATAACTTATACTACACAAATATGAACCTTAACAAAAGAAACGTACCGCAATAGCCTCGGACCGTCTGTCCACCCATATGTCGTCCTTCAGCTTGGCTCTTTTAAAGTGCTGTAGCGCGGTCTCCTCCTCCCCAGCCTCCGTTTGAAGAACATATATTGCAAACAGTTAGCTAGTAAGTGTGTAGAAATTAAACACAAAACATATGTACGAATAAACGGACAAATAAGATGTACACTAACCGCTATACGGTGATCCGTAACCATAACTCGCAACACATAGTGGTGTCTGGCCACCCCGATACCATCAGACGGCTCAGTCAGCCGGTTCTCTCTGTTCTAGGCTGCAGCCTGAATGTTCTCCTTCCTTCTCCAGTACTCCACCCAATGCTCCCACTCCTCCTCTCCCATCCACGTTGGCCTCTTGCCACTTCTTTTAACATTGTTGATCATCTTCCTATACAAATCTGACCCTAGAGTCTCGAAGACAGGCCACAACCGAGGAACCAAGGCGTTGGGAATGAAGTAGGTTTTCTACAACAATTCCACACAACATCCAAAATACATAACGTAAATAAAAACAACAATTTAATAAGATAACACAACAAATTCAATGGTAACTAACATATCACCCAAGTTCAGTGGCTAATATACCACTCACATATAGTGGCTAACATACCACTCACATTGTCCTAAAATTTACTAACACAATGGTGACTAACATATCACCCAAGTTCAGTGGCTAACATATCACTCACATATAGTGGCTACCATACCACTCACATTAAAACAACGATTGAAACAACAAATAAAGCAATCCCAAATTTAAACTTACACGCAACTCATCAAAGTACTCTGCCTTCTGCTGGTCCGAGATCTTCGACCACTTCTCGCCGCCCGGGATCTTCCTCTTGGCCTTGATTGCGTCACTTAGTTTTCCTGAAGTATTGGCAGGTCAAAACCTGTTATCAATGTATAAGATACAAGAAACAAATATTAATTAGTATAGTACAACAATGGTGTGACATAAATTATCTTAAGTTATGTTCTATATACAAAAGCATAATACTTACTTCGATGGGTCATTGGGGAACAACACAGGCTTCCCCTGCCACATCACTCCGGGTGTATACTCGATGTAGGGACACCCGTCATCTGGTAAGTTACCCCAACAATGTATCGAGCCCCTGCTCGAACTCGGTGGGGTCTCAGGAACCACAGACTGGCTGCTCTGACCATCAAACTCCTCTCCGGATGAAACTCCTGCTCCACTACCCTCCGCCTGGCTACCACCAGGCAACCCACTCCATGAGGGAGGAGCGTATGTAGGTCTCCTATGTCGCGTCATTTGCAAAAACATGCAACAAATACATGAAAAATGTATTAGTATACAACTGCATGTAAAACATATACATTTGACTCGTAATAATTCATAAAGACTGGTATTATCAACAACCATATATATATATATATATATATATATATATATATATATATATATATATATATATATATATGGACCCCCTCTTAGATTTCGTAATTACATATAGATACCTATTAGTGGAACAATAACATCCCAATACAGTTAGATAAAAATCAATTACATATAAGTCCACGAATTTGACTTTTGACGATTTAAAAGCTGAAAAATCCATTTTTACCCCTCTTCAATTATCAACTTTTAGAAAAGGCCAAACAACATATTTAAAGCTCAAGTCCCTTGACATAATTACATTCTCAAAATGAAGTCCCTGAAGTTTATAAACATTTTATATTCAGTCCATGCAACTGAAATTTATTTAGAAAAAATATTAAATCTAATAAAAATGAATAATGCAATTCAATTATAATTTTCTAAAAAAAAATTGTGGACTTAATTGCAAAATCAGAAAATATTTTTAGGCCAAATTGAAAGAAACTGAAAGTTTCTAAAATACCCAGCAAAATCAATTTTGCCATCCAAGTCCCTGGTACAGCCGTAATTCTCAAAATCAAGGGTTTCATGTTTCTAAAATATTCAATCCAGTCCTACCTTTCAAAATTGAATCTAAACTCCAAACAAGATCAAATCCTAGTCTTATAAAGATCCAATCTATGTTCTAAACATATGATATCCAATATAAAAAAACCTTAAAGCTTCGAATTTAATCATCAAAAGTATTCGAAATACAAGAATTTTGCTATTCGAATGATCCCTATATCGTGAAACATTGAATCAGAGATCTAGACGATACCCACGACCATCATCACCCGTCGATTCAAAAGCTCAGAGGAAATTTTTGAAGCTTTCATTCATAATTGTCATTAATGGCGGCCCAAGCTTCTCGATTAATAATGGATTTCCTTTTAATCAATGCAGAATGGCTGGAAGATGACTTTAATCAAGTAAGTTTCCATTGGACTTGGAACTATTAGAAAGATTAAAAATAAAGGATTCAACCAGCAACCAAGAGAAGAAAGAAATGGCCGCCGTCTTTTGCGCCTCCTCAAGTCCTAGTTATTTTCTCCAAAGATATTAGTAAGTAGTAGTAGTTAATTATTTGCTCCTAAGTCCCTGAAAAGAAATGTTTGATTAACCTAGAAAAGGTTAGAAAATGAATAAGGTTGTGTTTGGTTTGGAAATAAGTCATTGTGACTTAAAAGCTGGTCAACCAAAAAATAATTTTTTGGACCTATATGTAATTGTTCAATTTATCTGGATTTAGATGAGCGACCATATAAGAAATTTATATAATTTCCCCTACCCCCCACACATATATACATACATACATACATACATATATACATATACATATATGTATATACATACATATGTACATATACATATATACATACATATGTACATATACATATATACATACATATGTACATATACATACATATGTACATATATATATATATATATATATATATATATATATATATATATATATAGTGATGATTTGTGCATTTCACTCTATTGAGGTTGTTTAAAATACGAGAAGTTCATTCCACTTATGTATGAAAAAATGTTGTTAAGGAAGAAAGGGGGTAAATGTTGTTCGTAGATAATAGAACTTCCCCTACATTAATTAGTATTTTCGGTTGTTCGGGTTGTCTGTTAATCTATGTTTCCAAGATTTTAGATATATATATATATATATATATATATATATATATATATATACATATATATATATATATCTATACATATATATATATGTCTGTATGTATACATATATATATATGTCTGTATGTATGTATGTATGTATATATATGTGTGTGTGTGTGTGGTAGGGAAATTACATAAGTTTCTTTCTTGGCCTCGTCATCCTAATCCCATTAGCTTAACAATTACATATAGGTCCAAAGTTATTTTTTGGTTGACCAGCTTTTAAGTCACAATGACTTATTTCCAAACCAAACACAACCTTATTCATTTTCTAACCTTTTCTAGGTTAATCAAACATTTCTTTTCAGGGACTTAGGAGCAAATAATTAACTACTACTACTTACTAATATCTTTGGAGAAAATAACTAGGACTTGAGGAGGCGCAAAAGACGGCGGCCATTTCTTTCTTCTCTTGGTTGCTGGTTGAATCCTTTATTTTCAATCTTTCTAATCGTTCCAAGTCCAATGGAAACTTACTTGATTAAAGTCATCTTCCAGCCATTCTGCATTGATTAAAAGGAAATCCATTATTAATCGAGAAGCTTGGGCCGCCATTATATATATATATATATATATATATATATATATATATATATATATATATATATATATATATGTATACACATATGTATGTATACACATACATATGTATATATATATACATATGTATATATACACATATATATGTATATATACATACATACATACATACATACATATGTATGTATGTGTGTGTGGGAAAATTACATAGGGCTACCCTCTTAGTGGCTCCTCGCCTGTGGTTAAGTCTACATACTGGGCCTCGTGCAGCTCTATGAATTCATCACGAGCCTGTACAAGAGTTTTTGCTTATTCATCGACAACCTCTTCTTGGTACGAGTTGGTAATTGAGTCGTCTTTCTCAACGTACTCCACTTTGGAGCGGGCATGTATAGGTATCGCAACCAACTAGTCCGCCTTGTCGCGTTTCATGTTTGGATATTCAAGAAACACCACTTGGCGTGCTTGAGTCGCCAAGATAAATGGTTCGTACTTACGGTACCTCTTCTTATGGTTTATGTCCACCATTTCATACTGCTCATTCTTCTTCGTACCAAGTGGAGTAGGATCATACCAATCAACATCAAATAGAAAGGTTCTTTTCAAGGGCCGGGATATTCAAGGCGCACAATTCGTTTAAGCTTCCCGTAGATATCATACAAATTAGCTGCTCCTTGATCCTGCCCCCCTGACACACACCCCACAATTGCTTATAGCCATGGCCGTGTTAGAGTCATTCGTGTGGAACCTAAGGCAATTTACTATGTAAGATGAGAATGTGGAGACCTTTCTATATATGGTCCCTTTGCTAGAGCTACTAAGTAAGGACTTGTGACGTTGTTGACAGGATCTCGGACATACTCCTTGAACCAATCTGGAAATTATGATTCCAACTTCTCTTCAAGAAGATTTTCAATCGTGTCATCTGCGATTATTGGATTCTTCTCCAGACAACGCTCTTTAAAAACACTATGGACATGATGATATGGTTAAATACTAGGATTTTAGTTAAAAGTTCAATTTTAGCTGTTATAATAAGAAAGGTACTCACCCAGCAAATATCACCATAAATTTGTCAACATTAGCACAATTCGCGAAGACATAATAGTGAGCTGCCTTTAGCTCCCTATCCGTCAGCCATTCTTTCTTTTCTTGTCCCATAGGTCTCCCTGAGACCCTAAAAATTAAAATGGCAACGTCATCATCCTCTTGAACTTCGAATGTGTCTTCGTTTCGAGATGGCCTAGATGCCTTTGTCGGGACGTGGTCCTCAAAGTAATAGGAGCAGAAGGTTGCAGTTTCCTCTCACACGTACGCATTAGCAATCGATCCCTCAAGCCTACCTTTGTTCTTGACATATTTCTTCAATTTCCCTAAGTACCTGTAATACATATTTAGGTAAGAAAGTTTAACTTAGGAAAATTCAGACATTTTAAGTATATGATTGCAATTATTTCACACCTCTCGAATTGATACATCCATCGATACTGAACCGGTCCAGCAAGCCTCACTTCATGTGGGAGGTGAACCGGCAAGTGCTCCATAGAATCAAAGAAGCTCGGTGGAAAGATTCGCCGAGCTTGCATAAAATCAATGGTATGTTGCATAGAATCAATGGCAAGTGCTCCATCCCCCGCATCTTTTTCTTCGCTTGGTAAAAGTTGGTGGGAACTAGGTTTTCTTCAGGGCAACAATCCGATAACAGTTGTAGGTAGTTATTGAAGCTCACTTCAGACTGCCCACCCTCGGCCTTACAACTCATTAGCCGAGACAATAAAGACAACTCGGTGTGCTTCTTACACCCCGGCCAAATCGGCTTCTTCGTTGATTCCAACAAGTCAAAGAATACCTGATCCTCGGGATTCGGTGGCTCCTCCACACCCCCCTCGGTTTCAGTTGTACTAGTATCCATAAACTCTGGGCCCGCAACATTAAACACCATTTCTTCGAACCGGTCATGAAAATATTCAGATGTAGCCGTATTTTGAGTACTAGATTTCTCATTTTGCTGCTTTCTTCGACGCTTCCTAGTATGCTCATATGACATGAACAGTGTTGCTCTCACCATGATGATTCCATACCTCATACTGAGGCACGAACCCATTACGTTTCAAAGTGCTCGACTACCCTTGTAGAAGGCAAATATTTCATGTTCCTACATTTGTTCAAATTTCAAGGGCACTTTATCATCCCCTTGCTCAAACATGTAGTCTGTGTCTGAGGAAATGTGATGAAGGTTTACTTCCACAAAACTAGACTGAATTCTGCTATTAACAGTGCGACGGTACATCCATGAACGATTGGGTTTCATTGGATGATTAACCTGCAACGTCTGAATTTATTAGATTTATAACTATACGCATTACGTATTGAATTCATCACAATTGCAATTCCTGGTCTATAATTACATTGTTAATTATAATACGTTTAAGATTTTATGAATTACATGCATTTTTAAATTTTTAAATTTATTGTGACTCAGTAAGTTGTGTAAAGTGGGTTACATGGAAGGTAATTGTGTTGGAGGTTTCTTCTTTGCAAGGTAATGTTATTTTTTTAGTTGAAGTGTAATTGGATCATGGTTCTTTAGGTTTCTTTAGCATGGTGAAGATCGTGAGGTTATGGTGCTGATTAGAAATCTTCAGAACGTTTGGGAAGTTGTTTAAAGTGTTCCAGAAGCTTAGGGACTGCTTAAGCAATTATCTGTTGGAGGTTGTTATGAGATCAATGACTTTTGCTTCTATGGTTCATCTAAATGTTTGTATATAAAGGTTTTACAGTTTAGTCATTGTCATCAAGAAAATTCACTGCATTCTTTTGAGATTGAGAGAAATGTCACTTAGGGTTTGATGCACAAGGGTGCACTCAGATAGTAAAGCCCACCGAACCTTAATTTGAGTGTATAAGGGTGTACAAGAGCGAACAAGTATGACTGGTGCTGTGTGTTTATGTGAAGAACTTGACCACATTTTTACATTTAATTCAAAATCAATCCCATGTGTGATATCCATTTATTGAAATTGTTAATCAATACAAATATACAAAATTCCCAAAAATTGGGAAAAATGCATCTCTTCAGATGCTACAGAACTCGGCAACTCGCATCGGCAAGTTCCAAGCTCGCAATGTTCTGCCCGAGTTCGATGCGGCTAGCCTATTATGCTTCAAGGACTCCTCATTCACTGACGTACATATTCAAAATCAGAATACGAAAAATCAAGATTGGGCCAGACCATTCTCATAATCTCATTCAAACAATCACAATAGTTGGACCCCTATTGGGCTCATTCATAATCCCTCAACCCAAAAAATGAAGTGCCTTGTTGGGCTGCTCTTCTGTGACAAGGCTCTATTTACTGGCCTTGAGTAAAGAACGATTAAATCGTCAATTGAGATAGAAACGTGGTCGTATGAACTCTTCCTGTCGTCTTCTTCTTCTTCATCATCACCATCTCGATCTCCCAAAACCACAGAGATCTCTCAAATCTCTATCTTTCTCTGCCTACAATGGATCCTCGCACAGCTTCTACTCTCTGTCTTCTCTTCATCCTCTCCGTCCATTCCAAGGTTCACTCCTTTTTCCAGTTTTCGTTTGTTCCTGTTGAATCACCTGGATCTTTTGATTGCATAATTCAGATTACTGATTAAGCTTTATTCCTCTATTCAGGTGATTAATGGAGAATCCTCCGTTGTTTTCCTCGATAGTCCGTCAGGGAAATTCCTTCGCCATTCATCAGCTCAGGTTATTATTGAGTTTCATGATGATTTATCTGATTAAATAAACCGTGGACATTTTTTTTCATGTGATTATAGGTTATTATAATTGAACTAACAAAATGAATCAAGCTATTTGATTACCTTCCTAGTGAGATGCATTTTTTATTTGGTAGCTGGATGTACAGTCAAATCTAATGCCTCTAGTTTATAGTTTTGAGCTAGTTAGTAACAAGTGAAGTTACCTTACTTTACTTACTGGGGTATGCACAAAAGGACCTCTAGTTTAATCATCCTTCGACAGAAATCTGGCTTTCTGGTATTGCCATTAGTACTTGAGGTTATTTCATCAGTGTACTTGTTGATCAACGAGGCACCTTGGCATAAGACAGTGTATGAATGACTCTGTCGTCATTGAATAGTAAGAGTAATTCTGAATATAGATCATGAGAATATAGAAACTTGGACTGTGCGGTTAAATCAAAGAATGTGGTTTTAGATTATTCACATAATGTCAGAAGTTACTGCTTTTGTTGAGCCGCCTGATAGTTGTAGGTGTGAAACTTTGATTGATGGTCATAGACGTTACATAAATTGCCAGAATGCGAGTGACTAGTCCATAATAGGCAGATTTTATGGCTCCAGTAGAAGGAAATGGCCTCATACGGTTGTCAATTGCCTAACCTAAATCCTTACGTTTTGGTAATTGGTAGACTGCATAAACATTTAACCTAACTAGTTCAACATCATGCTATTTGTTTTATATTGCATGTTTCTCGCAGAATTCCATTTGGTTAATAAAAAAAGAAAAGATTACCAGATTGAACAATTCTTTCTCTGTGCAGCCTGATGCATTCTCACCATCAGAAGTTGGTGCCGCGGCCTCAGTGTTGCTTGGTCTGGTGCCCTCTTCTATGCTTACTGCTTCAAGCTCATCAAAGGTACAAAATCGACAGCTGGGACTTGAATTCACATTTACATAGTGTTATCATGCATCATGTATGTTGGCTGTTTTGCAGTTAAATGAGGTGCTTTCTCCCAACCCATTCAATAGGCCCCAGGCTGTACTATTGCTTGAAGTTACTGGAGTTGAAGGTACATACATAGATTACACATAAGCGTCTTGGCACTCTGACCTGTAATTTTTCTCCTTTTGTAGTTTTCATGGATGCTTGTTATGCATGCAGGTTCAGAGATTGTCGGGGGATCTGTTAAATCTGCAATTGATAAAGCGATAAGTATTAAGGTTGTGAATAATGATATAAAAGCTGACATTCAACTTTCAGGTATGTGACCTTTCGATTCATTTGTAGCCTCAAAATCTTGAACGTTTGTTGAACCTATTCTCCTTGTCTGGCATGCCTATTCAGATGAAGATGATGTATCATTAATCTCATTGGATGAAGCATCAAGTAATGCAGAATATTCGGATAAAGAACTTAATGATTTTGTTAGTTACTTCTTCTCTCTATTCCCTCTATTTAGTTTTTTTTTTTTTTTTTTTTTTTTTTTTTTTTTTTTTTTGTGCAATGACAGTAACCGTAATATATCTGATATTTGGGTTCTTTGTGCTTATGCTTAGGCATCTTGGTTTGGTGGATCATATGTCGAAGATGTCTCTGGGCCATTACGCGGAGAATTAGTTCTACCCATGGCTAATGGGGCCTCTCTGAGCCTTCATATGTCAGAGGTTCATCATAATTTCAATGCTGTCATAAATTACTCCCTCTATTCTCTCGAGAGCTTCCCATTACTCTTGAGGGCATACATATTAAGGAATGAACAGTGGGTAAAAGTAGTGTTAGTGGGGGTATTATTTGAGTAAATAATAAATAAAGAATTGTGAGCAAGGTATTACTTGTGTAAAGAATAATTAAGAATGTTGAGTGGGGTGGTAAAGTTGTAAATATGTTTGTATGATCAAGGTAATGATAATTAATGTGGAATGTTTTCATCTTTTTGGAATGGGAAGCTTCTAATGGAATGCTAAAAAAGAAGGATGTGAAGCTTTTGAGAGAGGGGAGGGAGTATATGTTTCTGGTTTTTATTGCTTGAAACTTATTTTGAATGTCGCAGACAGCTGACCTTGAATTTACCAAGGGTCTTGTGTTACTCATTAACAACATCAGAAGGGCGATGGAGATGCATGGGTCGCTGGAAGAAAGGGAGCACAGTCCAGTGGAGCTCATTACTGGGAGATTTAGTGGAATTAAGGTTCACGAATTTTTAAATTTCTAACTGTTTCAGAAGGTGTATGATAATTCGAAGATCTTGGTATTGTTAGTTATTAAAAGCTAAACCCTTTAACCATTCAACCGTAGCAATAAAATCTACTTCCTGGATGATCAAACATATATCATGGTTGAGATTTGTGGGATGGATATTTGTCCTGGAATTAACTTGATCCCTCGATCACCGACAATGTTTAAGGGACACAATAATATGCATGCGATGTGCTGTTATAGCATAGTGATTCATATGGTATCAGTATTAAGCTTCTATGGCTTCATTGCTCTTATACGTGTGGGCTAAAAAGATGATATACATAAAGAAATGAAGAGTAATTCCTGTATATGAAGGAGATGGTTCTCTGTGAGTTAACGTTTTGTGATTTGTCTACACGTAGGAAATGACAGCATTAGTTTACTACGGCTGTGATTTAAAGAACAGAACAACTTAAATTGTACTACTGCTTACAGGTTTTGAAATCATCTTTTTGTGTCTCATTTTATTGAAATCTGGCAGGCTTTATTAGATCATTATGGAAAGGAAGGCATAGCTCAAAGTGGATATGAAGTATTTGTTACATCTATTTCAAAGATATTTGATTCCTTGCAGACAGCATACCAAGGTTTTGCCTATTGTTTTCATATTGAATACACTCTATGCTTATAATTATTGAGCTGAATTGGTTTATGTTTCTTTACGAGTCCACTATATAAAAATCTTCTCTCTTGTGTATGGACTGTTACAATTATATTCATAGGTTTTTTTATTATAATAAAACTATCTTAATTATTATTGGCTGACAACAGGAAAGATTGTTGGGCTCCTTGTCCATGATGGATCATGTGCCACAGAGTCTGGGAGCATGTTACAAGTGACATTCACTTCTCGATCATCTGCACGATCTTTGGAGGAAACAGAAGCTTCAATTGATCCAAGAATTATCGAAGTGTTATTTGTACGGACGGTCTTGGCTTGGATAACAGGAATCCTTCTTCTAATTGCCACTATTCTCGGGGTAAGTTACATACAATGCAGGCTTCACATATTTTTTCTTTTGTGCAATAGAATGCTAATGTGAAAATTTTATATTCCTATTAAGTAATAATATCTGCGTGGGTCTTGTGGGCATAATGTACTGAAGTTAAGATATTTCAGGAATAATTAGAGCATATATCCTGTCAATGTGGAAGAGAGCCATAAATTAATGGCTGAAATCTAGTCAGAAATAAAATATGATCATAGTTGGGATCATGTTGTGAATATGTGCATCCTTAGATTGTCTAAGAAAGAAGCATCATTTGGCACATCTAAATGTTGCAGTAGCTAATTGCTAGCTTTAAAGCACCGGTTGTGCTTTGGGTGCATAAAACTCTATCTGAAAGAGAATGTCTAAGCTTTTGGGAACCACTTGAAGCATTGCCAATTTTGTTCAGGGCTTGAAACTTGAAATCCAACTTGTGCAGTAAAAGTGTAAAACATCTTATACTTCGGGTTGAACTTTAATTGGTTCTTCAGTGCCTTGGTTTTTACTTTTTACATCTAGCTCATAACAAATAGAGAATTATTACATGAAATGAGGGTACATGCTGTAAACAATGGTGCATCTATCTCTATGCCTGTATGGCATGATTGGTCGAATGCTTTATGAGGATCTAGTCAGAATGCTATAATGAATGTTGGTATTGCCTCCCGAAGTTAAAAGTTACTCTATCGTTTTTATTTCCACTCTGGTAACCCGGGTGAAAAATCAAGTTGAGATACACGTGATTCCGTGGAGAGCAACTTTTGCGAGAGACAAGAGACCGGACAAACATCATATGCTAAAAAATGCAGGCAATGCAAGTATAGTACGTGTTTATTGAACACATGCTGTTTGAAGTAAAAAAATCATGATTGTAATTAAATATGTGATGTTGATCCGGTCTTTCCATGAGATGGTCTCTTGGAAAAGTTTGTATTCCGCGGCATGGAGGGAAGAGAGTGGTTTGTATATCTCGGGTCATATTTAGCCGCATTGAGCATATTTTGATCTATAGTAGCCTCCACCTTTTGTTTTCTGCATTGGAGTGCAGAAACCATATCTGACCATGTATTTTTCGTTGTTTGCCTGCAGATCCATTTTCTGATGAACATGTCACTCACAAAGGACACCTTGCTGTATTCTAATGTCAAGCTAGACTAATTCTCAACTGTTATCTTCATCGGAAACGCTGGGATGCTGAAGCTGCCATGCAGATAAGGGAACTTTTATGCCATGGATCATTGTTTATTAGCTAGATCAAATTTGGTTTGTATTAATATTTAATACCACTACTCAGAAGGAAAAGAGGTTTAAGTTCTTGAGGTGGGGAAATTGTTGTTATTTGGACAGTCTTTCCTGTATCAATAGTCAAATGATGGAGAAGATACATATTTTTTTGGCGGTTTTGTAATTATCAATAAGCAGTGCACTTGTGGCTTGTTTTGTTTTTAAACTTGTGCCTAGTCCTGTCTGTCCTCTTCGTTATCAAGATATCACTACCTCCCTGCTTTTAAAGGTTGTCTTATTGTCATTATGTATTAAAATGTCTTGTCTGCACACATTAAAGATCGTGAGTGTAGAAGCGTCTTTAGGGTAGAAAAAACTGTTATGTTGTTTTGCTAGTCCATCATTAATGACTAATGAGTACTCAACCTACCTTGCTCGATAAGGTTATCAAGTTTGAGTTGTTTTGTGCTCGTTTGCCTATCTAGTCAATAAAATAAAGCTTGTTAAGGATTTTTATTTTCATTTTTAGGGGTGATAAAGTTTCTAGGAAGCTTCTGATTTTGTATACTCCCTCTATCCTATAGAATTTTATAGAATTTCAATTTTAGATTGAACCTTATAAATTATTATTGAAAAAAGTAAACTATAATGTACAATATATAATGAATAATAAAAAACGTTATTTTAACACTAAAGTTCGTACTAAATTCTACAATATTGCACATTTTCATATTTGATCAATTATTATAATTTTCCGTCAAACTATACGACGCATGATGTGACGGATATATGTATTTCAAATAATTTTGGGGCCTAAAACAAACAATCAAATTCATTATTCCCCGAACTTGAGTTCGATTTTAGGCACACCCGTACAAAGAGCCGAACACATGCTCGCTTCGGATTGAGCTCGAGCCGAGTTATAAGATTTAGGCTATGTTCTTTTTGTCTGAACTGAACTTAACTGAATTGTAATATAAAAAATAACTAAGCGGAACTGAAATAAATTGAACTGAAATTAATGAGTTTTCAGATGAAAATAACAGAGCCTTACTCGAGTTCGAATTCATTGATGCAAAATTGCAGATTGTCAACCGTTTTGTGATTAAAATTCACGCCTGGAAGTAAAAATATAATAATCGTAACTTCAAGTTTCAACGGTTTCACTGTGACGTGCCGCTCTTAACAAATATCTTGTGAATCTCAATTTCCATCCTCACCATGGACAGACACAGATACCTATACATACACACAGACCATATCTCTATTCCTTCTCCAAATTCTTAACAGAGGAAATGTTATCATCTGTATCACCTCTCAGCTCAACCCTCACTTCTTCACCTCTCCTCAAGAAACCCCAACCACACTTATTCCCAATCCACAAAAGGCCCCTTTTCTCAAAATCTCAAATATGCTTCGCAATTCCACCTTCCAACGAGAATCCCCTTGGTGAGGAAGCGCGGTGGATAAGGGAGGAGAATCGGTGGTTGAGGGAGGAGGAACGGTGGCTCAGGGAGGAGTCGCGGTGGAACGCCGAGCGGCAGGCCTTGTTGTTGGAGATAAACAGCCTTAAGCTCAGAATCCAAGAGCTCGAGCGGTTCAACTCGGTTCAGGGTGCGTCGGTTTCCGAAACTGTTGCGAATATTGCCAAATTGATTCAGGTAGCTCAGCTTAATACAATTTATGTTGTTCTGCTGCTTCGAATTCTGTTTTTCCTTGATCCTTAATTAGGATGAAGGAGATTTTGTTTTGGATGTTATTTTGTATAGGCTTAGCTGAGGCGGAAAGTACAAGTAATCGATGATATGTTATCCGAGTTTGTGTTGTGACTGAGAGAGTAAATTTGATGGTGATGAATGTTCAGTTGCTCTGTAGGTGCTCAAGGAGGGAGACTTGGGGAAGAATGAGCTGGGGAAGAATGTGAATAGAATTGCTGAGAGTGGATCAAGTGCTGTACCACTAGACGTTGAGGCGGCTAAGGAGGAGGAGGAGGAGGAGGAGGAAGTTGTGGTTAAGGAAGTAATTAGTCTTGCCCATAAAAAGGAAACAGTTCAGAAGAGGGTGACTTTGAGGATAGGCGCCGAAGGAGATGGAGTACAAGCAATGCAGGTATAAGATGGTTGCCAGTTTAACGTTCTAGTTCTGTTTTATCATTTCCTGTTGATTTCATAGAGTTTGATGTCAGATGTTTGTACACTTCAAATATCATGTGTGACTACAAGTCCTTGATGTAACTCTCTCTGAAATGGGCATTGCTTAATTTGCTCTGCACTGTCTTTGGTAGGAAGCTTTGCAAAAGCTGGGATTTTATTCTGGTGAAGAGGATATCGAATTTTCTACCTTCTCCAGTGGGACTGAGAGTGCTGTAAAAACCTGGCAAGTATGTTAACATCAACATAAACCTTGTCAAATCTTCTTGTTTTCCATTTTCCTTGTAGGTAATCAAGGTATGGATGATTGAGATATTTACCCCTCTTCTTGACAGGCCACATTAGGAGTACCTGAAGATGGGATTATGACAGCTGAGCTTCTGCAGCTGCTATTTGGAAGCCCTGGCTCAGGAGTACCCCCAAGTCCTGAACCTAAGGCAGCTGGTTCGATGAAGGTGCGGTCATTTACTTGAGAATTTTTGCTTTTTATGAATTTTCCTAATATCATTTTCTCTTGGATATTTAGGCATGTTCTGGAATTCTATGGTTTCTGTCATGTTCATGCCTGCTGTGTTGTGTCATATATTTTTGATTAGAAGTTGTTCAGGTTGTTCAGAGATTCAACTAATGGTAACATGCCCATCTATTTTGTAACTGTATTATGTGAAAGAAAACCACCATGAGCCAAGTCAGGAATGACAAGAGAATGATTATGCATGCTTCTGAGTTCTGAGAGTGTATTATTTTTCAATTACTGCTGGGTAAAACCAGATCCTTTTGTGAGCCTACTAATTAGGATTTGAGTGGAATGTTAGGATATAAGAATTGCCACAGATACTTACGTTCTCCTAGTTTAAAAAATTGCCACAGATACTTACGGTCTCCTAGTTTAAAAATGGCATGTATGCCATTTGGAACTTTTCTCTCGATTGTGCCTGCAGTTCTGATAAAAGTTTTAGGAACTTGCATAAGTAGCTGATGCTGTGCTTTTAAATACTTTATCCCAACTCATATTGCATAACACTAACATTTGCATGTGTCATTTTCTACACTGAAGAGTGGGAATGGAGCTCCAGTTTCCTCTATTACGAATATATCTGCAGTTCAGCAGAAAGTTGTGCCTGAAGAAGGTGTAAAAAAAGAAGTTTGGTCATCTGAAAATCGAGTGTTTCTCCTTGGAGAGAACCGGTGGGAAGATTCTTCCAGGCTTTCTGCAAGTAAAAGACCCATAACTCCTGGTGGAAATGGCAATGTTACAACTAAATGTGTCACTTGTCGTGGGGAAGGCCGTTTGTTATGCATGGGTACAAGTTCTCTCTAATTTGACAAGCTTAAGTTCCTGCATTATTCAAATCAGCTACGTGTGTACGTAGCTTCCTTGTGTTTTTCGGGATACACAATATGCACCTAATCCAATTGAAGCACATACTTCAGTTACTCATATATAATTGCCAAGAGTCTATGAACTGTAACTGTGATGATTCCTGGCTATTAAAATTATCTGTTGCTAACATTTTGTGGTTCTCATTGCAGAATGTGATGGAACTGGAGAGCCAAACATTGAGGAGCAGGTTAGATAATGTTTAACTTTTAAGTTACTGTGGTTTAATGATCATACACAACTTGCAAATTATTAAACGATAACACGCAAGTTTTTGACATCAATCCTCACTTTGTTTTACTGAACAATTATAACTCCAGAAACCATAAGATTAGGTTCTCTCATTTTCTCAACGATAACATGCAAGTTTGACTCATCGCTTTTCTGTTAGTATACAGTTTGCTCATGTGCTTTTCCTTAATGAAGTATGACACTGTGCCATTAACAATGCGTTTCAACTTTCAAGCATGTCTAATTGTTAACTAAAATGTGTAGAGAGGCAGCAGTTCTCCTATATCAATCAATGGTTTGTTTTTCGCATATCAGCATTTCATCCTTATATTAATGTAAATATATCATGGTGCAGTTCATGGAGTGGGTAGACGAAGGAGCCAAGTGCCCATACTGTGAAGGTCATGGATTCACACCATGCGACTTATGTGGTGGAAGAAAATAACTGGTTAGTAGAAACATAGTTGTAAATGTAATGTAAAGCTTATTCCTGCATGGTTATGTTCATAATTCATTTAGTAAAGTTCAGTCTTTATTTTACTGCAGTAATTGAAATGTATATAAAGGAAGTATACTGATCCAGTGTGCAGAACAGAACTTCCAGGTGAAATGCATTTCAGGACTTCGAAATAAAACTGCCAGAAATTTTAACACCAAAAGGAGCACTGCACAGATACACTATAGTATCAGAGAATGAAACTAAATACTGCACATAATTAGAATGAAACAGATTGCCAATAATTTACATTTTTTACACAGGTCGAAACTCTATGCCTTCGACTACAAATCCAGACTTGTCATGCGGACTGTTAATCTCAATCAACCATGCCTCCACCTCTCCATCATCTGCTTTGTCATTGTAAAACTTTCCAATCTCAATCTCCATCCACCTGTCCTTCCTCATGCACGCCATTTTCCCAGTTCCTCGTGATCCAACTCGACTGTTGTGCATGTAGTCATTTGACTTGTCATTTGCAAACTTTACTATCGTAGTCGATGATTTAAGGCTATCCATTTTCTCAAGCCAGAATAGTAAATATGCTCCATAAGTAGTGTGTTGGGACAGCATTTGAGTGTTTATCTTGCCCTGAATGTGTATCCATCCTATTGATCTTAGCTTTGCCACCTCACCAAATCTGATAAATCCACAATTATTGATGTATGCTAAATGTTATGTCCTTGTTCCAATATTATATTAAATCAAAGAATTAATAAACAAGGTTAGTTGAATGGTTAAGACCTGGAGTAGGTGTGTGATGCAAAGTCCCAACAACCTTTCCAGGAAATTTGAAGCTCCTTTGCTCCAACCAGATAACATTTCTTTCCAGTTCTTTTATCCAAAGAAAAGCTCTGTTAAAAAAGTTGACAAATTCGCTTATTTCCACCCTTGTGTGAAGTTTGCTAAACTGATAGCATCCCTCACAGTAGCAGTGCGCCTAGAAACCTATACTTAGATGTTGCAAGTGAGGGCTGAACATTTTTTAAACGGTGATCATGACGAAGTTGATTATCAAAATCAGTTTCGAGCAACTTTTCCAAGAGACGGACTATTGAAGAGACGAGATGACATTTTTTTCCTTTTTCTTTTCAAATGTCATATTGTTAGTTACAAACAACGTATGATTAGTAATACAATGATAATGCAATTAAATGCATTATATTTAAATCTAATAATGTAATATTCGAAATTAAACACGTGATGTTAATCAGCTCACTCGTAAAAGTTTATAATTTCTTATTTCACTACAAAAAGTTATAATCAGTTTCCTAAAATCATTTGGAGAACGGGTAAACCATAATTCTGATAACAATGACAGTAGTGTAAGAAAAATTATTGAACTTTGATTCGGTAACCAACTACTGTACGAAATCAATAATTGTTTTAACGAGAGTGGAGAAAAACTATTGACTCGAAGGATTCAGCTTCACTAATAGTGTGATGTTAACATTAATAATGTTTAAGAGCATCTACTTTCCTGAGCATGCCAAGTAAATAAGGACAGAATACAAAGATAAAGATCCATCCCAATCTTCTAGGTAGCTTAGCTTACTTGTTTTTATTTATATTTTTAAAATGAAAAATTTAGAACATCTAACACCACAACACTTGTGAATTTGGAGTGATTTTTACTAATATATTCTTAAAATGAAAATATTTAAGATTTTACTCCATATCTTAACGTAAGCAATATTTTCTAAATTTTAGTAGTTTAAACCACTAAAAGAATATTTGATATAAGTCTAGAATAACTATTATAAAAATGTAAATCATTTTCATATTCAGAAAAGATCGGTATTTTATACTAATACTACTTATTTATGCATTGTTTAAATAAGTTAAAGATTAGCACGGGACATAATTTTATTTTGGCTTCGTCCCTGGGAGTGCAGCGGACGTGTATTTCCTACATTATGTGAAACGTGCAGGATTCTGTGCCTAAGCAGGGCCATAGCCCATAGTCATGAGTATAGTGGGTAGGGCAAGAGTTTTAAATATCAAAACAGGGAAAGTAAAGTTTTTATCCTGTTTCGGTCTTTATTATCCTGGCTCCGTCCCTGTGCGTACGTACCCAGAAATGGAATCCAGTATTCCCTAAGCTTTAAATATGAAAGCAGGAAAGGTAAAGTTACCATTTTGGCTCCATGAATAAGAACAGGAGATTGACAAAGGCTGTAGAAAAGTTGTTTGCTGCTGCTGATACCTTGATATCTGACTGCAGGATAGACTGATTCTGAGATGATTTCTTGACAATCTGGTGGCAGAAATCTGTTCCAGACACAGTTTGATTCGGAGGCGGATTTGAAAGCTTTAGATACGGCAGATGATGCCGAAGCATCCAGTGGTGTTGTGAGTGACAGGATATGAGCAATGCAATCCTCAGGCAACTTTGCAAATGGGTCCATATCTCTGTGAACAATCGATCATCCTATCATATATATGTATGTATGTATGTTATGTATAGGTCCTTATATATATAATTTTCTAAGCTGTGAGATCGAGTGGGTGTGGTTGGTTAATCTTCAAGTGAGCTCATTTTGGAATCACATAAATATATGCATGTGTTAATTAATACTAATAGTCTGCAAATCAGGAGGTTGTTTTTGTAATTTAAGGGGAAATTATGTGAATACATATGTTAAAATTGAACTATTAGACCACGGCTATTAATTACCAATTTACCAACTTCTTACTTTTAGATTCAACACCGTTAAATTTTCAACATCAAGCTACTTCTGATGACGTCATAAATCTAATAAAAATTGAAAAACAAAAATGAAAAAAATACATAACCAGGCATGCATCGCTGGAAGCTGGGGGTTCAAAATCCGGTCCGAATCGGAAAATGGACTGCACCCTGACCGGATGATCCGGTTCGGTTTGGACCGGATACTTGACCGGTTTATGTTCTATACAAATAGGCACATTCCGGTTCCGGTAAAAAATTGGAAAATTCCGGTGCCGGACAAGAAATACCTGATTAGGAGTACTAATTATTGCCTATGAGTATGAGAAATCTAATTATTTTTTAAAATTTTGCTAGCAATTCTTCAATTATAAAACTAGACAGTGACATCCATAATACTTCTTACGTCCCGCAAAACTTCATACATTTGTCATTCTTAGCCGTTCCACAAAACTTCATTCATTACCAAAAAAGGAAGCTACCCACACTCAACAAACAATAAACAACCACACTCAACAAATAATAAACAATATCAACTTTACACTCAAGGTATACTTTTTCCTACATTTTCTATATTCTATCATTACTTTAACTTTTCGCATAAAACTGCACACTGACCCTAATGTATGAAGTTCTCCAAGACGGAGGGAGTATCATTTTGCTAATTGCTCTTCATTAGAAATAATCAAAAGAGTGTATAGCCAATTGGGTGATATTATATTACATTAATTATGTATGAAAGTTGAAGCATGATTAGTTAGTTTGATCATTTAATTTTTCTAACATACATAATTTAACATTGATTATGATCACTAACACCAGCAATTTTTGTAGTTCCCTTCCTGAACATTAGTGCTAATCCGGTCCAAAATCAAAACTGAACCGGAATATACGGTCCGGTTTCGGTCGAACCAGATACATTCCGGTTCTGGACTGGTTCAAATCCAATTTTGGACTAGTGAACACACGTACCAGGAGCCTTAAGCTTCAAGCCCCATCATGGTTGCGGAACACACAACTCAAATCTAGTTTTTTGTTGCTTCAAATGTTGAACCCGACTTCGTATAACTATAGACAAATACACATCACATGATCCGTTCTTGCGTTTCGATAGATTGGAGAATTTCCGGCTTGAAGAGAAGTTCAGCTAGCTAGTCAATTTGAGCACAAAGTGATTTTTGAACCGTAGTATGCATGCTAGGTTCTTGATTATATATGAATATGATTTATTCGATAATTATATGTCATGTATATTAAAATATACTGTTGTGCAAGGTGTTTAATTATAATCCCATACTACTAAACAGTTTTAGCACCTTGACTCATACTACTATCATACTACTAAGAGATTTATCCAGATGATTAACTAGGACCAGTACGTGTATAACGAGTTTGTAATTCTTCCCAGTTCCCACAAATCATGCGCAGACTTAAAATACAGTACACTTCTACGAATCTCATCACAAATAGAATCAGGCAACCATATCAAAACAAGATTATTTGCTCTCCCAAGCAAAAAACAACACAATATTATCAACAGTAGGAGGAACAAGTGTACCATACACAAATCCACATGGGATGAATTGCAATTTTGGTCGTCTAACTCAAGGTCCTATTCAAATACAGTCCTACGAAATGTCAAATTTGCATATTTGGTCCTAAATTTATTTTATATTTAAAAAAAAAAATGTTAAAATTATAATTTTACAAATTTTTTTTATCCTTTTAAAATTTTGGAAATTTGTTGGAAGTTGTAAGGACTTAATTAAGTTATTTGTAAAGTCAATAACCTATATTTTGAGAATTAGATGTCACTAAGGACTGTATTGCAATTTTTGAAAATTAATTTGGACCTCATTGATAACTTTGAAAAGTTTTAGGGACTTAATTAAATGTGTTAGGTTGTTGGCGTATAAATACGAACGAATTATACGATTTTAAGACCAAATCTGCAAATTTGACATTTTGTAGTAGGACCAAAATCGAAGAGGACTTTGAGTTAGAGGACCAAAAGTGCAATTCTCCCAATCTACATTTGTTCTTGACATACAAAATCGTCAATGTAGCTGAACTCCAAGATTCATAGTTCGAGCCAAAGTGGATGCATCACAATCGATATACCCCGACTGATCAGATGGATGAAGAAATTATGGTGACGTATGATAATAGGTAGGATTACGAACACCACTGGAACCACCATTAGCCAAACCAGAACAAATCGTCAGTTGAATTCTCCATTGTTACTGAATTCAAGAAATCGAAAGAAAGAAAAAACTACATGTATAGCAGTGTACGAGCGGAAGATCAAAAGATTGAAGGATCAAATCCGAAAAATTCTGATAACTGATACTTTGTGAAAACTCATAAACCAATATGAATATTATTGCTTACAAGAAAATAGAAGAATGAATTGAAGTGATAATTTTTACAAATGAAGTAGAACTCTGCTATATAGAGTTTCATCAGCTAACTAACTCATTACCTGCTATGTACTACTGATGTAGCTGAGAGTACAAGCGGACTCCCTGATGGTGCAATTGAGTTGGGACGTCAATCAATTCGTTCATTGTGTTTCACACTGAGCATTCTGACTAATACGTTGAAGATTTTGACTTTGGGTATGTAAGCCATTGATTTTTTGTAAGGGAAAATTAAATACACTACCCCTTAAATATACCCTCATTTCATATTCACCTCCGAATTTGGTTTAAATTACAGATGAACTTAATTTTTACAAAGGCTCAATTTAAGAATTACATCTAGTCCCAAAAGTCAACCAAAGTGCTGATGTGGACTGTCACTTTGCTGAGGTGGACGAGAAAGTTTCAATTAATAACGAAAATGCCATCCTTTTTTTCCATTTTTGTTTTTTTTAATTTTTTTCCTCCCTTTTTCTTTTATATTTCCCTTTCTTTATTCTTCCTTTATTCATTATATTACAAATCAAGTCCCTAGTCTTAATCTAATTCTCCACAAAACTCACCAACAACAATTCTAAGAAAGTTCAATTAAGTCCTTAAACTTTTATTTCCAACAATACATCAACCAAACTCCATTATCGTCACTCTTGAATCGCCATCTTCACCACCCACAAATCGAACTCCAAATCGGAGCTTTCGAAAGCTCCAAATCGGAACTTTAAAAGCTCCGATTTGGAGATGTTACATCTTCATTGGAGCTGCAATTTGCAGCTCCAATGGATCCAAGGAGCTGCTGTAAAAGCTCCATTGGAGCTGCAAATCGCAGCTCCAATGGAGCTGTTACGAGCAGCTCCATTGGAGCTAGAATAAGGGGATTGATGGGTGTGGGTGGAGGTGGTAAAGAATAGGGGTGTGCAAACAATCCGCCCGACCGATCCGTCCGCACAAACCGCCCGCATCTCACCCGCACCCGTCGATTAATTTTTAAAAAAAAAATTATGCGGGTTAAATTTTTTATAACCCGCCAACTGGTGGGTGGGTGGTGGGTTGGTTGGGTGCAAACCGCAACCCACCCGCCATATTGTTTACATAACAAAAAATGTATATATATTAAATAAATTAATTATCATTTAAATGAATATATAGAAATATATAATAGATTAATAAAAGTAAAGCTAGGGTTATTTCATGTATAAACTAAGAAACTACATAAGTGAAAATGGTACTTCATTATTTTACTTGCTTTCAAAATATTTTGTTAATTTGATGGATATGTTGATGTAGTAATCTACCCATGATCAACCCACCCGCCATTGTTATCACCCGAACTGTCGCGGGTTGAAAAATTATTCTACCCGCCGTGGGTCGGACAAATAATCACCCGCCATAGGTGGGTTGGTTTGATTTTTTGTAAATACCCGCCAATACCCGCCCGCGCTCACCCCTAGTAAAGAAGATGGAGGAGAGGAAGAAGATGAAGTGGGTTTATGATTTTCTCTTTTATTTTTTATTTACTTTAATGTTTTTTTTTAATTTTTAGTTTCTTTTTTCTTTTCCTTTATTTATACATCTATTTAATTCCATGTGTGGAGAGAGAGTGCTGATGGTGGCAACTCAGTCAACGGAAATGAGCTTCAGGGGAAATTTGTAATTCTCGCTAATCCGGGTGTAATTGAACCAAATTTAAGAGAACCATAGGTAATTCGTCCTTTTTTCAAATTAAATTGAAGCTAATATTTCTGGATATAACTATAACCTTTAATTTGACCATCCCTTTTATTCTATCTATATAAATCATTACTCGGTCGTATGTGAAGGATAGGGTGTATATATTTAAAACTAAACTTTGTTTTACATGTAAAATTGAACCAATTAATTTCAACCGGCCCGAGGACAAATTGTATAGCAGTCGTTTATGATTCGGCATATTCGTTTAATCGTATATAGTTATGGTTTTTGGATTGTTTCATTAGTTTCTAAATTTAATTAATGTGTTAATTTGTCAGTTAATGTTGGGCCATAATTTCACTTGCCGAATCATCCCAAACTATGATGGTATAACGAAAGGCACAACTTTCAGTATAAATACGATACTAGGTTTACTCTAATTGCTACCAATCGATTTATAATACAAAAATAAATATATTTAGAGTAAACCAAACCAAATTACAACATGAATGGCCACAGTAGTAATCAAAGATGGAGTCTTCAAGGTCAGACAGCTCTTGTTACTGGTGGTACTAAAGGAATTGGGTATGTATTAATTTTTGACTTAATTACTGGTTGAATACTCGATTAAAACTCAATCAATTTCATACTAGTATAAATGAACTCCTATATTTACGTGCAAGTGATTCAGCTCACAACACAGACCTGGTCCACACTAGAAACTTGTTAAGGTCGGTATATGTGACTTTTCCAACTAATGAGTATAGAGCTCGAGTTACCTGAATTACCTATGATGCTCGCATATTTCGCTACTACTCCAACAAGCCAAAGAGCCTCCTGTCTCGAGCATATGCACGTCTATTTTGAGAATATGAACCACTATGAGATACCCGTACAACTAGTGCTCTAACTATGGATGTTTTGCGATTTATTTTAGGCACGCAATAGTGGAAGAGCTAGCTACATTTGGTGTAAGTGTATATACATGTTCAAGAAACCAGGTTGAAATTGATGAAAGGATCAAAGAATGGGAAGCCAAAGGGTTCAAAGTGATGGGTTCAGCTTGTGACTTGTCCTCAAACCAACAAAGAGAGGAGCTCATGGAGAAAGTCTCTACAGCTTTTTCTGGCAAACTCAATATCTTAGTGAGTAGTAGTAGTAACACTCAATATTTCTTTGGATTCGCGTAATTGATACATGGATCAATGTAGTTCGAGTAATAATTCTAAGACTCTCTCTATCGATAGAAAGAGTACGTATGCGTGAAGTGAGGTGAGGTGAAATAACATTATACTTGTGCACGCGCGCAGGTTAATAATGCAGGAATAAGCATGATAAAGAGAGCTTGTGATTATACAGCTGAAGATTACTCGGTTTTAACAAAAACAAATTTGGAAGCGCCTTATCATCTCTGCCAAATGGCTCATCCTCTTTTAAAGGCATCTGGAAATGGGAACATAGTTTTCATTTCATCAACTGCTGGAGGAATTGCTTTGCCTGCTCTCTCTGTGTATGCAGCAACTAAAGGTCGGTCAACTTAATTCCTCGAACTTCAAATCTTGGATCCGTCTGTACGGATAACTGACTCATTTTTTATTCATAAGATCTGCTACTATTTTTGACCTGCAAATTTACCAGTTCATTTCTTTCTTTATCTTTTGCAGCGTCCATAAATCAACTGACGAAGAATCTGGCTTGCGAATGGGCCAAAGATTGTATTCGAGTCAATACAGTAGCCCCAGGGGGTGTTAGAACTAACATTGTCAAGATTGTATGATATGTTTCTAATCTATTTTTTGTTTTGCCATTTATTGTTTAACCAAGTGGTTCACGTATAAGATATGATCATCGATCTTTTCTTGTGCGCAGGAGGACGTCGAGCCATCTATTCTACAAATGCTCCTTGCGATGAATACTCGTACGCCACTTGGGCGAATAGCAGAAACAGAAGAAATATCTCCATTGGTTGCGTTTCTTTGTCTTCCAGCCGCTTCATATATCACTGGCCAGGTTATCTACGTTGATGGAGGTCTTACATCAAGTGCCTTTTAGTATTTTGTGCATGAAATCTTAAAAAAAAAACAGTTCCAGGTACGGACCTGTTCAACTAAAAGGGTCTGGATAGGGTCCGACACCACTACAAGCTGTTAATCTCTTCTTGTTTTGATACAACGTGTAACAGAGGAGTGTTGTGTATTCTATTATAACGCCCAAATTATAGTTTACTGCAATCATCTTAAAATTTACCTCAACATTGCAATCATCTAGTACATGTGCTTGGATCATACTTGAATAAGATCACAATGGTCATAATTACATGATTGTATTTGTAAAATTTAAATAGTTTGTCAACTCTGCTTCTGAAAAAACCGACATATGAGATCAATGAGCGATGCAAGTTTACACCTGATTGAAACAACTTGTGTTGATAAAAATCAACGGACCAGATTGATGAGGGAATCGTGCACGTTCCTACGCAGCTACAGCTAACTTTAAATTCAGAATAAACAAGGAATCACTTGAGAGTTCATTATAGAGAAGCATTACAGAGGAATCAGTTAAGAGTTCAATTTACACAGAGAACTGTACAACCTCTTACACTCGCAAATCCCCATGTCATAACTCATGACTGTCAAAGACATAATTCTCCAGCACTATTACAACTCAACAATAGAGAGGTGTTATCTGGACCGGTCACAGAACAGCCCGGCACGCTTAAAAACCGGCCCGGCCCGTGTACATTTAAGTTATGTGGGCCATAGGGGCCATGTATTCCTTGGCCCGGCCCGGGACCGGATCAGCCCGGGGACCGGCCCGGCACGGTACGGCCCGGGAGGCCCGTTGAATGTATACTATATATATTTGGAAATAACTCTATATCTATATATTTTGCAATCTTAATTGAAAAAAGTTCAATTCTGATATATACTTTTACCGTAGTCATAAATTTATAATCACACATTTAATTAAGAAAAAGTGTATTGCAAAATTTTCTTCGTTAGCTTTGTTTAATTAATAGAGATGATGAATGAATGAATATATGTTTAGGATTTCATCTAATATTAGTTCCACTAATCATGTAGGATTCTTATAATAATATTTTTCAAAATACCAATATGAGTAACAAAAACATATCTTGATCCCATCAATTCAATAGTTATATTATTGTCATACTTATACTAATTAAACTCTCATCATTCAATATTAACGCATGATTTTCAACTCTTGTTATTTCATTTCATTTCCTTTTCTTTCTCTCATTTTATATCTTCTAGTTTATGTATATGCATATTTACATGCAACTTTTATAGACAAAGCAAAAAAAAAAAAAAAAAAAAAATTTGCATATGGACTGGCCCGGCCCGGAACATTTATAAGTGGGCTAGGGGCCGGGTCGGGCCAGAATATTTATAAAAAAGCCCGGCCCGGCCCGTTTAAAAACTGGTCCGGCCCATCCCGCACACTAAATGGAGCGGGCTTTGGCGGGTTGGCTCGGCCCGGCCCGATTACCACCTCTACTCAACAATTGAGTTATAGAATCTGACCCGTCTCTACCTAAAGAGCTAATCCATACCATGCTAGTAACTTGTCAACAACATCAATCCACCCATCTAGACTACAGTATACCTGAGAAGCTCGGTTTTCATCTTGACGGTCAAACTGTTTCGTCGCTAAGCAATAGTCTTCGTCACCTTTGTATCTCGTCGCTAGGTGGTTGCTGATTTAGCGACGGATAATCTTCCCATCCCCGTAATTTAGCGATTAACTGTTTAACGACGGTTTACAGGTTCGTCGCTAATCCGTCGACCGAGTTTTATAGCAACGGATTTTTCCGTTGTTGTTTGGCGGAATTTTTGTAGTGTGAGGTTTTCGAGCATGGCCATGATTTCGCTGACCATCGCCTCCATCCCGTCCAACTGTTCCTTCTTGCTAATCCAGGATTCATGACTAAGCTCTGAGGCCTGGTGATGGAAAACAAAATTTTCAAGGATAGTTCGATAGGGATCGAATTATCAACCAATTCGTAGTCTAGAGTTCTAAGATCCTATTTATATTAGCTACCTGACTGCGTATTTTTTTGTTGGATTATAACCAATGATAAATCAACTAACTAATAACTCAATTCGGAGAAACACACGACTCCATTCAGAGAAAGAACACTCCATTGCGGAGAAAATCATGCAATAGGGACTCGATCTCATCACCTCATGCTTGAAGCTCCAGCTCTCTTACCACTCGACCACCTTATAACTCCATCGACAGAGTATTTTAAATCATCTAGAGTTCTAAATAAAATAGTAGATATGCAAGAATATAAATAGATCCTATTAAATCTACTTATCTTGCTTTATCACCTAGAGATAATCTGGCATTTACCTACTTCATCTAAATCTCTGGCCAAAAGAATATTCCTAAGTTATTTTTCACCTGGCAGGGCTACTAGAATCTATCCACGTTCGCGGTCCATGAAGAAATCGACCAAAGTCCTTTTTCTTCACAAACTAATTCATCAAGGTCCAACTTACTTTTGTATTTGGCATCTAACTTTAATTGAGGTAATAGTGATGTATTTGGGAAAAAGTCAATTTTAGTCCTAAAGTTTAAGGGGTATGGCACGTGCAATATAACGTTTGTCTGCCCGGCAAATTAAGTCATTTTGTTAGAAATTTATGGCTAAAATAGTCCTTTTGACGAAAAATCATCCATTGATCAACCATTTAAACAACCCACATCACCTGCCACATCATATCCGGAAAAAAAAGAAAAGCTAAATCAATTTCAAAATTTAAAAATTAAAACAAAAACGAATTATAAAATAGTGGACATTAAATTAAAAGATAAAATAAAATAGAAAAGGAAATTAAAAGAGAAAAGGGAGAAAGCAGAAAAGAGACTGATACTCCTTGAAGACAGAAACCAAAGGAAACGGTCCAGTCAAGCTATCTGCCTCAAAACTCAGATTCGGACTGGAATTAATGACTTGTAATCGGTGAATTCGTGGTAGTGATAGGTGAATAGAAATCGAGATTCGCGGTACATGCTTCACCAGATGTGGAGAGCTCAATGTCTAGTTTAATTTACCGGTGTCATAGCTTAGCTAGTTCTGGGGATTTTGTGCGGGTGATAGCTCTGCACAACCTCGCCATTGTCGAAATTGCGGCGATGGTTTGGAGAGGTAAGGGGAAAAAGAATTGGCGTGAGAGGTAGCAGCGCGTGAGGAATATGAGGAATCGATCATAGCCCATAATGCGGCGTCGTCTAGGTCACTGTCCTCAATTGGTATCGATCGACATTGATTTCCGCTTGGCTATGGACTATGGAGGAGAAGAAAAGCTTGTCTTGTGTGTGAAGCTAATCTGTAATGAAAAAAAAAAGAGGAGAAAACGATATTAAATGATTTTGCCTCTTTAATTTCTAGTGTCCAAAGACTCTTTTCTCCCTTTTTATTCTTTTTATTTCGTTTTTTATTTTATTTTATCTTTTAATTTAATGTCCAGTATTTTATAATTCATTTTTATTTTTTTTATGAATTTTGAAATTTATGTTAGCTTTTATTTTTTTCAAATATGATGTGGCAGGTGATGTGTTAGTCAGGGGTTGTTTAAATGGTTGACTAAGTTGATACATCAAGATCGACTCGTCAATCTGCGATTTTTTTCATAAATTTGAACAAAGGACTAAATCATGTCGGAGACGAAAAGCGTTATGCCATGTGTATACCCCTAAACTTTAGGACCAAAATTGTCTTTTTCTCGATCTATTTTAATTGAGTCTAAAGATATTTTTAGCAAAACTAACTGAAAAGCTAGCTGGTATCTGATAAGCTGGCTGGTAGCTGATTAACTAACTGGTAGCTGAACATGTATTAGGTAGCTGATAAGTTAGCTGATTAACTAGCTGATAAGCTAACTGATTTTAATGTAGGTGTTTAACAAATTGGCTGATAAGTTAGCTGGTATTTTGTAAAATGACATATAAGGACATTAATCTTATTTTTATTTAATTTTAAATTTTCTCATCATATTTTTAGTCTATATTTTTTTTTAAATAATAGTACATCAATGTATACTCAATGTATTTTTCAACTAAATATTAGGAAAGGCTATATTCCTCGAATACAAGTGTTTGGCATACTCATATAAAGTACACTAGTCTAATGTGGACTTTCCTATTGTATAAGAAAATCAGGTGTTTTACTAAACTTTCTCTTTATTTAATTTTAGGCCAGTGAAATTTTGGAACAAAAGACAAGAAGGAGCTTTTCTTTTTTAAAAGCTAACTTTTTATTAGCTTCTCAACCAGCTAGTTGATTTAAGAAGCTGTGCGTTTACGTAAAGACGGTCAAAGAAACTTTTGGAGCTGAAAAACTAGCTAAAAATCTAGTGCTAAATAGTGCCCAACTCAATTAAAACTCACAAAATCTATAAACTTTTAACTCTATACGAAACATAAATATTCACAATTATTTAAAATTTAGTTACTATTTATTAGTTATAACTCAATTAAAATTCGTTTAATTAAAGTTATTTGTTATCCAAATTTGAGTACACATAGCGTAAATTAAAATAAGGCTATGTTCTCTTCAACTGAAAACTCATTCGATTCGATTCGATTCAATTGATTCGATTACCATTAGTTATATTTTATACTACAATTGATTCGATTCGATTCGATTCAGAATTTCAGTTGAAAAGAATAGAGCCTAACTAGTTTATGTAGTGACAATGCATAATCCGAAGTATTTAGCATATGCGCTATGTACATGACTTAAAATATAAGTAGAATCTTTTGGGAGAGACGGTCTCTTTTATAGTTAGTAAGAGACCAATCCATATTAGACAACTACTGAATCATAGTTATGATTCGCGGATCCAGATTCATGTTATAATAGAATTCAGATCTATTAGTTAATTTTCGCCAAATCTAGATCCAATATTTAATAATGATAACATCATGTATTTTGACCAAAACATCATGTATATTAACCATACAGGATTATTAAACGCAGAACACTTTTTAACATATTGCAAAAAGTACCTCAAGTAGTATAAATATGAAAATTGATCCCATATTTATGTTATATTCCACAAAACCCCACATTTTCACAATTATATAATCGTAAACACATAACAACACAATACAATAACAAAAACTCATGTCTTCCAAGTATTGGCCGGACTTTGGCAACTATGACGGATTTGAAGAGGTATTAATTTGTTCATTATCTTAATTTAATATTTTATAGGTGTTTATTATTAGTTTATTGCGTTCGTATTTTTAAATTAATTAAGATTTCATTAGAATTTCGAAAAAACGCAAAAAAAACGAAGATGCTGTTGTGGTCAGCCTCACGCCGCGCTGATCTGGCAGCCCGCTTGGCAGCCCTCATGCGGCCCGCCTCCGTTTTATTCGTTTTTTTATTTTTTTTCTTTTGAAGTGCCCTTTAAGTAATTAGACTATATTTTGAATAGTTTTTTACTAATACTTTTTAAAAAAGTGATTAGTTATATTGTTTTAGCGTATATGATTTGATTAAATTTGTTTTTATTTGTTTCTGACATTGATCTTATGTTTGAATTGTCAGAGTAATCCATATATTGATCCGGATAGAAATCCAACGGATTCAGACGAAGAACCTCCCTTAAATGATGACGAACCAAGATATTTTATACCTTCACCGGAGTATGATGATGGTGAAGAAGCCATTTTTGGGCCGGGTTATGATGGGGTCGAGGAGGACGACAATGAGCATGAAGATCATAACCACTTGTTTCAAAGTATGGGTACATTCGGTTGTAGAAAAGATGCTGAAGATCAAGTAACACGCATCGGTCGGGAAAACAACATGTTTTTTACGGTGATAACCTCAAACAAGAACCGTGTCTACATTGGTTGTGAATGCAGTGGGAAGTACCGTACTACAACCACTGATAGAGTTGATGTTGTTCCCTGAACATCAAGTGGGACGAAGAAGAATGGTTGCCCATTTCCATTGAAGCTTAAAAGAAGGGGTGAGGGTCAATGGGCTGTACAAACGAGCGACGGTAGAGGCAAGCATAACCATGCACTTGGTAATCACGCAAATTGGCATACATCGGCGTCGAAGTTACATGAAGGCGAGCAGAAACTTGTGGGTGAGTTTTACAAGACTCATTTGAGACCTATGAGTATCCTACAAATGGTGAAAGACAAGTTTCAGGATAATGTACGATGCAATACTTCCTGAAGTTGTTGAATGATCATCGATACTACCACTGGGAGAGGCTTGAGGATGGAACAAATAATCTTGGTGATGTATTCTTTGCTCATCCTCATAGTGTTAATTTGCTTTGATTGTATCCTTATGTGTTGGAGTTGGATGCCACATATTCCACTAACCGATACGACATGCCTATGGTGGAGGTTATTGGGTTTTTGCCAACGGGGAAAAATTTTCATGTTGCATTTGCATTCATTAAGAACGAAAAAGAGGATAGCTACCTTTGGATCATGCGCTCATTGTCTCATTTTTTCGAAGGTATTAAACCACCCGGAGTTATTGTTACAGATAGAGAGTTGGCCCTCACTGACAACATTCACAAAGTTTTCCCAAATGCCACCACTTTACTTTGTAGACGACACATTGGTGTAGACGCGTAAATGTAAAACATGTGAAGTTGGTTGTAACAAGGAGTTTGAGTTCTTTGTTAAGTCAAGGTGGAATAATGTGGTGAATGCAAAACAGAGGAGAATGCGATGTTTACGTGAAGGAGATATTGCATGCTTGGAGATATTTACCAGGATTCGGAGACTATCTGAAGAAGACTTGGTTAGTTCCGTTTCATACTCACTTCGTGGCTTATTGGACGAACCAATATCAGCATTTTGGAGCTCTAACAACTAACAGGTACAGTATAACCTCTATAAATTAATACTCGATAAATTAATAACCTCGATAAAATTAATAATTTATCCAGTCCCAACTTGGGACCAGTACAAATTTGGACCCCAATTAATAAAATAATAAGATAATAATTTTTTAAAAATCTCAGTGTATATATAATGGTTCCAACGAAACTATAAATTAATAATTGCTAAAAAATTCCACACACACACACACATATGTGTGTGTGTGTTACACTTCAAAATTCTAAGATTGTTTAGTAAAAAGTGATTCTATAGTCACTTGTTTTTTGTTTAACTTCAAATCCATATTGAGTTCATCTATAAATCTCTCCATTGCACTAAAGAGTTGGGGCGTTGTCTTCTCGTATTGCAACAAAAAGTTGTGAAGGGTTGTTGCCGCTTGCAATGCTTCTTTTCGAGTGATCAGTTCCAAAGCTATTGAATCATCCTCAGCTTCATCATCGACCGAATTTTGAATGGTATCCGCCACAATTTCTTAAATGCTTTGAACTTCGTAACATTCATTATTTTCACCAGGATAATCTAACAATTGATTCACATCCATTTTGTGCCGATAATGCATACCCGTAATGAAGTTTTCAAGCTCACGAATGTCTTCTCCAGAATTTGCATCGTTTAAATCACTTGAGTCGGTTTGATTCGCCGAACGAATTTTGCAGTGTCGAAAGCAATTTGCTATGGCCTCTTGTTGCAATACGAAAATGTTAATTGGAACTTGTTTTTCTAATTTATTTTTCATCTCTAACTAATATACATTTTAACTAGTATATTGGACTTGGAAATTTAAAGGTCATACGTGAAACCTCTTTAAATTAAAAAATTATTAATTTATCGATATAATAATATATCGCTAAATTAATAAAATATCCTGGTTCCAATAGTATTAATTTATAGAGGTTTTACTGTACATATTCTTGTTCATTTTTAGTACACTACTATTATGCAATATATCATAAATATCATATAATTACTTGTAGGGTTGAAAGTGCACACAGTCAAGTCAAGTCATGGATCAGGAGTTCGAGAGCTAATTTCCCTACAATTTTTGAAAAGATTCATGAGATACATGAACTTGATTTGAATGCCATCAGATCACAATTTGAATTGAGCGAGCAAGCATCTTCTTCCTTGTAGGCGTTTCATGTTGTTTCAGAGACTTTCAGGTGTTGTTTCGCATAACGGCATTAAGCTCTTAGTCGAAGAGATGAAAAAGATACCCCATCCGAGCAACTGCACTCATGAGTTACGTACTACGCATGGATTGCCATGTGCATGCGAGATGACCACTTTAATCGGGAATAACATGCCCATTGATCCAATCGACATTCATCCCTTTTGGAAGAGTCTTGATGTAGATTAGTAATGAGTTATAAAACACAGAACACATTTGGACTATAATTTACTATATTCAGGATAGTTAATTTTCACCAAATCTAGTTTCAATAGTTATAATCATAACATCATATATTTGGACTAAAACATCTCTCTCACACACACATATATATATATTAGTAATGAGTTATAAAACACTAGAACTAAGAAGAGCCATCTTTTCATTAACACCAAATGATCTGAGGGTGGATTTACAATCGTTCGAACATCACTATTCCGGGTTTGAACAACACATGAACATTTTGATTTGACCAAACATCAAAATGAAATTAATTCTTCTGAATGATATAGACGTCAGATGAACTAGCTAACACCTAAGCCATTAATCTATCTATATCTATATAAAAAGAAACATTTTCAAGCTTTGTGGTGAAGCCATGTCATATGCTGACCTTGTAAAATCCTTGATTCTGATTGGTCGAAATTTATTAGTGTTGGCCAAACGAAATGTTCTGATTGGCTAAGAAAAAATAAAAGCTGACTGTATTCCTCCACCTCTTTTTGGCGTCCACACATCGACTCCTCAGAGTGACGCTTATTATTTCATTTAATTCTTCAACATATCGATGCCCAAATCTATCTTTGATACTAAAAGCAAACCAAGAGATATAAAACACATTTTTAATTTACACCTAAATAAAATAATTAAGGGACCAAATCTAAAAAAGTCCATCAATAACAAACTTATTGAAAGACCGTATTTTGATTAATTAAGACAAGGTGACGTAAAAAATACACTAAAGTGGAATTTTTTTGTTGCTATATAATAGGATTAGGGCGAAGTGCAAAAACAGTGTTTTAATAGTTAATAGTATTGATTGAATTGCAAAAATAGTACTATAACTTGAAATCCAATGCACAAGAGTTCCTAAAAGAATCAAATTCATAAATACATCCTGAATTGCTATCGTAAAAATATAGAATTATACATAAAAAATGGTTAAGAAAACGTATAAACAAATCGAATACAATATATGACAATCAATAATCACAAAATCTCCATAAATTAAAGACGGTTTTTAGATGACTTATATAGAGACCTTATCTAGACACCGACCTATGTCATCAAAAATATATATTAATCAAACCGTTTATATTGTCAACAAAAATATGTTTTATCAAAAACACCAATTTTGACCATGTATAATATCGATGATTTTGTTGACAATATAGATCTTTTAGATAAGTTAAAGACTTATTAATTTTATAAGTTTAATAATGAAGACATATGGTGTAATCTGCAGGATCAAATGACCTTTAATATGACCTTTAATGGAAAAATAAACGGGTAGATTTGAACAGCCGCCTAAATTGCCATATGAAAATAGAGTAACATATAGTTATATATAGATAAATTCAACGAAAAACAATATTTTCTGCATGTTGGGAAAAACAACTTATACAGGTTTACGTTAGTATAAATTACAATATACATGTGTACGTAACATAATCAATTTATTTGAGTTTTTTCACCATTTTTTTATAAAATCATTTTATTTCGAATTCTTATTGTTGGACAAATTCTATGTCATTTTTTTAGTCAATCATTTTCAATTTTGACCACAAATCATTCTTGAAGATAGTAATTTAATATTCAATAAAATTATGTTATAAATTATCATTTCTTACATTATTATTTTATGAATTTATTAACACATTTACCATTATATATAGTTTAAAAGTAAAATTTGGTCAAAATTTAAAATGGTTAAATAAAAAAATTCAAAATTTCAAAATTTTGAAGAAATGGTGGGAAACGTACAAAACTTTTTACAATTGATTACAAAACTATCAACGTTGTATTTAGATTTTGGTCAAAATTTGTTAGGAATATCTGTTTAGATTTTGATCAGCAACCTAATGACTTATCTTAGCTTAGAAAGGTGAATAGTACTCTTAGTTCACTTGAACACTGTAAAAGAGGAAACTCACTAAGTATGATAGTCTAGCAAATCTTGTATAGGATGTTAGGTCTCAAAATGTAATTTTTATTTTCTGAAGAAGACCAAGAAGAAGGCATCCAGCAGGAAAAGATCAACAGTTTTGAAGATTTGATGACTGCACAAGATTGTCAAGACGAGGTTTTCCAGAAACCTATGACCAGATATCTTGAAGAAACAAGTGTTTTGAAACACACGAGTTGCAAAAGATATCTGAGAATAAAAGGTTTCTGAGACAAGGAAAGTGCCCACAGATATCTACACTCAGATACCTTGGACATAAAATATGCTTCTGAAAAAGAAACATATTATAACAAGTTGTTTAAACAAATGGTATCTGGAGCTATGATGATCTCTGGAAAAGAACATGCAAAGTTTCAGAAAACTCTGATTGTATAAAGACCTCTGATACCATGCATAGTTCCGTTGGCACTACAGGACAAAATATAGTACAGTGCATTAAATGCATGTATGAAATGTCCGAACAAAAGCGGTAACCGAAGAAGAAGACAAACACATAAGATTATATTCAGATATCAATAGTTTGAATTTGATTTAAGCCTAACGGATACTATTCAAACGGCACTCAAATTCATCTATAAATATCAACACTTAGACTGCTTGAAAAGACACACAGAACTTAGAACACTGAACTTACATTGAATACTCTCACAAGCTCTCTCAAGCAAACTACTTACCTTCAAGCTTTCTGTTGCGACCAAAGCTCTTGATTCTAAGTAGCACAAAAGTTCTAAGTGTCCTGATCCTTAACTAGCATTGTTATCTGTGAAAGAGCTGAACTAAGATTTCATATCTAAGCTTCGTTCTCTTTAACACTTACCATAGACTTGGGTCAGTAGAGAACAAGATACCATACATTGCAAAGTGTATTAAGTATACTTGATTCACAGAGCTATCTGAATAACTGAACAAGTTATTAAAGAAGCTCACCTGACAAACAAAACTAAAACCAACACCATTTACGGCGTGGAGTACAGGAAGTACTTAGTTTGAGAAACTAAGGAATAACTCCAAGGTTGCTGAGCACAGGAAGTACTTAGCTTGGAAAGCTAAGGAATAGCTCAAAAAGGTTTCTGAGTACAGGAAGTACTTGGCTGTGGAAGCCGGGGAATAACTCAGGGGGAACACTTGGTTGGGAACCTAGTGCTTTTAGGAATCTAAGAAAAGATATCTGTAAGGTTACCTCATTTATCTTAGTGGATTCTAGGTCTGAGAAAGACCGAAGTGGATTAGTTGAAGGATTACGCCACCTTCAGATACCACTATAAAAAGACGTGTTATTTACTTTCTGCAGTTTATTACTTGTTTTACTTATATTGCAAAGTACTTACACTTATCTTGCTGAACACGTGCACTTATCTCAGAAGTCTTCCGCTCTCTGAAATTAAGTATCAGATATCTTTACAGATATCTGAGAAACTGTGCTTATCGACAAAAGTTTTAAAAAGACTATTCACCCCCCCTCTAGTCTTTTACTTTGCCGTTATCTGGACCAACAAGTGGTATCAGAGCAGGAGGTTCCCAAGCCTTCTGCACTGAACCTAGATCCTAGATAAGTGCCCACTAACTGCTTTTCACCTACACTTGATTCGTTTGTTTAGTGTGTTTGCTGCAGGATGTCTTTAAGTGACACCCCAATTCTCAAGCTAGAGAATTATGAGAAATGGAAGAACAACATGATGCTCCACCAAGAAGCCATCAGTGACGAAATGATTGAAGTAATAAAGAATGGCCCAATAGTCATTCAACAACTCAAGCAAGTCATAGAGGTTTCTAATGGTAGAGACAGAGAACAAAGTGATAGGTCTTCACAGACAGATGCTTCAACCAGTGGGAGACCTGCCAGTCAAGTTGTTTACGAACCAAAGCCCAGAGAACTCTAGACATCGGAAGATTCCAAGAGAAATAGATTGGATGGGCAGGCTCGTAATATCATCATACGTTCTACTCCAGAGCACATACAGTGTAAACTGTGGGGTGCAAAAACGGCGAAAGTGGCCTGGCAACTGATTGAAGAAATCTGTGCTGGCACTGAAAAAACAAAGGAAAATAAGTTCGAAGTTTTGAAGCTAAAATTCCAAAATTTCAAACAAGGTCCCACAGAGACTCTTGAAGAACCAGTTTTCCGATTTACAACACTCATGAGTGACATGGCTGCACTTGGTGAAAGTAATAGATATACCCAGTCAGAAAAGATTAAAACCATTGTGAGAAGTCTAAATCACAACTGGGAACACACAAAGTTTTTCTACTTTAACCAAGGAATGCCAGATATCACTCCTGTGGAACTTTTCTCTCACCTTGCCACCGTTGACTATGAGACAACTCAAAGGGAACAAACAACTGAGAAGTTGCAGAGTGTTGCTCTAATTGCTCAAGGAACTTCTGAAAAGAAGAAAGGGAAGGATGTGACTGAGGATGCCCTTGCTGTAAAGCAAATGGGAAAATATGTCAGTCAAGAAATTGAGAGAAGAAAAGCCAAAGAGAAGATGAAAAAGCATCTAGGCTCAAACTATCACTAGTACAAAAATATGCAAAGCTCGCTGAACAAGCCGGCTCAGAAAGCATCAAGTACTGAGGAAGCAGAAATTGGAAATGATATCTGTTTCTATTGTCAGAAACCTGGTCATTTCAAGAAGGATTGTCCTGCCTACAACAAATTTAAGACAGGTGACAAGAAAGATAAAAGAATCTTCAAAAGAAGTCAAAGAGCTATGCTCACTGAAGAAAGGAAAAAGATTCAACTCCAACTGGATGCTCTAGATATTGAGTCCGAATCTGAGGATGAGGATTCAGATGATTCCACACTGCCTTCTCCAGAAATATGCGGTGTTTCTCATGAAGTAATTGACTTTGGTCAAAAGAAGAAAGAAGTGTGTGGAATGGCTGAAGAAATCTTCCCAGATATCTCCAACATTGAACCTTGTCTAATGGCTGATGAGGTAACACATACTTCCTGTTATACTTATGAAAGTGATGACGAAGGAATCAAAGAACTAAGAAATTGATCTTTACAAAAGAGAATTTCTAACGTTCCGAGCTAGAGCCGAAAATTTCGAAGAAGAAAAGAACTCTCTTGCAAAGGAAAATTCTAAATTAATCAAGATATCTGAGAAAAAGGATGCTGAAAATGCATTTCTCAAGGCTCAGATATCTGAGACCGAAAAGTCACATAAAGAAGCAATGGAAAATCTTCAAAAGAAATGTGAAGGTCTTCTTTACAAAATAAGGAACTCAAAAGAAAGAACTATCCTTTCAATCTTATGCAAAGCTAGTGACACTCTTCTCAAGTACAATCTTATTTAAGAGATCCTTGAAAAGAGAGGACTTCAATGGACACACACAGATAGTTCCACTACTCAATAAGAGTAATGAAGGACTAACATTCGTCGATTGCTTTCGGCAAGGTGATTCCCAAACAATCTACGATTATCGTCGAAAGCTAAGATTGTTGACAAAGGAAAAGCGATTCGACCAAGCCTTTGTTGGAAAAACAAGTCCAAAAGAAAAATGTGGGAAATGTCTCTGAAAAGAAACATAACACTGAGAAGTGCAATCACCCACAGTGCTATGTCTCTCAAAAGGGAAAAATTGCAGGAGCTGGCAAATTTTCTTATGTCACGTTTTCTGGAAAGAAAATTGATCATCCAGAGACTAGCAAAGCTGGTGAGAAGAGATCTCAGACAGCATCAGGTGCTCGGAATGGTATTGGCTATAAACCCATCGGGAAACAACTTGCTCACGAATACAAACAAGAGCAAGAACGATGGTTAAAAGCTAGAATTGCTCACAAAGAATTAGCGTGGAAGATAAATCAAGCCACCGAAAATCAATGCTGTGGCTAGAAGAAATCTGGCGAGAAAGCTAAGTTTGTTTGAAGCGATCGAAACTGACAGGTATCTGAAAGCACCAAATGGAGCACCTAGGAACACACCAAGGAAGAAAATACTTCTTAACAACAATGATACTAATCATTTAACTAAGATTCCTCCTTATGTTCCTGTTAGACAAAAGAATGTTCCTAGGAAATTCATTCGAAAATGGATTCCTACTGGAAGATTCTTTAATCCAGATGGTTCCATTGTTGGTATGAGAACCTAATCTCCATTTCTGTTTTGTGCAGAACACTCTAAAGACTAACTCAAAGTGGCATTTTGATAGTGGATGTGGGAAGCACATGACAGGAGACAAAACAAATCTGATTAACTACAAAAATTGCAATGATGGACCAATTATCAGGTTTGCTGGAGGAGATGAAAATCCAACCATAGGTTTTGGCAATTTGAAGTTCGGCGCCCTCACAATCTCTGAAGTACTTCATGTAAAGGGATTGAAATATAATCTCCTAAGCATGAGTCAACTAGTAGACAAAGGGTACACTGTCAAGATCAAGTCAAAACTATGTAAAGTGATTGACAATGAGTCAAAGCAGACAGTCTTGGTTGCAAGGCGTAAAGGAAATCTTTATGTTGCTGATTGGGCATCCGCCACAACCGAAGAATGTCTCATGGTGAGTCAATCTGGCCACACTGAAGAAAATTGGCTATGGCATAAAAGAATGAGTCACTTGAATTTCAAAACTCTGAATAAACTAGCCAAGAAAGAGTTGGTGGTTGGTTTACCCAAAATGGCATATAGAAAAGAAGGTGTATGCTCAGCTTGCCAAATGGGAAAACAATCCAAAACATCTTTCAAGTCTAAAACTAGACAATCCAGTGAAAGGCCACTGCAAATGTTACATATGGATCTGTTTGAATCCTCAGTAACTAGTTATGCAGGAAAGAAGTATGGTCTGGTTGTTGTTGATGATTACTCAAGATTCACTTAGGTTGTCTTTCTCAAACACAAATCTGATGCAAGGGTGGAGATACCTAACTTGCTGAATAAGCTCGAAGTCATGAAAAATGACAAGGTATCTCAGAATCGTAATGCAGACCGTATGCGAGTTTGTAAACCAGTACATCAAAGAGTTTTGTACTTGCAAAGGTATACAACATCAACTATCTTTTGTAAGGACACCACAACAAAATGGTGTTGCTGAAAGAAAGAATATGACCCTGAAAGAAGCAACAAGAACAATGCTTGCTGACACTGAAATAAGTGAAATCTATTGGGTTGAAGCTGTAAACATAGCATGCTACACTCAAAATAGATGTCTGATTAACAAACACCATGACAAAACTCCGTACGAGCTTTTCATTGGTAGACCCCCGAGTATCAAACATCTAAGGGTATTTGGTTGCAGATGTTTCGTTCTTAACAATGGAAAAGAATACTTGAGAACATTTCAACCAAAGGCAGATGAAGGAGTATTTCTTAGTTATTCTCTGAATAGCAAAGCCTACAGAATCTACAACAAAAGAAAGCAAAAGATCGAAGAATCTATTCATGTAGTATTCTATGAAGGAAACAAGAAAGTACTCTTAAATGATGATCTCTCAGATAGGTTCAAAGAACTAATGATTAACGATTCTGAAAAGGGATCCTCAGAAGGAAACAATTCTATCATTCAAATAGAGGATGAGTCTGACGATGAAAAGCATCCTATGCTTAGTAACAACCAGATGACTCTAAGACATGATGAAGAATTTCCTATGAGAATTCCAGAAATGGAACAGGCTACTGAGAACCTTCATCATGAAAAGGTATCTGAGAATGAGATTGCTGAAATGAAAGGTCCAGATATCTCTAACACTGAAAAAGTGTCAGATATCCATGACATTACCCATGTGTCAGATATCCCAGATACTGCACAAGTATTTCATCAAGATCATATTGATTCACATTCAAATCAAATTGATATTGATCCTACTAGTTCAAAACCCATTATGAAATGGATAAGGAATCATCCTTCAAAAGATGTGATTGGTCCCATAGACCAAGGAGTTAGAACTAGAAGAGCAATCGCTGAAAATGCAAGTTGTCTCTATGGATGTTTCATCTCAAAAATTGAACCAAAGACTATAGAAGAAGCATTAAAAGATCAAGACTGGATCTCTGCAATGCAAGAAGAGTTGTATCAATTTGAGAGAAACAAAGTCTGGAAACTGGTTCCATTTGCTGACGGAATATCTGTAATAGGAACCAAGTGGGTTTTCAGAAACAAAATGAATGAGTTTGGTGAAATAACCAGAAACAAAGCTAGGTTGGTTGCCAAGGGATTTGCCCAGACTGAAGGACTAGATTTTGATGAATCTTATGCACCAGTTGCAAGATTGGATGCAATAAGACTCTTTCTAGCCTTTGCAGCTCATAATGACTTTACAGTTTATCAGATGGATGTCAAGAGTGCATTTCTAAATGGTGAACTGGCTGAGGAAGTCTTTGTTGAGCAACCACCAGGTTTTGAAGTTTCCTCAGAAAGTAGGATGGTCTATAAGCTTCAGAAAGCTCTGTATGGGCTGAAACAAGCTCCAAGAGCATGGTATGATACATTGGCCAGATACCTACTAGAAAGTGGCTTCAAGAAAGGAGATGTTGACATAACACTCTTCACACTGAACCATGACGGGAAACTGCTTTTAGTTCAAGTATATGTTGATGACATTATATTTGGATCTAAAGACAAGCAACTTCGTGAAGATTTTGCTGAACTCATGAAATGTAAATTTGAGATGATCATGATGGGAGAATTGAATTACTTCCTAGAGCTGCAAGTCAAGCAACTCAATGATGGAATATTCATTAGTCAAACAAAGTATGCAAAGGATATGCTCAATAAGTATAGGAAATTGATTGGGTCTCTACTATACCTCACTGCAAGTAGACCTGATATTCAATATGCAGTTGGAGTGTGTGCTAGATTTCAGACAAATCCAATGCAGTCACACTACAACATTGCTATGAAAATATTAAGGTATGTAAAAGGTACTGTAGAAGTTGGATTGTGGTATCCAAAAGAGAGTGGATTGAGTTTGGTTGGCTATTCAGATGCCGACTATGCTGGATCATTGCTTGATAGAAAAAGCACCTCAGGAACTTGTCAATTTCTTGGTGCCAGATTAATATCATGGTTCAGCAAGAAACAAAATTCAATTGCCACATCTACCACAGAGGCTGAATATATTGTAGCTGGGTGTTGTGCTTCACAGTTATTGTGGATACAACAACAACTCAAAGACTATGGACTCAATGAAGAGAAAACTCCCATTTTCTGTGACAACACAAGTGCCATTGCCATAACTCAGAATCCTAAGTTTCATGCAAGAACAAAGCACATTGATGTTAGACACCAATTCATCAGAGACCATGTTGAAAAAGGCAATATAGAGATACTCAAGATTGGCACTGAAGACCAACTTGCAGATATCTTCACTAAGCCACTACAAGAAAGTAGATTCTTAGCCTTAAGACACAGTCTTGGACTAATGGAGCTACCAAAGAACTGAAAAAGTTCAGAAAAGAGATATCAGAAGAAGATATCAAAGAAGAAGAGAAAAGGTATCTGGAACGGGTAACCAGAGAAAAAGTATCTGGAACGGGTATCCAGAGAAGAGGAATCTGGAATGGGTATCCAGAAACTAAAGGCTAAAGGGTAAAATGGCTGTTCAAAGATTTCTGAGACGGGTACTCAGATATCTGGATCACTCAGTGAGGGGGAGCACAAAAGAGAATAGTACTGTATCTGCGATAACTACTCTCTTGAAATTTGCATTATTTCTATCTCTGTAAAACTTGGACAAATACTAAGTGTGAGATAAATTCAGATGCAAAAGCGGTGTTCTTGGTCATCTGAACGTGATTCAGAAGGCTAATAGCCAAAATTCATTAAATGGGCACAATTACATTTGTTGATTGTGATCATTGCTGAAGAAGCAATGGTGACCCTTGATGAATTGGGCGATTGATCTTTGCGGCAGAGATTAACTCTCAGTAAATAGTGGACTGTTTAAAATCCGACAGGGCCCACTATGCATTTAATGCCGAACAAGCTTTTACTCACGCCTGCCTGCAATTCACAGATACTTACACACAAAATTAATTTGTATGTATATGTTTGTGGAGAATTACATTGCTATATATATGGGATTTTGGAAAAAGAAATTACTTTCGCCTAATCCAACATACAGACTTGCACAAGAATAGCAAAAACTCTTCTTCAACCTCTGCAAAACCATGTTAGTTTTTCTGCAAAGAATCACTAATCTCTCACCCAAATCTCTTTATCGTTTTTCAAAAACCTCACTATTTAAAGAGATGGCTCCCAAACGTGCTTCTACTCAGAAATCCCAAGCAACTACTACTGGTACTGCTGAAAAGCAAGCACCAGAGCTAGTTATTACTAACAATCGGTTGATCGGAGAATTCGACCCTGATCATTGGACTTCAAATCACAGGATGATTTGGGGTGGTGCCATGATTGAGGAATACTGCAGTAGCGCAATAGAAAACCAAACCGACAGAAGTTAGTACTTGATATGCTTGAAAAGGCAAAAATCAAGGGTTTTCTCTATCTTCTTCCCAAAGGAATTTCTTCATCGGATGTTACGAGTTTTACAACAACTCCACAATTATTTCCAAGGTCTCTGAAGGCACTGAGATAGTGTCTATCAAGACCAAAGTCCAAGGACAAGAAATCCAGTTGGACGAAGCAGCTTTCTGTGAGCTATTTGAACTTCAAAATCTTGGAAAGGATTTTGAAATTTACACCAAGGATGAAGATCTCCTTGAAGGTGTGAAGCAACTATACAGTGATGTGTGTGATCTTGACAAACCAGACACACCCATCGACTTCAAGCTTCGACATAAGGACCGACATCTTTTGGTCCTTTGGGATGTGTTAGCATGTATCCTTCACAGATGCTTTGATGGTCTACAAGGAGGTCTTGACCGGATAAGCCAAGAACGCTGGATAATGATGTTCTTGTTGAGCCAACAAGACAAAAATTTGGAAAACCCTTTTAATTGGGGAAATACGCCTTCATGAAATTTGTGAAGAAGAATCTGAGGCTTTGAGCCTAAAATCGTTAAGGGCCTGAGCCAAAAGCCACAGTAAGCTATGGACTGAAAATTTACTACTTACTGGAATGTCTTGGCATTGAGCTCAGAGAGACGGCAGATATTGCCAACAGTAACCTACTCTACAAATATGAGTATACAAACGTGATGAAAAAGGTTACTGGATCTCAGAAAGGTTCCAAGAAGCGAAAGGCTGAAGAGGTATATGAGGGAAAAGTTGCGACCAAGAAGCCCAGAACTTCACGGAAGAAGTCTGCTGGCAAATCAGAAGGCACACCCATTGAGGTTGTCGATTCCCAGATACCTGACGTCGCTGCAGATGAACTCATCAATGCTGCAAAAGAGGCATCAGCTACTGAACAAGTAGACTCAGCAAGAGAAAGTGCTTTCAGAAATGTCAAGACTATTGCCGAAAGCCTTGCTGATGAACTCATAAATGCTGAAAAACTTCTAACTCTTTCTGCAGAAGCAGCAGGGATTGTTGATAACTCTGTTCCAGATTTCGATGACGAATCGGACGAGGAGAAGATTCCATCCCCCAAGGTTGCTGAAAAAGTAACCAAGGCAAAGGGGAAGAACAAAAGATCCAAGGTTGCTGAGAAAGCAACCAGCTCACAGATTGCTGAAAAAGCACCTATAGCAAAGGTTGTTGGTGCCAACACACCATCAGGGAAAGTCACATATAAACAACTTCAAGAAGCCCTGATGAGTGGTGACCTAGTGTTGGTAGACGCTGATGTCAACACCACACTTAAAAATCTGGAAGAACTCTCAACTGCTCAAACTTCTGCTTCCAGACAACCACAACAACCATAAGTGGTTGATGAAATGGTAAATGAACTCCATTTCGACATGCCAGCAATGCAACATGCTAAAGAAAATCCTGCAAATGAGCAGGTTCCCCAACTCCAAGAGAGGGATCAAACTGAGACACCTACTCAGAATGATCAACCAGGGGAGGCAACTGAGTTAGTCACTCAGGAAAGGTCTGAAGTACCAGAAACTTCAAACAAAGAAGCCAAAATGGAACAGCAAGACCAAAGCATAGAAGGGTCACAAGTTCCAGAGACCAATCAGCCTGACAATGCTCAGGTAGCTGAATGGTTTAACTCTCTACTTGTGAAATTTTATGTTCATCAATCTTGTTACTTATAAATTTTTTTTTCTTTGTTACAGGCTAAATTAGAAACAAAAGAACAAGAGGAAGCTGAAAAGCTTGCCTCAGAGACTGAGAAGGAGGCTACTGCCTCACCTCTTAAGGAATCTGAGCCTGTGCTACAGGTGATAGAGAATTCCCTAAGACATTACTTTTCAGATATTTGTTAATTCACTTAACTAATCAAGTGGATGTTTCTAATAGGCTCCAACTGAGAAGGAAAATTAAATGATAAGGCTGAGAAGCCTAACTCATCAAAGAATTGAATCAACCAGAGACTCGCAAAGTCTCTGAGGAACAAGTATCTGAGCCTTCTATTGAGAAGGTATTTATTTATTTCAGATATCTATATTCTCTACGATATTACTCTGATCACTTTTCTAAATACAACACTTTCTACTCATAGGCTCAAACAGAAGTAGAATTTGCTGGGGAGTTGCCCACTCAATCCCCTCAACCAATGGAAATTGATGAGGCCACCAAACCTTCATCACCCGAGAAAATACCGTAGCTGCAAGTTTCGAGAGACAAGTATCTGAGCCTCCTCATGGAGGTAATTGACATCTCAGATATCAAACTGTCTAAGAATTTTTCTCCTGATAAATTTCTAAGTGCTTTGTTGTATCCTATTCTCAGGTTCAAAAAGAAAGAGAGGATGCTGAGGATCAGACTTCCAAGTCTCCTCCTCACATCCAGATATCTGAGGCACCTGGAACCTCAGTAGTCCAACCCTCTGAGCCTGTTGCTGTTGCACAGGTAACACAGATACATGACTACTCTAAAACTCAGATATCTACACAAGTTTTGAAACTAATTCAAAACTCTCTCTTTCGGGTTCAAAGTAGTGCCAAGAAGGAGTCAAATGATGACTATGCAAACCTTCTTCCCTTCTTCAAGACTCATACCTTGCCAAAGCATATTCAATGCTTCAAGAAATGGCAAAGGTTAAGGTGCTCTGATCTCTCTGAAATACTGAGAATCACAGATCAACCAACAAGGCGAGCATGAGCTCTTGATCTGGAAAACTATATCCACGCAATGTTCCCTACTGAACAATATCAAGTTGCGACCTTAATGCGTAAGGATTTTTCCAAGGAAGTGGCACACAAATTGGTGCAAGCCTTCAAACAGGCAGATGGTCAGACCAGATTACAGATGGCATTCAAGCCAGTCCTGCCCCAGACACTACAATTTATTCCTTCTGAACAAGAAGAAGTAAATGGGCAAATGATCACTATTCCAGAAGTGATCAATCTGGTCTCTGAAGATGAAGAAGAAGCGGAAAAAATGACTATGAAGATTTTCCTTCTGACCATCACAAGGATGCGGATGATAAAAAGGATGATGATGATGATGCCCCTGCACCAGGGACAGGAGGACTTCCACAAGGAAACAATGTCTCAGCTGCTGAAAAGCACACTGAGAGGACATCATAGCAATCCCCTCCTCCATCACCTCAGAAATCTACCCATCCATCTTCCCAACAACAAAAAGACACTACTGAACAAGTAGTTGAGCACTCTGAGGAAACAACTCAGAAGATATTAAATACTCAAGCCAGAACTGCTCAACTCAAACAACCGTTGGAAGAAGAGCAACAGCTCCATCTTCAACTTGAAGAAGAGCTAGTTAAATCCAGAGATAAGCTTAATCAACTACAAGATCAATACTTACAAGAGACAGTAGCTTACTCTGAGGTTAAAGAGCTCCAGGATGCTGTAAATGCTATTGCTAAGGAGCTAGATACTGAAGAAGTATCTAAAGAAAAGCATGATGCTAAGGCTGCATCATCAGCAAAAGACATACCATCCTCCTCTCAGAAAGGAAAGAAGCCCATCTTTGAGATGGTTGCTGGACTGGAGAATCTTGAAAATGTCCAAGAGGATGAAGATCACTGGGCTGAGGACTCATATGATGAAGAAGACAAGACGTTGGCAGAACACCGCAATGAACACTTGGCAGTTTCTCATCTGAAAAGGAAGCTAATTGCTCCTGAAGTTTTCAACAAACTGCCAAATGTTCACTCCCATTAATATATGAATAGATATCAAGTTTTGGCTCATCTTAAACGGGATATGTCTTCACAAAACAAAGAAGTAATTGCCCCGTCCCCTCAGATATGCAGAAATTTACTGAGCTTATCACTCAGAGAACAACCAGTATGATCATTGCTCAGAAGGATCTGGGAATGGTAAGGGACGATGATGTGTCATTGGCTGAAAAAGCTTTTCACGAGGCAAGTTACACTGCTGGAAAAGCAGATGCCATACTAGGCCCATTGGCAGAGCTCACTGATAAGGAAAAGGGACTTATCAAACAAAATCAGGAGCTCAAGGCTGAAATTCAGAAGTTGGTCAATGCCTACAACTACTTGCAAAAGAATTTTGAGTCCCTCTCAGATTCTTTTGTGGTACTTAGTCAGTCAACAATGACTAAGGGGGAAGAATTTGGATCTGATCAAGGGAGAGAAAAGAAGAAATCTAGAGTTGGTGTCGCTCAGAAAGGAAGAGGAAATAAGAAAACTTCCCAGCCACCACTCAGAATAAATGATCCCTCACCAAATCAAGCTGCTTTGCAAATAGTAGCTACTTCCCAGCAGCCAACTGAAGAAACTACAATGGTAACAAGGGCCATGGCAAAAAGACCTCCAAGGAGTACCAAGGCTCCAAGGAGAAGACAAGTAAGAGGGATTGATGAATCTTCTGAAGAAGAAGAAGGAGGTCAAATCAAATCCCAGTGCAATGAAGAAGGCTGCAAAAGTCTCACAAAGATTAATCTTGATGATGATGATGAAGAGACTGATGAAGATGAAGCTCCTCTTCACAGAAAAAGGAAAATTGATAGCCTAACTGAGCCCACAGCTGCAAAGCCTTTAGCAGCTAATACACCCTCTGTAAATACCATGTCAATCCAGAGTGGTTCTTCAAGCAATCCCCCAAAGGAGAATTCTAGACAAAGAAGGAACAGACTGAGAGCTGAACAAAGAAAAAGTCTACTTCCACTCAGGCCAGAAGAAGCCAAAATTGAGTATGTGAAGAATGACAACAATTCCTCTGTCTACAGGTGCATTAATCAGAAGAATGGCTACTGGATTCTGGAACTCAAGCACTTACTGGTAAATTCAAGGTTTCCAGAACCAATCCATAAACAGCTCATGGCATGGAGAAAAGATAAGCCAATCTTGATTAACACCAACCACATCAAAGCATGGTTGGATTTTGAAGTAATCAAGAGAACTGAAGCCATGAAGAAGGACCTCTCTGATGAATGTCCTTATGGAAAGCCAGATGATGTGCAGAATTCCAACCTTCATGGAGCAGCACAAGAGCAAGACTTGCGGTGGAACCCTATGAGTCCTTCTACTTAACTGAAGATCAATACAAGGGTGACATCAGATATCTGAAGATCATTTATGAATACATCAAGCTATCAGATATCAGAATCGAGCATGCCTGGAAGTGGGGAAAGTATCTGTGGGTCAAGCATTTTGTCAAGAGAAATCCCACCAAAACCTACAAGGAAGTCTGTGGATTTGCCAGAGACACAGAGATGATTATCAGAACTCTTCTCTATGACTACTCTGATGACATAAAAAGGTTTGGTGATAGGAAATTTGCAAACTGATCCATGGAACTGTTTTGAAGACTTGAAGAATTTTTGAAGACTTGAAGACTTGTCATTTAGAATGTTCACTTGGAGCTTGGTAATTCCTGTTGTTTTATTTGACTAAGTAGTTTCTATGATTTTGCTGATTGATCTTTTCTGTTAAATCTTGAAAAAGTTATATGTAAGCTTTCTCTGTGTCATATCTGATGAACTTACTCTCAGATATCATTTTTTAAATAAAAGATAACTTCTCAGCAAAGATCACACCTTGTGATTTGGTTGATGTTTACTTTATGCACTTAATTATATGAATTAAAAGATCATAAGAAATGATTAAGTGGTGGATTGTTTCCTCATCCAGATTTGTAATAGGTCAGATAGTCATCGTTGACTGATCAAAATGGGGGAAATTTGTTAGGAATATATGTTTAGATTTTGATCAGCAACCTAATGACTTATCTTAGCTCAGAAAGGTGACTAGTACTCTTAGTTCACTTGAACACTGTAAAAGAGGAAACTCACTAAGTATGATAGTCTATTAAATCTTGTATAGGATGTTAGGTCTCAAAATGTAATTTTTATTTTCTGAAGAAGACCAAGAAGAAGGCATCCAGCAGGAAAAGATCAACAGTTTTGAAGATTTGATGACTGCACAAGATTGTCAAGACAGGGTTTTCCAGAAACCATGACCGAGATATCTTGAAGAAACAAGTGTTTTGAAACACACGAGTTGCAAAAGATATCCGAGAATAAAAGGTTTTACGAGACAGAAAGTGCCCACAGATATCTACACTCAGATACCTTGGACATAAAATATGCTTCTGAAAAAGAAACATATTATAACAAGTTGTTTAAACAAATGATATCTGGAGCTATGATGATCTCTGGAAAAGAACATGCAAAGTTTCAGAAAACTCTGATTGTATAAAGACCTCTGATACCATGCATAGTTCCGTTGGCACTACAGGACAAAATATAGTACAGTGCATTAAATGCATGTACGTAAATGTCGAACAAAATGGTAGCCGAAGAAGAAGACAAACTCACATAAGATTACTATATTCAGATATCAATAGTTTGAATTTGATTTAAGCCTAACGGATACTATTCAAACGGCACTCAAATTCATCTATAAATATCAACACTTAGACTGCTTGAAAAGACACACAGAACTTAGAACACTAAACTTACATTGAATACTCTCACAAGCTCTCTCAAGCAAACTACTTACCTTCAAGCTTTCTGTTGCGACCAAAGCTCTTGATTCTAAGTAGCACAAAAGTTCTAAGTGTCCTGATCCTTAACGAGCATTGTTATCTGTGAAAGAGCTGAACTAAGATTTCATATCTAAGCTTCATTCTCTTTAACACTTACCATAGACTTGGGTCAGTATAGAACAGGATACCATACATTGCAAAGTGTATTAAGTATACTTGATTCACAGAGCTATCTGAATAACTGAACAAGTTATTAAAGAAGCTCACCTGACAAACAAACCTAAAACCAACACCATTTACGGCGTGGAGTACATGAAGTACTTAGTTTGAGAAACTAAGGAATAACTCCAAGGTTGCTGAGCACAGGAAGTACTTAGCTTGGAAAGCTAAGGAATAGCTTAAAAAGGTTTCTGAGTATAGGAAGTACTTGGCTGAGGAAGCCGGGGAATAACTCAGGGAGAACACTTGGTTGGGAACCTAGTGCTTTTAGGAATCTAAGAAAAGATATCTTTAAGGTTACCTCATTTATCTTAGTGGATTCTAGGTCTGAGAGAGACCGGAGTGGATTAGTTGAAGGATTACGCCACCTTCAGATACCACTATAAAAAGACGTGTTATTTACTCTCTGCAGTTTATTACTTGTTTTACTTATATTGCAAAGTACTTACACTTATCTTGCTGAACACGTGCACTTATCTCAGAAGTCTTCCGCTCTCTGAAAATAAGTATCAGATATCTTTACAGATATCTGAGAAACTGTGCTTATCGACAAAAGTTTTAAAAAAGACTATTCACCCCCCCCCCTAGTCTTTTACTTTGCCGTTATCTGGACCAACAAACGTTGTATTTATATTTTTAATAAAATTACGTAAATAAATATGAATGGAAGTATCAAAATTTCATAGAGTTTAAAGATATTGAAAACTCTACTACTGTCGGATGTTTATTCTGGAGCAATCTTATGATTGGGGATCCACTAGGAAGCTTTCCGGTGTGCACATGGTGAGGATAAAGTTTGTAGAAAAGGAAATGTGTTAGTTTTTAGGGCCAAAGTCACATGGAGACAGTGCATGAATCGTGTTGGTCCAAATGGTTGGGCGACCAATAAGGATACGATTCGCTATATATGATATCAAAAGCGGGATAGGCCCCAAATCATACTCACATAGTATGAACTCCTCTGGATGATTCCAAAAAATAGATTATGCATGTGAAGCTCCGGTCCAAATCAGATACACATGTGAGATATAGGTGTAGTGTAGCCCAAGTCATGATCAACCACGATGCCTATAAGGTAGGGTAATGGCCAGGTCGTTACAGGGTTATTACGTGATAAATTTGCAAAATGACATTGCTCGACGCAATTATTCTACGATAACACTCATCATGTTCGGCATGACAACTATTCCGACGGGATTATTATGCGACAATTTAGAACAATGATAGTGTTTCACAAGATTTTGCACAAATATTTCCATATAATTTTGTTTATCTATTATCATAAATAAGAGTGAGGGGCATTTAAATGGGTATGGGGTTGAATCATATTTTAATTTCGTAGTCTATTCTTACAACCAATCTCTCTCACACGTTTACATCTACATCCCCACCCTTACTCAGTCAATAGTCTGTTGTATGTTGCGCTCTCTAGAGTTCGTAGCATGAAGGAACTAAAAGTATTTGTTTAAGATCAAGAGGCATATGGACGGTTGTTATGTATCAGCATGCGAAGCCATGTGGAGGATATTAGAATTCCCTATGCATTATAGGATTCCTGATTTTGAGTGATTGCCGTTTGATTTGGAGAATGAGCAGTTTGTTCCCTTCAAATACATGCTAGATGTCGTCAACAAAGCCACTGTCAAACAATCGCAGTTCCTGCAGTGGTTCGAGCTGAACAAAGTAGATCCTCGAGCCCGGAAGCTGTATGCTGAGGTTCCTCGATATTATTGTTGGAAAAATGATCATAGAATATGGCCCCATAGAAATTCAAAGAAACATGTCGTCAGTAGAATGTATAATGGTCCAATGCCGACTGGGGACATGTACTACATGAGACTTATGCTCAATCATGCTAGGGATGTGCCATGTGCTTCGACAATGTTAGAACTGTCAACGGGTTCTGCACGAGTCTCACAAGGATGCATGTGGGGCTATGGGTCTCTTATTTGATTATGGAGAGTATATTAGTAGTTTGGAAGGGGCAAGGTATGGGGATTTGCGAGTTTCCTACGCCATTTTTTCGTAATTAAAGATTATATAGTCCATTCAAACATCCAATAGCAATCAATTTGAATTTTTTATGTAATTGTCATGTAACAATAGTGAATTCTCCATGTAGGTAGGAAGCTCACCGATGAACAAATTAAAAACATTTCTCTCATGGAAGTAGAGAAGTTACAAAAGAGAAATTACAGCATTCCAAGATCATTTGACGGTATGCCTGTGCTGGACGAGTCCGTTATAGACAATGTGACAAGACCATTCATTTTGGATGAGAAGTTGTTATGATAGAGTTGCAATGATAGTAGATCATGATGGTTTGTACCCAGGATTGATTGATGAACAACGTGGAATATATGAGAAAATTATGTCAATCGTCGATGGCCAAAATGGCGGAGTATTCTTCTTATATGGCCGCGGAGGGACCGAAAAAACCTTTTTTTATGGAGAAGGTTGTACTCTGGTTTGAGGGCTAGAGGAGATATTGTACTTCCAGTGGGATTGCATCACTCCTTCTTCCTAAGGGTAGGACGACGCATTCGAGATTCGGGATACCATTGTGATTTCACAAGGACTCAACATGAAATAAGCTCAAACATGATTCAGAGGTGACATGACTGCTCAAGGCAACTCGACTTATTTGTGAGAGGAGGCTCCCATGACAAACTGATATTGCTTTGAAGCGCTCAATAGGAGTTTAAGAGATGTGATGGTCCATTCAGATGAGCCATTTGGTGTGGTGTGGTTATTGTCTTCAGTGGGGAATTGAGAAAAAACTTTTACCCATTATTCCAGGAGGAAGTAGGTATGATAAATATGATATTGTGAGCGCCGCTATATGCTCATCTAGGATATGGATGCATGTGAGGTGCTTTGACTGACAAAGAATATGAGATGAAGGTAAATGACACGTCGTATCTATATACCACGTATACGTTTTCCATATTCAACTTGTCTTTTCTAACGTCCTACACAGTCTGGTTTTTCATCTTTCGAGATTCAAGATGAAAGAATTTATTGAGTGGATACTACATGTCATGATGGCACTTCGGTGAAGCTAATTACGGTGAGGTTGATATCAAGATCCCCAAAGATTTAATTATTCGAGAACTAAGTCATCCAATTCCAACCATTGTCGATAGTACATACCCTTCGTTCTTGGATCACTTAGCCGATCCATCAATTGACCCTGAATATTTCACCATTGGGTTATCTTTTCACCTACAAATGAAATAATTGATGAGATAAATCAATTTGTCATGTCGAAGATGTCCGGAGATAGTGTTGAATATTTGAGCGCGGATAGTAGGGTTGAGCACCGTGTTAGACCCAAACTGGCTCTAAATCGACCAGATGATAGATGGTCACCCGTTCTCAATCCGAAACTTGGACCTGTTTGAATGGGTTCGGCCCGGAACAGATTAGGTAAATTCGGGTCGATCCGGGCTGGACCTATTCTAGCCAGGTTTACCTTTTAACTGATTTTTTTAAAAAAAAAATCCAATTGCTAAGCACCAGAAGTATATGACTGTCATCACTCATGAGAATACAAGAGTAGTAAAGTAGCAAGACTAGGTTTATCAATCAAATCCCATCATTTCTTTGGGATTATCAATTATGTGAAAGAATTCATGATGCCTCATAGCCAAGACATCAATATCGACAAGAGAGTGGAACAGATTAGTGGCGGAGGTGAGGCGCGAGAGTGGTGGAGTAGTGGAAGAAATATACTAGAAGGAGGCACCGTGGACAGAGGCGGCAAACGTGAGGAGGAGCGACATGAGTAAGGGCTGACGTGCGGCCGTTTGGGTCTTCTTAGGATATGTGATTATGTTTTTGTGTCGTGTGTAGTATGAATTAGGGAATGAGTGACTAGGGTATGGAGGAATAAATATGTATTGTATATTTTTAATGCATTACTTTTACAGGGCTGGCCCGGTCCGAGTTAGAACCCGGATTTTGAGAAGACATAGACCCGAATACCACATCAAATTTATTGGTCCGGGTCCGGTCCATTTATGATCAACCTTAGGAAGATGAAAATGAGAACGGTCTCAAAGATGTTTTCACTGTAGAATTTATCAACATCATTAATTACTCTGGATTGCCGAACCATATAATTTTCCTGAAGGTTGCGTGTATGATAATGCTTCTAAGGAATATTGATCAGGCTTCCGGGCAATAGCACAGGGCTTATAGTTACTAATCTTTGGAAACATATCATCGAGGCAAGGATGATATCTGGAATCAACGCGGGCCAAAAGGTTTTCATTCTGAGGATGATGGTGACCCCATCCGACGAGACGAAGTTCCCTATCGATTTTGATAGGAGACATTTCCCATATCTGTCTGATTTGCTATGACTATAAACAAGAGTTAAGGATAATCTTTCTCATACATCAGCCTCTACCTCCCATCACCAGTATTCTACCATGGTCAATTATATGTTGCTCTCTCTAGAGTTACCAAGGGATTGAAGATATTGATTTTCACGAAGAGGGTACGTGACAATCAATTAACGTGGTATAAAAAGAAGTGTTCGAAAAGGTATAAGGTGAATTTATCGTTTATGTGTATCAAATTTAGAAACTTTTTTTAACACCGACCAGATTTTACATATGTTTGTGTTCAATTTCATTAATTCACATCTTGCACTTTTTTTACAGGTATTGGATGACTTCCGATGCAATGTTGAAGAGATTTGATTATGCATTTTTTACATTATAGTTTTTATATGTTTTTTCTCAATGTCGACATGTTATTATAAAATCTAGGGGTTATTACATATACCCCCTGTTAGATAGGGACATTGCATCTAAGCATCAGTTAATTCAACAATTACATCTAAATCCAAAAAGTTGATTTTTTGTTGACTAGCTTATAAGTTGAAATTCCTTAGTGGACAAACAAACAGGTCCTTAGTTTATTTTACCCCCTTTTCGATTTTAATACACAATAATGTCCAAAAAATAAATAAAAAATGGAAAAATAATTTAGGTTGAATAAAAAATTATGAACAATAAATAAAAAATAGAAAAAAATATTTTTTGAAAAATAAATAAAAATTAGAAAAGTTATTTTAAAAAATATGAAAATAAATAAATAATATAAAAATAATTTTTTTTGGATAAAAATGAAAAATAGAAAAATGATTTGAAGAAATAAAAAAGAAATTACTAAATAAAAATTGAAAAATAAATAATGACATAAAAATGTTTATAAAATAAAAAATTATGAAAAATAAAATAAAAATATAAACAAATGTGAAAAACAATATAACATTAATTAACACATGTTTCCTTTCACTTCCATGGAAGTTCCATCCATTACAGGAAGGTGAAGGTGATTTGTTAGAGATATGTGAGTGAAAAATAATAAATATAAACTAATTAATAATTTAAAAATTTTATCAATTATGAAAAATAAATAAAAAACTGAAAAATAATTTAAAAAATAAAAAATTCTGAAAAATAAATAAATAACAGAAAAATTATTTAAAAAAAGGTATTGAAAAATAATTGATAACTGAAAAGGCATTGAAAAATTAAAAATTAAAAAAAAAAACATAAATTTGTCTAAAAAATAATGAAAAAAAATAAAAATACAGTATCCATTAACCCAAATTTTCAATTTTAAATTTTTAAATTTTTTTTTATCATTTCACGTTCATGGAAGCTCCGACGGAGCTTCCGTGCTTCCTGCCATGGAAGTTCATCCGTGGAGTTTCCAATAAAGTTAAATAAAAATTAATAAATTAATAAATATTATTATTTAAAATAGGAAGAGCAATCATGATTGGACTGATCTCTCTCCATGCCCTCCTAATCGTGTAAGAATGATTTTATTTTGGAATTTTACAAAGTTTTTAAAAATTTTGGAATTTTACAGGGACTTAATTGAGGGTTTTAAAAAATTGAAAGGGCTATCCTATAAGAATTAGATGAGCCCTGGGGATCACGACTGTAATTTAGAAGTTCTCATTATTTAAATAGATGCCATTAAGTATTAAAAACAAGTATGAAGTTTTAGAAATTGTAAACTATCCTTCAACCTTTTTATATTTATATGTTTGATAGGTGAAAATTGAAATTAAACCTCCAAAATGTTTAAAAATCAAAATGGGACCCTCCTGAACATTTACATACAACCACTAATTAAGGTATCTTAATATACAAGTTAATTAATAATAGGTTTAAATATAAATTATATGTAAAAAAATCAATTACATCCAAGTCCAAACGTCATCAATAAGTTAAGCCTGTTTGGCTAAAACTAAAAGCTGATATTTAAGCAGGGGTAAAAATGACTTTTCCTGGTTTTAATTCGCAAAAAGTCAAATTCGTGGACCTACATGTAATTGATTTATATCGATCAGGACTTGCATGTTATTGTTGATCTAACTGGTACCCAGGTGTAATTAGAACATCTAAAAGGGGTACTGGATGAAATTCACCCTAAAATCTATTAATTTTTTATTTTTAGTTTTGCCACCATGCCCCGTCGAGTATCGACGGGCCATTGACTAGTATCAATATGAAAAGAAGGCTATTTCAAGCCTTGTGGTTAAGTCATGTCACATGCTACCTTGCAGAATACTTCACTCTGATTGGTTGAAATTAGTTAGTGTTGACCAAACGAAATTAACTGATTGGCTATGAAAATAAAAAACGCTTACTGTATATTCCATCACTTACTGCCGCCCAGACATCAAAACCTATGGGTGACACTTATTCTTTCAATTAATTCTTTTGCATATCAATATCAATGCCCAATTCTATCTTTGATACCTATTCTCTCTTCTCCTACAATTCTTAAAACATCATATTTCAATCGCTTCTCCCCAGTTCGATCACGAAGCCATCTCCGCCTCTCATTCTTCGACAAAGCCGCCGTCGTATATCTTTCCACCAATCACGCCACCAATCGATGGACTTCGACTTCCCACCAATCGATCGACTAACAATCAATCTTTGGCGTTTCCCCAAATCTCAGTTTCCAGGTATAAAATTTCACTGACTGACTAATTTGTTTGCAATATATCTAATCATGCTTTTTGTCAGTCATAATACCAATCGATCCTTCGCTGAATTCACTCCAGGTTTGAATCTTAAAGTTAGAGGTAATGGAAGAAGCTGGACTCACAAATACGGTTCTATATGGGCGGCCCTCAATTGGTATTGATTCGATTCAATGTGCTTGTGAAATGAATGTAAAAAGCCTGAGGTATGGCGTACCCTATTTGTGAAATATGTCAAAACATTTATGTGATGTTATGGAGGTTTTGATAAGAAGTTTCAATTTTTAGTTTGAGTTATGGTTCATCATCATCATTATAATTATCATTTTGTCGAGGAACGATTCAAATTTCATTTAAAAAGACATGTATAACATAGACATACAGCTTATGAGTACTCGAAGATAGATGACTACATCTTAAACTATCACTACTGTTATTATGAGGCAACATATGAGCTAGCAAATTTACATTTCTCATATGAGCGGCTTTGAATAACTGGATGTGTGTTATCGTAGTGCATGTCACCAATTATTTATCTATTAGTCTATCACCTTGGATATAAACATTAAGTTTGGTTGTATTGGATTATTAAGGCTATTCAGTATTGCCAATTGTCCGTGTGTTTAAAAAATTAATACTGAGGGAATAGGAAAAGTAAGTGAGGGAATAGATCAAGTATGAAAGAGGGTGTTTAAAAAAATTAATAAATTGAGATAGTGGTTTTCCAAAATAAACCCAAAAAATGAAACGTTAAACTTAAGAAAAAAAAAAACTACCGAAATTGCAAAAAGTAAACATTTAAAAGGAACTGAGGGAGTATTAGGCTCTATTGCATTTGTATATAGTGATTAAGTATTCAAGGTTACAGACTATCTATAGGAATTTAGTTGTTGCTGCCTTAGAAGTTCTAGCTTGAAGCATGAATCAGAAAAATCTGTGTTATTAATTAATTTATGATGCTTCATTGTAGTATTATCTTTGCATGGATAGTGCATACTCTGCCATCTGAATTCTAATTGGTAATATTTTTGCTCCAAATTTTTTAATAAAGTGATATAGGGTGGTTTATTTTCGATGTTTCAGCCTTCGGTGGGGATATGCTTTCTCTTTTTAATGTTTCATCCTTCGGTGGGGTAGTTGAACTTAATATAGTAAAGGGAGAATGGCTAATCCCATTAGTATCTACATTCTCTACTGTTGAGTCTTATTCTTCTATCAAGTGAAGTCCTATTGGGATAGCTCCTTAAGAGAAAGTGAAGGAATAGCCACCCAGGAGATTCAAGGTAAACCACCAATAGACGAATAGTTGTTTCGCCAGCAAGTTTATGAATAAATAATTTTTGGAAAAGAGTCAAGCTCTGTAAATGGCTTCAGTTTTTCTCTATAGCCCATTTAAGCCAATATGTTGAAAACGATGTTTACTTTATTTGATTTAGTGATGAGCATTCCATTGATTCATGTAAATGTTGCTTACTACCAATGGGGCAATGATTGATAGAACATAGTAGATCATCTTATTATGCTAATAATTGTAATCCTGGCATAGTTAACTAAATGTTGTTCTTATGATTGCCAGGTGTGCCATGGAGCTTGCTGAAGCAAGGCTATCCAGAAATAGTTTGTCATGATATGATAAAAGAAAACTCGGCCAGTTCGTTGGGAAGCAAGTTATTTGGTTGCAAAGATGTTGGTTGAAGATGCTTACTGAAAATTAGTATGATACTTGACTACTTGAGCATATGTTTGGGTTATTTGGCTATGTTTAATCTTTAGATGATATGTTATATTTTGTTTTTCTTGATCATCATCAAGTATGTCTGCGTATTCTGAATCAGGAGAATACTCACTTCGATGCATAATATTCTAATTAATAAAATGAACGGAGTTGTTCAATTTGGCATTATGGAGAGTAGATCCTTTGGTTTTACTGGAAATTATAAATTTAAATCCCATTTGTGCAAAATGTTTCAAATTAATTAGATGTAAGGAGTTGTTCACATTGGCAGTTGGAACTATTTGCAGCATTGCAGATGATCCGGTGCATCTTTCTTTATGTTCTGAGATTTCTTAAAACTACACCGATTGATCTATTTCAGAAATTCATGGATAAGAGTATTGGATCTGGGGATGCGATGTCGGTTTCTAAGAAAAGAATCTGGGCAGTGGGCACTCACAGCAATGACGGCTTGAGTATTCTTCATCGATGCATAGGTAATTCTTTGATTGCAACAGTTGTTTTTTCCCAAGATTATGCCATGTTATAAGTGAATTAAATGATTGAAGCCTTATGCTTAGTACTCCCGGTTAGTCGATTCGTGATTCTTCCTTATTTTCCTTTCGAAAATATTCTTCAGATTATGCATTGATATATTCTCGAGATAATGTTTAGACCTAATCTTCGACAAAAAATTGTTTTTATCACTTTCTAACCCGATGCTCAGGGTGAACGTTTATGGGATGAAGATTCAATCTCCATTCTCTGCCTTAAGTGAGTCTTATTTCTGCAGGTTGACAATGACGGCTATTTTATCAAGCCCCATAATGTTGGCTGTTATTTCGGTTTGTATAATATTCTTGCGGTTCTGCGTTGCATTCAAAAGTGGCTTTGGGGGGATAACTCTAATAATATGCAAGTTTCTTTACTCAGTTAAGAAGAAAAGCAAAATATTCTATATTTTTGTTGTTCATCCCTTAATCTGTACGGCCAAGATTCATTACTCTCCATGAACCATGTCTTAATCTGTTCATGGAGCTATTGCTCATTTCCAATCTTTATTTAGATAATTGGCTCCATACTAATTCCGCTGCTTTCCCTTTCTTCCTTTTCTACAATCTTGATCGAACAATTGCAGACAGAAGAAATATATCGTAGAATCAAAGACATCGCAATCATCCTCAAATCGACAACGACCTAGAATCTCTCTCATCCAATGGAACTTAGATCGATTGGAATACACATGAAGTAAAACTCTAGAATATCCTTCACCGGTGCAAGACTCCGAAGGCTCAATTCACTGCTCCGCCGACGTCCTCCGTGTGATTATGAGTCAAGCAACCTCTGATCCGAGCACAACATCCAATCCATGCATATTCTCAAGGACAACGAGGTTCATGTCATTCGTGGAACCTACAAGGGTTGTGATGGTAAGTTGGTGCAGATGTATCGAAAGAAATTGGTCAATCAATTAATCAAATGTTAATTATCATGGAAATCGAAGAAGAGTCAACATATTTGTAGATGATTTAACAGTAGACTAATTTCCTTACCATATTAATATCCAACACATTCAATTCCTTTACAAGCTAAACCAACAACTGGACTACAGTGATCTTCATGTCTCTGTCTTTACTACCAAAGTGAGTGTTAGATCAGTCTTTCCATTTAATTTCAATTGTGGAGCTTGTGTATGCTACTATGAGTTGTTAATTATGAGGATTGGCAGAAGATTAGATACTGGACAATTTATTCCAGACTATAACTGTGACATATTGGTCATAGTACATTGTAGATTTAAATAATGAGAGAACTCTATTTTTTTAAGGTACTTGATGATTACTCTGTATATCCTGCACTTCAATTATTGATATCCTCTTTAAATGTCATTGTTATAAAAAAATTACAATTTCCCTACCTTTTAAGTTTGTAAAATTTTCTTCTTTCCTTCGCTATGTATACGTCTAAATTGTGTATTGAATTACTTCATGAACATGTGGATGCTCCAATAAATTGTAGTTATATTTTAAATTGCAATTTGGTGATTATCCATTTTTCAACTGTGCAGATGGTAAAATCCGATTCACCTTTACTTCCATGCGCCTTAGAGGTACTGGGTGCACGAGTGTACATAGAATTTTGCAATTATTTATTGTCATTGCACACTCCTTTATTTTTTTGAGTTTAAATTGTTATTTACCGAATATTGAACATTAGTGTGCTTAGTACACCATCTTCCTATAAATCCTTTCAACCGATAAATTAACCAGGTTTCATTTCGTAAAGTTCTATATCTTGCATTATACTTATTTTGGCTATGGATAACATCTTGATTACATATTTGTACTATTGCTTATTTGATGGATGGGGACGTGTTTGATTAATGAAAAAAAAAATGGTTGAAGTTTATTTAGCCTTTGGATAAACAAATGTGCGACTCTATGGATTGCATATCAATTGCTTCTTGACTACCTTTTCTTTTTCTCCGAGGAAGTTGCTTCTTTCTTGACTTCTTCAAAGATTGCTTATTCAACTTCTTCACATATATTGGGTAACAATCTATAATATTTAATTTCTATCGAGGGTTTAATCACGTTACCTGTCCGGAGATAGCCGAAACATTAGCTGTTGTTTGCGGAATGGAGTTGGCTTTACAACAGGGATGGCTGGACATTGTGCTTGAAAGTGATTGTTTGGTGGTAGTTAAGGCTCTGAATTCTACTATGCCATCTCTACCTATTGCGGGGTATTTCACTGAAGTCATGAAGAATATAGTGTTGCTTTTTCATAGTTGTTCATTTAGTCATGTAATGAAATCTGGAAATAGTTTGACTATGATATTGATCAAAAGGTAGATGAGGATAGGGATGGAGGATTTGTGCTTCCTTTTTAGTTTTTTCCCTGACATGTACTTTGGCTTTTGCTGATCATTATTGAATGAATTTTTTTTTTTTAATTCTAAACTTTAGCATGGTGTATTAGTTTTACTGATTACAAATGGCCATTTTACCAAGTTATTTAAATATGCTTTATATTATGTAAACCAATCATGGTGATCTATACATGATGATATTTTGAGAGCTGATAGCCAAATTTAGTTTGCGCTCTACTAGATACTCCCTCCGTCTCGTAAAATTTTATACATTTTTCATTTTTATGTCTACATAACTTTATACATTTCTAAAAAAGTAAGGTGCGACAAACCCAACAAATGAAAAAAAAAATCTCACCATTGCACCTTTTACCACTTTTTTACACATTTTCCACTAAAATTATAGTAGTACCCATTTTACCACTTTTTACCATTTATTTTAATTTTTCACTAAATACACGCATCAACATTAATATATAAAATTCTCCGGGACACATGGATTACATAAAAACACTGTTCTCTCATTCCGACACTCTTTTGATTTGATTTTTTGCCCTTTTTTTCCTCCAAATATTCTACCAAAATCCTATGAATTCGCAATATGATAGGCTACAGAACAACTCCTATATAGAATTCGCAAAAAGCATAATGAAACTTTATTCATGGGTATTGTTACAGATGCACAATAATACTACGTTACTTCCATTACAAACTCACTAACTTTTTTTTACTTTATATTATAAACTACCTGACCTATAAAAGTAAAGTGTCTACTAACTAATTATTTATTCTTTTCTTTCATACTTTATGATCACTTTATTCATTCTCATTTTTTCGATTTTGTCTACGGTGCCGCATGTTGTTGTGCCTCCTGATGCTTTAAATGTTGTACCATATACAATATATGTTGCACTGTACAACACATCTAAGTACCAGGAGGCACAACATGTGACACGGTAGAGGAAACCCATTTTTTTCACCAAGTTACAATTTTATCAAATACAATACAATTCACAAACTAATATCATATTAGTTTTACTTAATCCAAGATAAAGCAATTCCTTAAAAAGTTATGAATGGAACGAAAGGAATAACATAATCTCAAATGTTGTTTCAAGAAAAACAAAACAAGAAATCTCAAAGCAGAGTAGTCTAGAATTACAGCGACATCACAGGAAAAGTTCATGGATCTTGCATTTACGCAACCTTTATAAACTTAGACGAGCTAGAGATATCCAAACCCAATAGGGTTAGCTTCATGAGGCATATGAAAAATCAGCCAACATCAAGGCGTCAGCAATATCTTCCACTCATCAATTGATGGTACTACATAATGCTACAATCCCGTTAATTTTAATTGAGAAATGCTATGATAATGTGCAGTGAGAGCATTGCACGACGGTTTATATCCACGGTTGGCATATGATTAACGTGGAATATATGGAAAGATTACATATGATATCGATGGTCGTAATGGTGTAATGTTTGTAATAGCTATGGAGGGATCGAAAAAACCTTTCTATAGAGGACATTGTGCTCTGGTTTGAGAGTGAAACACCCAAAATTTTCAAATACGTTTTAGAAAGTTTAAATGGATTAAGAACGCTACTCATACCAACAAAGTGCATCTTTCTTCTTGGTAATTCATCCATAAGAACTTCGCACTTAAGTGTGCTTGCTATGGAACAATCTTAGAATGAGTGACCTACTGGGAAGTCTACGAGTGAAAACAAAGTACGCGGAAAAATATGTTTTAGTATAGTAGGGCCAGCATATCACGCAGAGAGCAGTACAGGAGTACCCGATGACAGCCCACAAGGGGACGGGCATTACGAATTGTATCAGGGCTACGCTAATCCAAAACCGGCAGGGGGTGGATGCTTGGTCTAGGCAAGACGCAAGGAGGACGTTGCACAATATGAGGGGGTGAATGTAATGCCCAAAGTTTCAGAGAGTTTAAATGGATGGAGGACGCTACTCATGCCAACAAGGTGCATGTTTCTTTTTCTAGAATCCATCAATAAGAACTCCATGGTTAAACGTGTTTTCTCTAAAGCAATCATATGATGTGTGGCGTACTGAAAAATCTCCCCATGCGTGCACGGGCAAGTGAGGACAAAGTGTGTGGAAAAGAACATGTGTTGGTATAGTGGGGCTAGCATATCACCTTGAGAGTAGTCCAGGAGTAACTGCGTTGGCGAAACGGTCGGAGATCTAGCGTCGACCAACAAGGGGACGAGTTTACAAATGGTATCAAAGCCAAGCCAATTCGAAGCCTACAGGGGTGGAAGGTTGGTCTATGCAAGGCGCAACGAGAACGTTCTACAATTTAAGTGTGAGTGAATGTAACGCCGTAGATGTTCAGATAAACTTCAGAGAGCTTAAATGGATTGAGAATGCTACTCATACCAACAAGATGTACATTTAATTTCAGGAATCATTCATAATAACTCCATGGCTAAGCATTCTTGCTCTAGAGAAATATTAGAATAGGTGATGGAAAGTCTCCTAGTGCGCACATGGGTGAGGACAAAATGTCATAGGAAAGAACATGTGTTAGTACAATGAGGCCAACATATCACAGGGAGAGCAGATCAGGAGTACCAACGTCGACCCAACGGGTTAGGCCTCGGCCCACAAGGGGACGGTTTGTTACAAATGGTATCAAAGCCAAGCCAATCCAGAACCATGAAGGGGTGGATGATTGGTTTAGGCAAAGCGTAATGTGGACATTGTGCAATTTAAGAGGGGGTGACTGGGACGCCCCAATGTTTCAGCGTGCTTAAAAGGATTGGTAACGCTACTCATACCAACAAGGTGCACCATTCGTTTCGGGATGGTTTGTTACAAATGGTATCAAAGTCAAGCCAATCTAGAACCCGGAAGGGGTGGACGATTGGTTTAGGCAAAGCGTAATGTGGACGTTGTGCAACTTAAGAGGGGTGAATGGAACGCCCCAAAGTTTCAGAGTGCTTAATTAAAAGGATTGGGAATGCTACTCATACCAATAAGGTGCACCTTCATTTTGGGAGTCCATCCATAAGAACTCCATAGCTAACTATGCTTGTTATGGAGCAATCTTAGGATGCGTGACTACTTGGGAGTCTCCCGGTGCAAGCACGGTTGAGAAAAAAGTGCACGAAAAAGAAAGGTGTCGGTACAATGGGGCCAGCATGTCCCCGGAGAACAATCTAGAAGTAAACGCACCGGCCCAAGTGGTCAACCTCAGCCTACAAGGGGGGCGGGACGTTACAGAGGGCTATAGTATATATTGTACTTCCATATGTATATAGTGGGTTGCATCACTCCCTACTTCCAAAGGGTAGGGCGGCCCATTTGGGAATCACCATGACTCAACATGCAATAAGCTCAAACATGATTGAGGGGTCACCGGACAGCTCAATGAGTCTGGGCTAATAAATTAGCACGAGGCTCCCATGACAAATATGCATTATTGAACCGCTTGATAGGAGTGTGAGGGATTTCATGGGTCGTTCCGGGGAGCCTTTTGGTGAGGTGATGATTATCGTCGGCGGGGTCTTCCAAACAGATTTTGCACATTGTTTAAGAAGGGAGTTAGGTATGCTATTGTGAACGATGCTATATGCTCATCCAGGATATGGAATGCATGTAGGGTGCTTGAGTTGATGAATAACATGTGATTGTGGGAAAATGTGTAATTTAAAACACCATTTATACTTATCTTATATTCAACTGTTTTTTTCAAACGTCCCATTTAATTCTATATATTCTGGTTTGTCATCTTCCGATATTCAAGTGACGGAAGAATTAGCTGAGTGGATAAAAAAGTCGGTGATGGTGTTGTTAGTGAATCAAATGATGGTGAGGTTGATATCACGATCCCTGAAGATTTACTTATTCGAGATGAAGTCATCCATTTTAACCATTGTAGCTAGCACATGTACGTCGTTGTTGGGTCACTTAGTTGACTCATCATTTGACTGGAGTATTTTCCTCATTGGTTCGTTCTTGCACCCACAAATGACATATATGATGAGATTAATTAATTTGGCATGTCAAATTTTAATAGAGAACGTGTTGAATATTTTTGTGTGGATAGCATTGCTAAAGTCAATGACTCTAAGGACGGTCCTGAACATACTATTTTTCAGTAAAAATTTGTGACGCCCCAAAGTTTCAGAGAAAGGGTTGAGGTCGCCACGAGGTGCAAATTTCTTTTCAATATCCATCCATAAGAACTCCAAAGTTAAGCGTGCTTACTCTGGAGAAATCTTAGTATGGGTGACCCACTTGGAACTCTTTCGATTCGTGCACCAGTGAGGAAAAAGTATAAAGTAAAGGATATGTGTTGGTACAATGAGGCCAACATACGACACAAAAAGCAACCCATGAGTGACTACGTCGGTCCAAGGCCGGGTCTCGGTTGATTACTGGTCGGGTTGTTACGAATGATATCAATGCCAGGTCAATCCAATACCCACAAAGGGTGGAGGTCGCACAATTTGAGAGGGGGTGAATGTAACACCCCAAAGTTACAGAGAAATTAAAGGGATTGGGAACTCATACTAATAAGGTGCAACTTCTTTTCGAGAATCCATACACAAGAACTTTAGAGTTAAGCATGCTCGCTATGGAAAAATCTCAAGATGGTGACCCACTAGGAAGTGTACCAGTACGACACGAGTGGGGACAAAGTGCACGGAATAGGACATGTGTTGACACAGCCGCGGGTCCAACATATCAACCGGAAAGCAGCCCATGAGTAACTGCACTGATCCAAAATGTCACTACAAAAAATCTGTTTTTCTGTGACGAAATATTTTGTCACCGGACAATGAAAAAGCATCACCTAAGTGTTTTCGTGATAAAAATTATCGTCACGCATTTCGTCACTGAAAGCCCGTCACAAGATCTATAAGGTGACGACATGTTGATGTTGTCACCACAACTTCTGACGAAAAATAGATCGTCACTGTATATTGTGACGACTGAATAAATTGTCACTAAAGAGTTGGGTGCGGTGACATTTTTTTGTCAAGGAATGTAAAAAATTTGTCAGCAAATGGTCCTACTCGTCACCGAAAGTTTTGTCAGTGTCATCTCTCGTGGCAAACTTATTTGTCATTGTAAGGACTCCATGTGACAATGTTTCTGTCACTAAAGAAAAAGATTTTTGTCACTACAATTTTGTGTTCGTCACCACAATCTTACCTGGATCATTGTTGCAGTGACAAAATATTTCGTCATTGAATTTGAATTTGATAGTGACAAAACGTTTGTCACTGATTTATTTGATGATGTCACAAACTTTTATATCTCCAGTGACAAATTATTGTTGTCACGAGTAACTGAGCATCTTGACAAAGAATGTCATCACGTGAAAGTATATTTTTGTCATTGTTTCACTTTTTTCACCTACCACATTTGTGACAAAATAAATGTCATAGGTATTTACCAGCACTGTTACTACATCAATTTGCATCCACATGTACATACATAAAACCATAACTTCAATATACATGGACAAAAGATTGAACTGGAACCAAACCAAATATTGAATTAAACTTTGTTCAATCTTGCCAATGTGTAACATGTCAAAAGAAAACATAAAGTTGTAAAATGAGACATACTGTAATATCAATTCCAATAAAAATTTAAACCAAATGTTTGCAATAATGATATATTGTCAAAAGAATGCCATCAATGTTCGCCACTAGCTTGTAAAAGTTCAGAGCTTGAAGAATATTTTTCAGAACTATCTTCTTTTTCCAATAGAGATGCAAGTGAACAATCTGCAAAATTGATAGAAAAAATAAGCTAAGTTAATAAAAACTGTAAGACAATAAGCTTAATAAAAACCAATATCCAAACAGTCAATATGAATATCCAAACAATAATGAACAATCACTCAATATGATCCTTTGTTAAGAAACATCCACAATATTTTTGTAAGACAACAAGCTCAGATAGAAAAAGGCATGCAAGATATAAATCTACCAAAGACCACCTTAATTCAGCAAAAAGTTAAAAAACTATCAAAATACTAGTGTAGACCTGCCCAAGCCTATCATCATTCTGCATTGAAATCACGTAACTTATCGTCAATAAACATAATCTAGTTCAGCCACGAAACAAAAGTACCATACACACAATACACAAACATAACTCACATCAAAACATCAAAATATAGTCTACTCATAATCTGACTTTCTGCCAACTAAGTTAAAATAAAAAAAAATAACTAGAGGGACTGAGACACATAGTGTTCTATGAAGGGATTGAGAAACAATTGTACAAAGTATTAAGGCAATACTTTAACTTTCTGCCAACTATGTCGAATAAACAAAACTCAAACGAAGGTTTACAACTAGAACAACACAAAATAGTCTACTATCCACTAACTAAGTAAAGAACAATGGGTCAATATGATTACTGTAGCAGAATATCCAAACAATCAGTCAATATGATTATATATATTTTACAAGCTTACTAAGACGAGTCAATAACCAAACATTATAGAAAACTATCAACCTACCTAAGAAAATTGAAAAAAAGTAGCAAGTTACGTCTCTCATAAAGAAAAGTTTGCCGACGTACCTTATTGCCTGAGAAAATTCTGTTGCATTAGTTCAATATGGTGTTGAAGAGTTTCAAACTTGCTATCATTTCTCTCCTTTTCCTCTTCCAATTTCTTTGAAAGGGAGCTAATCTTTCCTTCTGCATTCTCAAGTGCAGTTTGAGTTTCCTCAAGTTTTGATTGAGTTGCATCAAGTGCTGCTTGAGTTTCACTTAATTTCTCAGTCAATCCAGAATCTTGTTGTGCGCCGGATAAAAACTTAGAGCCTCGACCTGCCACTACCCCATATCCCATACCTTTCTGGTATCCTGATCGATATCCAAGAACCTCGACAAGAATTTGATCATCTGACTTAGGTTCTTCTCCTTCCAATAAAGATGCGTCTTTCAAGTCAACAATTTATTCTACAATGTAAATAGACAATTGATAATAATAATTATAGTTTATGAATATATAGTTAAATACTCCCTCCATCCCGGTTTCAATTACCTGCGGGGCAAGACATAAGTTTTAAGAAAAAAGTGAATAAAGTAGGAGAGATGGTAATAAAGTAGGAAAGAGATTGAATATAGTAGAAGAAATAGTGAATAAATAATGAAAGATAGTGAATAAAGCAAGAGAGATAGTCAATAAAGTAGGAGAGAGATTTTCCATTAAAGGAATAGGTAATTGAATTTGGGACGGACCAAAATGGAATACGGGTAAATGAAACTGGGACGGAGGGAGTATAAAATACTGTATTAATGGAATATAATATTACATAATCAGCCTCGTCCTTAGGATCCACAAATTTACCATGTTTATCAACGTGAGTGATCCTAAACAATTCAATCTTGCTTTGCTCATTCTCATGGTGTTCATGATTCACAATAATCAAAGAAAAAACAGCAGCATATCACAATTAATTTTATGGTTAAATAATTATTGTATAACTTAGATGGAGAGTTAAGAAATATAGTACAAACCATTTGCTCATAATAAGTTTGGTAGCTAATCCTTCCAGAAGTGTGTATGGATGTCATCTGTTCTCTATTTCTTTTATTTGTTGCTGACCGGTTCTGTATAAAGAATACATATCTTTGACAAGAGTAGAGAAATTATTTTTTATTGACACTACTACAAAATATGCACATTCCAATTAACTCATACTTAAAGTATCACTTCCAACACAATGCTACAAAGTTCATGACCAAAAGGGAAAAATACACGTACCTGAAACTTTTCACTCTCAAGCCAATCACAAACAAACAACCATTTCTCAAGTGTCACCTCTGGCCGTGGACTCTTTTTTCTTGGATCAAGTTGCTTCATTTTGAAATTGTCATAACATTCTTTCAATGTATTCCTCCATTGCCTATAACTTGAATGGAGCATGTAGTTAATAATATTTTGAATACGTTCACTTTCCCAGTCTTCAATATCGAACCATGTCTAAAAAATAAATTAAAAAGAGTGATATGTGAAATAACGGGTTATCAATGATTTCATAAACTAAAACACGCTAGTTTACATGTCTTGCGAAATCCATTTGTACACAGGTCACATTGAACTTCATCTGGGGTTTTATAGCAAGTATTATTGCATACAATGCAAGGACATTTCAGCATTCTATCAAGCCTTGTGTTATTTTGGTTTGCAAAGTTCATGAATGACTTGACACCCTTAACATATGTAGACGAAAACTTTTTATCATTAATCCACGTTTTATCCATACTTGTGTACCTATGAGATTAATAAATATTAAGAAAATAATGTCAAAGGTTCTTCAACATGTCTATAAGCACACGAAGAACATAGAAAATTGATTTTTGCCCAATAAGTGTGTGATTTATGCTTCTCATGCTATATTTATTTCCCTCTTCTATTAATAGTTATTACCATGAATGCTTGCAAACTGCTTTTTTTAGCAGAAAATACTAATTCTTATTCCACGAGAATAAACTACAGTACTTCAATGTAAATCAGAATGGTAAAAAGAATACTTGTTATTCATCTCACAACATACATGCAAGAAATAAGAATAACTTAACATGATGGCAACATTAGAGGGATTTTTAATGAATAATGACTTCAAGTCTAAACAAAGAACAACATTCTCTTTCTAATATAGTTTAATGTAGAACGTTGATCTTATATAAAATAACACTCAGCAATCTCTTGTTTATCCTGCTACTCTACTAGCCCACAAACAATTAAAACACCAAAACTACTCACTTAAACACCCAGACAGAGAATAAAGTTTCAGAATTCGTAAATATATCATAATTCTCACATAGCACATAACAATTTCGTCCAATATAACAAAGAGAAAATTACATTTGGTACCCCTTAAATTGACCCCCTTCACAGATTGGTCCCTTCTATTCGAACAATAACAGATGGCCCCCTGTAGTTGACCAAAACTAAACAACACTTCTCTCTCTTGCCATGTGGATTTAATTTTCTCTCTCCTTAAAAGAAAAGTTAAAACAAATTAAAATTTCTTACATTAATTAAAGTAAAGCAAAATATGAGATGGATCTATCAGAATTAGCTTCCACAAATCTGAGGAGCTATTTGTAATTGATTTTCAGGTAATTTTTGCTAATAAAAGTCCAAAAATACATGCACTAAAAATAATTTCCTCATAAACTTCTATGTAATTGATTGAACTTAATTATGTCCCTCTAAATCATATGTGGGAATTGGAGGGAAATTTTATACCCAAATTCCAGCCCGGACCCTTACTAAATAGCTATTTTAGTTATTTGTGGCTTGGATGATAATGAAGTACTAGTAGTGATTAGTTATTTTAATTTCAGTTTAATGTATTTTTGTCGAGTGATCGCAATTATCTCTTTTGTGGAATGTATTGTAAGAACTTGTGATCAAATCACCATGTAATTTGCTTATGTTTACAATGAAATGAAGATGATTAAATGGTGAAAAACCATTGTTAATGTTGTCTCTTGTTGTTATTGTTGGTGGAGAGAGCAATAGAAATGCATTAACAGAATATCCATTAAACATAAGAACTGAAAGACAATTATGGAAGAACAGGGAGCAATTACATCAAATATATGAACCTAATTTGATGAGCTCATCCACATGCTTAGCAGCCTCTTGAAGAAATGCATTATGCCACCTTTCACCATAATATGTCGTGGCCAGTTGAATATCCAAGACAGTCATGGAAGTCGTAAGTCTGAGATGCTCTCGGACGAAGCTCGTCGAGTGGCCACACACTCAATGTGAATGAGCTTGAAGCAATGTTGGAAGCCCTCATCGTGGTCCAAGCTTGATCATTAGTGTTCATTTCTCTTCGTGAAGTTGCTAGTTTTTAGCAAGTAGAAATGTTCAAATAGTTTCCATGTTCGTCATTATGTATGTTTCCATGCATTCAAATATGTTAGTCTTATTATGTGACTCATCATACAATAAGAGTATAGCAAATTACTCAATCCCCACATGAGATGATGGGCGAATCTTTCTTTGATAACCCTTAATTTCCATTGTTACTTGTTGTTTCTTGCTTGTCGCTTCTTGATGGTTTGTATTTATAGGTAAATTATAAAGATGAATGCATGGATATGGACATGAAAACAATGGAAGAATTGAATCTGACTCTTGGAATATGTATAATTGACCTTTGACCTTCATACATTGATAGTTTCTGATTTGTATTCGTGATATGCATTCAATCAATACAGGGACCTGGTGCATTTATTTGAAGTCAATAAAGGGACCTAGTACATTCTTCAGCATACAGAGAAATGATTAGGAAATAGATTAATTGACTGATTACCTGAAATTACTTGAAATTTACCTAAATTGACTAAACAAAATCTAAGCTAAATTACAAATAAGTCCAGTTGGAAATTGATTTAAATCAATTACAAATAAGTCCCTGAATTTGTGATTGCTAATTACAGACACATCCAACACCCTGTGTCACCAAATAAAGGAGGAGAAAAGAAAAGGAAAAAGAAAAGAAAATAGGGAAATAAAATTAAAGAAACTCAAAAATCAAAATATTCAATGGCATTTTCGTTATTATTACCAACTTTGGTCGACACATCAGCAAAAAGCAATTCCATGTCATCATCAAGTTTGAATTTTGGACCCATTTGTAATATTGAAAATTGCTCAGTTCAATTTTTGGATGTAACTGTTATTGTTCGAATAGAAGGGTTGAATTTGTTATTAGATCGAATTTAAGGGGTACCATAAGAAATTTGCCCTATAACAAAACTCAATTCGGTTTAAAATTGATTACACTAACCTGGACAAATAATGCTGAATGAAATTGATGAATTGCTTTAACCGGGTTGCCAACAAATCTTACTCAACAATATGGGCCAGCAAGCGCACAACGAACCTCTGAATTGGGAAGAGTTGGACTAAATCGAGGAGAGGATTTATGGAGAGTATCGATAAGTTGAATAATTTCCACAAAGAGAACCAGAACTAAAAGAATCAATAGAAATTGGGGCAAACATGATCTGGGCCTCCATTGCTTGGTCATGCTGAACCGCTGAAGAAGAAGACGATTGACGAAGAGTAGGTAAAGAGGCGCCGCTGTGATTCTGTGAAAGGTAACAAGTAATTAAAAGGGTTTTTTTGGGTTGCCTATATAATTTTCTATTTTTACATTATTTTAATGTATCTTTTTTACACTTCATTGTTTTGTTTTTACACTTCTTTGTTGATGAAGGCGGGAGACTGAATTAGTTTTCCCTCCCTTTCTTTTTACTCTTATTATATATGTTGGAAGAAGTACCTTTTTCTTTTTTATGTAAATTTCTCTTCGTTATAATAAAATATCACGGATAAACTGATTTTATACTTAGGCTCCGTTTAGCGCAAGTTTATCAGTTCGATGAGCTTATTTTCGCAATAAGCCTAGCTATTACGTGAATGCCTAGCTGGTAGCTGATAAGCTTGTTCATGAAGCTTATCAGAAAAATAAGCTAACTGATTTGTTTTTACATACCATATTTAACAAATCAGCTATCTTATCAGCTAATTGTTTTACCAAACACTTTTATAAAAACCAACTATCTTATCAGCTACCCAATCAGCTATCAATATCATCTAGTTTTGCTAAACAGAGCCGTAATTTGTGTAAAACTAGATTCCCCTTAGGCTTATTTATCACAAGCTTATTAGCTCGATGAGCTTATTTTCATAATAAACATGTTACGTGAACGCCTAGTAGGTAGCTGATAAACTAGTTGATCTGATAAGCTTGTCCATAAAGTTTATAAAAAATAAGCTAGCTGATTTGTAATTCAAACACTGTACAAATTAAAAAAAAAATCATTTTTTTGAAGGGTCTGACCCGATTTTTGGTGGGTCTGAATTTGCACTCAAAATTATAGGCTGTCTGACCATAGGTCGGGCTTGGACTTAGTCTAAATGTCATTGGTCGGGCCTGGGCTTCCAATATGGCGTTTTAATTTGGCGCATAGTAGATAGGTATTTAGATCGACAACGTATACAAATATGTCATATTTAATGAGGGCAAAGTTATACTTTTAGAAGCAAAATGTGTAATTCTTGTGGAAAAGTAAGATATCTTATTATTTGTTCGGTTCAGGGTTGCTTGTGCTTTTATATCATATGTAGTTATTTGGGGCGATTAAAAATGATAAATGTATGAAGTTCTATGTTACGGAGGGAGTATGTTAAGTATATACTCAATTCATTAATACCTTCAAAGTTTTGTACCGACCCTATGAACATTAATTGATATAGAAAAAGTTAAGAAGAGGACGTTGGGCATGGCCAAGTAGGTAGCATTTTGAGGGGCGCATTTCTGGCCGGAATTCGAAATCGGCTCAAGTCCAAAAGAATCCATGAGAGGAATCGGGCCTCGTGAAGCCCGGCCCGACACATTACCATCCACAATCCTAATCGAAGTTTGTGTGACAAAATCACCTTTTTGTTGTCATTAGATATAGGTGACAAAATTTTTGTGACAAACTTTAATTTTGTCACCACCTTTCACGACGGTGACGAATATTAAGTTTTGTCACCATACTTTAGGCTCTCTGACAAGCGTGTAATGAAACTTAGTGTGACGAATACAAATTTGTCACAACAAATTTATAGTGACATTTGTCACTATGTTATACTTTTTTGTGACAAAGACATTTTTAGTCATGGAAACAAATGTCCAGTGACAAATTTTAATTCGTCACTAGATAACGATTTGTCAGAAATCACAGTTGTCACTGAACCATATAAAATTTGTCACCAGATAATTTGCGCCAAAATTTTGGATTGGCGCGCGACACATGAGTGACAAAATACATGATTTGTCACGAGAAGTCTAGCTATCTTTTAGCCACGATATAATATAGCGTCACCACAGATTAACAATATAGTAACAAAGCCTAATTTCATCACCAGAAAGAAAGCTATAGTGACAATATTTTATTTCGTAATTGTTAAATTGTCACCGGAAACTGTTTTTTTTGTAGTGTGTCGGGTCTAGATAGATTAGTGGTCGGGTCTTTACAAATGGTATTATAGCCGAGCTAACCTCTAACACACAAGGGGTGCGGTTCATTGGCCCATGAAAGTGCAACGGGGACGTTGCACAATTTAAGAGGAGTAAAATGTAGCACACAAGTTTCAAAGAGATTAAAGTGATTAAGAACTTATGCACCAACAATGTGCACCATTATTTACGGGAATCCTTCCAAAAAACTTTAGAGTTAAGCGTGCTTGCTCTAGAGCAATGTCATGATGGATTATACCCCGGAAAGGACATGTGTTAGTATAGTGGGGCCAACATATATATCACCTGTAGAGCAGCCCTTGCGTAACCGCGATGTCCCAAAGGATCGAATATCAATCGATTAGTTGTCAAGTCGTTATAGAATTCCTCAACACTATTAACTGCTCTCAGTTGGATGTATGATCATGCTTATGAGAAATATTGACCGGGCTTCAGAATCATGCAACGACACAAGACAAATGGTTACTGATATTGGAAAGCATCGAGACGAAAATGATATATGGAATCGATGTGGGCCAAAAAGTTTCATTTTGAAGATAATGATGAGCTCAACTGACGAGACAAAGCTCTTTACCAATTTTAATAGGAAATACTTCTTGATATCGACCTACTTTGCTATGACCATAAACAATAGTGAATGTCAAACTCTCTCTATCTCTCTCACATGTCGGCCTCTACCTTTCGTTGAATAAGACATGAAAAGTTGAAAACCAACGTGGTCTATAAAGAAGTGTTCGACAAGTTAGTATAAATCATAACACGGGTAAACCATAAGACATAAAAACCATCGTATTTTATATATTTGTGTACAATTTCACTAATTAAAATTCTGACATTTTTTACAAGTATTAGATGACTTGAGAAGACATGTTGAAGCGTTTAACTCATTCATTTTTCTCATATTGTTAAATGTATATATTAGTATAGATTTATTCATTTCTTATACTAAATTTTGTATCAATTCCCCGTCGAGTATCGACGGGCCATTAACTAGTTTAATCTATCATAAGTACATAACTAGTTTATGCCCCGTCGAGATTCGACGGGTATTAGAAAAACATATATAAAAATGTATTGAAACAACACATTTATTATTCAAAGAAAATGTACAAAAAACATACTACATTATTCGAAATTCCAACACATGTGTAATAAAAAGGTCAATTGAAATCAATCATTTTCTGTAAAATAAAATTTAAAGAAGAGTTAACATATTGTGCTAATGGTAATCATTTATGTAAACAATATGTTCAAGTCTTCAAGGTTTGTAAGGTAATAAATTTAAAATTACCTTATAGTTTGTCGAAGACCACTTTGTATACAACATTTGTATTCGTATCATATATATAGGCCTGTAATTGGGTAGGATGCACCCCAAACCCGTTAAAACCCGACAAATTATTTATGTACAGGTATGGGTTGGGTTCTACACCCGCACCCGTCCAAAATTCGCCTTTGCCCAATACCCAACCCGCTCTAAGACCCAATTCGGATTCAATCCGTACAGAACTTGACTCGAATTCGACCCGCACCCAAATTTGACCCACGATCTGGCACAAATCGCCCCAACATGATCATGCAACTAACCTTAAGAACAATCATGTGATTAGGGAGTCCAAAACAATTGATATTATTTAGAAACTCAATTGTGAACACTTCTGAGATACATCATCTACCCAACTCAAGCTATCAACGCTTAAATATTCAACGTACCTCACCATGAATTTTGGAAATAACGTACTCATTAATCTCATTATTAACAATGTCATTTGTGAATGCAAGAATAGCTCGATTGATGATGTAATTTGGATCTAGTGAGGGATTGGCCAAGTGCTCTAAGAATGATGGGTATGTAATGTCAACAATGGCATTTATAGGATCACCTAACTATGTGATGAGTAGATCATCGGGTAGTTTTATGTCAACCTCACCGTCATTATTTTCACCAGCAACATCATCACTGACTTGTAAAATTCACCCCGCGAACTGCCTGGTCTTGTTTATCTCAGTAGGTGAATTTCCAGACTGCATGTGATGTAAAATTTAATGTTAATCAACTCTATAGTTTAACAAAACAAAAGTATTGAAACAAAAAATTATCTGCAACCTCAGGTTTTTAGTTAATTTGCGGACTTCACATGTTGCTAATATTTTGGATGAGCATATGGCTGCATTATCTATATCGTATCTTGTTCCGCCAGGAACCACAAGAAGAATATGACTGAAGTCTCCACCAAATACAACCACAAGGCCACCAAAAGGGTCATGAGGGTGATGCATAGCATCTCTCAAGCTCCGATCAACTGCCTCGAAGCAAAATTTATTCGTTATAGGAGTCTCGTCCCATATAATAAACTTAGTAAGCCTTAATAACTCTGTAACATTAGAATTTGCACTGATCTTTGAGCATATTGAGTCCTCATTAGGATGAAGTGGTATGTCGAATCTCGAATGAGCTGCGCTACCCCTTGGAAGTAATAGTGATGCAATACCACTCGATGCAATTGGGAAAACTATATCTCCTTTGGATCTCAATTCCAAGCATAAAGTTCACCATATAAAAGTCTTCCGAGTCTTTCCATATCCACATAAGAACAACACACAACCTTTACCCGAATTGACAGAAGAGATTATCTTCTCGTAGATTGTACGTTGCTCCTCAGTCAATCGTGGATACAACGAATTGAACTCTTCTCTCTCAACATCTTTATCGTTAGACGTCTCATCCACTATGAACTGGTATGTAACACTGTTTATGATGTCATTTGAAGTAATAGGCATACCTTCAAATTGTCAGACAGTTGTAGTTTGATCTTAAATGATTCTCAATCTCCAATAAAGACAAATCTTCAATCTGATCATCCGCGAGTTTCAGACATGTATATTTTAATACAAAGGGAAAATTACATAGGACTACCCTCTTAGTGGCTGCTCGCTCATCTGAATCCCCATGAGTGGAACAATTACATATAAGTCCAAAAGGTTGTTTTTTGATTGACCAACTTAAGATTATAAACAAACCAAACATGCATTAGTTATTTTAAACTATTAAACTATTAACTTCTTCAAAAAAATTTAATTATTAAAATTTTAACTCTCCTTCCCCAATCCCCACCACCACCGCACCAACACCACCACCCACCATCTTCTTCCCCACCACCAACACTGTAAAATCCCGAAATTTATTTTTCGATTGCCTATTAATTTTACAGAGTTGAATTAATTATAGAGACGTGAGTTGTTCGGGATTTTATTAGTCGCTTTATGGATCAATAAATCGAGATGGACCATGTTGATTTAATTGTATTGGGTTGGGAGTAAAGGCCCAATTGTGTAAAGCTCTACGATTGCTTAATCCCTAACCCTAGTCATCATCTTCTTCATTCCTCCAGCCCCCAAATCACACTGTAGCCGCCCAACACCACCAAGCTCCGCCCTTTTACTCTTCTCACCGCCTCCCACTGTCACCACTATCTGCTCGTTCACCACCCATATTGAGCCACCTCCCCTACCGTTCGTCCTCCTCTTCTTTCCCCTGATTCGCTCTTCACCTATGCTAATGGATTCATCGGTTTTCAATTTTGACCTTCCCCAGAAACGGGTTACTACTAATATTACTGGATTGTGAAGATCGAATGGAGTTTTGGGGGTTATGGATCGCGATAAGAAACAGGAATATGAAGGTCGAATCCGCAAAACTGAATCGGGACCATGGGGGTTGAATTCGCAATTTGATTCGACTGATTTGGTTGATGCTTATTAACTGTCCGTTGTCGATTTGAATGGAGTGACATATGGGTAATCGATTGTTGAAGCTTTTGCTTGGATTGGGATGCCTTTGAATCGAGATTAGGAAGTTTGGTTGTTGCAGGGACCGATTTGAACGTTTTGAAAAGTATAAACCCTTGCATCTGAGAATTTGATGTGGCTAAGGACCTCCTCCGCAATTTGACAAGTTTCTGTAATTTCAGTTTTGGCCCATAAACCGTAAATGCCTATCTTGCCCCTAAGCTCACACCTAATTTACCCAAACCGCCATCACAGAGTTATAACCTATTGTCTGCGAGATTCTTAACAAATTCGTTGCTAGCCCAGTTTGTCTGACTACAAATCTGCGAACCTATAGGCCTCAAGTTCGATTCCTGTTGTGCCCAATATTATTTTTAAGCCTCGTTTGTACCAAGAAAATTACCGTATTACCCCTGAACGTTGCAGAATCACAAATATGCCCTCCCACCATTTATTCCTATTTTTCCTAGCTCCAGAAAATTACCGTTTTGCCCTTGTTACCCCTATTTCCTCAATATCGACCTATAAAACTGTAGTAGAGGCGAGATGGAGTTTGTGATTGGTTCTTTGGATGAATCGTGGTTTAAGTTAACTTTTGGAGATTCGATGTGCAAGCTATTGGGGATGTTGCAATTGTGTAAGCTTGACTGGATTCGTATCGACCTTGAGGTAAGGGGTCTCTTTGACACTTTTGCTTTTATTTTCCGATATAAAATGTATATATGTATAGTTTTCAATTGACAAACAACTTGTGGTTATATATCAAGTAATGGGACTTGGTATAATAGTCTATTCGAAAAAGGATCAAGTATGTGAATTACCAAAAGTATGTTTTATGATGCATGTGATGTGTGAAAATTATGTTTCTGTACATGGAGATAAAATATGTTTTGGCTCTCAGTTTTGCCTACGCTCTGTACTGACCTCTCATGAGGGTTTATTCGCATAGAAGTATACTTCCTACTGTTTACTGTTCCTTTCCGTGGGGGAACCTACTGTTGTTGTTTCCTGTTTAGGAAACCTACTGTTTATGTTTCCTTTCGGGGAAACCTACTGTTACTGTTATGTATGCCATCTTCCCTGCCACGGGATCTAATAGTGGCCTAGTGTAAAATCTGATTGAGCTAAACTACCGTCTTACTATTTTGTGAAAGTACTCCATGTTCTGATTTTGGATATGTGAATTGCTATCGTGTGTATATAAATATGTATGTTTTACTATGCTGCTTGATCCGGTAGAAGTGTTAATGAGGCTCACCTTTACCCACCCCTTTCAGATATCTAGTAAGTGACTTCGGACGAAGGTAATTCGGAGTTGTGGCAGGTTGACTGGTGTCGAATTTAAGTGAAGACTCTGGAGTAATTGATTTGTACTGTTGGGATATTGTACTGTATAAATGACTTATAGTATTGGACCTGTTGTAATGATTTGAGGACTTGTAATTGTTCTACTTCACATTAGAGAATTTTAGATGCTCTGATTGTACCACTGTTGAGATAACTAATGTATTTTGAGGTTAAAGGTAGGCTTCGTTTTGGCGTGAGCCCATCTCATGATAGACGGCCGGTCGCGCCAAAGTATTTTGGTTTTGGGGCGTGACAAACACCGCACACCACCAAAATCACTGTCGGAGCTCCAATGGTAGCTCCGATCTTTTTTTTTTTTTTTAATTGAGCTTCCGCCATGGAAGCTCCACATCTGGCGGAAGCTCCGATCAATAAAAGAATATTTATTTTATTATTGTTATTTAATTAAGTACATGCTATACTAATAGGATTTTCAAATGCTAATATGTACATTTGTTTAACAAAATACATGAAAAAGCTATTGCAAAATGATTTTTAGAAACAATACTTATATATAAAATGTACTACATAGTGCTCGACACTCGGCCAACGTAATATATATTAACATGTATATACTTATAGTGAAATTTTTTGAAATAAAATGATAAAATGGCAAGTTTTGGTGTATAAATAGCCTCCAATTAACTTCCAAACAACCAGTTTTTTTTTAAAAAAATAACGGTCATAATTCAATTACATGATAGCATATAGAAGTTCAGGTTTAATTACATAGAAGTCCACATGTGCCATGCACGTGAGAACGATAAGTTAAGGCTGTTTGGCAATTTCTAAAAGCTGATAATTGAACAGGGGCAAAAATGGACTTTCCAGCTTTTAAATCGCCAAAAGTCAAATTCGTGGACTTATATGTAATTGATTTTTATCTAACTGGACTCACATGTTATTGTTACACTAACGGGTACCTATCTGTAATTACGAAATCTAACAGGGGGTCCATATGCAATTTTCCCTAATACAAAATATGAATGTTATAAAGCATATGTATAAGTATGTCTAATAAAAGAATATTGAACCATAGTTTTTAGTACCTGGATTGTTTTTTCTCTTGTATTGGGAATTTAATAGGTCTCTGATAAGAATTCTCATGCCATCAACCTAACGTTTTTAGAAATTGACATGATGTGAGATAGAAACAACATTGTGAATAGATGACCGGGGAAGAAGCCTAGTAACTTGCGTTAATTATTCCACTATCATACCCCCTATCATCAAATAAGAGACCTAAGGAACCACATGCGGACTTGTATAAATCATACTCCCTTTGGTCCATTAAGAGCTTCCTAAGCTCTCACTTTCTCTTCAATTAAAAAAATTGTAATAAAAAATAGTTTGTGAGAGGTATTATATTGGTAAAGTTGTAAGTGGATGATAAAGTAAGTGAGAGAGTAAATAAAATGATGATAAAGTAGGAAAGAGAAATAATAAAGAATTAGATAGTGAGATAAAAACTTTCCTTTTTTGGTGTTTCGTTAAACTTTCCTTGTTTGGGAAGTTTATAATGAAACAGCAAAAAAGGAAAGTTATGAAGCTTTTAATGGACCGGAGGGATAAATAATACCATTGACCGTTCTGATATCCTCATAGCAAATCACACCTCTTAATTACATGATTCAACATGAGTCTCATGTAGTACTGGTTCTCATTAATAATGTTGACATTATGTATACGCCCAACACTTTGTGCTTTTGTCTTTCTGCGAGACCATATCTTCTCTCTTTCATTCCAACAATAATTAATGTTGTGGCAATTCATGATACAAAAGCTTTCGGGTTTCAGGATTGACTTTGTTCAGTTCGAACCACTGTAAGAATTTTGACTGCTTTTCATATGGCTTCTCTAGTAATCGGGCATGTATACACCATTTTTAATGTTCACACTTAGCCAACCCTCCAAGTGGAATGATAACCTCTCAACTGCACGAGTCCTATAATGTATGTAAAATTTAAATATTCTCCATATAGCTTCACATACATAAGCATACCGGCCGTCAACATGCCTCATGATTTAATATGGATTGTTCTTGTCCACAAAACTAAACCATATACGGTCACTCTCCTTGGATATATACTTAAACAAATACTTCATAGACCACCCCTAATTGCAGAATTCTATATATGTTCATGTGTGTCAATACTTCAACATCAATTGATGATTATATGGGATTACATATCTAACCAAATTTGTAATAATGGAATAACTTAATAACAAGAGACACGTTGATATTAGTTATCTTAAAATTTAAAAAGCGAAAAAAAATTCAACTTAGTTAGATTAAACCTATTGTCAATCACTTGGCCATTTTTTTCGACAGTTTCATCTACATCCCTTCTCTTGTATATTTGGTACCCATTCTCATTTGTGTGCGTGTTCTCATTGTAACTCTTGGGAAAGAATTTCGCACATTTACCCTTCTCCATAGACGAAGCAGTACGCTGCCGTGCATCATGTGATTTGACAGGATTTCATACAGTCCAGATGTTTCTCTTTTTTAGGAAGCTTAGCACATATATAATCGTCAATGTTATATTAATGGAAGAACACAAGGAGATGCCTATTAAATTACAATAGACCTCATGAGCTACTTGAATTATGAACATGTATGATTTCGATCACATTATCATATGAATCGGCCAGATTGCCCTTACTAATTGTTTTAGACATCAGGAAGAACTGGAACAGACCAAAACACCCTCCACAAACTTTTCTATCCAATAGAAATTGAGTATTCTGCCACGTGACATGACAATTGGACCAATAAGAAGCCTAGAAAACTAATTTGATTCATAGATATATACAAAAAAAAAAAAATTATCGTGGAATAATATAATAGTACATAGTGCTGCTATATTTTCTTTTTAATAGGGAGAGATCTATATAAATATTTAAATTATAATTGAAGCTCATATACATCAACAACTTACTCACTTGTATTTTATTTACTACTAAGTAGCAAGGTACCTACATTTCGCCAATTATAACAATAACTTAGATAATTTACGTGATGTGAAGAACGAACACGTACTCAAGGTTATTCTCCCTTATCCCATCCGTTAAGTGTAGACTTTGACTCCGCATGAACCTCCGCCATTTAAGAATCACAAATAAAGGGTATTCCTACCGTATCCAAGTCAAATATGTCGCAAATATTATTTTGCAACCACTCCAACCCCATCTAATGGAGCCTATTGTAAAAAATAGAAGCATCAAATTTGTCTTGATTCCATATCAAATAAAAAATAACAACTCGAGAAAAAAATGTGTATAGTTTCATTTAAGTACACCATTATAGTAGATAATATTGTTGTTAGCCGACTTTATGGAAACATACGAGTCATAAAAGTCGAAAAGTTTTAGATGAATTCGTCTTGGGGCGACGAATTTAAATATATGTTCAAATATATTTTTCGGAATTTTGTAGATAAATTAATATGAGATTTAATATAATAAGAACTATATATGTAGCCAACATACAAAAAGGGGTCCCTACAAAAAATAAACAGTGAAATATATACTGGCTAAAAATGCAACTAATTCCACAAAATTCACGTTGCGATGCCACGATATAGTTTACGTTTAATAATAGATAGAAATGAGAGAACAAAATAAATTAATCGAACCCCTGGGGGTGGTATATGCTCCCCTCACATAACGATCTTGGTATGTATAATACAAATCTACCAATCTAACATCATCATAAGAACACCCAATTGATTATCTATGTGCCAAAACGTTAGTCTCACGTTTAACCTGACAAAACTTCATGGAACAAAAATCTCCATCAAATGCCTGAATTTCATTGAAAAGTGTAACAAAGGGGCAAAGCCGAAATTTGTTGATTTAAAAAGTTTAATCACAACATAACAATTCGCTTTCAATTACTACGTGTTACCACTCAAAATTTCGAACAAATTTAGTTCTTAATTTGGCTGGCAAACCTTTCGCATTTTCAGCAACCATAAGTCATAAAATTTTGTCACCAAGCATTAACATTTCCCTCATGATCCCTAGCAACAACACTAATACATCCCCCTATTCGGACTCTTCTCAACCGTATCAAAATTTCACGTGGTAGGATGGCTGGAATTTGAATGAATCTAGTGGGGTTTAGCACATCAATATTATAGATTGGTGTTTATGGATTCTTCTTGTCATGATTAATTTAAATATATGTTCAAAATATTTTCGGAGTTTTGTAGATAAATTTATATGATATTTAATAAAAACTATATATGCATCCAACATACAAAAAATGAACATTATTGAAAGATATATAGGTTGAAAATGCAACTAATTCCACAAAATTTTACGTAGGATTAAATTAATTTAATAAATTCTATATTTTTAAAATTCCATTATTTCATTTTATCTTATTTAATAAATTTATATTTTATTCTTATGAATAAAATAATTTACTTGATTAATAAAACTATTCAAGATTGATGTCTATGGATTCGTCTTGACACGACGAATTCAAATATATAGAAGCCACATCTCTCTTGCTCGTAAAAAGTAAATCTATATGTTTCTAGAAGAGAATCAGCAGCCATAATTAACCAAAAGGTTTTTGGAGAGCAGTTAATAATGGAAATCTAAGAAAATACTGAATCTTTAGTAAAGTATCTTAGTTCTGCCCGCCAAGAGGAAATGACCTTTTCTACGTTCTCTGCGAAATTTCTACTTCCAAATATTTTTTGAATTTTTGTAAATAAAGTTATATTAGATTTAATAAAAACTATATATGGAGTTAACATACAAAAAAATAGCAGAGGAATATATAATTAATGAAATATTTGAATGGACCGGATTCTTACTTCTTAATTGTCAGATATCGGGATGAGCGTGAGCAGATAAAATACCCTCCACAACTTTTTTCAGCCAATCAAAATTGAGTATTGTACCCCGTAAACATGAAAAAAATATCAATAGAAAGGCTTGAAAACTTTTTCAATTCATTATATCTGGTATATAATTCCTTCCGTTCCTCATTGCCATAGTAAATTAATAACATTCGATGATTGATATGTTGGCACCTCATCTAGTTTCGTGTTCGACTCTCCACTGTTCTCCAACCCTCATAGCTTGGAAAATGCTGGTGCTCTTGGATGATTGTTGTTGTTGTTGAACTATTGTATACAATCTGATCAACATGCTGATATTGGAAAATATCACACAATTCAAATTTTCTTCAGCCACGACTGTCAACGTCACATACAAGTCATCAACAAAACGAACCCCCTGCCTCTTGCAAAACATTAGCACTTTCTTCTTCATTCTGAAAACTTACCGGATCGATAGTAGTCTTTTTAAACTATCAACAAGACCCCATCTTCGTCATTACCTATTGGATGTCACAAACAAATAACATCCTGTAATTTACAACAAACATCATATTTTTAGTGTCAAACATCACATTTCACGAGTTAAGCATCACATTTGCAGATTAACATGCTCATGAATACGTGTTGGATGTTATTAATACAATAGCATCATGTCATTCACCAGAAACATCATATTCCACGAGTTAAACATCACATTTTCATATTAACATGCTCATGAATATGTGTTGGATGTTATTAATATAGTTGCATCATGTCATTTACTGGAAACATCATATTCACGAGTTAAATTATCATCATTACCTGCTGGTTTTTACAACATGTTAAAATCATATAATTAAAGACAAACATCGTATTCCAAGAGTCAAACATCACATGTGATCCACATCTTCATGAACACATGTTTTATATTACCAATAACTTAACATCATGTAATTCATCACATACATCATATTTTAAGAGTCAAACATCACATTTGCATTTAACATCTTCATGAATAAATGCTAGCCGTTACCAATATATTAACATCATGTGATTCACTACAAACATCACATTTAGATAGTAAAACATCACATTTTAAGACAACATCGATCTTAATGAATAAATCTTGAGGATGTTTCCAATACATTAGCACCATACTATTATTTACACAAACATCATATTCCAACTGTAAAACATCACATTTCGAAGACAACACCTTCATTTAAATCATGGATGTTATAAATATATTAACATCATGTCATTCACAATAAACATCACACTTGGAGAGCGCAAAAAATCACATTTACAAATAACATCTTCATGAATAAATCTAGTATGTTACAAATATTTTGAATTCTAGTACGTTATCAATATTTTAACATCATATCGTTCACAATAAACATCACATTTTTAGTGTCAAACATCACATTTGCTGATTTGCATCCCCAGTACATGGTGGATGTGACGAATACATTAACATCATGTACTATCAAACAATAGAAATCGCATTCTGAGTGTCAAACATCACATTTTTCAGAATCTAAAATTATGTCGATGGTAAGAAATAATCGAAAATTGATGAAATCATACCTAGTTGTGGATCAGCGATCTGCAAAGCTTCGTCATCCGAAATTTCAACGATACTTCGATCAATCACATCAATATTAGGTGTAACAATGAGTGAATCAGAGTTTTGAATTAATGGATTCACGGATCGGACGCAGATTCTTCGGAAAGTTGAAGAGATGACCGACGGATCAACGATGCTGTAGAGATCTACTCACGTAGAATCAACTGGAAATTGTGAAGAATCGATCGTGAATCGCCTTGGGAGAAGTAGAATCGAGAATCACAGGAAAAAGTTGCAGAGAGATATTTTGGCCAAGGTGGTTGCATAAATTTTGAAATAAGCGTGAAAGTGCACCAATTGACTATATATACCGGATCCATCTATTAAAATTGGGTTGGAGTAGTTTATATATATGAATTGGTCTCTAAGTCTCTCTCGTTATATTTGAAACTTTGAATCCAAAAAAGAAAAAAAACAAGATAATGGTCTCAAGTCTCAACCATTAGTAACGAGCTCTCATGTAATTTTTGAAAAGTAGGTCTCAGAGACTTTTTGGTGTTCTTCATAAATTAAGCATCATTCCAAATTAATGAATGTCAATTAACACGACACATAAACTAATTAATTAAGTTCAAGGTGTAGTAATTTTATGCCATTCTAATATTTAATTTGTTTATAATTAATAAATCTGATTGAATAAAATACCAGACATGCTTCTTGTAATTAAGTGGTCAGAGGATGTATATGTGACCGTCTTTATACGGAAACTAAATATGCGGATATACAGTATGGTTAAAATCAGAAAAATTATTATTTATTACTAAAATAATTTAGGCTGTTTGGCATACAACTTTAATTGACCGAATTTTAAATGATCATAACTAAATTTTAATTGATTTGTGAATTTTTTTTGAAATAGTTAAAAATAAATTTTATATGTTTTTAAAGGTTTATTATAGGTCAAAATTGTATTTGAAGATTTTGATTGAGTTCCACTAAATCATAATATAATTGGTTGTACAACTAAACTAAAGTTGCAATACAAACAACAAAAAATAGAAGAATCGATTTAACTTGACACGTAATGGCGTGCCAAACATTCAGATTATTGTTATGTATACATTAGAAAATAATATAACATTTTCAAATGTAATTAAAATATTATTATTAATGTTTAATACATGAATAACATCAACCTATTATATAGTCCCTTTTGAAACTTGGTTTGAAGTGGTAAAGATCGATCACGTATCTCACATTGGAGTATACTACTATATTATTGGCCGGGTTTAAAGGTGATCTTACAATACGCTAGCTGCTATATAAATTACCATGCCAAAACAAAAGGTTCATTTCCAGGTCGAACATCACATTTCCCTCCAACGTGCATCTAGAGATGAAGCCTGAGATTTTGACCTTTGTTCTTGTGAATTTAGCTATGATAATGGAACGCTCCGATGAAGCTTTGTTGCCGGCTGTTTATAAGGAAGTTGGTGAGGAGCTTTTTTTTGAAGAATTAAAAGATATTATTACTCCAAGGAACATTAGGAATGTTCCAAAATACACCGTCTAAACACAAGAACAGGATCTCAACCACAAAACAATACATAGGCCACTCTTACAAACTCAAAACAGCTACTCATAAGAGAAAAAATCGAAACGCACAACATACCCGATTCAAACCCAGCCGGAACCTCGATCTCCAAATCATTCCAGAATAACAACACGATACCTCCAACGTCTAGTATCTCGAGGCACCGAGATGCCTCACCAAGAGATTGGAGATAGAGCGTGCACCAAGATGGGGAAATACCACCCAGATAGGAAGAAAGAATAGGTGGTGATGTCCATCAAGGCAAACTAAAAAAATCAAGAGATCAAGGGGTGGAACCAAACCGACCTGTAATGCAGTATTAAACTCAAGTACAACAGAAGAGAGCCAGTAGAGTTTACAGACAAAAGACCAAAAGAAACAAGTTTACCGAAAGATCCAAGGACCACAAGCTAATCCACAGTAGATCTCTCAGTTCAGCATATTCAAAACTCCTGTCGGGCAAAGCTCCCAGTCATTGAAATTGTAACAGTTAGACACGATGTTTTTTCCTTTAAGCCAAGACCAAGAGTTTCTTTTCACCTTGTCCACAATCTCAAGAAGTACCAGTGGGTTTCCTTGAAAATACAAATTATTCCGAGCAATCCAAATAAAACACACAGTCCCAGTCCATAATATTTGCCAGGTTTTTCGCCACTTCATAGGTACCGACGACAGAAAACAGTCCATATTTTCTTCCACACTGCCAGTCAGACTAACATCAGTCTCCAACCATTTCCCCAGCAGCCTCCACACCTCGACAATCACTATACACTTACAGAATAGATGCTCAGCGGACTCCACAACTTCCTCCTTACAAATTCGACACCGGGTATCATCGTCATTCCACAAAACATTTCTTCGACGCAGATTGCCTAGAGTTGGCGCCCGGTCCAACAGCACCCTCCACAGGAAAACATTTATCTTCAATGGAACCAAGTTATTCCAAACAGCTGTAGACCAACCAGGAAAATCAAGCTGCAAGTTCAAGTTCGACTGCCTCCATTGAGCATAACCTGATTTCACCGAATACTGCAAGTCTTTAGACAGTTTCCACAGCCAACTATCCGGCACCTGTGACAAAGGTTCAACTTTCAGCATTAACAAATGAAGCTCGTCAAGTAAAGTTTCTTCCCACACAAATAAATTCCTTCTCCAAACACCTTTGAACACAACAGACTCATTTACACTACTCAACCTCTCCCCAACCCAACAGCTCTTATTAACTTCTAAAGTATACAGACGCGGAAAGGCAACCTTCAGCTTAACACCACAGCCCACCCACTCATTCTCCCAAAATCTAGTTCCCATCCCATCACCAATCTTACGAACTAAACCATCACGAAACCACCTACTACGACCCACAAGACTCACTAAATCCGCCACCAAGATGACCACATTTTATCCCTCAATTTTCCGTCGATCCAATCCTCCAGACACCTAGAGAAATTTCCATAATTTGAAGACAAAACTTTTTCCCATAGAGACTTACTCTCACTCGACAAAAGTTTCCACGCCCAATTTCCCAACAGAGACGCATTAATCACTCTCAAATCCTTTACTCCTAAACCCCCTCATTTTTCTCCCGATACACCACTTCCCATTTAACCCAAGCTATTTTTCAATTATCCTCCAAATTCCCCCAAAAAAAAAAATCCTCTGTAAGCTAGTTAATAGGTTTAGAACATGGGCAGGAAGTTTGAAAAAAGAGAGAAAATAGGTAGGAAGAGAAGATAACACTGAGTTCAAGAGCACAAATCGACCACCAAACGATAGATATTTATTTTCCCAAGCAGCCAGCTTATTTTTCACACTGTCTACCACTTTTTTCCATATAGACTTATCACGCGGTCTTTCACCAATTGGCAAACCCAGATACGATAACGGCAACCCATTAATACGACAATTAAGAATATCAGCCCAACTTGCCGCACAGTCCTGACTCACCCCAACTGTGTACAAGCAGCTCTTTCGAAAATTTATTTTGAGTCCAGAATGACATTCAAAGCATCTTAAAACACACTTCAGGGTTCTCAGATTTTCCTCCACAGCCTCTCCAAAAAATTAGAGAGTCATCAGCAAACTGGAGATGAGAAATCTCAACCTGCTCCTTCCCCACCGAGCATGGTCGAAACCACTCACCACTACATGGCTGCAACATCATCCGGCTAAGCCCCTCCGCCACAATAAGGAACAGGAAAGGCGATAACGGGTCTCCTTGATGGAGACCTCTTTCCATGTGAAAATTGTTTGTAGGACTGCCATTCACAAGAATTGACGCTTCAGCTGTTGTATGCATTCATAAGTCCACTGAAACCATTTACGACCAAAACCCATACTCTCCATCATTCCCAAAAGGAACTCCCAATCGACTGAATCATAGGCTTTTTCAAAGTCTACTTTCAATAAAAACAGACTTTTCTTCTTCTTTCTTGCCTCATCAATTATCTCATTAGCCACAACGACTCTGTCAAGGATATTTCTATCCCCAATAAAAGCTGATTGGAACATGGATATGACCTCCTCAATTACCTTAGATAGCCTGTTTGCAAGAACTTTCGAAACCACCTTGTATAGACTTCCAATCAAAGAAATAGGTCGGAACTCCTCAATGGCAGTAGGATTCCTAGTCTTTGGGATCAGAGTTACAAAGGATGTATTCAGCCCCCGAACCAATTTTGATTTACTGTAAAAATCCTGAAACAACTTCAAAAATTCCAGCTTCAATAGTTCCCAAAATTCTCGGAAGAAGTGAAAATTATACCCGTCCGGACCCGGACATTTGTCCACCCCGCAATCCCACACAGCCTGCCGAATTTCCTCTTCATCAAACTATTTTTCTAAAAAGTCGCAGCTATCAGTACTGATTTTGCTTCCAGACAAACAAATCGGCCGACCTTTACTCTTGACTTTACCTGTATTGAAATGGTCTTGAAAGTAATCTCGTATTCCATCTTTCAGCTTTTTTGCCCCTTCTTTCCAGCGACCTTTAATTCTCAGTCCACGCAACAACTTTTGGCGACCCTTTTTTGCTACACTCATATGAAAAAACTTGGAATTGGTGTCGCCTTCCTTCACCCATTTACTTCTTGCCTGTTGGAACCGAATAGTGTCCTTAATCTCCTGCAATTTATTCAAATCTCCCCACACCAGCTTTTGTTCCACAACTTCCTCTCCCCCCAGTTGATGTAACTCTGCTCTCCTATCCATCTCACCAATTCTTCCAACCTTTTCCTCTATCTGTTGATCCAGTTTGCCAAATTTCTCACGATGCCACACTTTAATGTTCTCCCTCAAAAACTTCAGCTTCTCTTTGAACACATAACTGCTCCAGCCTGTCACCTTACACTCTTTCCATTCCTTTTCCACTAACTTCCGAAAACCCTTCTCTTTAATCCAGAAATTCATGAACTTGAACGGTTTAGGACCCCACTCCTGAATATCCTCCTTCAATAAAATCGCCGTATGATCCGAAATTTTACGTTTCGGCCCAGAGGATTCGACCAGCTTTCAACCCAACAACCTGACAACAGAAACCTATCAAGCCGACTCACACAGCTACCATTACTCCTATACCAAGTGAACTTTCGATGCTCCAGAGGCAAATCGATTAATCTCATATTTTCAATGAAACCATTAAAATCTCTCATCTCCACTTCCCTACCCAACTTGCTCCTGCCACGTCTTTCTTCTGAGTTTCTTACTACATTGAAGTCTCCACATATGCACCACCTCTCTTCTTCCTTACCTCTCATTTTCTCCTCCAACAACCTCCACACCTCCCGTTTACCATCCACACTACATGGAGCGTAAATATTCACAATGTTCACCAAAATACCATTCCAGAATCCAGTAATCCCCAACAAACCTTTCTCCCCCCACAAATCAGTCTTATGGAACACTGCTTTATCCTAAACGCAGCATAATCCACCCGAAAATCCTTCCGACCCACTAAAGACCCAATCACAATCGTCACTTCCCCACAAGATAGATGCTAGTCTTCTATCCACAAAGTCCAATTTAGTTTCCTGCAAACACAACAAGTCCACTTTCTCTGCAGCCACCAATTCTCGAACACTACTCCTTTTCATCCTACTACCCAAACCCCTTACATTAAAACTGATTATCCTCATTGACAACCACCGTCATCTCCTTATCCCCAAGAAATCCATCTTCAGCTGAATTAGCTTGCACTCCCTTCTCTCTAAGCTCCCATGCTACAAAATTTTCCAGAGTTGACTCCTTATCCTCCTTGATTAACAAACCCATGTTATTTCCCAACTCCCACAATGCAATTGCTTCCTCCTCGGCTTTCCGTTTCCACACCAACCTGTTGCACGCTCCGATTTCACTATCTGTGGGTCCTTCATCACTCTGTATCTCCATAGATAATCTGACCATTGAATCGGATAGCTTCGGCTTCCTACCTCATTTCAAAGTGCGATTGATGCCAATTATGCCTTCATTATTAGCATCATCCACACTCCCATGTTGCACCGCCCATGTCAATCTCACCGGATTCACACTTCTCTTCTCCGCTGTCAATAGTACATCACTTATATTTTTCTTTTTGACTTTCCTAGAATTTGGAGTTGGAGGATGATTGTTGAGAATAAGTGGATATAAATTGAAAGGATCATCCGAATCCACAGTTGAATGGAAATTCGTCCGCTCTACAGGTCGATTTGGTGAAATTGTGTCTTCACCAAAATCTGCAGCATCTCGCTCTCTCTCAATAGCTCCAGTCAGGTCGATCTTATCATGAGTTTCATGGGTTCCACAGTTTAAATCCAATGCATCCGTTTTTTCCTTTGAGCAGGCCTCATTTGTTTGGGCCAAGTCCACTGTAATTGGTCCATTAGGAGACTCCTTCCCAAAACAGTGCAACAAGCTTTTATCTATTTCAAATCTGAAAGCCTCATTAATATTTTCTTCCTGTTCCATACGAGAATTACTCACATCTTTGTCTTTTTTCTGTAACTCCAGTGCATTTGATATTGGTTTGTCAATTCCAACATCCTCATTCTCCAATTCCCAACTCTGAACATTAAACTCCTCATAAATATTCTGTTCCACACCAAACTCCTCCTTTGCAGCGTTCGAAGACTCTTCAGCTTCCTCGTCTAATTCCTCATCGGAAACGTCCTCCTCTGATACCTCCTCATCTAACTCCGTCGTCAAGACGAAATCTTGACCAGACCAAGAACTGTGATGCTTCTGACACGAACAATCTTCAATGATTCTAATGTTGTATACTTTCTCCCAGATATTCATTGAAATAGTTCTACACAAAGTTTCCATAATAGGTGTTTCCACGAGAACTCAATAAATCAGAATTTGCTCTTAATGAAGTATTCTGACAAATCTTCACGGTTTTCCCAATCATATTGCTAATTCGTCGGAACAACTGATCACTCCATGCATGTAATGGCACACCAAAAATTGAAATCCACGTCTTTCTTCTCCCATTCACATCAGATTCATTCCACCTCCGAATACTGCAAAAGCATAGCTCCAACCAACTTCGATCTTCCTCTAACAATCTGTCCCGATCCTCCTGTGAAGCAGAATCCAAAACCCATACGTCCTTCGCCAAGCAACTAACCTTTGTATGAACATAGCCTCTTGCCGCAAGAAATTCAATAATTTCTTCTTGTGTAAACTCCTTAATTGTGATGCCAATCAAACAGTTTTTTGCCCAAGTAACACTCTCCTTATCCGGCACAAAAACAGCCACTCTCCCAATTCTCAACTGATGACTCCTCCCTTCCTCTATCTTCTTCACCTTTGGACTGAGGGGAACTCCCTCCTTAAATTCAAGGCTTGAAACCAACTGTTTCTTCTCAGATTGGTAATTTTTTTGTCACCTGAAGGTAGCTCATGCCATCTACCCTTTTCCGTTGCTCACGAATAATATGTCTAACCTAACCTACTATTCCAATGTTTTCACCAACATTCCTATCAAACCTTGAACCACCTTCAAAATTGCTTCAATATTCTCATCACTACTAAACCGGACAAACTAAAAGACATGGATTCTAGAGTGAGAAATATTGAGAGGAGCTACATGTTGATACCACAGTTCTCGGCTCCCTCACTCTCTTCCAGTCCATCGTGCAGGCAGCTTGTTACTCGCTAGCCACCTACGTTGCTATGCGCTACAACCGTGCACACATCATCGCCCTTGGTGCCTTCCTGTGGGCCGCGACAACTTTTATTGTCGCTATTTCGTCCACATATTTTCAAGTAGTACTTTTTACACCTATATATGTCCCATATGAAATGTAATATATGTTTCATATTTGACTATGAATTACTAGAAACTAGTAAAAAATCAAAACCAACAAAAAGACAAAATAAAACATGACATTCAGTGGCAAATCCAAAACCGTATTCTAGGGGGGTCGAAGTGTAGTTGTGTGTGAAATTATTTTTGCGTAAAGTATAAGGAGTAGAGTATGATTTAATTTGTACAAAAAATGACCCTCACAAAATAATATAATATCATGTTTATAGTTGATGATCATTTTTATTACAGACGATTTATTTGAAAGTTGAGTAATTTTTAAGTATATTAATAACATAGACAAAGATAGAAAATGTAAAAGAATAACATGGAAATAACATAAATGTGGAGAAAATGGGTAAAAATTAAATCTTACAAAGGTGGATAAAAATTGTAGGAAGTGAGGCTCGAAACTTTGATCAGCTGTAAAACAAGTCTCAAACTGAATCACTAGGACATATCAAATTATAGTTATTGTACATACTATAACATTCATAACATAAATCTCGGGGGGCAGCTGACGCCACTCACCCCCCATTAAATCCGCGACTGATGACATTTGTTGGGGGACAAAGGGATTATGTAGTAATTTATTAGCCTGCATTGGTTCTGTACAAACTTTAGATTGAGGGGTTGTTTGATGTCAGATAGGGCGATAAGGTACTATGACTAAAGAAAATGGCAGTGTATTAGCATTTGATCTGTACAAACTATAGATTTAGGGGTTGTCTGATGTCAGGCAGGACAATAGAATACTGTAGTCTGTAATGACCAAAGAAAATGGCAAGGCAGCAAACCTATGAGGATACTTCGCGTTTACTCGTTTCATATTCTATTTAGGTGGCAATATGTAGAGGCCTAAACGGTGTTGGCCTTGCAATAGTCATCCCAGCAATGTCATCCCTTGTTGCTGACTTAACCGATGAAAGAAACCATGGCACTGCGTTTGGGATGCTACAACTAACTTCCAGTTTAGGTTGCATCATAGGCGGATTTGTTACCGTTCTACTAACATCCTCCTCATACATGGGAATCCCTGGCTGGAGAGTCGCTTTCCACTTAGTTGCACTATTAAGTGCGGTAATCGGCATTTTAGTTCGCTTCGTTGCCAAAGATCCTCACTATTTTGATAAAGACAGAACTTGCATTAAGAATCGAGCTGAACCCAAATCCTTCAAACAAGAAGTGAATGACTTGATCAAGGAAGCAAAAGCCGTTATGAATGTTAATATATAGAAATCAATGAATGACAATGTCATAGAAAAGAAGAAGAAGTACAACAATGAAGAAGAAATGTAGCAACAAAGAAGAAATTAAAGTAAAACCGATTTTCTCTCAAAAACGGGTTCTGGCTTATTACGTTTTATGCTATAAGTGATTTAGCACTTCTTCCTAGCTTGTATAGTACGTCGTGTTAGTTGTACACAAGTAGTTATGTTAGTTAGTTAGTTAGTTATAAATAGTCTCTCTCTTGTAATTTGTTATTCACTTTTCATTCTCATATTTTCTTCTTCTCCATTCTCATCATCAATGGAGTTTTAACTGTAAATTCAATTCGGATATTAATAATAGAATTGTGTTTGAGTTGTTCAATTCATCTTCTCCACTCAATTATTCACATGGTATCAATCACCATTCGATTTTGAGTCTTCCGCTTGTCTACTCTGTTAATCGCTTGATTGTTGCAATTTTGCTTCTTGTTGATTCAATTCTCAACCCTTTTTTGTGCACTCATCCATGGCCGACGAAAATTCTGGTGTGCCTGACGCTAATCATGATGTTGGTACCAATCCAAAACCTCAACATCAGCTCATTGTGCGAAATCCGAGTGATGATTATACTTCAGCATATTTTTTACACCCTGCTGATGTAGCCGTTCGTTTATCTGGTGATCTTTTCACTAGAGAAAACTATCTTGTATGGAGCAAGATGTTCTTGATGAACTTGCGTGTCAAGAACAAAGTTGGCTTTATTGATGGTTCTTTAGCTATTCCTGATCTTGCAGAGTTCCCACTACATTTTTCTTCTTGGCATCGTGCTAATAGCCTTGTGCAATCCTGGTTAGTCAATTTTGTTGCTTCTGATATTCGCAGTAGTTTGTTGAGTTTTATAATTGCCAAGGAGGTTTGGGATGAATTGTTTTTGCGATATGGTCGTAGTGATGGTCCTCGTGTTTTCCATTTAGAGAAAGCTTTGGGTTCAATTTGACAGGGTTCTCAATCCATAATTGTCTATTATAATGCTTGCATATGGGATGAATTTGTCAGTTTTCTTCCTTTCCCTAAATGTACATGTGGTGTTAATTGTGTTTGCAATATTCATGTTCAAATGTTGCGTACTCAACAATCAGATTGTGTTGTTAAGTTCATGGTTGGATTGCATGAAACTTATGCTCCTATACATAGTCAATTCCTTCTTGTTTCACCAATTCCATCTCTGTCAAATGTTTACTCACTATTGTTACAAGAGGAAGGACAGAGGTCTTTGCAACCTACTGTCACTGAACATATGGCCATGAATGTTGGATCTTCTATAGTCTCTACCGACAATAGGTTTCCTTCACCTTATGTCACTTCCAGATTCACTAAAGGGGGCAATAGGCGACCTGTTTGTACTCATTGTGAACAAGTAGGTCACACTAAAGAGTGTTGCTTTGCTTTACATGGTTACCCTCAAGGATGGAAGGGTAAAGGTGTCTACAAGTCAGGCCAATCTCAAATGCAAAGATCTCAACCATGTTTTGCTAATTCAAATTGATCTGTCGTTGCTGCTGCTGCACTTGTTAATCATGAAGATGGTTCATCAAAAGTTCATTCTCAAGACTTTGATCAACAGTCTTATCATCAATTCTTGGACTTTCAGAGATATCAAGCTCAGACCAATTATGTGGATTCTACTGAGCATACAGTAGCTTGTGCTACTACTGGTATAAATCTTCCACTCTCAAACAATACAAGTATAGCTACATGTTTGTTTGTTACAGTTCATAAACATTCTACTTCATGGATTTTAGACACAAGTGCATCTGACCATATGATTTGTGATCTTAGTTTCTTTGTTGTGCCACCTAAATCTACTTATGTTGTTATTAGACTTCCCACAGGTGATACTACATATGCTACTCATATTAGTAGTGTTCAGCTTTCTCCTGAATTACTATTGGATAAAGTCCTTTTTGCACCTAAATTTGATTTTAATTTGTTATCTGTTTCAACTTTAACTAGAGATGGTAAATTTGATATACGATTCTCACGGCTCAATGTTTTCTTCAGGATATAATCCACAAGAAGGAGACTATCTTAGCTGAAGTGAAGCATCGTTTACATCATCTCAGTTGTCATCAATTTGCTACACCATCTCATGTTTTGTCTGCTGTGAATCATGTACCTAGTCAGATTTGGCATGCTCATTTAGGCCACATTCCTTATGCAAAACTTACTTCTTTACGTTTACCAAATAAAGTTTCTTGTAAAGACAACATCATTTGTGATGTATGTCATTTTTCTAAACAAAAACAACTTAGTTTTCCTGATAGTATTACTTGTACTCAAGCTTCTTTTGATTTGTTACATGTTGACATTTGGGGACCGTTTTGTATTGTTTCTCATGATAATTATCGTTATTTCCTTACTATAGTGGATGATTTTACTCGTTGTACCTGGATTTTTCTCATGACTCACAAATCTGAAACAAGGCAACATATTGTCAATTTTTGCACTATGGTAAAAACACAATTTCATTGTTCTGTCAAATCCATTCGTAATGATAACGTACATGAGTTTCTTTTCTCTGATTATTATCAATTAGTTGGGATTGTTCATCAACGTACTTGCACGTATACACCTCAGCAAAATGGTATTGTTGAGCGTAAACACTAACATATTTTGCAAGTTGCGTGTTCTCTTCTTTTTCACTCTTCTTTACCTCTTATCTATTGGTCTGACAGTGTTCTTGTTGCTACTAACATCATAAATCGTATTCCTTCTACTACTATACAAGGTCAAATACCTTATGAGTTACTTTACAACAAATCTGTGGATTATTCTTACATGAGAGTTTTTGGTGTGTTATGCTAGTATTGTAAATACAAATAGACATAAGTTTGCTTCAAGGGAAATTAAATGTGTTTTCCTGGGTTATCCACATGGGATTAAAGGCTACAAAGTAATGAATTTGGATACTAAACATGTTTTTATTTCCAAAGATGTTGTTTTTTAGGAGAAAAATTTTCCTTTTCATAAATCAGTACATGTTTCTCACCTGTCACATCATAAAAATTCTGTTTCTAATATATATGATTCCTATTCTCATGATTTATATGTTGCTCAACCTATTCATTCTGATACAGTTGTTTCTAGTCATGATTTCTCTGATATTAGTACTCCAATTTTTGATAATAATTTATCTGATGACTCATCACCTGTCATGCCTGACTCTCATTCAGGAAATTCAACTGATAATACTTCTCATTCAGGCCATTCTACTGATCATATATCTCATTTCAATGATCATGTTTCTTGTGATACTGAAATTTTGCCTAGAAGATCCGATAGAACTAAAACTTTATCTTCTCATTTAAAGATTTATGAATGTGCTTTGCCACCTTCACTGCAGCATGATAAACACGAGTCATCATCTGCACATGTTAATATGATATATTCTGGCAAGAAATATCCAATATCTTCATATTTGTCTCTTGATAATCTGTCCTCATCTTATGCTTGTTTTATAGCTTAGATACACAAATTACTGAGCCTAAAACATACAAACAAGCCATTAAATCCCAAGATTGGCAGGATTCTATGGCTAAAGAGTTGGAGGCTTTAGATAAGAATCATACTTGGATTTTGACACCATTACCTGAAGGCAAGAATGCAGTGGGTTGTAAGTGGGTATATTGAGTCAAATACAAATCTGATGGCACCATTGAAAGGTATAAAGCAAGGTTGGTTGCTAAAGGGTATAAACATGAAGAAGATTTGGATTTCTTTGAAACTTTTTCACCTGTTACTAAATTAACTACTGTGAGAACTATACTTGTTATTGCTTCAATTAAAGGTTGGTTTTTGCATCAGTTAGATGTAAATAATGCCTTTTTACATGGAGATTTGCCTGGGAAGTGTATATGATGGATCCTCCTGGTCTGCACAATCCTAATAATCATGTTTGCAGGTTAACAAAAAGTCTTTATGGGCTTAAACAAGCCTCAAGACAATGGTTCAGTAAGTTAACTTATTGTTTGTTAGAATTTGGTTATGTGCAGTCCAAATCTGATACTTCTCTGTTTGTTAAAAATATCAATGATTCTTTTACTGCCTTAGCTGTGTATGTTGATGATATAATTTTAGCATGCAATGATATGATTGAGATTGATAAAGTTAAGCATCACTTGAATCTTAAATTTACTATTAAAGATTTGTGTAAGCTAAAGTATATGCTAGGCGTTGAAATAGCTTATTCACTTGATGGACTTGTCTTTATCTCAAAGAAAATATGCTCTTGATCTTCTTACTGAGACAGGTTATATAGGAAGTAAACCAGCATCAACCCCTATGGATTCAAAGTGCAGATTGAAACAAGAAGGTGGTGTTTTGTTGGAAGATATTTCGTAGTACAGAAGATTAGTGGGAAGATTGGTCTATCTCACCATTACCAGACCAGATCTCAGTTATGTTATTTAGTCTTTGAGTTAGTTTCTGAGTAAAACAACTACTCTACATCTTGTTGTAGCACACAGAGTGCTCATATATGGCCTATTATACTCAAAGCATGGTGATGTACAATTGAAGGCCTACAGTGACAGTGATTGGGTTTCTTGTCCTGACACTAGAAGAAGCATCTCAGGTTATTGCATATTTCTTGGCAATAGTTTGATTTCATGGAAAAGCAAAAAGCAACAAACTATTAGTAGAAGTAGCACAGAAGCAGAGTATAGGGCATTGGCTGCAACTGCAAGTGAATCTCAGTGGCTACTCTACTTACTACAGGATCTTGGCATCTCTCATTCTACCTCAGTTCATATTTACACTGATAGTAGGAGTGCATACTGTTTGGCTAATAATCCAGTGCAACATGAAAGAACAAAACATATAGAGTTGGATTGCCATTTCATCAGGGAGAAGGTGCAAGACAAGACTATTAAGCTTTTTCAAGTTTCTACTACTGATATGGTTGCTGACATTCTCACAAAACTATTGGTTGGTCCTCTATTTACTGTTCACCATGGCAAGCTGAGCATGAAGAACATACATGCTCCACTTGAGGGCGGGGGGGGGGGGGGGGGGGTCAAGATATAGAAATCAATGCACAACAATGTCATAGAAAAGAAGAAGAAGTACAACAATGAAGAAGAAATGCAGCAATAAAGAAGAAATTCAAGTAAAACCAGTTTTCTCTCAAAAACGAGTTCTGGCTTATTACATTTTATGCTACAAGTGATTTAGCACTTCTTCCTAGCTTGTACTATACGCAGTGTTAGTTGTACACAAGTAGTTATGTTAGTTAGTTAGTTAGTTATAAATAGTCTCTCTCTTCTAATTTGTTACTCACTTTTCATTCTCATCTTTTCTTCTTCTCCATTCTCATCATCAATGGAGTTTTCATTGTAAATTCAATTCGGGTATCAATAAAAGAATTGTGTTTGAGTTGTTCAATTCATCTTCTCCACTCAATTCTTCGCAATGAAAGTTCCCTCGTTTCAGCTATTGGTCGAACAAGGTGTTCCAGGATCGTTCACTGTGTCAGCTCTTTCATTTGCGACAATGTGGTTAGAGTTAAAGGGATTCTCTCATCATACCACAGGGTTTCTTAGGACAATTTTTAATGTTTCTTTATCCTTTGGAGGACTAATTGATGGGTTGCTGGGAGATGCTGTTGCGAAACGGTTGGCAGATTCTGGGAGGATTATTTTGGCACAGATAAGCTCTGCTTTGGCGATACCTAGCCTTTAGCCGCAATTCTGATGCTTGCATTGGCAAATGATCCTCCTGTAGTTGTAACGTATGGTTTGCTGTTTGTTATTGTTGGATTGATCATCTCATGGAGCATTGCTACTGCTGTCAAGTACTTATCCCTAAATCATTGTTATATAGTTTTTTTTATTTTTTCCTTGAATTAAGTCTATTTGTTTTTCCTAATATTAATTTCATTTCGGCTCGTGTAGTCCAATCTTTGCAGAAATAGTTCCAGAAAAATCTCGAACGAGTATATATGCTTTGGACAAGTTCTTTGAAACTATACTCGGTTCATTTGCAGCACTGGTTGTTGGTGTGAGAGTTTTAGCTCAACAATGATATTGATCGTTGAACGGCCTAGATTAAATATGGAAATCTCAACGGTGATGATCAAATCCGGTGATTGGAAAGTGGAAGAATTAGTTAGGCATCTACCTAATTCAGTTTCCTTATTCTAGAAGGAATTCTAAGTGGTTTCCTTATACAAGAAGGTTACCTAAATTAGTTTTCTTGTGCTAGAAGGATTAGTAATTAGTTTTCTTGTTCTAGTAGGATTTGGTAGTTGAGTTCTCTATATATAGTCAATGGGGCTTGTTTGTTACTTAGATTAGATCAGACTAGAATATCAACAGTAGAAGATTGATTGGAAGTTAGGGATCATACTTCGGAGAATAGCATATTAGGTTGGTCTTATCTTTTATGTGAGATTGTTCTTGTTACGTTATATGGTTGTAACCTAAGTATCAATAAAGGTTGTTGGTTGATCTCCGTGGATGTAGGCATTGCCGAACCACGTTAAATCTAGTATCTCTGGCTTTCTGGTTTTGGTACATTGTTTGTTCGATTATTGTTTACTGTTATTGTTGCATTATTCCCCATTGTTTGAACTTAACAATTGGCGCCGTCTGTGGAAAGAGAAAGAGGAAGTAATTTTCATCAATGGTGTCTACAAGGTGCAAGATCGATAAACATGCCAAAGGTGTATGGAAGAAACTAGAGACAGTTTACAAGGTAAAAAGCTTAGATCCGTCTTCTATGATGGATTCAAACTCAAACGAAGTCAAGAGAAGAACGTCGGAAGTTGGGAAGGAGTTCCCTACGGTTTGGGATCGAATAGGAGTTGATTTGGGTCGAAAGGGTGCAAGAATAGCGCAAAACTGGCCAAGAATCAGTCTAGAATCGCGAAAAGGGATGCAAACGCGTGTGCAACATGCTCCAAGAGGCTGGCGAGTGAGATTCACGCGCTAGGAAGGACAAAAACGCAGTGCTGGTGTTCTGGAGAGTGCGAGCGTGTCCGGGCTCCAATTCGTGCGTGGTCCGGCTCGTCGGACTCCTAAGATGATGTTCAAGGTGATGGTTTTTGTACCCGGCTGGTATGGTCTCCTGGAGAACGGCAGAAGACATCCGAAAGTGAAAGAACATCTTCTGGAAGAGGAAGATGGAGCTATTACTGAAGGTGAGGTGTTCAATAACCTTGGGATGATATCACGAGGCACATGGATAAACTGGAGGATGGTTTGGGACAGCGGCGGAGCATGGACAATGTTGAAATCGAGAAAGAAACCTACACAAGTTCAGGTGGAGACTTTCATGGTTGTGTCCTGACTTCAGGGATACGTTGAGATCATTTGATGGGATCATTGATTGAGCTAAAGGTGGAGATTGTGAGAGTTTTAGCTCAACAATGATATTGATCGTTGAACGGCCTAGATTAATTAATATGGATATCTCAATGGTGATGATCAAATCCGGTAATTGGAAAGTGGAAGAATTAGTTAGGCATCTACCTAATTCAGTTTCCTGATTTTAGAAGGAATTCTAGGTGATTTCCTTATACAAGAATGTTACCTAAATTAGTTTTCTTGTGCTAGAAGGATTATTAATTAGTTTTCTTGTTCTAGTAGGATTTGGTAGTTGAATCACATCCTTAATAGTCAATGGGGCTTGTTTGTTACTTAGATCAGATCAGACTAGAATATCAACAGTAGAAGATTGATAGGAAGTTAGGGATCATATTTCGGAGAATAGCATATTAGGTTGGTCTTATCTTTTATGTGAGATTGTTCTTATTACGTCGTATGGTTGTAACGTAAGTATCAATAAAGGTTGTTGGTTAATCTTCGTGGACGTAGGCATTGCCAAACCACTTTAAATCTGGTGTCTCTGGCTTTCTGGTTGTTGGTCCAGATAACGGCAAAGTAAAAGACTGGAGGGGGGGGGGGGGGGGTGAATAGTCTTTTAAAAACTTTTGTCGATAAGCACAGTTTCTCAGATATCTGTAAAGATATCTGATACTTAATTTCAGAGAGCGGAAGACTTCTGAGATAAGTGCACGTGTTCAGCAAGATAAGTGTAAGTACTTTGCAATATAAGTAAAACAAGTAATAAACTGCAGAAAGTAAATAACACACGTCTTTTTATAGTGGTATCTGAAGGTGGTGTAATCCTTCAACTAATCCACTTCGGTCTTTCTCAGACCTAGAATCCACTAAGATAAATGAGGTAACCTTACAGATATCTTTTCTTAGATTCCTAAAAGCACTAGGTTCCCAACCAAGTGTTCCCCCTGAGTTATTCCCCGGCTTCCACAGCCAAGTACTTCCTGTACTCAGAAACCTTTTTGAGCTATTCCTTAGCTTCCCAAGCTAAGTACTTCCTGTGCTCAGCAACCTTGGAGTTATTCCTTAGTTTCTCAAACTAAGTACTTCCTGTACTCCACGCCGTATGTGGTGTTGGTTTTAGGTTTGTTTGTCAGGTGAGCTCCTTTAATAACTTGTTCAGTTATTCAGATAGCTCTGTGAATCAAGTATACTTAATACACTTTGCAATGTATGGTATCTTGTTCTCTACTGACCCAAGTCTATGGTAAGTGTTCAAGAGAATGAAACTTAGATATGAAATCTTAGTTCAACTCTTTCACAGATAACAATGCTCGTTAAGGATCAGGACACTTAGAACTTTTGTGCTACTTAGAATCAAGAGCTTTGGTCGCAACAGAAAGCTTGAAGGTAAGTAGTTTGCTTGAGAGCGCTTGTGTGAGTATTCAATGTGTTCTGAGGTCTAAGTTCTGTGTGTGTTCTGAAGCAGTCTAAGTGTTGATATTTATAGATGAATTTGAGTGCCGTTTGAATAGTATCCGTTAGGCTTAAATCAAATTCAAACTATTGATATCTGAATATAGTATTGTAGCAGGTTTGTCTTCTTCTTCAGAAGCTACCGTTTTTGTTCAGACATTTATGTCTGTGCATTTAATGCACTGTACTATATTTTGTCCTGTAGTGCCAACGGAACTATGCATGGTATCAGAGATCTTTATACAATCAGAGCTTTCTGAAACTTTGCATGTTCTTTTCCAGAGATCATCATAGCTCCAGATACCACTTGTTTAAACAACTTGTTATAATATGTTTCTTTTTCAGAAGCATATTTTATGTCCAAGGTATCTGAGTGTAGATATCTGTGGGCACTTTCCTCTTCTCAGAAACCTTTTATTCTCAGATATCTTTTGCAACTCGTGTGTTTCAAAACACTTGTTTCTCAAAGATATCTGGACACAAGTATCTGAAAAACCCTTGTCTTCATCAATCTTGTGCAGTCTTCAAATCTTCAACTCCGTTGAACTTTTCCTGCTGGATGCCTTCTTCTTGGTCTTCTTCAGAAAATAAAATTATATTTCGAGACCTAACATCCTATACAAGATTTGCTAGACTATCATACTTTGTGAGTTTCCTCTTTTAAAGTGTTCAAGTGAACTAAGAGTACTACTCACCTTTCTGAGCTAAGATAAGTCATTAGGTTGCTGATCAAAATCTAAACAGATATTCTGTTAGGAATATCTGTTAGTATTTTGATCACTCATCACATGATCTTATCTTAGCCAGAAAGGTGATTAAGTGCTCTTGGTTCACTTGAACATTGTAAAAGAGGAAATCACTGAGTATGATTAGTCTAGTAAATCTTGTATTAGGATTATAGGTCTCTGAGTGTAATTTTTATTCCAAGAAGACCATAAAGGTAAATCCTAGCAATGGAGCTTTTCTGAAGATTAGAAGACTGAAGATTGCACAAGGTTTATGAAGACACAAAGGTTTAGTCTAACTCAGATAGACTATGTCCTTAATCCTCTCTTAAGAATATTAACTTATTTTCGGGATATGATTCTGGACATATGACATCATGAGTATGGAGCATGCAAGCCATCAGAAAGGCTCATGTACCCGTTGAGACTAAAGGACAATGAACAGTACTATGCATTAAATGCATCGGGTAAATGCAAAAAGCAGTCCTCTCTGAAAAATGAGATAGTGACTTCTGAGTACATAGTTCAAGATATAAACGGATATAATTTGATAGAGAGCACAACGGATACAATTCAAACGTCTCTCAAATTTATCTATATATATATCACACACTTAGATGCTTGAAGAACATACCTTAGAACGCTCTATCTTGCAAACTTACCATCAAGCAAAGTATTCTCTCAAGCATTCTACTACCCTTTCCGAAAGCTTTCTGTTGCTTGAAGAATCACTAGTAGTTCTAAGTTCTCCTGAACCTTAACAAGAGATTGTTATTCGTGAAGGAGTTGAACTATCAGATACCATTTCTGAAGATCATTCTCCAGAACGGACACCAATTACTTGGGTCAGTAAAGGGCAGACTGTCATCCACTGAACAAGTGTATTAAGTAGTCTAGTTCTATTAGGCTCTCTGAAAACATAACTAAAAAAGTTATACGAGAAGCCTCTCTGACAAACCTTATAACCAACACCATCAAGGCGTGGAGTAGAGGAAGTACTTGATTTGGGAAATCAGGGAATAACTCCAAGGTTATCTGAGTAGAGGAAGTACTTAGCTCTAGGAGCTTGGGAATAACTTAGGGGGAACATTTGGTTGGGAACCATTTGTTTAGGAATCTTAGAATAGGATTATTGTAAGGTGAACTCAATTATCTGTTCTAGTGAATTCTAGGTCTCAGAAAGACCGAAGTGGATTAGTTGGAGGATTACACCACCTCCAGCTACCACTATACTTGCTTTGTTATTTACCTTTCTGTATTTACATTTCAGCAAAGCACACACACACTTACTTATTGTTTCTGCACTTACCTATCTTAAAGTCATCCGCGATCTGAATCTAAGTATCAGAAACCCCCAGGTTTCTGAGAAACTGTGTTTATCGACAAAAATTTTAAAAGACTATTCACCCCCCCCCCCCCTCTAGTCTTTTACTTTGCCGTTATCTGGACCAACAAGTGGTATCAGAGCAGGAGGTTCACAAGCCTTCTGCACTGAACCTAGATCCCCAGATAGGTGAAGGAACTTTGTCCCTTTTTGAGGACTATATAATTTGTGTGTTAAGTGTGCAGGTATGTCTCTGAGTGATGCACCCGTTCTGAAGCCAGAAAACTACGAGAAATGGAAGAACAACATGATTCTCCATCTGGAGGCCATTAGTGATGAGATGATCTATGTCATCAATGAAGGGCCTATCAAAATTAGACAACTCAAACAAGTTACTGAGGTGTCTGATGGAAGAAAATCCTCAGACAAGGAAGATGGAAGCGAGGACATGGCTGCTAGTGATAGTGGTCATGTTGCTCGTGGAAGCATTATATATGAAGACAAGCCAAGAGAGCTCTGGAAATCTGAAGATGCCAAGAGACACAGATTGGATGGTCAAGCTCGTAATATAATCATCAGATCGACACCTGAGCACATACGGTGTAAACTGTGGGGTGCTAAAACGGCGAAAGTTGTCTGGCAATTGATTGAAGAAATCTGTACCGGAACTGAGAAAATCAAAGAAAACAAGTTCGAAGTTCTTAAATTGAAGTTCCAAAACTTCAAACAAGGTCCCACTGAAACTCTGGAAGAACTTGATTTCAGATTTACTACTCTTATGAGTGATATGGCTGCACTTGGTGAAAGCAATAGATACTACCAGTCAGAAAAGATTAAGACTATTGTCAGAAGTCTCAATCACAACTGGGAACACACTAAGTTCTTTTATTTCAATCAAGGGATGCCAAATATTACTCCTGTTGATACGGAAATATGTCCAATCCGTTAAGGGCGCCATAGAGCGTGTCCTAAAGCGCATCACGGCTTAACTAGCCAATCCAGTACTGGTCCAACCTCACATGGTCCGTCCAAAGTGAATCGACCAAGACATCAAGTCACTACATCCCACTAGTCCGAAATAAGGAAAGGACTTCCAAACCTGACCATGTCAGTACAGAGATGCCTAACGGACCGTACGAGAGAATCTCGGACGCCACCATTACTTTAAGACCAAACGTATATAACAGAACCACTGAGATACTTCCGTGAGACTCTTGGCTCGGACATCCAGAGTCACCCAAGGGCAGATCAACTAAGCAGACAGATCTGTCCGAGGGACCAACACGGACCCAACAAAGTGAAAGATTCTTAGAGGAAAAGGTCCAAACTACCTCCGGGCCCACTTATCGATATGGACTCATCTTACTAATGGGCCATGGGCCAAAGGTAGCATTGGTGTCCAAATCTGGGTCGTACACTTGGCATCACCTTATGAGCTACCTCATGAGTATATGATAACTATAAATACAGCACAAGGTCCAAGACCTTAAGGTAAGTGAGAGGTCGAAAAGCGAGACCAAAGTGATATCCATTATACCTTTCCCATTACTATTGCATTGAGAGGTACCACCTCTCCTTTGAGTGAAGCCTCTTACCGGATTGACCTTGGCAATCCGGGTAACCCATTCAAACCCCCCCCCCCCCCCCCGCTTAGTCCTGTCAGGTGCTCTTTCTCGGACAACCCTCTTATCGGACTTCAAGTTGGAGGTGGAGCTTGGATTAGGTTACTTGCAGTGGTAGTGTTGGTGTTGAGAGGTTTATACCCCAACAACTCCAGTAGAGCTCTTCTCTCATATTGCTACTGTAGATTATGAGACAACTCAGAGAGAACAAACAGCTGAAAAGTTGCAAAGTGTTGCTCTAGTTTCTCAAGGTACTTCTGAAAAGAAGGATACCAAAGAAGCATCTGAAGAAAATGCTCTTGCAGTAAGACACATGAAGAAATTTGTGAGTCAAGAGATTGAGAGAAGAAAAGCTAAAGAAAAGTCAAAAAGCATCTTGCCCAAACTATCATCAAGATAAGAACATACAAGTGAACAACTCTCTGAACACCCCATTCGTAAAGGTGTTAGTCTTGAAGTCAGAACTAGGAAATGATATTTGCTTCTATTGTCAAAAGCCTGGTCACTAAGAGAGATTGTCCCGCTTAAACAAGCTCAAGACAGTGACAAGAAGGATGAAGAAATTTCAAGAGAAATCAAAGGGCCTTCTTGATCAAGAAAGGAAGAAGATTCAAATTCAACTTGATGCTCTAGACTTTGAGATGATTCAAAATGGAGATTCAGATGACTCAAACCTACCATCACCAGAATTGTGTGGAATCACCCACGATCTAATTGACTTCGGCCTTAAGAAGAAAGAAATGTGTGGAGTTGCTGAGATTGCTGGTCCAGACATCTCCAACATTGAAATGTGTCTTATAGCTGATGAGGTAACTAACAATTCACAATTTCTGTACTATGAGAGTGATGATGGAATGGAGGATCTGGAGTTAGTCAAGAGTGAATTGGATCGTTATGAGAAAGAATTTCTGGAAGCACAATCCAAAACCAGAATTCTAGAGGAAAGCAAAGAAACTCTTGAAAAAGAGGTTTCTGAGCTAACCAGAGTATCTGAGTACAAGAACGCTGAAATAGCCTTTCTGAAATCTCAGATATCTGAGAATGAAAATTCTCACAAACTAGCCTTGGATGAACTTACTAAGAAAGCCAAAGGTGTTCGAAATGGCATTGGCTATCGTGCTATTGGAAAAGTTCTTCTGCAACAATATAAGGAAGGACAAGAACAATGGCGCAAGGCTGATATTGCACGTAGCAATAGACAGAAGTGGAAGAAATCTCAAGCCACTGAAAAACTGAATGCCAGAGCTAGAAGGAACTCCGCCGAAGGCTAAGTTTCTTTAAAAGCAATCCCGAAACCTGTGGTCCGTAGCACCAAATGGAACACCTAGAAACACCACAAGAAGGAAAATTGAGATCAAAATTACTGATTTTACTGCATCTCCTTCTGATCAAGTTAGACAAAAACAAACTCCCAAGAAATTCACTAAAATGTGGATTCCTACTGGAAGAATGTTTAGTCTAAATGGTTCTATCTCTGAAGCAAGAACCTAACTCATGTTTCCTGTTTTGTGCAGAATGCCTCTTGGACTAAGGCTCAATGGCTATTTGATAGTGGATGCGGAAAGCACATGACAGGAGACAAAGCAAATCTGGTCAACTACAAAGCTTGCAAAAATGGACCAGACATCAGATTTGCTGGAGGAGAATTAAATCCCTCTCTGGGATTTGGCAACGTCAAATTAGGATCATTAACTATCACTGACGTATTACATGTTAAGGGTTTGAAATATAATCTATTTAGCATGAGCTAGTTTGCAGACAAGGGATTTACTGTGAAATTCAAAGCAAAGTATTGCAAACTTATTGACAATGAGTCAAAGCAGACAGTCTTGGTTGCTCGGCGGAAAGGCAGTCTTTATGTTGTCGACTAGGCATCTGCCACAACTGAAGAATGTCTCATGGTGAGTCAATCAGGTCACACAGAAGAGCACTGGTTATGGCACAAAAGAATGAGTCACTTGAATTTCAAAACTCTAAACAAACTTGCCAAGAAAGAGTTAGTGGTTGGCCTTCCCAAAACATCTTTCAGAAAGGGTATCTATTCTGCCTGTCATATGGGGAAACAATCTAAGATCTCTTTCAAGTCCAAAATCAGACACTCTAGTGTTAGACCACTGCAACTATTACACATGGATCTTTTTTGAATCATCTGTAACTAGTTATGCAGGAAAGAAGTATGGTCTTGTTGTTGTAGATGACTTCTCAAGATTCACTTGGGTTGTCTTTCTGAAGCACAAATCTGATGCAAGAGTGGAGATACCAAACTTGCTGAATAAGCTTGAAGTCATGAAAAATGACAAGGTATCTGCAATCAGAAAAGACCATGGTACTGAGTTTGTCAACCAGTACATTAAGGAGTTTTGTACTAGCAAAGGTATACAACAACAACTCTTGGTTGGTAGACCCCCTAATATCAAACATCTAAAAGTATTTGGTTGTAGATATTTTGTTCTTAACAATGGAAAAGAGTATCTAAGAACATTTCAACCAAAGGCAAATGAAGGTGTGTTTCTTGGTTATTCTATGAATAGCAAAGCATACAGAGTTTACAACAAAAGAACAAAGAAGATTGAAGAATCAGTTCATGTTGTATTCTATGAAGGAAGCAAGAAAACACCCCTTGCTGATGAACTCTCAGAAAGGTTCAGGGAACTAATGATAAAGGATTCTGAAGAGGAACTCTCAGAAAGGAAAAACATCATTGTGGAAATAGAGGATGACTCTGACGAAGAAAAGCATGAAATGCCTAATAACAACCAAATGATTCTCAGACATGATGAAGAATTTCCTATGAGAATTCCAGAAATGGAAACTGAAGATGTTCATCAGAGAGCTAATTCTGGAAATGACCTCTCTGACAGGCATGTCCCAGAAAGGTCTCACACTGAGAAAGTGTCAGACATTCACCGCCCTTCTGAGGTGAAAAATGTCACAGTTACTGAAGAAGTATCAAGTCATAATCATAGTGATTCACATTCAGATCACATAGATGTTGACCCTACTAGCCCTAAACCCATGATGAGATGGATCAAGGATCATCCTACAAAAGATGTAATTGGACCAATCCATCAAGGTGTTAGGACTAGGAGAGCAATAGCTGAAAATGCTAATTCTCTCTTTGGATGTTTTATCTCAAACATTGAACCAAAAACTATAGAAGAAGCATTAAGAGACCAAGACTGGATCTCTGCAATGCAAGAAGAGTTGGATCAGTTTGAAAGAAACAAAGTCTGGAAACTAGTTCCATTTGTAGAAGGAATATCTGTGATTGGAACTAAGTGGGTTTTCAGAAACAAGATGAATGAATCTGGTGAAATAACCAGAAACAAAGCAAAGTTGGTTGCCAAGGGATTCACCCAGACTGAAGGTTTAGATTTTGATGAGTCATATGCACCTGTTGCCAGATTGGATGCAATAAGACTCTTTCTAGCCTTTGCAGCTCATAAAGACTTTAAAGTTTATCAGATGGATGTCAAAAGTGCATTCTTGAATGGTGAACTTGCTGAGGAAGTCTATGTTGAACAACCACCTAGTTTTGAAGTTTCCTCAGAAAGTAGAATGGTCTATAAGCTACAGAAAGCTCTTTGTGGACTGAAACAGGCTCCAAGAGCATGGTATGACACTTTGGCCAAATACTTTCTGGAAAGTGGTTTCAAGAAAGGTGAAGTTGATAAAACTTTATTTACTTTAAACCATGATGGGAAACTACTCTTAGTTCAAGTATATGTTGATGACATCATATTTGGATCTAAGGACAAGCAACTTTGTGATGACTTTGCAAATCTCATGAAAAGTAAGTTTGAGATGAGCATGATGGGAGAATTGAACTATTTCCTAGGATTGCAAGTCAAGCAACTCAATGATGGAATATTCATTAATCAGACAAAGTATGCAAAAGACATGCTCACAAAGTTCAAACTTAAGCCTTCTGAAAAGAATGCTAAGATACCTATGAGCATAGGAACCAAGATGACCTATACTGAATCAGATAAGAGTGTTGATGAACACAATTATAGGAAATTGATAGGTTCACTACTTTACCTTACCAGCGACACGATATTCAATATGCAATGAGTGTGCTAGATTTCAAACAAATCCAATGCAATCACACTACAACATTGCTATGAAAATATTAAGGTATGTGAAAGGTACGAGAGATGTAGGTTTGTGGTATCCTAAAGAAAGTGGATTGAGTTTGGTGGTTACTCGATGTCGATTATCTTTGGATCAATGCTTGATAGGAAAAGTACCTCAGGAACTTGTCAGTTTCTGGGAACTAGACTTATCTCATGGTTTAGCAAGAAACAAAATTCAATTGCAACTTCTACCACAGAGGTTGAATATATTGCTGCTGGTTGTTGTGCAACACAAATTCTGTCGATTCAACAACAACTCAGAGACTATGGACTCAATGAAGAGAAAACTCCCATTTTCTGTGATAACACAAGTGCTATTGCAATCACACAGATTCCCAAATTCCATGCCAGAACAAAGCACATTGATGTTAGACACCACTTCATCAGAGACCATGTTGATAAAGGCAATATAGAGATACTCAAGATTGGCACAGAAGACTAACTTGCAGATATCTTCACTAAGCCCTCACAAGAAAGCCGGTTCTTGACCTTAAGACATAATTTTGGATTAATGGAGTTGCCTAAGGACTGAAAAATTGTCCTGAATCTCTAAAACAAAACTGAATAAGTGAGTAGGCCTCTGAAAACAGGTTCTCAGAAAGCCAAGTTGATAAGAAGTGATGCAAAGGTTTCTGGGTAGCAACACTCAGAAAGGCAAAACATTTCTGGAAGGGGTATCCAGAAAGGCAAACGTCGGTACACACTTAATAAGTAAATAAAACTAGAACTTACTTACTGAGAGTGTGTCAAATACATTCAAACAACTGAAGCTTCTGACACTTGAATTAAGAAAGCTATGTAGTCATAAAGAGAAATGGACACACAAAACCCAAAAGGTATAAGTTCTGAAAGTCAAACATGTGCAATGTCTTGTATTTTTACCATTTTCATGATAAACAATATATAGATAAGGACTTGACACTCAGAATGATAAGCTCAAACGATTAAGTGTTCCTACTCTTTACTAAGTGACACAATGAATGTAGCATATTCAAAATCCATCAAGTCGGCACATTACCATTTGTTGATTGATATCATTACAAGATATTCAATATAAGCCCTTGATGAATAAACGTTTGATCTCAACGGTTGAGATTAAAACAAAGCAAGTAATGTCTGTTGAGAAATGCAGACATGGCCCACTACACATTTAATGAAGTACAAAGGACGTACCACGCCTATGCAGATGCAAAGACATGCATTCATATTCAGCTATATGTATGTTGTATCTATGTACATTTTGTCTGCTATATATGTAGGATTTGGGCAAAAGACAAACACTTTTACCAATTCCGAAATTTCAAACTTGCATCAAAACAGCAAAAATCTCTCAAGATTTCTGCAAAACCCCTCTGCAAAACTCAACTTCTTGTGCTTAGTCTTCTGAAAAGATAGACTAATCTCGATTAATTGTGCAATATTCATCTGAAAAACACTCACTCTAAACTCTATATAAGAGATGGCACCCAAGAAGATGACCACCAAGAACCCTAAGGCAACATCCTCTGCTCCTGCTGAAAAGCAAGGAGGAAAGGAACTTAAGGTGTTGAATAAATGCCTTCTGGGAAAGTTTACCCCATCGAACTGGAACCCTAAACACAAAATGAATTGGGGAGCCTTTCTAGTAAAGAGATATGTACCAGCAGTTATATCTTCAAAACCAGAAAGGAAACTGATATTGGGAATGCTGAAGAATTCCCATATCTACAAGCTTCTATCTGCTGCACCCAGTGGACTATCCACACTGGATGTACTGGAGTTCTATAACAACTCCAAAATCTTCACAAAAGTTGTGAATGATGAAGAACAAAAATACATGCAGGCTGAAGTCCAAGGACAAGAAATTGTTCTAGACAGCAAGACTTTCTACAAGATATTCCGATTGAAAAATCGAGAAACATTTGAAGACATCAACATCAAGGACGCTTCCATGATTTAAGGCATCAAAGAGCTATTTGAAGCAATCCAGTTAGAAAATGCAAATGGTTGCCCAGGAGACTTTGTTCTGAAGGCCATCAGAACTAGTCATCTCCAAAAACACTAGAGTACTTTAGCTCTTATTCTGGTCCATTGCTTTGATGGCAACAAAGGTGGAGTAGACCAGATAAGCATGGAGAGATGGATGATGATGCATCTTCTGAACAAGAAGCTTGAAGGGCAGGAAACCCACTTCAATTGGGGGAAGTACGCCTTCAACAAATTTCTTGGACACATTGAGGAATTTGAGCCCAAAATCATCAATGGCCTTGCTGAGCCAAAGGCCAATATGCACTTTGGTCTCAGGATCTGTTACATTCTGGAAACAATGGGAATCACTCTCAGAGAGAGGTAGGAAATCCCAGTCACTAACTCCCTTTCCAGACACGCTTTTGAAGAAAAGGAGAAACTTGCTGCTGAGAACGCACTCAGAAAGGCAGAAGAAGAAGAAACTGCACATCAAGGTGAGGAGGTCTCTGAGCAAGCCAAAGCTAAACCTCCAGTTGCCAAGAGAAAGAGGACTCATAGCAAAAGAGCCTCCAAGTCCCTAATCATACAAGAGGCACAACCTTCTGGAGACAAGGTCTCAGAAGATGTTGGACGCTCAGAAAGGCAAATCCAGAATCCCCCAAGAGTCCTGAACCAGAATGCTCCAGAACTCTCCAGAGATGATAGAAATATCATAGATGGGTCTGCACCAACACAGAATAGTGATTCTGAGGATGATGAAGTACTTGCAAAAGTACTCAAAAGGTTCAAGTATGAGACCCATGGAGGAGCTTCAAGCTCAGCTCTTCAGAAAGACAAGAGCCCCTCTGTCCAGCAGGAAGAAGAAGGCCTGGGTGGGGAAGATAGAATGATGGAAGATGTTGCCATTGCTTCCACATTCACAATGCCAACACTTAATATTGCTGAAGAAAACCCTGTTCTTGAACAGGTTCCTCAACCTTCTGAGAGAGCTCAACTCTCAGAAAGGGATCAAACTGAGATGGAGACTCAGAATGATACTGCAGAGGAGATCAATAATGAGCACAGAGAGACTGTGGAATCACCACAAGTTCAAGAGATCAATGATCAGCCTGACTCTATTCAGGCCAACTTGGAGACACACTTTCAGGGGGAAGAAAACCTGTCCACCCCCTTGAATCAAGAAGAGGTTCCTCCAACCTCAGAACATCAAGAAGAGCCTGTCCTGTTGAGGGTTTAACTCCCCAACTACTTATATTTATTTAACTCTTCGAAATGGTGCCCAAGGTAAGGATCTCCTCGCTAGGTGAGCACCAAAGCGTGAGAACCAGCGACCAGCTACTCCGGTAAGGACCTGCACACTTGAGTGGGGGGGGGGGGGTTAGTGCCCGGTTTGCTAAGTGTCAAACCGGGATGAGACTTTACTTGAGAGTGACTGAGGATCAACTCTGTATAATGCTCGTGATGTGACTAGCGAGATGACTTGTTCGAAGTGACTTACTTGAAGTGCCTTGCTTATTGGGATATGTGCCTTATTTATAGGCTATCATCAAAATGGAAGGCCTTGCTAGGATTGCGCCATGTGTACGGCTAGGATTGAGCCACCAATGCTAAGATGAGGCCCATAGCCCAATAATGAAGCTTTAGCCCATGCCATCTTGGGCTTTAGGGGTAGTTTGGTCATTATTGGGAGAGTCCTTGAGGATGTGACAGAGTCTGCCGAGATCCCAAGTTCGGAGAGGTCGGTCCGGATGCCTGATTCGGACAGTACCTTGTTGTCAGCTGAGGAAGTTTTCCTACCTGTCCAACTCTTCCGATTCGGAGCTCTTGGGTTCGGACATCTCACTCTTTGGTGCCCACTTGCTTGGTAGCTTTATGAGATGGTCATGCTGGATCCGAGTTGACATCCGTATCGGAGTCCTTGGGTCGGAGAGGGTACTGACTTAGCGCTATACTCCTTTCCCAGGAAGGCTCGGACCAAGGTGGGTCGGACCTATGGTTCCGGGTCGGGCCTTGCAGGTCCAAATCCTTTGTCCCTTTCTTTTTAGGGTGGGTCGGACCATGGATGGTCTGGCCGGATCGGACCACCGGATCGGACCTAAGTGCCTCGGATCCTTTGGATGACTTAGGACGCCTTAGGATTCGTTCCTAGGTCCTTTATGACGGATTGGACATATTTCCGTATCAACATGTCCCACAGGTAGTTTATCTTTGAACAAGAAATAACTAACTAAAATTGCCCTTATGTTCTAATATTCTTAATGTCTCTTCTTAGGCTCCAACTGAGGAAGTAGTGGTGGTGGAACCAACACCCCAAAACCTAGAGATTCTAGAAGCTGAAAAGCTTTCTGAGGAAGTATTTACTGAGCCTTCTGCTGAGAAGGTAAGTAATCAGTAATAGTCTTCTTCAACGAATGCTTTGGAAAACCCACTACTAAAATCTCTTATGTTTGTTCTTACAGGCTCAATCAGAAGAACAATTGGATGGAGAAACAGTTGTGTCATCTCCTCCAAAAGAAACTAAAATCACGAACAAGCAAGATTCAGATAAAGGTGCGAAACCCCAAGGTTTCTGAGAAACATGCTACTGAGCTTCCTCACTTGGAAGTAAGTGAAGTCTCAGAAAGCACTTTTCCACCTATCTTTTCTGTTAAAAGTTTCTAAACATGTTTGATTTTAACTTTCAGGTTCAAGCAGAAGGAAAGGTTGATGAGGATAAAACTTCTCCTCACACCAAAGTATCTGAGGCCTCTGTGCCCAAGCAAGCAAAAATCCAAGCAAATGAGCCTAGTGTTTCTACACAGGTATGCTCAGAAAGCTCACTTCTGCACACAGATACTAACACAAGTGGTTTGAACAAAACTAACTTGAACACTTTCTTTCAGGCTCAAAGTCTAGTGCCAGTTGATTTACTCAAGGCCTTCCAGAAGCACACCTTAAAGAAACATCTCAAGTGCTTCAGACAGTAAGGTAAACTCGTAAAGGCCGACCTTCAAGTAGCGAGTAATCGACGTCCCAGAAAAGAGAGCAATTGCCCTAAATCTGGAGGATTATATCCATGCATTGTTCCCTACAGAGTCCTACTCATTTGCCACTCTAATGCATGAAGACTTCATTCATGAAGTAGCACAAAGACTTATAGCAGATTTCAAGTCTGCGGATGCTCAAACCCAAGAGTAGATGGTTACCCATCCTGCCTTGCCCAAAGAAGCTCACTACTTATCCTGCTGAACAAGAAGAAGTTAATGGGAGGATGATTACATTCCCAAATGTGATCAACCTGGTTTCAGAAGATGACGAGGAGATGGACGAAAATGATTATCAAGAACCTCCCTCTGAGCATCCAAACCAAGAAACAAAGAACAAGAGTGATGATGATGATGATCAGAATGATGATCCCCAACCTGGACAAGGCGGGATTCAGAAAGCTAGCAAAGAGAGTGGAGAAAAGGCTACTCCCTCAATTGCTCAGAAAGCTCCATCATCATCACCTCCCAAGTCTCATCAAGATACCCAACAAGCTGAACACAATGATGCCATAGAAGAAATTTCAGCTGCTGAGTTTAGGATTGAACAACTCAGAAAGGTATTGGAAGAAGAGAAGAGAATCAACATTGAGACTCAAGCTCTTGTTGATGAAAAGGAAGCCAAAATCAAAAAGCTCGAAGAAGCTAATGCCAAAGAATTGGCACTCCTAGATGAGCAAAGAAATTTGAAGAATGCCATTGTTGTCACAGCTGCTGAAATAGATGCAATGGATGACAATGATGATGAAGAGCATGATGCTGAGACTGCATCAGAAAGACCTTCTACATCTTCTCAGAAGGCCAGCACACTTGATGGAAAGCAGAAGAAGATTGTCAATCTGCAAACAATCCAAGAAAAGGATTATGATAGTGATGCTGAAACCCACAACGATCATCATCAAGGTAAGATGAGAGACTTGTCACAAAGACAAGAGAGCCCTACTTGCTCCTCATATATTCTCTGCACCAAGTAGTTCAAGAAGTGAAGAGCACCGTGCAAGGAACAGTGTCTTTTTAGAACTCAGAAAGACACTAGTTGCCCAAGATACAGAAGTGCTAAAATCCGTCCCAGAAGAGATGAAGCCTTTGGCTGCTGCTTTACTCAACAGAGCAACCAGCATCGCTCTCTCTCAGAAAGACCTAGGGTTGGTCAGGGATGAGGATTGTAACAATGCTAATGCAGCATTGAATGAAGCGACCATGTCATCCGCAAGCCAACGCCATCCTAAGGCCGCTTGAAGAACTCAATGAAAGGAGCGAGAACTGGTTAGACAGAACAACGAGCTGAAGAAAGAACTTCAAGAATTAGTCAGGGTGCACAACAATCTCCAGAAAAACTTTGACACTCTCTCTGAAGCTTATGCTATCATGAGTCAGTCATTCATGACTAAGGGGGAAGAAGAAATGCCTCAGAAAGGCAAAGGAAGAAAAAGAAAACAATCAAATCCTCCCTCCTCAAGTCAACTTGTCATTAAGGACACCACTGGAGACACCCTTGCTGAAGAAGTTGTTCCAGATCAACCAAAGAAAATTGGGAAGTATGGTCACTAGGGGAACCAAGTCCCTTAGAATCTCAGAAGAGAAGAAGACTTCTGAAGAAGAAGAAAAGGAAGAAGGAGAAGTAAGAGGCCAAGAAAGCTGCAAGTCTCCAATTTTGGACTACAATGATGATGAGGATGATTCTGATGAACATCCACTTCACAAGAAAAGAAGACAAGCAACTACTTCACAACCTCCTCTGTCAGCAAAGCCCTTAGCGCCTGTAACTCCTTCCGCAACACCAAGTCTATACAAGGAACATCCACCAAAGACTTGAAGGCAGAAGAAAGGGTTAGAGGATCTCTCGAGAAGGCCACCAAACGTAAAAGCAAGAAGGGATTTCGGTTTGGTAATAAACAATGAAACACATCAAGAAAGGCCAACTGATGCCCACATTGAGTATATGAAGACTAGTAATGAAGAATCTTTATATAGGTGCATTCTGAACAAGAGAGGGTATTGGATTCTGGAACTACAATATCTACTTGTCAATGATAAGTTTCCAACTCCCATCCTCTACCAGATCCTGAAATGGAGAGAAGGCAAGCCAGAATTGCTAAAACTTGAGCACCTTCATGCCTGGTTAAACTTTGAAGTAGAAAAGAGGAATGAAGCCAGAAAGATGGATCTTTCTTTTGCCTGTCCTTACCCAAAACCTGATAATGTACACAAGGTAAGAAAACTGGATGGTAGCTACAGCAGGAAGAACAAACTAGGTGTTTCAACCTATGAGTCATTCTATATGACATTGGATGAATACCTAGATGATATACACTATCTGGAAGAAATATACAAGTATTTCAACCTATCTCAGCTGCAAGTAGACCATGCCTGGGTCTGGGGAAAGTACTTCTGGGTCAAACATTTTCTGCGGAAGAATCAGAAGCTTGGCAAGAGTTACCATGAAATATGTGACTTATCCAGAAAGACAGAGCTCTCTGTCAGAATGATTCTTTATGACTATGTCCAAGAATGCAAAAAAGTGGATGATCATGTCAACTGATCCAGAAAGGGTGCTGAAGAACTTGAGGTATCTGAACCCAAGTTGTGTTTCTGAAGACTTGAAGACTAGTAACATTAGAATACTCTTTTGGAGCTTGGACTCTCCTTTGTTCTAATTTACTTAGTATGTTTTATTACTTTTTGTAATCTTGCTGATTATTTCTGAAATTCTCAATCTGTAAAAGTTGCATCTTACTCTGTAAACTGTACCTATCTGAAGATCATACTCTCAGATACATTTTAATAGATGACAACTTATCAGCAAAGATCACTTCTTGTGATTTGGTTGATGTTTACTTTCTGCACTTAATTCAACTAAAATTGAATATCATTTGAAATGATTAAGTGGTGGATTGATTTCTCTTCCAGGATTACAATTTTGTAATAGGACTTGAATGATAGTCATGGATGACTGATCAAAAAGGGGGAAACTTGTTAGGAATATCTGTTAGTATTTTGATCACTCATCACATGTTCTTATCTTAGCCAAAAAGGTGATTAAGTGCTCTTGGTTCACTTGAACATTGTAAAAGAGGAAATCACTGAGTATGATTAGTCTAGTAAATCTTGTATTAGGATTATAGGTCTCTGAGTGTAATTTTTATTTCAAGAAGACCATAAAGATCAATCCTAGCAATGGAGCTTTTCTGAAGATTAGAAGACTGAAGATTGCACAAGGTTTATGAAGACACAAAGGTTTAGTCTAACTCAGATAGACTATGTCCTTAATCCTTTCTTAAGAATATTAACTTATTTTCGGGATATGATTCTGGACATATGACATCATGAGTATGGAGCATGCAAGCCATCAGAAAGGCTCATGTATCCGTTGAGACTAAAGGACAATGAACAGTACTATGCATTAAATGCATCGGCAGAAATGCTGCAAAAAGCAGTTGTTAGGAAATTTGTTAGATATTTTGTTAGAAATATCTGTTTAGATTTTGATCAGCAACATGATGACTTATCTTAGTCTCAGAAAGGTGATTAGTACTCTTGGTTCACTTGAACATTGTAAAAGAGGAAACCCACTAAGTATGATAGTCTAGCTAATCTTGTATAGGATGTTAAGTTTCAAAATGTAATTTTTATTTTATGAAGAGAAGACCAAGAAGAAGACATCCAAGCAGAACAAGTTCAACGACATTGAAGATTTGAAGAAACTGCACAAGATTACTGAAATAGTTTTGCAGATACCTTGGTCAGATATCTTGAAGACACGAATAGTTTTAAACAAGTCGTCACAAGAGATATCCGAGAACTAGAAGGTTTTCGAAAACCGTGAAAGTGCCCAGATATCTACTCTCGATACCTTGAGCCTTAACCACATTTACGAAAAGAAATATATTGCAACAAAGTTGTTTCAATAAAGTGGTATCTCAAGATTAAAGATAAGGCGTGCAAAGAATCGATAATACTAGTCTCGACATCGAGCATAGTTCCGTTGCACTACTGAGACAAAAGTACAGTACAATGCATTTAATGCACGGACAGAGATGTCTGAATAAAAGCAACGGTACCTTCTGAAGAAGAAGACAAACTTACTGCAGTACTATACACAGATATCAATAGTTTGAATTTGATTTAAGCCTAACGGACACTATTCAACGGCATTCAAATTCATCTATAAATATCAATACTTAGACTACTTGAGAAGACACCTTGAACTCCATAAACACGCTGAACACCATATTCTCTCAAGCAAACTACTTATCCTCAAAGCTTTCGCTATACCAAAGCTCCTGATCTTAAGTAGCACTAAAGTTCTAAGTGTCCTGATCCTAAACAAGCACTGCTATCTGTGAAAGAGTTGAATTGAAAGATCAAGTATCTGAGATTCATTCTCTTGAACATTTATCTAAGAATTGGGTTAGTAAAAAGAACAAGATACCATACATTGAAAAGTGTATTAAGTATACTTGATTCACAGAGCTATCTGATTAACTGAAAAGTTATTAAAGAAGCTCATATGACAACTCAAACCAAAACCAACACCATCATCGGTGAGTATGTGAAGTACTTAGTTTGAGAAACTAAGGAATAACTCCAAGGTTATTGAGCACAGGAAGTACTTAGCTTGGGAAGCTAGGGAATAGCTCAAAAAGGTTTCTGAGTATAGGAAGTACTTGGCTGTGAAAGCCGGGGAACAACTCAGGGGGAACATTTGGTTGGGAATTTTTTTAAGGAATCTTAGAATAGGATTTTTGTAAGGTGACCTCAATTATTTATTCTAGTGAATTCTAGGTCTTTGAAAGACCGAAGTGGATTAGTTGGAGGATTACGCCACCTCCAGATACCACTATACTTGCTATGTTATTTACTTCTCTGTACTTACTTTTCACCAACACACACACACACTTTAACTGTTTCTGCACTTATCTATCTTAAGTCTTCCGCGCTCTGAATCTAAGTATCAGATATCTACACAGATATCTGAGAAATAGTTTTTATCGACAAAAGTTTTAAAAGACTATTCACCCCCTCTAGTCTTTTACTTTGCCGTTATCTGGACCAACAAGTGGTATCAGAGCAGGAGGTTCACAAGCCTTCTGCACTGAACCTAGATCCCCAGATAGGTGAAGGAACTTTGTCCATTTACGAGGACTATTTAATTTGTGTGTTAAGTGTGCAGGAATGTCTCTGAGTGATGCACCCGTTCTCAAACCAGAGAACTACGAGAAATGGAAAAATAACATGATGCTCCACCTTGAAGCCATAAGTGACGAAATGATCGAAGTAATAAAAAATGGCCCAATAGTCATTCAACAACTTAAACAAGTCATGGAGGTTTCTAATGGTAGAGACAGAGATCAAAGCGAAGGATCTTCACAAACTGATGCGTCAACAAGTGGGAGATCTACTAGTCAAGTTATTTACGAACCAAAGCCCAGAGAACTCTGGACATCGGAAGATGCCAAGAGAAATCGTCTGGATGGTCAAGCTCGTAATATCATCATCAGATCTACACCTGAGCACATACAGTGTAAACTGTGGGGTGCTAAAACGGCGAAAGTTGCCTGGCAACTGATTGAAGAAATCGTTTGAATCGAGAATACCAAAGAAAACAAGTTCGAAGTTCTCAAGTTGAAATTTCAAAATTTCAAACAAGGACCCACTGAAACTTTGGAAGAACTAGATTTCAGATTTACCACTCTCATGAGTGATATGGCAGCACTTGGGGAAAGCAACAGATACTCTCAGTCAGAAAAGATTAAGACTATTGTCAGAAGTCTTAACCACAACTGGGAGCATACTAAATTCTTTTACTTTAATCAAGGTATGCCAAATATCACTCCAGTGGAACTCTTCTCACATCTTGCTACGGTTGATTATGAGACAACACAAAGAGAACAAACAACTGAAAAGTTGCAGAATATTGCTCTAGTTGCTCAAGGAACTTCTAAAAAGAAGAAAAGCAAGGAAGAGACTGAGGATGCTCTTGCTGCAAAGCAAATGAGCAAATATGTCGGTCGAGAAATTGAGAGAAGAAAAGCCAAAGAGAACCTGAAAAAGCATCTAGGCTCAAACTATCACTAGTACAAAAATATGCAAAGCTCACTGAACAAGCCAGCTCAGAAAGCATCATGTACTGAGGAAGTAGAAATTGGAAACGATATCTGCTTCTATTGTCAGAAACCTGGTCACTTCAAGAAGGATTGTCCTGCCTTCAACAAACCAAGGACAGGTGACAAGAAAGATAGAAGAATCTTCAGAAGAAGCCAGAAAGCTTTATTAACTGAAGAAAGAAAGAAAATCCAAACTCAACTCGATGCTCTAGACTATGAAACAGATTCTGAAGATGACAATTCAGATGACTCAATCTTACCATCACCAGAATTATGTGGAGTTACTCATGATATAATCGACTTCGGCCACAAGAAGAATGAAATGTGTGGAGTTGCTAAGATTGACGGTCCAGACATCTCTAACATAGAAATCTGTCTTATGGCTGATGAGGTAACACATACTTCTTGTTATACTTATGAAAGTGATGAAGAAAAAATAAAAGATCTAGAAAATCTCAGGAAAGATCTTGACATCTATGAAAGGGAATTTCTAATGATCCGAGCTAGAGCCGAAAATCTTGAAGAAGAAAAGAATTCTCTTGCAAAGGAAAATTCTCAATTAGTTAAGATATCTGAGAAAAAGGATGCTGAAAATGCATTTCTCAAAGCTCAGATATCTGAGACTGAAAAGTCACATAAAGAAGCAATGGCTGAATTACGAAAGAAATATGAAGATCTTCTTTCTGAGAACAAGGAACTCAAAAAGAAAGAATTATCTTTTCAATCTTATGCCAAAGCTAGTGACACTCTTACTGAAGTACAATCTTACTTAAGAGATCCTTCAGAAAAGAAAGGACTTGGGCTGAATACACAAACAGAGTGTTCTATCACTCTGAATAAGAGTGAGGAAAGAAGAACATTTATAAGTACTCAGCAAGATGGTTCCCATGCAATCTATAGTATCGGTCAGAAGACGAAGATTGTTGACAAAGGAAAAGCAGTTGCAACTAAACCTTTGTGGGAAAAACAAGTCAAAAATAAAACTGATGGGCATGTCTCTGAAAAGAAACACAACACTGAAAAGTGTAAACACCCACAGTGCTATGTCTCTCAAAAGGGTAGAATTGCAGGAGCTGGCAATTTCTCTTATGTCACTTTTTCTGGAAAGAAATTAGATCAACCAGAGACTAGCAAAGCTGCTGAGAAAAGATCTCAGATAGCTTCAAGTGCTCGAAACGGTATTGGCTATAAAGGCATCGGGAAACAACTTGCTCATGAATACAAACAAGAGCAAGAACGATGGCTAAAGGCTAGAATTGCTCAAAGGAATTATCAGAAAAGGAAGTTGAATCAAGCCACTGAAAATCTGAATGCCAGGGCTAGAAGAAATCTGGCAAGGAAAGCTAAGTTTGCTGAAAAGCAAACTCAGAAACCTGATAGGTATCTGAAAGCACCAAATGGAGCACCTAGGAACACACCAAGGAAGAAAATAATTCTTAATAATGATAATCAATCAATCAGAATTCCTCCTTATGTTCCTATCAGACAAAAGAATGTTCCCAGGAAATTCATTCAAAAATGGATTCCTACTGGAAGATTGTTTAGTCCTGATGGTTCCAACTGTAAATTGAGAACCTAATCTCACATTCCTGTTATGTGCGTAATGCTTCTGGACTAAAGCACAATGGTTGTTTGATAGTGGATGCGAAAGCACATGACAGAGATAAAGCAATCGTCGATTACAAAGCTTGCAACACAGACCGGATATCGATTTGCTGGAGGAGAATTAAATCCTCTCTGGATTTGGCAACGTCGATTGGGAACATTAACAATCACCGACGACATATGTTAAGGATTTGAAATACAATCTATTTAGCATGAGCCAGTTTGCATACAAAGGTTTTACTATAAAATTCAAAGCAAAATACTGCAAACTAATTGACAATGAGTCAAAGAAGACAGTCTTGGTTGCTCGGCGGAAAGGCAGTCTTTATGTTGCCGATTGGGCATCTGCCACAACTGAAGAATGTCTGATGGTGAGTTAATCTGGTAACACAGAAGAGCACTGGTTATGGCACAAAAGAATGAGTCACTTGAACTTCAAAACTCTGAACAAACTTGCCAAGAAAGAGTTTGTGGTTGGCCTTCCCAAAACGTCTTTCAGAAAGGATGATATCTGTTCTGCATGTCAGATGGGGAAACAATCCAAAATCTCTTTCAAGTCCAAAACTAGACACTCTAGTGTTAGACCACTACAACTACTACATATGGATCTTTTTGAATCATCTGTAACTAGTTATGCAGGAAAGAAGTATGGTCTGGTTGTTGTAGATGACTTCTCAAGATTCAGTTGGGTTGTCTTTCTGAAGCACAAATCTGATGCAAGGGTGGAGATACTAAACTTGCTGAATAAGCTTGAAGTCATGAAAAATGACAAGGTATCTGCAATCAGAAAAGACCATGGTACTGAGTTTGTCAACCAGTACATTAAGGAGTTTTGTACCTGCAAAGGTATACAACACCAACTTTCCTCTGTAAGAACACCTCAACAAAATGGTATTGCAGAAAGGAAAAACAGAACCCTTAAAGAAGCTGCAAGGACGATGCTAGCTGACACTGAAATAAGTGAAATTTATTGGGTTGAAGTCAGAAACCTGACATGCTACACTCGTAATGTATGTTTGATAAACAAACACCATGACAAGACCCCTTATGAAATCTTGGTTGGTAGACCCCCTAATATCAAACATCTGAGAGTATTTGGTTGTAGATGTTTTGTTCTTAACAATGGAAAAGAGTATCTAAGAACATTTCAACCAAAGGCAGATGAAAGTGTATTTCTTGGCTATTCCAGGAATAGCAAAGCCTACAGAATTTACAACAAAAGAACAAAGAAAATTGAAGAATCAGTTCATGTTGTATTCTATGAAGGAAGCAAGAAAACACCTCTTATTGATGAACTCTCAGAAAGGTTCAAAGAACTAATGTTGAGGGATCCTGAAGAAGAATCCTCAGAAAGGAGAAACATCATTACGAAAAGTGAGGATGACTCTGACGTAGAAAAGCATGAAGTGCCTAGTAACAACAAGATGACTCACAAACATGATGAAGAATTTCCTATGAAACATCCAGAAATGGAAACTGAAGATGATCATCATGAAGCTATCTATGGAAATAATCTCACTAAAAGACATGTTCCAGATAGCTCAAACGCTGAACAAGTGTCAGACATTAATTGCCCTTCTGAGGAGCAAAATGTCTTAGATACTGAAAAAGTATCAAATCAAAATCCCAGTGATTCTAATTCAAATCATTTGGATATTGATCCTACTAGCACTAAACCTATGATGAGATGGATCAAGGATCATCCTGCAAAAGATGTGATTGGACCAATTAATCAAGGTGTTAGGACTAGGAGAGCAATAGTTGAAAATGCTAATTCTCTCTTTGGATGTTTCATCTCAAATATTGAAACCAAAAATATAGAAGAAGCATTAGGAGACCAAGACTGGATATCTGCAATGCAAGAAGAGCTGGATCAATTTGAGAGAAACAAAGTCTGGAAATTAGTTCCATTCACGGAAGGAATATCTGTGATTGGAACTAAATGGGTTTTCAGAAACAAAATGAATGAATCTGGTGAAATAACCAGAAACAAAGCAAGATTGGTTGCCAAGGGATTTACCCAGACTGAAGGCTTAGATTTTGATGAGACATATGCACCAGTTGCCAGATTGGATGCAATAAGACTCTTTCTAGCCTTTACAGCTCATAAAGATTTTAAAGTTTATCAGATGGATGTCAAAAGTGCATTCTTGAACGGTGAACTTGCAGAAGAAGTTTATGCTGAGCAACCACCTGGCTTTGAAGATTCCTCAGAAATTAGAATGGTCTATAAACTACAGAAAGCTCTGTATGGACTGAAACTGGCTCCAAGAGCATGGTATGACACTTTGGCCAAATACCTTCTGGAAAGTGGTTTCAAGAAAGGTGAAGTTGATAAAACTTTATTTACCTTAAACCATGATGGGAAACTACTCTTAGTTCAAGTATATTCTGATGACATCATATTTGGATCTAAGGACAAGCAACTTTGTAATGACTTTGCAAATCTCATGAAAAGTAAGTTTGAGATGAGCATGATGGGGGAAATGAATTATTTTCTAGGATTGCAAGTCAAGCAATTCAATGATGGAATATTCATTAGTCAAACAAAGTATGCAAAAGATATGCTCACAAAATTCAATCTTAAGCCTTCTGAAAAGAATGCTAAGATACATATGAGCATTGGAACCAAAATGACCTATACTGAATCTGACAAGAGTGTTGAAGAACATAAGTATAGGAAATTGATAGGTTCACTACTTTACCTCACTGCAAGTAGACCTGATATTCAATACGCCGTTGGAGTGTGTGCTAGATTTCAGACAAATCCTATGCAAACACACTACAACATTGCTATGAAAATATTAAGGTATGAAAAAGGTACAGTAGATGTAGGATTGTGGTATCCTAAAGAAAGCGGATTGAGTTTAGCTGGGTACTCAGACGCTGATTATGCTGGATCACTGCTTGATAGGAAAAGCACCTCAGGAACTTGTCAGTTTCTGGGTACTAGACTTATCTCACAGTAAATAGTGGACTGTAAAAAATTCTGACAAAGCCCACTTTGCATTTAATGCCGAACTAGCTTTTGCTCACGGCTGCTTGCAAATCACAGATACGTACACACAAAATCAATTTGTATGTATTTGTCTGTTGAGATTCTATTGCTATATATATAGGATTTTGGCAAAAGAAATCAGTTTCGCCTAATCCAAAATTCAGACTTGCACAAAAATAGCAAAACCATCTCTTGATTCTCTGCAAATCTTCTACAATCTCTGCAAATCTAGATTAAGTTTTTCTGCAAAGAATTACTAAATCAAATCTCTTTCAAACACCAATCCAAATCTACACTATATAAAGAGATAGCCCCAAAGAATTCTTCTACACTGAAATCTCAATCCTCCACTGGTACTGCTGAAAAGCAAGCACCAGAGTTGGTTATTGTGAGCAACCGACTGGTAGGAGATTTTAATCCTGACCATTGGACTTCAAATCACAGAATGATTTGGGGTGGTGCCATGGTTGAGGAATACCTCACGGCTGCAATTGAAAACCAAACCGACGAACTGATTCTTGACATGCTTGAAAAGGCACAAATCAAGGGTTTTCTATCCGCTGCCAAGTGGAATTTCATCACCGATGTGTTGGAATTCTACAACAACTCAGGATAATTTTACGTGTTTCAAGGCACCGCAATAGGTTCCATCAAAACCTCAGTCCAAGGAAAGGAAATCCTTCTGGACTCAACAACTTTCTGTAAGTTGTTTGAGTTTCAAAATCTTGGAAAGGATTTTGAAATAAACACCAAGGACGATGATCTCCTTGAAGGTGTTAAAGAACTGTACAGTGACGTGTGTGATCTTGAAAATCGATACACCCAAATTCAAGCTTCTTGACATCCGAACCGACATCCGATGGTTCATCGATGTATCGCTTGCATTCTTCACAGATGCTTTGATGGTCTACAAGGAGGTGCTGATCAGATAAGCCAAGAATGATGGATCATGATGTTCTTGCTGAATCAACAAGAAAAACGGCTGGAAAACCCTTTTAACTGGGGAAAGTACGCCTTCATGAAGTTTGTGAAGAAGATTCAAGGATTCGAGCCTAAAATCGCCAAAGGACTAGCTGAGCCAAAGGCCACAGTAGGCTATGGTCTGAAGATATGCTACTTGCTGGAGAAGCTTGGCATTGAGCTTAGAGAGACGGCTGAAATAGCCAACAGTAACCTACTCTACAAATATGAGTATACAAACTTGTTGAAAAAGGTTACTGGGTCTCAGAAAGGTTCTAAGAAGTGAAAGTCTGAAAAGGTATCTGAAGAAAAGGTTATACCAAGAAGCCCAGAACTTCAAGAAAGAAGTCTGCTGGCAAATCAGAAGACATACCCATTGAGGTTGTCGATTCTCAGATATCTGCAGGCATTGCCGATGAACTGATAAAGGCAGATGAACTCATCAATGCTGCAAAAGAGTTATCAACTACTGAACAAGTAGACTCAGCAAGAGAAAGTGCTTTCAGAAATGTGAAGACTATTGCAGAAAGCCTTGCTGATGAACTCATAAATTCTGCCAAAAGTGGTGAAAAACACCAAGCCCTATCTGCAGAAACCGCAGGAGTAATGGACCAATAAGTTCCTAATGCTGATGAGAGCTCTGACGATGAAGATGAGAAGCTAGTCATCTCTCAAGTCCTAGAAAGAACAAAAAGGGCTAAGGTTACTGAAATAGTAACTGGTGAAAAGGTTTCTGAAGAAGAACCTACACCTCAGGTTGCTGAACAAGCACCTATAGCAAAGGTTGTTGGTGCAAACACATCATCAGGGAACGTTTCTTACGCACAACTTCAAAAAGCCCTGATGAGTGGTATTTTAGTGCTGGCAGATGCTGATGGAAACGCCACATCTAAAAATCTGGAAGAACACTCTACTGACCAATCTTCTGCTTCCAGACAACCACAACAACCACAACCACAACAGCCACAAGTGGTTGATGAAATGGTAAATGAACTCCATTTTGAATTACCTGCAATGCAGTATGCTGAAGAAAATCCTGCAAAAGAGCAAGTTCCCCAACTCAATGAGAGGGATCAAACTGAGATATCTACTCAGAATGATCAACCAGGGGAGGCAACTGAGTTGCACACTCAGGAAAGGTGTGAAGTACCTGAAAATTCAAACAAAGAAGTGTTACTGGAACAAGAAGATCAAAGTATAGAAGGGTCACGAGTTTCAGAGACCAATCAGCCTGACATGGATCAGGTAGCTGAATGGTTTAACTCTCATCTTGTGAAACTTTATGCTTATATATATCTTGTTACTTATAAAATTTCTTTGTTATAGGCTGAGTTAGAAACACAGAAACAAGAGGAAGCTGGGAAGCTTGCCTCAGAAACTGAGAAGGAGGTTACCTCAACCTCACCTCTTAAGAAATCTGAGCCTGTGCCACAGGTGATAAATTGATTCTTAAGATAACACTTTTTAGTCATATGTTCATGTGCTTAAAGTAAATGTTTCTAACAGGTCCAACTGAGAAAGAGGAAGATAAGGCAGAAATGCCAGAAAAGAACCCAGAAACGAACAAGGTTTCTGAAGAACACATCATTGAGCCTTCCCATATGAAGGTATATATATATATATGAAAATCAGTGATAAAAATTCTTCACCTTGGGTTATGTCAAACTTCTTCTAAATTACTCAATACTTTCTACTCACAGGCTCACTCAGAAGTAGAAGTGCAAGGGACGAGTTGCGACATCCTCACACTTATGGAAATTGATGAGGCATCAAGGCCTTCATCACAAGAAAAGATTCCAGAGACTGCACAAGTCTCTGAGAGACAAGTATCTGAGCCTCCCATGGAGGTAATTGACCTCTCAGATATCTGATTTGTCACTTAAAGTTTTCTTGATAAAATTTCCTAAGTATTGTGATAATTTTAATTCTCAGGTTCAAGAAAGAAAGGTTGATGAGGACCAGACTTCCAAGTCTCCGCCTCACAACAAGATATCTGAGACACCAATTGTCTCAGTAGCACAAGTCTCTGAGCCTGAAGTACTTACTCAGGTAACTCAGAAACTAAACTACACTTCTACTCAGATATCTATAAAAGTTTTGAAGCTCACTCAAAACTCTTTCTTTCAGGCTCAAACAAGTGCAAAGCAGGCTCCCAATGATGAGAAAAGGGACCTACTTCCCTTCTTCAAAGCTCAAACCCTGCCAAAGCATATACAATGCTTCAAGAAATGGCAAAGGTTAAGGTGCTCTGATCTCTCTGAAATATTGAGAATCACAGATCAACCAACCAGACGAGCACGAGCTCTTGACTTGGAGACATACATCCATGCAATGTTCCCTACTGAACAGTACACAGTTGCGACTTTATTGCATAAGGATTTCTCCAGAGAAGTGGCACACGGTTTGATACAAGCCTTTAAACAGGCAGATGGTCAGACAAGATTACAGATGGCATTCAAGCCAGCTCTGCCCCAGACTCTGCAATTTATACCTTCTGAACAAGAAGAGGTTAATGGGCAGAAGATCACTATTCCTGAAGTGATCAATCTTGTATCTGAAGATGATGAGGAGGAAGAGATAAACGAAAACGACTTCGATGAACCTCCCACTGATCATCACCAAAAGGATGACACAGACAAAAAGGATGATGATGATGCCTCGCACTGTGGACCGGAGGAATTTCACAAAGAAATCATGCCTCAACTGCTGAAAAGCAAACTGAGAGGAAAGCACAGAAATCTCCGTCTCCATCTCCTCAAAAGTCAACTCATCCATCTTCCCAACAAAAGGTTAATACTGAACAAGTAGTTGAGGATTCTGAGGAAATCACTCAGAAATTGTTGAATACTCAATCCAGAACTGCTCAACTCAGACAACTGTTGGAAGAAGAACAACAGCTCCATCTTCAACTGGAAGACCAGATAGCTAAATCTAGAGACAAGCTTGACCAACTACAAGATCAATATCTGCAAGAGATGATTGCTTACTCTGAGGTTAAAGAGCTACAGGATGCTGTAAATGCCATCACCAAAGAACTCGACATCAAGAAGTATCTGAAATTAAGCATGATGCTAAGGCTGCATCAACTTCAAAAGAAGTACCATCCTCCTCCCAAAAAGGGAAGAAACCAATCTCTGAGATGGTTGCTGGACTCGACACAATCGATGAGAATTTCCAAGAGGATGAAGATCACTGGGCTGATTACTCAGATGATGAAGAAGATAAGACTTTGGCAGAACATCGCAATGAACATCTAACTGTTTCACACTTGAAAAGGAAACTGATTGCTCCTGAAACTTTCAAAGAACCGCCAAATGTCCACTCCCATGAATACATGAATGATACCAAGTAATCGCTCATCCGAAAAGGAGATGTCTTCACGTAACAAGGAAGTAATTGCCTCGTCCCTCTCGAAATGAAAAAGTTCACGAGCTCGTTACTCAGAGAACAACTAGCATAGTCATTGCTCGTAAAGATCTGGGAATGATAAGGGACGATGATGCGTCTTTAGTGAAAAAGCTTCCAAGAGGCAAGTTACATCTGAAAAGCAGATGCCATCCTAGGCCCATTGGCGAGCTCACGATAAGGACAATGGACTTATCAAGCAAAATCAGAGCTCAAAGCCAACTTGAAGTTGGTCACGCCACAATTATTTACAAGGGCATTTTAACTCTCTCTCGATTCTTTTATGAGACCGAGTCACCAACAATGACTAAGGGGAAAGAGTGTACAAATCTGGACCTCAAAGTCAGGGGGAATGGGAAGAAGGAGAAGAAAACAAGAAGAAATCTGGAGCTGGTGTGGCTCAGAGAGGAAGAAGAAACATGAAAACTTCCCAGCCACCACTCAGAATCAACGAACCCTCCTCAAGCCAAACTTCTTTGCAAATAGTAGCTGCTTCCCAGAAACCTACTGAAGGAACTACAATGATAACAAGGGCCATGGCACAGAAACCTCCAAGGAGTACCAAGGCTCCAAGGAGAAGACAAGTTAAAGGGATTGATGAATCTTCTGAAGAAGAAGAAGGTCAAATCAAGTCCTTGGGCAATGAAGAAGGTCAGAAACTCTCACAAGATCTAATCTTGATGATGATGAGGAAACTGATGAAGATGAAGCTCCTCTTCACAGAAAAAGGAAAATTGAAAGCCTAACTGAGCCCATAGCTGCAAAGCCCCTAGCAGCTAAAACACTCTCTGGAAATACCAAGTCTATCCAGGGTGGTTCTTCAAGCAACAAACCCAAAGAGAATTCAAGACAAAGAAGGAACAAACTGAGAGCTGAGCGAAGACAAAGTCAACTTCCACTCAGGCCAGAAGAAGCCAAAATAGAGTATGTGAAGAATGACAATGATTCCTCTGTCTACAGGTGCATCAATCAGAAAAATGGCTATTGGATTCTAGAACTTAAGCATCTACTGGTAAATTCAAAATTTCCAGAACCAATCCATAAACAACTTATGGCATGGAGAAAAGATAAGCCAACCTTGATCAACACCAATCACATTAAAGCCTGGTTGGATTTTGAAGTTGTCAAGAGAACTGAAGCCATGAGAAAGGACCTCTCTGATGAATGTCCATATGGAAAGCCAGATGATGTGCACAGAATTCTGAATATCACCGGAACAGGCACAAGAGCAAGACTCGCTGTGGAACCCTATGAGTCGTTCTATCTAACTGAAGATCAATAGGTTCTCATACCAACAATGGAACCATCTGGACTAAAGAATCTTCCAGTAGGAATCCACTTTTGAATGAATTTCTTAGGAACATTCTTTTGTCTAACAGGAACATAAGGAGGAATCTTAGTTAAATGATTAGTATCATTGTTGTTAAGAACTATTTTCTTCCTTGTGTGTTCCTAGGTGCTCCATTTGGTGCTTTCAGATACCTGTCAGATTTCTGAGTCTGCTTTTCAGCAAACTTAGCTTTCCTAGTCAGATTTCTTCTAGCCCTGGCATTCAGATTTTCAGTGGCTTGATTTATCTTCCACTTCTGATAATTGTTGTGAGCAATTCTAGCCTTTAACCATCGTTCTTGCTCTTGTTTGTATTCGCGAGCAAGTTGTTTCCCAATGGGTTTATAGCCAATACCATTTCGAGCACCTGATGCTATCTGAGATCTTTTCTCAGCAGCTTTGCTAGTCTCTGGATGATCAATTTTCTTTCCAGAAAACGTGACATAAGAAAATTTGCCAGCTCCTGCAATTTTTCCTTTTTGAGAGACATAGCACTGTGGGTGATTGCACTTTTCAATGTTATGTTTCTTTTCAGAGACATTTCCCACAGTTTTCTTTTGGACTTGTTTTTCCCACAAAGGCTTGAATCGCTTTTCCTTTGTCAACAATCTTAGCTTCAATCGACATCAGAGATTGTTTGGGAATCACCTTGCTGAGCACTGACGAATGTTAGTCCTTCATTACTCTTATTCAGAGTGGTGGAACTGTCTGTGTGTGTGTGTCCAGCCCAAGTCCTCTCTTTTCTGAAGGATCTCTTAAATAAGATTGTACTTCAGTAAGAGTATCACTAGCTTTGGCATAAGATTGAAAGGATAGTTTTTTCTTTTTGAGTTCCTTATTCTCAGAAAGAAGACCTTCACATTTCTTTTGAAGACTGGCCATTGCTTCTTTATGTGACTTTTCGGTCTTAGATATCTGAGCCTTGAGAAATGTATTTTCAGCATCCTTTTTCTCAGATATCTTGATTAATTTAGAATTTTCCTTTGCAAGAGAATTCTTTTCTTCTTTGAAATTTTCGGCTCTAGCTCGGAACATTAGAAATTCTCTTTTGTAAAGATCAATTTCTTTTCTGAGATTTTCCTGTTCTTTGATTCCTTCGTCATCATTTTCATAAGTATAACAGGAAGTATGTGTTACCTCATCAGCCATTAGACAAGGTTCAATGTTGGAGATATCTGGGAAGATTTCTTCAGCCATTCCACACACTTCTTTCTTCTTTTGACCAAAGTCAATTACTTCATGAGAAACACCGCATATTTACGGGAAGGCAGTGTGGAATCATCCGCATCCTCATCCTCAGAATCAGACTCAATATCTAGAGCATCCAGTTGGAGTTGAATCTTTTTCCTTTCTTCAGTGAGCATAGCTCTTTGACTTCTTTTGAAGATTCTTCTATCTTTCTTGTCACATGTCTTAAATTTGTTGAAGGCAGGACAATCCTTCTTGAAATGACCAGGTTTCTGACAATAGAAACAGATATCATTTCCTATTTCTGCTTCCTCAGTACTTGATGCTTTTTGAGCTGGCTTGTTCAGCGAGCTTTGCATATTTTTGTACTGGTGATAGTTTGAGCCTAGATGCTTTTTCAGCTTCTCTTTGGCTTTTCTTCTCTCAATTTCTCGACTGACATATTTTTCCATTTGCTTTACAGCAAGAGCATCCTCAGTCACATCCTTGCCTTTCTTCTTTTCAGAAGTTCCTTGAGCAACTAGAGCAACACTCTGCAACTTCTCAGTTGTTTGTTCTCTTTGAGTTGTCTCATAGTCAACAGTGGCAAGGTGAGAGAAAAGTTCCACAGGAGTGATATCTGGCATTCCTTGGTTAAAGTAGAAAAACTTTGTGTGTTCCCAGTTATGATTTAGACTTCTCACAATGGTTTTAATCTTTTCTGACTGGGTATATCTATTACTTTCACCAAGTGCAGCCATGTCACTCATAAGTGTTGTAAACCGGAAATCTAGTTCTTCAAGAGTCTCTGTGGGACCTTGTTTAAAGTTTTGGAATTTTAGCTTCAAAATTTCAAACTTATTTTCCTTTGTTTTTTCAGTGCCAGCACAGATTTCTTCAATCAGTTGCCAGGCCACTTTCGCCGTTTTTGCACCCCACAGTTTACACTGTATGTGCTCTGGAGTAGAACGTATGATGATATTACGAGCCTGTCCATCCAATCTATTTCTCTTGGCATCTTCCGATGTCCAGAGTTCTCTGGGCTTTGGTTCGTAAATAACTTGACTAGCAGGTCTCCCACTGGTTGATACATCTGTCTGTGAAGACCCATCGCTTTGTCTTCTGTCTCTACCATTAGAAACCTCTATGACTTGCTTGAGTTGTTGACTGACTATTGGGCCATTCTTTATTACTTCGATCATTTCGTCACTGATGGCTTCTAGGTGGAGCATCATGTTGTTCTTCCATTTCTCATAATTCTCTGGCTTGAGAATCGGGGCGTCACTTAAAGACATCCTGCAGCAAACACACTAAACAAACGAATCAAGTGTAGGTGAAAAGCAGTTAGTGGGCACTTATCTGGGATCTAGGTTCAGTGCAGAAGGCTTGGGAACCTCCTGCTCTGATACCACTTGTTGGTCCAGATAACGGCAAAGTAAAAGACTAGAGGGAGGGGGGGGGGTGAATAGTCTTTTAAAACTTTTGTCGATAAGCACAGTTTCTCAGATATCTGTGAAGATATCTGATACTTAATTTCAGAGAGCGGAAGACTTCTGAGATAAGTGCACGTGTTCAGCAAGATAAGTGTAAGTACTTTGCAATATAAGTAAAACAAGTAATAAACTGCAGAAAGTAAATAACACAAGTCTTTTTATAGTGGTATCTGAAGCTGGCGTAATCCTTCAACTAATCCACTTCGGTCTTTCTCAGACCTAGAATCCACTAAGATAAATGAGGTAACCTTACAGATATCTTTGCTTGATTCCTAAATGCACTAGGTTCCCAACCAAGTGTTCCCCCTGAGTTATTCCCCGACTTTCACAACCAAGTACTTCCTGTACTCAGAAACCTTTTTGAGCTATTCCTTAGCTTCCCAAGCTAAGTACTTCATGTGCTCAGCAACATTGGAGTTATTCCTTAGTTTCCCAAACTAAGTACTTCCTGTACTCCACGCCTTATATGGTGTTGGTTTTAGGTTTGATTGTCAAGTGAGCTTCTTTAATAACTTGTTCAGTTATTCAAATAGCTCTGTGAATCAAGTATACTTAATACACTTTTCAATGTATGGTATCTTGTTCTCTACTGACCCAAGTTTATGGTAAGTGTTCAAGAGAATGAAACTTAGATAAGAAATCTTAGTTCAACTCTTTCACAAATAACAATGCTCGTTAAGGATCAGGACACTTAGAACTTTTATGCTACTTAGAATCAAGAGCTTTGGTCGCAACAGAAAGCTTGAAGGTAAGTAGTTTGCTGAGAGCGCTTGTGTGAGTATTCAATGTTCAGTGTGTTCTAAGGTGTGTTCTCAAGTAGTCTAAGTGTTGATATTTATAGATGAATTTGAGTGCCGTTTGAATAGTATCCGTTAGGCTTAAATCAAATTCAAACTATTGATATATGAATATAGTACTGTAGCAGGTTTGTCTTCTTCTTTAGAAGCTACCGTTTTTGTTCAGACATTTCTGTCTGCGCATTTAATGCACTGTACTATATTTTGTCCTGTAGTGCCAACGGAACTATGCATGGTATCAGAGATCTTTAAACAATCAGAGTTTTCTGAAACTTTGCATGTTCTTTTCCAGAGATCATCATAGCTCCAGATACCACTTGTTTAAACAACTTGTTGTAATATGTTTCTTTTTCAGAAGCATATTTTATGTCCAAGGTATCTGAGTATAGATATCTGTGGGCACTTTCCTTGTCTCAGAAACCTTTTATTCTCAGATATCTTTTGCAACATGTATGTTTCGAAACACATGTTTCTTCAAGATATCTGGACATAGGTTTCTGGAAAACCGTTGTCTTCAGCAATCTTGTGCAGTCTTCAAATCTTCAAATCCGTTGAACTTTTCCTGCTGGATGCCTTCTTCTTGGTCTTCTTCAGAAAATAAAAATTACATTTTGAGACCTAACATCCTATACAAGATTTGCTAGACTATCATACTCAGTGAGTTTCCTCTTTTACAGTGTTCAAGTGAACTAAGAGTACTAATCACCTTTCTGAGCTAAGATAAGTCATTAGGTTGTTGATCAAAATCTAAACAGATATTCCTAACATATTACAAATTTGTAATCCTAGAAGAGAAAATAATCCACCACTTAATCATTTCAAATGATATTCAATTTTAGTTGAATTAAGTGCAGAAAGTAAACATCAACCAAATCACAAGAAGTGATCTTTGCTGATAAGTTGTCATCTATTAGAATGTATCTGAGAGTATGATCTTCAGATAGGTACAGTTTACAGATAGAGAAATTCAGAAACAATAAGCAAGATTACAAAAATTAACAAAACATACTAAGTAAATTAGAACAAAGGAGAATCCAAGCTCCAAGAGAGTATTCTAATGTTACTAGTCTTCAAGTCTTCAGAAATGCAACTTAGGTTCAGATACCTCAAGTTCTTCAGCACCCTTTCTGGATCAGTTGACAAGATCATCCACTTTTCCGCATTCTTGGACATAGTCATAAAGAATCCTTCTGACAAAGAGCTCTGTCTTTCTGGATAAGTCACATATTTCATGGTAACTCTTGACAAGCTTGTGATTCTTTTGCAGAAAGTGTTTGACCCAGAAGTACTTTCCCCAGACCCAGGATATGCAGCTGAGATAGGTTGAAATACTTGTATATTTCTTCCAGATAGTGTATATCATCTAGGTATTCATCCAATGTCATATAGAATGACTCATAGGTTGGAACACCTAGTTTGTTCTGCTTGATGTAGCTACCATCCAGTTTTCTTGCCTTGTGTACATCATCAGGCTTTGGGTAAGGACAGGCAAAAGAAAGATCCATCTTTCTGGCTTCATTCCTCTTTTCTACTTCAAAGTTTAGCCAGGCATGAAGGTGCTCAGGTTTTAGCAATTCTGGCTTGCCTTCTCTCCATTTCAGGATCTGGTTGAGGATGGGAGTTGGAAACTTATCATTGACAAGTAGATGTTGTAGTTCCAGAATCCAATACCCTCTCTTGTTCAGAATGCACCTATATGAAGACTCTTCATTACTGGTCTTCACATACTCAATGTGGGCATTAGTTGGCCTTTCTTGATGAGTTTCTCTATTTACTCTGCCAAACTGGGAATCCCTTCTTGCCTTTCTGTTAGGTGGCCTTCTGTCAGGAGATCCTCTAACCCTTTCTTCCTGCCTTGGGGCTGTGCTGGTGGATGTTCCTTGTATTGACTTGGTATTTCCAGAAGGAGTTCTGGCTGCCAAAGGCCTTGCTGCCAGAGGAGGTTGTGAGGTGCTTGCTTGCCTTCTTCTCTTGTGGATTGGATGCTCATCTGTATCAGATTCATCCTCATCATCATTGTGGTTCCAGTTGTGAGGCTTGCAGCTTTATTGACATCTTACCTCTCCTTCTTCTTGGTCTTCTCCTTCTTCAGGATTATTCTGGTTGTTTCCATCTGAGATCCTAAGGGACTTGGTTCCCCTAGTAACCATACTTCTCAGCCTTCTGGCTGGTTGATCTGGAACAACTTCTTCAGCAGGGGCATCTCCAGTGTCCTTGATGACTAGTTGACTTGAGGAGGGAGGAATTGATTGTTTTCTTTTTCTTCCTCTGCCTTTCTGAGGCATCTCTTCTTCCCCCTTAGTCATGAATGACTGACTCATGATAGCATAAGCTTCAGAGAGTGATTCAAAGTTTTTCTGGAGGTTGTTGTGCACCCTGACCAGTTCTTGGATTTCTTTCTTCAAGTCCTTGTTTTGCCTAACCAATTCTTGCTCTTTTCTGTTGAGCTCTTCAAGAGGCCTTAGAATAGCATCTGCTTGTTGAGTAGCATGGATGGCTTCTGTTAGTGCTAGGTTGGCATTGTTGCAGTCATCTTCCCTGATCAAAGCTAGATCTTTCTGAGAGAGGGCTATGCTGGTTGCTCTGTTTAGCAATGCGGCAGCCAAATCTTTCATCTCTTCTGGGACTGACTGTAGGACTTGAGTGTCTTGAGCAACAAGTCTGTCTCTTAGTTCCAAGAAAACACTTGTTCTAGACCTGTGCTCATCACTTCTTGATGCACCTGGAGCAGAAAATAGTTGAGGAGCCAGAAGGGCTAACTTTTGCTTAGTGATAAGTCTCTCATCTTCTTCTAGAGTGATCAAGTTTCGGTTTTCTTCAGCATCACTGTCATAATCCTTTTCTTGGATTGTTTGCAGATTGGCAATCTTCTTCTGTTTTCCATCAAGTGTGCTGGCCTTCTGAGAAGATGTAGAAGGTCTTTCTGATGCAGCCTCAGCATCTTATGCTTCTTCATCAACAGTACGCATGGCGTCAATTTCAGCTGCGGTAATGCTGATCTTTCTTCCAAACTTCTTTGCTCATCCAGAAGGCCAATTCTTTAGCATTAGCTTCTCTGAGCTTTTGAATCTTGGCTTCCTTCTCATCAACTTGTGCTTGGCACTCTAAGTTGATTCTCTTCTCTTCTTCAAACTTCTGTCTGAGTTGTTCAATCCTGAACTCAGCGGCTAAGATTTCTTCAATTATGTCTTGCTGATCGGCCTATTGGGTATTTTGATGAGACTTTGGGGGTGATGATGATGAGGCTCTCTGAGCATTTGAAGGAGTAGCCTTTTCTCCACTTCCTTTGCTAGCTTTCTGAATCCCGCCTTGTCCAGGTTGGGGATCATCATTCTGATCATCATCATCATCATCATCATCATCATCATCATCATCATCCTTTTTCTTGTTTTCTTGACTTGGATGCTCAGGAGAGGGTTCTTGGTAATCGTTCTCGTCCATCTCCTCTTCATCTTCTGAAATCAGGTTGATCACATTTGGGAATGTAATCATCCTCCCATTAACTTCTTCTTTCTCAGCTGGATAAGTAGTGAGCTTGTTGGGCAAGGCAGGATGGGTCACCATCTGCTCTTGGGTTTGAGCATCTGCAGCTTGGAAATCTGCTATGAGTCTTCGTGCCACTTCATTTATGAAGGTATCATCCATCAGAGTGGCAAAGGAGTAAGACTCTGTGGGAAACATAGCATGGATATGATCTTCCAGATTGAATGCTATGGCCCTCTTCTCTGGGATGTCAATTACTCTTGCAACTTCAGAAAGGTCGGCCTTTCTGAGTTTCTACCATTGTCTGAAGCACTTTAGATGTTTCTTGAGAGTGTGCTTCTGGAAGGCTTGGAGTAAATTGATTGGCACTATACTTTGAGCCTGAAAGAAGGGGATCAAGTTAGTTTTGTTCAAACCACTTGTGTTAGTATCTGTGTGCAAAAGTAAGCTTTCTGAGCATACCTGTGTAGAAACACTAGGCTCATCTGCTTGGACTTCTGCTTGTTTGGTCTCAGTGACCTCAAATACTTTGGTGTGAGGAGAAGTCTGATCCTCAGCATCCTTTCTTTCTGCTTGATCCTGAGAATTAGAATCAATTAAGGTTTCAGAAACTTGTTTATCAGAGAAAGATAGATAGAAATATGCTTTCTGAGGCTTCACTTACTTCCAAGTGAGGAAGCTCAGTAGCACGTTCCTCAAAAACCTTGGGGGTTTTTGGCACCTTTTCTGCAGATACTGCTTGTTCAGCAGTTTCAGTTTCCTTTGGAGGAGATAACACAACTGTTTCTCCATCCAATTGTTCTTCTGACTGAGCCTGTAAGAACAAACATAAAAGATTTAGTAGTGGGTTTTCTAGAGCATTCTTGAAGGAGACTATTACAGATTACTTACCTTCTCAGCAGAAGGCTCAGTAAATACTTCCTCAGAGAGCTTTTCAGCCTCTGGAATCTCTTGGTTTTGGGGTGTTGGTTCCACCACCACCACTTCCTCAGTTGGAGCCTAAGAAGAGACATTAAGAATATTAGAACATAAGATAAGAGCATTTTTAGTTAGTTATTTCTTGTTTAGAGATAACTTTACTACCTTTGGGACAGGCTCTTCTTGATGTTCTGAGGTTGGAGGAACCTCTTCTTGATTCAAGGGGGTGGACATGTTTTCTTCCCCCTGAAAGATTGCCTCTAAATTTGCCTATAACAAATACAACTTATGAGTAACAAGTTAACATGCAATTATGTTGACAAGTTAGATACAAACTATCTTTGTTACCTGAATAGAGTCAGGCTGAGCTTGGGTCTCTTCGACTAGTGGAGTCTCCAAAGCCTCTCTTTGCTCATTGTTGTTGTCCTCTAGAGTTTCTGAGTCTCCATCTCAGTCTGATCCCTTTCTGAGAGTTGAGCTTTCTCAGAAGGTTGAGGAACTTGTTCATGAACAGGGTTTTCTTCAGCAACCTTTTGTGCTGGCATAGTGAATGTGGAAGCGATGTCAGGATCTTCCAGCATTCTATCTTCCTCACCCAGGCCTTCTTCTTCCTGCTGGGCAGAGGGACTCCTATCTCTCTGAGGGGCTGAGCTTGATGCTCCTCCATGGGTCTCATACTTGGACCTTTTGAGTACTTTTGCAAGTACTTCATCATCCTCAAATTCACTATCCAGTGTTGGTGCAGACCCATCTATGATATTTCTATCATCTCTGGACATTTCTGGAGCAGTCTGGCTCAGAATTCTTGGGGCATTCTGGAGTGGCCTTTCTGGGCGTCCAACATCTTCTGAGACCTTGTCTCCAGAAGGTTGTGCCTCTTGTATGTTTAGGGACTTGGAGGCTCTTTTGCTTTGAGTCCTCTTTCTCTTGGAAACTGGAGGTTGAGCTTGAGCTTGCTCAGAGACCTCCTCACCTTGCTGGGCAGCTTCAAGCTCTTTGCCTCTCTCTAAGCTTTCTCAGCAGCAAGTCTCTCTTTTTCTTGAAAGGCGTGTCTGAAAAGATAGTTGGTGACTGGGATTTCCTGCCTCTCTGAGAGTGATTCCCATTGTTTCCAGAATGTGACAAATTCTGAGGCCAAAGTGCATATTGGCCTTTGGCTAAGCAAAGCCATTGATGATCTTGGACTCAAATTCCTCAATATGTCCAAGGAATTTGTTGAAGGCGTACTTCCCCCAATTGAAGTGGGTTTCCTGCCCTTTATGCTTCTTGTTCAGAAGATGCATCATCATCCATCTCTCCATGCTTATCTGGTCCACTCCACCTTTGTTGCCATCAAAGCAACGGACCAGAATGAGAGCTAACGTACTCCATTGTTTCTGGAGATGACTAGTTCTGATGGCTTTCAGAACAAAGTCTCCTGGGCAACCCTTTGCATTCTCTAATTGGATTGCTTCAAATAGCTCTTTAACACCTTGGTTCATGGGAGCATCCCTGATGTTGATGTCTTCAATTGTTCTTCGATTTTTCAATCGGAATATCTTCCAGAAAGTCTTGCAGTCTAGGACAATTTCTTGTCCTTGAACTTCAGTCTGCATGTATTTTTCTTCTTCATCATTCACAACCTTTGTGAAGATTTTGTGTTGTTATAGAACTCCAGCACATCTAGTGTGGATAGTCCACTTGGTGCAGCAGACAGAAACTTGAAGATATGGGAACTTTTCAGCATCCCCAATATCAGTTTCCAATCTGGTTTGGAAGAAATGACTGCAGGTACATATTTCTTCACTAAAAAAGCTCCCCAATTCATCTTGTGACTTGGATTCCAGTCAAATGGGGTGAACTTTCCCAGAAGGCATTTATTCAACACCTTAAGTTCCTTTCCTCCTTGCTTTTCAGCAGGAGCAGATGATGCGGCCTTAGGATTCTTGGTGGTCATCTTCTTGGGTGCCATATCTTATATAGAGTCTTGAGTGAGTGTTTTCAGAGGGGTTTTGCAAGATTAATCGGGATTAGTCTATCTTTTCAGAAGACTAAACACAAGAAGTTGAGTTTGCAGAAGGGGTTTTGCAGAAATCTTGAGAGATTTTGCTATTTTGATGCAAGTATGAAATTTCGGAATTGGTAAAAGTGTTTCTCTTTGGCCAAAGTCCTATATATATAGCAGACAAAATGTACATAGATACAACATACATACAACTGAATATGAATGTGTGTCTTTGTATCTGCATAGGCGTGGTATCACACACGTTCTCCATTAAATGCGTAGTGGGCCATGTCTGCATTTCTCAACAGACATTACTTGCTTTGTTTTAATCTCAACCGTTGAGATCAAACTTTTATTCATCAAGGGCTTATATTGAATATCTTGTAACGATATCAATCAACAAATGGTATTGTGCCGACTTGATGGATTTTGACAAGTTACATCCATTATGTCACTTAGTAAAGAGTAAGAACACTCAATCGTTTGAACTTATCATTCTGAGTGTCAAGTCCTTATCTTTTATATTTTTTATCATAAAAATAGCAAAAATACAAGACATTGGACCTGTTTGACTTCCCAGAACTTATCCCTTTCGGGCTTTGTGTGTCTTTTCTCTCTATGACTAAATAGCTTTCTGAATTCAATTGTCAGAAGCTTCAGTAATTTTAAAATATTTGACCCACTCTCAGTAAGTAAGTTCTAGTCTTATTTACTTATTTAGTGTGTACCAACCTTTGCCTTTCTGGATACCTGTTCCAGAAATATTTTGCCTTTCTGAGTATTACTGCTCAGAAATCTTTGCAACACTTCTTATCAATTTGGCTTTCTGAGAACATGTTCTCAGAGGCCTATTTCTTTTCTACCTCACTTACTCAGACTTTAGAGATTCAGGACATTTTTCAGTCCTTAGGCATCTCAATTAACCCAAGACTATGTCTTAAAGTCAAGAACCGGCTTTCTTGTAGGGGCTTGGTGAAGATATCTGCAAGTTGGTCTTCTGTGCCAATCTCGAGTATCTCTATATTGCCTTTCTTAGCATGGTCTCTGATGAAGTGGTGTCTAACATCAATGTGCTTTGTTCTGGCATGGAACTTGGGGTTCTGTGTGATTGCAATAGCACTTGTGTTATCACAGAAAATTGGAGTTTTCTCTTCATTGAGTCCATAGTCTCTGAGTTGTTGTTGAATCGACAGAATTTGTGTTGCACAACAACCAGCAGCAATATATTCAGCCTCTGTGGTAGAAGTTACAATTGAGTTTTGCTTCTTGCTAAACCATGAGATAAGTCTAGTTCCCAGAAACTGACAAGTTCCTGACGTACTTTTCCTATCAAGCATTGATCCAGCATAATCAGCATCTGAGTAACCAGCCAAACTCAATCCACTTTCTTTAGGATACCACAAACCTACATCTACTGTACCTTTCACATACCTTAATATTTTCATAGCAATGTTGTAGTGTGATTGCATTGGATTTGTTTGAAATCTAGCACACACTCCAACTGCATATTGAATATCAGGTCTTCTTGCAGTAAGGTAAAGTAGTGAACCTATAAATTTCCTATACTTGTGTTCATCAACACTCTTATCTTATTCAGTATAGGTCATCTTGAGGCTTAAAATTGAACTTTGTGAGCATGTCTTTTGCATACTTTGTCTGACTAATGAATATTCCATCATTGAGTTGCTTGACTTGCAATCCTAGGAAATAGTTCAATTCTCCCATCATGCTCATCTCAAACTTACTTTTCTTGAGATTTGCAAAGTCATCACAAAGTTGCTTGTCCTTAGATCCAAATATGATGTCATCAACATATACATGAACTAAGAGTAGTTTCCCATCATGATTTAAAGTAAATAAAGTTTTATCAACTTCACCTTTCTTGAAACCACTTTCCAGAAGGTATTTGGCCAAAGTGTCATACCATGCTCTTGGAGCCTGTTTCAGTCCATATAGAGCTTTCTGTAGCTTATAGACCATTCTACTTTCTGAGGAAACTTCAAAGCCAGGTGGTTGCTCAACATAGACTTCCTCAGCAAGTTCACCAATCAAGAATGCACTCTTGACATCCATCTGATAAACTTTAAAGTCTTTATGAGCTGCAAAGGACAGAAAGAGTCTTATTGCATCCAATCTGGCAACTGGTGCATATGACTCATCAAAATCTAGACCTTCAGTCTGGGTGAATCCCTTGGCAACCAACCTTGCTTTATTTCTGGTTATTTCACCAGATTCATTCATCTTGTTTCTAAAAACCCACTTTGTTCCAATTACAGATATTCCTTCTACAAATGGAACTAGTTTCCAGACTTTGTTTCTCTCAAACTGATCCAACTCTTCTTGCATTGCAGAGATCCAGTCTTGGTCTCTCAATGCTTCTTCTATAGTTTTAGGTTCAATGTTTGAGATGAAACATCCAAAGAGAGAATTAGCATTTTCAGCTATTGCTCTCGTAGTCCTAACACCTTGATTGATTGGTCCAATCACATCTTTTGCAGGATGATCCTTGATCCATCTCATTATGGGTTTAGGGCTAGTAGGGTCAACATCTATGTGATCTGAATGTGAATCACTATGATTATGACTTGATACTTCTTCAGTATCTGTGACATTTTGCACCTCAGAAGGGCGGTGAATGTCTGACATTTGCTCAGTGTGAGGGCTTTCTGGGACATGCCTGTCAGAGAGGTCATTTCCAGAGTTAGCTCTCTGATGAACATCTTCAGTTTCCATTTCTGGAATTCTCATAGGAAATTCTTCATCATGTCTGAGAATCATCTGGTTGTTACTAGGCATTTCATGCTTTTCTTCGTCAGAGTCATCCTCTCTTTCCACAATGATGTTTTTCCTTTCTGAGGGTTCTTCTTCAGAATCCTTTATCATTAGTTCCTTGAACCTTTCTGAGAGTTCATCAGCAAGGGGTGTTTTCTTGCTTCCTTCATAGAATACAACATGAACTGATTCTTCAATCTTCTTTGTTCTTTTGTTGTACACTCTGTATGCTTTTCTATTCATAGAATAACCAAGAAACACACCTTCATCTGCCTTTGGTTGAAATGTTCTTAGATACTCTTTTCCATTGTTAAGAACAAAACATCTACAACCAAACACTTTCAGATGTTTGATATTAGGGGGTCTACCAACCAAGAGTTCATAGGGGGTCTTGTCATGGTGTTTGTTTATCAAACATCTGTTCTGAGTGTAGCATGCTGTGTTTATAGCTTCAACCCAATAAACTTCACTTATTTCAAAGGTCGTGACATTGTCCTTGCTGCTTCTTTAAGGGTTCTATTTTTCCTTTCTGCAACACCATTTTGTTGTGGTGTTCTCATAGAGGAAAGTTGGTGTTGTATACCTTTGTTGGTACAAAACTCCTTTATGTACTGGTTGACAAACTCAGTACCATGGTCTGTTCTGATTGCAGATACCTTGTCATTTTTCATGACTTCAAGCTTTTTCAGCAAGTTTGGTATCTCCACCCTAGCATCAGATTTGTGCTTCAGAAAGATAACCCAAGTGAATCTTGAGAAGTCGTCTACAACAACCAGACCATACTTCTTTCATGCATAACTAGTTACAGATGATTCAAAAAGATCCATGTGTAATAGTTGCAGTGGTCTAACACTAGAGTGTCTGGTTTTGGACTTGAAAGAGATCTTGGATTGTTTCCATCCGACAAAGTGTAATGATACCATCCTTTCCGAAAGATGTTTTGGGAAGGCCAACCACTAACTCTTTCTTGCAAGTTTGTTCGAGTTTTGAAATTCAAGTGACTCATTCTTTTGTGCCATAACCGGTTTTCTCAGGTGACCTGATTGACTCACCATGAGACATTCTTCAGTTGTGGTAGATGCCCAATCGGCAACATAAAGACTACCTTTCCGCCGAGCAACCAAGACTGTCTTCTTTGACTCATTGTCAATAAGTTTGCAATACTTTGCTTTGAATTTCACAAGAATCCTTATGCAAACCTGGCTCATGCTAAATAGATTATATTTCAAACCTTTAACATGTAATACGTCAGTGATTGTTAATGATCCCAATTTGACGTTGCCAGATCCCAGAGAGGGATTTAATTCTCCTCCAGCAAATCTAATGTCTGGTCCAGTGTTGCAAGCTTTGTAGTTGACTAGATTTGCTTTGTCTCCTGTCATGTGATTTCCGCATCCACTATCAAATAGCCATTGAGCCTTAGTCCAAGAGGCGTTTTGCACAAAACAGGAAACAGGAGTTAGGTTCTTGCCTCAGAGATAGAACCACTTAGACTAAACATTCTTCCAGTAGGAATCCACATTTTAGTGAATTTCTTGGGAGTTTGTTTTTGTCTAACTTGATCAGAAGGAGATGCAATAGAATCAGTAATTTTGATCTCAATCTTCCTTCTTGGGGTGTTTCTAGGTGTTCCCTTTTGTGCTTTCTGGACCTTGGGTTTCTGGGGTTGCTTTTCAGAAAACTCAGCCTTTCTGGCCAGGTTCCTTCTAGCTCTGGCATTCAGTTTTTCAGTGGCTTGAGATTTCTTCCACTTCTGTGTATTGCTACGTGCAATATCAGCCTTGCGCCATTGTTCTTGTCCTTCCTTATATTGTTGCAGAAGGACCTTTCCAATAGCACGATAGCCAATGCCATTTCGAACACCTTTGGCTTTCTGAATGCGCTCTTCAGAAGCCTTACTAGTTTCTGCAGCATCTTTATTTTCATAAAATGGTACAGTAGAGAATTTGCCTATTCCAGCAACTCTTCCCTTCCTAGTAATGCAGCAATGTGGATGGTTGCATGTCTGAGGGTTGTGTTTCTTTTCAGAGACCTTATCCACATGTTTCTTGTGAACTTGTTCTTCTTTCAAACGCTGGGTTGCAACTCCTTTTCCTTTGTCAACTACCCTAGCTTTCTGACCAGTGCTATAGGTGGTTGAAGAATCATTCTATTGACTTTTTACAAAGGTCAACCTTTCATCACTCTTCTTCAGAGGAGATGAATTACTTGATTGTTCATCAAGTCCAAGTCCACCTTTCTCAGAGGGGTCTCTCAGATAGGATTGAACCTCAGTGAGAGTGTCACTAGCCTTTGCATAAGATTGGAAGGATAGCTCTTTCTTTCTGAGTTCTTCATTCTCATAAAGCAGCTTCATCATTTTCTCATTAAGTTCATCCAAGGCTAGTTTGTGAGAATTTTCATTCTCAGATATCTGAGCTTTCAGAAAGGCTATTTCAGCGTGCTTTTCTCAGATACTCTGGTTAGCTCAGAAACCTCTTTTTCAAGAGTTTCTTTGCTTTCCTCTAGAATTCTGGTTTTGGATTGTGCTTCCAGAAATTCTTTCTCATAACGATCCAATTCACTCTTGACCAACTCCAGATCCTCAATTCCATCATCACTCTCATAGTACAGAAATTGTGAATTGTTAGTTACCTCATCAGCCATAAGACACATTTCAATGTTGGAGATGTCCGACCGACAATCTCAAAGAACTCCACACATTTCATTCTTCTTAACGCCGAAGTCGATTACATCGTGGGTGATTCCACACAATTCTGGTGATGGTAGGTTTGAGTCATCTGAATCTCCATCTTCAGAATCTGTCTCAATGTCTAGAGCATCAAGTTGAATTTGAATCTTCTTCCTTTCTTCAGTCAGTAAGGCCCTTTGATTTCTCTTGAAATTTCTTGTCCTTCTTGTCACCTGTCTTGAGCTTGTTTAAAGTGACAATCTCTTGAAGTGACCAGGCTTTTGACAATAGAAGCAGATATCATTTCCGATTTCTGCAGCTTCAGTACTAACACCTTTCTGAATGGGGGTGTTCAGAGAGTCGTTCATTTGTATGTTCTTGTACTGATGATAGTTTGGGCCAAGGTGCTTTTTCAGCTTTTCTTTAGCTTTTCTTCTCTCAATCTCTTGACTCATAAATTTCTTCATGTGTCTTACTGCAAGAGCATTTTCTTCAGATGCATCTTTGGTATCCTTCTTTTCAGAAGTACCTTGAGAAACTAGAGCAACACTTTGCAACTTTTCAGCTGTTTGTTCTCTCTAAGTTGTCTCATAGTCTACAGTAGCAAGATGAGAGAAGAGCTCTACTGGAGTAATATTCGGCATCCCTTGGTTGAAATAAAAGAACTTAGTGTGCTTCCAGTTGTGATTGAGACTTCTGACAATAGTCTTAATCTTTTCTGGCTGGGAGTATCTATTGCTTTTACCAAGTGCAGCCATATCACTCATAAGGGTAGTAAACCTGAAATCAAGTTCTTCCAGAGTTTCAATGGGACCTTGTTTGAAGTTTTGGAACTTTAATTTAAGAACTTCGAACTTGTTTTCCTTGGTTTTCTCAGTTCCGGCACAGATTTCTTCAATCAATTGCCAGGCAACTTGACTTCGCTTTTAGCACCCACGCTTTACATCGTATGTGCTCAGGTGTCGATCTGATGATGATATTACGAGCTTGACCATCCAATCTGTGTCTCTTGGCATCTTCAGATGTCCAGAGCTCTCTTGGCTTGTCTTCATACATAATGCTTCCACGAGCAACACGACCACTATCACTAGCAGCCGCATCCTCGCTTCCATCTTCCTTGTCTGAGGCTTTTCTTCCATCAGACACCTCAGTAACTTGTTTGAGTTGTCTGATTTTGATAGGCCCTTCATTGATAACATAGATCATCTCATCACTAATGGCCTCCAGATGGAGCATCATGTTGTTCTTCCATTTCTCGTAGTTTTCTGGCTTCAGAACGGGTGCATCACTCAGAGACATACCTGCACACTTAACACACAAATTATATAGTCCTCAGAAAGGGACAAAGTTCCTTCACCTATTTGGGGATCTAGGTTCAGTGCAGAAGGCTTGTGAACCTCCTGCTCTGATACCACTTGTTGGTCCAGATAACGGCAAAGTAAAAGACTAGGAGGGGGGGTGAATAGGCTTTTAAGATAGGTTTCTGATACTTAAATTCAGAGCGCGGAAGACTTTAAGATAGGTAAGTGCAGAAACAATAAGTATGTGTGTGTGCTTTGCTGAAATGTAAATACAGAAAGGTAAATGACACAGCAAGTATAGTGGTATCTGGAGGTGGCGTAATCCTCCAACTAATCCACTTCGGTCTTTCTGAGACCTAGAATTCACTAGAACAGATAATTGAGTTCACCTTACAATAATCCTATTCTATGATTCTTAAACAAATGGTTCCCAACCAAATGTGTCCCCTGAGTTATTCCCCAGCTCCTAGAGCTAAGTACTTCCTCTACTCAGATAACCTTTGAGTTATTCCTTGATTTCCCAAATCAAGTACTTCCTCTACTCCAAGCCTTGATGGTGTTGGTTATAAGGTTTGTCAGAGAGGCTTCTCGTATAACTTTTCAGTTATGTTTTCAGAGAGCCTAATAGAACAAGACTACCTAATACACTTGTTCAGTGGATGGCAATCTGCTCTTTACTGACCCAAGTAATTGATGTCCGTTCTGGAGAATGAGCTTCAGAAAGGGTATCTAATAGTTCAACTCTTTCACGAATAACAATCTCTTGTTAAGGTTCAGGACAACTTAGAACTAATAGTGATTCTTCGAGCAACAGAAAGCTTTCAGAAAGCGTAGTAGAGTGCTTGAGAGAATACTTTGCTTGATGGTAAGTTTGCAAGATATAGCGTTCTAAGGTGTATTTCTCAGCATCTAAGTGTGTGATATATATAGATGAATTTGAGAGTTGATGGAATGATATCCGTTAGACACAATTCAAATTCAGTCCATACTTATCTTGAAATGAGTACTCAGAAGTCCTTGTCTCATGTCTCAGAGAGGACTGTGCTTCAGCGACTTTTCTGCCGATGCAATTAATGCACTTGTACTATTTATTGTCCTGTGGTCTTCAACGGATACATGAGCCTTTCTGATGGCTTGCATGCTCCATACTCATGATGTCATATGTCCAGAATCATATTTCAAAAGTAAGTATATACACTTAAGAAAGGATTAAGGACATAGTCTTTCTGAGGTAGACTAAACCTTGATGTCTTCATAAATCTTTTGCAATCTTTAGTCTTCTAATCTTCAGAAAAGCTCCATTGCTAGGATTGATCTTCATGGTCTTCTAGAAATAAAAATTACACTCAGAGACCTATAATCCTAATACAAGATTTTACTAGACTAATCATACTCAGTGATTTCCTCTTTTACAATGTTCAAGTGAACCAAGAGTACTTAATCACCTTTCTGGCTAAGATAAGAACATGTGATGAGTGATCAAAATACTAACAGATATTCCTAACAATAAATTACTCTTAAATTATACACAAAAAACTGAAAAAGTATAAAGCAAAGTTATGTTAGTAAAATATACTTGTTTATTTTCGTAATATAATTTTATTATATTTTTTTATCGTGTAGTTTGTGAGTAATTTGCTGTAAAATTTTGGAAAAAAAAGTCAACTTAGGAAGTTATTACTGGGACTGAGGTAGTACTACATTGTTCCATAATGATTTTTTTTTATATATTAAAAAAGAAGGAAAACTAAACATTCTTAGTTGATTAATCAACTGTACAATTAGCTAGGAACTCCGATCCAAACACTGGTGGTCAAACGAATTTATAAAGTTTGATTGGCACAACAATTCTACTAAAATGTTTTTTACAATCGAATGTTTACGATAGTTATCATGAGAATAAGTTTGAGTGTACATCTCCTACAAAATTATAACATTTTGATATAATAGATAGATTTTTAATATGTGGGTGTCGCTTACAATAAAACTCATGGGTGAAGTTTGATTTAAGAGATTTGTACTCTAATACATCTTCGTGTACCATCAAACATTACTATAAGATATTAAATTTCACACCATATGTGTAAAAAGGAGAAACAATTTCATGTTAGGTTTCATTTGGTTTGAGGTAAACTAGGAGAAAAGAAAAAAAAAGGGGAAAATATTTTTTTTTCCACCATTTGGTATTTATCAGGAAATTTTGGAAAATTTATGATTTTTTTTTATCAAATATATTTATGTCCACAAAATAAGGAAAGTCGTTTTCCCTCAAACCAAATGAGCCTTATGGATTCCAAAGCATACATTTTTATATACATGTTTACTAAGTTATGACAATTTACTTTTAAACGGGTCGGGTTCTATCTAACCTGAATTCAACCCATTTGAAATAATGATGTTCAGGTCCGGCCGGGCATATACTCACACCCATTCCAGAATAATATTTTATGGTTAAATTAGTAAAATGTCCCCCCCCCCCCCCTCGAGGGGATTATGTTTCTAGAATAATAATTTTTTTGTGTGTGGTGGGGAGAGAGAGCACATACCACCAACCAACCCTGTTAACTGCGTTATACACTTTTGTATTTTATATGGGTTCGGATTGAAGTATAAGTTATTAATTAAGGTATTAGTTACGGGTAGACGACCCGATATAAAATACTATATGTTAGCAACCCGTCGGGTCCTATCCCTTTCAAAACATATACGTCATGATGAGTCGTATTTTACATTTTCTATAGTTACCATAAACAAAGACACATTGACACAGTATTTGACGACGGACTACACACAACACCACAACCAACGTTGTGTACAACGAATTTTGGCTATCTTATTTTCTCGATTAATTTATTTTATCCTTACATTTCTATTTATTATTAAAAGTAAATTATACCGTGGCATCGCCACGGCTTAGTAATAGTTGTCTCATAATACTCAGATACAAGGCTATGTTGCCAAGAAAATTCTTTATACAGTATATTGATAAAATTTGTTGAAAGGTAGGGTTAGTTGCAAAGAATGTCCTGGGGATATTCACAATCCTTTTCATCCTTCAGAATTCATTATTATACATAAGAATTGTACAAGGATTCAGTTAAGAGTTCGATCAACGCAAAGAACTGTACAATCTCCATCTCCTAATATCATAGATCAGGCCATAACTATTCTCGACATACATTGCTTTGAAACAAGAGGCATCTTATTAGCCTTGATCATAGGGCGATACTCAACCCCTTCCACGATGAGACCACCCTTCACTATGCTTCGACTAGTCTCGAACAATCGTACCTCCAAATCTCCACCATTGCCTAACCCTACGTAGAAGTATCCAATTTCCAATTCCATCCATCCATCTCCCCTCCTCCCCTCCACTAGTTGATCAGGATACACAACCTTAGCCCGCTTTTCTGCATCTCGATCTGATTCATCGTTCACAAACCTAATCGCTGCTTTCGCAGATCCAAGGCCTTTAAACCTATCGGCTAGCTTGAATACTATATAGACCACATAACTCGTCTTTTTCGCAAGCATTTGTGCTCTAATTCTGCACCTAATGTCAAGCCACCAAACAGACTGAAACTCTGCCACTTCCCTGAATCTGCTCATAATAAAACACACCAACAAATCAATTCCAGCTAATATGTTCTACACTATATCACATACCAATCACAATATACACTGTCGTGTTAAATCGGGAGCAACTACGTGTATTGATTTTTCAATATTTCTTACTATAAAGGCATGGCTCTTCAATATAAGAAAAGTTGCCCTCGATTTAACACCACCTCCAATATATATCTGGTTAAGTTCTCGAAAAATTGAAAAAAACCTGGAATCGGTGTGAGATGTGAATCTCCAATTATGCGAGGAATCAGGTGAAAAAATAACAAGTCCTGTTGATCCAACCATGTAGCATCTCTGTCCAGTCTTTTTGTCAAGAAAACAAACCTGTTGTTCAAGATAAATATTAGAACTGCATTAAAACAGCATAATCACTAACATAGTAGTAGTGATTATTACCAGATTATCGTCCTGTTCGGTGTCATCTGTCGTTGTGTCGAGATGGGATACCGATAAGTCGGAATCCTGTCGAAGCATGGAACTAGAAGTGTAACTGAAAGTGGAAGATCTAGAGGAGCTAATGTTGCTGGAAGTTCTGGAATGAGCCATAGCAAGTTTGTTAAACTGCTCTCTTCGGACAACGTTTGTGACTAATCTTTCCCAATTGTCGTAATTCTTACCCATTTTTATTTGTCTGATCAGGTAGGCTGCTTCAATCAGTCCAGCTAGGATCTTTTGTCAACTTTAGTTGTTTGTTAGTTTTTTGTTTTAATAAAGTGTTGAAGAAGAAGAAGAAGATGATGTTGCTCAAAGTGTATGCATAAATATTGGTCACCTAGCTGGCTGGATATTAAAGAACATTGATTTTAAGGGCCGGCTTTACGCGTTATCAAATGTATGCTCATGGACCAAGTCAAACTGATCAAGTCCAAAATAGTGCAACCAGTGGATTTTTCCTGTGGAACTCCCCAATTTTCCTCTTTAATATACTCTTCACGTCCACTTTACTTTTCGAATCCAAAATATAGTCAGTATTATAATAATGCAAAATAGCGTTGTCCATCACAAAATTTGACCATTTGGCACTTTCCCTTATGAAATTTTAGATATTTTGGAGTATAAAACTATACTCCATAAAGTTATAAAGTATATCAACTCTTACATTTTTCGAATGCAATTTAATGATTAATTAACTAATTGTGTTTTGAAAATGACCAAGGATTTTACCAATATGTACAAATCTTCTCACAAAAATGTTTCTCTCTCCCCCTAACCCTAATCTTCTCTCCAACTGCCAGATCTCTTCACTCCAGCCGCCATATTTAGCTTCTGCCACCCACTTTTCCGCCTGGCCTGTGCACCATCTGCTCAACCTCTGTTGTTGCCCAAGACAACAAGGTTATAGTTAGGAGGGGTTGAATAGACTTTAAAACTTTTTGTATCTAAAATAAATTTTTCAGCAGGTATAAATAACTGTTGGTATTTAACTTTTCACAGTGCGGAAGTCTTTTTCAGAGCAGGTACAGATAATTGCTGCTAGATTTTTTTCTTATAAGCTTCTGGAACTATTTATCAGATCAGTTAGCACGTTCACATAACAAGCTTGTTTTAAAAAAAATAAGTTAATCGAGCTGATAAGCTAGTACTAAACAGAACCCTATATAACCATGATTAAATTATTCTCTAATTATTTGTATTAAATGGTGACACATTTACTAAATATAGGAGTGGGTATATACCGTATAGGAGTGAGTATATCAGATATATCCGGTAATTAAAGTAGTATGTGAAATGACGTAAGATAGGGCCCCATAAATTTGGGGGCCCCCAGATTTTTTATTTTCAGTACATGTATGATTGTCTGCACATATTTTATTATCAATCTTATGTGGTCGAGTGGCAGTGCAAGCGTGCTTAAAGTTCTATTTTGTTTGAGGTCACATGTTCGATCTTTTCTGTTTTGGTCCCATAAGCACATTCTTTTTTCCCTTCCATATTTTTAAAATACCATTTTATTTTAAGTTTATGAAAACAATATAGTTTTGGAGTATTATTTGAAATTTAGTTTACTATATATTTATATTTGCAAGCTTCTTATTCTTTTAGTGTTAGATTTTCTTGATTATAATAATGTTTTGCATAGTTAGTTTTAATGTGAAGCTCCATTTTATATGATTTTTTTATTATATTGCTATTTATTCCACTAATAATTTATTTATTTAACTTTATATTTTCAAATTAACTTTCTATTTACATGCCCTTAAAAATATATATAAATTTTTATTGTACCAAGATGTGGGTCCCTATCTTAAAGTGTGGCACTGGGCCCCTGAAATATGTAAAACGCCCCTGTATATAATGGGGTATAAAATGGGTATTGAAGATCCAACCAATGTCGGATAGCAATTGCATATATATAAATCCAAAGAAATCATGAACAAGAAATCCAAAGAAATCATGAACAAACCAACAATTACAACAACTACAAAGCAAGGGTATAACATCCGGTAGTGCCATATAGAATCTATAGAAATCATGAACAAACCAACAACTAGAAAGCAAGGGTATAACATCCCGAAGTGCATAAAAAATCCATAGAAATCATGAACAAACCAACAACTAGCAAACAAGGGTTATAACTCATGAAGGTTTTTCACTTGATCACAACTTAGAGATATGGGCATTCACTTTTAACATTTCACAACATGCACCATCATGATTACTCGTAGCGTTTCCAAATTCTTGTACAAGTTGACTAAAAATACTAGTAAAAGCTTCCATTTGAAGCTTTGGCCTAGACACCCCAATCTCTAGACCGCCCTCGTACTTCGGAGATGGGAAAACTGAAAAGCAACGACCATCAGTACAAAGAACTTCAACCTTGTTGGGTTTTCCCCATCCGAAATCTGCATCATAGATGTTGGCCTTGGGGGATCCTGCCACTATAACAACGGGAGGTTTTTATCGAATTTAAGTACTTGGACCACTCCTCTACCCCTTCAAGGATTCCATTCCCTCCATACAGTCTCGCCTTGATAGCATTTGCAATGGATGCGACGGCCATAGCAAATCCATTATTTCCCTTGAGTTCCCCATGCTTTAGTGCCACATATCCAAATGACAAACAATTGCCAAAATAGTTATCAGGCACAGGTATATCCAATATCCTGCCCCGACAATTAGCTGAGAATATGAAGGTTTCAAGATCAGCATCTGCAACCACCTCTCCTCCTTCGGCTGCTGATTTGGCTAAACAAATCCAAACAAGTGATGTGAGAGTGTTAGCTCAACAATGATATTGATCGTTGAACGACTCAGATTAAATATGGAAATCTCAACGGTGATGATCAAATCCAGGATATGGAAAGCTGAAGAATTAGTTAGGCATTTAACTAATTCAGTTTCCTGATTCTAGAAGGAATTCTAGGTGGTTTCCTTATACAAGAAGGTTACCTAAATTAGTTTTCTTGTGCTAGAAGGATTAGTAATTAGTTTTCTTGTTCTAGTTGGATTTGGTAGTTGAGTTCTCTATATATAGTCAAGGGGGCTTGTTTGTTACTTAGATCAGATCAGACTAGAATATCAATAGTAGAAGATTGATAGGAAGTTAGGGATCATACTTCGGAGAATAACATATTAGGTTGCTCTTATCTTTTATGTGGGATTATTCTTGTTACGTCGTGTGGTTGTAACCTAAGTATCAATAAGATTGTTGGTTGATCTCCGTGGACGTAGGCATTGCCGAACCACGTTAAATCTTGCGTCTCTGGCCTTCTGATTTTGGTTCATTGTTTGTTCGATTATCGTTTTCCGTCATTGTTGCATTATTCCTCATTGTTTGAACTTAACAATTGGCGCCGTCTGTGGGAAGAGAAGAAGGAAGTATTGTCATCAATGACGTCTACAAGGTTTGAGATCGAGAAACATGCCAAAGGAATATCGTCAAAACTAGAGACAGTTTGCAAGGTGAAAAGCTTTGATTCGTTTTCTATGGTGGATTCAAACTCAATCGAAGTCAAGAGAAGACTGTCGGAAGTTGGGAAGGAGTTCTCTTGCGTTTGGGATCGAATAGGAGTTGATTTGGGTCGAAAGGGTGCAAGAATCGCGCAAAATAGACCAAGAATCAGTCCAGAATCGCGAAAAGGGATGCAGGCGCGTGTGCAACACGCTCCGAAAGGCTGGCGAGTGAAATTCACGCGCCAGGAAGAAAAAAAGCGCAGTGCTGGTGTTCTGGAGAGTGCGAGCCCGTCCAGGCTCCAATTCACACGTGGTCGGGCTAGTTGGACTCCTAAGACGATGTTCCAGGTGATTGTGTTTGTACCCGGCTGGTATGGTATCCTAGAGAGCGGCAGAAGACATCCGAAAGTGAAAGAACATCTTCTGGAAGAGGAAGATGGTGATGGAGCGATCACTGCAGATGAGGTGGTCAATAGCCGTGGGATGGTATCACGAGGGACAAGGATACACTGGAGAATGATTTGGGACAGCGGTGGAGCATGGACAATATATGTTGAAACCGAGAAATAAATCTGCACATGTTCGGGTGGAGACTGTTACAGGAGGTGTAATAGGAACCAAAGTTCAATTTTGTTGGTCCAGATAACGGCAAAGTAAAAGACTAGAGGGGGGTGAATAGTCTTTTAAAACTTTTGTCGATAAAAACTATTTCTCAAATATCTGAATAGATACCTGATACTTAGAAATAGAGCGCGGAAGACTTAATAAAGATAAGTGCACAAACAGTTAAAATGTGTGTGTGTGTGTGTTGCTGAAATGTAAATACAGAAAGGTAAATAACACAGCAAGTATAGTGGTATCTGGAGGTGGCGTAATCCTCCAACTAATCCACTTCGGTCTATCAGAGACCTAGAATTCACTAGAACAGATAATTGAGTTCACCTTACAATAATCCTATTCTAAGATTCTTAAACAATTGTTTCCCAACCAAATGTTCCCCCTGAGTTGTTCCCCGGCTTTCACAACCAAGTACTTCCTGTACTCAGAAACCTTTGAGTTATTCCCTAGCTTCCCAAGCTAAGTACTTCCTATACTCAATAACCTTGGAGTTATTCATTAGTTTCCCAAATCAAGTACTTCCTATACTCCGGTAACCTTGGAGTTATTCCCTGATTTTTCAAACTAAGTACTTCCTGTACTCCACTTGATTATGGTGTTGGTTTTGGTTTGAGTTGTCAGATGAGCTTCTTTAATAACTTATTCAGTTATTCAGATAGCTCTGTGAATCAAGTATACTTAATACACTTTTCAATGTATGGTATCTTGTTCTTTTTACTTACCCAAGTCTTAGATAAATGTTCAAGAGAATGAATCTCAGATACTTGATCTTTCGTTTCAACTCTTTCACAGATATCTATGCTTGTTTAGGATCAGGACACTTAGAACTTCAGTGTTACTCAAGATCAAATGCTTTGGTCGCAATGTGAAAGCTTTGTGAGTAAGTAAGTTGCTTTGAGAGAGTAAGATGTTCAGCGCTTTTATGCAGTTCAAGGTGTGTCTAAGGTATCTTCTCAAGCAGTCTAAGTGTTGATATTTATAGATGAATTTGAGTGCCGTTTGAATAGTATCCGTTAGGCTCAAATTCAAACTATTGATATCTGTGTATAATCTTTATGTGAGTTTTGTCTTCTTCTTGAAAGTTGCTTTTATTCAGACATCTCTATCCGTGCATTAAATGCATTGTACTATACTTTTTGTCCTGTAGTGTCAACGGAACTATGCTTTGTATCAGAGACTAGTGTTATCTGATTCTTTGCACGTCCTTATCTTCAATCTTCAGATACCACTTATTTATTGAAACAACTTTGTTTGCAATATATAATTCTTTTTCAGAAATGTGGTTAATGCTCAAGGTATCTGAGAATAGATATCTGTGGACACTTTCCTTGTTTTCAGATAGGCCTTTTATTTCTCAGATATCTCTTGTGACACAGTCTGTTTAAAACTGTTCGTGTCTTCAAGATATCTGGCTAAGGTAATCTGAACAACGATTTTCGTAATCTTCTTGATTTCTTCAAGTCTTCAATGTTGTTGAGCTTGTTCTGCTTGGATGTCTTCTTCTTGGTCTTCTCTTCATAAAATAAAAATTACATTTTGAGACCTAACATCCTATACAAGATTAGCTAGACTATCATACTTAGTGAGTTTCCTCTTTTACAATGTTCAAGTGAACCAAGAGTATTAATCACCTTTCTGAGACTAAGATATGTCATCATGTTGCTGATCAAAATCTAAACAGATATTTCTAACAAAATATCTAACAAATTTCCTAACAAATTTCTCAAGAAATTTCCCAACAAATTTCCCAACAAATTTCCCCCTTTTTGATCAGTCAACGATGACTATCTTACCTATTACAAATCTGGATGAGTGAACAATCCAACACTTAATCTTTTCTTAAGATCTTCAAATTATTTAATTAAGTGCAGAAAGTAGACATCAACCAAATCACAAGGTGTGATCTTTGCTGACAAGTTATCTTTTATAGAATACTATCTGAGAGTAAGTTCTTCAGATAAGTTACAAAATAAAGATTACAGATAACTTTAATACATAATACAGTTAAGCTCAGTCAGCAAAGATACAACAAAAACTACATAGTAAGTTAGGACAACAGGAGTAACCAAGCTACAAGTAAACATCCTAAAGAAACTAGTCTTCAAGTCTTCAACTCTTCAAGTCTTCAACAGTAGTTCTATGGATCAGTCTGCAAATTTTCTATCTCCAAACCTTTTGATGTCATCAGAATAGTCATAGAGAAGAGTTCTGATGAGCATCTCTGTGTCTCTGGCAAATCCACAGACCTCTTTGTAGGTTTTGGTAGGATTTTTCTTGACAAAATGCTTGACCCATAGGTACTTTCCCCACTTCCAGGCATGCTCTATTCTGATATCTGAAAGCTTGAAGTATTCGTAGATAATCTTCAGATATCTGATGTCACCCTTGTATTGATCTTCAGTTAGATAGAACGATTCATAGGGTTCTACAGCGAGTCTTGCTCTTGTGCCTGTTCCTGTGATGTTCAAAATTCTATGCACATCATCTGGCTTTCCATATGGACATTCATCAGAGAGGTCCTTTCTCATGGCTTCAGTTCTCTTGACAACTTCAAAATCCAACCAGGCTTTGATGTGATTGGTGTTGATCAAGGTTAGCTTATCTTTTCTCCATGCCATAAGTTGTTTATGGATTGGTTCTGGAAATCTTGAATTTACCAATAGATGCTTAAGTTCCAGAATCCAATAGCCATTTTTCTGATTGATGCACCTGTAGACAGAGGAATCATTGTCATACTTCACATACTCTATTTTGGCTTCTTCTGGCCTGAGTGGAAGTTGACTTTGTCTTTGCTCAGCTCTCAGTCTGTTCCTTCTTTGTCTTGAATTCTCTTTTGGGTTATTGCTTGAAGAACCACCATCCTGGATAGACTTGGTATTTCGGAGGGTGTTTTAGGCTAGGGCTTTGCGACTATGGGCTCGATTAGGCTTTCAATTTTCCTTTTTACGTGAAGAGGAGCTTCATCTTCATCAGTTTCCTCATCATCATCAAGATTAGATCTTGTGAGAGTTTCTGACCTTCTTCATTGCCGGGGACTTGATTTGACCTTCTTCTTCTTCTTGGAAGATTCATCAATCCTTTAACTTGTCTTCTCCTTGGAGCCTTGGTACTCCTTGGAGGTTTACGTGCCATGGCCCTTGTTATCATTTTGGTTCCTTGATGGGTTTACGCGGCTACTATTTACCAGCGACTTGGCTTGAGGAGGGTTCATTGATTACGAGTGGTGGTAGGAAGTTTTCTTCTTCCTTTGAGCCGCTTTGACTCGAGATCTCTTTTGTTTGCTTCTCCTTCTTCCCATTCCCCGACTTTGAGGTCCAGTTGTACATTCTTTCCCCTTAGTCATTGTTGGTGACTCGATCTCATAAAGGAATCGAGAGAGAGTTGAAGTGCCTTGTAAATAATTATAAGCGGTGACCAACTTCTAAAGTTCGGCTTTGAGCTCTGATTTTGCTTGATAAGTCCATTGTCCTTATCGGTGAGCTCTACCTTGATGGGCCTAGGATGGCATCTGCTTTTCAAAGATGTAACTTGCCTCTTGAAAGCTTTTTCAGCTAAAGACGCATCATCGTCCCTTATCATTCCCAGATCTTTACGAGCAATGACTATGCTAGTGGTTCTCGAGTGATGAGCTCGGTGAACTTCCTCATTCGAGAGGGCGGAGGCAATTACTTCCTTGTTACGTGAAGACATCTCCTTTTAAGTTGTGTCGATTACTTGACACTGTTCATGTATTCATGGGAGTGGGCGTTTGGCGGTTCTTTGAATATTGTAGGAGCAATCAGCTTCCTTTTCAAGTGAGAAACCGCTAAATGTTCATTGCGGTGTTACGCCAAAGTCTTGTCTTCTTCATCATCCGAGTAATCGGCCGGTGATCTTCATCCTCTTGGACATTTTCATCGATTGTATCGAGTCCAAGAACCATCTCGTAGATTGGTTTCTTTCCTTTACGGGAGGAGGATGGTACTTCTTTTGAAGATGATGCGACCTTAGCATCATGCTTGACTTCGAATACTTCTTGATGTCGAGTTCTTTGTTGAGTGCGATTCTGACATCACGTAGCTCTTTAACCTCGAGTAAGCAATCATCTCTTGCAGATATTGATCGTGTAGTTGATATAGATTATCTACGGATCTAGCTATCTGGTCTTCCGATTGAAGATGGAGCTGTTGTTCTTCTTCCAACAGGTTATGCGAGTTGAGTAGATCTGGATTGAGTATTTAACATCTTACATGCAATATCCTCGAATCCTCAACTACTTGTCTTTGTGACATTGTGTTGTTGGGAAGATGGATGATTCGACTTTTGAGGAGATGGAGGCGAGATTTACGTGTTTGCCTCTCAGTTTGCTTTTCAGCAGATGAGGTAGGATTTCTTCGTGAAATTCCTCCGGTCCCTGGTGCAGGGGCATCGTCATCATCCTTTTTGTCGTCATCCTTGTGGTGATGGTCAGTGGGAGGTTCGAAGTCATTTTCGTTTATCTCTTCCTCCTCATCATCTTCAGATACAAGATTAATTACATCCGGGATAGTGATCTTCTGCCCATTAACTTCTTCTTGTTCGGAAGGTATGAATTACGTCTGAGGCGGCTTGAAGGCCATCTATAATCTTGTCGACCATCTTGCTCATTCAAGGCACAGCAAGCGTGCGCCACTTCTCTGGAAAAGTCATACTTGCGGTAAATCGAATCGTGTATTGTTACGAGGGAACATTGCTTGGACATATGTTTCGGTCAAGAGCTCGTGCTCGTCTGGTTGGTTGATCAGTGATTCTCAATATTTCAGAGAGATCAGAGCACCTTAACCTCTGCCATTTTCTGAAGCATTGAATGTGCTTTGGCAGGGTTTGAGCCTTGAATAAGGGAAGTAGGTCCCTTTTATCATCATCGGGAACCTGCTTTGCACTTGTTTGAGCCTGAAAGAAAGAGTTTTGAATGAGTTTCAAAACTTTGGTAGATATCTGAGTGGTAGTGTAGTTTAGTTTCTGGATTACCTGAGTAAGTACTTCAGGCTCAGAGACTTGGACTACTGAGACAATTGGTGTCTCAGATATCTTGTTGTGAGGTGGAGACTTTGAAGTCTGGTCCTCAGCAACCTTTCTTTCTTGAACCTGAGAGAAATACAATACTTAGGAAATAGTTTGAAAGAATCTATGCAAAAACATGCTTTTAATGAATTCTGATATGTGCTACTTACTTCCTCAAAAGGCTCAGTTCATTTTCTCAGAAACTTGTGCAGTTTCTGGTGTTCTTTCGAGTGATGTTGCCTTGGGGGCTTCATCAATTTCCATTGATGCAGGGGAAGTCGCAACTTTATCCCCTTGCATTTCTACTTATGAAATAGCATGTAAGTAGAAAGTATTGAATATTAGAAGAGATAAAAGATAACCCAAGATGAAGAATACTTGTCACTTGATTGTCATATACCTTCAAGTTTGAAGGCTCAGTGATGTATTCTTCAGAAACCTTGTTGGTCTCTGGATTTGTCTCTGGCATTTCTGCCTTATCTTCTTCCTTCTCAGTTGGAGCCTGTTAGAAACATTTAACATGAATGAGCACATAAACATTTTTACTGAAAAATTAGTTCTCTTTAAGAATCATTTACCTGTGGCACAGGCTTAGATTTCTCAAGAGTTGAGGTTGAAGGGACCTCTTTTTCAGTATCTGAGGCAAGCTTCTCAGCTTCCTCTTGTTTTTGCGTTTCTAACTCAGCCTATAACAAAGAAATTTTTATGAGAAAAGATGTATAAGCATAAAATGTTCACAAGATAAGAGTTAAACCAGTCATCTACCTGAGCAATTTCAGGCTGATTGGTCTCTGGAACTTGTGACCTTTCTATACTTTGGTCTTTTTGTCCCGGTAGTTTCTTTGCTTGAAGTTTACGGTACTTCACACCTTTCACGAGTATGCAACTCGGTTGCCTCCCCTGGTTGATCATTCTGAGGAGATATCTCAGTTTGATCCCTCTCATTGAGTTGGGGAACCTGCTCATTTGCAGGATTTTCTTCAGCATACTGTATTGCTGGTAATTCGAAATGGAGTTCATTTACCATTTCATCAACCACTTGTGGCTGTTGTGGTTGTTGTGATTGTGGTTGTTGTGGTTATGCAGGCAGAAGATTGATCAGTAGAATGTTCTTCCAGATTTTTAGATGTGGCATTTCCATCAGCATCTGCCAACACTAAAATACCACTCATCAGGGCTTTTTGAAGTTTTGCAAGAGAAACATTCCCTGATGATGTGTTTGCACCAACAACCTTTGCTATAGGCTCGAGAACTTTGTGGTGTAGGTTCTTCTTGGATACCTTATCACGATTCTTTTGATAACCTTAGCCCTCTTTGTTCTTTCTAGGACTTGAGAGATGACCAGTTCATCATCTTCATTGTCAGAGCTCTCATCAGCATTAGGAACTGATTGGTCCATTATTCCTGCGGTTTCTGCAGATGGGGCTGGGTGTTTTTCACCACTTTTGGCAGCATTTATGAGTTCATCAGCAAGGCTTTCTGCATTAGTCGCAACATTTCTGAAAGCACTTTCTCTTGCTGAGTCTACTTGTTCAGTAGTTGATAACTCTTTTTCAGCATTGATGATTTCATCTGCCTTTATTAGTTCATCGGCAATGCCTGCAGATATCTGAGAATCGACAACCTCTTTAGGTGTGTCTTCTGATTTGCCAGCAGACTTCTTTCTTGAAGTTCTGGGCTTCTTGGTCGCAACCTTTTCTTCAGATACCTTTTCAGACTTTCGCTTCTTAGAACCTTTCTGAGACCCAGTAACCTTTTTCATCAAGTTTGTATACTCATATTTGTAGAGTAGGTTACTGTTGGCTATTTCAGCCGTCTCTCTGAGCTCAATGCCAAGCTTTTCCAGCAAGTAGCATATTTTCAGACCATATCCTACAGTGGCCTTTGGCTCAGCTAGTCCTTTGGTAATCTTAGGCTCGAAGCCTTGAATCTTCTTCAAAACTTCAGAAAGGCGTACTTTCCCCAGTTAAAAGGGTTTTTCAGCCTTTTGTCTTGTTGATTCAGCAAGAACATCATCATCCACCGTTCTTGGCTTATCTGGTCAGCACCTCCTTGTAGACCATCAAAGCATCTGTGAAGAATGCAAGCCAGTACATCCCAGTGAACCATTAGATGTCTGGTTCGGATGTCAGCAAGCTTGAACTCAGTGGGTGTATCTGATTTTTCAAGATCACACACGTCACTGTAAAGTTCTTTAACACCTTCAAGGAGTTCCTCATCCTTGGTGTTTATTTCAAAATCCTTTCCAAGATTTTGAAACTCAAACAACTTACAGAAAGTTGTTAAGTCCAGAAGAATTTCCTTTCCTTGGACTGAGGTTTTAATAGACACTATTTCAGTGCCTTCAGAAACACAGGAAATAATCCTGGAGTTGTTGTAGAATTCCAACACATCGAATGATGAAATTCCACTAGGGCAAGCAGATAGAAAGCCCTTGATTTGTGCCTTTTCAAGCATGTCAAGAATTAGCTTTACGTCGGGTTCTCTATTCGGCCGTGAGGTATTCCTCAACCATGGCACCACCCCAAATCATTACGTGACTTGAAGTCCAATGGTCGATTAAAATCTCCTACCGTCGGTTGTTCACAATAACTTCTCGGTGCTTGCTTTTCAATGATACCAATGGAGGATTGAGATTTCGGTGTGGTTGAACTTTTAGGGCCATCTCTTTATATAGTGTAGGGATTTGAAATTGGTGTTTGAAAAGAGATTTGATTCGATAATTCTTTGCGAAAAACTTAATCTTGATTTGCGAGAGATTGTAGAAGGTTTTGCGAGAATCGAGAAGGATTTGCTATTTTTGTGCAAGATGAGTTTTCGGATTAGGCAAAAGTGATTTCCTATGCCAAAATCCTATATATATAGCGATTGAATCCCAGACAAATACATACAAATTGATTTTGTGTGTATGCGTATCATGATTTGCAAGCGGCGTGAGCAAAAGCTAGTTCGGCATTAAATGCTTAGTGGGCCATGTCGAATTTCAAGTCCACTATTTCTTGTGAATTAATTTCCACCGTCAGATCAATCGCTTAATTTCATCAAGGGTCACCATTGCTTCTTGACAATGATCACAATCAACAAGTGTAATTGTGCCCATTTAATGAATTTTGGCGACTTGCTATCTGAATCACGATTCTGTATGACCAAGGACCATTAGCATCTGAATCATCTTATACTTAGGATTTATCCAAGTTTTCATCAAGATAGAAATAATGCGAGTTTCAAGAGAGTAGTTATTTGCGGATAGTTGTACTATTCTCCTTTGGGTTCCCCGTTTATAGAGTGATTCAGATATCTGAGTTCCCATCTCAGAGATCTTAAGCTATCTTTTTGCTTTTTAGCCCTTTTGACTTACGGATACCATTCCATTTCTCTTTTCTCTTCTCGGATACCCGTTCGGATACCTCTTCTCTGGATGCCGTTCGGATACGAACTTTTTCAGTTCATTGGTAGTTCCATTAGTCCAAGACTATGTCTTAAGGCTAAGAATCTACTTTCTTGTAGTGGCTTAGTGAAGATATCTGCAAGTTGGTCTTCAGTGCCAATCTTGAATATCTCTATATTGCCCTTTTCAACATGGTCTCTGATGAAGTGATGTCTAACATCAATGTGCTTTGTTCTGGCATGAAATTTAGGATTCCGTGTAATGTGATAGCACTTGTGTTGTCACAGAAAATGGGAGTTTTCTTCTCATCGAGTCCATAGTCTTTAAGTTGTTGTTGTATCCACAGAATTTGTGTTGCACAACAACCAGCAGCAATATATTCAGCCTCTGTGGTAGAAGTTGCAATTGAGTTTTGCTTCTTGCTAAACCATGAGATAAGTCTAGTACCCAGAAACTGGCAAGTTCCTGAGGTGCTTTTCCTATCAAGCAGTGATCCAGCATAATCAGCGTCTGAGTACCCAGCTAAACTCAATCCACTTTCTTTAGGATACCACAATCCTACATCTACTGTACCCTTTACATACCTTAATATTTTCATAGCAATGTTGTAGTGTGTTTGCATTGGATTTGTCTGAAATCTAGCACATACTCCAACGGCATATTGAATATCAGGTCTACTTGCAGTGAGGTAAAGTAGTGAACCTATCAATTTCCTATACTTATGTTCTTCAACACTTTTATCTGATTCAGTATAGGTCATTTTGGTTCCAATGCTCATAGGTATCTTAGCATTCTTTTCAGAAGGCTTAAGATTGAATTTTGTGAGCATATCTTTTGCATACTTTGTTTGACTAATGAATATTCCATCATTGAGTTGCTTGACTTGCAATCCTAGGAAATAATTCAATTCTCCCATCATGCTCATCTCAAACTTGTTTTTCATGAGATTTGCAAAGTCATCACAAAGTTGCTTGTCCTTAGATCCAAATATAATGTCATCAACATATACTTGAACTAAGAGTAGTTTCCCGTCATGATTTAAGGTAAATAAAGTTTTATCAACTTCACCTTTCTTGAAACCACTTTCCAGAAGGTATTTGGCCAAAGTGAAATAACACGCTCTTGGAGCCTGTTTCAGTCCATACAGAGCTTTCTGTAGTTTGTAGACCATTCTACTTTCTGAGGAAACTTCAAAGCCAGGTGGTTGCTCAACATAAACTTCTTCTGCAAGTTCACCGTTCAAGAAAGCACTTTTGACATCCATCTGATAAACTTTAAAATCTTTATGAGCTGCAAAGGCTAGAAAGAGTCTTATTGCATCCAATCTGGCAACTGGTGCATATGACTCGTCAAAATCTAAGCCTTCAGTCTGGGTAAATCCCTTGGCAACCAATCTTGCTTTGTTTCTGGTTATTTCACCAGATTCATTCATCTTGTTTCTGAAAACCCATTTAGTTCCAATCACAGATATTCCTTCTACAAATGGAACTAGTTTCCAGACTCTGTTTCTCTCAAATTGATCCAACTCTTCTTGCATTGCAGAGATCCAGTCTTGGTCTCCTAGTGCTTCTTCTATATTTTTAGGTTCAATATTTGAGATGAAACATCCAAAAAGAGAATTAGCATTTTCAGCTATTGCTCTCCTAGTCCTAACACCTTGATTAATTGGTCCAATTACATCCTTTGCAGGATGATCTTTGATCCATCTCATCATAGGTTTAGTGCTAGTCGGATCAATATCCAAGTGATTTGTATGTGAATCACTAAGATTTTGATTTGATACTTTTCGATGTCGAGATATTTGACATAGGGGAAATGTCATGGATATCTGACACTTTTTCAGTGTTAGAGATATCTGGAACTTGCATTTCAGCAGTCTTATTTTCAGATACCTCTTCATGATGAAGGTTCTCAGTAACCTTTTCCATTTCTGGAAGACTCATAGGAAATTCTTCATCATGTCTGTGAGTCATCTTGTTGTTACTAGGCATTTCAAGCTTTTCTACGTCAGAGTCATCCTCACTTTCCATAATGATGTTTCTCCTTTCTGAGGATTCTTCTTTAGGATCCCTCAGTAATAGTTCTTTGAACATTTCTGAGATTTCATCAATAGGAGGTGTTTTCTTATTTCCTTCATAGAATACAACATGAATTGATTCTTCAATTTTCTTTGTTCTTTTGTTGTAAACTCTGTAGGCTTTGCTGTTTGTGGAATAACCAAGAAATACACCTTCATCTGCCTTTGGTTGAAATGTTCTCAGATAATCTTTCCCATTGTTTAGAACAAAACATCTACAACCAAATACTCTCAGATGTTTGATATTAGGGGGTCTACCAACCAAGATTTCATAGGGGGTCTTGTCATGGTGTTTGTTTATCAAGCATCTGTTTTGAGTGTAGCAAGCTGTGTTTACAGCTTCAACCCAATAAATTTCACTTATTTCAGTGTCTGCTAGCATTGTCCTTGCAGCTTCCTTAAGGGTTCTGTTTTTCCTTTCTGCAACACCATTTTGTTGAGGTGTTCTTTCAGAGGAAAGTTGGTGTTGTATACCTTTGCAGGTACAAAACTCCTTTATGTACTGGTTGACAAACTCGATTACCATGGTGCGATACGATTGCAGATACCTTGTCATTTCTCATGACTTCAAGCTTTTTCAGCAAGTTTGGTATCTCCACCCTGGCATCAGATTTGTGTTTCAGAAAGACAACCCAAGTGAATCTTGAGAAGTCATCTACAACAACTAGACCATACTTCTTTCCTGCATAACTAGATACAGATGATTCAAAAGATCCATGTGTAAAGTTGCGGAGGTTTAACACTAGAGTGTCGATTTTGGACTTGAAAGAGATCTTAGATTGTTTCCCCATCGAGACGAGTAATGATACCATCCTTCCTAAAAGATGTTGGGAAGGCCAACCACTAACTCTTTCTTGACAAGTCTGTCGAGTTTTGAAGTTCAAGTGACTCATTCTTTTGTGCCATAACCGGTGCTCTTACGTGGCCGGATTGACTCACCATGAGACATTCTTGATTGTGGCAGATGCCCAATCGGCAACATAAAAGCGCCTTTCCGCCGACCAACTAAGGTATGCACTTTGACTCATTGTCAATTAGTTTGCGATTTAGCTTTGAATTTTATAGTAAAACCGCATGCGAAGCGGCTCATGCTAAATAGATTATATTTGAATCCTTAACATGTAATACGTCGGTGATTGTTAAAGTCCCTAATTTGGCGTTGCCAAATCCCGAGAGGATTTAATTCTGCTCAAAGAAATCGATATCCGGTCTGTGTTGCAAGCTTTGTAATCAACAGTTGCTTTGTCTCTGTCATGTGCTTTCGCATCCACTATCAAATAGCCATTGTGCTTTAGTCCAGAGGCATTCGCACACAACAGAAGCAGGAGATTAGGTTCTCATATCTTTGATGGAACCGTCGAATTAAAAGTTCTTCCGGTAGGAATCCATTTTGAATGAATTTCTTTGAAATATGCTTTTGTCGCGAGAACGTAAGGAGGAATTCTATTTGAATGAATGTTATCATTAGTAAGAATTATTTTCTTCCTTGGTGTGTTCCTAGGTGCTCCATATGATGCTTTCGGATACATCGAGGTTTACGAGTTTGCTTTCGACAAACTTAGCCTTCTTCTTGATTTCTTCTAGCCACGGCATTGATTTTCGATGGCTTGATTTAACTTCCACTTCGATAATTGCTTTGAGCAATTCTAGCTTTCACCATCGTTCTTGCTCTGCTTGTACTCATGAGCAAGTTGTTTTCGATGCCTTTGTAGCAATACCGTTTGAGCACTTGAAGCTATCGAGATCTTTTCTCGTGACTTTGCTAGTCTCTGGTTGGTCCAATTTCTTTCCAGAAAAAGTGACATGGGAGAATTTGCCAGCTCCTGCAATTCTACCTTTTTGAGAGACATAGCACTGTGGGTGTTTACACTTTTCAGTGTTGTGTTTCTTTTCAGAGACGTGCCCAACAGTTTTGTTTTTGACTTGTTTTTCCCGCAAAGGTTTAGTCGCAACTGCCTTTCCTTTGTCAACAATCTTTGTCTTCTCACCGATGTTATAGATTGCATGGGAACCATCTTGCTGAGTACTTACAAATGTTCTTCTCTCCTTACTCTTATTCAGAGTGATAGAACAATTTGCCTGTGTATTCAGCCCAAGTCCTTTCTTTTCTGAAGGATCTCTTAAGTAAGATTGTACTTCAGTAAGAGTGTCACTAGCTTTGACATAAGATTGAAAAGATAATTCTTTCTTCTTGAGTTCCTTGTTCTCAGAAAGAAGATCTTCATATTTCTTTTGTAATTCAGCCATTGCTTCTTTATGTGACTTTTCAGTTTTAGATATCTGAGCTTTGAGAAATGCATTTTCAGCATCCTTTCTCTCAGATACTTTAACTAATTGAGAATTTTCCTTTGCAAGAGAATTCTTTTCTTCTTCAAGGTTTTCGACTCTAGCTCGGATCATTAGAAATTCTCTTTCATAGATATCAAGTTCTTTCCTGATATTTTCTAGATTTTCTATTTCCTCTTCATCACTTTCATAAGTATAACAAGAAGTATGTGTTACCTCATCAGCCATAAGACAGTTTTCTATGTTGAAGATGTCTGGACCGTCAATTTCAGCAACTCCACACATTTCATTCTTCTTGAGGCCGAAGTCGATTATATCATGAGTAACTCCACATAATTCTGGTGATAGTAAGGTTGAGTCATCTGAATTGTCATCTTCAGAATCTGTCTCAACGTCTAGAGCATCCAGTTGAGTTTGGATTTTCTTTCTTTCTTCAGTTAACAAAGCTTTCTGGCTTCTTCTGAAGATTCTCCTCTCTTTCTTGTCACCTGTCCTTAGTTTGTTGAGGGCAGGACAATCCTTCTTGAAGTGGCCAGGTTTCTGACAATAGAAACAGATATCATTTCCAATTTATGCTTCCTCAGTACATGATGCTTTCTGAGCTGGCTTGTTCAGTGAGCTTTGCATATTTTTGTACTGGTGATAGTTTGAGCCTAGATGCTTTTTCAGCTTCTCTTTGGCTTTTCTTCTTTCAATGTCTCGACTGATATATTTGCTCATTTGCTTTGCAGCAAGAGCATCCTCAGTTTCTTCCTTGCTTTTCTTCTTTTCAGAAGTTCCTTGAGTGATTAGAGCAACGTTTTGCAACTTTTCAGTTGTTTGTTCTCTTTGAGTTGTCTCATAATCAACAGTAGCAAGATGAGAGAAAAGTTACACTGGAGTGATATTTGGCATTCCTTGGTTAAAATAAAAGAATTTGGTATGCTCCCAGTTGTGGTTAAGACTTCTGACAATGGTCTTAATCTTTTCTGACTGGGAGTATCTGTTGCTTTCCCCAAGAGCTGCCATGTCACCCATGAGAGTGGTAAATCTGAAATCAAGTTCTTCCAAAGTTTCAGTGGGTCCTTGTTTGAAATTTTGAAATTTCAACTTGAGAACTTCGAACTTGTTTTCTTTGGTTTTCTCGATTAAACGCAGATTTCTTCAATCGGTTGCGAGCAACTTTCGCCGTTTAGCACCACGATTTACACTGTATGTGCTCCGGTGTCGATCTGATGATGATATTACGAGCTTGACCATCCAGACGATTTCTCTTGGCATCTTCCGATGTCCAGAGTTCTCTGGGCTTTGGTTCGTAAATAACTTGACTAGTAGATCTCCCGCTTGTTGACGCATCGGTTTGTGAAGATCCTTCGCTTTGATCTCTGTCTCTACCATTATAAACCTCCATGACTTGTTTGAGTTGTTGAATGACTATTGGGCCATTCTTTATCACTTCGATCATTTCGTCACTTATGGCTTCAAGGTGGAGCATCATGTTATTTTTCCATTTCTCGAAATTCTCTGGTTTGAGAATGGGTGCATCACTCAGAGACATACCTGCACACTTAACACACAAATTAAATAGTCCTCAAAAATGGACAAAGTTCCTTCACCTATCTGGGGATCTAGGTTCAGTGCAGAAGGCTTGTGAACCTCCTGCTCTGATACCACTTGTTGGTCCAGATAACGGCAAAGTAAAAGACTAGAGGGGGGGGGGGGGTGAATAGTCTTTTAAAACTTTTGTCGATAAAAACTATTTCTCAGATATCTGAATAGATATCTGATACTTAGAAACAGAGCGCGGAAGACTTAATAAAGATAAGTGCAGAAACAGTTAAAATGTGTGTGTGTGTGTTGCTGAAATGTAAATACAGAAAGGTAAATAACACAGCAAGTATAGTGGTATCTGGAGGTGGCGTAATCCTCCAACTAATCCACTTCGGTCTATCAGAGACCTAGAATTCACTAGAACAGATAATTGAGTTCACCTTACAATAATCCTATTCTAAGATTCTTAAACAATTGGTTCCCAACCAAATGTTCCCCCTGAGTTGTTCCCCGGCTTTCACAGCCAAGTACTTCCTGTACTCAGAAACCTTTGAGTTATTCCCTAGCTTCCCAAGCTAAGTACTTCCTATACTCAATAACCTTGGAGTTATTCCTTAGTTTCCCAAATCAAGTACTTCCTATACTCCGGTAACCTTGGAGTTATTCCCTGATTTTTCAAACTAAGTACTACCATACTCCACGCCTTGATTATGGTGTTGGTTTTGGTTTGAGTTGTCAGATGAGCTTCTTTAATAACTTATTCAGTTATTCAGATAGCTCTGTGAATCAAGTATACTTAATACACTTTTCAATGTATGGTATCTTGTTCTTTTTACTGACCCAAGTCTTAGATAAATGTTCAAGAGAATGAATCTCAGATACTTGATCTTTCGTTTCAACTCTTTCACAGATAGCTGTGCTTGTTTAGGATCAGGACACTTAGAACTTCAGTGTTACTCAAGATCAAATGCTTTGGTCGCAACAGAAAGCTTTGTGAGTAAGTAAGTTGCTTTGAGAGAGTAAGATGTTCAGCGTTTTTATGCAGTTCAAGGTGTGTCTAAGGTATCTTCTCAAGCAGTCTAAGTGTTGATATTTATAGATGAATTTGAGTCTTTGTTTGAATAGTATCCGTTAGGCTCAAATTCAAACTATTGATATCTGTGTATAATCTTATGTGAGTTTTGTCTTCTTCTTCAGAAGCTGCCGTTGCTTTTATTCAGACATCTCTGTCCGTGCATTAAATGCATTGTACTATACTTTTGTCCTGTAGTGTCAACGGAACTATGCTTTGTATCAGAGACTAGTGTTATCTGATTCTTTGCACGTCCTTATCTTCAATCTTCAGATACCACTTATTTATTGAAACAACTTTGTTTGCAATATATAATTCTTTTTCAGAAATGTGGTTAATGCTCAAGGTATCTGAGAATAGATATCTGGACACTTTCCTTGTTTCGAGATAGGCCTTTTATTTCTCGATATCTCTTGTGACAGTCTGTTTAAAAGCTGCTCGTGTCAAGATATTTGGCTAAGGTATCTGAACAACATTTCGATAATCTTCTAGCTTTCTTCAAGTCTTCAATGTCGTTGAGCTTGTTACCTTGGATGTCTTCTTCTTGGTCTTCTCTTCATAAAATAAAAATTACATTTTGAGACCTAACATCCTATACAAGATTAGCTAGACTATCATACTTAGTGAGTTTCCTCTTTTACAATGTTCAAGTGAACCAAGAGTAATAATCACCTTTCTGAGACTAAGATAAGTCATCATGTTGCTGATCAAAATCTAAACAAATATTTCTAACAAAATATCTAACAAATTTCCTAACAAATTTCTCAACAAATTTCCCAACAAATTTAAAGTTAATGGAGTTGAGTCTGAGGTGGAGTTACCTGAAAGAACAAGTTCCAGTACTTATAATATCTAAAGGTGTGATCAGGGTGAAGAAGATTCAGACTTCTTTAAATGCTTCTGATTGCATGACGAAAGCTCTTCCACGTCCAAAGTTCATATTTTGTCTGGATTTGGTGGAGTGGAGACTTTCAGGGTTGTGTCCTAACTTCAGGGATACGTTGAGATCAGTTGATGGGATCATTGATTGAGCTAAAGGTGGAGATTGTGAGAGTGTTAGCTCAACAATGATATTGATCGTTGAACGACTCAGATTAAATATGGAAATCTCAACGGTGATGATCAAATCCAGGATATGGAAAGCTGGAGAATTAGTTAGGCATTTAACTAATTCAGTTTCCTGATTCTAGAAGGAATTCTAGGTGGTTTCCTTATACAAGAAGGTTACCTAAATTAGTTTTCTTGTGCTAGAAGGATTAGTAATTAGTTTTCTTGTTCTAGTTGGATTTGGTAGTTGAGTTCTCTATATATAGTCAAGGGGGCTTGTTTGTTACTTAGATCAGATCAGACTAGAATATCAACAGTAGAAGATTGATAGGAAGTTAGGGATCATACTTCGGAGAATAACATATTAGGTTGCTCTTATCTTTTATGTGGGATTATTCTTGTTACGTCCTGTGGTTGTAACCTAAGTATCAATAAGATTGTTGGTTGATCTCCGTGGACGTAGGCGTTGTCGAACCACGTTAAATCATGTGTCTCTGGCCTTCTGATTTTGGTTCATTGTTTGTTCGATTATCGTTTTCTGTCATTGTTGCATTATTCCTCATTGTTGGAACTTAACAATTGTAAAGCCGGTTAGCTTAATATTAAAGGAAGTAATGAAGCATGGTGTACTGGAAACACTGAAGACAAGGATAATAGAAAGATATGCGAATAGAGAGAATGTGATGAGAACACATTGAGATTTCTGAGAGAAACACAGTGAGGAAGAGAGAACAGAGGAGCGTGTAGCTTGAAACTCGGGAGGTTTGGTCGATTCCTTGTAAACTGCATTTTGGTTCTTGGTTAATAGAAATCTTGGTTATCTTGTGTTTATTTTCTTACGTTTGTTTGTTGGTTGGTTTGGAGTTTATTGGATTGAATTGGGTTGATTTGATTAACAATTGGCGCCGTATGTGGGAAGAGAGAATCGACTGGTATCTATTCATCAATGGCATCTCCAAAGTTCGACCTCAAACCGTTGGAAGGAAAGACAGACTTTGGTCTGTGGAAGAGAAGGATGATGGCTCTATTAATGCAGCAGGGTGTTGTCGACGCACTGACTGAGAAGTTCGATACAACTTTGTCTGATGCTGATAAAAAGGCAATCAAGTTCAAGGCTTACATTTCTTTGATATTAGCTCTGGGTGATAATGCTCTTATTGAAATCGGTGATCTTTCATCGGCAAAAGAGATATGGGAGAAGCTAGAAGAATTGTATAATGACAAGTCAGATGCAAATAAAATCTATGCAAAACAGAGGCTCTTTGCATTCAAGATGGTTGAAGGAAAATCAATCATGAGTCAGTTGGATTTGTTCAAGAAGATGGTTGCACACCATGACAATCTGGAAACTGATGAGAAGAACAGGATGAGGAGCCAAGACAAGGCAATTATCTTATTGAATTCACTCCCTAGGTGTCTTGTTCCATTCAAGGATGCTTTGGTGTATGGGAGGACAGAAGCATTGGCAATGGAGGCTATTGAATCTGCATTAAGATCAAGGGAGTTGGACCAGGATGGTGTTCCACCAACACTCATAACTGGTGAAAGCCTTATGGTGAAACAATATCACAAGTTTCCACCAAAGAAGAAGCAATATCCAGATCAAAGGAAAGCTCAGTATACCAAGGATGGCCCTGAAACAAGGAAGTGTTATTATTGCAAGAAGCAAAGACACTTGAAGAAGGATTGTATGAGTCTAAAGGCGCAGAAAGGCAAGGGTGTGGCGACAACACCGAATACTAATTATGGCACAGACATTACAAACAAATCAGAGGCTTATCATACTGCGGAAGCTCTTGTTACTGAGGTACTTTCAGTCACTCAAACTAGTCAATCAACTGAATGGGTTATGGATTCAGGCTGTTCGTTTCATATGACACCTATTAGAGAATGGTTTTCAACTATTGAGCATAAAAAACTGTGGATCAGTTGTTCTTGGTGATGATAGACCATGCATGATAAAGGGTATGGGAACAGTGAGAATTGAGATGTTTGATGGAGTGATAAGGGATTTGCTTAATGTGAGATATGTGCCACACTTGAAGAGGAACTTGATATCCTTAGGAACTATGGATACTAAGGGATACAAGTATTCAGGTGATAATGGTGTCCTTCAGGTTAAGAAGGGTGATAAGGTGGTTATGCAGGCTCTGAAAAGGAGAGAATTGTATTATCTACAAGGAAAAACTGTAACTGGTGAAGCTTCAAGTGTACAGTGTTCTGAGAACATCCGGCAGTGTTCTGACAACACCGTTCTATGGCATAGAAGACTAGCACATGTTGGAGAGAAAGGTCTTATGGATTTATCTAAGAAGGGACTCTTAGGTGGAGACAAGATACATAAGATGGAACTTTGTGAGCTATGTGTGTTAGGGAAATCCAAGAAGAACAGTTATGGTGTTGGAAAACACAACACACAAGACATACTTGAGAAGTCATCTACAACAACAAGACCATACTTCTTTCCTGCATAACTAGTTACAGATGATTCAAAAAGATCCATGTGTAATAGTTGCAGTGGTCTAACACTAGAATGTCTGATTTTGGACTTGAAAGAGTTCTTAGATTGTTTCCCCATCTGACAGGCAGAACATAGTACTATTCATTGTCCTTTAGTCTTAACGGATACATGATCCTTTCTAATGGCGTGTATGCTCCATACTCATGATGTCATATGTTCCAGAATCATGTTTCAAAAGTAACTAAATGCACTTAAGAAAGGATTAAGGACATAGTCTTTCCGAGTGAGACTAAACCTTGGTGTCTTCATAAATCTTGTGCAATCTCCGGTCTTGTAATCTTCAGAAAAGCTCCATTGCTAGGATTGATCTTCATGGTCTTCTTGGAAATAAAAATTACATTCAGAGACCTATAATCCTAATACAAGATTTACTAGACTAATCATACTCAGTGATTTCCTCTTTTACAATGTTCAAGTGAACTAAGAGTACTTAATCACCTTTCTGGCAAAGATAAGAACATGTGATGAATGATCAAAATACTAACAGATATTCCTAACAATTTACAAGTCAGCACGCCATTTCAGCTAGGTCCGACCAAGCTAGATGGATGACTTCCGAACCTGACAAAAGGTCACATGGTCCTTCCAAGTACCACAAATTGTCAGTCCTAAGATGCTAAACGGACCGGACGAGAGAATCTCGGACGCCACCATCACAGTACGACCAAACGTATATAACAGAACCAGTGAGATACTTCTGTGGAACTCTAGGTCCGGACACATTGAGTTGCCCAAGGCCAGATCAACCAAGCATACAGATCTGTCCGAGGAACTTACACGGACCCAACATGCGGAACAGTACTCTCAGAGGGAAAGGTCCAAACTACCCTCCCAGGCCCATTGATTAGTATTGGATTACTATTCACTAATGGGCCATGGGCCAAAGGTAGCATTGGTGTCCAAATCTGAGGCATACACTTGGCATCATCTTGTGAGCAATCTCATAAGATATGATAACTATAAGTATAGCACAATGTCCAAGACCTTAACGTAAGTGATAAGCGAGATCATAGTGAGAATCCCTAAGTCATAAACACTATCGATTTCATAACCTTCCCCATAACTATTACATTGAGAGCTTCCAACTCTCTTTTGAGTAAAGTCTCTTACTGGATTGACATATACAATCCGAGTAACCCATTCTAACCCCCCCCCCCCCCCACTCAGTCCTTTCAGGTACTCTAGCTCGGACCAGTATCACTTCGGACTTCAGGAAGGAGGCGGATCCTAGATTAGGTTACTTGTGATAGTTTAGTTGGTGTTCGAGGTTTTACCCTCAACATTTTGGCGCCGTATGTGGGAAACTTTACAAAACGTTTTCACGTTTGAGTTAGGCTGATGGCGAGGATGAGACGGACAGCGTGGACTAGTGCTGCAGGCGTAGGGACACCACCACCACGCCCACGGGGACGTCCGCCCACCCGTGGATGAAGAGCCACTGTGGCTGGAGGGAACACTGTAAGGAGTTATCCGAGCGACGGGCGCACAGCCAGCCCATCCTCAGATGAGGGGAGAGACGCTCCGCACAGGGGAGCCCAAAGTGGTCCCGAGAATGTTGTGCCTGTGAGCCATGGAGAAGGAGTCGTACGAGCTTCTCTGGCAGAAGCTCAAGGCCCCACTACAGGTCAACTTTTCACTATGCCCGATGGTCGCATTGTCCGCACTAGTGACCTCGGACTAAGTGAGACTCAGTTTGATAGATTGCTCACAATCATCCAAGGATGCCTGGGGTCTAACAATGCCCATCCTCACCAAGCCACTCCGCTAGTGGCTACTCCTGCTCAAGCAGAGCCTGCATCATCAAGAAACAGGCAACGTCCGATCCAACAGAGGTTAGAAAATCAGCCACCTCAAGAGGATTTGCGAAACCTTCTAGACCGGCGGGCATCTGCCTCTCAAGCTCGGGGTGAAGGAAGTCCAAACGGAAGGAGAGAGTATCAAGAAGGGGATAATAGGCATCCAGGAGTTCCGCGACAAGCACCTCCGAGAGACAGAGATCAAGTAGCAGAAACTGTTCCAGTGGTCCGGATAGATGAACTCCCCGCAGATGTAGCTGTTCATCCAAGGACAGGAGATATCATGACTGCTGACGAGATCTATGCTCAGCAAAAAGCTTTGGAAGCCGAAATTCTGAACCTCGGACGTCTGGAAAAAGACCACGAGCAAATAGCTACTAGTGCGCCAAACCCTCTGTGCGATGACATCATGAGAGAAAAAGGAAAGAAACAGAAACTCGGACCAAGTGATTCCGAACTTGGAATACTATTATGGGGATACTTGTCCCGTTGGTCACCTGACAAGGTACAACAGCAAGATGGATTCCAAGGGAATGAGCGACAATATAAAAGCTCTTACGTTCTCATCCACTCTCTTCGGAACGGCTATGGATTGGTACACCGCTTTGCCGAACAAGTCGATAAGGTCATATGCAGACCTTTCTTCCAAGTTCTTGGCACGATTTGGAAAATCAAAACGGAGAAAGCGTACCGTAGAGCACCTGGCCGAAGTTATACAAAGGGAGCAAGAAGATCTTCGAACTTTCTTAGATCGCTTCAATACAGAGGTACTCCGAGTTGAGCCCCATAGTATTAAAGAACGGGTCCGTCACCTGTACGCTAATACTTGCAACTCCGAGCTCCGAAGGAATCTTTCCAGCCAGGAGGTAAGAAGTGAGAAACACTTGGACGACATCTGTGAGGAGGTGATGTACGGAGAGGAATATCGAAGGAACGTTCCAGTCCGGGCCGGTTCAAAGAAAGGAAAGGAGCCGCTGAAACCAGAACAACGCCAGGGGAAGTTTGACCCAAAGAAGGATCACAGAGACAAAGGTATTTACAGAGAGAGGAGTCCGCCAAGGAGATTCGCGGACTACACTCGCCTCAACAAACCAAGATCCGACATCTTGGCGACCATTGTTGAGAAGAAGCTGGATATCCAATGGCCGAAGCCATCTCATAATCGGAGAAACAAAAATGCGAAAGGATATTGCAAGTTCCACAAGAGCCGAGGTCACGAGACCGATGACTGTATCCAACTGAAAACAGAGGTTGAACACCTGGTGAGAGAGGGCAAGCTAAAGGAGCACATCTATGCGGATGAGCCCTCCAGGCACGATAGAACGGAGCGAAGGAGGGAGGAGAATGCTACAGAACCACCACCCCGTCCGCTATCTTTGCCACCTCCGTCGGCTAACTATCCGCCTCGCACGGATGGACACCCATACAGGTACGCTGATGACGTTGAAATGGAGAACCCTCCGTATTGCGGAGTGATCAACACCATCGCAGGCGGATATAGTAGGAACGCGAGAGAGCGGACTGCTCAAAATCTTCGGAACAACGATAGAGCGTACGCTGCTCCAGCGATTCGGGGTACAAACGCTATATCCTTCGATGATAGCGAGATTCCTCCTCCTACGGCAGGAGGCGAGGACATTGATAATCCAGATGTTCCGCTGGTGGTTTCGTTAACCATCGCGACTTATCGAGTGAATAAAATTTTGGTGGATACGGGTAGTTCCTCGAATATCATTTCCAAAAGAACACTAGACCAGATGGAGCTGGAGAGAATCCGATATGAGAGAGTCCACACCTCTATACTAGGGTTTGGAGGGGGAACTGTTCGACCCCTAGGAAGTGTTATGTTACACGTCTCACTCCGGACTTTCCCGGCAAGAGTGACACAGTTGGTCCGATTTGTAGTGGTGGACCGGACTTTCGACTACAATGCCATCTTTGGGCGTCCGGGACTCAATCAATTCCGGGCTATTTCCTCCACTCTCCATAACAGAATAAAGTTTCCAACTCCCTTCGAAGTTGGAGAAGAGGTGGGAAACATCCGTGAAGCTTGGGAATGTCACATTATGTCCACAAGAAGAGCGTCCACCCCCCGTGCTGACAGTCACTTTGACCTCTGACCCGCCAGTTATTCTTCCGGCCAAAAAGGATAATCCACAGATTGGAGTAGGGAGCCAGAAGGAGAAGTTTCCTAGAACTGTGCGAATCGAGCCTCATGAAACTCTCAAGGAAATTGAGATTGTTGCTGGAAGCCCGGACAACAAGACAAGAATCGAAACAGAGATGAACGCGGAGGTGGAAATGAAGCTCATTGCTTGTCTCCGAGACAACAGTGATGTGTTTGCCTGGAGCACCGATGACCTGAAGGGAATAGATTCGAGGATTATTGTTCACCGTCTGAACATGGATCCCTCGATTAAGTACATCCGACAAAAGAGGAAAGATTTTGGTCCGGTCAAGGATGCCATCATATCCGCTGAAGTTGATCGACTCCTGAAAGCAGGGCATATCGAAGAAATTCGTTACTCTGATTGGGTTTGCAACGTGGTTCTGGTAGATAAATCACCAGGCAAATGGCGGATGTGCAATAACTTCACTAGGTTGAACAAGTTCTGCCCAAAGGACCCGTACCCTTTACCACGAATAGATCAATTGGTTGACTCCACGTCCGGATGTGCGTTACTGAGTTTTATGGACGCATACCAAGGTTTTTACCAAATTTGGATGGCCAAGGAGGACATCAAGAAAACAGCTTTCTTCGCTGCAGGGGGGGTATACTACTTCAAGGTGATGCCCTTCGGATTGAAAAATGCGGGAGCCACTTACCAACGACTAGTGAACCAGATGTTCAAGGAAGAAATTGGAAAAACCATGGAAGTGTACGTGGATGACATGCTCGTCAAGAGCAAAACTGAAGAGCAACATGTGCATCATTTGAACAAGTGCTTCGCTATCCTTAGGAAGTACGGAATGAAACTGAATCCAGAAAAGTGCACGTTCGGAGTGAAAGGAGGAAAGTTACTCGGATACATGGTCACATAGAGGGGGATAAGCGCAAACCCCGGGAAGATCAAGGCAATCCTAGATCTGTCGCATCCGAAGAACCTCAATGAGGTACAGCAACTCATCGGACGTCTCATGTCCTTAAGTCATTTTATTTCGCGATCTGCGGAGAAGAACATTCCGTTCTTCAAGATCCTCCGGAAAGGAGAGAGCTTTGAGTGGACCGCGGAATGTTCTGAGGCTTTCGAAAAACTGAAAAAAGTACCTCCATTCCCCTCCACTGCTCTCCAAACCCGTCGAAGGAGAACCACTCTACCTCTACCTAGCAATCACGGAAGAGGCAATGAGTTCCGTATTAGTACGGATTCAAGCTAATGATCACTTGCCAATCTACTATCTTAGTAAATCCCTTGCTGGGGCGGAGACAAGATACGTGAAGATTGAGAAATTTGCATATGATTTGGTTTACACCGCAAGGCGGTTAAAACCATACTTCAAGTCTCACAAAATAGTGGTACTAAATACGGAACCTTTGAAATAGGTCCTGGGAAAGCCCGATCAATCAGGACGACTCTCTAAGTGGGCGATCGAGCTGAGTGAATACGACATTTGCTATCAGGCTCCGTCAGCCAAGAAGGCTCAAGTCCTCGCAGACTTCTTAACGGAATATCCTGAGGCGGATTCAGAGAAAGTCCCTGAGAAACAGGCATTTGAATGCCTAATCACCAAGCAGATTATCCGGAAGCCAGTTCCGCCGAAGTTCAACCCAGAAAACCTCGAAGATGCTCAATTCATCAATCAGTCCCTGCCTGCATCATATGAGGAAACTCGGGTCAACCAAATGTTCCTTCTTGACGATGTCGCAAGCAGATTCGGTACTAACAACTCCGGACCGGAAATCAAAGAAAAAGAGGAACAAAAGTTGGAATCTCAGGAGCTTACAGAAGATCTCCAAACCGAAAAACATCCTTCTGATGTCTGAACATTGGAAGTGGATGGTTCCTCTACTGGAAGAGTGGGAGGGATTGGAATCTATCTTAAGAGCCCTGATGGCGCGGAACTCGACTACGCGATATCCTTGGAATTCAAAGTCACCAATAATGAAACTGAGTATGAAGCACTGTTAGTCGGGCTACGTCTGGCCAAATCCCTGCAAGTTCGGAAGCTCAAAGCTTACACGGACTCACAGCTAGTTGAAGCCTAATTTTCAGGAACTTTTGCCACAAAAGGTCCTTCGATGATCAAGTATCTTGAACTACTCAAGCAGGAAGCCAGCCACTTTGAGTAATTTACCCTGGAAAAAGTTTGACAGAGCTTGGAATGAAAGAGCGGACGCTCTGGCAAAATACGCATCCGCAACAGCGGCTCTAGACATGAGGAGAGTAATCCTACTCACTATTACTAACTCATCCGTCATGAGTCTCAATTCAGCTGTCATGATAACTGACACAGGAAGAAACTGGATGACTGACATCTTTAACTATCTCAAGGACGGATCTCTACCAGCTGATCCGAAGGAATCAAGGAGCGTTCAGTGTCGAGCGAACATATACTTTATACTGGGAGAAGATTTGTACAAGAGATCTTTTGTCGGGACTCACTTGAGGTGTTTGAGCCCGCAAAAAGCAAAGACTGTGCTGGAAGAGATACACAACGGAAGCTGCGGAAGTCATTCCGGGGGAAGAACTCTTGCCCAGAAAATCATACGACAAGGCTATTACTGGCCTACCATTGATAAGGATTCCGCCGACCACGCTCGGAGATGCCCTGATTGTCAATATTATGCGAACATTCCACATCGTCCGACACGTCATATGATTCCGTCAATCATAGCATGTCCGTTTGATCAATGGAGCATCGATATTGTCAGACCGTTCCCGAGGGGAACTCAACAGAAGAAATTCCTAATTGTGGCCGTGGAATATTTCACCAAATGTGTAGAAGCAGAAGCTGTGGCAACCATTACAGAAAGTCGAGTGCTGATCTTCATTTGGAAAAACATCATTTGCCGCTTTGGCCTACCCAGAGTTCTTGTCTCGGATAATGGTGCTCAATTTTCATGCAATAGGCTCAAGGAATGGCTGGCGTCCTTCAAGATTGAACAATGTTTCACATCTGTTGGATATCCGTAAGCTAATGGACAAGCTGAGTCCACAAACAAGACAATAGTCAAGATCCTGGAGAAGCGGTTGAGAACTTCTCAAGAAAGCTGGGCGGACGAACTAGATGGCGTACTATGGGCCCATCGCACTACTGCACGGACCGCGACTAGAGAAACCCCATTCGCTTTGGTTTATGGCTCGGAAGCAGTCATACCAGCGGAAATTGCAGTCGAGACTTTGAGAGTCCAAGAGTTCGATGATTCCGTCAATCACGAAGCTCGGATATTCGACCTGAACATACTGGAACAGAAAAGAACTGAACCATTGGCTAATATCCATAGGTATCAAGCGACTGCTGCCCGAGCCTACAACAGGAATGTTCAGGAAAAAAACTTGCAGGTCGGAGACCTAGTACTTCGCCGGGCTGACATCTTGAGCAATGTTGGAAAACTCAAGCCTAAATGGGAAGGACCTTACAAGATTGTCGGAGCAAGAGTGAATGGGAGTTACGAATTGGAAGATGAGCACAGACATCCACTCAAGCGTACATGGAATGCTAGGAACCTTCAAAAGTTTTACGCATAAGGATGGTTATGCGAATCTCGGCCTGGTCGTTTGGTTATCTTAGGCTTAAACTATCTATTACACGAAACTCCGTCAGTTCTGTTTTTGTTAACCCTTTTGTCATTGGCCGTGTAGCCCACAAGTTGTAACTGAATTTCCGGCAAATCAATACAACTTTTACCTTTCAATTCGTAAATTCGGAGTTTAGCGTTCACGGTGACGAGAAAAGTCACGCAATGAATTTTATTCATACGTGAGAACAAAGTATACAAAACACTGTCTTTGCAGTCTACAAATCTCGGATCTTTATCCGGACCTACAAGATATGATACATAATCTACAGAGAAAGTCTCCGGAGATACGTCATCTCCCGTCAGGAAAAACTTTTTCCATATCAATCAGAAAGTATAGTTTCCGTGGAGACCAGGAACTTGATCTACCTGCACATGGAAAAATGGTTAGACATGACAGAATCCTTCATGATATCACCGTACCATGGTGATATAGATCCAGTGTCTGGTAAGAACAAAGTACCAACAAGCAATGGCGTATACAAGTCGAAACGATTGAGATCTCTACCTAACCGTCTTTAAAGACTCCAACCCTCTTGAAATTAGGAGACTGTTACCAATTCAAGAGAGATTCGAGCCACTAAAGTAGGATTGGAAGAAAGGAGTAGAGGTCCGGCTTTAATAGTTTACTTTGAGCAACCTATCATCCAAGATCACCTTTCCTAGAAAAGAGACAGGAGTCATGAAAGGCAGACAAGCCAAAACGACAGAGATAGAAAAAGAAGAATTTGGGATCAGTTTGTACGGTTTTGATACTTGGGTCGTGTCTTTTTATAGAACACTCCAACCAATCAGCATCTGCCACGCCAACAGATTGAAGTCATTAATGGGCTTGAGTCACCCATTTGGGTTGAACTATATTGGGTCAGTTGAGTTATCCAATCAAACCTAAACAAGCCCATCAACCACGTCCGAGTTTGTATTTGTTGGTCATCTTACAAGGATATGCGCGTCAATATAATCCGACGAAGTACGGATAAGGGGAGGATGGCGATTTCATCTAATTAAAGTAGTCCGAAGACTATACACACTTCTACGGGGCATACCCCGCCTTGTCCCTTCAGCGGATTCCAGAGGTTGAACCTTGAGACTCCGAGCCACCGCGTCGAGCCTCACGAGCCTGCTGCTGCATTCGGATCCTCCTACGGATCATCTTCAGTGTCCGCTCCCTTTCTTCCTCGGCTAACCTCATGGCTATCCCCGGACATGTAGGGGGATCCCCCTCGAAATCAAGGATGATTGGGTCGTCCGCGGTCCCTTTACCGGGATAATACGGAGGATGCGTGTTCCCGCAAGCACAGTTTACCCAATGTTGATATTCTTCTCCATCGGATTCCGACATCCTGGAGAAATCTGCCTCTTTTGAAAATTGAGTGTGTTAAACAGGGAGAGATCGGCGACAAGTGAAGCAGTAAGACAGGAGGAGTTACCATAGTCTTATTTATAGTAGCGATGGATCTTTACGATCACACCACGTGTCAATCATCCGACAGCTAGGAAGATGAAAAGACGCAGTAATAATGACTATTTCACTGTTTCACCTTCCTCCTTCTAGAAGAATTAAGCATCCCAAAGAACGAACGGTCCGAGGATCGGAAAGATGACGGTTTGATTTCTACATCAAACGCCATCAACTGCGATCCGTGTTCTTAAAAGATGTGTATTTTATGATAACTCAGCATATGAACAACGAATAGAAGGAAGCAAACAAGATAGCAAGTAATGATTCAAAAGTATGGGAAGCATACTACAACTGAGAAGGAATAAAAGCATTGTACAAGGCGACATTCTGCGCCATCAAAAGATAACAAATTCAACAGGCAAATTCAACAAGTACAGAATTTTCACGGGGCATACCCCGGACTTCTCACTGGGGGCCAGCTTGGCTCGGACGCGCTCCACGGGTTTGAGGCGGATTGACGGAAGGCGTGTTGGCGACGGCTTGCGCGGCAAGGGATTCAGCGATCTCGAACAAGTTGAAATCCGCATCGAGACCAACGACCCGAAAAGGCATGTGGTACCAGTCCTTCAGGAAAGCCCGGTAGTTCTCAAAAGGTACAAAGCATACCTTTCGAAGGGCATCCGGGACACATTTCGGGAGAAAGGGTCCGCCGTTCTTGATCTCGATATCTCCTTCCTCGGTGACCAGCTCCGCAAACTCGCACGCGGCCAACCGTTCGTCCGATACATTGTCCACAGGGACCTCCACGCCATTAGCATCCGCAGAAGGAATCAATCCTTCCGCCTTCCAGTTGAAGTTCTGCGGAAGTAATCCCTTGGATTGCAGTTGACCGATAGCAGATGAGAACCCATCTAGGCGAGAGGCGTCGGACTTGTCCGCCATGAAGAACTTAAAAGAGTCCGACTTCATGAAGTCACGGCCAGCCTCAAGACGAGCATATTGGAGCCCTCAAGGTGGAAATCCTTTGAATCCCGGAAGGCCTTCATCGACCTTTGAACAAAGTTCTCCTGCCAGTCAAAGTCCGCCTTGATCTCCTCCCAGCTTGTCTTCAGCTTGTGGAACATTACTTCCTTTTCTTTCAGATGCATCTCCAATCGCTTCACCTTCTCCGCCTCGTCCACGGAAGTGGCTATGGCCTTGTGCAGATCCTCCTCAATAGTAGCCCGCTCACCAGCCTTCCACTGCATGGCCCTGACGAAACATCCGAGCTACAAGAAGTTCACATGGATATAAGTTGTATGTTTATTATACGAACGTAGCAAGAAAACCATGAGAAAATCACGTACCCGCTGGTATAATTCATCAAGCCCACCAACCCACTCAACCTCAGGAAGTCCGCAGGCCCGCTCATAATCCTTGTCAAGAGCGGCTGGTCGATGGCGAGGGCGGTGACGATTGCTTCCTTTAGTCAGCGGAAGCCTCGAGGTCGCTCCCTCTTCGCCCGAGGTTATGGCGTCCCACATCAACACCTCCCGTTGAGGTGCGGACGCAGCAAAAGCTAGGGGCTTGGAGGCAGTGGCGCGCCGAGTAGCAGGGCCTTTGCCCTTATTAGGAACCACCAAGGCCTGCGGATCCTCTCCAGCCTTGATCCGCCTTTCTTCCTCCGCAGCGAACACTGCCGCATTTTTTGGATCCGCCATAGGAAGACCAGCGGATGTGTTGATGATTTTGGTCCTCTGACCAGCGGCGACTTCCAAGGACTGTTGTTCCCTCTGCTGTTTCTTCTTTTCTCGGAGCGTCGACATGATGTAATCAAACCAATGAGCTGCGCATCAAAATAGAAGTGTCAGACACGGACGTATAAAGGACGAATTACCAGAATTGCGGAAAGGAAATATCAACACAGAACATTTCAAAGAAAGAAAAGCACGAATCCTAAGTTGAAAATCCTTACTGAAGTCCGTTTTTCCTCCAACTTCCACGAGGTCGTCGGTCACAAGTAAGGCGTGGTGACGAGATCGACCATGGAGCAGATGCGTGGGTGGGTCATTCTTCTTATGGATCGCCGCCACCCACGGAGCCACGTTCTTGGAAGGGCGCCGGTCAGGATGCTCTCCCTTAGGAACTTTTTTGGCAGCCCCCATTGCTCTCGCTGCCTCTCGGACATCCCAGGTTTCAGGGCCATCCGCACAAAAATGTACTTGTCCCACCACTTCGACCCCAAGGATGAAATGGAGTCCGAAATGAAGTTGTAAGGTTTTCTATTTACAAAAGTATAGAAAAGGGGATTCCCCGGACAGAAAGAAACGTAAAAGAGCTGCCTAAAGTTTTCAAAATTTACTGGCTGCCCTTTCTTCTTACAAAAAATCACGAAACAAATAAGGTTACCCAAGGACTTTGGGATAACCTGACTCGGACCAATCCCGATGTGGTTCAGAATGTGCTTCAGTTCCGGTGCAATGGGGACCTTCCATCCACAAGCGAAGGCCGCTTCATGCACGCACATGTACCCGGCAGGCAGATTATAGAATGCATGCCCGGGCTCGGGGACCATGATTTTGAACGGACTCAGGAATCTCCCATTTCCGCCTCCACTCGGGAATGTCCTCAGGCTTAACCTTCGACGGACAAGTAGGAAGAAGTCCGTCCGCGTTTAATTCTCCAAATTCATCCGCTATCACTACTGCGGACGCAGGACGAGGGAATTTGATTCTCGCTGCCTTTGCACCATGGCCCTCTATTGACGGAAGATGGGATTGAGAGGACGCGGCAGGGTGTAACACAATCCGACGACCAGTACGTCTCCGTGGGCGAGCGACTGGAGAGTCCTCCTCTCCTTCCTCCCCATCCTCATCCTCTTCCTCTTCACCATCCTCCTCCTCTTCACCATCTTCAGGTCTCCCAGATGTGCTAGGGTTGGACGGACCTATTTCCACCACAATACGGTCCTCTTCTCCAGCCTCAAACATTTATACATCATCAGCCTCCCGACCACTGTCGCCTTCCTGTTTAGTTTGGGTCTCATTCGGATCCACAGATCCTCCAACACCACCTATGGCCTGAGATTATACTAGCGACCTCGTCCTAATAACATCTCCTTGGCCCTCTGTTCCGCCCGGCTGAGGTTCTGCTGCATCACGGACTCCATGCCCAGCGTCGGAGTCCCTAGAAGACACGAGATCCACGACCAGATAGTCTCCTACGGATGTGGTTAACCCCGCGGACTCAACCTCCAAATTTGCTCCTTCATGGTAACCTTGAGCCTGAACGTTTTGACTATCGCTCCCGGACATCCTAGGGCAGAAGGAAACGGATCAAAAACGATGATTGTGATTGTCCGAGAGTTCATTTATATATCTTATTAAGTCAGGAGGTCCGAGAAAATTCTACCCTATCAGACTTTCTATGTGAATTAGTCTCATAATGTTATGGACACTAAACCCTAGCACACAGAGACGTGCCAATGGCACCATCATCTGTCCCATGCAGCATGGCAGCAGGATTAGCTTACAAGAGACTGTGCCAATCGACACCAATATATCACCAAATAAGCATGCATTGTCAAGTTTGGTTACATTGGGAATGACATACTAAACGAATCGACAAGATACCAGTAAAGGAGATTGGTACGCTATAGCACAAAGGAGGAGTATTTCAACTAGTGTTTCAACTAAGTGTATCATTAGCAACATTCGCAATTACGGAATCAACAAGTGGATACTCAACTAAGGCAACAACATAATAAGCATGCAGCAGGCATAGCGCAAAGACAAGAAACACAACGAGAATTGAGGTGTACTTACTCGACAAAGTTGAGTTCTTAAGCTTAGACGGACGACGAAGCCTTGCTAGCTCTCCGAGGGTACAAATCTCAGCTGGAATTCCCAAGATTTTGCGAGTTTCAGTTGCTCGGATCAATCTTTGATTGCTCGAATTGTTTGAGAGTCGCTCTGAGTATTCGATGTGGCTAAAGTATGAAAGCGACTGATGGGCTGACTATTTATAGGGGCAATTTGGGAAAGCCAAGAGTCACATCACTTGGATTCAAACCCCAACCGTTGATCCTTTCAATCCAACGGTTGTGCCGGTTCACGAATGGATGGCTAAGAGTACATCACATTTAATGCTCGTCAGAGGCGTCACATCAATTGGGTTTAAAATCTCAACCGTTGAAACTTTCCAATCCAACGGTCGCATCGCTTTACCCGGGATCTTACCCCATTGGCCGGACAGGCAACTCATTGGGCCTCTTTGATTTACGGATCAGCGGCCCAGGAGGACCATTTCACATATTCGGTCCAACGGATAACTTCCTATACAATCTTCCACAGAGGACTTCGTTAGATCCTAACCGTACTCGGATCTATATATCTCGGATACAAATACCTTTTCCATCTACAGTCCGAGCTATTACATAACTCGGACTGTAGACAGAAAAGGGGGGGGACAGAGATATATTGAACTCCTAAGAACACAGACGACGGATCCCAACAAAAAATTTTCAGCTAACGATTCAGACACGCTCCATAACACATCTATTCTCTTCATAGTTACGAACTATCTTCTACTAAGATACTTGGAAACTAGGGGGACATATGTTGATACGGACATGTGTCCAATCCGTTAAGGGCGCCATAGAGCGTGTCCTAAAGCGCATCAAGGTTGAGATAGCCATTCAAGGCTAGTCCGACCTTCGTATAGTCCGACATAAAGGAAACCATCTCAGATCAACTAGTATTTACAAGTCAGCACGCCATTTCAGCTAGGTCCGACCAAGCTAGATGGATGACTTCCGAACCCGAAAAAAGGTCACATGGTCCTTCCAAGTACCACAAACTGTCAGTCCTAAGATGCTAAACGGACCGGACGAGAGAATCTCGGACAGCACCATCACAGTAAGACCAAACGTATATAACAGAACCAGTGAGATATTTCCGTGGAACTCTAGGTCCGGACACCTCGAGTTGCCCAAGGCCAGATAAACCAAGCATACAGATCTATCCGAGGAACTTACACGGACCCAACATGCGGAATAGTACTCTCAGAGAGAAAGGTCCAAACTACCCTCCCAGGCCCATTGATTAGTATTGGATTTGTTGGTCCAGATAACGGCAAAGTAAAAGACTAGAGGGGGGGGGTGAATAGTCTTTTAAAAACTTTTGTCGATAAGCACAGTTTCTCAGATATCTGTAAAGATATCTGATACTTAATTTCAGAGAGCGGAAGACTTCTGAGATAAGTGCACGTGTTCAGCAAGATAAGTGTAAGTACTTTGCAATTTAAGTAAAACAAGTAATAAACTGCAGAAAGTAAATAACACATGTCTTTTTATAGTGGTATCTGAAGGTGGCGTAATCCTTCAACTAATCCACTTCGGTCTTTCTCAGACCTAGAATCCACTAAGATAAATGAGGTAACCTTACAGATATATTTTCTTAGATTACTAAAAGCACTAGGTTCCCAACCAAGTGTTCCCCCTGAGTTATTCCCCGGCTTCCACAGCCAAGTACTTCCTGTACTCAGAAACCTTTTTTTTTGAGCTATTCCTTAGCTTCCCAAGCTAAGTACTTCCTGTGCTCAACAACCTTGGAGTTATTCCTTAGTTTCTCAAACTAAGTACTTCCTGTACTCCACGCCGTATGTGGTGTTGGTTTTAGGTTTGTTTGTCAGGTGAGCTCCTTTAATAACTTGTTCAGTTATTCAGATAGCTCTGTGAATCAAGTATACTTAATACACTTTGCAATGTATGGTATCTTGTTCTCTACTGACCCAAGTCTATGGTAATTGTTCAAGAGAATGAAACTTATATATGAAATCTTAGTTCAACTCTTTCACAGATAACAATGCTCGTTAAGGATCAGGACACTTAGAACTTTTGTGCTACTTAGAATCAAGAGCTTTGGTCGCAACAGAAAGCTTGAAGGTAAGTAGTTTGCTTGAGAGCGCTTGTGTGAGTATTCAATGTGTTCTGAGGTCTAAGTTCTGTGTGTATTCTCAAGCAGTCTAAGTGTTGATATTTATAGATGAATTTGAGTGCCGTTTGAATAGTATCCGTTAGGCTTAAATCAAATTCAAACTATTGATATCTGAATATAGTACTGTAGCAGGTTTGTCTTCTTCTTCAGAAGCTACCGTTCTTGTTCAGACATTTTTGTCTGTGCATTTAATGCATTGTACTATATTTTGTCCTGTAGTGCCAACAGAACTATGCATGGTATCAGAGATCTTTATACAATCAGAGTTTTCTGAAACTTTGCATGTTCTTTTCCAAAGATCATCATAGCTCCAGATACCACTTGTTTAAACAACTTGTTATAATATGTTTCTTTTTCAGAAGCATATTTTATGTCCAAGGTATCTGAGTGTAGATATTTGTGGGCACTTTCCTCGTCTCAGAAACCTTTTATTCTCAGATATCTTTTGCAACTCGTGTGTTTCAAAACACTTGTTTCTCCAAGATATCTGGACACAGGTATCTGAAAAACCCTTGTCTTCAGCAATCTTGTGCAGTCTTCAAATCTTCAACTCCGTTGAACTTTTCTCATGGATGCCTTCTTCTTGGTCTTCTTCAGAAAATAAAAATTACATTTCGAGACCTAACATCCTATACAAGATTTGCTAGACTATCATACTTAGTGAGTTTCCTCTTTTACAGTGTTCAAGTGAACTAAGAGTACTATTCACCTTTCTGAGCTAAGATAAGTCATTAGGTTGCTGATCAAAATCTAAACAGATATTCCTAACAAATTTCCCCCATTTTGATCAGTCAACGATGACTATCTGACCTATTACAAATCTGGATGAGGAAACAATCCACCACTTAATCATTTCTTATGATCTTTTAATTCATATAATTAAGTGCAAAAAGTAAACATCAACCAAATCACAAGGTGTGATCTTTGCTGACAAGTTATCTTTTATATAAGAATGATATCTGAGAGTAAGTTCATCAAATATGATACAGAGAAAGCTTACAGATAACTTTTTCAAGATTTAACAGATAAGAACAATAAGCAAAATCACAGAAAACTACTTAGTCAAATAGAACAACAGGAGTTACCAAGCTCCAAGTGAACATTCTAAATGACAAGTCTTCAAGTCTTCAAAAATTCTTCAAGTCTTCAAAACAGTTCCATGGATCAGTCTGCAAATTTCCTATCACCAAACATTTTTATGTCATCAGAGTAGTCATAGAGAAGAGTTCTGATAATCATCTCTGTGTCTCTGGCAAATCCACAGACTTCCTTGTAGGTTTTGGTGGGATTTCTCTTGACAAAATGCTTGACCCACATATACTTTCCCCACTTCCAGGCATGCTCGATTCTGATATCTGATAGCTTGAAGTATTCATAAATGATCTTCAGATATCTGATGTCACCCTTGTATTGATCTTCAGTTAAGTAGAAGGACTCATAGGGTTCCACAAAAGTCTTGCTCTTGTGCTGTTCGGCAAGGTTGGAAATTCTGTGCACATCATCTGGCTTTCCATAAGGACATTCATCAGAGAGGTCCTTCTTCATGGCTTCAGTTCTCTTGATTACTTCAAAATCCAACCATGCTTTGATGTGGTTGGTGTTAATCAAGATTGGCTTATCTTTTCTCCATGCCATGAGCTGTTTATGGATTGGTTCGGAAACCTTGAATTTACCGAGAAGTTTTGAGTTCGTAATCCGGAGCCATTCTTCGATTAATGCACCAGTGAGCGGAGGAATTCTTGTCATTCTTCACAAACTCAATTTTGGCTTCTTCTGGCCTGAGTGGAAGTAGACTTTTTCATTGTTCAGCTCTCAGCCTGTTCCTTCTTTGTCTAGAATTCTCCTTTGGGGATTACTTGAAGAACCACCACGGATTGACTTGGTATTTCAGAGGGTGTTTTAGTCGCTAAAGGCTTTGCGGTGTGGGCTCAGTTAGGCTATCAATTTTCCTTTTTCTGTGAAGAGGAGCTTCATCTTCATCAGTTTCTTCATCATCATCAAGATTAATTCTTGTGAGACTTTTGCAGCCTTCTTCATTGCCCTGGGATTTGATTTGACCTTCTTCTTCTTCTTCTTCAGAAGATTCATCAATCCGTCTTACTTGTTTTCTCCTTGGAGCCTTGGTACTCCTTGGAGGTCTTTTTGCCATGGCCCTTGTTACCATTGTAGTTTCTTCAGTTGGCTGCTGGGAAGTAGCTACTATTTGCAAAGCAGCTTGATTTGGTGAGGATTCATTTATTCTGAGTGGTGGCGGGGAAGTTTTCTTGTTTCCTCTTCCTTTCTGAGCGGCACCAACTCTAGATTTCTTCTTTCCTCTTCCTTGATCAGATCCAAATTCTTCCCCCTTAGTCATTGTTGACTGACTAAGTACCACAAAAGAATCTGAGAGGGACTCAAAATTCTTTTGTAAGTAGTTGTAGGCAGTGACCAACTTCTGAAGTTCAGCCTTGAGCTCCTGATTTTGTTTGATAAGTCCCTTTTCCTTATCAGTGAGCTCTTCCAATGGGCCTAGTATGGCACCTGCTTTTCCAGTAGTGTAACTTGCCTCATGAAAAGCTTTTTCAGCTAATGAAACATCATCGTCCCTTACCATTCCCAGATCCTTCTGAGCAATGATCATACTGGTTGTTCTCTGAGTGATGAGCTCAGTGAATTTTTGCATATCTGAGGGGACAGAGGCAATTACTTCTTTGTTTTGTGAAGACATCTCCCTTTTAAGATGTGCCAAAACTTGATATCTATTCATATATTCATGGGAGTGGACATTTGGCAGTTTGTTGAAAACTTCAGGAGCAATTAGCTTCCTTTTCAGATGAGAAACCGCTAAGTGTTCATTGCGGTGTTCTGCCAAAGTCTTGTCTTCTTCATCATCTGAGTCATCAGCCCAGTGATCTTCATCCTCTTGGACATTTTCAAGATTTTCCAGTCCAGCAACCATCTCAGAGATGGGCTTCTTTCCTTTCTGAGAAGAGGATGGTATGTCTTTTGCTGATGATGCAGCCTTAGCATCATGCTTTTCTTTAGATACTTCTTCAGTATCTAGCTCCTTAGCAATAGCATTTATAGCATCCTGGAGCTCTTTAACCTCAGAGTAAGCTACTGTCTCTTGTAAGTATTGATCTTGTAGTTGATTAAGCTTATCCCTGGATTTAACTAGCTCTTCTTCAAGTTGAAGATGGAGCTGTTGCTCTTCTTCCAACAGTTGTTTGAGTTGAGCAGTTCTGGCTTGAGTATTTAATATCTTCTGAGTTGTTTCCTCAGAGTGCTCAACTACTTGTTCAGTAGTGTCTTTTTGTTGTTTGGAAGATGGATGGGTAGATTTCTGAGGTGATGGAGGAGGGGATTGCTGTGATGTCCTCTCAGTGTGCTTTTCAGCAGCTGAGGCAATGTGTCCTTGTGGAATTCCTCCCGTCCCTGGTGCAGGGGCATCATCATCATCCTTTTTATCATCCTCATCCTTGTGATGGTCAGAAGGAAAATCTTCATAATCATTTTCGTCAGTTTCCTTCTCTTCTTCATCTTCAGAGACCAGATTGATCAATTCTGGAATAGTGATCATTTGCCCATTTACTTCTTCTTATTCAGAAGGAATAAATTGTAGTGTCTGGGGCAGGACTGGCTTGAATGCCATCTGCAATCAGGTCTGACCATTTGCCTGTTTGAAGGCTTACACCAATGTGTGTGCCACTTCCTTGGAAAAATCCTTACGCATTAAGGTCGCAACTTTGTATTGTTCAGTAGGGAACATTGCGTGGATGTAGTTTTCCAGGTCAAGAGCTCGTGCTCGTCTTGTTGGTTGATCTGTGATTCTCAGTATTTCAGAGATATCAGAGCACCTTAACCTTTGCCATTTCTTGAAGCATTGAATATGCTTTAGCAAGGTATGAGTCTTGAAGAAGGGAAGAAGGTTTTCATAGTCATCATTCGACTTCTTCTTGGCACTACTCTGAACCTGAAAGAGAGACTTTTGAATGTTTCAAAACTTGTGTAGATATCTGAGTTTTAGAGTAGTCAAGTATCTGTGTTACCTGTGCAACAGCAACAGGCTCAGAGGGTTGGACTACTGAGGTTCTAGGTGCCTCAGATATCTTGGTGTGAGGAGGAGACTTGGAAGTTTGATTCTCAGCATCCTCTCTTTCTTTTTGAACATGAAATTAGAAACATAACACTTAGGAAATTTTATCAAGAAAAAGTTCTATTTTCAGAATCAGATATCTGAGAGGTCAATTACCTCCACTATTGGAGGCTCAGATACTTGTTTCTCAGAGACTTGTGCAGTCTCTGGAAATTTTTCTTGTGATGAAGGTTTTGATGCCTCATCAATTTCCATTTGTTGTGGGGATTGAGCGGGCAATTCCCCAGCAACTTCTACTTCTTTTTGAACTGTTTAAGTAGAAAGTGTTAGTTTGAGAAAAATGATCAGAGATTTGTCTTTGAAGATTATAGATATCTGAATGAAATACCTTCTCTGCAGAAGGTTCAGATACTTGTTCCTCAGAGACCTTGGAAGTCTCTGGATTCTTCTCTGAAGAGATAGACTTTTCAGTCTCTTCATTTTTCTTCTCAGTTGGAGCCTATTAGAAATAAACACTTAATAGTATTAGTCAAGTGTATAAAGCACATATCTGAGATGTTATATCTTAAGGAACTGTCTTCTACCTGTGAGATAGGCTCCTGTTCCTTAAGTGGTGAGGCTATGGAAGCCTCCTTCTCAGATTCTGAGGCAAGCTTTGCAGCTTCCTCTTGTTCTTTTGTTTCTAATTCAGCCTGTAACAAAGAATTTTTATTAGTTAACAAGACATAAAACACAAAGAAATTCACAAGTGCAAACCATTCAGCTACCTGAGCAATGTCAGGCTGAGTGGTCTCTGGAACTTGTGACCCTTTCATGAGTTGGTCTCGTTGTTCCAGTGTTGCTTCTTTGTTGGAAGTTTGAGGTACTTCAACCTTTTACTGAGTGGCTAACTCAGTTGCCTCCCCTGATTGATCATTCTGAGTAGGTGTCTCAGTTTGATCCCTCTCTTGGAGTTGGGGAACCTGCTCATTTGCAGGATTTTCTTCAGCATGTTGCATTGCTGGCATGTCGAAATGGGATCTTCTCCTCGTTCGATTCGTCATCGAAATCTGGAACAGAGTTATCAACAATCCCTGCTGCTTCTGCAGAAAGAGATAGAAGTTTTTCAGCATTTATGAGTTCATCAGCAAGGCTTTCGGCAATAGTCTTGACATTTCTGAAAGCACTTTCTCTTGCTGAGTCTACTTGTTCAGTAGCTGATGCCTCTTTTGCAGCATTGATGAGTTCATCTACAGCGACGTCAGGTATATGGGAATCGACAACCTCAAAGGGTGTGCCTTCTGATTTGCCAGCAGACTTCTTCCTTGAAGTTCTGGGCTTCTTGGTCGCAACTTTTCCCTCAGATACCTCTTCAGTCTTTCGCTTCTTGGAACCTTTCTGAGATCCAGTAACCTTTTTCATCAAGTTTGTATACTCATATTTGTAGAGTAGGTTACTGTTGGCAATATCTGTCGTCTCTCTGAGCTCAATGCCCCCAGAATATCCAGTGAAGAAACTCCACTGGAAAGAGCAGATAGAAAACCCTTGATTTTTGCCTTTTCAAGCATATCAAGTACTAACTTCCTGTCAGTTTGGTTTTCTATTGCGGCTACCAGGTATTCCTCAATCATGGCACCACCCCAAATCATCTTGTGATTTGAAGTCCAATGATCAGGGTCGAATTCTCCGATCAACCGATTGTTAGTAATAACTAGCACTGGTGCTTGCTTTTCAGCAGTACCACTAGTAGTAGCTTGGGATTTCTGAGTAGAAGCACGTTTGGGAGCCATCTCTTTAGATAGTGAGGTCTTTGAAAAACGAGAAAGAGATTAGGGTGAGAGATTAGTAATTCTTTGCAGAAAAACTAACAGAGATTTGCAGAGGTTGAAGAAGAGTTTTTGCTATTTTTGTGCAAGTCTGTATGTTGGATTAGGCGAAAGTAATTTCTTTTGCCAAAATCCCATATATATAGCAATGTAATCTCCACAAACATATACATACAAATTAATTTTGTGTGTAAGTATCTGTGAATTGCAGGCAGGCGTGAGTAAAAGTTTGTTCGGCATTAAATGCATAGTGGGCTCTGTCGGAATTTTAATAGTCCACTATTTACTGAGAGTTAATCTCTGTCGTAAAGATCAATCGCCCAATTCATCAAGGGTCACCATTACTTCTTCAGCAATGATCACAATCAACAAATGTAATTGTGCCCATTTAATGAATTTTGGCTATTAGCTTTCTGAATCACGTTTCTGTATGACCAAGAACACTGTTTGCATCTGAATTTATCTCACATTTGGTATTTGTCCAAGTTTTACACAGAGATAGAAATAATACAAATTTCAAGAGAGTAGTTGACTGCAGTCAGTTGTACTATTCTCTTTTGTGTTCCCCCTCACTGAGTGATCCAGATATTTGAGTACCCGTCTCAGAGATCTTTGAACAGCCGTTTTACCCTTTAGCCTTTAGTTTCTGGATACCCGTTCCAGATTCCTCTTCTCTGGATACCCGTTCCAGATACCTCTTTTTTGGATACCCGTTCCAGATACCTCTTCTCTCTTCTTTGATATCTTCTTCTGATATCTCTTTTCTGAACTTTTTCAGATCTTTGGTAGCTCCATTAGTCCAAGACTATGTCTTAAGGCTAAGAATCTACTTTCTTGTAGTGGCTTAGTGAAGATATCTGCAAGTTGGTCTTCAGTGCCAATCTTGAGTATCTCTATATTGCCTTTTTCAACATGGTCTCTGATGAAGTGGTGTCTAACATCAATGTGCTTTGTTCTTGCATGAAACTTAGGATTCTGAGTTATAGCAATGGCACTTGTGTTGTCACAGAAAATGGGAGTTTTCTCTTCATTGAGTCCATAGTCTTTGAGTTGTTTCTTGCTAAACCATGATATTAATCTAGCACCAAAAATTGACAAGTTCCTGAGGTGCTTTTTCTATCAAGCAATGATCCAGCATAGTCGGCATCTGAATAGCCAACCAAACTCAATCCACTCTCTTTTGGATACCACAATCCAACTTCTACAGTACCTTTTACATACCTTAATATTTTCATAGCAATGTTGTAGTGTGACTGCATTGGATTTGTCTGAAATCTAGCACACATTCCAACTGCATATTGAATATCTGGTCTACTTGCAGTGAGGTATAGTAGAGACACAATCAATTTCCTATACTTGTGTTCTTCAACACTCTTGTCAGATTCAATATAGGTCATTTTGGTTCCAATGCTCATTGGTATCTTAGCATTGTTTTCAGAAGGCTTTAGATTGAACTTATTGAGCATATCCTTTGCATACTTTGTTTGACTAATGAATATTCCATCATTGAGTTGCTTGACTTGCAGCCCTAGGAAGTAATTCAATTCTCCCATCATGCTCATCTCAAATTTACATTTCATGAGTTCAGCAAAATCTTCACAAAGTTGCTTGTCTTTAGATCCAAATATAATGTCATCAACATATACTTGAACTAAAAGTAGTTTCCCATCATGGTTCAATGTGAAGAGTGTTTTATCAACATCTCCTTTCTTGAAACCACTTTCCAGTAGGTATTTGGCCAATGTATCATACCATGCTCTTGGAGCTTGTTTCAGCCCATACAGAGCATTCTGAAGCTTATAGACCATCCTACTTTCTGAGGAAACTTCAAAACCTGGTGGTTGCTCAACATAGACTTCCTCAGCCAGTTCACCATTTAGAAATGCACGCTTGACATCCATCTGATAAGCAGAAAGTCATTATGAGTGCAAAGGCTAGAAAAGTCTTATTGCATCCAATCTTGCAACCGGTGCATAAGATTCATCAAAATCTAGTCCTTGATGGTAAATCCCTTGGCAACCAACCTAGCTTTGTTTAAGTTATTTCACCGGACTCATTCATTTTGTTTCGAAAACCCACTTGGTTCCTATTACAGATATTCCAAATAAATGGAACCGGTTCAGACTTTGTTTCTCTCAAATTGATCCAACTCTTCTTGCATTGCGTAGATCCATCTTGATCTTTTAATGCTTCTTCTATAGTCTTTGGTTCAATTTTTAGATGAAACATCCATAGAGACAACTTGCATTTTCAGCGATTGCTCTTCTAGTTCTAACTCCTTGATATGGGACCAATCACATCTTTTGAAGGATGATTTCTTATCCATTTCATAATGGGTTTTGAACTAGTAGGATCAATATCAATTTGATTTGAATGTGAATCAATATGATCTTGATGAGATACTTGTGCGATATGGGATATCGACATGGGTAATGTCATGGATATCTGACACTTTTTCAGTGTTAGAGATATCTGGATCTTGCATTTCAGCAATCTCATTCTCAGATACCTTTTCATGATGAAGGTTCTCAGTAGCCTGTTCCATTTCTGGAATTCTCATAGGAAATTCTTCATCATGTCTTAGAGTCATCTGGTTGTTACTAAGCATAGGTTGCTTTTCATCGTCAGACTCATCCTCTATATGAATGATAGAATTGTTTCCTTCTGAGGATCCTTTTTCAGAATCTTTAATCATTAGTTCTTTGAACCTATCTGAGAGATCATCATTCAAGAGTACTTTCTTGTTTCCTTCATAGAATACTACATGAATAGATTCTTCGATCTTTTGCGTTCTTTTGTTATAGATTCTGTAGGCTTTGCTATTCAGAGAATAACCAAGAAATACTCCTTCATTTGCCTTTGGTTGAAATGTTCTCAAGTATTCTTTTCCATTGTTAAGAATGAAACATCTGCAACCAAACACTCTTAGATGTTTGATAATAGGGGGCCTACCAATGAAAAGCTCATACGGAGTTTTGTCATGGTGTTTGTTAATCAGACATCTATTTTGAGTGTAGCATGCTGTGTTTACAGCTTCAACCCAATAGATTTCACTTATTTCATTAATCGAAGCATTGTTCTTCTTTGCTTCTTTCAGTCCTATTCTTTCTTTCGCAACACCATTTTGTTGTGGTGTCCTTCTGAGAAGATAGTTGATGTTGTTTACATTTGTAAGTTAAAAACTCTTTGATGTCTTGGTTCACAAACTTCGATTACCATGGTGCATTACGATTCTGTATACCTTATCATTTTTCATGACTTCGAGCTTATTCAGCAAGTTAGGTATCTCAATCCTTGCATCAGATTTGTGTTTGAGAAAGACAACCCAAGTGAATCTTGAGTAATCATCAACAACAACCAGACCATACTTCTTTCCTGCATAACTAGTTACTGAGGATTCAAACAGATCCATATGTAACATTTGCAGTGGCCTTTCACTGGAATGTCTAGTTTTAGACTTGAAAGATGTTTTGGATTGTTTTTCCATTTGGCAAGCTGAGCATACACCTTCTTTTCTATATGCCATTTTGGGTAAACCAACCACCAACTCTTTCTTGGCTAGTTTATTCAGAGTTTTGAAATTCAAGTGACTCATTCTTTTATGCCATAGCCAATTTTCTTCAGTGTGGCCAGATTGACTCACCATGAGACATTCTTCGGTTGTGGCGGATGCCCAATCAGCAACATAAAGATTTCCTTTACGCCTTGCAACCAAGACTGACTGCTTTGACTCATTGTCAATCACTATCTGTATTTACATTTCAGCAACACACACACACACATATTAACTGTTTCTGCACTTATCTTTATTAAGTCTTCCGCACTCTGATTCTAAGTATCAGATATCTATTCAGATATCTGAGAAATAGTTGTTATCGACAAAAGTTTTAAAAGACTTTTCACCCCCCCCCCCCCCCCCCGTCTAGTCTTTTACTTTGATAGTGGATGCGGAAAGCACATGACAGGAGACAAAGCAAATCTGGTTGATTACAAAGCTTGCAACCGAGGACGGATATCGATTTCTTTGGAGAATTAAATCCTCTCTGGATTTGTAGCGTCAATTGGGGACTTTAACAATCACCGGCGTATTACATGTTAAGGATTTGAAATATAATCTATTTAGCATGAGCCGGTTTGCGGACAAGGGTTTTACTATAAAATTCAAAGCTAAATCACGCAACTAATTGACAATGAGTCAAAGCAGACAGTCTTGGTTGCTCGGCGGAAAGGCAGTCTTTATGTTGCCGATTGGGCATCTGCCACAACTGAAGAATGTCTCATGGTGAGTCAATCTGGTCACACAGAAAAGCACTGGTTATGGCACAAAAGAATGAGTCACTTGAACTTCAAAACTCTGAATAGACTTGCCAAAAAAGAGTTAGTGGTTGGCCTTCCTGAACATCTTTCGAGAAAGGATGGTATACATTACGCACATTAGATTGGAAACAATCTAAGATCTCTTTCAAGTCAAAATTAGACACTCTAGTGTTAGACCTTGCAACTTTTACACATGGATCTATTTGAATCATCGTAACTAGTTATGCGAGAAAGAAGTATGGTCAGTTGTTGTAGATGACTTCTCAAGATTCACTTGGGTTGTCTTTCCAAACACAAATCGATGCCGTGGTGGAGATACCAAACTTTGAAAAAAATGAAGTCATGAAAATGACCATGGTCTTTGAGTTTGTCAACCAAGACATAAAGGAGTTTTGTACTGCAAAGGTATACAACACCAACTTTCCTCTGTAAGAACACCTCAACAAAATGGTGTTGCGAAAAGCAGAACCCTTAAAGAAGCCGCAAGGACAATGCTAGATGACTTGAAATAAGTGAAATTTGGGTTGAAACAAGCTAAACTGAAACGTATGCTTGATAAACAAACACCATGGGACCCCTATGAAATCTTGGTTGGTAGACCCTAATATCAAACATCCGAGAGTATTTGGTTGTAGATGTTTTGTTCTAAACAATGGGAAAGATTATCGAGAACATTTCAACTAAAAGGCGAATGAAGGTGTTTTTCTTGGCTATTCCACAAACAAAAAGCTTACAGTATACAACAAAGAACAAAGAAAATTGAAGAATGGGTTCATTGTATTCTATGAAGGAAATAAGAAAACACCTCCTATTGATGAACTCGGAAAGGTTGAAAGAATTATTACCGAGGACTCTAGAAGAATCCTCGAAAGGAGAAACATCACTATGGAAAGTGAGGATGACTCGGCGTGAAAAGCTTGAAAAGCCTAGTAACAACAAGATGACTCACGACATGATGAGGAATTTCCTATGAGTTTTCGAAATGGAACAGTTCTTGAGAACCTTCATCATGAAGAGGTATCTGAAAATAAGAATTGAAATGCATGTTTCGATATCTCTAACACTTGATCGAAAATGTATCAAATCAAAATCTTAGTGATTCACATTCAGATCACCTGGATATTGATCCTACTAGCACTAAACCTATGATGAAATGGATCAAGATCATCCTACAAAGGATATAATTGGACCAATTAATCATGGTGTTAGGACTAGGGAGCAATAGTGAAAATGCTAACTCTCTCTTTGGATGTTTCATCTCGAATATTGAACTAAAGATATAGAAGAAGCATTAGGAGACCAAGGCTGGATCTCTGCAATGCAAGAAGAGTTGGATCAATTTTGAGAGAAACAAAATGAAACTAGTTCCATTTATAGAAGGAATATCTATGATTGGAACTAAATGGGTTTCGAAACAAGATGAATGAATCGGTGAAATAACTTGAAACAAAGCAAGATTGATGCGAGGATTTACTCTGAAAAGTTATTTTTGGAAATCATATATATTCCAAGTTTATCGGGATGGATGTCAAAAGTGCATTCTTAAACGGTGAACTTGCGGAAGAAGTTTATGTTGAGCAACCACGGCTTTGAAGTTTCTCGAAAATTTCAAGAAAGTGTGGTTGGAAAGACTGACAAGACTTGCAAATCTCATGAAAAGCAAGTTTGAGATGAGCATGATGGGAGAAATGAATTATTTCCTTCAAATTGCAAGTCAAGCAACTCAAATGATGAATATTCATTAGTCAAACAAAGTATGCAAAAGAAATGCTCACAAATTGATGAGTTCACTACTTTACCTCACTACAACATTGCTATGAAAATATTAAGGTATGTAAAGTGCGGTAGATAGATGTGGTATCCTAAAGAAAGTGGATTGAGTTTAAACTGGGTACTCGGGGCGATTATCTTTGGATCAACTGCTTGATAGGAAAAGCACCTCAGGCTTGTCGATTCAGTACTAGACTTATCTCATGGTTTAGCAAGCAAAACTCAATTGCAACTTCTACCACAGCTGAATATATTGCTTTGGTTGTTGTGCAACACAAATTACGTGGATACAACAACTTAAAGACTATGGACTCGATGAAGAAAACTCCCATTTTACGTGATAACACAAGTGCTATTGCGATTACGAATCCTAAATTTCATGCAGAACAAAGCACATTGATGTTAGACATCACTTCATGAGACCATGTTGAAAAAGCGATATAGAGATACTCAAGATTGGCCAGTAAGACTTGACGGAAGTATCCAGCAGGATCCAGAAAAAGAAAAGGAAATGCAGAGCAGTATCCGAAGTCGGAAAGGCTAAAAGCAAAAGATAACTTAAGATCTACGGGCGGGAACTCGGATATACGAATCACTCTATAAGCGGGAAAAAAGAGAATAGTATAACTACTATCTCTGCGACTCTCTTGAAACTCGCATTATTTCTATCTTGATGAAAACTTGGAAAGATCCTAAGTGTAAGGCGAGTTGCAAGCGGTGTCCTTGGTTGGAATGTCAGGGATATTCGTAAGTCATGAAAACTCATTAAATGGGCACAATTACACTTGTTGATTGTGATCATTCTTTGAAGAAACAATGGTGACCCTCGATGAAATTAATGATCTGAAATTAATTCACAAGTAAATAGTGGATATTTGAAATTGCTCAAGCATTTAATGCCGAATCAGCTTTTGCTCACGCTGTTTGCAAATCACAGAATCGTACACAAAATCAATTTGTATGTATTTGTCTGTTGAGATTCAACTGCTATATATATAGGATTTTGGCAAATGAAATCACTTTTGCCTAATCCGAAATTTCATCTTGCACAAAAATAGCAAATCCTTCTCTTGATTCTCTGCAAACCCTCTACAATCTCTGCAAATCAAGATTAAGTTTTTCTGAAAAGAATCACTGAATCAAATCTCTTTCAAACACCAAGTTCAAATCCCTACACTATATAAAGAGATGGCCTCCAAGAACACTTCAACACAGAAATCCCAATCCTTTGATGCTGAAAAGCAAGCACCAGAGTTGGTTATTGTAAACAATCGACTGGTAGGAGTTTTTAATCCTGACCATTGGACTTCAAGTCACAGAATGATTTGGGGTGGTGCCATGGTTGAGGAATACCTCACTGCTGCAATAGAAAACTAAACTGGCAGAAAATTGATTCTTGACATGCTTGAAAAGGCACGAATCAAGGGTTTTCTATCTGCTCGTCCAAGTGGAATTTCATCACTCGATGTGTTGGAATTTTACAACAACTCTAGGATTATTTCCTGTGTATCTGAAGGCACTGAAATAGTGTCTATCAAAACCTCAGTCCAAGGAAAGGAAATCCTTCTGGACTTAACAACCTTCTATAAGTTGTTTGAGGTTCAAAATCTTGGAAAGGATTTTGAAATAAACACCAAGGATGATGAACTCCTTGAAGGTGTTAAAGAACTTTACAGTGACGTGTGTGATCTTGAAAAATCAGATACACCCACTGAGTTCAAGCTTCGACATCCAACGGACATCTGTTGGTTCATCGATCTTGGCTTGCATTCTTCACGGATGCTTTGATGGTCTACAAGGAGGTCTGACCGGATAAGCCAAGAACGATGGATCATGATGTTCTTGCTGAATCAACAAGACAAAATTTGGAAAACCCTTTTAGCTGGGAAATGCGCCTTCATGAAATTCGTGAAGAAGATTCAAGGCTTGAGCCTAATATCGTCAAAGGACTAGGCAGCCAAAGGCCACGATGGGTTATGGTTGCGAAGATATGCTACTTCTTTGGAAAAGCTTGGCATTGAGCTCGAGAGGCAATTTGAAATAGCCAATGATAACTTACTCTACAAATATGAGTATACAAATATGATGAAAAGGTTCTTTGGGTCTCGAAGGTCCTAAAAGCGAAAATCTGAAAAGATATCTGAAGAAAAGGTTGCGACCAAGAAGCCCAGAACTTCAAGAAAGAAGTCTGCTGGCAAATCAGAAGACACACCCAAAGAGGTTGTCAATTCTTAGATATCTGCAGGCATTGCCGATGAACTGATAATGGCAGATGAACTCATCAATGCTGCAAAAGAGTTGTCAACTACTACACAAGTAGACTCAGCAAGAGAAAGTGCTTTCAGAAATGTTGCGACTAATGCAGAAAGCCTTGCTGATGAACTCATAAATGCTGCCAAGAGTGGTGAAAAGCACCAAGCCCCATCTGCAGAAACCGCAGGAATAATGGACCAATCAGTTCTCAATCTTGAGAGCTCGACGATGAAGATGATGAACTAGTCATCTCTCAAGTCCTAGAAAGAACAAAGAGGGCTAAGGTTCTTGAAAATGGCGGTGATAAGGTATCTGAAGAAGAACCTACACCACAGGTTGCTGAAACTATAGCAAAGGTTGTTGGTGCAAACCCATCATCAGAGAATGTCTCTCTTGCACAACTTCAAAAAGCCTTGTTGAGTGGTATTTTGGTGCTGGCAGATGCTGATGGAAATGCCACATCTAAAAATCTGGAAGAACACTCTACTGATCAATCTTCTGCTTCCAGACAACCACAACAACCACAAACACAACAACCACAACAGCCACAAGTGGTTGATGAAATGGTAAATGAACTCCATTTTGAATTACGGCAATACAAGGTATCTTTGAAGAAAATCCTATAATTGAGCAGGTTCCCCAACTCAATGAGAGGGATCAAACTGAGACATCTACTCAGAATGATCAACCAGGGGAGGCAACTGAGTTGCATACTCAGGAAAGGTGTGAAGTACCAGAAACTTCAAACAAAGAAACTGCACTGGGATAAGACGACCAATGTATAGAAAGGTCACAAGTTCCAGAGACCAATCGACTGAAGCTTTCGGGTAAATGGTGGTTTAACTCTTACCTTGTGAAAAATTTTATACTTATAAATCTTGTTACCTCATAAGAATTTCTTTGTTACAGGCTGAGTTAGAAACGCAGAAACAAGAGGAAGCTGAGAAGCTTGCCTCAGATACTGAAAAAGAGGTTCCTTCAACCTCAACTCTTGAGAAATCTGAGCCTATGCCACAGGTAAATGATTCTTAAAAGAGAACTAATTTTTCAGTAAAAATGTTTATGTGCTCATTCATGTTAAATGTTTCTAACAGGCTCCAACTGAGATAGAAGAAGATAAGGCAGAAATGCCAGAGACAAACCCAGAAACCAACAAGGTTTCTAAAGAATACATCACTGAGCCTTCAAACTTGAAGGTATATGACAATCAAGTGACAAGTATTCTTCATCTTGGGTTATCCTTTATCTCTTCTAATATTCAATACTTTCTACTTACAGGCTATTTCAGAAGTAGAAATGCAAGGGGATAAAGTTGCGACTTCCCCTGCATCAATGTAAATTGATGAAGCCCCCAAGGCAAAATCACTCGAAAGAACACCAGAAACTGCACAAGTTTCTGAGAAAAATGAATCTGAACTTCCTTTTCAGGAAGTAAGTAGCTCAAATCAGAATTCATTAAAAGCATATTTATGCATAGATTCTTTCAAACTATTTCCTAAGTATTGTATTTCTCTCAGGTTCAAGAAAGAAAGGTTGATGAGGACCAGACTTCCAAGTCTCAACCTGACAACAAGATATCTGAGACATCAATTGTCTCAGTAGAACAAGTATCTGAGCCTGAAGTACTTACTCAGGTAACTCAGAAACTAAACTACACTTCTACTCAGATATCTACAAAAGTTTTGAAGCTCACTCAAAACTCTTTCTTTCAGGCTCAAACAGATGCAAAGCAGGTTCCCATTAAAGAAACAAGGGACCTACTTCACTTCTTCAAAGCTCACACCCTGCCAAAGCATATTCAATGCTTCAAGAAATGGCAGAAGTTAAGGTGCTCTGATCTCTCTGAAATATTGAGAATCAGCGATCAACCAACCGTGACGAGCACGAGCTCTTGACACGAAACTTATGTCCAAGCAATGTTCCTGAGAACAATATACGATTCGACTCTACTACATAAGGACTTTTCCGGAGAAGTGGCGCATAGTTTGATACATGCCTTTGAGCAGATGGTCGGACAAGATTACGATGGCATTCAAGCCGGTCACCCGGACTCGCAATTTATACCTTCTGAACAAGAAGAAGTTAATGGGCAGAAGATCACTATCCCGGAAGTGATCAATCTTGTATCTGAAGATGATGAGGAGGAAGAAATGAATGAAAATTACTTTGATGAACCTCCCACTGACCATCACCAAAAGGATGATAATGACAAAAAGGATGATGATGATGCCCCTGCACCAGGGACCGAAGGAATTTCACAGAGAAACAATGCCTTAGCTGCTGAAAAGCAAACTGAGAAGACTTCACAAAAATCTCCGTCTTCATCACCTCAGAAATCTACTCATCCATCTTCTAACCAACACGCAGTTACTACTGAACAAGTAGTTGAGCCTTCTGAAGAACCCAATCAGAAAATCTTAAACACTCAAACCAGATCTGCTCAACTCAGACAACTATTGGAAGAAGAACAGCAGCTCCATCTTCAACTGGAAGATCAAATAGCTAAATCCAGAGATAAGATTGATCAACTACAAGATCTATACTTAGAAGAAATGATTGCTTACTCTGAAGTTAAAGAGCTACGGGATCTTTGTGCAAGAGATCACCAAAGAACTTCGATCTTGAAGAAGTATTCAAGTCAAGCATGATGCTAAAGGCTGCATCATCTAAAGAAGTACCATCCTCCTCCGAAAGGAAAGAAACCAATCTCTGAGATGGTTCTTTGGACTCGTCTGATCGATGAAAATGTCCAAGAGGATGAAGATCACTGGGCTAATCACTCAGATGATGAAGAAGACAAGACTTTGGCAGAGCACCGCCATGAACATTTAGCGGTTTCTCACTTGAAAAGGAAGTTGATTGCTCCTATAATATTCAACAAACTGCCAAACATCCACTCCCATGAATACATGAGCAGTACGCAATCTTTACTCGAACAAGGAGATGTCTTCACGTAACAAGGAAGTAATTGCCTCGTCCCCTCGAAATGAGAAAATTCACTGAGCTCATCACTCAGAGAACAACTAGCATAGTCATTGCTCAGAAAGACCTGGGAATGATAAGGGACGATGATGCGTCTTTAGCTGAAAAAGCTTTCCAAGAGGCAAGTTACATTCTTTGGAAAAGGATGCCATCCTAGGCCCATTGGCGAGCTCAGATAAGGACAATGGACTTATCAAGCAAAATCGAGCTCAAACCGAACTTGAAATTGGTCACTGACTATAATTATTTACAAGGGCACTTTGACTCTCTCTCAGATTCCTTTATGAGACTGAGTCAGACAAAAATGACTAAGGGGTTAAGAAAGTACAAATCTGGACCTCAAAGTCAGGGGGAATGGGAAGAAGGAGATGAAAACAAGAAGAAATCTGAGTCAGTGCGGCTCAGAAAGGAAGAAGAAAAACTTCCCAGCCACCACTCAGAATCAATGAACCCTCCTCAAGCCAAGCTGCTTTGCAAATAGTAGCTGCTTCCCAGAAACCACTGAAGGAACCAAAATGGTAACAAGGGCCATGGCACAGAAACCTCCAAGGAGTACCAAGGCTCCAAGGAGAAAACAAGTTAGAGGGATTGATGAATCTTCTGAAGAAGAAGAAGAAGGTCAAATCAAGTCCTGTGGCAATGAAGAAGAGGTAAAACTCTCACAAGATCTAATCTTGATGATGATGAGAAGCGATGAAGATGAAGCTCCTCTTCACGGAAAAGGAAAATTGAAAGCCTATCGAGCCCATAAGCGCAAAGCCCTAGCGGCTAAAACACCCTCTGGAAATACCAAGTCTATCCAGGGTGGTGGTTCTTCAAGCAACAACCCCAAAGAGAATTCAAGACAGAGAAGGAATAGACTGAGAGCTGAGCAAAGACAAAGTCAACTTCCACTCGGGCGGAAGAAGCGAAATAGAGTATGTGAAGTATGACAATGATTCCTCTGTCTCTGGTGCATCAATCAAAAGAATGGCTATTGGATTACGGGCTGAAGCATCTATTGGTAAATTCAAGATTTCGAACAATCCATAAACAACTCATGGCATGGAGAAAGAATAAACCTACCTTGATCAACACCAATCACATCAAAGCATGGTTGGATTTTGAAGTTGTCAAGGCTGAAGCCGTGAAGAAGGACCTCTCGATGATTGTCCATATGGAAAGCGGATGATGTGCACAAAATTCGAATATCACGAGGAACAGCACAAGACCAAGACTTCTGTGGAACCACATGAGTCGTTCTATCCGACGGAAGATCAATACAAGGATGACATCGATATGTCGAAGATTATCTCTGAATACTTCAAGCTTTGGATATCGTAATAGAGCATGCACGGAAGTGGGAAAGTACCTATGGGTCAAGCATTTTGCGAAAAATCCTACAAAACCTACAAAGAGGTCGTGGATTTGCGGAGACACGAGATGCTCGTCGAACTCTTCTCTATGATTATTCGATGACATCAAAGGTTTGGAGATAGGAAATTTGCAGACTGATCCATAGAAATACTGTTGAAGACTTGAAGATTGAAGACTTGAAGACTAGTCTATTAGGATGTTTACTTGGAGCTTGGTTACTCCTGTTGTCCTAATTTACTATGTAGTTTTTTGTATTTTTGCTGACTGAGCTTAACTGTATCATGTATTGAAGTTATCTGTAATCCTTATTTGTAACTTATCTGAAGAACTTACTCTCAGATAGTATTGTATAAAAGATAACTTGTCAGCAAAGATCACACCTTGTGATTTGGTTGATGTCTACTTTCTACACTTAATTATATGAATTGAAAGATCTTAAGAAATGATTAAGTGGTGGATTGTTTCCTCATCCAGATTTGTAATAGGGAAGATAGTCATCGTTGACTGATCAAAAAGGGGGAAATTTGTTGGAAAATTTCTTGTGAAATTTGTTGGGAAATTTGTTGGGAAATTTCTTGAGAAATTTGTTAGGAATTTTGTTAGATATTTTGTAAAGAATATATGTTTAGTTTTGATCAGCAACATGATGACTTATCTTAGTCTCAGAAAGGTGATTAGTACTCTTGGTTCACTTGAACATTGTAAAAGAGGAAAACCACTAAGTATGATAGTCTAGCTAATCTTGTATAGGATGTTAGGTCTCAAAATGTAATTTTAGTTTATGAAGAAGACCAAGAAGAAGACATCCAAGCAGAAAGCTCAACGACATTGAAGACTTGAAGAAAACTGCACAAGATTACTGAATCTGTTGTTCAGATATCTTAGCCAGATATCTTAAAGACACGAATAGTTTCAAACAAACTGTGTCACAAAAGATATCTGAGAAATAAGAGACATATCTGAAAAACAAGGAAAGTGTCCACAGATATCTATTCTCAGATACCTTGAGCTTTAACCACGTTTACGAAGAGAAATATATATTGCAAACAAAGTTGTTTCAATAAATACAAGTGGTATCTCGAAGAATGAAGATAAGGGCGTGCAAAGAATCGGATAACACTAGTCTACGATACAAAGCATAGTTCCGTTGACACTACAGACAAAAAGTATAGTACAATGCATTTAATGCACAGACGGAGATGTCGAATAAAAGCAACGGCGACTTCCGAGAAGAAGACAAAACACTCTGATACTATACGAGATATCGATAGTTCGAATTTGAGCCTAACGGATACTATTCAAACGGTACTCAAATTCATCTATAAATATCAACACTTAGACAGCTTGAGAGAACACACAGAACACTAGACACCTTGAACTGCTTACAAACGCTGAACATCTTACTCTCTCAAAGCAGCTTACTTATTCTAAAGCTTTCTGTTGCGACCAAAGCTTTTGATCTTGAGTAAACACTGAAGTTCTAAGTGTCCTGATCCTAAACAAGCAAAGCTATCTGTGAAGGAGTTGAATCAAAAAATCAACTATCTGAGATTCATTCTCTTGAACAGATATCACAAGACTTGGGTCAGTAAAATCGAACAAGATACCATACATTGCAAAGTGTATTAAGTATACTTGATTCACAGAGCTATCTGGTTAACTGAAAAGTTAACAAAGAAGCTCATCTGACAACTCAAACCAAAACCAACACCATAATCAAGCGTTGAGTGTGAAGTACTTAGTTTGAAAAATCAGGGAATAACTCCAAGGTTACCGGAGTATAGGAAGTACTTGATTTGGAAAACTAAGGAATAACTCCAAGGTTATTGAGTATAGGAAGTACTTAGCTTGGGAAGCTAGGGAATAACTCAAAGGTTTCTGAGTATAGGAAGTACTTGGCTGTGAAAGCCGGGGAACAACTCAGGGGGAACATTTGGTTGGGAACCAATTGTTAAGAATCTTAGAATAGGATTATTGTAAGGAGATCTCAATTATCTGTTCTAGTGAATTCTAGGTCTTTGATAGACCGAAGTGGATTAGTTGGAGGATTACGCCACCTCCAGATACCACTATACTTGCTGTGTTATTTACCTTTCTGTATTTACATTTCAGCAACACACACACACATATTAATTGTTTCTGCACTTATCTTTATTAAGTCTTCCGCATTCTGATTCTAAGTATCAGATATCTATTCAGATATCTGAGAAATAGTTGTTATCGACAAAAGTTTTAAAAGACTATTCACCCCCCCCCCCAGTCTTTTACTTTGCCGTTATCTGGACCAACAAACTATTTTCTTCCTTGGTGTGTTCCTAGGTGCTCCATTTGGTGCTTTCAGATACCTGTCAGTTTTCTGAGTCTGCTTTTCAGCAAACTTAGTTTCCTAGCCAGATTTCTTCTAGCCCTGGCATTCAGATTTTCAGTGGCTTGATTTATCTTCCACTTCTGATAATTGCTGTGAGCAATTCTAGCTTTTAACCATCGTTCTTGCTCTTGTTTGTATTCACGAGCAAGTTGTTTCCCGATGAGTTTATAGCCAATACCATTCCGAGCACCTGATGCTGTCTGAGATCTCTTCTCAGCAGCTTTGCTAGTCTCTGGATGATCAATTTTCTTTCCAGAAAACGTGACATAAGAAAATTTGCCAGCTCCCGCAATTTTTCCTTTTTGAGAGACATAGCACTGTGGGTGATTGCACTTCTCAGTGTTATGTTTCTTTTCAAAGACATTTCCCACAGTTTTCTTTTGGACTTGTTTTTCCCACAAAGGCTTGGCGAATCGCTTTTCCTTTGTCAACAATCTTAGCTTTCGACGTCATCAGAGATTGTTTGGGAGTCACCTTGCGAAAGCACCTGAATGTTAGTCCTTCATTACTCTTATTCGAGTGGTGGAACTATCTGTGTGTGTCCACCCAAGTCCTCTCTTTCAAGGATCTCTTAAATAAGATTGCACTTCAGTAAGAGTGTCACTAGCTTTGGCATAAGATTGAAAGGATAGTTCTTTCTTTTTGAGTTCCTTATTTTCAGAAAGAAGACCTTCACATTTCTTTTGAAGATTTGCCATTGCTTCTTTATGTGACTATTCGGTCTCAGATATCTAAGCCTTGAGAAATGCATTTTCAGCATCCTTTTTCTCAGATATCTTGATTAATTTAGAATTTTCCTTTGCAAGAGAATTCTTTTCTTCTTCGAAATTTTCGGCTCTAGCTCGGAACGTTAGAAATTCTCTTTTGTAAAGATCAATTTCTTTTCTGAGATTTTTCAGTTCTTTGATTCCTTCGTCATCACTTTCATAAGTATAATAGGAAGTATGTGTTACCTCATCAGCCATTAGACAAGGTTCAATGTTGGAGATATCTGGGAAGATTTCTTCAGCCATTCCACACACTTCTTTCTTCTTTTGACCAAAGTCAATTACTTCATATGAAACACCGCATATTTCTGGAGAAGGCAGTGTGGAATCATCTGAATCCTCATCCTCAGAATCGGACTCAATATCTAGAGCATCCAGTTGGAGTTGAGTCTTTTTCCTTTCTTCAGTGAGCATAGCTCTTTGACTTCTTTTGAAGATTCTTTTATCTTTCTTGTCTTAAATTTGTTGAAGGCAGACAATCCTTCTTGAAATGACCGGGTTTCGACAATAGAAAGCAGATATCATTTCAATTTACGCTTCCTCAAGATTTGATGCTTTACGAGCATTGTTCAATGAGCTTTGCATATTTTTGTACTGGTGATAGTTTGAGCCTAGATGCTTTTTCAGCTTCTCTTTGGCTTTTCTTCTCTCAATTTCTCGACTGACATATTTTCCCATTTGCTTTACAGCAAGAGCATCCTCAGTCACATCCTTCACTTTCTTCTTTTCAGAAGTTCCTTGAGCAACTAGAGCAACACTCTGCAACTTCTCAGTTGTTTGTTCCCTTTGAGTTGTCTCATAGTCAACAGTGGCAAGGTGAGAGAAAAGTTCCACAGGAGTGATATCTGGCATTCCTTGGTTAAAGTAGAAAAACTTTGTGTGTTCCCAGTTATGATTTAGACTTCTCACAATGGTTTTAATCTTTTCTGACTGGGTACATCTATTACTTTCACCAAGTGCAGCCATGTCACTCATGAGTGTTGTAAACCGGAAATCTAGTTCTTCAAGAGTCTCTGTGGGACCTTGTTTGAAATTTTAGAATTTTAGCTTCAAAACTTCGAACTTATTTTCCTTTGTTTTTCAAAGCATGCATTTCTTCAATCGATTGACCCACTTTCGCCGTTTTTGCACCCCACAGTTTACACTGTATGTGCTCTGGAGTAGAACGTATGATGATATTACAAGTCTGTCCATCCAATCTATTTCTCTTGGCATCTTCCGATGTCCAGAGTTCTCTGGGCTTTGGTTCGTAAATAACTTGACTGGCAGGTCTCCCACTGGTTGATGCATCTGTCTGTGAAGACCTATCACTTTGTTCTCTGTCTCTACCATTAGAAACCTCTATGACTTGCTTGAGTTGTTGAATGACTATTGGGCCATTCTTTATTACTTCAATCATTGAGTCACTGATGGCTTCTAGGTGGAGCATCATGTTGTTCTTCCATTTCTCATAATTCTCTGGCTTGAGAATTGGGGCGTCACTTAAAGACATCCTGCAGCAAACACACTAAACAAAGGAATCAAGTGTAGGTGAAAAGCAGTTAGTGGGCACTTATCTAGGATCTAGGTTCAGTGCAGAAGGCTTTTAAAAAGTTTTGTCGATAAGCACAGTTTCTCAGATATCTGTAAAGATATCTGATACTTAATTTCAGAGAGCGGAAGACTTCTGAGATAAGTGCACGTGTTCAGCAAGATAAGTGTAAGTACTTTGCAATATAAGTAAAACAAGTAATAAAAAGCTAAAGTAAATAACACACGTCTTTTTATAGTGGTATCTGAAGGTGGCGTAATCCTTCAACTAATCCACTTCGGTCTTTCTCAGACCTAGAATCCACTAAGATAAATGAGGTAACCTTACAGATATCTTTTCTTAGATTCCTAAAAGCACTAGGTTCCCAACCAAGTGTTCTCCCCTGAGTTATTCCCCGGCTTCCACAACCAAGTACTTCATGTACTCAGAAACCTTTTTTTTTGAGCTATTCCTTAGCTTCCCAAGCTAAGTACTTCCTGTGCTCAACAACCTTGGAGTTATTCCTTAGTTTCTCAAACTAAGTACTTCCTGTACTCCACGCCGTATGTGGTGTTGGTTTTAGGTATGTTTGTCAGGTGAGCTCCTTTAATAACTTGTTCAGTTATTCAGATAGCTCTGTGAATCAAGTATACTTAATACACTTTGCAATGTATGGTATCTTGTTCTCTACTGACCCAAGTCTATGGTAAGTGTTCAAGAGAATGAAACTTAGATATGAAATCTTAGTTCAACTCTTTCACAGATAACAATGCTCGTTAAGGATCAGGACACTTAAAACTTTTGTGCTACTTAGAATCAAGAGCTTTGGTCGCAACAGAAAGATTGAAGGTAAGTAGTTTGCTTGAGAGCGCTTGTGTGAGTATTCAATGTGTTCTGAGGTCTAAGTTCTGTGTGTATTCTCAAGCAATCTAAGTGTTGATATTTATAGATGAATTTGAGTGCCGTTTGAATAGTATCCGTTAGGCTTAAATCAAATTCAAACTATTGATATCTGAATATAGTACTGTAGCAGGTTTGTCTTCTTCTTCAGAAGCTACCGTTCTTGTTCAGACATTTCTGTCTGTGCATTTAATGCATTGTACTATATTTTGTCCTGTAGTGCCAACGGAACTATGCATGGTATCAGAGATCTTTATACAATCAGAGCTTTCTGAAACTTTGCATGTTCATTTCCAGAGATCATCATAGCTCCAGATACCACTTGTTTAAACAACTTGTTATAATATGTTTCTTTTTCAGAAGCATATTTTATGTCCAAGGTATCTGAGTGTAGATATCTGTGGGCACTTTCCTCGTCTCAGAAACCTTTTATTCTCAGATATCTTTTGCAACTCGTGTGTTTCAAAACACTTGTTTCTCCAAGATATCTGGACACAGGTATATGAAAAACCCTTGTCTTCAGCAATCTTGTGCAGTCTTCAAATCTTCAACTCCGTTGAACATTTCTTGCTGGATGTCTTCTTCTTGGTCTTCTTTAGAAAATAAAATTACATTTCGATACCTAACATCCTATACAAGATTTGCTAGACTATCATACTTAGTGAGTTTCCTCTTTTACAGTGTTCAAGTGAACTAAGAGTACTATTCACCTTTCTGAGCTGAGATAAGTCATTAGGTTGCTGATCAAAATCTAAACAGATATTCCTAATAGGATTACTATTCACTAATGGGCCATGGGCCAAAGGTAGCATTGGTGTCCAAATCTGAGGCATACACTTGGCATCATCTTCTGAGCAATCTCATAAGATATGATAACTATAAGTATAGCACAAGGTCCAAGACCTTAAGGTAAGTGATAAGCGAGATCATAGTGAGAATCCCTAAGTCATAAACACTATCGATTTCATAACCTTCCCCATAACTACTACATTGAGAGCTTCCAACTCTCTTTTGAGTAAAGTCTCTCACCGGATTGACATATGCAATCCGGGTAACCCATTCTAACCCCCCCCCCCCCCCCACACACACACACACTCAGTCCTTGCAGGTACTCTAGCTCGGACCAGTATCACTTCGGACTTCAGAAAGGAGGCGGATCCTAGATTAGGTTACTTGTGATAGTTTAGTTGGTGTTCGAGGTTTTACCCCTCAACAAGAGTGATGAGGAAGGAATCAAGGATCTAGAACATCTCAGAAGGGAGTTAGATCTTTATGAAAGAGAATTCTTGGTTGCTCGATCTAGAACCAAAATTCTTGAAACAGAAAAAAAGTCTCTTGAAAGCGAGTGTTCACATTTACAACGACTTTCTAACACTAAGGATGCAGAAAATGCATTCCTAAAGGCTCAGATAGATGAGACCAGAAAGTTGCATTCTGAGGCTATAGAGTTGCTCCAGAAGAAGTGTGAAAACCTTCTTTCTGAGAATGAGGAACTAAAGAAGAAAGAATTATCTTTCCAATCATATGCCAAAGCGAGTGACACTCTCACTGAAGTACACTCTTACCTAAGAGATCTATCAGAAAAGGGAGGACTTGGGCTTGACACACAAACAAGCAATTCTACTCCTCTGAAAAAGAGTGATGAAAGGTTGACGTTTGTTAGTGGTCAACAAAGTGGTTCCCAAACAACCTACAACATTGGTCAGAAAGCTAAGGTTGCTGACAAAGGTAAAGCTGTTGCGATCAAACCTTTGAGGGAAAAACAAGTCCCCAAGAAAACTGTGGAAAAGGTTTCTGAAAAGAAACCATGCACTAAAAAGTGCAATCACCCACAGTGCTATGTCTCTAGGAAAGGAAAAATTGCAGGAGCTGGCGATTTTCCCAATGTACTATTTTTCGGAAAGAATAATGATCCAGAGACTAGTGAAGCTGCTGGGAGAAGATCTCAGAAAGCAAAAAGTGCTCGAAATGGTATTGGCGGGGATTGTGGGAAAAAAACAATTATAGCATGTGAAAATATGTTTGTTGAATAATAACTTTTGTGTCATTGGTAGGGTGACCACATAAGACCGCGGGGTTGTTGGAAACGGGGGGGGGGGGGGGGTAAAAACATAGCTCTAACATGTAAAAATTATGTTTGTACAATAATAATTTTCGTGTGTGTGTGGTGGGGTGACCATATACCACCACGGGTTGTTGGGAAAAAACCTATTGACCGTGTTGTATACTTTTGTATTTTATTTTGGTTCGTTTCGAGGGATACAAATTTTTAAAAAACATGTATCTGTTACTAATTAACAGGTCATATACGGTAGGACCCGATATGAAATATATGTTATCAACCCGTCGGGTCCTGAACGGGTTTAAGGTTGGATTCTACCCCTTTTAAAGCATATCCATCATGATGAGTCGTACTTTTAAATTTTCTATAGTTAGCATAAAAAAAAATTCAATAATATAGTATTAGATGAAGAAGGACTACCATCAACACAACAACCAACGTTGTTTACATAAGTTTGACTATTTTATTTTCTCGACTAATTTATGTTGTCATCCCTTTTTATTTACTGTATTAAAAATAAACTAAGCCGTTGCATCGCCACATGTTAGTACTAGTAAAGTTAAAAAAGTGAGTTGAGAAAAATTTTAGTTAATGAATAGTAACTGAGTTAAAAAAGTGAGTTGAGAAACATTTTAGTTAATGAATAGTAACTGAGTTAAAAATGATTTATAAAAAATGGTTTTTGGAATATAGTTAAAAATTTATAGGGTTTATAGGGTATGTAATAATAAAGTGGTGTGTGTAAGAAAAAGTGATTTGTTTGATATTTTTTAAGGTTATTTGATTGATTTAAAATTGTTAATTTGATTAAAAAAGCTAGAGTATGGTAGAAAGAGAATGATGATTATTTAGTTGGGGGGAAATTGAGATAAATTTCATACAGTAGAATATACAAAATAAATACCCTTAAAAATTTTAACGGATAAATAATCTATTTTAGTGGTATACCAAATAGGCCTATATGTTTAATTGCAATGAAATGTACAACTCAAAAGAAATTGTGAACAATAAGAAATTGGGATTATAATCGCAAAACATCTAATAAAACACGATGCCCAGATATTGTGTTGTTTAATAGGCCGAACCGAACCGAGTTGAGTATTTCATTCCTTGAACTCAGTTGAAACTGTAATCGAGCTTTTCGAACTCGAGTCACAACAAGTAGGTTCGAGTCGAGTCTCGACAATCAGGCTCGAGCTCGGCTTATTCGGTTCGAGCGACAGCCAAGCTCGAGCTGAGCTCGAACACGTTGCCGGAAAATATATACAATATATAAATATAAAATATACTTACTATACTTAACCGAGCCGATACCCATATGTAATGCAAGATCACTAGTTAGGTTCTCTTGGTGACTAATTTTGGTCGAAATTCAATTCCTTCAACAATTAGGCCAGACATCCTCCGAAGGCCCCAAATCTCCATTAACCGGGCCTCCACCTCACCATCTACACTCTCATCATTATAGAAGCCTCCCAGTTCAATCTCCATCCATCCATCGTCTCTCATCACTGCAAATCGGCCAGTCTGTCGTGGTATTCGACATTTAAACATACGGTTCCCTGGTAGGAGGTGGACATGGCAAGATCTTCCCTCAGCCTCACACTCTCCTTCCTGATTTACAATTCTGACAGCCGCACCAACAAAGTCAAGACCACAAACCATATCCCCTAGCTTATAAATCAAATAAGCTCCATAACTAGTATTTTTCGATAGCATTTGTGCCTTTATGGTTCCTCTAATGTCAAGCCAGTGGACTGAATTAAGCTGTGCTACCTCTGTGAACCTGAAAAGGAGAACAACGAACCTGAAGTTGATTGTTCAATGAGGCATGAATCTTGCAAGCAAGAAATGAAATGAATGACAACTAAAGAGCTCATGAAGGACCTTGAATCGGAACGACAAGTCCATTCCCAGTCCCCGGAGCCATCTCCCCATGATATCATAAGCGCCCTTGCTCCGACTATAAGACGTTTATGCCCACTCTTCTTGTCAATGAAAAGGATCTGTTTACCAGATTCAGATTAGAATAACAAACATTTAGCCACTTTTGAATGAAGGATTGAAATTCATTTACAAAGCATGAAAATAGCATTTGTTTCCGATCACTGAGTTCATTTGCAAAAACCTTTTATTTTTCGAATGACATTGGAAACCCGGACCTACTACCCTTTGGTTTGGGTAAGCACAATAGATTTGTTAAATATACTACCTCAGCTTGAGAATATCCTAGGCATGTTGTACCATATTCTACTGAGCATGTCCGGTATATTTTCAAACGACTGTGGATATTTAACTGTTATGCCGAGCTCATATCTCATACAATAATTTTCTTGTCATATACCAATAATGGAAGTTCTTTCTGTGATCTCCAAATTAAATCAACAATTATACATAGTTTAGATTAAGAATGGGCCTGGAGTGGATCAGTGATGCTAGTCATCACCGTTGTCGTGGTGGGCTTGTCCAGATACTATCCAATATCGGCCTCGAGTCGTGAGGGTTGATGGATGCGTATACCAAACCATCGCACATCACAAATGTACGGACTTCGGTAAAACAGACACTACCGGATTATTTTAATGATTTGACGGTGGATCTTGTATAAGCTCTTGAGACTATTGGTGATGAATGGGTACACTTGGATTCATGAAGATGGATGTGGCTCCCTTTAATCGGTGGAGATGGCATGGGATAGGAATTTTGAGGTATAGGATTTTGATGTATAACTTTTGGGGATTACTTAGATGAAGTGAGTTGGATGTTAGTATTGGATTCGGTCAATTGAACATGTAATTAATTTTGAGCATTTCTTATGCTCTACAAGACTAATGATTATTAATAACAAAAAAAAAATACATAGATTGTATAAACTATAAAGAAAACCTTTTGAATTTAGAAAATGAAGTTAAGCAAACAAAACAACCAAGATCATGAATTGGACTGATTATTGTTATGTAATCATATGTAGCAAGAAATGAAAATGGGATTTTGGACATACCAATTGACCACCATGAAGATGAATTGGGGATTTACAGACAGTAAAGAAAAGGTCTTTCTTGGTAGGAAGAATCACCGGAGAATCTGATGTTGAGCCAAATTCAGTAGGCAAAAATCTGTCCCAAACAGTATCTGAATCAGCTACAGATTTGAACCCTTTTGAAATTACTGCAAATCTTGAAACTTCCAATGGCGAGGTACGGCTTAAGATCTCCGTTAAAATATCCACCGGCAAATCGGCGAGCCGATTTTGCAGAGCTATCCTTTGAGTATCCATGGCTGATTACCTCAATACTTGGATAAACATTTTGGTTTTCAATAATAAACTAGTTCTGTTTTTCATTGACCAAGATTTTCAAATTGTATCTTTGGCTTTGCTTTTGGTGGGTACATGGACAAGTAATCCGTGATAGAATTTAATGTCTTGCTTTAATTTGGCCGGTGGACTTTTCGACTCTTTCAATTTTCGCGCTACATCCAACTAAAGATTACACAAAACTATTACTCCTAAAAAAAATTAATACTTAATTATTATAAAATTCCTACTCATTAGTGAGAGTCCAAAGAGTCCATCATATTAAGGCCTTGTTTAGCAAAAACTAATTTGAAAAATTTCAGAATGATTAACTAAATAAAATCATTGATTTTAACGTAGGTGTTTAGCAAATTAGCTGATAAGCTAGCTGGTATTTTATAAAATGACATAAAAGGGCATTACTCTTATTTTTCTAAATAATAGTACATCACATTTTTGTCTAATTATTTTAATATATATTCAACGTACTTTTCACCGCCATTTTAATAACATCATTAAAAATATCAGAAGTTAAAAATAAATATTCGTTGAGCATTCTAACTTAATACGGAAAAAAAATAGTAACTTATGCAAGTTATGACAAGACACAAATGTATATGAAGGTTCCAACAAATATAAAATATAAGTCATCTATTGAGAAAAGTAACTAAGCTAGATCATCACTTTCCCATATCAAGCTCCACTGTTATCAGAACCACCATTAGAACCAACAAATATAAAATATAAGTCGTCTATCGAGAATAATACTAACGATTAGTTTTACTTTATTTAATTTAGGTTAGGGATATTTTCGGAATAAAAAGATAAAAAGTAGCTTTTTTTATAAAAAAAAACTAACTTGGGTAGCTTCTTCAACCAGCTAGCTAATTTAAAAAACTGGACATTCACGTAACAAGCTTTTTACTAGTCAATGGTCAAAAAAAGCTAATGGAGCTGAAAAGCTAGCTGGAAAGCTAGTGGTAAACAGGGCCTAAGCCTAAAATTGTCTGGTTTATTGTTTGCCATTTTTGCGGATCCTTATTTTACCCGTATTGGGTTTCTCGCGGGTTTTGGGTTGGATCCAGATAGTGGAGGTTTTATACGGATTCAGTATAAATAGCCATTTCTTTCCATTTTTTACCTTTTCTATTTCATTTCCTTTGTTCTTCTTCTTTTTTAATCGTTTTCTCTCCAGCTTTGGAAACAAAACCCTAGGTTTCTTCGGCTTTGGATCGCTTCGATTCATCATCGTTTTTGGGCGAAATACATGAGAAACTGGAGGAAGTCCATATCGAAATCGATTCATCATCGTTTTTTGGTGAAATACAGGAGAAACTGGTGGAAGTCTGAATCGAAATCGATTCATCATCTTTTCAGTAGTTAATCTCTTCGATTATCAGCTCCAAATTGGCGAGCCAACCCCTAGGTAATCTCTTTGATTTCATCTCGGTTTTTCCTCTGGTTTAAGTTGTACTGCTTGTTGTTCAGGATTAATGTTTATATAAATCTGATAGTTGTGATTTTATCACCTGTTCTAGTTGTGTTGTATGAATGCAAATTGACAACTCATAATCGTGAAGAAAATGTGTGCTTGTCATTCGATCTATTCTGTTATGTATCTATTCACCAATTTGCATCTCATCATCTACGTTTTGGATTGCTAATTCAACTTGCTGATTTTCGAAGTTGATCTTAACATCTGCTTCCTCATCTAATTTGATGTGGCGAAGTTGCGAAGGAGAGAAGAGTGATGATGTGGTGGATAGCAAGGAGACACGGCCGGTTTTTGGAGGTATTAGTGTTTTGCTTATATGATGTCGCTTGGAATATATTGTGGTGATTCCATATGCATATGCCTATAGTTTGTACCTACAGTTTACGAATTAGCACTCATAAATTTGATTTGCCTATAATTGTCTAGTTTTTTTTGTAGAAATGGTCTATGTTTTAGTAGAAATTGTCTATGTTGTTTGTTGTTGCTGGTTTAGCTTTTTTGTATAAATTGTCTATGTTTTAGTATAAATTGTCTAGTTTTTTGTATAAATGGTCTATGTTTTAGTATAAATTGTCTATGTTGTTCGTTGTTGCTGGTGTAGTTTTTTTGTTGTGCAGTTGTCTAGGTTTTAGTAAGTATTGTCTAGTTTTTAACATGTATCATCTACTTTTTATGATTTTTAGATTTTCTATGCGGTTGTGTACACTGTATATGTTTTTTGTGGGGATTTGTTGTTTGTTTGAATTTTCTGAATTTTGTGTAAAATTGTCTAGTTTTTAACATATATTGTCTACTTTCTAATGTTTTTACAGCTTTTTGTGTGAAATTGTCTAGTTTTTAACATATATTGTCTAGTTTTTATGCAAATACCTTTTAGCTTTTAACACATATGGTCTAGTTTTTAACTATATTTGTCTAGTTTTTCATGTTATATCTTTATGTTGTGCAGTTGTGTTGAACTGTCTAGTTTTTAGTATTATTGTCTAGTTTTTCATATAAACTGTATAGTTTTGAATATGTGTTGATTGGACTGGTAATCTTAAAACTTCTGACTGTGATGTTTTTCTGATGAAGCATATGGAACTGTTCCAAGGAACTCCTTTTCCTTGCAAGGATCTAATGCAAGTATGTACTAGTTTATTATGTTTTTAGATAATTTTTTCCCTAAGTTTGTAGATAAATTGTGAACTTTTTGCATAATTTTTTCTGAGCTTTTGTTTTGGTTTTGTGTATTAGGTGAATCGTAGGAAATTCATTCGTGTTGAAATTTGCTCAGCTGATCTTATTATTGCTGACGCAAATGGTTTGAGATCTGATATTTTGACGAAGGTTGCATTATTTAACAAAGAAGATGCGATAAAGCAAATGAAGGAGAATGAAAAGTTGAAAAAGCTACAAGCAAAGAAAGCTGTTGATGAAAAAGCTTCTCAAGTTTAAAAAATGACCTGCATAATCGTCTAGTTTTTACAACATATTGTCTAGTTTTGTAACTGAACTGTTTAGTTTTGTAAATGAATTGTCTAGTTTTTAATTTACTCACTCAGTGTAATATAATTGTCTATACTGTCTAATTTTTACATTATATTGTCTAGTTTATGAACGGAGTTCTCTAGTTTTTATATGATATTAAATTTACATTATATTGTCTAGTTTTTACTTGACCCATTTTTAATGAATCTGGGTCAAAAGATCCGCGAAAAACTATCAGAAGCCAGTCTAGAAAAAATGTATAATTGTCTAGTGTTAACGTTTGAAGGGGACTTTCGGGACTCTCCTATATATAGGGGTCTCTTGCAAAACGGACTCAAAAAGTAAACTCCACTAAATACTACTCCGGCAAAAAGGCACCAATGGTCCCAAAGTTTAGGGGGTTTGGCGCACGCAATACAACGTTTGTCCCTCCCGACATATTGAGTCCCAATGTTAAAAAAATAGCTCACAAAGGACTTTCAACACAAATTTGACTCATACTGCTGACGTGGCACATAAGTCAACGAGTCAAACCCAATAATGACTGCCAACTCATTATTTTTAAAAAAGGAAAATGTAAAATAAAATTAAAATTCCAGAAAAATAAACTAAAAGATTAAACAAATTTAAAAACTCAAATCGAAACAAAAAGAAAATTGTTGGAATAAACAAAAGCAAAGCAGCCGATTTCTTGACCTTCTCCAATCCTTCTTCCTGTCTTCTCTGATCTTGTCTTCTCCATTAGAGTGAAATGAAGGAAAACTTTGAATCACCCAAACACAATTACCCATATCATTATTCTCCGAATTTGTGAAAGAGAACAGCGGACTCCAATTTTTGATTGAAAGAGAGCGGCGGACTGATTCATATCTCAGATCTAGCATCTGGGTCAGAATCTCGAATTTCAGAGATCTCAGAGAAACTCCAAAATTTTGATCTGATAGAACCACTTGGATTTCACATCTGGACGCCAATTTTCGATTTCCCGATGCACATCACCCTTCATCGATGTACTGCTGCACATCAATTTGCAGTAGATGTTCGTTTGTTCATACATCTGCATAGATAATTAATAGTGGTGCTTGTATGTTTATACCATTCGTTAAGAACTGATGTTAGTATTAGTTATGTAATGTTAATTGATTTTCGTTTTCAAAATTATTAGCTTCTCCCTGCCTTTTGAATATAGAAAACCACCATAGCTTTCTCTCTTTTTGTATGTGGTTACTACTTTTGCGCTTCATTTTGCTTGTGGACTAGATTTTGCAATCTTGTCTCGATTTTCGTTATCGTGTCTTGCGACTCCTTTAATTTTTTTGTTCATAGATCTTTTTGTTTTAATTTAGATTTTTTTTAAATTTATTTTCTCCTTTCTTTTATTTTTCTGAAATTTAAATTTTATTTTTTTGTTTTAATTTAGATTTTTTTTAAAATTTATTTTCTCCTTTCTTTTATTTTTCTGAAATTTTAATTTTATTTTACAATTTTTTTTTAAAATACTGAGTTGGCAGTCAATATTGGGTTTTACCTGTTGACTTATGTGTCACATCAGCAGTTTGAATCAAATTTGTGTTGAAAGTTCTTTGTCAGCCATTTTTTTGAAACATTTGGACTTAATATGCCGGGAGGGACAAACGTTGTATTGCGTGCGCCACACCCCCTAAACTTTGGGACCATCGGTGCCTTTTTGCCTACTACTCCGCATCGTCCCAGCTCATGAGGCCACATTAGACGTTGTTTTTAAGAAAACAAATAGTTTATTAATCCCTCCGTTTTTTATAAAACTTATCATTTTGACTTTGACCGGTCAACTGTCCCACAAATTACTCTTAAACTATAATAGTAAATAATTTAATAAAATTATATAATAACAACTTAATTATTAAATTTTCATTATATGATTTTATAGAATTATTTACTATTATCATTTAAAAGTAATTCACTAATTTGCGGTCAAAGTCGGAGACCGCAGAATAGTAAAATGACAAATTTTATAAAGAATTGAGGGAGTATTTATTATTAGAGGGATACATGATAAAAATGGAGAAAATATTAAAGATAAAAGAGAGAGAGAAATGTCCCTCCGTCCCGGTTTTAATTACCTGTGGGCCGGACACAAGTTTTAATAAAAAAACTGAATAAAGTAGGAGAGATGGTAATAAAGTACTTCCTCTGTCCCAGGAATAGCTTCCTATTTTGTCATTTTGGGTGTCCCAGACAAAACTTCTCATTTCCTTTTTTGGTAACCACTCACCCAACTTTAACATTAAATATACTCAAAAGTAAACCCACTAACTTTATTTTATCAACTTTTAATTTCAAAAATCAATTTGAGGACCCACTAGTACTATTTTATCCAAAAGTAATATATACCTTATTTTATCCATCCAAAAAGTAAATGGGAATCTATTCCCGGGAAGGATGAATAAAGTAGGAGAAATAGTGAATAAAGTATGAAAGATAATAAATAAAGCTGAAGAGAGATTTTCCATTAAAGGAATGAGTAATTGAATTTGGGACGGACCAAAACGGAATACGGGTAAATGAAACTGAGACGGGGGAGTAAAAATATTGCGGTTAATGGGTTTACTTTCTTTTACTATTTTAGGAAGTGGTTTACATTAGTGGAACGTACAAAAAAGGAATAGTTACATTTTTGGATGGGACGGAGGGAGTATCTCTTATACATTTTTATATGTTTATCATTTATCTCAATTATCTCTCATACTTTCTTCAATTTTTATCATCTCTCTCCAACAAAAAAACAACAAACTATTAATTTTCTTAAAAAAAAAAAAAAAAAAGTTGACTGGCGACTTGGAACGGAGGGAGTATTAGAATTTAGAACATGACCACTGCTGGTAGTAATAATACGGGTTTGGACCGGATCGAACCCGCAATCCCTAAAATGCTCACCTCTACATAAATAAGTGAATTTTCGCAATAAATAGCTAGTTTATGCTCACCTAAATAACTTTATAAAAATCTACTACTAGTATATCGGTAGTGTGACAATTTCCACAGAAAAAAATCTTTTCGGAAGTGTCTGCTCAGCAACATACTTGTTGCTTGAACCCTTTTGAGATTACAACAAATCTTGAAGTATCTATCCAATGGCGATGTACGACCAGAGATCTCCGGTAAAACATCCTCCAACCAGCATATAGTTCATCGTGTTTCTCAGAGGTTTCTCTGTTATCCTCTAAGCATCCATTGATATAATAATATTACTGCTAAATCTTTTTTAGTTTTATAAGGTGGTATTTACACAACCAACAATTACATATAAACTCAAAGTATACTGTAATAGTAATGCTTTTATTCATTCATTCTACCTACCTGTTCACACAAACTCCCAAGGTTAATTGGTTCTCATCTTATTTTCCAGTGCTCGATATAACGAGGTGTTGTCTTCAATCGAAACTCGATACCTTCAACAATGAGACCGGACTTTCCATGGAGGCGCCAAATCTCCATAAGCCGTGCCTCCACAACACCATAATCTCCACGGTCATTAAAGAAGGACCCCAATTCAACCTCCTTCCATCCATCAGCTCTAGTTATTGCATGTTGGCCAGGTTGTCGTGGTGCAGGCATTCTGTACATAGCTTGCCCCCGGAGCAAGTGAAGAAGGATACTTTTGTCTTCAACGTCAAGGTCCGTTTCACGATTCACAAATCTAATTAGTCCGTCAACTGATTCAAGACCACGGGCAGTATTCGTTAGCTTGAACACTAGATAAGCTCCATAATTGGTCTTCCGAGACAGCATTTGTGTATCTATCTTGCCTCTGATATCAAGCCAGCTTATAAGTTTAAGCTTAGCTACTTCAGAGAATCTGATAATGGTGACAAAGATTTCCAATATGAGTCACAATACGCCGATTGCAAGTGCCAATAAAAATAAAAAGGCAGGGCGAACAACCTCGAGTCTGGATCAGAAGTCCACTCCCAATCGTCTGAGTTATTTCCCGCTGCGATTATAAGCTGCCTGGCTCCTACCATGAAGCATTTCTTCCCAGTCTTTTTCTCAGGGTAAAAGCTCTTTTCCCAGAAAAATGATCACATGTCAAACAAACATAACACATTTAGCATAATAGCATTAAATCAACAAAGTCACTGAACACCAAGTGTTTTTGTGAAATGCTGTATATAGCTAATGAGTACGTCGACCACATATTGGAAATACGAGGAAATACTCAAACAAACATCACGGATCATAAATGGTATAATTAGATCTAGCCATCTAGGTAATTTGTTTTGAGTCTTTTCTTGTTGGCATCTCCTATTAAGTAATTTACGAAATCTTCTTCTTGGATATGGCCATAACAAGTATAATTTGGATCAAGAGAGAAATCAACAATGATACAGATTCACAGGGATGGTGAACAGATAAACTGCACATCAAAGATGCATCCTTTTTTGAAGTTAAAGTAAAACTTACAGTACACCTCAATAACAAAAGCAGGGAAATTAGCAAAAATTGATCAACAGTTGATTGGGAAGGAAAAATATGCAACAAGAAATCAGGAAAAAAAAAAGAATTTTTGGGCATATACCATTGTGCCTCCGTCAAAGATAATAGGAGAATTGCAGATACTGAAATAAAGCTCTTTTATGGAGCTGTAAACAAGAGGAGAATCTGATCGGGAAACAATTTCCATAGGGACAAATCTGGTCCAAGTAGTGTCTGAATCAGCACAAGATTTGAACCCTTTTGAGATTACTGCAAATCTTGAAACATCCAAGGGCGATGTACGAGATATGATCTCAGATATGGTATCTTGTGAAAAGATTGAAAATGGGTTTTGGAGAGATTCACCATCATCATCAAGTGCTCTTCTTTTGCTATCCATTGTTGACAAATAGTGTGATGTCTCAATTTGAGGGGTTTATTGAAATGGTCTGTTATTACCATGTGTCTTAAATATAATAATGTTTTCCGATCTATTTTATTCTCGAGTTAGGCTATGTTATTTTTATTTAAAAATTTATTAATATCAGTCTAGTTGAGTGTAGTGTAGTTCAGTTCAAATTTACTTAGTTAAATTTTATATTACAAATAAATTCAGTTAAGTTCGATCACTTCTCTTCCAACAAATAGAACAGAGCTTGCTCCACCTACCAAGCCAGGAACAACTTTGATTCGTGAACGTTGCTTGTTTAGAACCCATGTCTCATGGCATCTGTTGTTAAAGGATTGGATAATGTTAATTTATTGAAGAAAAGTATGTTAAAGAAACACTCGAGGAATATAATCGTGGCCTCATAGCAAAATTACATATGCCCAAAATTACATATACATATAATATTGGACAAAATAGCTCCCAACCTCATTTAAAATTGTGTATTTGTTAGTAGTCTTTTATGTTAAGAGTTTGGAATATTGAAATGGCAACTCTTGTACTTCAGTGACAAATAAAAATTATTCTTAAATCTGTAATTCATTTTCATCCCACCTAATATCAGTGTCCAAACCAGTTGTATCAAATCGCTTCCAGCATACAAAAAAGCTTAGAAATATATGCATGTTTAACTACGAAATGTACTTTCAGAATCAAACTCAAGAATTTTTCAATAATGACTGGAAATGGCAAATGTGTGCACTTCCATGGCGGAGAAGTGGTTAACTGTAATGTAACCTGCATCTAATTTCCAGATATATTCAAACGTCACAAATATTCAGTTTACATTCATTTGGTGATGGTATATAGTCAAAACGATCTGATCCCCAACTGGGTACCAAACTTGCTAATCCTCAGTAGAGGTATATCGTATTCTTTCTATCAGCAATATATTGGTCGAAACACAGACGCTCTTTTCTTGTTCTGACGCTCTCCAATAGTATATCGGTGTTTATATCTTTGATTTACCAGTACCAGTAACCTTCCGACTCACTGACCGCATAGTCACAAACTCCTCGGCAGCAGAAGGGTGAATTCCCACCTGAAAGAAAGTTGCAAACATGTCGTCTCAGCTACAGTAAGATTATCTAAATTCATATGGAGTGCTAAACAAAGAGTAATCACAAATCTGAATGGAACTCACCGTGCTGTCAAATTGAGCTTTGGTTGCTCCACATTTGAGGGCAACTGCAATGCCCTGTACAGATCAACAGATGTGTATAATAAGCATGATGCATCTAAGGTTTACAAGAGACTAGGAATTAAAACACAAATGTAATACAGCCAACGGCATAAACTGTTTATTTCGTTTTTTAACCATGATGTGGTAGATTCAACACTACCTATAAATATGGACGTGTGATACCCCACATCACATAGATTGAGGGAGGAACATGTGAATGCTCGAGTGTTATTTTAACAGCTACTTAAGAAATGAACTTCACATTAGGTGCTAAATGAGGAACATGTGGAGGTTCAAATACGAGTTCTACTACTTGTAATCGTAGACTTGCAAACCATTTATAATTTAACATCCAAAAGAAGAGAGGAGGTCAACGTGTACCTGCATGATCTCAGGTGCATCTGGCCCACACATGGAGGCTCCAAGAACTTTATCAGTCTCAGCATCAACAATAAGTTTCATGATTGTCTTTTCCTGTCGACTACATCACAAAAATACTGTAGGGTTAACAACTATAAACAGACGAGCAAAAAGGTATGTTTCCAGAGGTCCAGCGATAAAATATATGGACAGTCCCGTCACTAGAATTCAGTTACTAATAGGCATGCATAAATCATGTCTGCACATGACACATTAAGAGTAAAAAAGAACGAAAGAAAGAACATACCCAGAAATTGTGTTCTTCATTGGGTTAAACGTTGATGTAAAAACCAAAATGTCACCATTTGTGCTCTCTATGGCCTGTTCCTCACTCATTCCAACAACTGAAAGGGGTGGTATGCTGCAAAAGTGAAATTATACAACTCGTCAACTTCATAAGGCTTGTCAAACAAAATAATCTATGACAGCAAGTGTCCCTTATTCAAGAAGTATTTTCTAACAAGTAACATGAACACTTAGCAGACCCCGAGAGGCTGCATGGCAAGTAAAACCAGAAAGCGTTTTGTAGCTGAAGTTAAATTCTGATGGATCAAGGTTCAAGCCCAGATTGCATCTTGTTTATGACAATTATGAGATATATTTAATGGGCTTACCAAGTGAGATTGAACCATATATATATATGACATGATACAGGAGGATTCAGGATTAAGGACAGCCTGCTTTTCAATCTTTATTCAGCAATATTCTTGTTATGCTTATAATTATAAATAGTAACTATATCGGCTCATTTACAGTTAATTGAACAGTCCTCTATTGTCTAATCTTCACATTTTACATAAACCAACCATGCAGATATCATTACCCATACTGTAATACCAGTAAACAACTGCCGTCTAAAAATATGGCGCAGGATTATACATAAAGCTGCAAATTAAAGGTTCTTCCCACTACCAAAAATAAAAAAAGATGACTGTACCAGAAGACAGCACAAGGAATATGGCCATAGTCTGCTTTAGTAGGTTGTCCACCGAACACAGTTTTCTGCGAGCAAATATCAAGAAATCAAACAATTAATTTATGAGGGCATATTTTCCCCTGAAACTGGAACGGAGCGGGAAAGAAATACGGAGAGTTAGGCAGAAAACGCACAGCAAAACAGGTTCCCTCCATTAAGGCAACGGGAGTAAGATTCATGCGGTTTGTAACATCACCTATTGCCCATATACTGGGTACTTTGGTCCGGCAGTAATCATCAACCTGGCAGCTTTAAAGGCTTAGCAAACCAAACCAAACCAAACCAAACTATGAAAACCTAGAGCAACATTAATAAACAGTAATAATGTAAGAAAGCTCGAAAAATAAATGACAACATGAAACAGAATGTAATATGTTCCTTTCCAAGAGAAAGTGCATTCCTACAACACTCAATCTACCCATGCTCTAGTTTCCAGATGCCGGAGCTTGACATTTATAAAAAACACAAGGAATTAGTTATGGAAGTTTCCAGATTGATGCCGTTTCACACTTATCTTTTAGTATTATATAAAAACAAACTCACTCAAAGCAGTTAACACACCAAATCAATTGCATTTGGACCAATAGTAACTATTCCAACAATTTTGGGATGAATTTTCTTCTATTCTACTCCAGATCCGTCTTGATCTATTCTTTTTCTTTCTTTTCTTTTAATTGGCTAAAAACTCCTCCACACTGTCACATTCTTTTTCTTATTTTATTAACTAAATTTATCTCATTTCAATTTCTTTAATTTGGACAAATTATTTTATTAATTTTGAAAATATGCACAGGAGTATCCCATGCCCGATACTACTCGAAATAAATAAATACTTTTCAAAGTATTCTCTTTAACTTTGATGGTTCTTCCAACTTCCAACAAGAAAGGGGAAAAAAACAATAAAATTCATGAAGTGCGAACTGACCACCACAGCTCCGGATTTATCAAGCTCGACCCCTACAGATGCCAGATTTAATCTTTTGGTATTAGGTGCTCTACCTGCAATCAGCAAGAAAAGATTGGCATTGGCCTCCCATATGAAGTAAGTTAATAGTACATATCAAAGTAAAACTGAGAAAGGTACAGGTGAAATGTAGTAGCACATGGCAATGTCCTTTTCTTTAGCTATTGAGCATGACGTAGTCAGCAGATATATTACCAAATAATTGAATTCTAACACAATTATTTCACCTGGTTGGAGTTGATTTTGTAAAACAATTATTTTACCTTTGGTAAATGCACGATGCGTGCATAAATTTACTAGTTAACTTAAAATAGACATTGTAAAAATAAATTTTGTAATTATTTTAAATCAAATCATTATAAGTATATTAGTTTATGCACAGGTGTGTTCGCGTGCACAATTTTACTAGTAATACACAAGTCACAAGATATTTTGCCTCAAAAAATGGAACTAATTATCAATTCCAAGAAAGAAGAAACAAAAAAGATAATTTTACGCAGAAGTGACAGACTGTTTCAAAGCCCAAAAAAGAAATCACCAGAAGTTCAGGCAGAGGAATGATTTTCATAATCTTACGTAGTTCAAACAATTATAGTCAGGCAAAACCAAGCATTGCAACTATAGGATATTGAATTACCAGTAGCAAAGAGCACAACATCGGCTATAATCTCTTCACCATGATCAGTGCGTACTTTTATCCTATCTTCTGTTTTAACAAGCTGCATATCACCGATTCATGGTCACAACTAGAGTTAAGATAGACGACATTATTCATAGAAGTAACAAATGGAAGAATTTATCCCATTGTATACTTTTTTTTCCTAAATCATATTCCTTTTTCCTTTTTTTTTTTTTTTTTTGGGGGGGGGGGGGGGGTGGGGGGAAGGAGGCCACTGCACCTCACTCAGTGTTGTCTGGGCATGCACATTAATACCCCGTCCTTCCAGATTTCTTGCAACCACTGCTCGCATTTCATCATCAAACCCCCTGTAAATAATTCAGGGTAACTGGAATAAAACATGATGCATTAATTACTAAACTATCTATTCAGCACAACCTCCACCAGGCTGATAAGAGTGGCAGAAATTATTGAATCAGACAAGAAAAAACAATCTTGCCGAGTAAAGAGAACACATAAGACTTGAAAATACAGTTCAGCTCACTATAATATATTACTCTTTCTAAACCCTGGCCATTCCATAGCACCAGGAGAGGCCAGGGCCAATCCCATCGCGGAGCGGCACGATCTTCGCCGCTATTAACTATGATGATCCACACAATCATCATTCATCAAAAAATTAATATAGTTTAACCGTTCCTGCATATATCAGAGCTGTCTATAAAAAAAATTCTCTACATGCAGTCATGAGTCCTCTAGAAAACAAATCAAAAGGTGACAAGCACCAATTCAAGAAACACACTGCTTGTTCCATATCTACTATATCTGAAAATATAAGTTGCTGAAAGTGTATTGCTCCCTTTACCCCCCACACAAAAAAGGAAAATACAATAAAATATACTCCAAGGATAAAGAAGAACCAACATGGCCAATAAAGAAAGCAATTGTGGAAAAAGTGATAAAAATGTAAGTAATAAGCTATATCGAAAAACTTAATGAAAGACGAGGTAGGATCATGACAACATAATGGAAGTCAAGAGAGAAAATTCACAACCTTAGAGGAAGTTCTTTTCTGAAGAAAAGATCAACTGTTGCACCCATCCCACGCCAGATAGAAGCAAATTCAACAGCAATATACCTGTATTCAAAAGACAATTATCAACATGACCACTAGCCATGATAAACTGGTGATTAGAAAATGAACTATTTTTTTGCATACCCTCCACCAAGAATAACAGCTCGCTTTGGTAACTCCTCTAAGCTCAATGCCTCATCTGATGTTATACCTAATTCCTATGTGTAGACAAGAAATACATAAATTGCTATAGATACAAAGTATTCAAAATTCAAACATCAAAACGCACCAGATGTAAAGGGAAAGCATTTTGAGAAAGCTCAAAGGCTAAGTGATGGGCAGGAATGTAAAATCATGTTACAAAGCTCTATTTAGCAAAACAAAGCTGATAAGCTAGCTCGTATAATTAGGTAGCTTATAAGTTGTAAGCTAGTTGATTTTTCTGGAGGTGTTTATTAAATTAATTAGCTCATAAGCTAGCTGATTTGCTAAATATAGAATATAAAAACAAATCAGCTAGCTTGTCTTTTTTATATCATAAGCTACCTGAACTAACTTTTCAGACCAGATAGCTTATAAACTACCACATAGACATTCACGTAACAGACTTATTTAAAAAATAATAAGCTCATCGGGCTTATAAGCTAGCTGATAACCTAATGCTAAACAAAGCCATGGACTCAGATTATATCTAACCCAAGAGCCAACCATGAATTAAGACCTAACTTTGCAAAAGTCATAAGAGGATTCAAATCATAACAGGAACACAGACTTCACTAACAGCTGTAGTACTGCTTTAGAGACCTAGACTGCATTTCCTACTCTAGACTAGTTCTATGCACATAAAACATTGATGAAAGACACTTTACAGCTATCACAAACCTGCCCTGGGATATTTGGACGCTGAGCGCGACCGCCAGTTGCAATTAGGATGTGTTTTGCTGTATAGCTGATCTTGGTTCCATCCAGCTGAATCACTTCAACTTCATTAGGACCAACAATTCTTCCTTCTCCTTCAAATAGTTTGACTCCTGCATTTGCAAGCATCCTCTTGTAAATTCCATTTAATCTCACGATTTCTTCTGTCTGCAAGTTGAAAGGAAAAAAAGGACAACAAACATTATGACTTCAGAATTATATCCAAGCGGCTATATATGTAACGTGGACATCTCTATAAATATGAAGCCTGAACAGGCCTTCCCTTCTCCCTTAAAAAGTCATTTTAAGCAATGTCTATGATCCTTTACCTAAATTCTTTTACATGGTTCGCATAATATAAGAGTACAGGACTACAAATGACCACTTATAGGCTTGCACATTACAATATAGGACCCAAACTACCACTTGTGAAGGGCTCTTTAATCTCGTAGCATAAGCATAAAGCATGGAGTCCAATTCTGGTCTGCCATGAAAAGAGGCCACTCTCTCCCCATAGCAAGACCATAAACCGATGCTTGAAATAACGTACATAAGTACACAAACCTCCTAGAACTGGGATAATATGATTGAATTATTACTAATTTACAAAAACTGCTATGTGGACAGTAATTTAAATCATATATCAAGTCAACAACATAACAGACAGCGTAAATATTCGGGATGGTGGGAATACTTAAGTGATATATACCTGTGTGTGTACATACCCCCTCCGTCCCATGCCAGTTGTCCACTTTTGCCATTTTGGGCGTCCAATTAGAGATGTCCACTTTCATTTCTTTGTCATTTGAGGAAAAAATATATAATTTTTATATCCCCACTACCCAATAAAGTCAAAAAGTAACTTAAGCAATCAAACTAACCACTAATAAAGTTATAAAGTAAATCCCACATGTATAATATTACTCTCCTTATTTCGCTTGTCAAAAATCAAAGTGGACAACTGGGGTGGAGGGAGTGTATATATATACACACACCAACTTATAGAATAAAAATATAAGTACAAGTAAGGTAAAAATAAGCTTACAAAAAACGAATTCATAATAAGAAGTCGTGGAATTCTTCTTCACGGGTGTCATAATGACAAGCAAAGTCGAGAAATTGAGGGTAAATTGGTCATTTACCCCCAAAATTCGTTGTCCCGGTGCTATCCCGCAGAATTTGCCAGGATCCCAATCAGGGATACACCGGGATCATCAGGGATGCTATACAACCCGGGATAGCGGTGACAGAGGGAACGTGCGGGATCTCATCAAGATTGACAATACTGTTTGCATGCGAGCAATACACAACCTAATTGGTTACACACAACAATCTACAACATATTCCACTGACCTTCTTTTGTAAGAGTTTCTTCCAATTGAAATCAATTCTATCATTGAGTTCCCAACCGTAATTCCTAGCATCCTGCAAAGAAAGCAATTACATCAAAGGTCATTCATCACCAAAATGGAACACATTCATTACATGCAATGCAAGTATTGAAATGGGGGGCGTGGAAGAAAAGAGCTAAAATAGTACTCCCTCCATTTCAGAGAAAGTGTTACAATTTGGATTTGCACCAATTTTAAGAAAAAGTAGAAAGTACAAGTGGTCCCCCTGATTATTAGAGATTAACTGAGTGGCATATTGTAATAAAAGTGAAAGGTATGGAGTTTTACTATTTAACTAATTTCCATAAATGGAAATTGTAACACTTTTAGTGAAACGTCGGAAACGGAAAGTTGTAACACTTTCTCTGAAATGGAGGGAGTATTCTTCAATGATGACAGAACTTTGAAAAATCATTGAAATCCACCGATATTAAGTAGGTATACTAAATATATATAGGATATCCTAGCTGCAAAAAGTAGAAATAAGAGTACAGTATCGCCGCATATGTTAAACCATGAACAAAATCATGTGATCTTACAGGAAAGGGTGTGAATGTATAATGTAAAGAACGCAGCCACAAGCTAACCATGTTAAGGAGGTCAAACGCTATGAATCATACACCAAACAAAAAATGAATTTCTCAGATTAGAATAATTTAGAAACATACATAGACAACTGAAAGTAAATGAAAAGCAGTCCTTTATCCATACATGATTGGATCAGAATCTCACCTCCAATTCAGACCCGTAGGTAGCACCATACACTAAAATCTTCTTAGGGACACAGCCGCGTATAACACACCTGAAATACACATATTAGTTCCTTCGCTTCGTCTCAAAGTTATCACAGACTTGATTCTTTAAGTGCAGCTTAGATGAGGTTCTACAGACAATCATATTCATACAGATTGTTGCAACTTCAGAACTAACATGTACTAAAGGATTTCTCAATATATATTTGTGTTCACACAACAAAAACTGAAAACTTCAGAGCAGTATAGTATCACAATGAAATATTGAAGTACAATGGCAAAATTTTGAAATACATTCTCTGGCAATTATCATTCTAAAAGGGTTAAATGCAAAATACCCCCCTAAGCCTTCGTTTAGGTGCGACAATGGATGTTCTTTTAGGTTTTCTTACTCCAAATTAACGCAACTAGGTGGACTAGACATTCATAGTTTCAGTTTATTATCTTTTACCTTCACTTTTTTCCGTTTACATGACTAATTGGTATATGTTGTTGATATGTAGTGACAATTTTAATTAGTGTTATCTATGGTTATTTATATATTTCAGTGCTATATAACCAATAGTGTGTGATCGATTTTTGTTGTTCATTTAACCAGAAAAAAAAAGTGGAGTTTTACTATTTTTAATAGCTCAAATTTAAGTCATTTTAATATTTTCGAAAATTTGGGCAAGCAATTAATACAATACGAATTCATCATGTATATTTAGTATTCATGTAAAAGGGGTATTACAATGACTTTATAAGAATTCCATGGGATTTTGCAATTATTTTGAATAACTATGATTTTTTTTTTTTTTTTTTGCATTGATTTGGTGTAAGATAACAAAAACAAACATATATAGTCGCACCTAATGAGAGTGTACCTAACACACTTTAAAAATAAAGGGTGGGGGGTTTTGTGCCCATTTTTAATAACTCAAGGGGATTTGGTACTAATTCGTTAACTCATGGGGGTGTTATGCATTTAACTCCATTCTAAAAGTACAGATTAGTTATGAAAGATTTATCTAACGCGTCAATTAGACACTTGTATGAATGATAAAACTTTGGATAACAATTAGAAATAGAATATTACATGCAACATGCGTATCACTTCATTTAAGTAGAGATGAGTCTAGTATGAAATTAAGACCAAGGCAAACAAATGGCCGATATTTGTGGAAACAGGATAAATTCAAAATCTGCTTTCATTTTCTTCAGGACTAAAAATAGTACAGACTATATTTTGCATTCTAATCATAGTAATAACTTCTCCATTTGAACCATAAAATCCACTTACATGGGAAATAATAGGGTTCGTAAATGACAGGAGCAAGCAAAATAAAGACCACCCCCCAAAAAAAAAAAGATTTTTTCAAGCAACTCAATTGTCAAGAAACTAAAGCATAATCGAAAAAATTAGATGGCTTCATGTTATGGTGATATTAAATTTAGACTCACGTTCCACCAACTCCTCCAATGACTTCAGAGCTGACAGGATGAAATGGAAGCTCACACATCCCAACCTAATAATCAAATAAAATGTAAGTGACAGATTATTGTAAGAAGCGCTGAAGCTGAAGAATAATTGCAGATGCATGCATCTCTGTGTATGGTCGTATCATTTAAACAAGACAAATACAAGCTTGCAAACAGATAGTAACATACACATCCTGTATCTTGGGCCCATGCACTGAGACTTCAGAATAAGCAAGGGATGCTGTTAATAAGCAGCGTCGAAGTAATTTATGGAAATTAAAAACATATTATATTAACTGGTCTTTGGACTCGTTCGACGGATATATCTTAGCAGACTCTTGAGTCAGAAACAGAATTGTGATGTTGGCAAGCCCAAAAAAGAACGAAACACAGAATATTTGATGTTAACACAACCTTTTATGATGTATGTAAGAAAATTTATACCTACATTTAGAGAGCAAGCACTTCTAAGAGCATATAGCACAGATGAGTTCGACCGATCATATGTACAGACTATGCATGATTGTTGACAACCTATTGTTCGCAACAAATACCTTAGCTCCACTCTGAGCTGAAAATCGCCCGGCACGAACCCCACCACTTCCTGCTCCTATGACAAATAAATCAAAGTCATAGCGGTTTTCGTCAGCTTTGGGCATCTCCGCCTCCCCATCAATAAGCATCTTTCTTGCCATTACTATTACAATCCTGCAAATGAAAACAAGAAATTCTAAAAACAAAAGACGTTATGCATCAAGAAATTAAGCAGGAAAAACCGACTTCGTGATCAGCAGCAATTTCTACATAATCACCCCAGTACTAATCTAAATTTTGACAGATACTCAGTAACAATAACAAACCAAAGCACCTATAGTTCCAAACAGTGAGAATATCATGAAAAAAATGATAGCTTTAAACGATCATCCCTAAACTAAAACTCATTTCATCGAACAAGTGATTAAAGTTGAACAAAATCGAAACTTTACGCTAAAAGAAAGAAGAGCTACTAGGAAAATTTACGTTTTGGTATGTGGGTTTCTTTGGTGATTGTGAGTCGTCGGAGACACTTTAAAAAGGGCAAACAATCGTGAAGAAAAGGAAGGATATGTGTTACCAGTAGGTGGATTGGACAGTAGGGTTTGGAAAATGGAAAATGAAGAGCAAACAGGCGGCTGAGGTAGCTGGTCGATCGATGAGTAACAGAGATGGACACGACGATTCAATTCGATTCCAAGTTTCCAACGAATCCGATCCTTTTCGTGTAAAAGTACTATTCTTTCGAGATTGCTTCTGACTAAGACTGGGTATTTATACACACTTTGACTGTTAAGTAGGGAAATGCAATTTGTCAACAACCACCACCATTTCTCCATTCTTCATTAAAAAAATTAGTTTTACTAACTTTAGTTATTGAGACGTACTACTAGTTTTGGATTTTTAATTCTTTCATTTCGATACTTTTAGTGTGATTGGTAGCAGAAACTGTCCTTACCAGATCTGCATTTTTTGCAGAATTTGTTGCAAATTGAAATGTCAAAGGGGGGCTGAAATTCATATTTGTGGGGAATGAAGGATTTGTAAATGCACTCCGATCATTTTCGCTGGTTGAGAATTCTGTAATTGAAGGTTCCGTTTTTCTACCAGTCATCACGAAAATTCATCAAATTCAAATTCGCACAAGCCTACTTGATGCAGCAAATCCAAATGCTATAATGTGCAAATCCAGATGCTATAATTGTTAGACTGGACTTGCATAAAACTCAGAGTCACTAGTCTTGAACAATTCAAATCCGCACAATCCTACTTGATGTAGCAAATCCAAATGCTATAATGTGCAAAGACCAAATTTTTTTTGGCAATCCGCTATATTTAGTAACATTGGAGGAAGTTAATGCTTGTCGATTGAAGTGTAGTCGGATTTTGACGAGTTCCTGAAGAGTGTGTAAAATAAAACAAAAAACCATGCCAAGACTTTAATAGGTCGGATATTTAGAATAGAGGTGGATCGGATTCCGGTGAGTAACAGAGTAACACAGGTGGATTGCTATAAGTTACTCCTGTTTCAATTATTTTAGTTGTCATGATATTTAGAATTTTTGCAAATGGAATGAAAATTTGGGAATAAATAGTAAGTGACGTAATATATATCATCAAAGAGCAATTACAAATGAAACCCGAGATAGTCAATGTATTTGAATCATTATTCATTAGTCATCCATGAAGATTATATTGACGTAATATATATCATCAAAGAGCAATTACTAATTATAGTTATTAATTACACACTTAGCAGTTAACAATAACAAGAAAATGAATTAAAAATTACAAAAAAACAAGTGTACAAAGGAGATCCGGTCTATACGGTTCAAAACCGGATCCGAACCGTACTAAGCGGTTCGGTTCCGGTCTGGACCGGATACCTACCGGACCGGTTTACGGTCCATGCATTTTCATGAATCCGGTTCCGGGCCGGTTATGGACCGGCGAACAACCCTAATAGTTGGTAAGACTCTTCTGTGGTCAGGCAGGCTTCGCCGCTTGACAACATGATTATACACCAACAACCCTAATAGTTGGTAAGACTCTTCTGCGGTCAGGCAGGCTTCGCCGCTTGACAACATGATTATACACCATTAGATCTTTGATCTAGCAGTTCATATCAAATCGTCAAACACGGTATGTTTATGTTAGGAATATCTGTTAGTATTTTGATCACTCATCACATGTTCTTATCTTAGCCAGAAAGGTGATTAAGTACTCTTGGTTCACTTGAACATTGTAAAAGAGGAAATCACTGAGTATGATTAGTCTAGTAAATCTTGTATTATAATTATAGATCTCTGAGTGTAATTTTTATTTCCAGAAGACCATGAAGATCAATCCTAGCAATGGAGCTTTTCTGAAGATTAGAAGACTGAAGATTGCACAAGATTTATGAAGATATAAGGTTTAGTCTAACTCAGAAAGACTATGTCCTTAATCCTTTCTTAAGTGTATTTACTTATTTTTGAAATATGATTCTGGACATATGACATCATGAGTATGGAGCATGCAAGCCATCAGAAAGGCTCATGTATCCGTTGAAGACTACAGGACAAGAAATAGTACAAATGCATTAATTGCATCGGCAGAAAAGCCGCTGAAGCACAGTCCTCTCTGAGACATGAGACAAGGACTTCTGAGTACTCATTTCAAGATAAGTATGGACTGAATTTGAATTGTGTCTAAGCTGAGAAACACACCTTAGAATGCTCTATATTGCAAACTTACCATCAAGCAAAGTATTCTCTCAAGTACTCTACTACCCTTTCTGAAAGCTTTCTGTTGCTCGAAGAATCACTAGTAGTTCTAAGTTGTCCTGAACCTTAACAAGAGATTGTTATTCGTAAAAGAGTTGAACTATCAGATACCCTTTCTGAAGCTCATTCTCCAGAACGGACATCAATTACTTAGGTCAGTAAAGAGCAGACTGCCATCCACTGAACAAGCATATTAAGTAGTCTTGTTCTATTAGGCTCTCTGAAAACATAACTGAAAAGTTATACGAGAAGCCTCTCTGACAAACCTTATAACCAACACCATCAAGGCGTGGAGTAGAGGAAGTACTTGATTTGGGAAATCAAGGAATAACTCCAAGGTTATCTGAGTAGAGGAAGTACTTAGCTCTAGGAGCTGGGGAATAACTCAGGGGGAACATTTGGTTGGGAACCATTTGTTTAGGAATCTTAGAATAAGATTATTGTAAGGTGAACTCAATTATATGTTCTAGTGAATTCTAGGTCTCAGAAAGACCGAAGTGGATTAGTTGGAGGATTACGCCACCTCCGGATACCACTATACTTGCTGTGTCATTTACCTTTCTGTATTTACATTTCAGCAAAGCACACACACATACTTATTGTTTCTGCACTTACCTATCTTAAAGTCTTCCGCGCACTGAATTTAAGTATCAGAAATCCACCCCCAGGTTTCTGAGAAACTGTGTTTATCGACAAAAGTTTTAAAAGACTATTCACCCCCTCTCTAGTCTTTTACTTTGCCGTTATCTGGACCAACAGTTTATCGCCCTATTGCCTAGTGATCGCCGTTTCACTCCATAAATATTTAAATTAAAAATATCTAAAAGAGTAAAAATAATATTTTATAGAATAAAGTAAAAATAATATTTTATAGAATTACCTTTTTTTTTTTAATTTCAATAGTTTTACATTCAATGAAAATAAACGTGTCAATTTATAAATTGTCAAGTAGGGCGGAATCACCATCACCATAGAAATGGAAAATGATTTATGTGATTTTGGTATTCAAAAGGTAATGGACTTGAAAGGACAAGTCATGGTGCTAAGTAATTGAAGATACAAAGATTTTATAAGAATTAACAAGTTGGTATACAGTGGGAAGGTATTTATACCATCAAGAATGTGCATCATTGTCTCGTAGTAACTTGTATACACTGTACAAGAATAACGAGAACGGTACATTAGAACGATCTCCTTTCTTACTACTACGCATCTAAGTTCCCGTTGTTACATCAAGGAAACACCAGTTAACATGGTATCTCCCTCTCAAGAAATCGGATAGTAATTGGTATGATGAGACCTACAGAGACTTGTCAAGTTAGCAAGCACAGTTGAACACAGCGTTATTAAAGCACTTTGTCTTGTTCTTTATCTTCCTAACACCGGCTTGTGATTGTTTTTCACAAGCAATTGAAGACAAGGCATCAACTTGAGTTTTGTCCATGATATCGATCTTCGGGGCTTCAAGGATAGTCTTCTGAGTGGACAACGCCCACTGCATCGCCCATATAGAAAGTGGCCTCATGTATACTAGAGACCGGAAGTGACCATCAGTTGTCCAACCTTCAGGGGTTTGAAATGCATATCTGCACAGGCAAAGATACAAATCCAGTTACACAAGTAAAGTAGCACAACTTGAACTAATCTCCAACGAGTACAAAAATCCACACCCTCACTGAATGGTTTGTGTTTGCAAATGCTTTTCTCAAGTGCTCATCTGTTTTTTCTAACTTGAAAGCATTTTTTGCTGATTGATTTTCTTGCTTTTTACGTTTGATCAGTTGAACTGTTGTAAGCTGATTTGGCGCTTAAAGCATAAAAAATCACTTTCTTAAGTGTGAATACTAAAAGCCTCTTATGGTCAAAAGCATGTTTTCTCAACTTAAACAAAAGCAAGAGAATAATGATTTGAAGTAGCATTTGCAAACACAGCCAAAAGCTTGCACAAAAGTAACGTAAAACAATTTAACTGACAAAGGGCATGGAAGTGACATACCCGAATCCCTCCTCCGACCAGCCAGCAAGGAATATACCTTCTGCGGTGGTAAAGGCTTCCTGCTCCATGCCCGCATGAATCATTGTAGCAGCTACAGAATAAGTTACCCCAGTCCATATTTCACGAGACTGCATGCATGTCTCGTCAACTTTACCATTAGGATGCATGCCATTTACTGCACCCATCCTACCCCCACGAACTTTCATAACATTAAAGTCATAGACTTTCTGAAGTGAACTTAGAATCTTGGACTCATCGAAAAGGTCAGGCAAGCCTGACGATGCCGTGTACCATTGTCCTGCCAATTGATCCGCTTGAATTGATTTACTGTTAGCACTAGACCCACTATCATAATTAAAATAAGAACCGTTCCACAGTTTTTCTTCAAACACGGCTTTAGCCGTAATAAACTTCTTTTTGCATTTCTCAGCAAATGGTTCGTCGCCTAGCTGGATGGCCATCGCTGCAGCAGCTTGAAGTGCAGCAAGCCACAATGAACCGCAATAGGCACTTATGCCATGAACAGTCCAGGCATCGTAAGTTTGATCTGGGAACCCATCATTTTCAATCAAACCATCATTGTCCCGATCAAACTGGTCCATGTACTCAATTGCAGCACAAACAGAAGGCCAAACATCTGCCCCAAAAGAAAAATCTCGTGTTGCAGCGAAATCTCTGTAAACTTGAAGAACAAACTTTGGATTCAGATCTTTCCATCTGCTCGTATCATGTATGTTATATGCATTCATTTCGTGCCAGGGATCGTGTGTTCCAAGATCATGAGGGACAGCACCTTTCACCTTGCGAGTGCCCCAATTACCCTCCGCTAGAAATTTTACTTTTCTAGTATCCTCGGACAATACTGCTTTCGCAAAATCACGTTGAATGCTGAGCTCAATTTTGGGAAACAGTTCCAGAAGTGCAAAGGATGCATAGAAATGCACATCATATGTGCACCACATTATGTATTCTACACCTTCCAGGTAAAGAAATCTACCTACATCCTCAATGTCATCCGTAAAGTCTATCAATTTACTATAGGGAGTTGAATAGTTCGCTTCACCAACCCCAGTGGTGCTCAAGTCTTCTTCACCAATTCCTAATAAATGTGGCGTGTATGCAGATGAAGCGAGGCCATTTGATGCTGCCCTTTGTACAGCTGGAGCTGATTTATGAACTATCCTTTGATCAGATCTTTTGGTTTTCTTCTTGTCCGTGACTACTGCAATACCACTTGATTCCTCAGCCGGTATGCTGGAGTCTGTAGAAAAAGATGGAAAAGAATGATTAGATGCAATAAGAAAAGGGGGAAAAGAAAAGCCAACTAAAAGACAAACTAGAAACAATAGTTGATAAAAATGATTAAGAAATAATGTGCAGTTGATAGAAAGTGATTGAGAAATAAAGGCTTAAAAAAGAGAGAATCTTTTGTTCTAGTACAACTAGGTTCCATGAATTAGGGTTGCTGGTTCTTTTACAGCTCTGCATCATTTGTTTCCATATTATCTACCTATAGATGCATATACTACAGCCTATAATTCCGTCGGTGTTTCAACTTCTACTGAATTAAGTTAAGAAAGTGACACTTATGAGAGCTTCGTACCGATCCAAACTGTTCCCCCAGCAACCAGAAAATAGAGCTCATTGAAAAGGGTAAACTTGTACCTGCAAAGCAGTGTGTTTCCAAATTATATGATTTACAAATAACAATATAACTTTACATCACTTCAAACAAGCAAGCATTAATAATCTGCCACAGGAAACAGTAAAGAAGTGCAGGCGTGTGTTAATTTCTCTACTTGGAGAAAAGTTGAAACAATAATGTGTCAGGAAGGGAGAAAAAGGGGGTTTGATTTGTAAAAAGAAAGAATGTGAGATTAATTGGAGAAGTAAGCTTTATAAAAATAAAATGAGGAAATTTTCAAAACCAGATTTAAAAAAAAAAAAAAAAAGAAATACAATATATGTCTGAAGGAGGAAAAAAGCATAGTAAAGATTTACAAAACCAAGATAACTTGATCAATGAAATTATCAACACAAGCAAATAACTGCTACTGAATGCACATTTCCATGAGGACTAACCATTCAGGAAGTCGATCATCTTTAAGTATTGGATTCTGCCATTTTTCAATTTCTTCCTCCCAAAGCCTATATTCTGTATAGATTCAGAATGCGAGCAATAACTAAGCTGACACAATATGTACTAATTAAGATAATAAGAATTCATAGGCAGGTCAAATATGCAACGAGATACTGTTCACATGGGAAACTCACTGGTAAGTGCATCGTGCACCATGTCTTTGGCCGCTGTCTGAGAAGTGCCATAGAATTTGGTGTACCTCCTGAGAGCCAACGCAAAAGAGAAACATAACAATGTGAAAATGTAGTAGAATTTCGCAAAACCAAATTGAGAAAGTTGTTAGATTCTCTCAATTGTGTAAACCTTTTAATAACAGCACCGGCATGCAAGTTGCATAACATAAAATTATATCCTAAGTTATTTTTTAAAAAAGGGTGAACACGTGACATGATGATTTTCTTCACTTACCTATGGTATGACTTTCCCTTGCAAAATTTAACTTTAGGAGCTGTCCAAGAAACAGCAAATGCGATAGTGCATTTTCCATGAGGTTCAACCCACGTCGAAGCAGAAACTGCAGCACAAAGCGTTTCCCCCGGAGATGATGGCATGCTAGGCCCCTTATTGAAATTTTCCCGATCAAATTCCCCGTCCTGAAGATTCAGAATTGAACAATAAGGCGTATAATTATGTCCACCTGGCCAAGAGCAGAGCAAACAACGAGATCCCCCCCCCCCCCCCCCTTCCCCCCAAAACAAACATATTCATAACATCAACTTGAGGTCATAGTGATATATACTCTCCCATGTGATGCAGGCATTGTTATGTTAATGCCCATAAATCAAATGGAAATTCATATGTACAAATGTTAAGACTCCACATGCATCGGAAGGCACTAATGATCTGAACATCGTTTAAAAGCTGATGTACTATAACTTAATGCCTTTTGCATCTGGAGATCAAGTCCGATTCCTTGAAGATAATTAGCATCCTTATGAGAAATGAGAAATGCTCATCCACTCAAGTCTTTCTTTGGTCTCTCAGATGACAAGAAATGTCATTGCAAATGTGACTTCGAAGAAAGTCATCAAATTAACATCATTCTAAACGGATGCAGAGGTGAACTCCAGCAAATGATGTAACTAGGCCTCTCATTTCTAGCAGTTGGGGTCAAGCTTAAACACAGAGCACATACCATGTCAGGCTCGGCATACAAGTCAAAAAGATAATAAAAAGATAAAGCTCTGCACGAAACAAGAGCAACATAAAAGGAAAATATAGTAGATATATCTACTCAGACAGGATGTTCACCTGCACCAGTTTACCCCACATATCTTTTGCAGTTATGATGCTTCCTTCAGTCAGGCCAAAGCAAGGCAAAACTGATACATTCACATTCTGAGTTTCACATGCAGCAATGGCATAAGTCGCAGGAGGGTTGCCTTTTGCTGTCCTGCAAGCAATAAAGTTAACTTGAGGAACATCACTCTCGATTCATGAGGCACAATCATCCCACAGACAAATCAAACTCATATAAAATTTGTAAGTATTCTCTTGTTCACTGGCAGTTTGTGAAGGGGGGGTTTGAAAAACAAAAGGGCAGGACATGTTTTTTAGTCAAGGCATGCAGGACGATAAGATACAGACCCATTTCACAGTTAAGTATCAAAACTAAGGTAGATCAAACAGAGGTAAGAAATAGTTGAGGATTAGCTTCATCACAGAAAGTTGAATCGCATTAAAAGAACATATGTGCAAGTTCGATATTACTCTACTTGTATATACTCTGCATAGTAGGGACTTCATAAAACCATAATGCAGCCATGAGCCAAGATCCAGTGAATACAAATTCCAACTAGAAATAAAGGGTAATTTAAAAAATATCAATGTATCATCACAACAGAACCTAAATTTGTCAATCAGACTGAGAAACTTCTTAAATTACTTTTATTAATTTTTACATATACAAAGACGATCTGACATCTACTTCCAGCTGGAGAGGTAAACCAAAGCAGTCAAGTGAAACTGTCGTGTTAATGTTTCTCTCGGAAAGCAACTTTTAGCCATAAATCACGTTTAACGTATACCATGTGCTATATCTTCCACATTATAAGCTTTTAGCAGCCATTAGGTGCATTAGACACTAAGCTAGAATTACAAGTCCTGCCCCACAATGTACGATAACTGACTACAATGATTCGCGTATCAACCATTCTACTGGATTCAATGATTTCTTAAAGATGCAAACAAAATTATAAGCTAAACTTTTTTTGCTTCTCCCTTACTAGCATGGAGACAACCAAAAGCAAATATGCAAACCAACCGTAATAATTAGCAATAGAGTTTAATGACTTGCTTGTGATGTAGCAGCACTCCTGAAACTCCATCTTCACCACTGCAATAGCAATTTAGAGACAGCGAAACAGAATGTCATAATCACATCAGAGTATAATACTAGAGTAAGAAAAAAGATTGCTCATATGAAGAAAATTTACATGAATGGCTCATTAACATGATCCCCAGACAGATGAGAAACACCTCCAATAGAATTCTGTATCAAAGGAACAAAATTTTTTTACTATAACAGCACTCGTCGTCATTGGCAGTGAAAGAATAACTGCAGCGATCAGAAGTAAAAAACTCACCGCCCATGTGAAAAGAAGGCTGACTTTTGCCCTCTCTTTTCCTGTATTCATCAACTGCAATAGATTTCTAAAAAAATGTCAAACCAAATAATACAATGTACCCAATGATTAAGAGAAAACTAAAAGATAATATTTCAAGAAAACACACACACTGGAGATGTCTACAGAAAGCTTATTGGTGATAAGACCCACCAAAAGCTGTATGCAGGTCATTTTAAGACAAATAAACAGTCAAGTATCAATGAACTACATATTAAATTACTCAGCTGTCATACTAAATTTGAACATAAACCATTTACAGAAAGCCTTGATAAACCTAAGCAATGAGTATGGGATAATGGTAATGGATTGAAAAGTGGGCCCATATGAACCGGCTCTCAAATGAGAATGTGAAGCAACGCAACTATATTTCACTCCGGGAGCAACTTTACTTACAGTGTAAACAAAAACAGTTGCTGGAAGACTGCTCTCTTGATAATTATGTGGTATAAATGGTGATATTTGCCTACAGGAGATCTTTAGTTCTGGGTCTGGTTCACCTGCGGGAATAAGGAGCAAGAATAAGATTTAGAAAAATTGATACACCCATCAGATGGAAAAGAGTCCAGGTAGTAATTTACCATCATATATGGTCCATGCTCTAGGAAATAAAGCATGATATGTTGAATGCTGACCACTCAAGTTCCATCCCCATGATGATATGCCTTGATCGCTAGACTTCCTATGGGCAAAAGGTCCAAATAAGATATGGATGTACCAAAAATCATAAATGTCTGCATAGTTGCAGTCATCAATTATAAGCTCACATCAAAACTTTGCTCCACACACTATGGAAAATAAAGTGGTAACGGCAAATCAGTGAGATAGATGCATTCGCATATGAATTCTACAATACGGAGAAAGGTTATGGCTAGTTAAGATGCCAATTTAATTACCCTAAACCTTCATGTTGGCCGGGAGATAGAACAGATGCATACTTCTTGTTCCCACCATCTCGAGAAATGAATATCTGCATAACCAAGAGTAATTAAACAGTTGTAGTTTATAGAATATGAACAATAGAGATGGGCTCACTTTAAATATTGCACTGTGGTCGACAAGTTATACGAGTTTTCATTTTCATACCGATGAACATGCAGCTTTCTTTTGAGCTAAGGAAATTAAATGGGAAAGAGGCTGATTAATAACCCCTCATAGGTAAATGAAGTGAAAGGCCCCAGTTTTGGGTGGGCAAAGCAACTTACTAGGTTTCAGGCAGAGAAAAGTAGGAGTGGGGGCCTTGGCTTGAAGCACAACATAACTACGAGAGCCATTCAATTCACGGAGGCCCACAACCATTTTCGGGCACAGCCGATTGGTCAGGCAACAAATAGTTATTTAGATTCTTATTTCTTAAACTAGACCCAATTATGTTTTCTAGAATAATTATCACTTTAGAGTTTAGATACTTGACAATAAGTCAACAAGGAGAAACATTTTTGAGAAAGCAGCCGCCCGGGGGGGGGGGGTGGGGGGGGTTCTTCTTTATTTCTTACATGCAGGGAAACTTATTGCTCTATATATACAAATCAACAACACATTCATCGATTCTTGGTAAATCAGAACCCAGAAGATATGATCAATCTAGGGGACTCACCGAGAATTGATTGGCCATCATAGGAGAAGTCTCGCATGTACCAGGAAGTATTTGGAATTGCCTGAACTCTCCTCGGAAACCCCTTGTTATGCTACCACTCCTATGATGTAAATGAAACAGCCAGCAATAGATCAAACAAACTGAAGATGGAGAACACATAGTAAATTCGGTATGATTAACTAACACTTACCCCATCCCACCAAGCGGAACTCCCAATGAAGCAGAAGGTTTGCAACTCATCCGGGTGAAAGGGTCTATTGGTGCTTTCTGTACAGAATAGAATAAGTTGAATGTGAACTATTTTAAAGTCACTAACAAACATCTTCACTTAATTGCCTTTCCATCCACATGCCTGATATTTGACATTAGTACCACAGTCATACCACCGTAATGTGGTTAATACTAAAACGTAGAAAATACCATTTATGACCCATGAAGTGCGTAAAGGCATTACAAACTACCCTTTTGATGTTTACAGAGATACCTACGCAAGCTACATGTATGCTTCTCAACTTTGTAAGTACTTGTATACTCCAGAGTCCAGATGTTTTATTATACTATGCCTAACCTAGTGGATGTGCTCCGTTTCATAAGAGATTTTTCAATGAAGAGTGAGGAATATGATAGAAAGGATAGGCACTTTACCCTTCCCTGTGATGCCTCTTCCCGTACGTAATGCCACAGACGCAGTCCAAGTTGAATCTAAAATCAACAGTAAGTCTTAGAAATTGATGGAGAACGGGCAAATGTACATAATATATGCTTGTAATTACCATTTTTATGGCTTCCATAAATGTAATACTGAATTCCTTTAGTAAACTAGCATGACTATTCAACTTTCTTCTCCATGCTTGTTCAGGAGGAGCAGCACTATCATAATCAAACTGTCCACCACAAAACCACAAACAATCAAAATGGATGTCTCAATAGAGCACAATAATAAAGTAGATTCAATATGAATCAATTGCTGGAATATAATAACCACGCCAAATCCAAGAAAGTGAAACAAACTCAGAAAAAGTATAACATCTCAAATCTTCAATTATGATAGGAAAAAGCAAAAAAATCATAACAACATGGCAAAATTCAGCTACAGACAAGCAAAACTAATCTTACCAGCTGCAAAGTTGTTCGACTTATGTACTCTTCTGGTGGCCAAGAATTCTTTCTGCAATGAAATAGCTTCCCACCAACCATCTTTCCCTTCCCCCTTAATTTTTATGTATCTCTATGACTATAGAAAAGGAATCAAGATTGGATTTTTATGTGAAAAACACAGAAAAAAAACCCAATGCCTTATCATCCAAATTGCTATGTGCTAAATACCGAAAACTAAAACTAAAACCAAACAAGAAACCCAATAACTTAGCTTCGAATCATAACAAAACTCGAGTTTTAAGCCAACCCTTTGTATTTTTGCTAAGCTAGATTCTTTTCAAGACGATAAATCTGGAAATTCGACTTGAAGCTTCAATCTTGAATGCTCAAGAATAAAAAAGGTGAGTAGACAAAGTTGGGATCAAAATAAGGAGCCCAAAATTGGTACTTGGCTTGGTCTGAAATACAATGAGAAAGAGATACTGGTCTCTTGTACTTTCATGACTCATATGACTATGAGTGTATTTTTATCTTTTCCTTTTTCTATCATGTGATGATTATTTCTATTTTTTTTTATTTAGTAAATTCAATTTATTCCATCAAATTTACCACCTGGAAAAATGACGGATTGACAGGTGGTGGAATATAAGCTCCCATCATATCTACGCAACTTTGCTCCCTCCCAAGCTGCTCACCTTGCTTAGGATTCACCAACTTTGGTGTAAATTCGTGGAAAGTTACCGTTTTTCGACCCGAGCAAGTCTTTTAGGTTTAATTTTTTGGAACGAAAAAAAAAGATTTAATTTTCCATAATAAGAAAGTTTATAATATTGCATAAATGTAAATTGTGTGTCTATGCTAAAAAATTGGGTATAGATAATACTATGTTCTTTCTTCATTTGCAGAAAAGATAATTATTTTTCCAAAGATTTTACTAACTCAAATGCGCTTTTTTTAAAAAGCCAAAATTATTTTATCAAAGATCTTTAGATATCGTCTATTTTCATTTTGTTCCTAGAACTAGTACCAATAATTTGGCACATCTACTTGCCAAGGAGTGTGAGATTGATAGCTCTTGTTTGACTGTTTTACAATTTGCAAATTCTTGTGTAAGTTGATTCTTTCATCATATATGAATCCTTTTTCCAAAAATAAAAAACAGATTCTTGATATTTTATTTTATCTCGCTCAGTTAATTAGTAAAGGGTGGTATTAAAAAAGTTGCTTGGATTTAAGTGATATCCAATCCCAACAAATAATACATTACTCCGCATTCAATAATGTTTTAGAATGAGTGAGATGATTGAAGTCCAGAGACACAATTAGAGACACAATTAAGTGATGTGCGTATCCATCCACTTCCAATTCCTTCATTTCTCCTTATTGTAATTTGTCGAATCATCTCAATTACACACATTTCTAATTTTAGCATGTAATGAATTTTTATCTATTGACTTTGGCGAAGCTGTTTGGTATCTTTGAGTGTTATTAATTGATGGTATTTTATAAAAAAAAAATGTTCCGTTTATAATTAGTGATATTTAATACGAACGCTTATAAAGCGGACTCGAGTAGTAATGGTGGATGAAATGAAAGTTTATTTCCCTTAATATAAAAGGATGAGAGAAAAGGTGAAGTCATTGCTGCACATACAAGTTGCGACGCCAAGTAAACTCTTTTTGAAAATGTGCATTGAACATTCAACACCTTGCATAAGGATATTATTACCCTAAAAGATACTCCCTCCGTCCCGGAGAACTTCATACGTTAGAATTAGCGCGCAGTTTTATGCGAAAAGTTAAAGTAATGATAGAATATAAAAGAAGTGGGAAAAAGTGTACTTTTAATGGCAAATTGTGTAATTTGAGTGTAAAATTGAGATTGTTTATTATTTGTTGGGTGTGTGGTAGCTTTCTTTTTTAGTAATGTATGAAGTTCTGTGGGACGGCTAAAAATGGCAAATGTATGAAGTTTTGCGGGACGGAGGGAGTAGTATCTACACAAATATTACATGTTTAATTAATAATATGTAATATGTACATGAGCTTAAGGATCTGTTTAGCAAAACTAGCTGAAAAGCTAGCTGGTAGCTAGTAGCTGATTAACTAGCTGGTAGCTGGTTAGGTAGCTGATAAGCTAGCTGATTAACTAGCTGAGAAGCTATCTGATTTTAAATGTAGGTGTTTAGCAAATTAGCTGATAACCTAGCTGGTATTTTGTAAAATGACATAAAAAGACATTACTCTTATTTTTATTTTTTAAACCTTTCTCATCGTATTATTAGTCTATAGTTTTTTAAATAATAGTACATCACATTTTGTCCAATTATTCTAATATATATTCAATGTCCTTTACATCGCCACTTTAATAACATCATCAAAATTATCAGAAGTTAGAAAGAAATATTCGTTGACCATTTTAACTTAGTAATGAAAAAAATCAGTAATTGATGTGTACTACATGTATGCATTTTAAAGATATGCGGATGCAATAATCCTTATGCTAGTTGCAAACAAGTACACAAAATGTATAACAAAAGATCCAACAATATAATATATAAGTCGAGAATAATAAATAATAAAAACGGGTAGTTTTTTCTTCTTTTTTTTTCTAGTTTAGATCAGGGATATTTACGGAATGAAAAAGATAAGAAGGGGCTTCTTTTTAAAAAAAAGGGAAAATTACACTGGCTCTCCCTAATAAAGTGGCCCAAATCATCGAAGCCCCTAACCCACCTGGATATTAGGCTGGTGACATGGAAATAGTGGATTTGGCAGGAGAATGGGATTAGGGTAAAAATATAGGTAAAGGGAATAAACGTTTCACTTCACCCACCCTCACCCAGTTCGATGCCCACCCTGTTTTCTCCCAAATTGAATCCAAAAAAACCACCATAATCAACGTGAAAGTGTTAATTTTTTGTTGGTCTCTTCGTATCATCTCCAATCGCGCGTTGCTGGCTGCAAAATTCCCGTCTTTGGAGCGACAATACAGCAACAATGAGTAAGTAAAATTCGAACTTTTTGGCATCTGATGTTGTCCATGAACTGTTAGATGATAATTTTGGTGCTATTGTGAATGAAAATTTTGCCTATCGATGGAGCATAATTCTCGGAAAAACCCTAGATTTTTTTTCATGTCTGTTCGTTTATGTAAAACTGTTTTGATGGTAATGTTATGATGTGTTGTTTGTCTAGGTCGTGGTACGTACAACATAAGGATGCATTATGGGAAGGAGCAGTTTATGGTGGCCAACATTAATGCTGCCAGGTATACCTACTCTAAACTGTTGAAGGATGTTATGAATCAAGTGTTGGATGATGTCCCTTCCCAAAATACTTTGTTCTTTACTATGAAGTATGATATTGAGGGTAGTTTTGAACAATTTGAGGTGCTAAGTGATAGGGATGTCTGCCTGATGTTTGAGAAAAACCAAACAAACAAAGAAGTTGAACTTCATATAGAAACTGATGATGTAGCACCTTTGGCTATTGATACTGTTGCTATGTCTGGGAAAAAGGCTAGGAAATGGAGTGATGATGTTGATGGATTATATGAACCTCCACTTAAGTCACATAACACTGAACCACCACCTGAGAGAACAAGGCCTTTTAGGTATAGAAGGACCAAACAGACAGTGAGAAAATCAGTTCAGGATGATGTGCTTGTGGACTTGACTAATGACACAAGTAGTGATGATGATGTTGTGCATGAAACAATTAGAAAACCTGTTGGAGTTGTGCATGAAAATACCCCATCCCCTGTGCATGAAAATAACCCATCCCCTTTGCATGAAACTATCCCATCCCATGTGCATGAAACTACTGTGCCCAATGAGTCAATGAGAAAACCTGTTGATCTTGTGGATGAAAATTCCCCTCCTACCTCCACTAAAGCAAACTCTCCACCTGTTTCTCCATATGTTCCCCTCATGGTAGATGAGTATGAAAGTGAAAATGCAAACCCTGCCACTGAACATGCATTCAATATGAATGACATGTCATTTGAGGATCTCCTTTTTAGTAATCTCCATAATGGTGAGATTCCTCATACTGCAAACTCTCCCACTGATGATGTGATGGACCAAAATGCAAACCCTGCCACTGATGATGTTATAGTTGATGATTGGGTGGAATCACCAGTAAGAGATGAGGGACAGACTAGTGGAAGACTTGACAAGGGGAAGGGGAAAATGGATGCTTTTGAGACCCCTTATCTGGATGATGATTGTGAGGTTGAAGAACCTCCATTTGATTATTTGCATGACTCAGAGGATGAAGCAATTGGCTTTATCAGGTTTTAAAAGAACAAGGATTGTGGCAGTAGTGATAGTGATAGTGACACTGAAGATACTGATTACCAACCAAGAGTTGATGAAATTGAAGAACCTGCAGAAGAGATCAATAGTGATGATGATTATCACTATGAGGGTTCAGATGATGGAGATACAGGTGGAATGGAAGATGAGTTTGACATGGCAAATGATGCATGGGATAAAGAGTTTAAGGAAGGTGATTTGTTTGGAAACAAGAAAGAACTGCTGAGAAGGACCAAAGAGTATGCACTCAAGGTTGGTTTTCACATGAAGAGGAAGAAGAATGATTCAAATAGATATACAGTGTACTGTGCAGGAGCTGGGTGTAAATGGAGGCTTCATGCCTCAAGTTTAGATCAGAAATGCTTTGCAATCAAGACATATAATGGAGTCCATAGATGTCTAAGGCAAGTGAACAACAGGGAAGCTGATTCTAATTGGTTGTGTGATAAGATTATTGTGGAATTGAAGAAGAATCCAAACATGGAGGCAAAAGGTTTGGTAGAATGGGCTACAAAGGAGTTGGGAGTTACAGTCCCATATATGAGAATGTACAGGGCTAGACAGAAAGCTATGAATTTGCTAGGTGGTGATCCAGAACTTGCTTATAGTCTCATGCCCAAGTATGAACAAATGATCTTGAGGACTAATCCAGGTAGTACAGTGGGATTTCTGAAGACAACATACATAGATAGGCCCCCTCAGTTTAAGAGGTTCTTTGTTGGCATGGAAGCTTTGAAAACTGGTTTTCTGAATGGTTGTACTCCATTCTTGTTTTTTGATGGATGCCATCTTAAAGGCAAGTACACTGGTGTCATTTTGAGTTGTGTAGGAACAGATGCTGATGGAGGTAAGCTTTAATTATGTCTATATGTGTTTTTATTTTGTTATTTCTTGTTAGTAACTTAGATAACTTGAGATTTTGGTTTAAATGTGCAGGTATATTCCCAGTTGCATATGCTGTAACTGAAAGTGAGTGCAAGGAGAGTTGGGGATTTTTCATGCATTGTTTGAACCGCATGATAGGACCATTTAATGGGGATAAGCATTGGCATTTCATGGCTGACAGGCAAAAGGTATGATGTTTCTTATCTATTGCATTTTTCATTTATTATCTATCCAATTCAACACTTAATTATATGTGTTTGTGTGGTTTAAGGGATTGGTAGAGATTATAAAGGACCATGCACCTGAAGTTGTGAACAGAAAATGTGCTAAGCACATTTATGATAACTTCAAAGGCAAATGGCCAAGTGCTGACTTGAGAATACTTTTGGATGGCTGTGACAGCATATACTCCCTATGGGTTTAACAGAGCAGTGACTAAAATTCAGGAAGGTAAAGATAGCTTCTCCCTAATTCCAATGCTTGTATTTATATCAGAAATGAAGTGTTACCTTATTGCATTTGTCAGGTAACCTTGGTGCATTTGCATGGTTAATGAACATTGAAACTGCTTTGTGGGCAAGACATGCCTATGATCCATTCATTAAGATTGATCATTGTACAAACAACTGCAGTGAGTCTTTCAATGCTAGTATACAGGAACCTAAATAAATTAATTACAGATCAGTCCAACGGCTAGTATACAGGAACCTAAGAAAATTATATTACAGATCAGTCCAACGGCTAGTATACATCACAATTTTTATTACATATTGGTCCAACTACCAGATTAAATAGAAAAGGAGAAATCTAGTATTATCCACGTCATTTCCTCCGTGCCACCCTGGATATTTATGTTGACTTTTGGACCATCATGTTATTTCTTCATACAAATTGTCCTGTTATGTTATTGAAAATAAGTTAGGGACTACGATGTAATTGCAAAATTTATTAGGGGGTCTATATGTAATTCACCATAAAAAAAACTAACTTGGATAGCTTCTTCAGCTAGCTGATTTAAGAAAACTAGTGATAAACAGAGCCTAAATCTAAATATTGTGAGGTTTGTATAGCTAAATATCTGCAATGTTGATAATATATCAGATGTAATTTCGCAAACGTTGCATCCTAGGAATGGAGATATGTATATGTAATGGTGGTTATTGGTGGTATAAAAGGAAAGGAAGAGGGGAGTGGATTATTTGGTTACGTGTTAAATGATGAAATTAGCATTATGCTTTCCGTAAAGGTCTTCTACTTTTATGGTTGGCTCGTGGATCATCCAATTTTAATTATAGGTTTGATATTATTTGGATTAGAAGTAAGCCTCATTTTACTTGAGTCAACTAACAGAGGTTGTTTGGCATGCGATTTAAGCTAAATTCTTGGAAAAAGTAAAATTTTCTTAAAAAATAGGAAAGTCAAGGGTTTTTATGGTTTTTCGCGATTTTTGGATTTTAGTGGTCCAACTGGCCGAGTTTTTTAAGAACGGCCGAAACACACATTTTTCGTTATGCTTTTAATAGATTATGTTATGGTTTTAAGTTGTTAGCATTAAAAGTTTTCGTTACAGTTTTAATGTATTTTATTAATGTTTTAAGAGATGATGTGGTGATTTTATGGGTCAGTATTGTATGTTTCAATTATAATTGTATCCTTTTTTGTTAATTTTAAGAGGGGGTATGATGGTTTTTAAAGTGTTACATGATAGTTTTTAAGAAGGTTTTTTTATATAGTTTTAAGTGACAGTCTAATATCATTAAACCTCCACTAAACAAGTCTAAAAGTTTCAGAAATGCCATTAAAACATCAATAAACAAGCTTAAAATAAGCTACTTGAGACATATGTCATTATAATTTTGAAACATTCAGGCATTCACAAGTTTTAAAACATCTATTCTCATACAAAAAAAATTACAATAACGTTCATTCGGTATTTTTTTTATACAAATGCAAACTTAGTGGTTAAAAATAAACTTTTTTCGATTAAACTTGTTGGTGAACTTCGGGTCCCTGCCTTTTGTTGCTTGTGCTTGTTGCTTTAATAATGCAATGCCACATTTGAGAGATCTATCATCAACTCGATGTTATCGTCATCACCTGCTTAAAACATTTACTAATTGGTTTAAAACCATAACAACACTCAATAAAACCATTACATTGGTTCTTAAAACAAAAAAGAAACATGCAAAACACGCCAAATATAGTAAAGTTGATTATTAAAACCATATAAGTGTCTGTTAAAACTATAGCAATGACTATTAGAACTATAACAAATTAGAAATATGCAACACACGCTAAAACAGTAAAATCGATGCTTAAAACTATAGCAGTGCCTTGTAAAACTATAACAATGGCTGTTAAAACTATAACAAAGCATTTGAAAACAATCAAATCATAAATATTTCATCAGAAGCTAAAAAGTCTAATGTTACTGCTAAAAACTACAACAATATATTTTAAAACTATAATATATGCGATAAAACTAATCCATATAATATGTAAAGTTGGTGCCCTATCTCCAACCACATTCATTCTCAAGGCTAAGAAATTATGTGGAATTAGCACCCTTTAATTCTTTTTTTCAAAACCTTCCATTTTGGTGTTCAATTGAAAATTTCAATGCTTTATGCCTTTATTAACTTTCTATTCAAAAACAATGCAGGATGTTTACATTTCGGGCAAGTATATATAATAACATTTCTCATAATTTTTTGTTTCTTAAATTGTTCTCTATTTTCCGTCTTATATTTTGGTAAGCAGACATTTCACATTGCCATTTAATCTGCTGATCATTCATTATGGTTATTTTATATTTTTTGTTTCTTAATTTGTTCTCTATTTTTTGTCTTATAGTTTGTAATAATCAAACATTTTAATATATGGTTCGTTAAATTATTATTTTTATTATTAATATTACTATTATTACTATTATTATTATTATTATTATTATTATTTAATTGTTATCAATTGAGACGATACAATTAAAATGAAAAAAGTAAACTGAACATTTGAACAAACGCATCTCGGAACAATAATTCTTAAATATATTCAAATGATTCTTTATTTTAGGAGTCGATCACGCTCAAATTTCCTCAGACTAAGGAATGGATTCATTGATATCTTTATGTTTCTTGCATAATAAAGAATCAAATCATTAAATTCTAATTATCATTAGTTGTTACTATGTTTAACCCGACCTATAATCACCTATAAAAATGGATTTGGCATCACTAAAATTCTGCACATCACAAATTTTAATTATTCTGAAATTAAAGAGAACCATGCAGACAACAGTACAAGAAAGTTTCAGAACTCCATTCGGATTCAAGGTCCGTAGAGTCGTGTTTAACAATGTAGCTTTCATTGCTCGATTCATTCATTTAGCCCCGATGTTGAATTGCACATCATGTTTATGATGGTCATTAGCGGTTCCACGCCAAATGTCACCCTTTGGTATGAGTTTTAAAATTATCAAATGTGATACATTCATTTTAAATTGTTTATTAATTCAATTTTATTTAAATATAAACAGGAATTGCTTTCAAATGATGTATCAAAAGTACATTTTAAACTATGTTTGGATGCGCATGGCTGTTCCGAAACGCTACCTTCTGGTATTACAATTAATTATGATCTTCGTATATCATTATACAATACATTATATTTTTTTTCAGTATTCCCTAATGATATGTTATTTGTACTCCATCTAATTTTCAGATTGATACACTCACACCCTTACACCACATGCTGATGTCAATTGTTGATGAAGGTCACACATATTTTGATTATTCATCTACCATCCTAAAGTTAATAACTAACAATGATCAGCTGAGAGAAGAAGGTGTTAGAGAGATTTTTTTTTTCCATTTTGATAGGAGTTGATGGCAAAGGAGTCCTCGAAAATTTTCGTTACAAGTTATACTTCAGAATTGGTGTGTTGAATAACAATATGCTTCATGCTAAGTTCAATGTTGATCGATATTGCAAAGAACACACAATCCCTGAACCAGGATTCAAAGTTGGTTTTCAGGTTTTAGTTTCCCGTTTGATTTGAATTTGAATGTTGAAGTATGTGGGGTTGTGAGTTTGAAAGCCAAAACTAATTAAGTCCAATTTGTTTTGCAAAATTGTAGAATGTTTAATTGGTTTTAGGTTTATAAGGTAGGAAAATACCATGTATACCCTCATGAAGAAATAATTAATTTATAAAGCTTATAAAGTACAAAACGACACGGTTAAAATAGTTTATTCTCATGACATATAATTTAATATAATCTTATTGTTGATGGCTAAAACCTCTAACACTAACTAACTAAACTATTACAAATAACCTAGTCTATGACTCGCCTCTGACTTTGAGGTCCGACGTAGCGCTGGACCGAGCTTGTGTACCTGAAAGGACTAAGTGGGAGGGGGGGGGGGTTAGAATGGGTTACCCGGATTGCCTATGTCAATCCGGTAAGAGACTTTACTCAAGAGAGAGTTGGAAGCTCTCAATGTAATAGTTATGAGGGATTATGATAATACTTGGGGATTCTTCCCTTGATCTTGCTTACCTTAAGGTCATGGACCTTGTACTATATTTATAGTTATCACATGCTTATGAGTTGGCTCACAAGATGATGCCAAGTGTACATTTCAGATTTGGACACCAATGCTACCTTTGGCCCATGGCCCATTAGTGAACAGTAATCCAATACTAATCAATGGGCCTGGGAGGGTAGTTTGGCCCTTTCCCCTACTTGAGTACTGTTCCGCCTGTTGGGTCCGTGTTGGTCCCTCAGACAGATCCGTCTGCTTGGTTGATCTGCCCTTGGGTAACTCTGGATGTCCGAGCCAAGAGTCTCACGGAAGTATCTCAGTAGTTCTGTTATACGTTTGGTCTTAATGTGTTGGTGGCGTCCGAGATTCTCTCATCCGGTTCGTTTGGCATCTCTGTACTGACGTAGACAGGATTAGAAGTCCTTTTCCCAGCTAGCTCGGACTAGCTATGAGGGTGTAGCGACTTTAGCGTACTGGTTGATTCACTTTGGCCGGACCATGTGAGGTCGGACCAGTACTGAATTGGCTAATTAAGCCGTGATGCGCTTTAGGACACGCTCTATGGCGCCCTTAACGGATTGGACACATGTCCGTAACAACACTTATATTCAATATATTCATTGCGTAAGTCTCCTAAATGGTTGTTTTTATACCGTAACTAAAATGATCGACACAAATGTTTATAGTAAAAAATGTTAGAGATTTTTACGAGTAAAATCCATTTTTGGTACTGCAGTGTGAGACATTTTCCAATTTGGGTAATCTAGAGTGGTCATGTCCAATTGAGATAATAAATATCAATGACCAATTACAATTAAGGATAATTGTAAATAAGTAGGCGGGCGTGTCAATCGGTCCAAATTACAATTATCATGATCCCCCAATTTCACGTGAATTAATCATTTGAAAGTCGATTGAGACAAAAATGATAAAAAAAAAACGAACGAAAAAGAATATGACAAGAAAAATTTGACGAGTGTGAGTGGGACGAAGTCCTTGATGTCTTGCGAACGACCGATTTTTCATGTATATCTTCCGGCATTTGAAATTCGCTAGCGCGTGAATGACACATCCCACATTCTAAATGCAATTAGTACCTTAATTGTAAATAGTCATTGATATTTAGTACCTCAATTGGACACGACCCCTCTAAAGTACTAAAATTGGAAATGTCTCACACTGTAGTACCAAAAATGTATTTTACCTAGATTTTTACTAATAACACTGGTGCTACACGTACACAAGTAAAACATTAATACAAACTTGCGAGACACCGTATCTCCGAGAGACCAATTCAACATCACATATTTACGTTCAAACATCATATATTTAACCTTAAACATCGTGTGTATAATAAAACTGCATTATACTTACATTGTATTCATTAGTTTTTAACATGTGATGTTTGTAGCTACGCATGCGATGTTTGATTTGGTCTCTCCGAGAAACAGTCTCTCGCAAAAGTTACTCATTAATATATACAAACTATTTTCTAAAAAAATAAATAAAATATTTGGTGGAGTTTAATTTAAATTCCGTAGCAGCAGAACCGAGAGGGACCAAGTCAATAAGGTCCCTCTCGGAAGAAAACAGAGGGACGAATGTTAGTAGAGAACTGGGGATGTGAGGAGGCACGATCGGATTAGATATAGAGGCGGTGCCAGTATGAGGCTTGTGAGCAGCAAGAAGGAGGCAGTTGTAAATTTCGATTAGGGTTTATAGGATTGGTTGTCTACTTTAAAAGAGTTATCTATTTTTAAAATAGACTTGTGCATTTTCATTTGGTACTCAATTTTAGTATAATTGTAAATTAGTTTTGTTTACCTCTTTAATTGATCAGGAACATGTGGTGTACGACTCTTCATGACGGATATCCGACATAAAATGTTCATTTATAAAATAGGGTGATTTTCATTTGACACCCTTTTAAGATGGTCACTCAACGTTTAGGTCCCTAATGTTTTAAATATTACATCGAAGGACAAAATGTACTTACGAAATAAAAATAATTACAATCAAGGACAACAGTCAACCCTCATCATTGATGTTACAGTTTTACCATTTAATTTCTCCTTTTGTTTTATATTTAATATTTCATCTTATTACAATCAACCCCACAACTTTATAATTTAGATATATAAATCACCAATTTTTTTTTTTTTTTGCTTCATATTTTTAACTTTCTTCATCCTTAACTAAACCTTAAAATAAAATATTTAAATTTATCGTTAAAATAGAAAACTATAGATTCTATGGAAGCTCCAATTTTGGAGCTTCCTGGAGCTCGATTACCTGAGCTCCAATGAAAATCTATGGAAGCTCCTTATTAATTAAAAAAAATAGTTTAATAAAGAATGAAGGAAAATACGAGTTAGATAGGATAAAGTTTCATGGTTTAATTAATATATTTTAAAAGTTCTGAGTCAAATGTAAGTAAATGAAACTTGCATTTCAAATTAAAGTAAATGGTTTAATTAAGAAAAACTGGTGTAAATATAACTTTACAACAAAAGTCAACCAAAAACAAAACAATTGTCCTTCAATGTAATATTTCAAACATTAGCTAAACGTTTAGTGACCATCTTAAAAGAGTGATACATGAAAATTTTCCAATTAAAATATTGTTAGTATCGTTTATAACATCATAATTATACTTAATATTTCAACTAAAAATGCGTGTAAACCCCAACGTATGAAGTTTTTTGTTGGGCGAGGATTATCCTGCTTGGGCGTGCTAGATTCAAAACCTTTAGGAATTTCTCCATTAAACTAAATGACGAGCTAAACAAAATTAAAGAAAATATTTGAAATAGAAAAAAAAAACTTAAAATGTAGTGGGCACATAGAGCAAGATGTATTGGTATGTAGTGGTTGCTAAATATCACTACTTGGGACATATTTAACTGGGATACGAGAGGAATACTCTTTATTTATAATTCATAAATGACGGAGGTTAATGCGAAAAATTGAAGAGTTGAAGTTTATATTGCATTGTTGGTATAAGGAAGAATAACCATGAGTCACGTGTTTGTTCTCTATCAGCACGTAAATTAGATGGGTTATTGTTGTCATTGGCGAAATGTGCCTAAAGTAGCTTTCGACTTAGTAAATAATATACATGTCTCTAAGTTGATGACGTATATGAGTTTCATTATAAATTAAATTTTCAGAAAGAATTCTCACTAATAAAAAGAAAATATGGGAGCAATATATACTATTTAGATTATTCTGATATATATATATATATATATATATATATATATATATATATATATATATATATATATATATATATATATATATATATATATATATATATATATATATATATATATATATATTAAAAAAGATGGAAACAAAAAACATTCCATAATGCATATATTAACAAGAAACAAATTTGAAAAAATTCAACAAGATGATTTAGTGTATTTTTTTAATAATGATTGAGTTTAAGAGGACTATTTAATAATAATGGGTAAATATTAAAAAGAAAAAAAGGGTGCCCCATAGAGAAAGAAAAAGAGTAGTTTAGGTTCGAGACACTTCCAAACTGAGCAAGATTGGTATTGTCCGATCAATTTATATTTGATTTATCAACTGTACAATTAGAAACTCTGACCCGTATTTGGCCAAAAGAATTTATAAAGTTTGATTGCAACAAGTGTTGTAAAAACAATAAAAAATTTACGACCTAGAAAAGTAAAATTTCGATACTAATAAATAACAACAATTATCCGTTTACAATATTAAACCTACCTATATATGTACAAATCATTTATCGTTTCTATAGATCTCCGTTATACAGATGATTTGCACTTTGATACATCTTCGTGTACCATCAAACTTAGTTAGAAAACAGTATATACAATATATTAAATTTCACAATCATATGTGTATAAATGATAAACAATTTACTATTATAGATTCAAGATCATACATTTTTCTATGCATGTTTACAAACAAGAGTTAAGGACAATGTTGAGGTCATCTCGGTCGTCTATATCTTACTACACTGGTATTTCGTTACATTTTTTTCGAAGGGGGATGGGGATCTGATACTCTCTAAGTGTGGAACTGGAAACTCTCATCGATCTTCTCTCTACTTTCTTGATCTCCATAACAGCCCCGGGAGGGGGGGGGGGTGTCTGATACTCTCTAGGCGGGGAAACTGTCTTTGATATTCTCTCTACTTTCTTCATCTTCATGACGTGTCCGGGGGGGGGGGGGGGGGCATATACTCTCTAGGCGGGGAAACTCTTCGGTCTTCTCTCTACTTTTTTTATCCATAACTGGTCTGGCGAGGGGAAACTCTCATTGAAGATGACATTGTTAATAGAGAAGATGTCTATTCGGTCGAGTTCCTTAACACTATTAAGACGTCAGGTATACCGAACCATCTCATTCGATTGAAAGTTGGGTGTCCTATTATGCTACTTAGGAACATAGACCAGTCAGCCAAATTGTGTAATGGCACAAAATTAATTGTTACTGCAATTGGAAAGCATGTGCTAGAAGCTAAGATGATGCATGGCAAGAACGCTGGACACAAGGTATTTATTCCTCAAATGGTGCTCACAACTTCTGATCTTACTAAGTTTCCTATCAGATTCCAGCGCAGACAATTCCCTATCTCTATTTGTTATGCTATGACAATCAACAAGAGTCAAGGACAGTCTTTAGCTCATGTTGGTCTATATTTACCGAAACCAGTTTTCAGCCACGGACAGTTATATGTTGCATTCTCAAGAGTCACTAACAAAAAAGGACTCGAGGTGTTGGTTTTGGATGAAGAGGGAAAGCCTACTGATAAGACGATAAACGTCGTTTACAAGGAGATCTTTAGAAATCTTTGAGGTATATGATTTGCTTTAAATTTTAATAATTCGTGTAGAATTAATTATGAATATACTTACTCATAATTACATTTGTAATTCTTATAAACAGGTCAGCAGACTTGGATTGGATTTGAAGATACTATGGCGTGTTAAATTTTGTTTCTATCACCTGTACCAATCCTAAGACTTGATATTGTATTTTGAATTAATTGTATTTTGATATTTCCTTTTCTTGAATTATATTTAAAGCAAACCATCCCATGGCGTTGCCATGGGTTAGTACTAGTAACATGCATAAATATTCAACACAAACTAAAAACAGTAACATTAAAGCTTAAACCATAACATTGCATCTTAAAACTATGACAATACTTCTTAAAACTATAACAAAGCAGAAACATGCAACACACACTAAAAACAGTAACATTGCTTAAATCTATAACTGTGCCTCTTAAAACTATTAACAAAGCATTTGCTAAAAATAAAATCATAAACATTTTATTAGAATCTAAAAATACTAACGTTGCTGCTTAAAATTGTAATGAAAGGTTCTAAAAACTATAACATAAATATTAGAATCTAAAAATAATAACTCAAATCATAAATATTTCTGAAAAGCTAAAACATTAACGTTGATGCTTAAAACAACAACAATAGGTCTTAAAACTATAGCACGTGCGCTAAAAATAATAACATGTATAAATATTCAACATAAGCTAAATATTATAATATTCAGGCTTAAAACCATAACATTACATCTTAAAACTATAACAAAGCACGAACATGCAACACAAATAAAAAACAGTAACATCGATGTTTAAAACCATAACAACGCCTCTTAAAACTATAACAAGTCATCTGCAAAAAATCAAATCATTAAAAACATTAACGTTGCTGCTTAAAACTACAATAACATACCTTGAACTTATAACATATGCACTAAAATAATAATATTTGGAAACATTCTAACATTAGTTAAAAGCATAACAACTAGTTATTAAGACCATAACAAAGGTGTGTATTGAAGCCATAACAATCAGATCTGGAAATTAGACTAATCGATAATTGCATCAAAACCAAAATCAATAGTTTATTAGAATTGTAATAGGCTTAGGCTCACCTTTTCTCTATAGCGTGTGTGTGGCTCCTCATAACTAGATTACTGTTTCTCTGCCATGGTGCTGTTTCCCCCTCTCGTCCTCTTCCAGCAACGCCACTAACAACCCCAAGCTCAAGTCCAGCATACTTGCCCTCAGTATTCTCCCTCAATTCGTCAAAGTTCGGAACCCAATCGAGATGAATTCTCGCACTTCGACAGCTCGCTGTAGCTGGTCTACTCCGATCAGCCGGTAGTGGCGGTTTCAGGGGTGGATCGGCGGCAGATCGAGTCAGAGAAGTTCGATCTACAGGATTATAGTATCATATGCCACCTACGGCGGTGCGGAAAGCGACGATGGATGGCGGAGAGACGAGGATCCGACGCCATCACTGGAGAGAGAGAGAGAGAGAGAGAGAGAGAGAGGGGTTTCTCTCACTAGGGTTTGAATTTTTGTAGAGAGAGAAATATGATTGATCATATGTGAGTGGTATGGCTTTTTTCTGAAAGATTGTGTTGTTTATTTTGGGTATTTATATAAAATCTACTAACCGGTTTGTAGTGTTTTTTACCAGTTTTTTTATTGTGAAAACCGAATTTTTCTATTGATTAGGAAAATCTTCCGTTTTTTTTTTTTGGAACTCGAAATATATTAATAAACTCCAAAAAATAAATACAAAGAAAAAGGCGATCAGGGGGCGATCCAGCCTACAAAATCAAAGTCACTAATTTGCATGATTCAGCATTAAACGCCCGACATGGGGTTTAAGCCGAGGGACTAACTAAGTGCGATAAATGATTACATCAATGATCTTTTGAGCTATAGGTATATTCCTGTCATCCGTGCCAAAACAGTTATTATTCCTATGCTTCCATGTCTCGTACACCGTTTCCAAAAAGGCTACTCTGAGAACTCGACTTCTCCAGTTCTTTCCTTTGGTGTGGTTGAGCACCCAGTGTAGTTCGCTTGACAATCCACACGGGGTGTGTGGTATGTGTAACCATCGTAGGACTTGCTGCCAAATGTTGCGCGTTTCCACACAATCAAATAGGAGGTGATCTAGTGTTTCGGTTTGGGAGCAGAATGCGCAGGTGTCTGATTCCAACAAACCAAATCTGTGGAGTCTTTCTTTCGCTGCCAGTCTCTCGTGGCATGCTAACCATGTGATTATCTTTGATCGCGGTCGAGCAATTGTTCCATACATGAGGGATTTCCACTCGACCTCAGGCAGTTCGGTGTGTAGGGAAGCGTACATGGCTCCATTTTTGAATTTCGGCAGTGACAACATCGAATCCCATGTGTTGCTAGTTTGCGTCAAAGGTCTGCACTTCATGATTGCTTTCATAATCAAGGAGCTGTTTTGAGGGACTTCTCGTATAAGTATCTGGTCTCTTGGCATGTAGTATGCATGAATCCACTTGACCCAAAGACTATCTTGTTTTCCGCAGAGATTCCACAACAGCTTTAGTAGGCAGGCCGTATTCCATTGTGTCAAATTGATGATCTGTAAACCTCCCTGTTTTTTCGGTGAGCAAACCTTGTCCCATGCAACCGGGGATTTTCTGGTGATGGACTCGCTGTTTGACCACAGAAAGGATCGACAAATTGACTCAATAGTTTGTAAAACCCCCCTTGGCAGTGGGAAGCATTGTACCCAGTAGTTGGTGACGGCAAAGAGTACACTTTTGATTAATTGCACCCGTCCTCCATAGCTAAGTAATTTAGCGCTCCAATGACGTATTCGGGTCACAATTTTATCAATTAGTGATTGACATTGCACAACGGTGAGCTTTTTGCTAGTGAGAGGGACGCCCAGATATCGGAATGGAAAGGTCCCCTCACCAAATCCGGTCACCCGCTGTATGTTAGCTCGATCAAGCGCAGAAACCGACCCAAAGTATATCTTACACTTTGCTGGATTGACGTTGAGCCCTGTAGATTTTGAGAAGGAGTTGAAAGTCTCCATTACCAATTCAACTGATCTCTCATCACCGTGGGAGAAAAGGATTAGATCATCAGCAAAGCTTAGGTTAACAATATTCAGCTTTTCACATTTAGAATGAAAGTTGAAATCCGGCACTCTCTTTAATCCTTGCATTAACCTGTACATGTATTCCATCACTAGGACAAAGAGTAGAGGAGATAAAGGATCTCATTGCCGTGAGACCCTCCGCCTAGAGTAATGGCGAGTATGTTTACCATTCACCATATATCGATAAGATACTGTCGTGACACAGATCATCACCCACTGGACAAATTGGGATGGGAAGTTTAGCTCATGTAAAATCCCTTATAGCACAGACCATTCAACCATGTCATAGGCCTTCTGCAAATCCATCTGTAACATACATATAGGAGTCCCTGTCTTCCGGCTATATATCCGCGTATAAGCTCATATGCAAGGAGTATATGATTGTGTATTTGTTGGCCAGGGATAAAGGCAGCTTGACTCTCATTCACCACATGTCCTATTACTTTACTCAGCCGGTTAGTGAGTATTTTGGATATGATTTTGTACAGAGTGGTGCAACACGAGATCGGTCTAAAATCCTTGACCTTTGCAGTGTTATCAACCTTCGGGATTAAAGTGACAACACTGCAATTGACAGCCAAATACATCCTGTTCGAGGTGAAGAATTCCTGTACAGCTTGGATGGTATCATTACCCACAATATAATGTTCCATGCGGCTTTAAAAAAATTTGCGTTGTAGCCGTCTAATCCCGGAGCCTTAATATCTCCAATGTCTTTGAGGGCCAGTACGATCTCCTGCAGATTCACAGGTGCTGTAAGGGTTGCCGCATTGGATATTTGCGGTCCTTCTCGCAGCACGCACACGTTTAAACCTTGGAGTCGGGTTGCTGATCTTCCCACCAATTGCGTGTAGAAATCCAGTACTTCTTGTTCCAGATCCACTTGAGTATTAGCAACACTTCCATTCTCCCTTATCAGTTTTTGAATACCGATATTACGATTCTTCGCCTTTACTGAAGCGTGAAAGTATGCGTTGTTTCGATCTCTTAATCGCAGCCAATCAATTTTTGATTTCTGTTGCAGGAGTGTTTCATCCATGTTGTTCCAGTAGAGCAACTCAGTTGTACAGTCCTTCACCTTTTCGATTGCGGCGACATTCATTCGATCCATCAGTAGAGCTTGCTGCGCGTCATGCGATTGAGCTCTAGTATCTATTATTTTTTATTTTAATCCAGAAAAACGGCGCTGCAAATGATTGATAACTGGTTTGAGTCTCTTTAGCTTCCTCCATATAATATACATCGCTTGCCCTTCAATAGGTAGCTCCCAATTTCTCCTAACCTGCTCAAAAAACTCCGGAACCTCCACAACTCCATTAATAAATCTGAAAAGAGGTCGATGTCGTGGAGGGGGCTGCCATAATCGCAAAAGTAAAAGCGCATGATCCGATATGCTTGGTTCTAATATTTCAACTCTCACATGATCATAATCCTTGAACCAATCGGCATTACCAATAGTACGATCAATTCGAGAGTAAATCTTCTGTTTTACTATATACTTACTCGCGATTTAAATTGATCGTGTAAATAGTAACTAAATTTTAATTGACTTATGAGAAATTGTATTTTGGATAGAGTTAAAAGTTTATAGATTTTGTGGCGTGTGTAGGAGTTTTTAAGACTATTTGATTAGTTTAATGTTATTTAATTGGTTTAAGGTTGTTATTGTTGAGGGGTGAAACCTCGAACACTAACTAACTAAACTATTACAAGCAACCTAGTCTAAGACCCGCCTCCTACTTGAAGTCTGAAGCAGTATCCGCCCGTGCAAGAGTACCTGAAAGGACTAGGGGGGGGGGGGGGTTAGAAAGGGTTACCCGGATTGCATATGTCAATCCGGTAAGAGACTTTACTTAAGAGAGAGTTGGAGCTCTCAATGTAATAGTTATGAGGAAGGTTATGGTATCAATAATGTTTATGACTCGGAGATTGTCACTTCCAGATCACTTACCTTAAGGTCTTGGACCTTGTGCTATATTTATAGTTATCATATGCTTATGAGGTGACTCACAAGATGATGCCAAGTGTATGCCTCAGATTTGGACACCAATGCTACCTTTGGCCCATGGCCATTAGTGAATAGTAATCCAATACTAATTAATGGGCCTGGGAGGGTAGTTTGGACCTTTCCCTCTGAGAGTACTGTTCTGCACGTTGGGTCCGTGTAAGTCCCTCGGACAGATCTGGCTGCTTGGTTGATCTGGCCTTGGGTAACTCAAGGTGTCCAAACCTAGAGTTCCACGGAAGTATCTCAGTGGTTCTGTTATATACGTTTGGTCTTACCGCGATGGTGGCGTCCGAGATTCTCTCGTCCGGTCCGTTTAGCATCCTCGGACTGACAGTTTATGGTACTTGGAAGGACCATGTGACCTTTTGTCAGGTTCGAAAGTCATACACCTAGCTTCGTCGGACTCAGCTGAGAGAAGGTGTGTTGACTTGTGAGTACTAGTTGACCTGGAATGGTTTCCCTTAGGTCGGACCATTCGAAGGTCGGACTAGTACTGGATTGGCTATCTCAACCTTGATGCGCTCTAGGACACGCTCTATGGCGCCCTTAACGGATTGGACAAACGTCCGTGTCAACATATGTCCCCCTAGTTTCCAAGTATCTTAGTAGAAGATAGTTGGTAACTATGAAAAGAACAAGTGTATTGTGGAGCGTGTCCGAATCGTTAACTGCAGGAAAAAAAATTCCTTTTTGCGAGATCCGTTGTCCGTGTTCTTAGGAATTCAATATATCTCTCCCCCCCCCCCCCCCTCCTTCTACAATCCGAGTTATGTAACAGCTCGGACTGTAGATGGAAAAGGTATTTGTATCCGAGACATATAGATCCGAGTACGGTTAGGATCTGAAGAAGTCCTCTGTGGAAGAGTGTATAGGAAGTTATCCGTTGGACCAAATATGTGAAATGGCCATCCTGGGCTGATGAATAGTAAATTAAAGAGGCCTAATGAGTTGCCTGTCCGGCCCACGGGGAAAGATCCCGGGTAAAGCGATACGACCGTTGGATTGGAAAATATCGACGGTTGGGATTTTAGACCCAAGTGATGTGACTCCTCTGATGAACATTAAATGTGATGTACTGTTAGCTACCCACTTGTGAACCGGCACAACCGTTGGATTTGAAAAGATCAACGGTTGGGGTTTAAATCCAAGTGATGTGACTCTTGGCTTTCCCAAATTGCCCCTATAAATAGTTAGCCCATCAGTCGCTTTCACACTTTAGCCACATCGAAACTTAGAGCGATTCTCAAGCAATTCAAGCAATCAAAGATCAATCCGAGCAACTGAAACTCGCAAAATCTTGGAATTTCCACCTCAGATTTGTACCCTCGGAGAGCTAGCGAGGCTTCATCGTCCGTTCAAGCTTATCAATTCAACTTTGTCAAGTAAGTACACCTCAATTCTTTCTGAAGTTTCTTGTCTTTGCGATATGCCTGCTGCATGCTAATATGTTTTTGCCTTGGTTGAGTATCCATTTGTTGATTCCGTGATTGCCAATGTTGCTAGTGGTAGTTTCAGTAGTATACTTAGTTGGAATACTCCTCTGTTGTGCTATAGCGTACTAATCTCCTTCATTGGTAGCTTGTTGATTCGTCTCGTATGTCATGTCCAATGTAACCAAACTTGATAATGCATGCTTATTTGGTGATGTGTTGGTGCCGATTGGCACAGTCTCTTATAAGTTATCCCTGTTACCATGTTGCATAGGACAGATGATAGTTTCATCGGCGCGTCTTTGTGTGCCGAGCTTAGTGCCCATAGCGTTGTGAGACTAAGTCATGTAGAAAACCTAATAGGGTAGGATTTCCTCGGACCTCTTGACACAATAAGACATATAAATGAACTCTCGGACAGTCACAATCGTTGTTTCTGATCCGTTTCCTTCTGCCCTAGGATGTCCGGGAGCGATAGTCAAAACGTTCACGAGGATCGAGGTTACAACGACGGAGCAAATTTGGAGACTGAGTCTGCGGACTTAACCACATCCGTCGGAGACTATTTGGTCGTGGATCTCGTGTCTTCCAGGGACTCAGACACTGGACAGAGAGTCCGTGATGCAGCAGGACCTCAGGCGGACGTAGCAGTGGGCCAGGGAGATGTTGCTAGGACGAGGTCGCTAGTCCAATCTCGGACCATAGGTGGTGTTGGGGCGTCCGTGGATCCGAATGAGCCTCAAACTGAACGGGAAGGCGACAGTGGTCGGGAGGCTGACGATGTGGAAATGTTCGAGGCTGGGGAAGAGGACCGTGTTGGGGCGGAAACAGGTCCGTCCAACCCTAGCACATCTGGGAGACCCGAGAGTGGCGAGGAGGACGGGGAGGAAGATGGTGAAGAAGAAGAGGATGATGATGAGGAGGAAGGGGAGGAAGCCTCTCCGGTCGCTCGCCCGCGGAGACGTACTGGTCGTCGGATTGTGTTACATCCTGCGGTGTCCGCTCAATCCAATCTTCCATTGATAGAGGGTCGTGGTGCGAAGGCGGCGCGGATTAAATTCCCTCGTCCCGCGTCCGCCGTTGTGATAGCGGATGAATACGGAGAGTTGAATGCAGACGGGCTACTCCTATGTTGATACGGACGTGTGTCCAATCCGTTAAGGGCGCCATAGAGCGTGTCCTAGAGCGCATCAAGGCTGAGATAGCCAATCCAGTACTAGTCCGACCTTCAAATAGTCCGACCTAAGGGAAACCATTCCAGGTCAACTAGTACTCACAAGTCAACACACCTTCTCAGCTGAGTCCGACGAAGCTAGGTGTATGACTTCCGAACCTGACAAAAGGTCACATGGTCCTTCCAAGTACCACAAACTGTCAGTCCGAGGATGCTAAATAGATCGGACGAGAGAATCTTGGACGCCACCATCGCGGTAAGACCAAACGTATATAACAGAACCACTGAGATACTTCCGTGGAACTCTGGGTTTGGACACCTTGAGTTACCCAAGGCCAGATCAACCAAGCAGACAGATCTGTCCGAGGGACTTACACGGACCCAACGTGCGGAACAGTACTCTTAGAGGGAAAGGTCCAAACTACCCTCCCAAGCCCATTAATTAGTATTGGATTACTATTCACTAATGGGCCATGAGCCAAAGGTAGCATTGGTGTCCAAATCTGAGGCATACACTTGGCATCATCTTGTGAGTCACCTCATAAGCATATGATAACTATAAATATAGCACAAGGTCCAAGACCTTAAGGTAAGTGATCTGGAAGTGACAATCTCCAAGTCATGGTTCCAGAGCCCGGGCATGCCTTTTACAATCCGCCCGCTGGGTACATGTACGTGCATGAAGTGGCCTTCGCTTGTGGATGGAAGGTCCCTATTGCGCCCGAGCTAAAGCATATCCTGAACCACATCGGGATCGGTCCGAGTCAGGTTATCCCAAAGTCTTTGGGTAACCTTATTTGTTTCGTCGTTTTTTGTAAAAAGAAGGGGCAGCCGGTGAATTTTGAGAACTTTAGGTAGCTCTTCCACGTTACTTTTAGTCCGGGGAATCCCCTGTTTTATACTTTTGTAGCTAGAAAACCTACAACTTCATTTCCGACTCCATTTCTTTCCTGTATCTTGAATGCCCTGCTGTAAATTTTTCATTTCCGAGATTCCTGTAGTTCTCCCGTTATGTGTCTGTGGCTGATACATTTATTTTGTTATGCAGCTCACTGGTTCGATTATATCATGTCGACACTCCGGGAGAAGAAGAGACTGCAGAGGGAGCAACAAGCCCTTGAGCTTGCTACTGGCCAAAGGGCCAAGATCATCAATACGTCCGCGGGTCTTCCTGTGGCGGACCCAAAAAACGCGGCAGTGTTCGCTGCGGAGGAGGAGAGGCGGAACAAGGATGGAGAAGATCCGCAGGCCTTGGTGGTGCCCGACAAGGGAAAAGGCCCTGCGACTCGCAGCACCACTGCCTCTAGGCCACCAGCTTCCGCACCTCAGCGGGAGGTGTTGATGCGAGATGCCATAATCTCGGGGAGGAAGAGGGTAGCAACCTCGGATGCCTCTCTCGCAGCTAAGAGGCAGCAGCTGTCCGCTATCCTGCCATCCGACCAAGCTGCTCTCGATAAGGAATATGAGCGGGCTCGCGGACTCCCTGAGGTCGAGCGGGTTGGAGAGCTCCATGAGCTATACAAGCGGGTAAGTAACTTGTTCATGTTTTCCTTGCCGTGTTCTTAGTATGATAGAAATATAACTTATATTTGTGTGGATTTCTTGCAGCTCGGATGTTTCGTCAGGGCCATGCAGTGGAAGGCCAGTGATCGGGCCACCATTGAAGAAGATCTGCACAAGGCCATGGCCACTTCCGCGGATGAGGCGGAGAAGGTTAAGCGGGGGGAGGCCCAGCTAAAAGAAAAGGATATACTGATCAATAAGTTGAAGACTAGCTGGGAGGAGGTTAAGTCGGACTTGGATTGGCAGGAGACTTTTATCAGTAGGTCGATGAAGGCCTTCCTGGACTCAAAGAATATCCTCCTTGAGGACCTCCAATTTGCCCGCCTTGAGGCTGGTCGAGACTTTATGAAGTCGGACTCCTTCAAGTTTTTCTTGGCGGACAAGTCCGATGCTTCTCGCTTGGATGGGTTTTCATCCGCTATCGGCCAGTTGCAGTCCAAGGGATTACTTCCGCAAAACTTCGACTGGAAGACGGAAGGATGGATTTCTTCCGCGGATGCTAATGGAGTGGAGGTCCCTGTGGACAATGTGCCAGATGAACGGTTGGCCGCGTGTGAATTTTCGGAGCTGGTCACCGAGGAAGGTGAAATTGACGTCAATAACGGCGGACCCTTCCTCCCGAAGTGTGTCCCGGATGCCCTCCGAAAGGTCTGTTTCGTACCTTTTGATAACTACAGGGCTTTCCTAAAGGACTGGTACTTTATGCCTGCTCGGGTCGTTGGCCATGATGCGGATTTCAACCTGTTCGGAATTGTTGAATCCCATGCAGCACGTGCCACTGCCAACCCGTCTTCCACCAATCCGCCTCAAGCCGAAGAAGTTGGTCCAAGCCAACCTACCCCCCAGTGAGAAGTCCGGGGTATGCCCCGTGAGTAATCTGTAGTATTTTGAATTGTAATCTTTTGATGGCACGGAATGTTGCCATGTACAATATTTACTCTTTCTTCCTTCGTAGTAACTTTCTGCGGAGCCATGCTTCCGTGTTTTTGAATCATTACTTGCTTTCCTCTTTATTTCCTTCTATCCATTGTTCGTATGCTGGGTTATCATAAAATACGCATCTCTTACAGACACGGATCGCTTTGGATGGCGTCTGATGCACAATAATCAAACCATTATCTTTCTGATCCGCGGTCCATTTGTCTTTGCTATATCAAATTATTTTTCGGGATGCATAATCTTCTAGAAAGAGGAAGGTGAAGCAGCGAAATATTCATTATTACTGCGCCCTTCCATCTTCCGAGCCGTCGGATGATTGACATGTGGTGTGATCGTAAAGATCCATCACTATTATAAATAAGACTATGATAGTTCCTCCTTTCTTGCTGCTTCATTTTTCGCCAACATCTTCCTGTTTAGAACTCTTAATCTTCAAAAAAGCCAGATTTCTCCAGGATGTCGGAATCTGCTCGAGAAAAATCAGTTCGAGCTAGACAACTTCACCTTAATGCAAGCGCAGTGCTACCCGACTTGGAGAACTTCGACTTTGGAGAGCCAAATGATCCCAAGTACGATTGCTGTCGGCACTGGATAAATTGTGCCTGCGGAAACATGCACCCTCCGATTTATCCTGTAAAGGCACAATGGATGACTCAATCATTCTTGACCCAGAAGGTGATCCCCCTTTGTGTCCGGTGGTCGCCAGGAGGCGAGCCGAGGAAGAGAGAGAGCGGGTGCTGAAGATGATCCGTAGGAGGATCCGAATGCAGCAGCAAGCTCGTCGGGCTCAAGGTGGTGGTTCAGAATCTCAAGGCTCAACCTCGGACATCCACTGAAGGGACAAGGTGGGGTATGCACCGTAGAAATAAGTATGGTCCTCGGACCTTGGCAAATTGTACTCTCCGTGTTTATATGCTCGGATGATTTTCTAATAAAATTCGGACTGCCCTTATTAGATGAGATCGTCACCTTTTTCTTATCCTTACTTTGTCGGATTATATTCCTGTGAATGTCCTTGTAAGATGACCAGCCAGTACAAATTCGGACGTGGTTAATGGGCTTGCTGCCTCGATCAGGTAGGGTAAGCCCAATCAATCCAACACTGTTCTGCCCAAACGGGTGACTCGAGCCCATTGCTGACGTCAATCTGTTGGCGTGGCGGACGATGATTGGTTGGAGTGTTCTATAAAAAGACACGACCCGAGTACCAAAACCGTACAAACCGATCCCAAATTCTTCTTTTTCTATCTCTGCCGTTTTGGCTTGTCTGCCTTTTAGGACTCCCGTCTCTTTTCTTGGAAAGGTGATCTTGGACAATAGGTTGTTCAAAGTAAACCATTAAAGCCGGACCTCCACTCCTTTCTTCCAATCCTACTTTAATGGCTCGAATCTCTCTTGAATTGGTAACAGTCTCCTAATTTCAAGAGAGTTGGAGTCTCTAAAGATGGTTAGGCAGAGATCTAGTCGTTTCGACTTGTATATACCATTGTTTGTTGGTACTTTGTTCTTCCCAGACACTGGATTTATATCACCATGGTACGGTGATATCATGAAAGATTATGTCATGTCTAACCATTTTTCCATGTGCAGGTAGATTAAGTTCTTGGTTTCCACGGAAACTATACTTTCCGATTGATATGGAAAAAGCTTTTCCTGACGGAGGAATAGTCTCGACGGGAGATGACGTATCTCCAGAGACTTTCTCTATAGATTATGTATCATATCTTGTAGGTCCGAATAAAGATCCGAGATTTGTAGACTGCAAAGACAATGTTATGTATACTTTGTCTCATGTATGAATAAAATTCATTGCTTGACTTTTCTTGTCACCGTGAACGCTAAACTTCGAATTTACGAATTGAAAGGTAGAAGTTGTATTGATTTGCCGGAAATTCAGTTACAACTTGTGGGCTACATGGCCAATGACAAAAGGGTTAACAAAAACAGAACTGACGGAGTTCCGTGTAATAGATAGTTTAAGCCCAAAATATCCAAATGATGGATAAGGGTCCACTCAATCATCATTATGCGTAAAACTTTTGAAGGTTCCTAGCATTCCATGTACGCTTGAGTGGATGTCCGTACTCATCTTCCAATTCGTAACTCCCGTTCACTCTTGCACCGACAATCTTGTAAGGTCCTTCCCATTTAGGCTTGAGTTTTTCAACATTGCTCAAAATGTCAGCCCGGCGAAGCACTAGGTCTCCGACCTGCAAGTTTTTTGCTCGAACATTCCTGTTATAGGCTCGAGCAGCAGTTGCTTGGTACTTGTGGATATTAGCCAGTGCTTCAGTTCTTTTCTGTTCCAACATGTCTAGATCGAATATCCGAGCTTCACGATTGGCGGAATCATCGAACTCTTGGACCCTCATAGTCTCGACAATAATTTCTACTGGTATAATTGCTTCTGAGCCATAAACCAAGGCAAATGGAGTTTCTTTAGTCGCGTTCCGTGCAGTGGTGCGATGAGCCCATAGTACGCCATCCAGATCATCTACAACTTTCTTGAGAAGTTCTCAGTCGTTTTTCTAGGATCTTAACAATTGTCTTGTTCGTGGACTCAGCTTGTCCGTTAGCTTGTGGATATCCAACAGATGTGAAACGTTGTTCGATCTTGAAGGACGCCAACCATTCCTTGAGCCTGTTGCCTGAAAATTGGGTGCCATTGTCCGAGACAAGAACTTTTGGTAGGCCAAAGCGACAAATGATGTTTTTCCAAATGAAGGTCCGCACCCGACTTTCCGTAATGGCTGCCACGGCTTCAGCTTCTACCCACTTGGTGAAATATTCCACGACCACAATTAGGAATTTCTTCTGTTGAGTGCCCCTTGGGAACGGTCTGACAATATCGATGCCCCACTCATCAAACGGACATGCTATGATTGACGGAATCATAGGATGTGTCGGACGATGGGGAATATTTGCATAATATTGGCAATCAGGGCATCTCCGGGCGTAGCTGGCGGAATCCTTATCAACGGTAGGCCAGTAGTAGCCTTGTCAAATGATTTTCTGAGCAAGAGTTCGTCCCCCGGAATGACTTCCGCAGCTTCCGCTGTGAATTTCTTCCAACACAGTCTTTGCTTCTTGCGGTCCCAAACACCTCAAATGAGTCCCAGAAAAAGATCTCTTGTACAAATCTTCTCCCAGTATAAAGTATATGTTCGCTCGGCACTGTGTCCTCCTTGACTCCTTCGGATCAGCTGGTAGTGACCCGTCTTTGAGATAACTAAAGATGTCGGTCATCCAGTTGCTTCCCGTATCAGTTATCATGACGGTTGGGTTGGGACTCATGACGGATGAGTCAGTAATAGTGAGTAGGATTACTCTCCTCATGTCTAGAGCAGCTGTTGCGGATGCGTATTTTGCCAGAGCGTCCGCTCTTTCGTTCCAGGCCCTGTCAAACTTCTCAAGGGTAAACTCCTCAAAGAGGCCGACTTCTTGCTTGAGTAGTTCAAGATACTTGATCATCGAAGGACCTTTTGTGGCAAAAGTTCTTGAAAATTGGGCTTCAACTAACTGTGAGTCCGTGTAAGCCTTGAGTTTCCGAACCTGCAGGGACTTGGCCAGACGTAGCCCGACTAACAGCGCTTCATACTCAGCCTCATTATTGGTGACTTTGAATTCCAAGGATATCGCGTAGTCGAGTTCCGCACCATCAGGGCTTTTAAGATAGATTCCAATCCATCCCACTCTTCCAGTGGAGGAACCATCCACTTCCAATGTCCAAACATCAGAGAGATGTTTTTTGGTTTGGAGATCTTCTGTAAGCTCCCGAGATTCCAACTTTTGTTCCTCCTTCTCTTTGATATTCGGATCAGAGTTGTCTGTACCAGATCCCCTTATGATATCGTCAAGAAGGAACATTTGGTTGACCCGAATTTCCTCATACGATGCAGACAGGGACTGATTTATAAACTGAGCATCCTCGAGATTTTCTGGGTTGATCATTGGCGGAACTGGCTTCTGGACAATCTGCTTGGTGATTAAGCATTCAAACCACTTCAGGGTACTCCGCTAAGAAATCGGCGACGACTTGAGCCTTCTTGGCTGACGGAGCCTGGTAGCAAATGTCGTATTCGCTCAGCTCGATCGCCCACTTAGATAGTCGTCCGGATTGATCGGGCTTTCCCAGGACCTGTTTCAAAGGTTCCGCAGTTAGTACCACTATTTTATGAGACTTGAAGTATGGATTTAACCGTCTTGCGGTGTAAACCAAAGCATATGCAAATTTCTCAATCTTCACGTATCTTGTCTCCGCCCCAGCAAGGGCTTTACTAAGATAGTAGATTGGCAAGTGATCATTAGCTTGAATCCATACTAATACGGAACTCATTGCCTCTTCCGTAATTGCTAGGTAGAGGTAGAGTGGTTCTCCTTCGACGGGTTTGGAGAGCAGTGGAGGGGAATGGAGGTACTTTTTCAAATTTTCAAAAGCCTCAGAACATTCCGCGGTCCATTCAAAGCTCTCTCCTTTCCGGAGGATTTTGAAGAACGGAAGGTTCTTCTCCGCGGATCGCGAAATAAAGCGACTTAAGGACATAAGACGTCCAATAAGCTGTTGTACCTCATTGAGGTTCTTCGGATGCGGCAGATCTAGGATTGCCTTGATCTTCTCGGGATTCGCGCTTATCCCTCTCTCTATGACCATGTATCCGAGGAACTTTCCTCCTTTCACTCCGAAGGTGCACTTTTCTGGATTCAATTTCATGTCGTGCTTCCTAAGGATAGCAAAGCACTTGTTCAAATGATCCACATGTTGTTCTTCAATTTTGCTCTTAACGAGCATGTCATCCACATACACTTCCATGGTTTTTCCAATTTCTTCCTTGAACATCTGATTCACCAGTCGTTGGTAAGTGGGCCCCACATTTTTTAATCCGAAGGGCATCACCTTGAAAAGATACTCCCCTGCAGTAAGAAAGTCGCTTTCTTGATGTCCTCCTTGGCCATCCGAATTTGGTAAAAACCTTGGTATGCGTCCATGAAACTTAGTAACGCACATCCGGACGTGGAGTCAACTAATTGATCTATCCGTGGTAAAGGGTACGGATCTTTTGGGCAGAACTTGTTTAGCCTGGTGAAATCATTACACATCCGCCATTTGCCTGGCGATTTCTCTACCAGAACCACGCTGCAAACCCAATCATAATAACGGACCTCTTCGATATGCCCTGCTTTCAGGAGTCGATCAACTTCAGCGGATATGATGGCATCCTTGATCGGACCGAAATCCTTTCTCTTTTGACGGATGTATTTAATCGAGGGATCCATGTTTAGACGGTGAACAGTTATCCTCTGATCTATCCCCTTTAGGTCATCGGTACTCCAAGCAAACACATCACTGTTATCTCGGAGACAAGCAATAAGCTTCATTTCCACCTCCGCATTCATTTCTGTTCCGATTCTAGTCTTCTTATCCGGGCTTCCAATAACAAGCTCAACTTCCTTGAGAGTTTCATGAGGCTCGATTCGTACAGTTTTAGGAAACTTCTCCTTCTGGCTCCCTATTCCAATATGCGGATTCTCCTTTTTAGCCGAAAGAACAACTGGCGGGTCAAGGGTCACCGTTACTGCCAACACAGGCGCAGATGCCCTCCTTGTGGACATAATATAGCACTCCCAAGCTTCTCAGATGTTCCCTAACTCCTCTCCAACTCCACACGGGGTCGGAAATTTCATCCTATTATGGAGAGTGGAAGGTATAGCTCGGAATTGATTGAGCCCCGGACGACCGAAGATAGCATTGTAGTCGAAAGTTCGGTCCACCACTACAAAACGGACTTGCTGTGTCACTCTTGCAGGATACGTCCCAAGTGAAACGTGAAGTATGACACTCCCTAAAGGACGGACAGTACCTCCTCCGAACCCTAATATGGAGGTGTTGACTCTCTCATATCGGATTCTTCCCAGATTCATCTGATCTATTGCCGATTTGGAGATGATGTTCGAGGAACTCCCCGTGTCTACCAGGATCTTGTTTACCCGATAAGTTGCGATGGTTAAAGAAACCACCAGCGGAACATCCGGATCGTCAATGTCTTCTCCTCCTGCCGTAGGAGGAGGGATCTCACTATCATCAAAGGATATGGCATTTGTCCCTCGAATTGCTGGAGCAACATATGATCTGTCATTGTTCCGAAGATTCTGAGCTGTCTGTTCTCTTGTTTGAAGAGTTTCTTAAATCAATGGACAACAAGAAGCCAGAAACTATATTCACAGACCAAGATTTTGCAATTTCCAAGTCTATCAAAATGGTACACACACACACACACACACACACACACACACACACATATATATATATAATGTTCTGACGTATACATTCAATGTTTCTACCTATACTTCCTGCACAGGATATGAAAAAAATGTTTCTTATTATATAATTAATGCTTATAGTTATACATATAATGTTTGTACTAATGTTACACATTATCCTTAATTTCAATCTTGTTAATATATTTGAACAATGTTGCTAGGTGTTCAAGGATGAAACACGGCACCGACTTTGCTTATGGCATCTATAACAAAATGCAATAAGCCATTGTGGAAGGCTTAAACAAGATGACAACTTCAAACGGGCATTCCATGATTGCCTTATAGGATCTTACAATCAAGAAGATTTTGAAGAAAATTGGAGGTACTCTTGCACGGGCGGATACTGCTTCGGACTTCAAGTAGGAGGCGGGTCTTAGACTAGGTTGCTTGTAATAGTTTAGTTAGTTAGTGTTCGAGGTTTCACCCCTCAACATTTTGGCGCCGTATGTGGGAAACTTTACAAAAGGTTTCACGTTTGAGATAGGCTGATGGCAAGGACTAGACGGACAGCACGGACTAGTGCTGCAGGCGTAGGGACTCCACCACCACGTCCACGTGGACGCCCGCCCACCCGGGGACGAAGGGCCACTGTGGCTGGAAGGAACGCTGGAAGGAGATATCCGAGCGATGGGCGCACAGCCAGCCCATCCTCAGATGAAGGAAGAGACGTTCTGCCCAGGGGAGTCTGAAATGTTCCTGAGAACGTTGTACCTGCAGACCAAGGAGAGGGGACCGTACGAGTTTATCCGACAGAAGCTCAAGGCCCCACTACTGGTCAACAGTTTACTATGCCTGATGGTCGTGTAGTCCGGACTAGTGACCTCGGACTAAGTGAAACTCAGTTCGATAGATTGCTCACGATAATCCAAGGTTGTCTAGGGTCTAACAATGCCCATCCTCAACAAGCCACTCCGCCAGTGGCTACTCCGGCTCAAGTAGAGCCTGCCCTATCAAGAAACAGGCAACGTCTGATCCAGCAGAGGTTAGGGAATCAGCTACCCCAAGAGGATCTGCGGAACCTTCTAGATCGGAGAGCATCCGCTTCCCAAATTCAGGGTGAAGGAAGTTTGAATGGAAGAAGAGACCATCAGGAGGATGATAACAGGCAGCCTAGAGCTCCGCAACAAGCACCTCCGAGGGCGAGGATCACGAGCGAAACCATTCCGATGGTCCGCTAGATGAACTCCCATGGATGTAGCAGTTCATCCAAGGACGGGGAGATAATGATCATGAAGAAATCTATGCTCAAAAAGCTTTGGAGGCCCAGATTCTAAATCTTGACGCCTTGTAAAGGATCATGAGGATAGCTACTAGTGCACCAAACCCTTGTGCGATGAAATCATGAGAGAAAAGGAAAGGAACAGAACTCGGATCGTAATTCCAAACTTGGAATACTATTACGGGATACTGTCGTTGGTCACCGACAAGGTACAAGAAGATGGATTCGAAAGGGATGAGTGACAATACGAAAGCTCTCACGTTCTCATCTACTCTCTTTGGAACGGCCATGGATTGGTACACTGCTTTACCAAACAAGTCGATAAGGTCATATGCGGACCTCTCCTCCAAGTTTCTGGGACGGTTTGGAAAGTCGAAAAGAAGAAAGCGTCTGCATCGAGCACTTGATGGAAGTTATCTGAATGAGCAAGAGGATCTAAGGACCTTCCTAGATCGCTTTCACGCGGAAGTTCTTCGAGTTGAGCCACACAGTATTAAGGAACGGGTCCGTCACCTGTATGCTAATACTTTCAACTCAGAGCTCCGCAGAAAACTCTCTAGTCAGGAAGTGAGGAGTGAAAAGCATTTGGATGACATATGTGAAGAAGTGATGTATGGAGAGGAGTACCGAAGGAATGTTCCAGTGAGAGCTGGTTCCAAGAAAGGAAAGGAGCCGATGAAACAAGAGCAACGCCAGGGGAAACCTGACCCGAGGAAGGATTACAGAGATAAGGGCTTCCACAGAGAAAGGAGTCCGCCGAGGAGATACGCGGATTATACCCGTCTCAATAGACCAAGATCCGACATCTTGGCGACTATCATTGAGAAGAAGCTGGATGTCCAATGGCCAAAGCCCTCTCACAACAACCGGAAGAATAAGAATGCAAAGGGGTACTGCAAATTCCACAAGTGTCGTGGTCACGAGACGAACGATTGCATTCAACTGAAAACGGAGGTTGAACATCTGATAAGAGAGGGAAAACTGGAAGATCACATCTATACGGATGAACCTTCTAGACATGATAAGACGGGACAAAAAAAAAAAAAGGCATGATAGAGATACAGAGCCACCACCTTGTCCCCTATCCTTGCCACCTCCGCCACCCAACCATCCGCCTCGCACGGACCGAGACCCATACAGATACGCTGATGATGTTGAAATGGAGAACGCTCCATACAGCGGAGTGATCAACACCATCGCAGGCGGACCAACTGGGGGCGATAGTAGGAAAGGACTAAAGGGGGGGGGGGGTTAGAAAGGGTTACCCGGATTGCATATGTCAATCCGGTAAGAGACTTTACTCAAGAGAGAGTTGTGAGCTCTCAATGTAATAGTTATGAGGAAGGTTATGGTATCAATAATGTTTATGACTTGGAGATTGTCACTTCCAGATCACTTACCTTAAGGTCTTGGACCTTGTGTTATATTTATAGTTATCATATGCTTATGAGGTGACTCACAAGATGATGCCAAGTGTATGCCTCAGATTTGGACACCAATGCTACCTTTGGCCCATGGCCCATTAGTGAATAGTAATCCAATACTAATTAATAGGCCTGAGAGGGTAGTTTGGACCTTTCCCTCTGAGAGTACTGTTCCGCACGTTGGGTCCGTGTAAGTCCCTCGGACAGATCTGTCTGCTTGGTTGATCTGGCCTTGGGTAACTCAAGGTGTCCAAACCTAGAGTTCCACGGAAGTATCTCAGTGCTTTTGTTATATACGTTTGGTCTTACTGCGATGGTGGCGTCCGAGATTCTCTCGTCCGGTCCGTTTAGCATCCTCGGACTGACAGTTTGTGGTACTTGGAAGGACCATGTGACCTTTTGTCAGGTTCGAAAGTCATACACCTAGCTTCGTCGGACTCAGCTGAGAAGGTGTGTTGATTTGTGAGTACTAGTTGACCTGGAATGGTTTCCCTTAGGTCGGACCATTCGAAGGTCGGACTAGTACTGGATTGGCTATCTCAGCCTTGATGCGCTCTAGGACACGCTCTATGGCTCCCTTAACGGATTGGACACACGTCCGTATCAAAAGTTTATGAATGGTTGGTGGAATAATAACTAAATTGATACCGATTTTAATCATGTGAATAGTAACTAAATTTTAATTGACTTATGAGAAATTGTATTTTGGATAGAGTTAAAAGTTTATAGATTTTGTGGCGTGTGTAAAAGTGAAATGATTTGTGTAGGAGTTTTTAAGACTATTTGATTAGTTTAATGTTATTTAATTGGTTTAAGATTGTTATAATAAATAAAAAGTAAAGCGAAAGAAAAAGAATAGATAGAGAGATAGATTTAATTGAATTATGAATGGTTGGTGGAATAAAAACGTATGTTGTTCAATGCGATTTAAATCGTATGACAAACAAGATGAGAAGGGCAACTCGATTAAAACCGGACTTTAATCACGAGTCAAACAGTGTCCAAACCATTAGACCGAAAATATCGGTAGAAGTTTGGCCATTTGTGGTGGGTGGGACCCACCACAAAAAAATTTAAAAAAAAATAATTGAGTGATGGGCGGACACTGGCTACATCACAACCAAAGAACTCGTGGTTGCTTGGTCCAATTGGACCTTCTTTTTTTTTTTAGATTTTTTTATTTCTTTTAATAACTTTTTATTATCCTTTCGAAAAAAATAAAAAATATATTAAAATTCATAAAAAAAAATTATCTTTAAATAGACACCAATATTACTACAATTTTCACACATCTGAAAAATCCCCTTCTATCAACTACTTCATATCTCAAACACAAATCATTTTCGATTCTCTCCGATGGATCCAAATGATCCATTTTACCCACACTATTATTCTACTTATGAAAATACACAAAACTCTCAAGCATTTCCTAGTTATGAAACAAATATGGGTACCCAATTTCCTCCGAATCTTACTCAGAATAACCCTCCTAATCTTACTCAAAATAACACTGAACCCGAAGTTGAAACGAACTCAACCAATGTATCCGTGAATTGGGAGCCCCTTGAAGATGTAGCCCTAATGTCAGCTTGGGTTTACGTGGGTGGAGATGCAATTACCGGCACTAATCAAAAAGGTGATACTTTATGGAACAAAGTTCTCAAGTTGTATGAGAAATCCCGGGAAGAAAATCCCGGTACACTATCAAAGCGAACTGTGGAGTCAATGAGAGGTCGTTGGTCGCGGCTCAACAAAAATGTTTCGAAGTGGATTGGTGCATACAAAGAAGCCTATCGCCAGAAAACGAGCGGAATGAGTATGACAGATGTTGAAAATGCAGCTCATAAGATTTATGGAAAGAGTGGATTTCCGCATACTCTTGTGTTTGAACAAGTTATGCGCCATATACCCAAGTGGGTGGTGACCATAGGAGGCCTCATCCAGATGCACCGGATTCCGAGGAAGAAGGTCATGGCAGTTCAAAAAGATCAAGAACTGATGATGAAGGTCCAACCGAATCTGCTCCAGAAACTCCAGTGAGAAGTGCTTCAACAATAAATCGTCCTACCGGTAGAGATGCGGCCAAAGCTAAGCGAAAGGGAAAAGCAAAAGCATCATCATCATCAGGCCCTGCTACAATTCCAGATGAATTTACTAATGAACTTCGTGCGATGAGGATCACGCGTGAGAAAGAACTTGAGTCAATGAACAAGTTTGGGAATGAAAGGATTGAATTGGAGAAAAAGAAGCTAAATGCAAATATGTTGAGTGTGTTGTTGGCAAAACCAAATCTATCTTCACAAGAAGAAGACCTCAAGAATCGCCTGTTGGGAGAGTACTTTACCTACTTGTAATTTTAATTAATTATGTTATGTTGTCGTTATGTATTACTATGTTTTCGTGTTATTTCAGTTGTGTTTGATTAGTTCTATCATGTATGATTATGTTTGCAATAAAATATATTGTGTTTAGATTTGCAAATCTTTATGTTATATTTTGTCTATAGCCTAGTATATATTCTACTTTGGATCCATGAACTTTTGTCAGTCTATAGTCTATCCTACTTTCATTTTTTCCAAGATATCTCACATGATTCTTCTACTATAGTCCAATCAACTTTTACTTTTACCATTGCATTGTTCATTCAACTTTATTGCAAGTAGTGTATCACATGATGATATAGTTGGAGATATGATTTACGTGGCTAGGAATGGCTCAGGTACATTTCTAACTCTCTTTAAATATGGCTGAGATCATTACCATACTCACACTCAAGTCTTCCTCACCCCTTCCATTTCCTCACAAGTAGTGTATTTTCAACTAAAAATAATGTCATCGAATGAACACATATTCCATGGTTCTAATTCTGGTGATGATTCTTCTAGTTTCATCGAAATAGATGAGTGGGAAGAACGTGTTGCACAACAAAACCAAACACTTAACCGCATTATCGAGGATGTGGTCATTCAAATTCCTACTATGTTATTACAACCTCTGCACCACAATATTAGAGCTAGGAGGCGGCATATTGAACGAATTCGTGAGGAAGGCCATCAAAACTTGTTCAAAATGTATTTCTCAGTCTTTCCGGAACCAATCTACCCAGAAGACACTTTCCGCTGGAGGTTTCGAATGAGAAAGCATGTGTTCGAACGTATAATGGAAAAGCTCAGTTCAGATGAATATTTTCAACAAAAGCGAGATGCCACTGGTCGACTAGGTATGTCTTTGATTCAAAAATGCACTGCTGCTATAAGAGTTTTAGCCTATGGAACACCACCAGACGTGCATGATGAGTGCTTGCGAATGAGCGAGCAGGTGATAAGAAAATCAGTTATGAAGTTTGTAGAAGGCGTAATTTCCAACTTTGGGAATGAATACCTCAGGAGTCCAACCGAAGAAGACATGGCGCGGCTTCTACATATTGGTGAACGACGCGGATTTCCAGGAATGATGAGCAGTATTGATTGCATGCACTGGGAATGGAAGAATTGTCCATTGCTTGGGCAGGGCAGTATCAAGGAAGAAGTGGGAAGCCAACAATCATTTTGGAAGCTGTTGCATCAGAAGATTGCTGGATCTGGCATGCATTTTTTGGAACCCCAGGTACGAACAATGATATTAATGTGCTACACAAATCTCCTGTTTTCAATGATATTTTATCAGGCCGAGCGCCGAAAGTCAATTACACTGTTAATGGTCGTGAAAGGAATATGGGATATTACCTCACTGATGGAATTTATCCAGAATGGGCTGGATTTGTGAAATCTATTAAGGCTCATATTATTCGCAAGCACAAGTTATTTGCTCAACATCAGGTCATTAGGAAAGATGTTGAGCGGGCTTTTGGTATTCTACAAGCTCGTTTCTCTTTTATTAAACAACCATGCCTTCTATGGGATCGACATGCCATGGGGAAAATTATGATTGCTTGCATCATCCTCCATAATATGATAGTTGAAGATGAAAGAGACACTTACCTAAACTATACCGATCCCACTGAATTCATGAAAGATCGTCCCGGACATGTGAATGAAGATGATGATGAAGAAGACGTTGTTGATCCTATTTTCAACTACTCCACTGAACGAGTTGCAAGTCTAGCCCGATATATGACTAACGGGGCGACCATAGCATGTAAATGGTCACAAGGAACTTATGAACGACTTAATTGAGCACATATGGGAGCATTTTAATGATGAGGATTAAATGTGTAATTTTCAATTTTTTATCCTTCAACAGTGTTGTTTATTTTGAAATTACATTTGAAGCATTGTAATTTTTTTTCATGTAATTTAGTATTGTAGTCTTAAATTGCTACATCACCTTGTATTTTAATTTTTCAATTTAAGTTAAAGTTTTTTAATATTATATATGATTATTATATTTAATTAGATCTATTATAATTATTTTATGATAATAATGAAAAGAATAATAATATTTATTGAATTGGTTGTATTGGTGAATTAAATGGATAAATTACATTTTGTTGTTGTGGTTGGGTTGGTTGGAAGGTTGGGTATGTTAATGAGAGAGAAATTAATTGTTTATTTAAAAGGTTGGGAGGTTGGATTGGTTGGGTGTTCATGGATATTTATGGTCTTAGATAGGTACCTTCGTATCCATATTGTTGTTCAGTAAGGAGCAGTTCTCTAGCATGTTTTGTTCTGGGAAAGCTCTTTCTTACCGGGTCCAACGCATTAAATCTTACTAACCCGGTAGTAAATGAGGATTTGAATCTCCCAGAAATTGGAAAGATTGAAATCGATTAGCTTATAATACCAAACTTAACCTTAACAAAGGTCCAAACAGAATCCTACAATTGAGTTTTTGCTGTAACCGTGAGTCATCATCGTATATCGGGTGACCAAGAGAAGCGACGACGGTCACGGATTTCTTGCCGGAAAAGTTAATGAAGATACATAATTTGAATATGCCATCATGATAAGCGTGGAGAATAATGGAAGAAGCAGAGCTTTTCTTCTGTTATTGGAATAACAATGGCGGTGAAGGCTTAGATCGATCTTGATATAGGTGAAAGAGGGCAAATGTGTCACAACTGAATTTATGCAGCAGAGTCTATTTTTGTCTACAGAACATGTAGATACCGATTGTAATATCCAATAATATTTCATATTATTTAATCCCCCAATAATCCCATCTTAGATACCGAATAGCTCCTAATACTCTCTTAGAGGTGTAGTCGTGCTATTATCCAGTATATCATAAAAATACAAATCATTTTTGGTGTATAAGTGGATTATAAATCAAAAAATTATTACCTAGACGGATATACCAGGTATATCATTAATTCATAGATTATGTGGTGAAGAATGATCCACATCACTATACATTTAGGTAATAATTTTTCTTATAAATCTTATCGTCAAACAAAGTTATATTCTGTATGAGATCTTGGAATATAAGATTATTTTCCGAGTATAAGTGTAAAACTAGGATAATATACAAATATGAATTATTAGGAGAGATTAACATATACCCAAACAAATTATTTAGATCAATTTATACGTTTAATAATTTATGATGTTTGTTGAGTCATAATTTGATGTTTTTTATAGGTGGTATTTCCAAATGCGTACTATGTAAAACATGTAATACGTAAAATTAACATTTTAAATAATTTCAAATGAGTTAAATCCACATATACGGGCATATATAGTGGAAAAAAATTTATTTACACTAAAGTTATGATTTTCTCATAGACCTTGTAGTTAAGAATTATCCATAACACATATTGCGTAAGTGTATGCACACTTTAATATTGTGCAAAAGAATATATTATGACTGATGTGCAAGTTATTTATAAGTCAGCAATAGAGATTGTAATTGTAGCGCCCTGAATTTTAAAAAGACGGACTAAGGAAAACATGATTCGTGCTAGTTCGTGAGCTTGTAAATTCGACGAACTTGACTTATAAAAATTAAAACGTTACTAGACGCCTTGCACATCAAAAAACTTGGCATGAAATTCTTGGTACTATTCATGAACTAGTAAAATAATGCAGCGGAATTATAAATAGCATAAATCTTGAATCATTACAAAGTCTTTTGAAATTGTGAAATTGAAAAAGGTTAAAGATCTTCCTGATAATGATCACTGCTCCGGCAACACTCGCCACTCTGATCAGCTGGGCTTCAAGTACCTAAAATTGATACTTTTAGCAAGGGTCAGTCGTGACCACTTGACTGCGCAAATTACATGCACGTGTCATGACTTAAAGTTCTATCTTCATGTCTTTTAAATCTTTAAATCTTGATTAATGCAATGCAACACAATGACTTGACTTGACTTGACTCTTAACACCTGAACTTGTTCTTCTTGGAAACTCTTAACTTGAACTTGAAACTTGTCTAGAAATATTCTCTTGAAACGTCTTAAAATCTTAACATGATCGCGAGCTCACTCGCATCGCAAGGTACTACCCCAGCCCATGGTGGCCTCTTAAAACTCTTAAAACACGACTAGATGCACTAATCACACTCTAGCCGATACTCTTGAAATTGCCACAATTGCCACAAATGCTTAGGGTGGTGTCCTTACAAGTCCTTATTTTTCTTTAACTTTAAAACTTACATTAGTGTGAACTTAACATATTTTTAAAGTGAATGCATGTTTTTTAAACTCTAACTTATGAATGCATGGTTCTATGTGTGTGCACAAACAACACAGACATATAATGATAGAACAATATTATACAGTCCATACATGAATTCATAGCAAAGTAAGTTCATGGATCTTGGAGAAAAAAGTAGGAATGTTAACCAGTCAAGAACAAATTAATCATATTGTAAACATTTAACCAAAACAGCAAAGCTTCACACATAATTAACTATCGCATATAGAACATAATACAACCTAACACTTTCTAATACCTTCACAGATCGACTTTGACAGAGGCTAAAGGAACTAGACTTTCTCTTAGAACATAAACAACAATATGGATTCTGACAAGACAAGTATTGCATAAACACGTCCCTCGGCAGTGAGATTAGCAAAGTCATGGATATCATCACAAATTTCAATACAACGTGGAAACTAAACTTATTTCATCTACGTAGAAGATCATAATATTTCCAGAACTTTCATTACGATTAAGCTATGTAAGTTAGGAGAGGAATTAACATATACCATGAAACATAAAATCAACTTTAACCATATAACGTGAATAAGTCTTAAGGGAACTTGCATTGAGAGAAAACGAACAAGAGGGAAAAGAATTGAAAACGGATTAGAAAATTAGCCCTCTGTTCGACACCAGATTGTGGATGATTGAAATATCAAATCGGAGATCCGTCCAGTGAAAGTTTAGAACGATCTGATAGAAATCTTCTCTCCAAAATTGAGCTCGATCGGAAGGTTAACGAACCTGGAAACGATCTTAGAACATGGCTGCGCTGTGCAGAAAGTTTGCCCGCGAAAATCAAGTTTTGGCTGAGGGTTTTTCTTTGAAAATAACTAAGTTTAGGGCTAGAATTGACTTGTTAAAGAAAATAGACTTTGGCTTTAGATAAGTGATGGGCTGGATAAGGCTACAAGTCATAAAAGCTGTACCAACAACGCTTAACGAACTCCGGTTTGACCATCGGTTCGCTTTAAAACGTCTAAATTCGAAATACGAATTTTTGGGCTGTTACAGTAATACTCCCGATTCTACTTACCGATAATAATAATGTAAATGTACGTAAATGTGTATTACTTAATTAAATTTTATAATAATAAGAAATAATCGAGGGTGCATGTAGGCATTTGGAGAAATTTAAGTATTCGTCTTTGGTCGAACATATCATTTGAATATGAGTAATTGTGCCGTCACAAAGAATCGTGGTAGAAATGTTCGGATTTTACAGTGCCTTTGACTTATTAATGCGGCTATGCATGTATGACAATTTGTATAGAGTTTTTTGAACTGTTAGCCAGCCCCATCAGAAATGGACAACTAGATGTGGACTGTGGGGTGGATGAGCAGGGCGGTTTGGGAGTTCATATTTGACCTTACACCACCCATTTCATAATGGACTTTTATTATAGTACACCCTTCATTTCAGAGAAATTGTTACATTTTAATTTTGACCGGTCAACTATTTTCGAGTTTGACCACAAATTACTCATAAATGATAATAGTAAATAATTTAATAAAATCATATAATAAAAATTTAATTACTAAATTTTCATTATATAATTTTAATAATTTATTTATTAATATCGTTTAAGAGTAAATTAATGTCAATCACGAAACGATTATTAAAATGAAATAAAAAATGTAACACTTTTTCTGAAATTGAGGGAGTATTAGTTTAACAATGTTTTCTTTTTTTAAAATTTAAAGCCGAATATTTATTTATTTTGGGCGGTGTAAAATGGGCTTGTCGGCTCAAAGCAACCGAGAGAGCATAATAATCATCAATGTAGTTCGGTAGGTACCTAATTTAGTACACTTGTTTTATTAATAAATTATTTTATGACCGTTTTCAATTCCTTTAAGATTTCTGAAACTTATCTGAAATTTTAAAGCAATATAGTAAAATTACCTCACTGGCACACACTATAACTTTTTACACGAATCACATGGTGTGAATATCTCCAAAACATAATGTTATATTCCTCAAATAGAGTGTCGTGTAGTATTTAGTTAGATGATTTATCATTCATTGTAATATCGAAATTTATGAAAAAAATATACACTTTGTTAGAAGAATTACTTTTTTAAAATTTCAATAATTCGGCTGATGGGACATATATCATCTATGAATATCGTTTCCGAAATTATTGAACTGCCATTTTATTTTTAGCACTCCACAAGAAACTAACAATAAAAACCAAGCCACAAATTAACAAGCATATTTTACAATTTACACAAAGCCGATAAACAAACAAACGAATTGATGCACTTTTTAAAATTCTCTGCAAGATGCTGACCACTAATAAACAATTGGTGGAGTACTAAATTGAGTGTCACGGTCATTATTAATAATATATATCATTCTCCATTTTCTTATTGCTCCCGTTCTCATTTTGTCATTTTATTTTCCATTTTTCTTCTTTTTGAATTTTCAACTTAAGACAATGACTAAAGTTCATGGGTGATGTGTGGAAAACTGCAAAATCTTTTACTCACACCTCCGGAATAAGTTGTCCATTTTCTTTTGTAAAACAACTTCAATCTTAACTACGAATTAATCACTAACTGCATTGTAAAAAATGTTCAATTACTATTATTATATACGAAGTATGATCTAATTGAATATTTTATCAATACAATTTTAAAATCAATTCATAATTCAAATTGATTGGTGGGAAAAATTTATAGCTGAGCAACTTATTTGAAACGGACCATCATGTCATAGCTATAGAATATGAAAGTACAGAATTTAGCTAATTAAGCACTGCCCACATAATTTGGACTTTTATGGGTGCTAGACTGCCAGTACTAAAGCTTCACATCAAAATCATATACCGCTCCACAAATCTAAGTTCACGGGGTCAATTTCTCTAAATTTGAAGAAGAAAAATAACTTTTGAATTGACAAAAGTCCACAAGTAACAAACTTTTTTCTAACATTAATGATATCAAAACAAAACAAAGATCAGATCAGATCAAATCTTTAGGTTTGTTAATGTACACATCGATAAATATTTTATCCTACTTGAGTTTTCGGACGAGTTTCGTGAAACGGGAAAAAAGTTAAAAAAAAGTAGAAAGAATAAATTGTACTAATAAACACTATTTCATGGTAGAATCCGTAATGATATTATAATTTCACGAATCCTCCACGATTTTCAAAAAAAAAAAAAAGTGTAGCAATTCAATTTTCATTCTAAAATCGAATATGGAGGGCATATATATACATAAAAGATGTACTCGGAAATGTAGTAATAATATACAAAGAGTTTTATGCGAGCAGACGTAAGTATAGAATTTTCATTCACGTTATTTACATACCAGCTCCCAACTCAATTGAATAAACGCTCACCTTAATAAGCAGCCGGTCAGAGTTCTATCCTTATTTCTCATTCGTTTTAAATCTAAATTGAGTACATTAAAAACAATTTAATTAAATAGATCCAACATTAGAAGTAGAAAGCCACCATGTAAAAAGAAGTGTTTATAGGTGACCCGTTACGTAGGCTGTTGAGATAGATTTATTGACAAGGACATTGTAAGCCTGTATATATAGAGAATGTATATCGAAGAGATCGGATCAACATCACATGTAAAACTATAAATATACAGTTGTAGAGCCTGCATTTCTGAACACATGATGTTTATACTTGAATATGCAATATTTAATTGTTTATCAAAATATATGCAATGTTAGTTCCGTATTTCATAAAAGTTGCTCATAGATATAGTCCTACACTCTTATGAGAAAAACTGAATCTTAAGAACTTTATTACTTTAAGAGCCTAAAGTGGGTACTTCAAACTCTGAAGTTCAAAGATTTTCAATATTTGCTCCTTTACCTTTTGTTTCAGGACCAATAAGCCAATAAGGTTAATAGCCGTCTCTCAAAGACCATAGACTTTTAAGAAACACAAAGAACAGAAAAAAAAAATCACTCACGAAAAAGAACTGGGAAATTCAACATTTATGTTCGTCAGACCATCTATGTGCAACAATTATTCAACAGCATCTAGAATATATAGATATAATTACTTATAAGGTCCTGTAAACATGTACACACAAAAAACTTGAAATGACATGTTCTCATTTTTCATCCGTCACAAGGCCACCAGCTTCAAGTTTTGCATAAAGAGACCCTAGTCTAGCATCCACCATTCTCATCATCGATAAAAATGGAAGCGTAAGAGACTCGCAACTCATGATAAATTGATAATGATTCGTATAGAAATTCATGATCACAATTAGTTGGGGTACCCCAATTGATTCTACTGAAATCAGGAAGTTCAACTCATCAAACACATGCATGAAGATTACAACATCCATAAGTTTCCGAACACTAGGCTGGTAAAGTCACAGTTCAAGACTACATATCTGTGCATTGATATAAAAACAAAAGGTATAAAGATAATTGAACAGCTGGAGTGGACTACTAACAACTACCTCCCGTACCTTTTTCTATTTAGTCTAAGAATTACATATGACAAAACCAACTACTATGCTTTTGTGTTGATGAAAACTCTATTTTAGCTAAAAAGTTGTACACGAAAGAAGTTACCTTCTGTCATGAGTTCTACGCGAAGAAGACACAGGTTTCCCAGGATCAGCAGAACTACTTTTACCTTCAACATGCTTATCTGCTTCTTCAGCTGGCTTTAGTTTACGCTGTATATCTTCAGCATGTCGACGCCACACAGACTCTCTCTCTTTCCTTGGCATTTTGTTATATCTAGGGTCACTCTTTAATATATGTTTGGCAGTTGACCAAGAATTGATGACGGTTTTGCCATCCTTCTCTTGGGATGCAGCTTCCATAGTTATAACTTCAGTCAGAAGAGATCTGAATTCCCCCACACATCTCTACAAAGAAAAAAATATTATCCTGTAAGGTCACAGAAATAAGATGTTTTTGACACACAAATTCGTAGGCACTAAAATATTTTTGAATCTATTGTTTCTTTGTGGAAAACAACATAAACATGATGCATTTTTATCATGTCAAGAAGAGAAGGCTTTTATGATCACCCCAAATAATCTATGGTTTCTTCAAGGAAAATAACAAAAACATATTGCATATTAAATTATTAATCATGCCAGGAAGAAAAGGCTTTAGTGATTGCACTGGTTGAATAAAGTACTACATGCATGCTTACCAAAAAATAAATTACAATTTCTGATTCAACACTCCACACTTGAAATTTCAGAAGAATAAACAGAAGTAAATTACTCCCTCCGTGTCACTATTCCTTTTATGAGCGTCCCACTAATATATTGACTTTCCTAAAACAGCAAAAAGGTAAATCCCACTAACCACTATCATTCTTACTATATTCTTTATCTCCCGTACTTTCTCCATTCTTTATCATTTATCTCTTCTATCTCTCATACTTTCTCCATTCTTTATCATTTTTCTCTCCTACAACAAACAATAAACTATTGACTTTATTAAAAACAACGCTGAAAAGAAAGTGGCCTAACGAAGCGGACGGAGAGAGTATAAGAATAATGCTAAATATGCTTAGTAATAAAAATGATTGACCAGTCTCTTCCTTGCTAGCGCACAAATATCTGTTGTGTGTGCGTCTCTCCTCTTCAGGGTAGATTTAAGATACCCCTGAGCGTAGGGTACCATGAAAGCAAGTATCATCATGGATTAACAACAATACCAAGATTGATTCTTCATAAGGTCATTGGTTAATAACTAGTTACACAAGCTCCATAGAATTTTGGAAAGATAAAGAATTGATTCTTCATAAGGTCATCTCGAAAAAGAATTGTCTTTGTAGCTGTAGGAAACCTGTATGTATTTGGTTTTTGAAGGTTCATTACCTCAATTTAGGTTCATGTTTTGAAGACATTGAGGATCATACTCTAGAATCCTGTCTAAAATACTCTCCTTAAACTATCATAAAATTAAGGAATCTAACTTTCAGTAACTCAGAGTAGCCCAGATGCCATAGTTTCAGTCCTACCCCTTTCTAAATAATTGTATTATATTAGACCCACCCCTTTGATTGTAAGTAATACAGTACTAAGCTCCACAGTTGACTTCTCAACGGAGCAGGATAATTAGGATCATATAAGTCTAATGACATTTAAACACAGATATTTGGCTTTGCAAGGATCGAAATTGCTTTATTCCTTGTTTAGATGACTTATACGACCATTCGAAGGAATTCAGTATCACACAGGAATCAGCCTGGAAGTTTCTCTTATTTGTATTTCAACTGTGGCTGAATTTTATAAACTGGATTCCCGAAGCAAAAAAGTAGTTCTTGTGATGCACGCTTAAGTCAGAAGAGAGCGAATCAAGACTGGTCCATAGTTGAAAAATGTAAGAATAGTTTGTGTTACTCACATTGCTAGATGGTACCATAAAAAGGCAAGATAATATAAAAAAGGTATCAGTGAAAGGATGGCTGACCTCATGCAAAGATTTAATATGCTCTCGGAAAAGTTTCTCCAAGTCAAATTTATCTAAATTTGGGTTGGCTGCACGGCCTTGAGGATCCTTGTCCAACTTAGGCTTCAACTCTGTCCATGATGCCTAGATACACATTGAGCAAAAACTGACGTGAGAAACTTCTAAAAGTGAAAATGTTGTTAGTCTCATATATAGACATTAATGATAGTATTGCTCGGTTGGCTCCCCTATAGGTAACAATGTTACTCTAAATGGACCACAAAAGCATAGAATATTATACCTGAGCATCTTTTATTGTTTCCACCAATAAAGCCTGATATGACTCGATAGCCTCCTTTCTACGAGCTTTAACCCTCACCCTTTCAACTTCTTGCTCTTCTCTTTCCTTTCGCTTACGTAAGGCTCTTTCCCTTTCCTTCAGTTTCTCCTACAAACATACATATATGATCAAATACAAAACACAGCCAGGCACGTCTAGAAAAAAACTAGATACATGTTAACATACAAACAAGTGTGTCTGCATTTTTAGAACGAGGAAACTAACGAAAATGTGCAGAGTTAAATAACCAAAATTTAACTGTGAATGAAGTAAAATCAAAGACACTGGCAGAGACCTCCAAGGTGAAAGATATAAGTAAGCCATTATCTCACCTCCTCATCCTGTTTCGCCTTTGACTTTTGTTCTACCATTTCTTCGGCAGCTTTAAGTTCAGCTACATATTCATTGAATAATTTTTCCCGATCTTCATGCTTGACAGACTTGTATCTGGGATCACCTTTTAAACTTTCCTTAACCTGTCAGAAGAAAATATCAAATATATATAAGTTTGCATATGTTCATTCTAAAAAACAGGCACATTCACAGCACTAGAAGAAACATATACATAGTTTTATGCTTATGAACCAAAAATTAAAAGCTGGAGAACCCTTCAAATTTTGCCAGCGCTCAAATAGCAGGCCCAGAACCTATTTATATTCCTTCCTATTTTTAATATTTGTAATTTGATGTCTTAGCAACTTCCACTATTTGGAAAATAATTGATGTTTTAGCCATCTTTCATCGTACATTTCCATTTTTCAATCTATTAGCATCATGATTAAGGGTATTTTGGAAAAACAAATCACCTTAATGTATAAAAAGTTCTAAAACATAAATTATAAAAAAAGGAAGTACTAGTATCTTATTATATCTCAAAACATTTTTATTTCAACTTCTATGTTCAATGTCATGTCTGAGTAACCAAATTTGCTCAGTTTGCATTTGATAAGATAAGGAGAATAAAACTAACAATTTGATAATTTACGACCCTATATAATAAATGATTTATGTAACTATCAGCTCCATAGCAAAAGGAGCTGAAACATATTCTTTATCAAGTACAGTAACTCTTGTTTGTGAAAGACAGTAAGCCTCCCAAACATGCTTGACACATTTTAACCTACTGCCAAATGGCTTCAAGGAGAATTACTTGCAGTTTTAGAGCCCTAAAGATAATTCTGAGATATGGTCGAACAAAATCCTTCAGAAATCAGAACAGGAACATTTTAGGTGGTGGAAGGGTGGACAAGTTGGTTTTAAAATGCGGATATCATCCCATTGTACAGGGCACCATAGCGCGCTCTATATGAAACACCGAAGCACATTACGAAAGGGGTCTGTTAAATGCTATCGGGATGCAGGGGGGCGAATGTGATTATATATATATGAAAGACATATATCAATGACCATTGAGAACCTAATAGGGGACTGTAAAGCTTGATGAAACAGCTCAGCCCCCATAACACAAGTAAATGATAGATCAGCATTATTATTTACCAGACAAGAATTCTTAAACAATAAACATTAGTTTAACCCTTGGATGAAACCACATCCACTCAGTTTCTTTTGTAACAGCATTCATGCGCATATGTACATCCACTGAATGTATGTACCCATAGAAAAAAGAAAAAACGAAATTGAAGAAACAAATTCATGATTTATAGCAGACTGTATGATCCACAAATATCCCAAGAGTAGATCATTGTTACGGACCTAGAGTCCTAAATTATTATTAGAATCAATATTGTTATTATTATAGAGTTTTAGTATAGATAGGAAAGTTACCTTATATAGTTCGAGTCTAATTAGGAAGTTACCTAATAGAGTTTTAGTCAAATTAGGAAGTTGTTTTTTATAAAGAAGAGTCTAAGGCTATTATTCATAAGTCAGAATTAGTCTATTTCGCTCTTAGGAGTTGGTTTCGCCCATTCGGGTGGTTCGTCTCTTCGGAGATGGTGTCTTTTACTTTATTTTAGTTATTTCAATAAAATTACATAAAAAATAGCTATTGCTACACCAAAATCATCTTTTCCTTTATCCCTAAATCCTCTGCTCTATCAATCATCAACAATATCCATAAAGAGCTAAATATCTGATAAAGTCGATTGTCAGTTGATCCGTAGTGTCACTCATTTGAAATACACTATCATGCAGAAGAATTATAAAAAGGTCTATCACCAGTTATAACTTATAACCAGCTTTGCTCCACTTAACGAACAAGTCGCTTAATAGAAAACTCTGCCCTCAAGACTCAAATTATTGTTGCATATATTATATGGCTTAATAAGTAATAACCAATTAGTATGTTCATAGTTATATCTATTTACGCCACACAAGACCAGACTTGCCTTTGACCAGCGGGATATAGAAGTAACATCTCCTTTATCCTGAAGCAGTGACTTAAAACTGGAAACAGCAGCAGCACGCTCTGCTTGAGCCTTTTCCTGAGCTGCCCTTTTCAGAGGGAAAACCCTGCATTTAAACAAAAACCTCCTACTCATCAACTATCACTGTACAACATTGAAATATATCACACAGCTACATCATAACAAATAATTTGAAGATCAATTAAATCATAAACATATCTATCTTATAGTCTTCATGAAGCATATGATTGTGCATGCACAAGCCTAGTTCAAACAGAGATAGATAAGGACAAATCACAATCTCAAAAGATCAATACGCTGAGCTGAGTGGTAGCCCTGCATCAAATCATACCTTTCGTTCAATAAAGACTCCCTTTCTTTCCGGTCCAGTGCCTGAAACCTCAGATCCTCTCCCCATCTCTTCTTAAATGATTGATAGTCTGTGTTATGATCAATCTCCTGAAATAGAAAAGAAAAATCTCTTAGCCGCTAGACATGATATATTCAGAGTAATATTCATTCAAATCCCAGAAGAATCAGAGAATACGTTAATAGGAGACAATTGCATCAAACCTCCTTTGCTTCTTCCAGTAACTGCTTGAAACCCTCCAGAGCAGCCTTCTGAGCCGCCCGTTTTTCCTTCCTCTCCTCTTCAGCACGTGTACGTACATAATGGTCAAAAAGAGCTCTGCGTGCACTGTGGCTTGCAATAGCCTGAGACATTTAGATCTCATGTAAATGCCCAGAAACCACAATTAGTTAATACTAAAAGATGAATTCGACAAACCTTGAAGCGGGGATCAAATACTATTTTAGGAAGTTCTTTCTCCCATTTTGAGAATGGTGCCACTCCTCTTTCCTTGAGCATCTCCTATAAATTCCAAAAGCACAAAGATTAAGCACGTTCACTGGATATAAAACACGAAAGCATATATTTGACTCATGTGAACACAGTTATCAACAGTTCAGTACAAATCTTACAAACTATAATTTTGACTAGCATAGCACAGTGGAGCATTAAGAAACTAAGATAGATTGATGAATTACTGATACAAATCATTCGGTAAGTAAAGGATATGAGATATTCTCAGAGATGGTTGCAACATCATTTCCAGAATCTCCCGAGGCATACCATTTGGTAACCATATAAATCAATGAATAGTGCCTATAATAGGGCACTATGGTTACTCATGGGAAAGATAATACATGGCTGAACAGCTCAAGTAACATAATTGGAGAAGAATTCAGAAAAATTGGAGTAAAAGTCAGCATAAGTAGAGAACTTGGTGAATGGGGGATACATTGACGATAAGGCAGAACTGAAGATATTATAAAGGATAGAAAACAATAAAAGATTGCAGAAGAATCACGGAAAGAGAACTCAATAATCGTATCATAGAGTTTAAATTTTGTATTATGTACAAGAATAAAGCATAGGTCTAAATAGACTACCAATACACCTAAACTAGGAAACACAAATTTAAGGAAATGCAACAATCCTAATAAAATAGTAAGAAATGGCAGACTAGTAATTCTACTGAACCGTGAAAGACACTGAACAATCAATATTGTTGTGCTGGACCACATGAAACAGAAGTAAATGGTTTGGGAAGGTAAATATCTCAAGATATTATTTGCTTGAAAGTGGAAATAGCGAACATGGAAAAGACAAGAGTACCTTAAATTGGAATATACTTTTGTCTTTTGCGGGGCCTCTGTCATCATCTTCTGAATCAGACGAGGAATCAGACATTTCATCATCAACATTAGGATCCTTGATTTTGGTGCTCTCAGTTTGGGTACCCACCTCGATCGGTTTTGATCCATTTATATCTATATCCGGTACACCTCCAAAACTTGGCCCTGCGGACGTAGCAGGTATTCCAGAATCCTGCAACTTCTTTTTATAAGATCCAATGCAGAAGATGACCCAACATCAATTGCTGGTCTAAGAGGTGTGGCATCACGACCACCAGTGGTAGCAGCAGGTGTGCTTATGCTAGTAGCGGGAACAGGTCCTGTATCTGCTGCCATGTTAGTATTTGACACTGACTGAGCTTTTAAAGCATCTGCTTCCTGCTTCTTTCTCAACTCTGTCACCTCAGCTGGTATCTGCCAGCTACTTGACTGATTGTAAAACATACAACAATGTAAGCTAAGAAGCCAGGATCACGAATATAAAAAATAGAGAGTAACATAAGTTCTTAGTAGTTTTTTATTTTCAAGACCTTGTTAAATGACACTCTTAACTCAAGCCCTTACGAATTGATCCAGCTACTATTGGTATTTGGTAAAATTATTGTTGACAATGAAAGAGAACAAGATCGAAAACTGAACATAGAACTAGAAGATATCATAAACAAATTCCTAGTCTCTAAGATCATGTAACCACTCAGTAGATAGAATGTTAATCAATTGCAGGCTGTGACAAGTTCAGTAAGAATAGAAGTTTTAGGTTTGAAATCATGTATGCTAGTCTAACACGGAATGGGTGAAAGAAACTCAGAAAGCAGAAAACAATACTTAGAGTAATTGAAAATGACAACTTTCCGATCAATACAATAATATGAAATACAGAGTCGTATACTTACCTGAGTTGTAGAGTTGTAATAATATCTCTTGCCATCATTAGTAGTGACCTCTGTCCAATCAGTACCAGACAATTTCTGCCTGAACACATAGAAATATGGTAAGACATTCAATTGTCCAAGAACTGCTAACGGTGTTGAAAAAGACATTAGAGCTTAAAAATGAGAAAAGAGAAAAAGCATCGCTCTGCAATTTGAAATATATCTACTAGTCGAGTGGTTTCAGCCAGACAGAAAAAAAATTATTGGAATGGCCAACCAAATGTAACACCCATGGGACTAGGAAAACAATACACCCCATGAAGTGGTTAGGAAGTCCCTTGATCATTTCTTGAGGGCCAAAAGCATGGATCTAACACTCAGTTCTCTTGATAAGGCTTCCCAACCCACCCCCCCCCCCCCCCAAAACCAAGAAGAAAAAAAAAGAAGAAAACCAACTGTTCCAATTTCACATGTTCGACCATAACGGCTGCCACAGAAGCATGCACCTCCATCCCTAATTTTCAAACATAGGAGGACTTCCATGCTATTACTCTACAGATAAAACTCTAAAATCGTTATTGTCCAACTCATAATCTCAAAAATTTGCACTTCTGCGTTCTAGTTCAACAGTAAGTCCATGGTGCAGCAGTGAGACTAACTTATACTCCCTCCGCCCCGCTAAAAAATGTAACTATTCCTTTTTTGGACGTCCCACTAATTTAGGCCACTTCCTAAAATAGTAAACAAGTAAACCTCACTAACCCCATTATCTTATACTTTTTTCATTCTTTATCATTTATCTCTCTTATCTTTCATTCTTTATCATTTCTCTCCACCAACAAACAATAAATTATTGGCCGTCTTAAAAACGTAGGTAGCACGGATACGGATACGAGACGGATACGTGGAAACGTAAAAGTTCCAAAAAATAGGATACGGATACGTCTAGGATACGTTAGATTTTTCATTATTTTCAATATATATAATATGGCAAAGTCATATAGGATGTGATGAATACCTGAACTAAGATAAATTTAGTATTCCTTCTTTGGGTTATAGTTCTTTTATATACTTTGGGCTCTTTTTTCTTTGCTCTCCAACTCTAAAGAACTGAGAAACCTAGGGAATCTTGCTTCTAATAATAAATAAATATATTTAAAATCCAAGATACGTATATCAAAAGGATCCGAGAAAATACATATCCGATACGTGAGGATACGGATACGTCCACCCCGTAGACATATCCGTGCTACATAGTTAAAAACAACGCCGAAAAGATTGTGGCCTATTTTAGCGGGGCGGAGGGAGTACTATTAGCAGCAAAATTAAGGTTGTTCGTGTATAATCTTTGTCAGCTCCTATGGTACACTGATGTTCAATTTTTTTATTTGTTTTAGCTATAACAGGAATATGTCTCATTGCAACACCAGCATGAATTAAACAGGATAAGGGCTGGAAGAAATCAGTCATGCTATACTAAAATATGAACGTTAATGCAAAATATTGTATTCCACCATCTTAGTTGAGAACTTAGTAACTTACCATGAGATAGGACTTGGCTTAATAGCTGCTTTGTCAGACTGCATCCAGAAACAACAAAATGCATATCAAATAGGCACAAAAGAAGGGAAAAAAAATCCAATGTTACTATAACTATGATCCAATAAGAATGTAAAACACACATGCATAGAGAGATTAACTTTGAAATTGCTCTAATAGTTTCATAAAAGACACAGCATAAAAACAGTAACATATTACCAGGAAACAATTGTTCCAGATAACAATAATTCTTGCAGTACCTCGCCTTCAAAAACAGAAGGTTTCTCATACGTAGACTCCCCTGTTATAGCATTATAGTAGTATACAATCCCAGCTTCAGTCCTGTGAGCAGTCCAGGACTGAACTTGCTCTCTTTTGGAAGTCTCACGGTTAGTTTCACTATTGTTAACATGTTTACCATTATCTGCAAAATACACTCCGTCGATCATATGCCACAACAAAGCATGCATAATTATTAGTAATCAAACTGAGTTTCGAGTATACCAATGCCTGGTGGAAAGTCTACATGCACTGAACTAACAATTGACTGGCTACCAGAAACAGAAGACACCGGAGCTCCAACTGAAGATAATGTAGGCAAAACTCCAGGAGGTTGAATATCAGTCATTGAAACTGACTGTGGTGGCACCACGATGTGGCACAGGATAAGGGCCAGGAACAATTCCAGAGTACGGAGACAAAGGTGCTCTGGAAAATCCAGTAACTGGTTGATGCTGCAGCCATGCTCCGGGAGCAGCATGAGGATATGGAGAAGGGTAGGATGTAACTGTTTGATACTGAATGGTCGCATTTGAGTGTGAAGGCATAGGGGAAGGTATTCCAGGAGGACCAGGTGTGACAGGAGTTCTAGGGATTCCAGTAGGCACCTGAAATGGCGTAGGAGGCATCCATGTATTTGGATTATTAACACTATTGGAAGCAAAAGCAGTTGCTGAAGGACTTGAATTAGTATGAACAGGCTGAGGAACAGATTGGGTGAGAGTTGGTGTAGTACCAATTGATCCCATTTGTTGATTGACATCAGCTCTAACATTCTACAGCACAAAAAAGTTATCATAATATGATCTCAAAATAAAAAGAGATGGAGCAGGAAGAATGTCATAGAAGTCAGAATTTCAGATTAAGATAAAAATGTTCCATCGACTTTAGATTTTGTAAATTGTCATCTGATGAAAATGAAGATGAAGTGGATGAATTATTGTTCTGTTTCCAGAACATAAATGATAATCCTAATCGACAAATCAGATAGCATATCTTCTATAACATCTGAAGAGTTTAGTTTCCCGAAATTATGTAGTTCAGTCTTCAGTCTCAGCAAGTTCTCACATTGACAAATTTTCTCTGAGTCTAATATTAGATCTTATGCAGGCAGCATTGTTCATAATTGAGCTTTCACAACATACTCCTATTTTTCAAAGAACTATGCTAATAAAATTCCACAAATGGTTTTCTTAAATACGCTAGGAACACCTATAATGACAAAACCATGGCAGCTATCACAATCAGCTAGCAACTCAACTCTCGACATTACATCACTAATGATGTAAACAGCAGCATTTCAATACGGTAATTTTTGGGGGTAAATGAACAATTTACCCTCAATTTCCCCAAGTTTGCTTGTTTTTACGACTCTATGACTTCCTATTATTATTCGGTTAGTGCAAGCTTATTTTAACCACAAATATTTATATGTTCATTCTGTAAGTTATGTTATATGATATATATACCGCTTTAGTATCCCAGCCATCTCGCTACTACTATCCCGAAGTTTTTGGCAGGCCGCGATCCGGGATTGGCAACACTAGTTGTCATATATGTTAGTATGATATAGTACATCATATCACATGCTGCAGCACATTAAGTAACAGCCATTAGCTGGTCATCAATAATTCGCAAGCAACCAAATATAATGGTTTGTCAAAATACTTGCTTAAATTTCTGATAGTGCATTGATTGAAAAATATAAAGGACATAATCAGAATACACAATGCGAGGCCAGCTGTCCTACCATTACAGCGGATGACGTCTGAGCAGCTGGAAAACCGGAACTAGAATGTGAGACATTATACGAGAAGGATGGAGTCAGGCCAGAAGCAACTGGTCGGGCAGATCCAAATGAACCTGCCTGCATCACCTGCAATAAAGACAGCTAATCAACAAAAATCAAAGTGACCGCGGATTGATCACGTGCAAAAAAATTCCTTAGTTTCACTAACAGGTGCAGATGACGACTGCTGAGAGCTTCCGGAAGGCAAACTGCTGGCGTTCAAGTAAGAGAACGATGGCCTCATTGAGCCATATCCAATTGCATTACTTTGATTCGATTCCAATGAATTCACTGGCACGGAGCTCTGCTCAGCCATTTATTCCTACAATAACTGTTATCACCTAGAGTGCAAATAATAACAGTGAGAGTCTTTACGGAAGGAAACTAATTACCTAATACACTTTGAGAAACAAAACCGAGCTATATTCAAACAAGTTTCAAAGGCTTAATTTTTCCTATCCAGAGATAACGAAAGAAAATCCCCAGATGGTTACAAAGTAGAACATAGCTGCTAACGCCAATTGAATCACGACAGTAAGCATAAAAACGAATGGCGATAAAGATAAATTTGCAGAATAAGCGATGGAGGAATGTGCTTACAGATTAAGGGAAGGCTGAATCAACAGGGATAACTCCTTCACTAGCTGTGGATTTCGTCTCGAGTGGAAATTTGGGGGAGTGAGAAGCGGAGGAGAAGGGTTTTTGGTGAATAGAATAATTGTAATCGCGAGAGTAGAAAATTGTAATAGTAAGTATTTGCAAGGTTACATATTGCAAAAGGGCATTCTCGTAATATAAATAGAATTAGTTCCATTTTTCTTCTTTTTTTTTTGTAAAACCTTTCAGACTCGAACATCAATGAAAATATATAAACGTATACATACTACGATACCATAATACAAGAAAAATCATGCCGAACAAGTATTGGTCAGATTATGCCAATGAACATGAATATGAAGATGTATATATTGTTTTAATTTGATATTCGTAGTGGCTAATCGTGATTCCATTGCATTAGTATGTTTAAATTAGCTTAAATTACATTTTTAAAAAATAGCTAAAAATTTCAAAAAATGAAAAATGGTTGTGGGCATGGGTCGCGAATACCGGCGACCATGAGTAATAGTCCCAGAGCCATCACGCTAAACAGCTCCGATCGAAAGGAGCTCCTCCATCGATCGAGCTTCGAACATCTTCCCAGAAGAAGAAGAGCTCCGGTAAGGATCTTCGATTTCTTTGAAGTTTCTTCCATTTCTTTGTTCAGGTGATGAAATTAATTCGAGTAAACTCACTTTAATGTTTTTTTAGGTAAAATTGTACTCCCTCCGTTCCAGATTAGATGTCCCATTTCAACTTTTTGCAGTCAACATTTTTTCAACTTTGACTACGATTTAATCTTAAATAGTAAATGTAAAATATTGTACTATTTTGTAAACTGTTAGTGATATTAATTATTTGCAATATGTAAAAAAGTGTCATGCATTTAGTAAAAAGCGTCATACGTTTAACATTCTTGTTTGCAAATGGTAATTTGACACTAATGTCGCAATTTTAATTGACCAATTTTTTTACAAAGTTCTAACATACTATAAATTTTGATTTATTTGAAATTATGTATTAAATTAGGGCAAATTTCATTCAGACCTTTTAGATTTCATAATTACTTGGGAGGTTGGGATCTTTCTATTCCCTACATATTCGTTCATGAACTAACTGAAAGAAGTCACGTTCTTGGCCACACATTAGTACCACTTAGTCGGACGATTTCGATTCGATCCTCTTACATTTGAATCCACGAACTTGACCAAATTCGAATTAAAATATGGAAAAGTCAATTTTGCCCCTCTCATATTATTGGATTTTGGAAGTTGCCAAACAATTACACCTTTCGACGAATTGCAATCCAAGTCCCTCGATATTAATTTTTTATTTATCACCCATAACTTTTCGAACAAGTTCAAATAAGGCCCCAAACTTTAATTTCAATTTGCAAAATCTCCCCAACTCCGAACCAAGATCAAATCCCTCCTTTGAACATCGAAATCAAAGTAGAGATTCGATTGAGACGAGCATAAAACTCGATTAATTAAGGTCGGAGCTAAAATCAGAGTATATTTAGCTCGGTCGAGCTATAATAACACCTCCGTCGGAGCTGTTATTACAGCTCCAAAATCGGAGCCGTTATACAACTCCAATTTGGAGGTGTAATAATAGCTCCAGGTTTGGAGCCGTATCAGCTCCGGATATGGAATTGATTTTCGTTCCGGATCGGAGTCGATTACAGCTCCAATTTGGAGCAAAGTTACAGCTCTAGTATTACATGTTGTGAGGGGGCTGAATTAATTCTTTAAATGACTCCACCAAATAGAACAAGAAGAAAGAAAAAGGAAGGAGGAAGAATAAGAAGAACATAATAGGGAGTTGTTATCAAATAGAAGAAGAAGATAAAGAAGAAGAGAAGGAGGAAGAAGAAGAAGGAAGAAGATGATGATTGTGGTGGGCCGGTGGGGTTTTCTTTTTTATTTTATCTTTTCTCTATTTATTTTTTAATCACGAAGGCCATGTTGGTTCTTTGATTTCAAAGAACTTAATTAAGGTGGTCGATGGAATTATGGCCTTTTGGACGAATGTACCCAATGTAGTATCAATCTGAAAACACCTTCTAATCGGGAATCCTTTCGTAATTATCCTTGAAATATGGTTAAGATTTTATAGTAAGTATTTGCAAGGTTTCATATTGCAAAAGGACCTTCTCGTAATATAAATAGAATTAGTTCCATTTTTCTTCTTTTTTCCATAAAACCTTTCAGACTCGAACATCAATGAAAATAAATAAACGTATACACACTACGATACCATAACACAAGAAAAATCATGCCGTACAAGTATTGGTCAGATTATGCCAATGATCATGAATATGAAGATGTATATATTGTTTTAATTTGATATTCGTAGTGGCTAATCGTGATTCCATTGCATTAGTATGTTTAAATTAGCTTAAATTACATTTTTTAAAAATAGCTAAAAAAGGTCAAAAAAATGAAAAATGGTTGTGGGCATGGGCTGCCAGAACAGCGCCTGGCAGCCATGAGCAATAGTCTGGTAGCCATCACGACTGCCAAAAAGCTCTGATCGAAAGGAGCTCCTCCATCGATTGAGCTTCGAACATCTTCCAACAAAAAAAAAAGAAGAAGAAGAAAAGTTCCGGTCACCGGAGCTCCGGTAATTAAGGATCTTCGATTTCTTTGAAGTTTCTTCCATTTCTTTGTTCGGGTGATGAAATTAATTCGAGTAAACTCACTTTAATGTTTTTTTAGGTAAAATTGTACTCCCTCTGTTCCAGATTAGATGTCCCATTTCGACTTTTTGCAGTCAACATTTTTTCAACTTTGACTACGATTTAATCTTAAATAGTAAATGTAAAATATTCAATTAAACTAATGGACTATTTTGTAAACTGTTAGTGATATTTATTTGCAATATGTAAAAAAGTGTCATGCATTTAGTAAAAAGCGTCATACGTTTAACATTCTTGTTTGCAAATGGTATTTTGACACTAATGTTGCAATTTTAATTGACCAATTTTTTTACAAAGTTCTAACATATAAATTTTGATTTATTTGAATTATGTATTAAATTAGGGCAAATTTCATTCAGACCTTTTAGATTTCATAATTACTTGGGAGGTTGGGATCTTTCTATTCCCTACATATTCGTTCCTGAAGTAACCAAAAGAAGTCAAGTTCTTGGCCACACATTAGTACCACTTAGTGGACAATTTGATTGATCCACTTACATTTGAATCCACAAACTTGACCAAATTAATTAAAATATGGAAAAGTCAAATTTGCCCTCTCATATTATTGGATTTGAAGTTGCAAAACAATAACACCTTTTGACAAATTGCAATCCAAGTCCCTCGATATTAATTATTTATGTCACCCATAACTTTTCAACAAGCTCAAATAAGTCCCCAAACTTTTATTTCAATTTGTAAAATCTCTAACTCCGAACCAAGATCCTCCTCCATTGAACCAAATCAAAGTAGAGAATTATATTGAGGAATCCATCCAACATAATAAATAAAGAAAAATAAAGAAGAAGAGAATAAAGAAGAACATAATAGGAGGAAGGATCTGAAATCAAATGGACGAAAAAGATGAAGATGAAGAAGAAGGAAGGAGGAAGAAGAAGATATTGTTTGATGATGATGGTGTGTGTATGTGCGGACCGGTTATTTTTCTTTGATCTTATCTCTTTTCTCTAAGTATTGCATGTTTGATTTTGAATTTGAAATTAATGCTGTCAGCGGCGGAATTATATATGAACTTTTGGACCAGAATGTTATATATGAAGAGTAGAATGAATGCAGCTACCCCCTTTCTTTAATAGGAATCTTCGTAGTATAGTGTTTAAGGTTTGGTTTTACATGATAATTCGGTTGTTAAATATGATCTCTGATAGAGTGAAGTGATAAAGAGAAAGATTTTTTAATTGTGTTGATTAGTTTAATATTTTGATTGGTTTAACGTTGTTATAATAAATAAAATTAAAGTGAGAAAAGCGATGAGTAAAGAAATTTATTGAATTGGTGGATTGAAAATGAGTATTGTTCCGACTCGATTAAAATCCCTAGACAAACAGGATACGAATGCTAAAATCGAGTAAGGCTCTATTCTCTTAAATGCAGTAGGCAAGGCAGGCGAATTGAACTAAATGGGCTGATGCCCGAACTAGTCTGGCCCAGATTGAATTGTATTATAAAAAACAACTATCTTGAGGCGAATGAATCTGAACTCAATTGTTGAAATTAATGAGTTTCGGATGAAGAGCGAACACTTAAATTGCATCCAAACACTCCAAAAGTTTTAGTTACTAACATGTTTTAACACCAAAAAAAGTCGGTAGTGTTAAATCGAGAGCACCAGGAATAACTTTATATTATTCTTTAAAAAAACAATCACGTTTATATTAGGAAAGATTTAAAAAAATCAATATTCAATTTTTTAAAGTATAATAATAGGTGTAAAATGGCGCGTGGAGAAATTATCGCTCCTTTCATTTTTAAACTTCTTCTTCACTCACTTATCTTCGCTCCATCAAACGTAGTCTGAAACTCACCTACTACTTCTTCCTCATCCTATCTTCTCACCACCAAATTTTATCCATTCTTGCCCTTTTTCCGCCTCCGCTCACAGTCCTCTCCCTAACCGACTACCTTTTCTTCCGCCTCATGCTCTCACATCGCCCATCTTCTCCACCGATGGGAACGAACAATTCGGTGAGGCATTGACACCTCGACTTGAATAATTCACTATCCATGTTTGGATCGGAAAGAGCCGGTTTTAAAATAGTGAAAATGTGTGGTGTAGCCTTGATTATCTCGATCCGAATTCAAATCAACTTGCGATCATATCCCCAATCATTGTTCGTATCTCCTCAACTCCCAAGCCGTATGTTTTACTAATCAATCAATCAATCACATTTCACATCACGTTTATACTAGAGTATTTATCCAATTGAATCTAATGTTATTTGAATTCATTGGCCTCTATTTACAGATGAAGACATGAGAGTAGGAAATTCACAGCTGAATATAGAAAGTCAAAATCGATAAGACTGATCCTTTGACGAAAGCTTTGCCGATTAAGAAATTTGAGAAACATGTGAAGGCTATGGGATTAAAACTCATGCTCGCTTTGCTCTAAGTGCAAGTGGACGAATGTTGGTAAAGTTATGCATGAAGAGCAAATTTGATTGTGATAAACCGTATTTGGTAGCTTGAATTAAACGATTGTATTGTTCAAATTCCTTGCTTGTGTTTTATATGCATATTTACATAAGTTAAACACTGGGCAATTATCCAGAAATCCAAATAAGCATCATGCGACCATCAAGTCTAATATACATGGGATGTTTAACGTTGGATTAGACTTTGTAAGGATGATGTTCATTAAATAGTCAACGGTGATATCATATCTTTAGGATTGTGATATGAGGATAAATTTATAGTTAGTGTATTCCTCGGCCAGATTAGTGGGTTGACTTTTCCTAGTCGGTCGAGATAGATTGGACATATGAAAAAAAAATTAAAAAGGTCACCATACACACGATGGTCAAAGGATGCGATTTCGTCCATCAACAATGCCCTTTCAGAAACATATGGACAAAGAGTACTACTTATCTTACTGAACTAATACATGTTTTGTTGCTCATCAAAATCTCAAGATGTTAAACTAACAGGTGCTCATTTACTCCTCTGGAAGCGGCCTGGCAAAGACAACACCATGTCGTATCGCCCATGGGTCCAAAAATCAATTTTTGGTCCCTTATTTGTTTTTGCTTATTTCTTTTTGCTTACTTAACTCTTTAAACACGAATTTTAGCATATAGGATGAGAAAACCACGTGTTAAGATTGGCTCATGCATGATCAAACACATTTCATACATTAAGCACTCTTTTTACAACTTGGTGATTTTAGTGATTAAACACGTCAAGTGGAATTCCTTAACAAATTGATGGAACCCTGCATTTTGCCGATCCATCACGAACTAATAAAAGTGGCTAGAGTCCGTCTAGCAAGCCAGTCCAGTAGAATATCATCTTTTTAGTATTATTTACATTATTTAGGAATTAGTATCTTAGGATATTCTTTTCAGCCAGAGATCTAGAAGAAGGAGGCAATTGCTAGATTCTCTCTAGATGATAAGGCATGTAGATTTATTAGGATCTTCTATTTTATTCCTGCATATCCTTTCCTTTATTTTATTTCCATTAGAACTCACCTTGTTAGGTAGCTAGGACCTTAGGGCTTAACCCTAATCATTCTGATTAATGACAATTGATATTTCCACCGATACCGCTGTGTAGGGGTGATCATAAAATCCGAAAATTCGATCCGATGTATTCGGATCGGATTACGGATTATGATATTTTAGATCCGAAGATAAAATCCGAATTAATTAAAAATATATATATTTTTCCCCTTATTCAGCCAAACAAAATACAAAATAGAAAGTTAGCCCTTCATTCCCATTTCCCAAACGGCTAAACCTAAACCAAATTCCAAATCCTCCAAAACTCTAAACATGACTCCATCTTATCAAAATACAAAATAGAAAGCTAATGATAAGGTTTTCATTCATTACTGAATTTACTTCAAAGAATGTAATCGACTAGTCGTTATTCTAGAACATGAACTCCAAACTTTTCATATTTGTTGTTTTGGACTTGAAGTTCGGATTATTCGGATTAAATCCGATCCAATCCGAACTTTTTCGGATTAATCCGAAATCCGATCCGATCGTTCGGATTGAGCCTTTAGTGGTCCGAAACTTCGGATTGATCCGAACTTCGGATCGGATTGGATCGGATTAATTCGAACGTGCACCCCTACCGTTGTGCGTTTACCAACTAAGCTACCACTTAGTTGTAAAAATGCCCTAGAAATAGGTGAATTCGTGCAAAGAACTCTTGGATGCGCCCAAATCCGGGTGAATTGCTCAGTAATTCGTAACATGAATTGCTCAGTAAATCGTAACACGAATTGCTCAGTAATTCGTAACACGAACCAGTTGGAACCAACGTTCTAACACATGGCCACAAAGCCGAGTTTGAAGATCAGGTAAATAACCAATCCGTTGCATGACTCAACTAGAGGACGGATCAAGGAGATGGAAGTCGTCGTTCGGGAAATCCGGGCAAAGCTCATCCTTCTGAAAGCCGACTGGACAAAGGTGGCTGATTCAGCGGGATAGGAGGCAGAGAAAGTAGATATGGAACAAGGATGGGAATCGGTCAATCAACCATTGATGGAGGAAGAAAGCTCGAGACAGCCGTCCATGGTGATTCTCGATCGGAGCAGGGAGCAGGAGAAGGGAGAGGTCGACCCTGGGAGAGGAAAAAAGTTGTTAGGGCAAAAAAAGGAAAGAGGAAGGACGAACGGGCTTCAAATCACCAAGCCAATCTAAACGGTAAGAGTAAGCAGGGAAGAAGATGACAAGCGTGGCCACCGTGCTTGGCATTCAGTGACGTCCGAGGCACAATTTTGTGCTGGGAAGATTGATCGTGGCGATAAAGGGAGCAGCGTCAATGCAGCTAGGGACGTCTGGAGTGGAGTTTGACCTAGGGGACACTACTGTAGAACAGTATGAGGGTCCATGGAGCAAGAAGTTCGATATAAATCATAAAGAATCCTCATTAGCAACAAAGTAACCATATATCCCGACTATTGCAATAATTTTGAATACTCTACTATTGGTGGGGGGAGACATGATCGTAGAAGGATTGGGGAAGAATCTTGGGAAGTTTGAGTACTCAGTTCATGAGCAATCATCGGTTGAGTCGAAAGCGAAGGGTAAAGAGGAACTATGGAAGATCTAGGTGGAGAAGAGATTAGGGTTGTCGGAGTGACTGAAAGGGGTGTTGGGCTTGGACGAAGCACGGGTAAGTCGGCAATTGGAATTGAGGGTTCCATGGAAGAGTCAGAAGAGAAGTTGGATAAGCCTGGAGATGAGAAGAAAGATAGGCAATCTGATGAAGAACTCGGAGACTAGCAAAGAAGATGGAAATGCGAGGATATGATGAAGGCTTAGATGTTCTGTTATTGGAAATGTAGTTAGGGCTCGAGCTACTCGGGAATGGGGTGGTATGAAGGCCGGAGTTCGACTATGATGATGGAACTATGCGAGAAGCAGCGTGGCGGCGAGGAAGTCTGACTCGGTATAAGCATGATCATAACTGTTGATGTTCTGAAGAGTGCAAGAGTCAACCAGTGCACTGCGATCTCATGAAATCAGACACATCTGCTCATATGCAAGGCACTTCTCTAGTTGCTTTGTTTAAAGTCAGTTGTAGTTTGAATGAGGATGTGGGGCAGTGTTGCTATGGATGGCTTATACCTATCGTGTTAGCCTGGAATGTGCCAAGGAATATATCCATCCTGTAGTAGATCTTCTACTGATGATGACAAGAGAAGGTTGGGTAGGACGCCATGGTACAAGTCCTCAGGTCGTGACTGGGCATGAGTGGATAGGCAGAGCCACCAGGAGAGGGGAGCTAATGATGGAGGTTATCAGTTGGTGTGGTATGGTAAAGGTTGTGGTTGTGCTGACAACCGAGAAAAAGAAAAGGTTCCGAGATGGAGCAAGTCGGTCAAGTCGGCTAAAAGACTTGAAAATAAAGAGCTCAATGGATAGGCGTGGAGGGCCATTAGTGCGGAAGGATGGCAAGGGCAGCCTCGGGAGAGAGGAAGAGCTGAAGAGACTTGGGGACAAGTCTCGTCTTTAGGGGGAGGTAGTGATGGAACCCTGCATTTTACCGGTCCATCACGAACTAATAAAAGTGGCTAGAGTCCGTCTAGCAAGCCCAGTCCGGTGGAATATCTTTTTAGTATTATTTACATTATTTCGGAATTAGTATCTTAGTATATTCTTTCCAGCCATAGATCTAGAAGAAGGCAATTGCTAGCTTCTCTCTAGATGATAAGGAAGGTAGATTTGTCAGGATCTTCTATTTAATTTATGTATATCTTTTCTTTTATTTTATTTCCATTAGAACTTTAGAGTGCCTGAAATATCTTGTCAGATAGTCAGTATAAATAGGACCTTAGGGTTTAACCCTAATCATTCAGATTAATGACACTACAAGAAAAATGAACATTAGAGACACCAAAATTGGAGAGGTAATTAATTTGGTGTCATAAATTAGTATTTGAGAGAGATTAATGCTTGCTGAATGAAATGTAAGTTATTTGGTAGCACTCAATCGCCTGTCCCAATTGTTTCTCTCAGATAATGTTTATGAATTTAAAATTTTGTAAAACTGATACGCGGGAAAAAAAGAATGGTATGCAAGCATTATCTGGGAATGATTAACCATCTCAATTAGTTTGCATATATATTAGAAATATCTAGTTTCTCTCAATTAACATTTGAGACACATCATCCCTCTCATTTAATTTCAATACTATATAGGTAGGCTAAGCTTATTTTTAGAGATGAGTGTCCCTCTAATAACTTTATCTCTACAAGATTATTACTCTAATTTAATGCATAGTCTATTAACTTCACGAAATAATTTTAGGATGTACTCTGTATTGCCCTACCCTGTAATTGAATGCCCTGTTTTGTCAAAACAATCTTATTCATATAATTTTTTAGTTTTCCTAAGTTAAGTCTAGGATATGATTAACAAAATTAGTTGATAAGCTAGTTAACTAATTGGTAGATAATATTCTATTTAATATTTATGTAAATGTTTAGTAAATTAATAAAATAATAAACTAGATAATTTGTTAAATGTAATATATAAAATAAATCACTTAGCTTATTTTTTTAATATGCAACTTCAACAAGCTTTTCAGGTTACATAGATTATCATCTATCGATGAATTGCTCAAATATAACGTCTTTATTTTGAAAATAAGTTTATCTATCGAGCTGAAAATCTTGTAAACACAGCCTTAGGCTCTGTTCTTTTCATCTGAAAACTCATTAATTTCAGTTTAGTTCATATTCACTCAATTGATTCAATTCATTGATTGATTCAATTACCTTGGTTGTTCTTTTATCTTGATTCGATTCCCATTCATTCGATTCGAATCAGTTCAGTTCAGTTATATTCAGTTCTATTCAGACGAAGAGAACAAAACCTTAGTCTTTGTTTAGTAAAACTAGCTAATAAACTAATTCATCTGTCCCGTCTCATGTTTCTCATTTGACTTTTAATCAACAAAATAAGCGAAATAATAAAGAATAAATAAGAATTGATAGTGGTTTGTTAAAGTGGAAAGTTGAGTATAATTTAAATGAAGAAATAATGAAGAATGAATAAAAAAGAGATAGTGAGTTGATAAAGTGAAGTTCTATGAGACAACTAAAAATGACTTATGCATAAATTTATGCGGGGCGGGGGAGTAGTTATGATATGATTTTCTTATTGTTTAGTAAAATCAAGTATTGTCAAGATTTTAAAGAAAAATAAAATAATCAGAAAATCCCTATTCATGGTGACATTCTTGCCATTGCGGCTTTGCATAGGGATGTTCAAAAAAGTTGCTCGCCCGATCCAACCGTGCAAACAACTCGCACCCTGCTTCTATCTGGCGAGACTTACCAAATCATGCTTTTATAAAAAAATCCATGGGTCAAATTTTGTAATACACATTTGACAAGTTGGACGGGTGCAATCATCCACCCCAGTTCCAATAAACCTATAACAATATACTCATAAAATGGGTTCGTTTCTTGGTATTAGTTTTTAATCGACAAATTCGATTAAAATTCTTTAATGGAAAATCTATATCATACTTTATTATTCACTATCTCTCTTTTATTCAATCTCTTTCCTCTTTTATTACCATCTCTGTTACTTTATTCAATTTTTTCTTAAAACTTGTGTCCGGCCCGCGAGTAATTGAAACAGGGACGGAGGGAGTATATACTATATATTATTATATACTTACCTGATGCAGGACAAGTTTTCATTTGATTAATACTAAATTATATAGTAAAAGTTGCTCAAAATATTGAATTAGAAAATTATAAGGGTTTTATTTTCCATAATTTTTGGTAATTATTACTTCTATAGGATTTAGGGTTGATTTTAGTAAAACCAAATAAAAGGAAAGTGAAAAAAAATCTTAATTCATAATTTTGGAAGTTTAGCATTTTGAATTAGGATTGAGATTTTGAAAATCAAGCAGTAAAGAAAGCTGACGGAGAGTTATTTGCAATACGTGGTAAATATTTAGTGTACTTTTGGTGGGAATAAAATTATTTCAAACTTTTCATATATGAATTCTTGGCTAAGCGCCCAATTGAAAATTTTAAAATTTTTTGGAGGGTTTTGGTAGGCATCGAGAGCAATAATTATCCGAAAAGAAAAGTCTCGACTTATAAACGGAAGTTGCTCCATCTTCACAATATTCTCTACTTTCATCTCTCCACTTCTTCTCAATTAAGTAATTTACTAACTTTTCATCTCCAAGTCCTAGATCTATCTTTATTTGATAGTCCTTTACTTAATTGATAATCCTAACACTCTTCTTTATCTTGTACAGAAATTGATGGCAGTTTCTATCTCCATTTTCAGATTGATGATTCCCTTTGTTCAACTCTGTTCGATTATTTTCATTGTTCTACACAATAGAATGGATGAAATTGGGAGTCTCCATACCACAATTTGCTAAGTTCCTTGAAGTTTTCGGATCCATTCTTTTTTTCCTCTCGGATGGACAAATACATTAGTTTGGTATTGCAGATTTGTTTTCTTCATATTTCAGATCTGTATCAATCGTAGCTTATTTATTCGAGCGAAACATGATGATTTGTCAAATAGTTCCATCGCTCATATATACAGCTGTAGTCCATTGTAGATTTTCTAATATGCAGCTAGGCCTTCATCCGATTTGATAAAAAAGAATGACCCAATCTTGTTTCAAGTTATTCCCACTAGCACATCCAATGATAGTTCTCATTAACAATAAATTGCAAGAAAACTCAATTCAAAAAAGATTTAGAAAAAAGAAGGAAAACAATTAAAAAAAAGTACACGCATAGTATAAAGGTCTGGAAATTCAATTATGGATTTCCAGTTTTTTTTGAAAATAAAATTTTAAACATTTGAGACGGATTATTGCTCTCACATAATGTTTTGGGAGGGATAGATGTGTCACAAATACATATTTGACCATGGGCTGCCACAAGCATATGAGACCAACAATCCCTTTCAAATAACTAAAAATTGAGATTGATTATCCATCACAGATATGCGGACATATGAGATAGATCCTCACTCCTAGATAAGCTATATTTGAGACAACCACTTAATCACTCCCAAAATAGCATTTGAGACTTGATTTTCACACACTAACAATAGAGAGCAACTCTTGCTCTCAGATAATGTTTTAGGGACAAAAATAAACTATATGCAATCAATTCAATAGTCTCAAATGCTTATTTTTCTTGTAGTGTGACAATTGATATTTCCACCGATACCGCTGTGCGTGCACCAGCTAAGCTACCACTTAGTTGTAAAAATACCTTAGAAATAGGTGAATATGTGAGAACTCTTGAAGGCGCCCAAATCCGGGTGAATTGCTCAGTAATTCGTAACCAGTTGGAACCAACGTTCCAACACAAACACACACATGCTAGACAAAATGCATGTTATCGACGTGTTGGTCCCAACCGACCAATACATTGAACGAATTGAAAATTCAATTATTCATTAAAATTCCAACATCGATTAATAAGCAAGTTCGGATTTCCTACTCATTCTACTACTTAATATACTACTTGATCCACTCATAAGGTTACACGTGGCAAAGAAAAACTAATAGCACAAATAAAGCCCAATATATCCTCTCTCTTTCTGTTCACTCAATATTTTATAAATTATAATTGCTCTTATTATTAGAATAAACAATAAAATAAAGGAAAAAGGTACTACAACATAACATCCTCTGTGGCTTCTTCTTCTCCAACACCGATATCTTTCCGCTGCGCGGCGGCGGCATCAGATCGGTCGAGTAGTACAGTACTAGTGCAAACAGCAAAAAGTAATTAATTAGCAGAATGTTAATTATTGATCCTCATATCTTAATTATTGGCCTTAATTATTAATTAGGGGGACAAGGCCTAGTGCAGAAACAAGGTTGCGCCTTTGCTCTGCGATTCACATGTTCTTCACCTTGCTTCCACCAACATCTTAATACCTACCCAATCCATCTTCTTCGTAGGAGAAACTGTGCCAATAGAACACCAAACAACCCAACCTTTGTAGATCCCATAGCGATGGGAGTAAGCTTGCGAAATGAGATATTTAATGTCGTTTCCCTCTTTTGACGCGGCGGCGGGGCGGCCGGACTATGTCGGTGATGTAGAAGATGGTGAAAAGGACTTGTATTGGAACTATTGTTTCTTTTTTATTCTGAAGCTTTTTAAATATTAATTAAACTCAAATTGTGCCATTAGTTTTTTATTTGCCACGTGTAATCTCATGAGTGGGTCAAATAGTATAATAAGAGTTTTTTCTACACTACAGCATACTTGCATCACTCCTGCTTTTAATGTGTTGTCTTGAAGACATTTAACGTATACATACAACCATAAGACAACCTTTAGGAGGTGAGTGCAGTCATGAAAGAGGTAAGTAGTAGGATAGAGTAGTAAATGCGAAGCGTACATACACCATCCATTGTCTAAAACCCAATACATGCATCACTCGTAAACATTGATTAATTCATATAACTTCAAGCAAAATACGGACATACATAGTAGTGCAACATTACAGTTTTAGAGAATAATCTCTACGGAATCCACGAGCAACGCAATAATGTGTTGTTTGACAACATTTTTGGCTGGCTCAGTGAACCCATCAACGTAGTTTTTATAGAAAACTTCAACTAAGCGATTAAAGTTGATAATACGTGTAACAACAATTTGCGGATAGTTTGATGGCATAAGACACTCTTCGTTAGTATCCTTCCACGCATTTTCAATCATTTCAATCAAACTAGTTGCTGCCTCTTCTTTTGTAACGGCATGGTCCTTCATGTAACAATCAATGCCAGCCGCAAAATAACCCTCTTCCCCAATTTCCCTCTACAATGCGCAAAAAAGGCAAAACAATTGTATATGTATAGATTAAAATGTACTTGAAATTGAAACATATATATACACATAAATTTTGTGGTACCTCATAAGATGAGAGATCATTGAAGAGCCGACCTATTATTCCACCCGCGATAACGATTTTTTGGTCGTTGTTAGCCACTCAAATTCTGCTCGTATGACTGATTCCATTCCGACTAAAGACACTGTGGTGTGCATGATGTTTGTACAAGTGATAATGCCAACCGCGATGTACTCAGCAAAACATGGTAGGGGTCCTTCAGTGAACCCTTTCGCCTTAGCATAGTAGCTCCGAGCAAGTTCTTTCACCTACTTATATATGTGTAAATTGCTTGTATTGAAGTATTGGGTGCAAAAACAATATGAAAAGGATAAACTGTACAATGTACACTATAATAAAAAATTGTTTTTTTACACAAATTAGTGTCACTATAGGCACCTATATAGTGACACTTTTGGCTATAAGGACGCTTTATAAAAGGGTCTCATAGAGGGAGGGAGGGTAACTGTAAGTCTCTCAGCTATTGTGACCCTAATTATAGCGTCTCGATATGGGGTGACTAAGGTCCCCGAGTATGGCATCTTTAAAAAACGTCATTATATGTAGATATTGACACTTTTCGACGTCCGTAGAGATGGGATTATGTATTTAGTGACACTCACGTGCATCACTAACACAACACAACTTTTTTTTACATGCCACATGAGTGAAACTTTCAAAACTATTGGTCTTAGGGCTACATACCGCTTCCTTTGCATAGTATACAGCATATGTCCTTCCTTCATCCGCTACTTCTTGCTCATATTGTGCATAGAGCTCTAGAAACGCTTTGTAGACCGGCTTCACAGTCTCAGGAAGATGATCAATCTCATTTAAATCCCAGCTTTGAGGAAAAGAAAAAAGAAGTTAATGGTTACAACATTTGCCTAAATCAACTGTGAAATGAAGCATCTGTGAAAATCAATGAGCCTAAGTAGAAATTGGGCAATGTTTAGAAACAAGTCTTTTAAGATACTTTATCGAGCTACCTCTGAATTGCCTCAGTAAAAATTTCAAGGTTTTCAATTGATATGTGGCTCGCATCGTAAGTGTCATCTAAAATCGTCGTGAAGATGTAGGTTTTGGTGAGCATGATTCGGGCGCGGGAATATTGTGGTTCATAATATGTTCCTAGGGCCCAACAATAAGACTCGACCATTCTATCTCTTGCGTATGGAAGTTTCGAGATAATGTCCAATTCCTTCCACCACCTGCACACAATATCAATAATTCAGAACTATGGCACATATCTGTGTAAGGTACTAAGGTTTCATACCTCAACAATAAGGTTTTTGTATTGTTAAACGCAGGACAATTATTTAAGATTAACTAACTCCTGCATTCGTAATTGTTATATCTTACCTTGTGACTTCGCTCATCTCTTGTTTGTGAAGTATCTGCAACAAATTATAGTCTAGTTTCGCAAACTTCAGTAGAGTTTCACTTTTTGATTCGCCATTCTCATATATAGATATGAAGTTACGCGCTTGTATTCTTGGTATGCCAAAATGCAAGGGTTGGGCGAGGGCATCCACCACCTGTTTCTTTAGTGTTAGACTGAGGTACGGTGAAATCGCCATGCACTTGAGATTAGCCGTAGAAAAGGAAAGAGCATCCTCCAAGATTGTTTCATCGTGTACTCTAAGATGTGCCGCTTCATACAAACTAATCACGCCCCTAACATCATTCTTCAGGGATTCTCGAAAATTTCCAGTACTCTCATCTTTGAATCTCCTGAAAATGTCTGAATGGAATAACTAAATTTTAGCAAAATCAACACGATTTGAATCCATTAATGGTATATCTTACTTCCAGACAGGGGCGGACCGATGTTTTTTTTGAAGAAATCGATGTAAAAGTGAAAAGCGTTCATTCATCATACCAGAAGATATCCTGTAACCGTGTTGCCTGAATATTCTGAAATGAACAGCAACAGTGTACAAGTCATAGGATTCATCTCCATAGTTTGCGTTTGGATTGAAGAGTTGTTGTAATATATGTTCAATCTCATCTTCAAAGTGATAGGAGATGCCTAGTCGCTCGAGTGAATCAATCAGATTCATCATCATCGTATTCGTATGCTTGTGATCAGTTGTGTTCTCATGATCATGATCAACTAGCATCATCCTTACTTGATCCTTCAACCCTTCAATTTCCTTGGAATACTTTTCTGCAACCTTCATTAATTTGTACACATGCAAGTTATAACTTCATTATTCCAAATACATAAATACTAGAACTTGATATATTATGATGACGCGCAGTTGTAGATGAAAATTAAAACTAATCAATGACAATAAGTGTGATTTTAGTGGTAATGTGTGTAACCTGTGCGCATATTTAAGATTGTATATATTACTATGTGTGTGTTAGTATATATATATGGGTTTCTATATGGGCTAAGTAAAGTTTTGCCGATGTAGTTAGCCCAATAGCAGTTGAACTTCTAAAATAGGCTTCTAGTAGTATTTTTTTAATCTATAAATAATAAAGAAGCCTTGTTAAGTTCACACTTTCAATGGTAAAAGTCGACAATGTGAGTACTACTACAAGGCACATAATTAATGTCACATGTTAGTAGCCAAATTTATTCAAGGGCTACTAATTTGTAGCCCATGTTAGTGTGAATAAAAGCCTCCATTGAAAGCATTTTTTGAGCTTTAGGTGATAGAAAACCCTTAACAACTAAAATAAAAATCGGGTTAAAAACACTTAAATTTTTACTTAACTCAAGATTTTAATTATATACGTAACACTCCCTTAAAAACCTTCCATTCGAAGTGATCTTAGTATGAAAATTACTAACTAAGTAGGATAAAATGCACAAATGTACCCTATATTATTCGAAAAATGCAGGGATGTCACCAATTCTTGAAATTACATAACGAATTCTCATGACTTTAAAAGTATCATGATTCTCCAATAATAGTGGGTGTATTACGATCTCCATTTATGATTTTACCATAACTAATTAAGTAACTAGCAAGAACATTAATTATACCTGGGAATCATATTCAAAGTTAATGAACTTGTCGCCCCATAAACTAGTGAGATACGTTCTAGGGCGAACATTGATAGTTTCTTTTGGCAGGTAACTTGCTCCTCCAACATTTGATATGGCGCTCATTTCTATTTCTTCTACTTATAAATATTGTTGTGGCAAGTACTATAAGGTTTAACTATAATGGGGGATCTAATCATCTAACACTGGGAAATATTTATAGCTAGGGGAGGTCACATTTGTACTTTAGGATTATTCTGTGATCTCCATGTTCCCACCTACTATTCATTTGTTTTTATTTCTTTTGCAATAAATGATAAAAACGTGTATATTTAATTTAATGAGAATAAAAATGAAAGAAAAACAAAATCAAATTGATTACATACTCTCCAAATATCAAAAGTTACATAAAGACCCCATGTAAATGTTAAATAACCCATCGACCATGTATGGTATGTGATGTGCCAAATCATGTTTTAAATTTGTATTAATCAAAAGCTAGTATCTCAACACTACCAAAAAATGTAGTAAAGTGATAAAGTAACCCGAGTTTCGTTCTCTCAAGAGGTTAACTAGCTGAGCCAATTTTCCGAAATACTATATCATCTAACAAATATAAACGTTGTAAAGTTTTTTTGCAAGATTGTTAATTTCTATACTTAGATCGCAATGCATATCTTTGGCATTGACGGAGGAAACAAGTAGCTGTGCATCATTGGTTTTGAAGCATGAAAATCAATGGCTACATCTTAATTAATTACTACTTCCAATTGATCATTTACGATAGGGTGTATGGGTTTGCAAAGGGAGAAGCCAATTTATTTTTTTATCCCGTACCTAACTATAATTAATTTGAAAATAATAAAATAATTATTTTAAACTCCAAATTAATAAACGTAAAATATATTACATTAATAGAGAACACCAATCTTTTTTCTAAGTGTATGGAAAATTATATTTAAAACTATTATTATGAATATAATATTCACAAATCAAGCGTTTTAATTAATTTCTAAAAAAAACTATTTATAATTAGACAAAAAAGTCATTAAATATCATTGTTTTATACATATATAATGAATACACTTAACCACTCCAAATGCACTTGTATGGTTGTGCTATTGTTTTTTTTTTTTAAATTTAATTAGAAAAATAGACCGTGTCAATTGTTAAAAAATAAATTTTAATACATATATAAATGAAAATTTCCGAAACCGACCTGTGGCGGGCACAGCCAGCAACCTCCTGTGGGTGTGGCAAATATAGATTGCAAGGTATATCTTTCGAATTAAGGGAGGAAATGATTCTTAAGAAACAAGTAGCTGTGCACCATGGGTAATTTGTGAAGGAGATGATTGGTAGGCATATAGCTTGATCAGTTCTGTACTAGTAATCCATATGGATAGTTCATGAGGCCGCCATGCATGATGAAAAGGTGTAGATTAGTTTGGTCAAGAAAGATTGTGAAAGGTTGAATTTGGAACTTTTACGTACGTACTTGTAATCCATATGGACGATAGTTCATATGAGGCCGCCATGCATTATTAAAAGGCGTAGATAATTTGGAAGCAAAACGGAACTTAGTTACGCCATTCATCCAAATCCTATAGGATTTTGTACTTGCGTAGTTTGATAATTCAGACATATGCTCGTGTATAAATTGTACGTCCGTCACCTTCCAACCACTTCATATGGTCCGGTGGCGGATGTACATGGGTCAAGTGGGGTCAGCTGACCCCCTGACATTCTTTTAGTCTTTGTAATACCACTGTTAATTAGTGAACAATATAGATGTTTGTCCGACTGGTTAGTAGTGTGTGTTTGTTTATATTGTAATTTGAATTTTTTTTTTCATTTTAAAAAATGTACTTCTAAATTCGATTTTAAAATGTTCTCCTGATTACATCCCGGTCAGTAAATTGTCACGATCACAAAATTACAAATACAAATAATGGTGGGCACATGGTTGGTCTATATATAAGACCTGTGAGCAATTATGTAATATTGCTTGGTCTTCGTCAACGTAACAAAACTTCAGAAAGATAAACAATAGATATCATATACTACTACTAATACACTTATACACTTATGTTGGGTAAACATTTTTGAGTTTGGTTGCCTTTTTGTCGGGGTTTTAGGGAGTTTTGTTCAATACCTCAATAATCCAAATACTTGCCTTTTATTCGCCCGAAAAAATGGATTATTTGAAATAAATCAATTTCAAATACTTTCTACGAGAAGGTATTTACTTTTGGATTATCTTCTTCCTCGTGAAATGTCTAATTTTATACAAACTTCCCATTAATTACTAAATATGCCATCCCAATCCAAGAACACCAATCGATTCACATCAATGCAATTTTTTTTTTCCTTTCTATTCTACATATTCCATTTCTGGTTTTATATTTTTCTAGTTTTGCACTCTTTCTTTTTCATTTTTTCCGTTTCATAGTTTCCACCTTTTTTTTTTCCTAATGGTTTCCTAGTTTTGCACTCTGTTTTGGACCCCTGTAATCTTTATTTCTCTTTTCTACTCATTTACTTATTAGACAATATTTTCCTTTTTATACTTTTGTTTTTGGCGTATTTATGTATTTACATCAAAATTAATTTGGTTTGTTTAATAGTATAACCAAGTTTTTTAAAAGAATGATAACAAAACAATACTAATAATTAAAAAAATTGGTTAGCGTTGCTTACGAGAATAACAATGATAATTTAGAGTAGTCGGTTCAAGAACGTTTTTTCTTCATCATTTTTTGAAATAATATTCTAGCATATTAAATATGTGCAAATTTTGACCGAATATAGGCGGAGTATATATGTGTTTTAAATACAAAATATATATGCATCATTAATTACATATATGTGGATTTTTTTACTTCATATATTATAAAAACAACATTGTATATATGTTCGCTTTTACCTTTTAAATTTTCATTTAAATTTCCATTAGCTTTTTTTGACCATTGACTAATAAAAAGCTCGTTACGGCTAGCTGGAAAAAGAAGCTTCCTTGAGTAGCTTTTTTGAAAAAGAAGGAGCTTGTTATATTTTTATTCCGAAAATATCCCTACCCAAATTAACCTAAATTAGACTAAATAAAATAAGAAGTAAAAACACCCATATTACCAAGCATCTAATTATACATCATGCACCCAATATTATCACCCAAAGAATTCTATACACATCAATTACTAATTTTTTTCATTACTAAGTTAAAATGCTCAACGATTATTTCTTTCAACTTCTGATAATTTTGATGATGTTATTAAAGTGGCGATGTAAAATACATTAAATATATATTATAATTATTGGACAAAATATGATATATTATTATTTAAAAACTATAGACTAATAATACGATAAGAAAGGTTAAAGACAAGAAAAATAAGAGTAATGCCCCTTTATGTCATTTTACAAAACACCAAATTTTAAATTTAATTTACATTTAAAACCATTAACTTTTTTCAAATTTAACCAAATTAGCTTTCCAAATTACCTAATTTACTACTAGCTAGCTTTTCAGCTAGTTTTGCTAAACAGAGCCATAGTTAAAAGTTACCTGACCTAATCCTGGCTCCGTCACTGACTTTGGCATTTTACATGCTTTAATCTTTTATGTTTAAAATGTAGGAAAATTTATGTTTAAATGGGATTATAAACATATGCGATGTCGATTTCAATCGACAAAAATAATTATTCTACGCATGAGATGAAAAATATGGGATTATAAATTTCACTCACATGAAATATCGATTTTATAAGGAAATATGTATTTCATTAAGATAATTATTACACAGATTAGAAACAATATCTATAAACTAAATTTTAATGGTCAAGTCATATAAACTAAAAATCGATGTCAAAGTTATCAACAATAGCAACGTAACTGTGGATGCAATAATTTCAAAGATTTTCGGATAATATTGTATACGAAATTCATAAGATCAAAATTCCAGAATTTCCCGATTAAACACGTGAAGGTGGTAAAAATTTTCTCCCCCCAAATTTATGCTCAAATGTAATTTTCACTAAATCAAATTGGAAATCAAACTCGATTTTATACAATAAGTGAAAAAACATAGAGGTATATCAGTAATTCCACTTTGCTTTATCCTACTCAATAATCCAAAATCAATTCAGAACCAAACTGGATTTTATTGAAAATAATCCAATTCGTAGAGTCCAACCAAACAAGATTTTTAGGCGAAAACCCCCAAACATAATCCAATTACTTTAATGGGCCGAATAATCCAGTTTTGCAAAATAAAATACCCCTTTTCAGACCAAACGAGCACTTATACACAACAAAAATTTCAATTCATATAGTACAAATCTCTAAAAAAGTGTCAAAATGCCCAGTCTTACAACAGGAGCGCGTGTAAGTTACCTATCCAAATTATACTTCAATTAAAAAAAACCAATATGTCTTCTCTAATTAAATTACAAACCCTAATTCATCCCAACAAAATCATCATCATTAAAATTACTCAACCCGCCTTCTCCAATTAAATTTAAAGAACATAATTCAACCACAACAAAATCAATTATTCAATCATCATTAAAAAATAAAGATCACCAATCTTCCTTATTCATGTTCTTCAATTAAATTAGACAAGTTCAATTTGTACTAACTCAAATTCTAATTTAAATCGAAAAAAGGCAATAATTACCAGAAACAACGATATTACCTATCTTTGTATACTTACTATATTATTTGTAATCAGATACCACAATAATACACTAGCTTATTCTCATATTCTAGTAACTCTACTATGTTAAAAAGAAAGAAAATTTAACAATGGTAATAGGTAAATGAAAAGCTAGAGAGAAACATGAAAAGAGAGCAAGAAATTAAACAAAGGAAGCATAAAAAGAGGAGAATCGGAATCTAGCCCCCGCCGACAGGATATGTTGAGTACTTACCTGGTGACACTGGTGACAAGTCCACCCAGAGACTATGTAATAATTAACAATATTTAAGGATTGATTGGTATAGAAATAAAACTTTAAATTATGTAAAAATTTAAATATTTTTAATTCGATTTTTAGAATTTTAGTTCTATACCAATCACTTCCTTAGAATCAAAACATTCATATTGTTAATAAAAAACATTCATGTTGTTAACTAAAACATTTATTATGTTATTTGTAAAATGCATCTTTGTGTATGAAAAACACCAATGTTAGCATTATCCTTATTTATGTCCTGTTTAACTAGCTTATCAACTCGATTAGGTTATTTCGAGATAAACATGTTATGTGAACGTCTAATAGGTATTCTATAAACTAATTGATCTGATAATTTTGTCGAGGAAGCTTATGAAAAATATATGCTAGTTGATTTGTCTTTGTATACTATAATAGGGTGTACGCGGGCGGTTACGGGCGATTATTTGCCAAAGTTCTAACCGACCCGCGTATAGCGGGTAGGCCAAATCATTAACCGCGGCGGGTAGGATTTTCTCTCAACCGCCGCGGGTCGGTTGACTACTTAAGGCGGGCGGATTGGCGGTTTAACGAATCAAAACAAGGACATATATGACGCATTAAAGAAAGAGACATTAGACTTCATAAGCTTAATAAATTAACCCGCAACAGTAAGGGAAACATCAACATAATTCGAAGCTTTAATACAAGTAATTTAAGTACATAAATTCCAAATATAAGTCCATGAGTATTTAAATTATGAAGGTCCTGACAAAACTAAGATTGCAAACTAATGCGAAGAAGCAAAACAATATTCCCTCGGTCCTCTGATCCTTTGATGGAAAATGCTAAGCAATGTGAAAAAATAATAAGGAAGAAACAATTCAAATCTAATAGATATGCAAATCCAATAAGATCGTGTACTAGAGAGATATGATGGAAAGAATTGAGCGAAAACTAGTGGAGTTGGATTTTTGTTAGTTTATATAGTACTATTAATCTATTATATAAAAAAAATACATATATGCATATATAGGCGGGCGGGTTAGGTAGGGTTTCAATCGCCCACCCGCTAAAAGGGTAACAATTTTTAACATGACGGTTTTTGCAAAACGCTAATCGTATTTACGGGTAGTTGGCAAGGCGAAATGGCGTATGGGCGGTTATTTTTAATGTACACCCCTATACTATATTTTGCAAATCAATTAGCTTATTCACTAATTAATTTATTAAACAACTTCAAAGACCTTGTTTCACTATCTTATCAGCTAGTTTATCACCTCGATGAGCTTATTCTCGTAGTAAATATGTTACGTGGACTCTATTTAGCAAAATCAGTTGATAAGTTAGCTGCTAACTGATTGGCTAACTGATAAGCTAATTGATTTTTATAGATGATAATCTAGCTTTTTGAACAAGATTATCATATCAATTAGCTTATCAACTATATCAGCTAGGCGTCATGTAATATGCTTATTTAAAAAAAAAAAAGCTCATCGTACTAATATGGTAGCTGATAAGCCAGTGCTAAACTAAACCGTAAACACCTAACATATAACTGATAAACTAGTTGATAAGCTTGTCCAGATAGGTTATTTTTTTTAATAACCTAGTTGATTTGTGTTTATATATTATACTCTTGAATTTCCTCTGAATTCCTTGCAATATTTTCTGCAACCTTAATTAATTTGTACACATGCAAGTTTTTAACTACATTAATCCAAATGCCATACACTAAGATTGGCGACGTGAAAATTAACATGAATTACAAAATATAAAAACTGTAATAAAAGGTGTAATTTTATTGGTAAATGTATAGTATTGCTTAGGTAAAATTATTTATTATTTATTGTATGTGATATATATTCTTTTTTCGATAATGTAATAAGTTTTGTTTACTATTTAAAATGATAAATTATGAAGTTATGCATGATGTACGGAGTACAAAATTACCATGTATGGACACTAGCTAGCTAGCTCGATAGGAAATATACCTGGGAATCGTAATGATAATTCATGAACTGGTCGCCCCATAAACTAGTGAGATCGGTTCTCGGGCAAGTTTCATAGCTTGCTATAGCAGCTTCCCCAACAGTTGATAATATCATATTTTATTTCTTCAACTTAATTACTGACATTATTGTGGCAATATAAGGTTTCATGAGGATTCTAATTAAGGCTAGCTAACTAGGAGTATTTATAGCCATCACATTTTGTACAATCCACTTGTATCTATGATCAAACATGATAAAATCAAATACTTGTATTTTATTAATTTGTAGTGATGGAAGGTGAAGTGTCATTAATAATTAAATGTGAGGAGGTTTTATTTGTTTGGTTGTATCTAAATTCAGTGTCGTATTATCCAAGTATCCTTTATGTTGGGTAAACATTTTTGAGTAAGTCTCCTGAAAGACGGTATTATGGCAGACTAAAAGACATTTGATTTATACAAAAAAACATTAGAAGTTTTACTAAGAACATACGTTGGTCCAGATAACGACAAAGTAAAAGACCGTGGGGTTGAATAGTCTTTTCAAACTTTTGTCGATAAATCAATTTCTCAGATATCTGTGAAGGTATCTAATACTTATAATCAGAAAGCGGAAGACTTTTGTGATAAGTGCACGTGCTCAACAAGCTATAAGTGTGTAAGTACTCAACAAGTAAATAAAGCAAAAAGTAAAGTACAGTAAGTAAATGACACAAAGCTTTATAATGGTATCTGAGGGTGGCGTAATCCCCCAACTAATCCACTCGTCCTTTCTCAGGACTTGAATCCACTAAGATAAGATAATGAGTTACCCTTAGAGAATCCTATCTCGATCCCTTTACACTAGATTCCCAACCAAGTATTCCCTCGAGTTGTTCCCCAACTATCCGAGCTAAATATTTCCTCTACTCAAGAACTTTGAGCTATTCCTTAGTTTCTCAAACTAAGTATTTCCTATGCTCAACGCCTATTGGTGTTGGTTATGGTAGTTTGTCAAGTGAGCTTTCTTTATAACTTGTCCAACTATGTTTCAGAGAGCTCTATAGAATCAATCTAACTTAACACTTCACAATGTATGGTAAGTTGTTATTTACTGACCCAAATCTTTGTTGTATGTTCAAGAGAATGAATCTCAAATATCAGTCGCAACTTAATCTTTTGATTCAACTCTTTCACAATGAACAATGCTTGTTAAGGATCAGGACACTTAGAACTTTTGTGCTACTTAGAATTCAAGAGCTTTAGTTGCAACAGTAAGCTAGAGAGTAAGTAGGTTGAAGACTTGTATGCTTGAGTATGAGCTGTGTTCAGTGAAGTTCAAGGTGTGTCTTCAAGCATTCTAAGTGGTGATATTTATAGTTGATGAAAGTGCGATTTAGTGCACTTTGTTTAGTAATTCAACCTTTCTTCGTAACATAACCGGTTCAATGTTTGTAGTTGTTTTTCTATGACTATTTTGTAGGATATATCAAGTTGGGCTCAAACATGCTTATTGGATCAAAAGGAATCAATGAGCCCAAAGGAATGCTATTGCTTGATGAAAGACTAAGATTAAGGGGGAGATTGAAAATGTAAGTTGCACTTGATTAGTTAATCTTATCTTTCATGATTCAGTTCAATGTTTGTGTTTGTTGTTGTTGTTTGTGAATCGCAGGATTTCAATGTTGTGCAACATTGCTAAATAGTGCCGATACAATGTTGGAACAACATTACGGACAACAAAGCAGACAACATAGAAACAAGGTGCCAATTGATTGATGACTTGACCGAAGCAATCAATTCAATTTCGCAGAATAAGGAAAGAGTTTGAGTTGCTTTGGACATAAGGAATGCAATCTAAAGAGAGAATCTTTCAAGAATATTGTTGAAGAAAGCAAGAAGGAAATATATTGTTGAAGACACTAATATGGGAATTTCCTTCTGATTATTGAAGAAAACAAGAACATGGAAAATTGCCTTTGCTGAGATCCTATTGCCTTTCGACTTGGATGGGAGCTGTCGATATCTCAAGTATATATACAAGGATTCAGCCGAGCAATCATGGAGCCTTTCTTGATGATCAATCGAGATTTTATTAAAAGAGTTTAGGCTTCTTGTTTTCTGCTAGCTTTAGAGTTTGTCAAAGAGTATTCATTGTTGGAATAACTCTTTCAAACATCGACCTAGAATAGCTTTTACTGTTGGTTCTTCTGGGGCTAGTTTTGGTTGTTTAATCAATCGTCTGTGATTGTATTAAACCCACTTGATTAGATCTACTTTTCCTGTCAGTAGATATTTTGCCTACGGCGCTGCCAATATATTTTTCTATATATTGGCTTGGTAATAGAAGTTTCATTCTTATTCATCCGCTGCCATCTGTTTGCTATGTTGAAGACAATGTTGAACAACATTGTTGGCAACATTGTCTATTGATCTTGTTTCAAGTACCAATCTGGGATCTTAAGTTCTAACAAGTGGCATCAGAGCCAGCCACATAACTACAGGTGTCTGGATTTGGTACTACTACAATGGAAGTTGCAAACTCAAGCGTCTACAGGCCACCTATGCTTGATGGATCGAACTACCACTCGAAAATCAGATGAGGACATACATCAAGTCCATCAAGGTCGAGATTGAGATCCGTTCTAGAAGGATTTGTCCGCCCATCAAGGACCTGATGTCGATGGAGATATTGTTCCATACCAAGAACGCTTCACCGCAGTGACTTTCTTTTAAGCTCTTACAATGAAAAGCTTTAAATGCCATTTTGGACATGTTGATGCTCATATGTTTAAAATCATTCAAAATTGCACTACTGCTAAACAAGCTTGGGACTTACTTCAGAATCATTGTGAAGGTGATAATAGTGTCAAACAAACTAAACTTCGAATGCTTTGGTCAAAATTTGAAAATCGAGAATGGAAGAAGTCAAACCATTGATTCTTATTTTGAAAAGCTGACTTTGTCTAATGATGTTCAACTTCGTGATGCTATTTCCAACAAGCAACCGATTTCTAAAGCCATTCGATCTCTCTCCAAAATTTGACACTAAAGCTACTATTTTGGAAGACACTCACAATCTAGCTACTATGGATTTTCATACCTTGATGAACAATTTGAAAATTTTTGAGATAATTGATAACGAAAGAAAAGGTACGAAAATCCTTAGTATGTCCCTCACTCTAAATCTAAAGCTAAAGTTACTGAGTCTGAAAGCAGTGATGATTCTGATGACATGACCAAGAAGTTTACAATGACTTGGTTAGGAAAATTGAGAAACTTAGATTCGGGAATAATTCTAATAGAGGCTATTCGAGCAACTCAAAAGGAACTAGAAATTTCAAAAAGAAAACTGGTGTGTCAAGCTCTAGCCCTAGTCTTAGTAAACTTAGTAAAGTTAGATGTTTTGAATGTCAAGGATGGGGGCATTATCAGAATGAATGTGCTAACACTCTTCGAAAAGAGAAAAAGACTATGCTTGCTTGTCTCAAAGGACGCTTCGATGACTAATGTGAAGATGATGATCCAGAAGTTCATGCCAAAGCCCTATCTGCTGTTCTGAACAATGTTGAGAAACAATGTTGGTCCAACATTGACAAAAGAAGTCTTTTTCGACTATGATGATTCTCAAAACCGTGAAACACTTTTCTGGACTAACCCTGAGGAATCGCTTACTAATGTTTTCAGGTTCACGGCTCATTGATCTATCCGCAGATTATCACCGAAGAGCCGTCAAATCGATGAATGAAAACAATGTTGAGTCAACATTGACATCAACATTGTCTCCGCTTTCAAACCGCTCTTCGATGTCTCTATCCGTAAAGGCACTGCACTCCAAGAATAAACAAAGTGTTGCAGTAATCGAAAAAGTTAAAGACACTACTCCCGAGAAACCGACATCGAACTCAAAAGGTGTCTAAACCAAGAACTCCAAATTGGTGTACAAGGAGAAATTGTCAATGGTGATGTAAATGATGACACAACATCGAGCTCAACATCACAGTGTAATTCCATCCGACGGCACCCATGAGATGAGCATGATAGGTGAACCCAACACTATGGCTAATGGTCTTATGCTCAGCAGAATCGATGTCGAGATGATGTTGACCTAACATTGTACGTAATAATGACTCACACCTTCTATATCTATCAACCAAAGATACCTCACATCATGTTTTATGCGTGTGTTTGTGCAGTATCGCTTCAACCCTAAAATCCCACACCGATTGTTCTTAAAAGATTTTTCATATATATATCAAGAACTGCTAATCTTAGATTATGGTATGCATGTGATACAAACACTAATCTAGTGGGATTTAGTGATTCGATCAATGGTGTTCTAGATGATAGAAAATACACTAGTGGAGGTTGCTTTATCTTGATTCTAATTTAATGTCATGGTATTTCAAGAAATGTAACAATGTGTCACTCTCATATGTCAATCAACATGTAACATCCGGGAGTCAGGTTACTCAATTGATATGGGTGAAAAATATGATGCATGACTTTGGTCTTCAATGTGATACCTTGTTGATGTTCGTGATGACCTTAGTGCCATAAATAATTTTAAGAAGCCTTTTTGCACTCACGCATCTAAACACGTAGACATTAGGTATAATTTTCTTATGGATATGGTCAATCATAAGTAATAGTCATACAACACTTAAATACAACCAATCAACTTGCAGATATTGTTACCAAACCTTTGAATTGTGAGAGATTCTTCAGTCTTAGGAGATCTCTTGATTTGTGCTCTTTGTGATCTTCGATGTTGAAATCAAGTCGACTCAACATCACAACAACACCGGCCGCAGAAAAGTGATGTGTTTTTGTTGCCTTTTGATTTTCTTTATTTTTTTAATTTTTTTCAGGTGTGTCTATGTGCTTTCTCGCTTCAGACCGTCTATCACGTTCTCGCTTTGTAGCTTACAAGGTGATGCTTAGGGTTTGAAAGGCTATTTGAAACCAAGGTTGAAAGGGATCGAGTCTCATGTTTGCTTTATGTAAAATCCACTTTTCGCTGCTATTTTTACTCATACCGACTCACTCTTGATGTTGCCTCCCGTCTTTATGCTTAATAAATCTAATGAATTATGATAAAAGGGCTCAAGTGTTTCCGCCGAGGATCGTGGTCAAGGTGTTTCAAATACTATCCAGACATCGACGAGGCCAATGTGTCATATGTCGTGAGGGTTGATGGCCTGTACTGGAAACCGACACGCACAAAAGTGCCGATTCTCGTAATGCTGCTGGTTCACTTTCTGAGTACCAAATTACCCAATGTGGTCAAATGAGTGATTTTATGCCATGAGACGTGTGTTTGCCTAACTCCGTGATAGTTTCGCTTTGGAGCGGATTCATACGTGTTCCAATTATTCGACATGGTTCACGGTCTCATGGTCACCCCATCAAACTTATGCTAATTGTTCAATTTACTTCGAGGCAATGTTGAGTGTGTTTCTTTGGTATTCCTTTCTCTCTCTGCCTTTGCCGCAGATCGCGGTGTTAATCGAATCGCACATTTTGAGACTCGTTTCCGCCTCGACTTACATTAAGAGTGGTCTGATTTCGATGTTGTCATCAATGTCGAGTCAACATGTCGGTCAACATTAGTCATTCTGAGTACTTTCTCGACTTATATTTGCTCTTTTTATATGTGCTTCTCTATCCGACCTTTCTGTGTGTTTTGGTTCGAGGGGAGTAGTCCGAGGTGTTTCGTGTCTAAGGTGTTTCATTGGGGTTTGGGGTTTTGCTTTCCGTTTTGCATTTCAAGTCATTATTTAAGATCAAGATTTTTAGTGTCAACCTCCCTAGGTTTATCTGCTTTTATCTAATTACTATGACTTGGATAACTGCTTTTACTTGCAACTTTAATCTTTTATTAAGCCAGTACGCTTCAGAGTATTGACATATATTTGCAGGATCTTTTAAGGCAAACCCAACAACACCCATCATGACCATCCACTCTTATCCTAACACTGCTCTTCAGCTAATCCAACCTCTATTCCTCGACATCGCCTCCACCGATCCAAACTCTTTTCCCGCTTCGCTATCACCTTGGTCGCCAAAGGTTGAACTCAATGTTTTCAACATCATTCTCCAACATTGCATGCTTCTATTGCAGTCCTAGTCCACAACTCATCGCATGTCTTCGTCTCCTTCTGTGAACTTGGTTGAATAATCTGAGAGATATATTTCTTCGCAAAAAAGGGGGAGAAGAGAAGAGATTGAACAAAAAGCTAACATACTTTATTTTGTTATATTGCTCTCGTCTAATGTTGAGGGGGAGTTCTGTAGTTTCATGCCTGTTATATTTGTTTGTGTCTAACAAGTTTGTTCAGGTGTGTTTTTGTGAAGAAAGACAAAGGGGGAGATTCAATAGTGCAGTGTTGACTGCAATGTTGTGTCAACATTGCATACGACTTTGTTTATCGTGACTTATATCGCGATTCTACGCAAGTTTGTCTTTATTCACTAACCGAAAAGTGTGAATTGTCAAAAGAAGTATGATATGATGCTCATGATGAGTTCAAAGGAGATGAGTAGACAAAGACATAAGAGGGAATTTGAAAGTGCATATTTACAAGAATGTCGAAGTTTCAGGTCGACTCAACATTGTCCATCAAGATTGATCGATTGCACTTTATCTTTCAGCCCCAACAAAGGATTCCTCTCGACTTGTTTAAATCCTACTTGTTCGATTTGACTAACAAACGGTTTTAGGTTGGTGAAGAAAGATCGTAATTAAGGGGAGATTGAAAGTGCGATTTAGTGCACTTTGTTTAGTAATTCAACCTTTCTTCGTAATAACCCGTTCAATGTTTGTAGTTGTTTTTCTATGAATATTTTGTAGATGTATCAAGTCAGCTCAAACATGCTTATTGGATCAAAAGGAATCAATGAGCCCAAAGGAATGCTATTGCTTGATGAAAGACTAAGATTAAGGGGAGATTGAAATGCAAGTCGCACTTGATTAGTTAATCTTATCTTTCATGATTCGCCTAATGTTTGTGTTTGTTGTTGTTTGTGAATCGCAGGATTTCAATGTTGTGCAACATTGCGAATAGTGCCGATACAATGTTGGAACAACATTACGGACAATGCAGACAACATAGAAACAAGTGCCAATTCGATTGATGACTTGACCGAAGCAATCAATTCAATTTCGCAGAATAAGGAAAGAGTTTGAGTTGCTTTGGACATAAGGAATGCAATCTAAAGAGAGAATCTTTCAAGAATATTGTTGAAGAAAGCAAGAAGGAAATATATTGTCAAGACACTAATATGGGAATTTCCTTCTAGCCGATTATCAAGAAAACAAGAACATGGAAAATTGCCTTTGCCGAGATCCTATCGCTTTCGACTTGGATGGAGTCGCCGATATCTCAAGTATATATACAAGGATTCAAATTGCCGAGCAATCATGGAGCCTTTCTTGATGATCAATCGAGATTTTATTAAAAGAGTTTAGCTTTTGTTTTCTACTAGCTTTTAGAGTTTGTCTAAGAGTATTCATTGTTCGAATAACTCTTTCAAACATCGACCTAGAATAGCTTTTACCGTTGGTTCTTCCTGGGTTAGTTTGGTTGTTTAATCAATCGTATGTGATTGTATTAAACCCACTTGATTAGATCTACTTTTCCTGTCAAGAGATATTTTGCCTACGCCGCCAATATATTTTCTATATATCGCTTCGTAATAGAAGTTTCATTCTTATTCATCCGCACGCCATCTGCTTGTTATGTTGAAGACAATGTTGAACAACATTGTTGGCAACATTGTCTATTGATCTTGTTTCAAGTACCAACCGGATCTTAAGTTCTAATAGCTTGATTTCAAGCCGCTTCAATAGTATCCACAGTTTCTTTGAAATTCAAACTAATGATATATGAAAATAATCGCAGGAGCTTTGTCTCTTTCATAGATTTCCTCTTTGTTCGTATATCTCTATCTCGTAATTAATGCAATACTATTTTTGTCCTCGTAGTCTCAACGGTAGGTGCAAGGTATCGAGCCTCGACACACTCCTTTCTCAAGAACCTTTACTCCTCAAATATCCGTTAGAAACTTGTTCTTTGAAAACACTTGTTTCTTTAAGGTATCCGGAAAGAGGTTGCTAAGGATACAATTCTCCTTCGTCTTTAGCAATCTTTGTGCGCTTTCTTCATCTTCAAAATCGAGTTCTTCATTGGATGCTTCCTTCGTCTTCTTCAAGGATATAAAGATTACATTCGAGACCTAACATCATATACAAAATTTGCTAGACTATCATACTCAAGAAGATTCCTCTTTACAATGTTCAAGTGAACTAAGAGTACTAGTTACCTTTTTGAGATAAGATAGGTCATTGAGATTGCTGATCAAAATCTAAACAGATATTCCTAACAAATTTCCCCCTTTTTGATCAGTCAACCATGACTATATAAAACCTATCATAACATGGATGAGGAAACAATCCAACAGATTAACATTTCTTATGATCTTTCAATTCATTTATTTAAGTGCGTAGTAAACATCATCCAAATCACTAGTGTGATCTTTGGGACAAGTTATATTTTATAAATTGATATCTGAGAGTAGGTTCATCAGATAAATTACAATTAAAAACAGAGATAACTTTTATAATATAAATAGTAGATTACAGTCAACAAGTTTCAACAATACATTTTTAAAGAGAACAACATGAGTTACCAAGCTCCAAGTGAACATTCTAATTAACAAGTCTTCAAGTCTTCAAATCTTCAAAGCAGTGTTGATCAATCTGCAAATTTTCTATCTCCAAATCTTCTTATGTCATCCGAGTAGTCATAGAGCAAAGTCCGACTATCATCTCAAAGGTCTTTTGCAATGTTGCATTTCTTTCAGTATGATTTGGCAGATTCTTCTTCACAAAGAGTTTGATCCACAGATACTTCTCCCATTTCCAGGCATGCTCAATTTGATATCTGAGAGTTTGAAGTATTCATATATGATCTTCAGATATTTGATGTCACCGTTTTATTGTGTAGAATGGCTCATAGGGTTCCACATCAAGCCTTCGACTCAGGTTCCGTCCAGTTAGGTTTGAGATTTTGTGTACATCATCAGGTTTACCATAAGGACATTCTTGAACCAATTCTTTTCTCATTGCCTTTTGTCTGGTTATGACTTCAAAATCTAACCAATTCTTGACATGATCAGGATTGATCAAGATAGCTTGTTCTTTCTCTCAGTTTGTAGTTGCGTATGATTAGTATTCGAAGTACACCTTCATTTACCAAGAGATTCTCGAGTTCCAATATCCAAGATCCATTCCTCCGATGAATGCATCTCAGACATGAGGATCATCATCAAGTTTCACATACTCATTCGCTTCTTCCGCCCGAGTTGTGGTCGATTTCTTCTCTTTTCACTCTCACCGCTCCTCCTTTGTCTTGAGTTTTCTCGGGGTTGCTTGAAGATCCTCTCGATAGACTTCATTGCTTCAGATGGTGTTTTAGTCCAATGGAATTGCAGATATAGGCTCAGATGGGCTTTCTTCCCTTCTCCTCTTTCTGTGAAGAGGAGCTTCATCATCATTAGTCTCATCATCATCATCATCATCATCATCATCATCATCATCATCATCATCATCATCATCCTCAATTTTAGTGGGAGATTTACAGCCCTCTTCATTGCCTAAAGGTTTGATGATCTGTCCTTCTTCTTCTTCCTCTTCGTCATCATTATTATTATTATCATCATCATCATCATCATCATCATCATTCCCTTTGTATTGTCTTCTCCTCGGGGCCTCGTTCCCCTTGGAGGTTTCTGAGATCTGCCCCTTGTAACTACTCCTTGTGTAGGGGGTTGCTGAGTAGTGGGCACACAATCTGCAAGTTCTGGCTTTGACTAGGGGGCTCATTTATTCTGAGTGGTGGCCCAGTTCTCTTTCTTTTGTTGTTGTTGTTGTTTCCTCTACCTCTCTAAGAACTTTCCCCCTTAGTCATGCTTGACTGATCAAGAAGTAGTACAAAAGATTCTGAAAGAGATTCAAAATTCTTTTGTAGTGCATTCTATTCAGCTACATGTTGCTGCACTTCAGATCTCAACTCCTTATTTTGTTTGATAATGCCCTTGTCTTTGTGTGAGCTCAAGAAGGGCTCCACTAGTGGCATATGCCTTTCCAGAGGCATAACTAGCTTGATTCAGCGCTTTCTGTGCTAGATTATTGTCATCTTCCCTGACCATGCCTTAGTCTCTGTGAGCAATGACCAGGCTGGTTGTTCTCTGAGTTAGTAGCTCTGTACACTTTTTCGCCTCGTGATGTATGCAATTACTTGATTCGATTTTTAACTCCTTCCGAGTTCTATGATGACCTCGACCTGTCAAGTAGTCATGGAGGAATATTCGCACCATGTCAAGCTTTGAGGAGCAATCACTTTCTCTTAATGTGTTAAACCACCATGTAATCATCTGGTGGTCCCGCTCGCCAACTTGTTGGTTTCTGAGTCATCAGACCCATCACTCCAGTTATCTTCATCCTCCAGGGCTTCTTCTTCAACATCTACAAGCCCAACAACCATCTCTGAGATGGGCTTCTTTCCTTTCATTGAGGAGGAGGATGGTATAGATTTTGGTAATGCAAATTCAAAGATCATGCTTGTCTTCGATACTTATGCAACATCTATTTCTCAAAGAATTGCTTCGATAGCAAGTCGAGTTTCTTTTGCTTAGCAAGGGATTCTTCCTCCTTGCGAGTTAGTTCTTCAATCTTTTTCAGATTGGCTTGTGATTCAGCTATCTTGGCTTCCATATCAAGATTTAACTGTGCTTCTTCCTCCAACAATTGTATAAGTTGAGCAACTCGCTTGGGCATCTAGAATTTTCGAGTGTTGTCCTCCTCGAAAGTGCTCAACTAGTTGTGTAGTAGTGGCTTCTTGTCAGAGAAGGATGGAAGATCTCGAGGAGATGGCGGAGAAGAGTTATTCAATTTCCTCTCGGTGCTTTTCAAGAATTGAGACATTATTTCCTTGTTGAACTCCTCCGTCCTCGTGCAGGTTATCATCATCATCCTTCTTATCATCTTCATCCTTGCTGTGGCCAGAAGGAGACTTGGGTTTCTCAAAGTCATTCTCATTTGTCTCCTCTTCTTCGTCTTCAGATACCAGATTTATCACTTATGGTATAGTGACCATTTGACCATTTACTTCCTCTTGCTCAAAGGAGCAATCAGAAGGTCTTTGAAGAGTAGGCTTACGCCCATCTCAACTGGTCCGCCATCACCTTCTTAAAATCTTGAAGAAGCTTGTGTGCTACTTCCTCGACAAAGTTCTTAATCATCAACGTGGCAAAAGAATATTCACAGCTTGGGAAAATTGCATGCACATATGTCTCAAGGTCAAATGCTCTTGCCCTTCTTATGGGGTTGTCAAGAACCTCAGGATCTCAAATAGATCGAGCATCTAAGCTTCACTTCTTGAAGCACTTAAGGTTCTTTCAAGCAGTGTGTTCCTTGAAGAAAGGAAGTAGTCCCGTATAATTCCTCGTGTACCTTTATAGCACTTCTTTGAGACCGAAGAAATGGAAGCGGTTTTGATTAAGTATCAAAACTTGAGTAGATATATAAGATACAAAGTTGTCGTATCTAAGTTACCGTGTCTCAACAATAAGCTTCGATGTGTGAACTTTTGAGGTGGAAGGACCTCGATATCTTTGTGGAGGAGACTTGGGAGTCTTATCCTCAAGAATCTCCATATCTTCTAACTCGAGAATCAAAAGTAACATAACACTTAGAAATTTTGAGAGAAAAGTTAGAACATAAGGTATCGAGATGTCAATCACCTCCACTCTAGGAGGCTCTGATACATGTCTCTCGAAACTTGTGCTTTTAGTACTTTTTCAGTGATGCGTGCTTGGGAGCCACATCAATTTCCACCGCTGAGGGGACTTTGGTGTCACTTCCTCAAACTTCTACTTTCTTTGAACGGTGAGTAGAAAGTGTTAAGTACTTAGAAAATGATCGAGAACATTTGAAGAATATAGACATCGAGATGTATACCTTCTCAATGGAAGGCTCGATATTTTTCTTCGAGACTCGTGTGTCTCGTCGTCTCTCGATGATTCTCGCTTCTCACCGATCATTTTTCTTCTCGCTTGAGCCTTTAAAATGTATAATTTAGTTAGTTATGTGTAAAACAAATATCCTAAAAGTGTATGCCTTTTAGAAAACTAAGTTCACCTATAGTACATGCTCGCTTCTGGATACCGAGGTCAGGAACCTCCTTCTTAGTCTCTGAGGCAAGCTTTGCAACTTCCTCTTGTTCTTGTGTTTCTTTTTCAGCTTGTAACAAAGAAAATTCATAAGTGACAAGATTTAAATACATAGAAAGTCAGAAGTAAAGATTTAAATCACTCAATGACCTGATCATTGTCAGGCTGATTGGTATTTGAACTCGTGGAGATTCCATGTGTTGGTCGATTGTCCTCGACCTCTTCTCTATTTGAAGCTTCAGGTACTTCAGACCTTTCCTGAGTTTTAGGCTCAGTTGCCTCCCTTATTTGATCATTCTAAGTTGCAACCTCAGTTGGATCCCTCTCAGTATGGAGTTGGGGAACCTGCCCACTTGTAGGATTTTCTTCAGCAGTGAATGATGCTGGTATCTCATCAAATATTTGAAGCTCAAGTATCATTTCAACAACATCCACTTCTATCTGGGGCTGTTGTGGTTGTGGTGATCTTGATATGGAAGGTGAAGGTGTGGTATGTGAGGTCCGTCTGCATCTTCTTCGAGATAGATTTTGAGTAATCGAGGCAAAGGGCAATGTCCTCAAGTACTAAGTCATCACTCATCAGAGCATCCTCCATTCTCTTGAGGGTGACTTTCTCTGATGAAGTTGCTTCTCCAGCAACCTTGGAAATAGTTACTTCTTCAGCAACCTTTGAACCAGTTGCTTCCTCAAAGAACATTAGGTTTTATAGTTTCCTCAACTTTAGAGTCCTCATCCATATTTGGGATCAATTATCAACAATCCTCGCTTTAGAGTGTGTGTGGTCTCTCGCCACTTTCTCCTATGAGTGCTAAGGATGCATTGACATTGGTGTCCTCATCAGCACTAGGGACTGATATCTGAGAGTCTACCTCCACAATGGGAGCTTCCTCCTTCTTGCCAGTTGTCTTCTTTCTGGAAGATTTGGTCTTCTTGTCAATCGACCCCTCGACACGCCCTCACTCTTTGTTTTCCTTGAACCCTTCTTGGTCTTCGAGGCTCATCAACCTTCTTCATCGATTAGTATAATCATACATGAGGAGTAGGTTGCTATCGCTATTTCAAATGGCCTCTCTAACCACGCCAAGATTTTCCAAGAAGTAGCAAATCTTGAGTCCAAAGCTTCGTGGCTTTAGGTTCAAGAAGTCCTCGACAATTGTGGGTTCAAAGTTTTGAACCTTGTCAACTAGTTTCATAAAGGCGCATTTCCCTAGTTGAAGGGGTTTTCCACCATCATCATGCTTGTTGAGAATGACCATCATCATCCATTTCTCCAAGATGATCTAGTCACCTCCTCGAATGGAATCAAAGCATCTGGATTATGTGAGCCATCATATTCCAAAGGTTTCACCGTATGTCTTCTTCTAATCTAGAAAATTTAAACTCAAATGGAGCTCCAAAGAACCTCAAGATCAAATACATCACTGTATAGTGTCTTGGCTCCTTCATAGAGGACTTCATCATTTGTGTCAATTTCAAAGTCATCACCTTGGGTAGGTAACTCAAAGATTTCACTGAAAGACACACAATCTAGTAAAATCTGTTTTCCTTGGACTTTTGTCTTGATGGACACTCTTTCAGCGCTATTAATCACACTTGTAACAATTTTGGAGTTGTCAGAAACTCCAAAACATCGACAACATATGCATCACCGAAGAGCCGAGCGTAAATCCTTGATTTTGCCTTTTCAAGCATATCAAGTGGTTAATCAGATATTGGTTGGGTTCTTTGCAGCACTCACCATGTACCTATCTATCAGAGCGCCTCCCCAAACCATCCTATTGTTGGGAGACCAGTGCTATGGGTTAAAGTCTCCGGCCAATCTGTTGTTGATTATAATCAACACTGGTGCTTGCTTTGCAGCATTATTAATAGAGACTTCGGATTTTTGAGCGGTTGCGCGCTTTGGTGCCATCTCTTATATAGTAGTAGATAGTTTGAAATATGAGAAGGGTTACAAACTTCGAGTTAGTGATTCTTTGCAGAAAAACTAAACAAAACTCAAAAGATTTGCAGAGAAATTAGCAGAAAACTAAGAGTGTTTTCGCTGTTTTTATGCAAGATCGATTGTTGGTTTAGGCAAAAGTGTTTGTCTTTGCCAAAAACTCCTTTATATAGCAATGTAATCTCAACAGACAATTACACACAAATTGATTTTTATGTATATCTATCTCGTATCAGGATGCTCGTAAATTACTACTTATATTAACCCAAGTAGAAAAGCGATTATTGTAGATAATGCTCTAACCACGTGATCGCTCTCGAGGAATTGATCAAGATAGTTCAAATAGAATAGACTCGCTTGCATTCATTGTAAATGATAGTCGATAGTTGGTGATATTTCAATTTAGCATAAAATCTAAATAATCACAAGACAAGGTAATACCTAGATCATGCAATTCTACAAACAAAAGAAGATAATAAATCCTTTCATGGAGTGTGCTTATATAAGAGGACCAATTAAGGTTACCTAGTCGCAGATCATCGCCCTGCTATTGCTAATTCAACCAAATACGGACTATAAGTACGTATGAACTACAAAAAGCCTGCCACTAGCTATGCATTCATCCAGATATAGCCTAATTAATGATGACGATAGAAGCAAGTTCACATTGATACAACATGCGTTATGTGATCAGAAGTAACAAACTGTCACGTACAAAATAAATAAGTAATTGTACGATTGATACCTGGATACGTCTAGGACACGAGATCGTCTGAAAGGAAATAAACTTCAATTGAAAGAGAGATTGAATCTCTAGATTGTTTACAATGCTTGAATTGAAAGAGAATACAACTAGAGGGTATGAAGATATGACAAAACTACTGATACAAGTGGTCTATAAGATCAAGGAAGTAGAAATTTGAAAGCTAGGGAAAAACCGCCAAATCGTGCATCGACTCTGTTTCGCTGTAACTCCCCAGTGAGGTCCCTTTGGTGTTGGGCTCATGTCCCCTTCTTGCAGGCACCAGAACTTGGTTTGGCTAGCCGGACCGGTGAGCCTCTCATATGATGGAGCTCATCATGTGAGGTACATATCCGGGAAACCTCCCATTTTTTCCACTTCTTCCTATTTTCACTCCCTTTTCTCAACTTCCATGTCACCACCTTGGAGTAATGGTCCACTACTTGGCCTTGTGTGCTTCTAGAAGCTTTAAAAGATCTTCAAATTGAACAATGGTCCTCCATCTTCTAGCCTTTACCTAAAAACACCTAAAAAAAGTACAAAAACACACAAAATACCCAAACGTGAAATTGAACTAAAACACTAATAAAAAGGCTAGAAGATATAACGAAATACGGCTAAAAAAGACTAAATGAGTCGTTAAAATATCCTAAAACTACTGCTTTGCAATTTACCACACTTAGTCGGTCAATTCATTTTCGTGATTCATTGGGTTGGGTCAATTCATTTTCGCTGGTCGAATTACCAACCTTGGTTACTAACATTACTTATATAGTAATGAACATTACTTAAATATGTAAGAACATTACTTGAATAGATGACAACATTTGGAGATTCAATAACATATTATTACACTAATGTCATATTCAATTACTCGATTTGAGTTAATGTTCTTCGTTGATTGGATAAGTTTCCGACTTAACTGAGTAATGTTCATGATTATTCATGTAAGGTTTCTACTTAACTCAAAGAATGTTGTTAACATTACTTAAATAGTTAAGAACATTACTTAAATATATAAAAACATTGTGTAAATATAAATGTCATTTCTGATAACACTATAGAAATTCCTAAGAACATTACACAAATAATTGAGAACATTACAACTATAGTTAAGAACATTATATCCTGGGTCATCACTCATATACCTAAGAATAGTTTACTCAAATAGTTGAGAACACTGTCAACATATAGTTAAGAACATTATACTCTAGACATTACTTGTTGAGGGGGAAAACCTCTATCACTAACTAACTAAACTCTTACAAATCACCTAGTCTACGGCACGCCTCCGACTGGAGGTCCGACGTAATCGGTCTCGAGCTATGCACTGAAAGGACTAAGTGGGGGTTAGACTGGGGTACCCGGAGTGCCTATGTCAATCCGGTAAGAGACTTTACTCTAGAGAGAGAGAGTTGGAGGCTCTCAATGTAATAGTTATGAGGGATTATGACTTCGGGATTCTTCCCTTGATATTGCTTACCTTAAGGTCTTGGACCTTGTGCTATATTTATAGTTATCATATGCTTATGAGGTGGCTCACAAGATGATGCCAAGTGTACGCTTCAGATTTGGACACCAATGTTACTTTCGCCCATGGCCCATTAGTGAACAAAGAATCCAATACTAATCAATGGGCCCGGAGGGTAGTTTCGACCTTTTCCTCCGAGAATATTGTTCCGCCTTGGGTCAGTCACCCCTCGCGCATCTGCTCGCTGTTGATTCGCCTTGGGTAACTCTCGATATCCGAGCCAAGAGTCTCACCAAGTATCTCAAGGGTTCTATTATATACGCTTTGGTCTTAATGTGATGATGGCGTCAGATTCTCTCGTCCGGTCCGCTTGCATCTCTCATCGACGTAGACGAGCTGTTTAGAAGTCCTTTCCCCAGCTAGCTCGGACTAGCTATGAGGGTGTAGTGAATTTAGCGTACTGGTTGATTCACTTAGGACGGACCATGTGAAGTCGGACCAATACTGAATTGGCTATTTAAGCCGTGATGCGCCTAGACACGCCTATGGCGCTTTAACGGATTGGACACATGTCCGTAACAACATATGTCCCCCTAGTTTCCAAGTATCTTAGTATAAGATAGTTGGTAACTATGAAAATAACAAGTGTGGTGTGGAGTGTGTCCGAATCGTTAACTGAAAAAAAAGGAACAGATACTTTTGGGTGAGATCCGTTTTCCGTGTGCTTAGGAATTGATATATCTCTCTCCCCTTTTCCTTCTACACCGAGTTGTGTAATATCTCGCATCAGATGGAAAAGGTATTTATCCGAGATATATAGATCCGAGTACGTTAGGATCGACGAGCCCTCTCGAAGCTATCCGCTGACCGATTGTTGAATCGTCCTCCGGTCGCTGATCCGTGAAACCAAAGAGGCCCAATAGGTTGTCCGTCTGCCCACGGGGAAAGATCCCGGGTAAAGTGATGCGACCGTTGGATCGGGTCGACATCAACGGTTGGTGTTCTAAGCCAGAGTGATGTGACGCGTCTGTCAAGCATTAAATGCGACGTACTGACAACCATCCACTCGCGAAGGCGCTACCCTTGGATTGGAGAGGATCAACGGCTGGGATTCAAATCCAAGTGATGTGACTCTTGGCTTTCCCCAAATTGCCCTTATAAATAGTCACCATCACCACTTTCACACTTTTAGCAATATCGAACTCGAGCAATCACAAAGCAATCCGAGCAATTGATGACACGTCCGAGCAAGTAAGACTCGCAGAATTTTGAAATTTTCTCTTCAATCCATACCCTGAGAAGCAAAGAAGGCTTAGTCGTCTGCTCAAATTGGCCCACCAACTTTGTCAAGTAAGTACGCCTCAATTCCTCCTAAGGTTCCTTATTTTCGCGATATGCTTGCTGCATGCCTGTATGTTTTTGCCCTGCTTGAATATCCGATTGTTGATTATGTGGTTGCAAATGTTGTTAGTGATAGGCTTCAGCGGCGTACTTAGTTGAAACAATTCTCCTTTGTAATCGCTGTATGCCAATTTTATCACAAGATCCTGTTGATTCATCTCGTGTCATGCCCATCGTAACCAAAATTTGATTATGCATGCTTATTGGTAATGCGTTGGTGGCACACGCCTTCCGTGAATTCGCTTCGCTTAGCGTAGTGGTAGACGATAGTCATGGCACATTTCAAATGCAAGGTTAGTGCCATTAGTGCTTAGACTAGACTTCATGTAGAAAACTCGTTAATTAGAACTTCGTAGCTTTCGACTTAAGAAGATACCTAAACGAACTCCCTGACAATCACCACTATCGCTTCTAACACGCTTTCTTCCTCTAGGATGTCCGGAGCGATAGTCGTAACCAAAGACGAGGCAAAGGCAATGATGCAGAGACTTAGGACCGGGTCCGTGGATTTGACCTCGTCCGTGGGAGATTTCTAGTTGTGGACTGGGTCGCCTAGGGACTCGATGTCGGGCAAGGAGTCCGCAGCGGCGTAACATGCCGACGCTAGCAAGCGAGCTGTGGTGATCTTGCTAGACTAGGTCATTAGTCCAATCTCGACTATAGTGGCGCTGGGACGTCCGGGGATCCGAATGAACCGCATGTGGAGCGGGAAGGCGACAGCGGTCGGGAGGCTGATGAAGTCGAGATGTTTTAGGCCGGGGTGGAAGACCGTGTTGTAGCGGAAACAGGTCCATCCAACCCAAGCACGTCTGGGAGACCCGAAGGTGTCGATGAGGAGGAGGAAGGAGAAGAAGGATTCTCGCCGTCCCCTCAGACGCTCGGCCGGGCGGATCATTACACCGCCGCGCCTGCTCACCCAGCCTTCCATTAGTTGAGGGACGAGCGCGAAGTCGCCTAATCAAGTTCCCCATCTCAAGGTCTACTGTTATGATAGCGGATGAATTTGGAGAACTAAATACAGACGGACTTCTTCCTACATGTCCATCAAGGGTTAAAGCGGAGGACATTCTAGAATGGAGGTGGAAGTGGGAGATCCCCGACTCTGTAGAAATCATGGTTCCAGAGCCCGGACACGCATTTTACAACCCGCCCGCCGGGTATATGTGTGTGCACGAGGTAGCTTTTGCTTGTGGGTGGAAGATCCCCATTGCAACGGAATTGAAGTATATTCTGAATCACATTGGGATTGGTCCGAGTCAGGTTATCCCAAAGTCCTTGGGTAACCTTATTTGCTTCGTCATTTTTTGTAAGAAGAAAGGGCAGCCAGTAAATTTTGAGAACTTCAGGCAGCTCTTTCATGTTTCGTTCAGTCCGGGGAATCCCCTCTTCTATACTATTGTGAATAGGAAACCCTATAACTTCATTTCGGACTCCATTTCGTCGTTGGGATCGAAATGGTGGGATTAGTACGTTTTTGTACGGATGGCTCTGAACCCTGGGGCGTCCGAGAGACAGCGGGAACAATGGGGACTACCAACAAAGTTCCTAAGGGAGAGCATCCCGGATTGGCGCCCCCTTCCGAAGAACGTGGCTCCGTGGGTGGTAGGGATCCACAAAAAGCATAATCCACATAATTATCCGTTCCATGGATTAATCTGTCAGCCACTTCCCTACCTGTGCGGACTAACAGGCGCAGTGGAGGTTGGAGGGAAGACGGACTTTAGTAAGGATTTGTTGACTTGAAACTTTGTGCTCTTTTTTCTTCGGGATATTCTGTTTTGATTACGTATTTCCGCAATTCTGGTAATCCTTCTTTCACATATCTGTATCTGACGCCTTTGGTTTATTGTGAAGCTCACTGGTTCGACTACATCATGTCGACGCTCCATGAAAAGAAAAGGTTGCAGAGGGAGCAGCAAGCCTTGGAGGTCGCCGCTGGTCAGAGGACCAAAATCATCAACACTTTCGTGGGTCTTCCTATGTCGGATCCGAAGAATGCCGCAGTGTTTGCCGCGGAGGAAGAAAGGCGGAACAAGGCTGGAGAGGATTCACAGCCTCAAGGCCCTCGACAAGGGCAAAGCTCCCGCCACTGAGCGCCACTTCTTCAAAGTCCCAGCTCACGCCCAAAGACCACATGGAGGTGTTGATGCAGACGCTATTACTCGACGCAAGAGGGAGCAACCTCGAGGCTCCTCTCGCAGAAAGAGACAAGAATTGTCCGCGTCCCGCCTGCTGACCAGCGGGTAAGTAACATTTCCATGGTCTCCTCGCTTGTTTTTAGTATGATAGAAATGCTAACTTATATCCTCATGGATCGCTGGTACTGGATGTTTCGTCAGGCATGCAATGGAAGGCCGTTAACGCGCTTACTATCGAGGAGGAGGACAGACAAGGTCAGGCCACATCCGCGATGAGACGGAGAAGGTGAAGCAGCTTGGAGATGCACCAAAGAGCAAGAAGTGAAGTTCAATAAGTCGAGGGCCACCGAAGAAATCAAGGCGACTGACCGCAGAGAACTTTGTCGACAAGTCGATGAAGGCTTTCCGGATTCCAAGGATATACCGCCGGAGGTTTCCAATATGCCCGCTTTTCATGCGGCCGTGACTCCATGGAGTCCGACCTTCAAGTTCTCGATGGCGACAACCATGCCTCCCTCGACGGGTTTCAGGTGCATCGCAAATGTAGTCCAAGGGACTACTTCCACCGATTTGACCGAAGGCGGAAGGTTAATCCTTCTACGGATGCTAATGGTGGAGGTCCTCGTTGATGTTGTCTCGATGAACAAATACGCGTGTGAGTTTGCGGAACTAGTCACCGAGGAGGGTGAGATCGAGATTCGAAACGGCGGGCCCTTCCTCCCGAGGTGGGTCCCGGATGCCCTCTGAAAGGTATGCTTTGTACCTTTCGATAATTACCGGGCTTTCCTAAAGAAGTGGTTCTTCCTGCCTTCCCGGGTCGTTGGCCTTCCTGTGGATTTCAACTTGTTCAATCTTGTTGAATCCCTAGCAAGCCATCTCCAGCACGCCCCCTGTCGATCCGCCCCAAGCTGGTGAAGCTGGTCCGAGCCAAGCCGGGCCTCAGTGAGAAGTCTGGGGTATGCCCCGTTGAAATTCTGTACTTGCTGAATTTTTCTGTTGGATTTCTATCTTTTGATGACGCGAAACGTCGTTATATACTATTGCTTTGATTCATATTTAATCTGAGGAGCTAAACCTCCTATGCTTCCGAATTATTACTTGCTCTCTTCTCTGTTTCCTTTTGATCTATCGTTCATATGTTGAGTTATCATAAATTACACATCTCTTAAGAGCACGGATCGCTGTAGATGGCTTCTGATGTAGAAATCAAACCATCATCTTTTCGATCCTCGGACCGTTCGTTGTTTGGGATGCGTAATTCTTCTAGAAGGAGGAAGGTGGAACAGTGAAATAGTCATTATGATCAAGGCTTTTTCGCCTTCCAAGCCGCTTGATGATCGACAAGTAGCGATCGTAAAGATCCATCGCTACTATAAATAAGACCATGGTAATCGCTTCTTTTCATCACAGCATTTTCACAAATCTTTCTTTTGTTTAACCCACTCCATTTTTCAATAGAGGCAATCTCTTGCAGGATGTCTGAATGTGGGCACATGCATCCACCGATTTACCCGGGTACAGGGACCGCTGATGACCCAATAATCCTTGATTTTGAAGGCGATCCTCCTCGATGTCCGGGAATAGCTAGGAGGTTAGCCGATGAAGAGAGGGAGTGGACGCTGAAGTTGATCCGTAGGAGGATCCGAATGCAAAGAAGTGCCAGTGGCGAGGTGGTGGCTCGAGTCCCAAGGCTCGACTTCAAACTGTGAAGGAACAAGGCGGGGTATGCCCCGTAGAAGTATGTACTTATCCTTGGACCTTTTCAGATTGTACCTCTCATATGTAAATGTTTGGATAATTTTGTCTATAAAATTCGAACTACTTTCAGGAGATGAAATCGCCACCTTTTTCTTATTCATACTTCGTCAGATTATATTGACGCGCATATCGTTGTAAGATGACCAACAAACTCGGACGTGGTTGATGGGCTTGTTTAGGCTTGATTGGATAAATCCTTCTGGCCCAACACTGTTCAACCCAAATGAATAGTTTAAGCCCATTGTCGACGCCGGTTCGACGGTTTAACGCCTATCGTTCACATTTCTATAAATACTTCGATCCCTCTTCGCCTTGGTCATGCAAATCCAACTTCCAATTTCCATATCTACTTAATAGCAAGAAGATGATTTCTTGAATAGTTTCTCCTTCGATTCCGCCCACTCTCAAGTCGGCGTTTATCCTGAGCTTAAGAGTGGCGTGGGTCTAGAGGGGAAGATTGTTGAAGATCAGTCATCGAAAAGCATAGATCTCGGTATACGTACAGAGCTGTAGGTTAGCAAATGGACTATCTTATTGGTTGTACGAGTGATCCACCCTTTAGGAACTTTTTCTTCCTGAGGGGTTGTTGACGGGTGGATCGCCGTACGACCAATGCGTCAGATCCATGTATAGATCCGAGTTTTTATGTCGGGCACGATAGATGTTCCGTGCAATTTGCTTATAAGCATGAGATTCCCAGTGTTAATCACTTACTCACAACTTTGATGTTTCCAGGCACATTGTGCGCGGGATCCATAGAGAATGTCGTAGAATTTCTGACTTATTAAAACATCTTGTGTTGTACAGGAATATCAGATCTACGGTTTTCCCAGAAGTAGTGAGTGGGCGAAGAAGTGTCCTGTCGGAGGAATGGGCTTCGATGGGAGATGACGTATCTCCGGACAAGGACGGGAGAATAGTCTTGATAGGAGATGACGGTTCCTGAGACTTTCTTCAGCTTATGTATCGCTATTCATATATCCGGATAAAGATCCGAGATAGTAAATTGTGCAGATAACATTATGTATAATCCGTCTTGGTATGAATAAAATTCATTGCTTGCCCTTTCTTGTCAGTTGAACGTTAGACCACAGATGCATAAATCGAAAAATCACAAATCGAAAGGTAGAGGTTGTATTGATTTGCCGGAAATTCAATTACAACGTGCGGGCTCTATGGCCACTGACAAAAGGATTAACAAAAAACAGAACTGACGGAGTTCCGTGTAACGGATAGTTGGAATCTAAAATAACCAAACGATCTGACGGAGATTCGCGTAACCATCTTTATGCGTAGAACTTCTGAAGGTTTCTAGCATTCCACGGACGCTTGAGGAGATGTCCGTTCTCATCTTCTAATTCATAACTACCATTCACTCTCTCGGCAATCTTGTAGGTCCTTCCCACATGGGCTCGAAGTTTTCCAATATTGTTCAAAATGGCTCGTCGGAGCACTAGGTCTCCGATTTGCGTTAGTCGCTCGAACGCTCCGCTAGGTTCGGCAGCAAGAAGTTCGATACCTATGGATATTCGCCAGTGCCTCAGACCTTTTCTGTTCGAGCATGTCCAGGTCGAATATCCAAGCTTCACGGTTTGCCATGCCTCGAACTCTTGGATCCTCATAGTCTCAACGGCAATCTCGGACGGTATGACTGCCTTCGAGCCATATACCAAGGCGAATGGAGTTTCTCCGTCGCGTCCGTGCAAAGGTGCGATGAGCCCATAGCACGCCTTCCGTGTCGTCTCGCCAACTTTCTTGTGAAGTTCTTAATCGCTTCTCGAGGATCTTGACTATTGTTTTGTTCGTGGACTCAAATTGCCCATTAGTTTGCGGGTATCCAATGATGTAAACGTTGTCGATTTTGAAGGACGCCACCATTCCTCGAGCCTATGTCCCGAGAATCGCGCCATTGTTCGAGACGAGAATCTGGCAGCAAAGCGGCAGATGATATTCTTCCGTATAAAGGTCCGCACTCGACTCTTCAGAATGGTCGCAATGTCGCATTTCTTCTACCCATTTGGTAAAATATTCAATACCACAATCAGAACCTCATTGGTGCCTCTCGGGAACGGTCCGACTATGTCAATGCCCCATTGTTCGAATGGACACGCTATGATTGACGGAATCATAGTATGCGTCGGACGATGTGGAATGTTCGCATAGTATTGGCAATCAGGGCACTTCCGAGCGTAGTCGGCGGAATCTTTATTAATACTGGGTCAGTAATAGCCTTGTCGTATAATTTTCTGGGCGAGAGTCCTTCCCCCGGAATGACTTCCGCAACTCCCGCTGTGTATCTCCTCTAGCACAGTCTTTGATTCTTGCGGGCTCAAGCACCGCAAATGGGTCCCTGCAAATGATCTCTTGTACAAATCTTCCCCAAAGATAATGTACCGCTTTTCTACATCAGACGCTCCTTGATTCCTTCGGATCAGCTGGAAGAGATCTGTCCTTGAGGTAATTCCAGATGTTAGTCATCCAATTTCTGCCTGCGTCAGTTATCAAGACGGCTGAATTGAGACTCATGACGGAAGTGTCAGTAACAGTGAGTAAAATCACTCTCCTTGTGTCCAAAGTCGCTGCTATGACGCCAGATTTTGCTGTGGCATCCGCCTTTCATTCCGTGCTCACAAACTTTTCTAGGGTGAATTCCTCAAAGTGATCGGCTTCCTGCCTGAGTAGCTCGAGATACTTGATCATCGAAGGACCTTTTGTGGTAAAAGTTCCTGAAAATTGAGCTTCCACGAGCTGTGAGTCCGTGAAAGCTTTGAGCTTCTAAACTTGCAGGGATTTTGCCAGTTGTAGTCCGACTATCAATGCTTCATACTCAGCCTCATTGTTTGTAACTTTGAACCTGTGGATATCGATAGTCAAGTTCCGCGCCATCGGGCTCTTAAAGAAGATTCCAATCCTCCGACTCTTCCAAAGGAGGAACCATCCACTTCCAATATCCAAGTATCGGCGGTGTTTTTCGCTTGAGATCTCCTGCAGTTCCCAACGCTCCCACCTTTGCCCTCTATTTCCTTGCTCGTCCGGAGTTGTTAGTTCCACTCGCTGCCATACCGCCTAGAAGGAACATCCGTCGACTCGAAGTTTCTCATAAGATGCGTAGAGACCGATTGATAAACCGGGCGCCTTCGAGGTTTGTTGGGTTGAACTGTATGAACCTGCTTCCGCCAACTCGCTTGGTGAGTAAACATTCAATGGTCAGGTGTCCGCCCTTCTCAATCGCTTCAGATATTCTGCTAAGAAATCAGCGAGGACTTGAGCTTTCTTGGCTGACGGAGCCTGATAGCAAATGTCGTATTCACTCAGCTCTATCGCCCACTTAGAGAGTCGTCCAGATTGGCCTGCTTTCCTGTGACCTGCTTTCAAAGGTTCCGCAGCTAGTACCACAACTTTATGAGATTTGAAGTATGGTTTTAACCGCCTTATGTGTAAACCAAAGCATATGCAAGTTTCTCAATCTTCACGTATCTCGCCTCCGCCCAAAGTGGCTTTGCTAAGATAGTAGATTGGGAGGTGATCGTTAGCCTAATTGCATTTAACACCAAATCATTGCCTCTTCTGTGATAGCTAGGTAGAGTTAGAGTGGTTCTCCCTCGACGGTTTTGGAGAGCAGTGGAGGGGAATGGAGGTACGTTTTCAATTTCTCGAAAGCCTCAGAACATTCCGCAGTCCACTCAAAGCCCTCTCCTTTCCGGAGGATTTTGAAGAACGGGAGATTTTTCTCCGCTGATCGTGAAATGAAATGACTTAAGGACATTAGACGTCCTATGAGTTGTTGTACCTCATTGAGGGTTTTTGCGCGCATCTAGGATTGCCTTGATCTTTTCTAGTTCGCTTATCCCTCTCTCAGAACTATGTACCCGAGGAACTTCCCTCATTTCACCCGAACGACATTTCGGGATTCAATTTCATTCCATTTCCTAAGGATAGCGAAGCAATTGATCAAATGTTGTACATTTTGCTCTTCAGTTTTGATCTAGACGAGCATTTCGACCACATACACTTCCATGGTTTTCCCAATCTCTTCTTTGAAGATCCGATTCACAAGGCGCCGTAAGTGGCTCCGCATTTTCAACCAAGGGCATTACCTTGAAGCAATATACACCCCCAGCAACGAAGAAAGCTGTCTTCTTAATGTCTTCTTTGGCCAACCGGATTTGGTAAAAACCTTGGTATGCGTCCATGAAACTCAACAACGCACATCCGGCCGTGTGGAGTCAACCAATTGTTCTATCCGCGGCAAAGGGTACGGATCCTTTCGCGTAACTTGTTCAACCTAGTGAAGTCGCGCACATCCGCCATTTGCCCGGTGACTTCTCTACCAGGACTACGTTGCACACCCATTCAGAATAACGGACTTCTTCAATGTGCCCTGCTTTCAGGAGTCGCTCCACTTCAGCGGATATGATGGCATCCTTGACCGGGCCGAAATCTTTCCTTTTCTGTCTTATGTACTTGATCGAGGGATCCATGTTCAGACGGTGAACAGTGATCCTCGGGTCAATACCCTTCAAGTTATCGGTATCCAGGCGAACACATCGCTGTTTTCACGGAGACAAGCGATGAGCTTCATTTCTACCTCTCGCGTCATCTCGGTCCCAATTCTTGTTTTCTTATCCGGTTTCAAAGAATAATCTCAATTTCCTTGAGAGTCTCGTGAGGCTCAATTCGCAATGTTCTAGGAAACTTCTCCTTTGGCTCCCCACCGATCTCATGTTCTCCTTTTAGTCGCGTAATCACCGACGACTGTGGGTCGGTGGTCGCACGGGGCGTAACGCCTTCTTGTGGACATTATGTAACATTCCTGTGCTTCATGGACGCTCCCCACCTCTTCTCCGACTCCAAAGGAGTTGGAAATTTCATTCTATGGAGAGTCGAGGGATAGATCAGAATTGATTAAGCCCGGATGCCCAAAGATGGCGCTAGAAGTCGAAAAGTACGGTCCACCACTACAAATCGGACCAACCGAGTAACTCTTTCCGGAAAGTACCAGTGAAACGTGCAACATAACACTTCCTGTGGGTCAACTGCCCTCGAAATCCTAGTATAGAGGTGTGGACCCTCTCATATCGATTCTCCTCCCTAGGCCATCCGTCCAGGTCCAAGGTTCTTTGGAGATGATATTTGAGGAACTCCCTGTGTCTACCAAAATCTTGTTCACTCGATAAGTTACGATGGTCAAGGAAACCACTAGCGGAACATCTGGATCATCGATGTCCTCTCCCCCTGCCGTAGGAGGAGGAATCTCACTATCATCGAAAGATATAGCGTTTGTACCTCAATTGCCGGAGCAACAGACGCACTATCGTTGTTCAAGATTTTGAGTCAGTCCGCCTTCGCTCTCATCACCTCCGGATGGCCCGCCTGCAATGGTGTTGATTACTCCGCTGTAGGGAGGGTTCTCCATATCCGTGCCATCGCAGTATCTATACGGATGTCCATCCGTGCGAGGCGGATAGTGAGCCGGCGGAGGTGGAAAAGATAGCGGACAGGGAGGTGGTTCTGTAGCATTATCCTCCCTTCTTCGCTCCGCTCTGTCGTGCCTAGAGGGTTCATCCGTGTAGATGTGCTCCTCGAGCTTGCCTTTTCGTACCAAGTGTTCCACCTCTGTTTTTAGCTGGATACATATCGCCTCGTGACCACGGCACTTGTGGAACTTGCAATACCCCTTTGCGTTCCAATTCTTCCGATGTCGTGATAGGGCTTGGGCCATTGAACGTCTAGCTTTTTCTCGATGATAGTCGCCAAGATTTCGGATCTTGGTCTGTTGAGACGGGTATAATCCGCATATCTCCTCGGCGGACTTCTTTCCCTGTGGAAGCCTCTATCCCTGTGATCCTTCTTTGAGTCAAACTTCCCCGCTTTCTTGCTTCACCGGATCCTTTCCTTTCGAACCAGCTCTTATTGGAACATTCCTCCGATACTCCTCTCCGTGACATCACTTCTTCACAGATGTCATCTAAATGCTTCTCATTCCTCACCTCGATTAGATGTCATGGAGCTCGAGTTGAAAGTATTAGCGCATAAGTGACGGACCTGCTCCTTAATACCGTATGCTCAACTCGAAGAACTTCCGCGTGAAAGCGATCTAAGAAGGTCCTAAGATCCTCTTGCTCCCGCTGTATAAATTCCGCCAGGTGCTCCACGGTTCGCTTTCTCCTCTCTGTCTTTCCAAATCGCGCCAAGAACTTTGAAGAAAGATCTGCATATGATTTTATCGACTTGTTCGCAGAGCAAAGGTACCAATCCATAGCCATTCCAAGAGAGTAGATGAGAATGTTAGAGCTTTTGTATTGTCACTCATTCCCTTGGAATCCATCTTGCTGTTGTACCTTGTCAGGTGTCCAACAGGACAAGCATCCCCGTAGTAGCACTCCAAGCTCGGGATTGCTTGATCCGAGTTTCTGTTCCTTTCCTTTTCTCATGATTTCATCACACAAGGGATTTGGTGCACTAGTGGTTATCTGCCGTGGTCTTTACCAGCGTCCGAGATTCGTAACTGGGCCTCCAAAGCCTTCGCTGAGCATAGATTTCTGGCAAATATGATCTCTCTTGTCCTCGGATGCACAGCTACATCCGCAGGAAGTTCTTCTATCCGGACCGCTGGAACAATTTCTGCCACCTGATCTCTGTCTCTAGGAGGTGCTTGTCGCGGAGCTCCTGGATGCCTATTATCTCCTTCTTGATACTCTCTCCTTCCGTTTGGGCTTCCTTCACCTCGAGCATGAGAAGCAGACGCCGGCCGATCGAGAAGGTTCCGCAAATCCTCCTGAGGTGGCTGGTTCCCCAACCTCTCTTGGATCGGACGTTGCCTGTTCCTTGATAATGCAGGCTCAGCCTGAGGAGGAGTAACCATCATGGAGGAGCGGTTGAGGAGGAGCATTGTTGACCTCAGCAAATTTGAATGATTGTGAGCAACCTATCGAACTGCGTCTCGCTTAGTCCGAGATCACTAGTGCGGACAGTGCGACCATCGGGCATAGTGAACTGTTGGCCTGCTGTAGGGTCTTGAGCTTCTGCCGGAGAAGCTCGTACAACCCCTTCGTCCGAGGACGGGCTGGCCGTGCATCCTTCACTCGGATATCTCCTTCCAGTTACAGCAGCTCTGCATCCCCGGGTGGGTGGACGTCCTCGTGGGCGTGGTGGTGGAGTCCCTACTCCTGCAGCACCAGCCCACACTGTTCGTCTTGTTCTTGCCATCAGCTCAATTCAAAACACGAAAACTTCTTGTAAAGTTTCCCACAGACGGCGCCAAAATGTTGAGGGGTAAAACCTCTAACACTAACTAGCTAAACTATTACAAATAACCTAGTCTAAGGCTCGCCTCTGACTTGAGGTCCGACGAGTAATCGTCCGAGCCATGCACTGAAAGGACTAAGTGGGGGTTAGAATGGGTTACCCGGATTGCCTATGTCAATCCGGTAAGAGACTTTACTCAAGAGAGAGTTGGAGGCTCTCAATGTAATAGTTATGAGGGATTATGACTTAGGGATTCTTCCCTTGATATTGCTTACCTTAAGGTCTTGGACCTTGTGCTATATTTATAGTTATCATATGCTTATGAGGTGGCTCACAAGATGATGCCAAGTGTACGCTTCAAATTTGGACACCAATGTTAATTTTCGCCCATGGCCCATTAGTGAACAAAGAATCCAATACTAATCAACGGGCTGTGGAGGGTAGTTTCGACCTTTTCCTCCGAGAATACTGCTCGCCTGGCTGGGTCAGTTCATCCCTCAGATCCGTCATGGTTGATCGCCTTGGTAACTCGATGTCCGAGCCAAGAGTCTCACCAAGTATCTCAAAGGTTTTGTTATATACGTTTTGGTCTTAATGTGATGATGGCGTCCGAGATTCTCTCGTCCGGTCCGTTTGGCATCTCTGTACTGACGTAGCCAGGTTTAGAAGTCCTTTTCCCAGCTAACTAGGACTAGCTATGAGGGTGTAGTGACTTTAGCGTACTGGTTGATTCACTTAAGACGGACCATGTGAAGTCGGACCAATACTGAATTGGCTATTTAAGCCGTGATGCGCTCTAGGACACGCTCTATGGCGCCCTTAACGGATTGGACACATGTCCGTAACAACATTACTCATCACTACAAGAATACTAGTGGATGGCGACGGATTTTTCCGTCGCTAAATAGCTTATTTAATCGCATGGATTAGCTTACGGATCGAGCGATTCATTAATCTGTCGCTAATTAGAGATGGATAGTTAATCCGCCTCTAATTAGGTCGACTAAAAATAAAATATAAAAAAATAGGATTTAACGACGGATAGGGCTATCCGTCGCTAAACTTAGCGACGAATAGGCTATCCGTCGCTAAATCTGTTTAATAGCGGGGCGGTAGCCTTCTTCTTCTTCCCCATTTATGTTCTTCTTCTTCCTTTCTTCTCAAACTCGCCATTTTCGCCCCTTTTCCAACTCCGATCAAATCTCCACCATTACAACCAATCTTGGACTCTTTTCGAAGCTCATTGAACAAGGAACTCGGGTGGCCATTTAATTTCATCCTTTTCGCTATTTTTCCGTAATTGAAGGTATTAGTCTAAAACCCTTACTTTGTTAAATTTGAGATTTTTGCTAATTTCACTAATTTGAGCAACAGATGTTTTGGGAAGTTTCTACTAGCTAGTTTAGCTTATATTAAGTAGTGGGTTAAGCTTGAGGTTGTGGAATTGATATATTTATTGTGAAATTGAATTGTTAGTATCACGTTAGGATGTTTGTAAGTATGTGGGGTATTTAATTTGATATTTTTGTACATGTAGTAGGATTAGGAAGATTTGGTTAAGTGTTTGGAGACCATTTAGTGATTTTGGTGGTTGTAGTATAATTGTCTCGTATTAACTTAGAAAGAATTATTACTATTTTAATCTACAATTGTAATTTTAATAGTTAAATGGAAATTTAGAATTTATAAAAATAAATTTTAACTGTAAAATGCATGTAATTCATAAAATTTTAAACGTATTATAATTAACAATGTAATTATAGACATGAATTGCAATTTTAATGAAATTCAATACATAATGCGTATAGTTATAAATCTAATAAATTCAGACGTGTTAGGTTAATCATCCAATGAATCCCGATCGTTCATGGATGTACCGTCGCACTGTTAATAGCAGAATCCAGTCTAGTTTTGTGGAAGGGGTTGAAGCCTTCATCGCATTTGCTCAGACACAGACTGCTTGTTTGAGCAGAGGATGATAAAGTGCCCTTGGAATTTGAACAAATGTAGGAACATGCAATATTTACCTTCTACAACGGTACTCGAGCACTTGAAACGTAATGGGTACGTGCTTTAGTATGAGGTATGGAATCATCATGGGGAGACAGCAACACCGTTCATGTCATATGAGCATACTAGGAAGCGTTGAAGAAAGAAGCAAAATGAGAAATATAGTACTCAAAATACGGCTGCATCTGATGCTTTTCATGACCGGTTCGAAGAAATGGTATTTAATGTTGTGGGCCCAGAGTTTATGGACATTAGTACAACTGAAACCGAGGAGGATGTGGAAGAGCCACCGAATCCCGAGGATCAGGTGTTCTTTGACTTGTTGGAATCAGCGAAGAAGCCGATTTGGCCGGGAGTAAGAAGCACACCGAGTTGTCTTTGTTGTCTCAGCTAATGAGTCAGGTAAGGCCGAGGGTGCCCAATCTGAAGTGAGCTTCAATAATTACCTACAACTGTTATCTGAGTGTTGCCTTGAAGAAAACCTAGTTCCCACCAACTTTTACACAGAGAAGAAAAAGATGCGGGGGATGGGGTTGCCTATGGAAACCATAGACTGTTGTCCGGATATGTGCATGATCTATTGGGGGGAAGATGTAGATCTACTGGAGTGCAAGTTCTGTGGTAAGGACCGCCATGTTGCTACAAGGAGGGGGCTACAAAGAAACACCAGAATAAAAATCTCCCACATAAGAAAATGTGTTACTTCCCTCTAGCACCTCATTTTAAGAGGTTGTACTCTTCAAGTGCTTGTGCCGATAAAATATGGTGGCACAACGAGAGAGTAATCCCGACAGATGTAGGGGTTAGAATGGAGCACCCATCAGACTCACCGGCATGGAAAGAGTTTGACAAGACATATCCGGAGTTTGCAAAGTAGTCTAGAAATGTACGATTGGGGCTTTGTACGGATGGTTTTAACCCGTTTGGAAGTGAACGGAAGTACTCGTGTTGGCCAGTGATGCTCACACCGTACAACCTGGCCCCCGATGAGTGCATGAAGGAACCATTCATGTTCTTGACTGTGTTGGTGCCCGGGCCAGAAGATCCAGCACTGAAGCCTGATGTCTTCTTGCAGCCTGATGTGCACTCAGAGATTTCGATTTTCGCTAGAACTCAGAATCCCTAAATACAATCGAGATTAAATTTATAAGTCAAGTTCTCAAATCCACAATTTATAGCGGAAAGCTGACTCGGGATGTCGTTCTCCACGGACACTTAGCATAGGAACAAGCAAATAACGTTTGTAAATTGTGTGCAGAAAAGTAAACTGATTGTTCGCAGACAAATGAATTGAATTGCAGTAAACCCTAATTGCTTTATTGTAAATCGATCATGGGAAAGGTGTAAAGGATTCCCGACCTCCCTCTACTATGCTACTCCCAACTTCCTAGTTAAAATCTTACGCGCGTACCTCTAACGACATAGGCATAATACTATCGGGTTAATGTGCGCCTACACGAAAATTTACCACTCGCTTTAATGAAACCATCGTGTCACCTCAAAAGTAACATCACACCATGAAGAATATATAGAGTTGTATAACCACGATTTACGTCTAATAACTATTCCATTAATATATCACGGTATATAAAGAAGTAGCAAAAGCAAAGTTACGGTGGTTCGCCATTACAAGAGAAAGTTAGCTACTCATATCTAAAGACAGAAATTGAAAAGAACAAGTAAGAAAGAAGAAGAAGAAGAAGAAGAAGAAGAAGAAGAAGAAGAAGAAGAAGAAGAAGAAGAAGAAGAAGAAGAAGAATGTCTTCGTACTGCTTCTACGACCAGCGGTTTTGGGTTTCACTTCCCCGATGTTGATACGGAAATATGTCCAATCCGTCATAGAGGCCTTTGGAGCGTATCCTAAGGCGTGTTAAGCTGTCTAAGGTCAAAAGGCTCAAGGTCCGACACGGATGTCCGACCCAAGGTTCCTTTGGAGTTAACTTTCCGGAAATAAGCAATAAGAACTCGCCTTCAAGACAAGCGGTCCGACCTGCACTATGGTGGTTCACCGTAGACGTTGACTCAGACATATGACACTGACCTCATAAAACCAAGTGAACTGGCACCAAGAGAGAAGGCAAGGTCCGAGCCTAGCAAGGTCCGAACCACAGTACTTTAGGAGGTCGTTTAAGTTATCTTACAGTCAAGTGAGTACTGCTCGGATCATTGCTCCGGACCTACCCTTTCGGAAGAAGGTCCGAAACAGACATCAGAAGTCTCTAATCTCTCAAGGAAAGACTAAACTACCCTTGAAACCAAAAGGGAAATGTGTTAAGTCTTCTTGATGGGCCATGAGTCTAACAGAGCCTTGTTGGCGCAATTTGAGCCTTACACTTGGCACGATCTAGTGAATCTCTTCCTTTTTGGGAGAAGCCTATATATATGGCACACATTCCCATATAAACGGTAAGTCATCATTACGAGCTAATCCCAATCACCATATAGAGCAGATCTTTAGTCTCTCTCAAGTAAAGTCTTTACCCGGTTTGACACTTAGCAAACCGGGTCTACGGTTCTAAACCCCCCCCCCCCCCAAGTTACTTGTGCAGGTTCTTACCTTCTAGTTCTTTGGAGTGCTTTAGTCATGACTCATGACTCAAAACATATCATACATATTTTATAATAGTAATAGCATGATACTTAACTTTGTCATGCGCCCGTAAACATTAATGTAGCCATATGTTGAGAACATTACAGAAATAACGTAGAACATTTGAACAGTTTCCTATGCGATTTTTTTCAGATCTGTTTTCAAATTTCAGCTTCTATTGCGAAAAAGTCATTCATCAATTAATATTTGAATTAAGACATTGTTGAAACTTACATACGAGCATAGTTTGAGTAGATCGGTGGATAAACAACTAAATCGTAGTAGAAACACCAATTTTCGAGCATATATTTATGTACTCTGTTTAGTTGAACATCCGACATATATGCAAGAACATTACATAAATAAGCCAAAACATAACACAAATTAGCTAGAATACTTAAAACAAAAATTACACGATTTTCAGATCAGATTCAAAATTTCAACTACAATTGCGAAATAAACACCGATTTTACATAAATTATGTCGAGATCTAGTTGTTCATACCTTCGTGATGTTGTTTCTAGTGATGTCGAGCTTGATTTAGTCGATCTCCATCAATTCCATAAAAATTAGGTCGAGATCTAGCCGTTTGTACCTTCGTGATGATGTTTCCGGTGAGGTTCTGACGATTCCGGCGTCTTTCCTGGTGATTCTAGCTGAGAAAGGCAGTTTTATAGGAGAAAGTTAGTTTTCCAGTGTCGGTTTGGGAGGATTTTGAAGAAACAGTTTTCTAGTTTTTGATAATCTGTGAAATTATGTTTTTAGGGTGGTGAGATTTGTGTATATATAGTGATCCGGTTTAACCCATTTTAATGACCCACTTTCTGGCCCTTGGTTTGGTTGGGGTAGTTTTAGTTGCTGGCTTTTGGTTTTGGACCATTGTATAATTAATGAAACTTAGTCTCTTAGGTCTCTAGTGGTATCTTAGAAGATTCACTCATTCTTCATTATGCATTTATTATTCTTTTTTGTTGAATTTTCCAGATTTTTATCGACTTGTAGGTTCAATGAATTAAGTGACTTCAAATTCTTATCAAACACGTTTGTAGTTATTAAGGGAAAAATCCGACAAAGGTACTTTAAGTTGTGTCATTTCCGAAAAAGGTATCTTTAGTTGTTACCGCCTGATTTTGGTACCTTAACTTTCAATTTTGTCCCGTTAAATTGAATGTTAAGGTACCAAAATCGGACGGTAACAACTCAGGTGGTCACTATAATTTTATATTGGTGGCACAAGTGCTCCAAGAAGGGCAATGAAATTTGGCAAAGTTGGATAACTACTTATGGACTGGATATTGGGCTTATATTGTGTCGACCTCGACTTCACAGACGTCAGAAAGTTAGCAGACTGGATTTTAGTGTTCCATTATGTTGGGCTTGGATGCAGCCCTATTACTATAGGCCTTTTGTACATCCTAGGGCAGGTGTTAGTGTAATTTTGGGTTCTTGGACTGTAAACATTAAGTGGTACCTACTCTTTGCGGGTTCCCATAAACCGCCATGATTTTTGTTGATATAAAAATACCGAGAGCCAGAGGCTCTTAAAAAAAAAAAAAAAAAAAAACTAAAGGTACCTTTTTCAGAAATGACACAACTTAAGGTACATTTATCGGATTTTTACCTATTAAGTAATGCAAGTACGAAAGATAGACGGCAGCTATTAAGCTGGACTACCATTATTTGATTCCACAATTATGCATTCTTTAGTTGACTAGCATTCTTACGACTTCATATTAATACCACATCCAATCCTATTTATCTGGAGTTCTTAATCGGCGGCATAAATCAATATAATATATGTAATAATGATTTATACTATTCATTAATTTGGAGTTAATTAGTATATTATGGTGAAATTCGGGTCAATCCATGTGTATACATCGAACCGACATGTAACCCCACATTCTAAATCTCACTTTTATCTCATGTACTTCTCATTACTTCTTTTAATCCATGATACAAATTCTAACATCTACATGTTGCGCCAACGAGCAATACTAAAATGTTTAATAAACAAATCCCCAATTCATAAGAACCCTAGCAACCGACAATCAAATTGAAACCGACATCAAATCAAAACACATGAGAATTTAATGTGCTTCGGCTCACCAGCATCGACCTACTGTATGGAGGAACGATTGATTGTTATTCCCAGAAAGCTTTGAACATATTACATGCTCGATCAACAATGGCAATTGACAACTCTCCGCTCTCTCTATCTTTCTCTCAAGTTACATGAATGATAAATAAATTGCAAAAATTGTTTTCCTTCTTTTCAGAAGGTGTTTTCGTGAGCAGGGACACATTCTGTGATGTTTCAGCAGTCATGTACCCTATCTGCTTTGTCCCATAATTGATAGTAGCCAACTGTGAGAAATGCTCCACTGGAATGATGTTTGGCATTCCTTGGCCATAATAGAATTTCTAAGTTTGAGATCATTCTTGGTTTAAAGCTCGAACTATGATTTTCACTTTTTTAGCATCTTAGTATATCTATTTCCTTCACCAATAGCAGACATATCACTCATCAGTGTTGTGAATCGGAAACTCAATTCTTTCAAAGTCTCAGTAGGACCTTATTTGAAGTTTTGGAATTGCAAGCTTGTTTTCCATGTTTTGGTAATTCTTGCAAAAATATCTTCAATGAGAATCCATGCCTCCTTTGCAGTATTACAACCCCACAACTTGCATTGAACAAATTCAGGAGTGGATCTAATGATGATGTTTCTAGCTTGACAATCTAGCATGAACCTTTTTGCTTCTTCAGCAGTCTCGAGTTCTCCAAGCTTTGGTTCACTATCTCCAACATCAACAACCACCGTGACATGGTCTCTTCTTTAAGAGGTCTGACTTTCTTTCTCTTTGTCAGTAGCCAACTCCTTAGCCTTGGCATCTCTGCCATCAATAACTAGATATGCACCACCTTTCGCTTGAGTGATTTTGATGGGGCCATTTTTAATCATTGTGATCAAATCATCACAAATGGCCTCCAAGTGCAACATCATGTTGTATTTCCATTTTTCATGATGTTTTGGCTGGAGCATTGGACCAAAGAAACATCCTGCAGCAGACACGCTAAATCTACATATCAGGTGTATTTAGTGAGCAAAGTAAACAACACTTAAAGGGATATATATGTTCAGTCAAAGGTTAAAGAACTCAGATTCTAATACCACTTGTTGGTCCCTTAGACAACAAGGTTTAAGTCTAGATAGGAGTGGCGGAATAGATTTAAAACTTTTCGTGTCTAATACATATTTCTCAGTAGGTACAAGTAACTGATGATACTTAACTTTCAAATAGCAGAAGACTTTTACAGTTTAGTGTTAAGTGTGTGTGCTCAGTGAGCAAGTACTATAACGGATATACAAATAAGTTGTTGAAAGTAAATTGCAGTAATACACAAGTTTATAGTGGAATATGAAGATGACGTAATCATTCAATTAATCCACTTCGCCCTTTCTCAGGACTTGAATCCCCAAAGACAAAAAATGGAGTTCCGTTACAGAATCCTATCCTTAGCTAAATCAATTTATATTCTAAGTTCCCAACTTAGTAACTTTGAACTTTTTCTTTGACTTCCCAAGTCAAATACTCTAGTTCCCCCAAGGGGTTTTCCTTAGTTTACGAAACTCAGTAGTTCATCCCTTCTTCCTTAGCACGTTTGTTTGGTTTGTTTGAGTCTATGGTTTTGATAATACAATGATCACATACTGATAACAATGTTTAAATTAGTTTCGGTGTTCAATAAACTCAACCAAACTTCTTGTGTTTCAAACAGTTGGTGTTTTTGTTTATGGAGAACAAGACTTGTTATTGTTCAGAAGAAAGAACACTTATCAGTCCCAACTTTTAAGCAAGTTCTACTTCTTCACAAGTGACGGGTGCTTGATGAGACGAGTGGTGTTGAATGGAAACATTCACCACCACACTCGCAAAGATCAATATTTATAGAGTGGGGGCCTACAAATCTACACACAAAACAATTAGTATAGTAGAATGTTGACTTAGAGTGTCGTTCTCTCCGACACTCGCTTAGGAACTAGCAAATTAAGACACAAAATCGAATTTCGGTGTTGCAACTGACAAGAATATAAACAAGATGCTTTTTGGGGCTGCGTTGTGCAAATCTTTGAGAGCTTTGAAAGAAGCAATTTTGAAATCAATGACGAAAATGTTATCAAACTTAAGAGCGCAAGTAATGAAAACGGTTTTAAATCTATGAGAAAAAGTGTAAAGAATCCCTAACCTTCCTCTAATGCAATGCTTGTGACTACTTAGTTCTAAGTGTACATGTGTTACTTGAAGGTACACATCTTACACGATATAAACCAAGTCGCAATTAGTAAATACGTCCCACGTGTAGCATTGTCCTAGATTGTTTTTTTTTTTTTGGAACTAGAATATATTATCAATCTCCAAAAACAAATACAAAGCAGAAGGCGATCACAGCGATCCAGCCTGTGTTATTCATAAATAAACTAGAGTTCTTAGTTCAGCATTAGACTCACAACATGGGGTCGTAATCGTGGCACCATCCAAGTTCTATAAATCACTACGTCAATGATCTGCTGTGCAATGGGTAAATGCCTATCTTCCTTACCAAAACAAATATTATTTCTATGTTTCCACTCCTCATAAATGGTCTCCAAAAATGCTACCTTTAGTATCTGCCGTCTCTAGTTTTAGCCCTTGCTATGTTGTATTACCCATCGGATTTCATTTGACCATGTTCCCGGGGTGCGGTATCGTAACCATCGGCACGGTTTGCCAAATTTCTTTCGCTCCATACAATCGAAGAGCAGGTGCTCCAAGGTTTCAACTTGCGGACAAAAGCTGCATATCACATTCTCCAGCATACCAAATCGATTTAGCCGTTCCTTGGTGGCTAGACGCCCATGACAAGCAAGCCATGTGATCAATCGAGCCCTTGGTCGCGCGACAGTTCCAAACATGAGGGATGTCCACTCTACTTCAGGTCGGTCAATTTGCAAGGCTCTGTACATCATTCCTGTGTGAAACTTTGGTAATACTTGCATAGAATCCCAAGTGCTATTATTGTGTATATCTGATCTACACTTCATGATGCCCTTCATGATTCAGGAACTAGTCAGAGGTATCGGCTGTGTAAGAAGGTGCTCTTTTGGCATATAATACGCGTGGATCCATTTGACCCAAAGGCTATCCTGTTTATTACACAGATTCCAAAGTAGTTTAAGAATGCACGCCTTGCTCTATACCAGCAGATCAATTATCTGTAAACCACCTTGTTTCTTTGGTGCACACACTTTTTCCCATGCCACCGGTGATTTCCTAGTGATTGTGTCGCTGTTTGACCACATGAAGGATCTACAAATAGCTTCAATAGTGTGCAAGATACCTTTTGGTAGGGGGAAGCACTGGAGCCAATAATTAGTGATCGAAAACAACACACTTTTAATCAATTGTACCTTACCTCCATAGCTCAAGAGCTTTGCACTCCAGTGTCTTATCCGAGCAACAATTTTATCAATAAAAGGTTGACACTGGACGATCGTGAGCTTTTTGCTTGTGAGTGGAACCCCCAGGTATCGGAAAGGTAGTACACCGATGCCAAAACCCGTACATTGCCGTATAGCCTCCTCAGACAGATCCGGGATAGCCCCTAAGAAAATCTTGTACTTTGCTGGATTGACAGTCAAGACGGTAGATTTAGAGAATAGGGTGAAAGTCTCCATTAATAACTCCACAGAACGCACATCACCTCTTGCAAATAATAACAAGTCATCAACAAAGGTAAGATTAACCAGGTTTAGTTTCTCACATTTAGCATGGAAGTTAAAATCCGGCACATGCTGCAATCCCTGCATTAGCCTATGCATATATTCCATCACTAAGACAAATAACAAGGGTGATAACGGATCGCCTTGTCGTAGTCCACGTCGTGCTCTGAGAATGCGAGTGGGTTTCCCATTGACCATATATCTATACGAAATAGTCGTAACACATACCATAATCCAGCGAATGAATTGTTGAGGAAAACTCAACTCTTGCAAAATACCCTCAGAGCAGTCCATTCCATCAGATTATATGCTTTTGCATGTCCATCTCAGAATATGCATCGTGGAGTACCACCTTCGCTATACCATGAGTAATTCATATGAAAGAAGAATATGGTTATGTATCCGCTGCCTCAGATAAACGCAGGTTGACTTTCATGAACTACTGTACCGATAACTTTACTCAACCGATTGGTGAGTATTTTGGATATGATCTTGTATAGTGTGGTGCAGCATGAAATTGGTCGAAAATCCTTTACCTTAGTCGCATCAGCAATATTAGGGATCAATGTAACGACACCGCAGTTTACCGCCATATACATCCGGTCATGCAGGAAGAATTCTTGTACAGCTTGTATTGTGTCCTCTCCGATAATGCTCCAGGCTGATTTGAAAAATTTAGCATTAACACTTGCCATTCTTATTAATAAGAGGAATCAAGAAAGATAGGCAATATTTGTTTCTTTGGTACAAACATTCCTGCGTTTGAATATTAGTTAAGAGTTACTGTTATTAAGTTTTCATTTAGGGTTTATTTGGTTTGAGGGAAAATGGGGGAAAAGAAAAAAAGTAGGGGAAAATATTGTTTTCCACCATTTGGTAGTTCTCAGGAAATACTGGAAAATTCATCAAAATCTATACAAAATACGTCTATTTCCACAAAATAAGGAAAGTTGTTTTTCCCTCACATTTTCCAGGAAAATCTTATTTTCCCCTATTTTTTTTATTTTCCCCCATTTTCTCCCAAATCAAATGAAGCCTAAAGAAATAGAGGAATAAGAAGATATACTAATACATAAATGTAAGGAAAGGAAGGAAGAACCAAGATAATCAAACCAGATCAAGATATGAACCGAGGTCTCACAACACCGTTTCCTTAAAACAATTACATCCCTACTTACGGTTTCTTAAAGGAATTGTTGCGACCCAAAACCAATTCACTTTGGCGCGACCGACCGTCTTTCGTGAGATGGGCTTACGCCAAAACGAAGCCTTCCTTTAATACTCAAATACATAAATGTATCTCAGAGTAGTACAACAAATTATCTAAAATCCCAACCAAAGTAATTATAAAAATTACAATTCTCCAATACATAACAATAATTCTAGCAGTACAAGTTATTCACTTCACTAAAATCTCAACTCAGAAGTACATCTGTCCAGTATCACTTACTAAACATTTGAAAGGGGTGGGTAAGGGTGAGCCTCAATGACCATTCTACCGGATCAAGTAGAGTTTATATACAAATATCCAAAATCGTTTGCATGGAACATTTGTCAAAACAATAACAATTAATTTTTAGCTCAATCAGACAATACACTACGGCAACACGAACCGTGGTGGCACACATGTCGGCTTTTACATAACAACAATGCCCTACCAAAGGAATAACATAACAATGGGAGATCTCCAAAATCATGACATTCCTCGAAAGGGCCCAAATAATTCATAGGCATATCGATGAGCATAAACATATATTTCAATCCATACTTTGAACAAAAGATTTTTCACACATCACAATCACGATAAAATATTTACGGGTACACATACTTGATCCTTTTTAAATAGACTATTATATCAAGTTTCATAACTTGATATAATAATCATAAGTTATTTGTTAAATAGAAGCTAAAGTGTCAAATAACCCCTACCTAAAAGTCGACTCGAATCGAAGTCTCCATCTAAAATAAAGATCTAAAGAATCACCAATAATTATCATGTCCATGGTGTACCGTTGCCATGCCTCAATCCGCAACACTTAATTAATTGATCCAGAAGATACCAAAATTGTCAAATATGACTCTCACGTCCAATGTACCACAACGGTGCTAAACTCCAAAATTGAAGAATTGAGCTAGAAAGTTGTTATTTTATTCATCAATCACGTAGTATATTTATACAACAATACTAGGTAGAAGCCTAATCAATAAAGAATTCTAATATATGTGTAAATCTAATTCTAATTAGCAAAGGTATGTGGAAATCTAATCCTAATCTATATAGGTCCCGCTTCACTGCCCCTCAAGTTGGTGCGTGAAGATCTCGAACGCCCATCTTGCCCATAAGAAACTGCATGTTATCTGCCCCGAGAGCTTTTGTAAAAACATCTGCGATCTGGTTCTTACTGTCAATATAGGCAGGAATGATTTCGTGTGACCCAACTCGTTCTTTTACAAAATAACAATCCATTTCAACATGCTTTGTTCGTTCATGGAAAATGAGATTGTTTGCAATGTGTCGGGCAGCTTGATTGTCACAAAATAGCGGAGTTGCACAGTCTTGTACTGCTTCCAAATAAGATAACAACCAACGAAGCCAAATTACTGCACTGACAGTTGTTTCCATGGCTCGATACTCTGCTTCGGTAGAAGAGCGAGAGACGACAGATTGTTTCTTTGTTCGCCAAGATATCGGTGCTCCTCCTAAAAGTATAATATAACCTGTCCTCGAACGACGTGTTAGCTGACATCTAGCCCAATTAGCATCGCAATATGCCGTAAGATGTAGACCTCCCCTTGCCGGTAGGAAAATTCCTTGACCGACTGTTCCTTTGAGATACCGCAAAATGCAAATGACAACCTCCATATGTGCTTCACAAGGATCAGAGGTGAATTGGATAAGGAAATTGATGGCATAAGTAATATCCGGGCGAGTCACCTATAAATACAATAGTCGGCCAAGGAGTCTCTGATATTTGCCCGCATCCACTTGCTTGCTTTGTTCTTCTTTTCCTAGACGCAGATTTTGTGCCATTAGAAATCTACTCGGTCGGCAACCTAGCATTCCACTCTCCTCAAGAATGTCTAATGTGTATTTTCTTTGACTAAGTACTAGTCCATCGTCAGTGCGAGCTACTTCAATACCGATAAAATATTTTAACGGGCCCAAATCCTTGATGCTAAACTGGCTGTCAATATAGGACTTGACTTCTTGGATTTTTACATAATTTTTGCTAATTATGATCACATCGTCAACGTATATCAATGCGGAAACATAAATTGTACCTTTTTTATATATAAATAGAGAATGGTCTGCTTTGGACTGTCTAAAACTGTGAACCAATGCGTGAGTGAATTTTTGATACCAATTACGGGATGCTTGGCGGAGCCCATATAAAGACTTGTGATACGCTCAAATTATTGCTTCTAAAACAATGTAATAAATCAAGTTGTTGCACGAAAAAGGTAAACCATAGATTCGCTCAAGGAGTTAACTAAGGTAGTAATGTGAGAGCAATTAACGACGCTTTGCAATGTAATAGTTGATGATTTGTTCGAGTTTAAACTAACAATCAACCAAGTAAAGCAATTGTTAGGAATATCTGTTTAGATTTTGATCAACAACCTAATGACTTATCTTAGCTCAGAAAGGTGCTTAGTACTCTTAGTTCACTTGAACACTGTAAAAGAGGAAAATCACTGAGTATGTTAGTCTAGCAAATCTTGTATAGGATGTTAGGTCTCTGAATGTAATTTTTATAGCTTTGAAGAAGACCAAGAAGAAGGCATCCGGCAGAAAAGTTCAAAAAATTTGAAGATTTGAAAACTGCACAAGATTGCTGAAGAGGAAGGTCATTAGATACCTATGTCCAAATATGTTTAATAAACAAGTGTTTTTCGATAAACAAGTTTTGCAAAAGATATCTGAGAACACAAGGTTTCTGAACAAGGAAAAGTGCCCACAGAAACCCACACTCAGATACCTTTGATAAAACTATGTTTATGGGAAACAATGTTTCAACAGGTATCTGGAGATGTGAAGGTCTCTGGAAAGGGACATGCAATGCTTCAGAAAGCGTGCATAGTTTCGTTGGCACAACAGGACAAAAATAGTACAATGCAATAAATGCGTAGACAGAGACATTTGAACTAAAGAGAAAATCTCTGAAAACAAACAAGGTCTTCTGCAGTACTATTTTCAGATATCAATAGTTTGAATTTGAATTGAGCCTAACGGATACAATTCAAACGGCTTCAAATTTAACTATAAATATCACCACTTAGAATGCTTGAAAGACACACTACACCTTGAACTTACACTGAAAATACCAAGCTTCTCTGATAATACAACTAGTGGTATCTTTCTTTCAAGCATACAAGCCTTCTGGCTACTTACTCTTTAACTTACAGTTGCGACTAAGCTCTTGAATTCTAAGTAGCACGAAAGTTCTAAGTGTCCTGATCCTTAACAAGCATTGCTATCTGTGAAGGAGTTGAATCAAAAGATCAAGTATCTGAGATTCATTCTCTTGAACATTTATCATAGACTTGGGCCAGTAAAAAACATATCACCACACATTGTGAAGTGTGTTAAGTGACTCTTGTTCAAAAAGGTATTATTAATAATTGTAGAAGTTATTAATCTACCAATCTGACAAACTCTCCTTAACCAACACTTTAAACGGCGTGGAGTACATGAAGTACTTAGTTTGGGAAACTAAGGAATAACTCCAAGGTTACTGAGCATATGAAGTACTTAGTTTGGGAAACTAAGAAACAACCCAAAGGTTTCTAAGTATAGGAAGTACTTGGCTGAGAGCCGGGGAATAACTCAGGGGGAACACTTGGTTGGGAACCTAGTGTATTTAGGAATCGAGAGAAGATATTTGTAAGGTGAACTCAATTATCTGTCTTAGTGGATTCTAGGTCTGAGAAAGGCCGAAGTGGATTAGTTGAACGATTACGCCACCTTCAGATACCACTATAAAAAGACGTGTTATTTACTTCCAACAATTTACTTATCGTTCTCTTTATCCTGCTAAGTATTTAAACACATTATATCTTGCTGAGCACGTGCACTTATCACAGAAAAGTCTTCCGCTCTCTAAAATTAAGTATCAGATATCTTCACAGATATCTGAGCAATTGTGTTTTTCGACAAAAGTTGTAAAAGACTATTCACCCCCCTCTAGTCTTTTCCTTTGTCTTTATCTGGACCAACAAGTGGTATCAGAGCAGGAGGTTCTCAAGCCATCTGCACTGAACCTAGATCCCAGATAAGTGCCTGCTAACTGCTTTTCACATACACTTAATTTGCAGGGATGTTGCAGGATGTCTTTAAGTGACGCTCCAACTCTCAAGCCAGAGAACTATGAGAAATGGAAGAACAACATGATGCTCCACCTAGAAGCTATCAGTGACGAAATGATCGACGTGATACAAAATGGCCCCATAGTCATTCAACAACTCAAGTAGGTCATAGAGGTTTCTAATGGTAGAGACAGAGAACCAAGTGGTGGTTCCTCACAGATAGATGTGTCAACCAGTGGAAGACCTACTGCTCAAGTTGTTTATGAGCCAAAGCCCAGAGAGCTCTGGACATCTGAAGATGCCAAGAGAAATCGACCGACAACAAAGCTCATAGTATCATCATGCTCCACCTGCACTACATACAGTGTAAACTGTGGGGTGCAAAAACGGCGAAAGTGGCCTGGCAACTGATTGAAGAAATCTGTGCCGGCACTGAGAAAATAAAGGAAAATAAATTCGAAGTTTTGAAGCTCAAATTCCAAAACTTTAAACAAGGTCCCACAGAGACCCTTGAAGAACTAGATTTCCGATTTAGAACACTGATGAGTGAAATGGCTACACTTGGTGAAACTGAGAGATACTCAGTACTTTTATTTCAACCAAGGAATTCCAAATATCACTCCAGTAGAACACTTTTCTAACTTAGCTACTGTCAACTATGAAACTACTCAGAGAGAACAAATGATTGCTGAGAAAGTTCACAATGTTGCTTTAGTAACACAAGGTACTTCTGAAAAGTAAGATACCAAAGAAATGACCGAGGAAGATGCTCTTGCTGTGAAGCAAATGAGAAAATATGTCAATCGGGAGATTGAGAGAAGAAAAGCCAAAGAGAAGCTGAAAAAGCATCTAGGCTCGAACTATCACCAGTAAAAAAATATGCAGTTGTCAAGCTCGCTGAACAAGCCTACCAAAGAAGCATCTAGTAATCGAGGAAGCGTAAATCTAAACGATATCTATTTCTATTGTCAGAAACCTGGAAATTTTAAAAGAGACTGCCCTGTTTTCAATAGGCTAAAGACAGGTGACAAGAAAGATAGAAGAAACTTCAAGAGAGGTCAGAGAGCTATGCTCACTGAAGAAAGGGAAAAGATTCAAATCTGTTAGGAATATCTGTTTAGATTTTGATCAGCAACCTAATGACTTATCTTAGCTCAGAAAGGTGATTAGTACTCTTAGTTCACTTGAACACTGTAAAAGAGGAAACTCACTGAGTATGATAGTCTAGCAAATCTTGTATAGCATGATAGGTCTCGAAATGTAATTTTTATTTTCCGAAGAAGACCAAGAAGAAGGCATCCAGCAGGAAAAGATCAACGGATTTGAAGATTTCAAGACTGCACAAGATTGCTGAAGACAAGGATTTTCCAGAAATCTATGTCCAGATATCTTGAAGAAACAAGTGTTTCGAAACATACATGTTGCAAAATATATCTGAGAATAAAAGGTTTCTGAGACAAGGAAAGTGCCCACAGATATCTACACTCAGATACCTTGGACATAAAACATGCTTCTGAAAAAGAAACATATTATAACAAGAAACATAAAACATGCTTCTGAAAAAGGAAAGCTTGCATAGTTCCGTTGGCACTACAGGACAAAATATAGTACAATGCATTAAATGCGCAGACAGAAATGTCTGAACAAAAACGGTAGCTTTTGAAGAAGAAGACAAACCTGCTACAGTACTATATTTAGATATCAATAGTTTGAATTTGATTTGAGCCTAACGGATACTATTCAAATGGCACTCAAATTCATCTATAAATATCAACACTTAGACTGCTTGAGAACACACCTTAGAACACACTGAACTCCAAGAACATTGAATACCCACACAAGCGCTCTCAAGCAAACTACTTACCTTCAAGCTTTCATGCACCAAAGCTCTTGATTCTAAGTAGCACAAAAGTTCTAAGTGTCCTGATCCTCAACGAGCATTGTTATTTGTGAAAGAGTTGAACTAAGATTTCTTATCTAAGTTTCATTCTCTTGAACACTTACCATAGACTTGGGTCAGTAGAGAACAAGATACCATACATTGCAAAGTGTATTAAGTATACTTGATTCACAGAGCTATCTCAATAACTCAACAAGTTATTAAAGAAGCTCACCGACAATTTACCTTAACCAACACCTTAAACGGCGTGGAGTACTGAAGTACTTAGTTTGGGAAACTAAGGAATAACTCCAAGGTTATCGAGCAAAGGAAGTACTTAGTTTGGGAAACTAAGGAACAACTTAAAAGGTTTCGAGTACAGAAGTACTGGTGAAAGCCGGGGAATAACTCAGGGGGAACACTTGGTTGGGAACCTAGTGCATTTAGGAATCAAGTAAAGATATCTGTAAGGTTACCTCATTTATCTTAGTCGATTCTAGGTCTGAGAAAGACCGAAGTGGATTAGTTGAAGGATTACACCACCTTCAGATACCACTATAAAAAGACTTGTGTTATTTACTTGTTTTACGATATATGTAAGTACTTAAACTTGTCTCAATAACACGTGCACTTATCTCAGAAGTCTTCCGCTCTCTGAAATTAAGTATCAGATATCTTCACAGATATGTGAGAAACTGTTCTTATCGACAAAAGTTTTAAAAGACTATTCACCCCCCCTCTAGTCTTTTAGTTTGCCGTTATCTGGACCAACAAGTGGTATTAGAGCAGGAGGTTCCCAAGCCTTCTGCACTGAACATAGATCCCAGATAAGTGCCCACTAACTGCTTTTCACCTACACTTGATTCGTTTGTTTAGTGTGTTTGCTGCAGGATGTCTTTAAGTGACGCCCCGATTCTCAAGCCAGAGAATTATGAGAAATGGAAGAACAACATGATGCTCCACCTAGAAGCCATCAGTGACGAAATGATCGAAGTAATAAAGAATGGCCCAATAGTCATTCAATAACTCAAGCAAGTCATAGAGGTTTCTAATGGTAGAGACAGAGAACGAAGTGATGGGTCTTCACAGATAGAAGCATCAACCAGTGGGAGACCTGCAAGTCAAGTTATTTACGAACCAAAGCCCAGAGAACTCTGGACATCGGAAGATGCCAAGAGAAATAGATTGGATGGACAGGCTCGTAATATTATCAAACGTTCTATTCCAGAGCACATGCAGTGTAAACTGTGGGGTGCAAAAACGGCGAAAGTGGCCTGGCAACTAATTGAAGAAATCTGTGCTGGCACTGAAAAAACAAAGGAAAATAAGTTCGAAGTTTTGAAGCTAAAATTCCAAAAATTTAAACAAGGTCCCACAGAGACTCTTGAAGAACTAGATTTCCGGTTTACAACACTTATGAGTGACATGGCTGCACTTGGTGAATGTAATAGATATACCCAGTCAGAAAAGATTAAAACAATTGTGAGAAGTCTAAATCATAACTGGCAACACACAAAGTTTTTCTATTTTAACCAAGGAATGCCAGATATTACTCCTGTGGAACTTTTCTCTCACCTTGCCACTGTTGACTATGAGACAACTCAAAGGGAACAAACAACTGAGAAGTTGCAGAGTGTTGCTCTAGTTGCTCAAGGAACTTCTGAAAAGAAGAAAGGCAAGGATGTGATTGAGGATGCTCTTGCTGTAAAGCAAATGGTAAAATATGTTAGTCGAGAAATTGAGAGCAGAAAAGCCAAAGAGAAGCTGAAAAAGCATCTTGGCTCAAACTATCACCAGTACAAAAATAAGCAAAGCTCGCTGAACAAGCCAGCTCAAAAAGCATCAAGTACCGAGGAAGCAGAAATAGGAAATGATATCTGTTTCTATTGTCAGAAACCTGGTCATTTCAAGAAGGATTGTCCTGCCTTCAACAAATTTAAGACATGTGACAAGAAAGATAGAAGAATCTTCAAAAGAAGTCAAAGAGCTATGCTCACTAAAGAAAGGAATAAGATTCAACTCCAACTGGATGCTCTAGATATTGAGTCTGATTCTGAGGAAGAGAATTCATATGATTCCACACTGCCTTCCCCAGAAATATGCGGTGTTTCTCATGAAGTAATTGACTTTGGTCAAAAGAAGAAAGAAGTGTGTGGAATGGCTGAAGAAATCTTCCCAGATATCTCCAACGTTGAACCTTGTCTAATGGCTGATGAGGTAACACATACTTCCTGTTATACTTATGAAAGTGATGACGAAGGAATTAAAGAACTGGAAAATCTCAGAAAAGAAATTGATCTTTACAAAAGAGAATTTCTAATGTTCCGAGCTAGAGCCGAAAATTTCGAAGAAAAAAAGAATTCTCTTGCAAAGGAAAATTCTAAATTAATCAAGATATCTGAGAAAAAGGATGCTGAAAATGCATTTCTCAAGGCTCAGATATCTGAGACCGAAAAGTCACATAAAGAAGCAATGGCCAATCTTCAAAAGAAATGTGAAGGTCTTCTTTCTGATAATAAGGAACTCAAAAAGAAAGAACTATCCTTTCAATCTTATGACACTCTTACTGAAGTACAATCTTATTTAAGAGATCCTTTAGAAAAGAGAGGAATTGGGCTGGACACACACACAGATAGTTCCACCACTCTGAATAAGAGTAATGAAGGACTAACATTCGTCAATGCTCAGCAAGGTGATTCCCAAACAATCTACAGTATCGGATAGAAAGCTAAGATTGTTGACAAAGGAAAGGCAGTTGCGACCAAGCCTTTGTGGGAAAAACAAGTCCAAAAGAAAACTGTGGGAAATGTCTCTGAAAAGAAACATAACACTGAGAAGTGCAATCACCCAAGCTATGTCTCTCAAAAAGGAAAAATTGCAGAGCCGCAAATTTTCTTATGTCACGCTCGAAAGAAAATTGATCATCCAGAGATTAGCAAAGTCAGAGAAGAGATCTCGACAAAGATCGTGTGCTTGGAATGGTATTGGCTATAAACCCATTGGGAAACAACTTGCTTGCGAATACAAACAAGAGCAAGAACAATGGTTAAAGGCTAGAATTGCTCACAGAAATTATCAGAAGTGGAAGATAAATCAAGCCACTGAAAATCTGAATGCCAGGGCTAGAAGAAATCTGGCTGGGAAAGCTAAGTTTGTGAAAAGGCATCGTAAATCTGACAGGTATCTGAAAGCACCAAATGGAGCACCTAGGAACACACCAAGGAAGAAAATAGTTCTTAACAACAATGATACTAATCATTTAATTAAGATTCCTCCTTATGTTCCTGTTAGACAAAAGAATGTTCCTAAGAAATTCATTCAAAAGTGGATTCCTACTGGAAGATTCTTTAATCTAGATGGTTCCATTGTTGGTATGAGAACCTAATCTCCTGTTTCCTGTTTTGTGCAGAACACTCTAAAGACTAACTCAAAGTGGCATTTTTATAGTGGATGTGGGAAGCACATGACAGGAGACAAAGCAAATTTGATTAACTACAAAAAATGCAATGATGGACCAATTATCAGGTTTGCTGGAGGAGATGAAAATCCAACCATAGGTTTTGGCAATTTGAAGTTCGGCGCCCTCACAATCTCTGAAGTACTTCATGTACAAGGATTGAAATATAATCTCCTAAGCATGAGTCAACTAGTAGACAAAGGGTACACTGTCAAGATCAAGTCAAAACTATGTAAAGTGATTGACAATGAGTCAAAGCAGCATACCTTAGTTGCAAGGCGAAGGAAATCTTTATGTTGTGATTGGGCATCCGCCACAACCAAGAATGTCTCATGGTGAGTCAATCTGCCACATCAAGAAAATTGGCTATGGCATAAAAGAATGAGTCACTTGAATTTCAAAACTCTGAATAAACTAGCCAAGAAAGAGTTGGTGGTTGGTTTACCCAAAATGGCATATAGAAAAGAAGGTGTATGCTCAGCTTGCCAAATGGAAAAACAATCCAAAACATCTTTCAAGTCTAAACATAGACATTCCAGTGAGAGGACACTACAAATGATACATATGGATCTGTTTGAATCCTCAAGAACTAGTTATGCAGAAAGAAGTATGGTCTAGTTGTTGTTGATGATTACTCAAGATTCACTTGGGTTGTCTTTCTCAAACACAACTGATGCAAGGGTTTAGATACCTAACTTGGTCAATAAGCTCAAGTCATGAAAATGACAAGGTATCAGAATCGTAATGCACTATGGTATCGAGTTTGTGAACCAGTACATCAAAGAGTTTTGTACTTCTAAAGGTATACAACATCAACTATCTTCTGTAAGGACACCACAACAAAATGGTGTTGCTGAAAGAAAGAATAGGACCCTGAAAGAAGCAGCAAGAACAATGCTTGCTTACACTGAAATAAGTGAAATCTATTGGGTTGAAGCTGTAAGCACAACATGCTACACTCAAAATAGATGTCTGATTAACAAACACCATGACAAAACTCCGTACGAGCTTTTCATTGGTAGACCCCCTAGTATCGAACATCTAAGGGTGTTTGGTTGCAGATGTTTCGTTCTTAACAATGGAAAAGAATACTTGAGAACATTTCAACCAAAGGCAGATGAAGGAGTATTTCTTGGTTGTTCTCTGAATAGCAAAGCCTACAGAATCTACAACAATAGAACGCAAAAGATCGAAGAATCTATTCACGTAGTATTCTATGAAGGAAACAAGAAAGTACTCTTAAATGATGATCTCTCAGATAGGTTCAAAGCACTAATGATTAAAGATTCTGAAAAAGGATCCTCAGAAGGAAACAATTCTATCATTCAAATAGAGGATGAGTCTGACGATGAAAAGTAACCTATGCTTAGTAACAACCAGATGACTCTAAGACATGATGAAGAATTTCCTATGAGAATTCCAGAAATGGAACAGGCTACTGAGAACCTTCATCATGAAAAGGTATCTGAAAATGAGATTCGAATGCAAGATCCAGATATCTCTAACACTGAAAAAGTGTCAGATATCCATGACATTTCCCATGTGTCAGATATCCCAGATATTGCACAAGTATCTCATCAAGATCATATTGATTCACATTCAAATTAAATTGATATTGATCCTACTAGTTCAAAACCCATTATGAAATGGATAAGAAATCATCCTTCAAAAGATGTGATTGGTCCCATAGACCAAGGAGTTAGAACTAGAAGAGCAATCGCTGAAAATGCAAGTTATCTCTATGGATGTTTCATCTCAAAAATTGAACCAAAGACTATAGAAGAATCATTAAAAGATCAAGATTGGATCTCTGCAATGCAAGAAGAGTTGGACCAATTTGAGAGAAACAAAGTCTGGAAACTGGTTCCATTTGTTGACGGAATATCTGTAATCAGAACCAAGTGGGTTTTGAGAAACAAAATGAACGAGTCCGTGAAATAACCGTAAATAAAGCTAGGTTGGTTTCAAGGGATTCACCTGCATCAAGGACTAGATTTTGATGAATCTTATGCACCGCTTGCAAGATTGGATGCAATAAGACTCTTTCTAGCCTTTGCAGCTCATACTGACTTTACATTTTATCAGATGGATGTCAAGAGTGCATTTCTAAATGGTGAACTGGCTGAGGAAGTCTATGTTGAGCAACCACCAAGTTTTGAAGTTTCCTCAGAAAGTAGGATGGTCTATAAGCTTCAGAAAGCTCTGTATGGGCTGAAACAAGCTCCAAGAGCATGGTATGATACATTGGCCAGATACCTACTAGAAAGTGGCTTCAAGAAAGGAGATGTTGACAAAACACTCTTCACACTGAACCATGACGGGAAACTGCTTTTAGTTCCAAAGATATGTTGATGACATTATATTTAGATCTAAAGACAAGCAACTTTGTGAAGATTTTGCTGAACTCATGAAATGTAAATTTGAGATGAGCATGATGGGAGAATTGAATTACTTCCTAGGGCTGCAAGTCAAGCAACTCAATGATGGAATATTCATTAGTCAAACAAAGTATGCAAATGACATGCTCAATAAATTTAATCTAAAGCCTTCCGAAAAGAATGCTAAGATACCAATGAGCATCGGAACCAAAATGACCTACACTGAATCTGACAAGAGTGTTGAAGAACACAAGTATAGGAAATTGATTGGATCGCTACTATAACTCACTGCAAGTAGACCTGATATTCAATATGCGCTTGGAGTGTAAAGCTAGATTTCGCACAAATCCAATGCAAATACACTACAACATTGCTATGAAAATATTAAGGTATGTAAAAGGTACTGTAGAAGTTGGATTGTGGTATCCAAAAGAGAGTGGATTGAGTTTGGTTGGTTATTCAGATGCCGACTATGCTGGATCATTGCTTGATAGAAAAAGCACCTCTGGAACTTGTCAATTTCTTGGTGCAAGATTAATATCATGGTTCAGCAAGAAACAAAATTCAATTGCCACATCTACCACAGAGGCTGAATATATTGCTGCTGGGTGTTGTGCTTCACAGATATTGTGGTTACAACAACAACTCAAAGAGTATGGACTCAATGAAGAAAAAACTCCCATTTTATGTGACAACACAAGTGCCATTGCCATAACTCAGAATCCTAAGTTTCATGCAAGAACAAAGCACATTGATGTTAGACACCACTTCATCAGAGACCATGTTGAAAAAGGCAATATAGAGATACTCAAGATTGGCACTGAAGACCAACTTGCAGATATCTTCACTAAGCCACTACAAGAAAGTAGATTCTTAGCCTTAAGACACAGTCTTGGACTAATGGAGCTACCAAAGAACTGAAAAAGTTCAGAAAAGAGATATCAAAGAAGAGAGAAGAGGAATCTGGAATGGGTATCCAGAGAAGAGGAATCTAGAACGGGTATCCAGAAACCAAAGGCTAAAGGGTAAAATGGCTATTTGAAGATCTCTGAGACTGGTACTCAGATATCTAGATCACTCAGTGAGGGGGAACACAAAAGAGAATAGTACAGCTGACTGCATTCAACTACTCTCTTGAAATTTGTATCATTTCTATCTTTGTGTAAAACTTGGACAAATACTAAGTGTGAGATAGACTCAGATGCAAACAATGTTCTTAGGCACACAGAGAAATGTGATTCAGATAGCTAATAGCCAAAATTCATTAAACGGGCACAATTACATTTGTTGATTGTGATCATTGCTGAAGAAGCAATGGTGACCCTTGATGAATTGGGCGATTGATCTTTACGGCAGAGATTAACTCTCAGTAAATAGTGGATTGTTGAAATTCCGACAGGGCCCACTATGCATTTAATGCCAAACAAGCTTTTACTCACGCCTGCCTGCAATTCACAGATACTTACACACAAAATCAATTTGTATGTAAATTTCTGTGGAGATTACATTGCTATATATATATGTGATTTTGGCAAAAGAAATTACTTTCGCCTAATCCAACATACAGACTTGCACAAGAATAGCAAAATTATCTTCTTCTATTTCACTGCAAATTTCTTCAACCTCTGCAAGTCTCTGTTAGTTTTTCTGCAAAGAATCACTAATCTCTAACCCAAACTTCTTTCAAACTTCGAAAAACTTACACTATATAAAGAGATGGCTCATAAGCGTTCGTCTACACAGAAACCCCAATCTTTTATCACTGGTACTGCTGAAAAGCAAGCACCAGAATTGGTGATAGTAAACAATCGATTGGTAGGAGACTTTAATCCCGATCATTGGACTTCAAATCACAGGATGATTTGGGTTGGTGCCATGATTGAGGAATACCTCACGGCTGCTGTTGAAAATCAAGCGGATAGGAAACTGATCCTTGACATGCTTGAAAAGGCACAAATTAAGGGTTTTCTATCTGCTCTTCCCAGTGGAATCTCTTCACTAGATGTATTAGAATTCTACAATAACTCCAAGATTATATCCTGTGTTTCTGAAGGCACTGCAATAGTGTCTATAAAGACTTCAGTCTAAGGAAAGGAAATCCTTCTGGACTTAACAACTTTCTGCAAGTTGTTTGAACTTCAAAATCTTGGAAAGGATTTTGAAATAGACACCAAGGATGATGATCTCCTTGAAGGTGTAAAACAGCTGTACAGTGGCGTGTGTGATCTTGAAAATCGATACACCCACCGATTTCAAGCTTGTCGACATCGTAACCAAACATCCGTTGTTCACTCGATGTGTTGGCATGCATTCTTCACAGATGCTTTGATGGTCTACAAGGAGGTGTCACCAGATAAGCCAAGAATGCCGGATGATGATGTTCTTACATAACAACAAGATAAAAGGCTGGAAAACCCTTTTAATTGGGGGAAGTACGCCTTCATGAAATTTGTGAAGAAGATTCAAGGCTTTGAGCCTACAATCGCTAAGGGACTTGCTGAGCCAAAGGCCACAGTAAGCTATTGTCTGAAGATATGCTACTTACTAGAATGTCTTGGCATGATTGAGCTCAGAGAGACGGCAGATATTGCCAACAGTAACGTACTCTACAAATATGAGTATACAAACATGATGAAAAAGGTTACGGGATCTCAGAAAGGTTCCAAGAAGCGAAAGACTGAAGAGGTATCTGAGGGAAAAGTTGCGACCAAGAAGCCCAGAACTTCACGAAAGAAGTCTGCTGGCAAATCAAGGCACACCCATTGAGGTTGTCGATTCTCAGATACCGTAGTCAGCCGATGAACTCATAAATGCGTATGAACTCATCAATGCCGCAAAAGAGGTATCGACTCTCGAATAAGTAGACTCAGCAAGAGAAAGTGCTTTCAGAAATGTGAAGACTATTACAGAAAGCCTTGCTGATGAACTCATAAATACTGCCAAAAGTGGTGAAAGATACCAAGCCCTATCTGCAGAAACCGCAGGAATTATGGACCAATCAGTTCCTAATGCTGATGAAAGCTCTGATGATGAAGATAATGAACTAGTCATCTCTCAAGTCCTAGAAAAATCGAAAAGGGCTAAGGTTACTGAAAAAGTAACTGGTGTAGAGGTATCTGAAGAAGAACCTACACCACATGTTGCTGAACAAGCACCTATAGCAAAGGTTGTTGGTGCCATCACACCATCAGGGGCAGTCACATATGCACAACTTCAAGAAGCCCTGCTGAGTGGTGACCTAGTATTGGCTGACGCTGATGTCAACGCCACACTTAAAGATCTGGAAGAGCTCTCAAATGCTCAAACGTCTGCTTCCAGACAACCACAACCACAACAGCCACAAGTGGTTGATGAAATGGTAAATGAACTTCATTTCGACATGCCAGCAATGCAGTATGCTGAAGAAAATCCTGCAAATGAGCAGGTTCCCCAACTCCAAGAGAGGGATCAAACTGAGACACCTACTCAGAATGATCAACCAGGTAGTAAATCGAAGTTAGCCACTCAGGAAAAGGTTGAAGTACCTCAAACTTCCAACAAAGAAGCAACACTGGAAAAACGAGACCAACTCATGGAAGGGTCACAAGTTTCAGAGACTACTCAGCCTGACATTGCTCAGGTAGCTGAATGGTTTGTACTTGTGAATCTCTTTGTGTTTTCTGTCTTGTTAACTAATAAAAATTCTTTGTTACAGGCTGATTTAGAAATAAAAGAGCAAGAGGAAGCTGCAAAGCTTGCCTCAGAATCTGAGAAGGAGGCCTCCATAGCCTCACCACTTAAGGAACAGGAGCCTGTCTCACAGGTTCCAACTGAGAAGAAAAATGAAGAGACTGAACAGTCTCTCTCTTCAAAAAAGAATCCAGAGACTTGCAAGGTCTCTGAGGAACAAGTATTTGAACCTTCTGCAGAGAAGGTATATCATTCAGATACCTATAATCTTCAAAGACAAATCTTTGATCATTTTTCTCAAACTAACACTGTCTACTTAAACAGGTTAAAAAAGAAGTAGAAGTTGCAGGGGAGTTGCCCGCTCAATTCCCACAACCAATGGAAATTGATGAGGCGTCAAAACCTTCATCACAAGAAAAATTTCCAGAGACTGCACAAGTCTCTGAGCAACAAGTATCTGAGCCTCCAATAGTGGAGGTAATTGACCTCTCAGATATCTGATTTTGAAAATAGAATTTTTCTTGATAAAATTTCCTAAGTGTTATGTTTCTAATCTCTGGTTCAATGAGAAAGAAAGATCACTGAGGATCAGACTTCCCAGTCTCCTCCTCATATCCAGATATCTGAGGCACCTGGAACCTCAGTAGTCCAACCCTCTGAGCCTGTTGTTGTTGCACAGGTAACACAGATGCTTGACTACTCTAAAACACAGATATCTAAACAAGTTTTGAAACTAACTCAAAACTCTTTCTTTCAGGCTCAAAGTAGTGCCAAGAAGGAGTCAAATGATGACTATGAGAACCTTCTTCCCTTCTTCAAGACTCATACCTTGCCAAAGCATATTCAATGCTTCAAGAAATGGCAGAGGTTAAGGTGCTCTGATCTCTCTGAAATACTGAGAATCACAGATCAACCAACAAGACGAGCAAGAGCTCTAGACCTGGAAAACTACATCCATGCAATGTTCCCTACTGAACAATATCAGGTTGCGACCCTAATGCATAAGGATTTTTCCAAGAAAGTGGCACACAAATTGGTGCAAGCCTTCAAACAGGCAGATGGTCAGACAAGATTACAGATGGCATTCAAGCCAGTCCTGCCCCAGACACTACAATTTATTCCTTCTGAACAAGAAGAGGTTAATGGGCAAAAGATCACTATTCCTGAAGTGATTAATCTTGTATCTGAAGACGATGAGGAGGAAGAAATAGATGAGAATAACTTTGATGAACCTCCCTCTGACCATCACAAAAAGAATGATGATGATATGACGGATGATGATGCCCCTGCACCAGGGACAGGAGGAATTGCACAAGGAAACAATGCCTCAGCTGCTGAAAAGCACACTGAGAGGACATCACAGCAAACCCCTCCCCCATCTCCTCAGAATCCACTCATCCTTCACAGCAATCCCAACAACAAAAAGACACTACTGGACAAGTAGTTGAGCACTCTGAGGAAACAACTCAGAAGATATTAAATACTCAAACCAGAACTGCTCAACTCAAACAACTGTTGGAAGAAGAGCAACAGCTCCATCTTCAACTTGAAGAAGAGCTAGTTAAATCCAGAGATAAGCTCAATCAACTACAAGATCAATACTTACAAGAGACAGTAGCTTACTCTGAGGTAAAAGAGCTCCAGGATGCTGTAAATGCTATTGCTAAGGAGCTAGATACTGAAGAAGTATCTAAAGAAAAGCATGATGCTAAGGCTGCATCACCATCAAAAGAAAAACCATCCTCCTCTCAGAAAGGAAAGAAGACCATCTCTGAGATGGTTGCTGGACTGGAAAATCTTGAAAATGTCCAAGAGGATGAAGATCACTGGGCTGATGACTCAGATGATGAAGAAGACAAGACTTTGGCAGAACACCGCAATGAACACTTGACGGTTTCTCATCTTAAAAGGAAGCTAATTGCTCCAGAAGTTTTCAACAAACTGCCAAATGTCCACTCCCATGAATATATGAATAGATATCATGTTTTAGCACATCTTAAAAGGGAGATGTCTTCACAAAACAAAGATGTAATTGCCTCCATCCCCTCAGATATGCAGAAATTCGCTGAGCTCATCACTCAGAGAACAACCAGTATGATCATTGCTCAGAAGGATCTGGGAATGGTAAGGGACGATGATGTGTCACTAGCTGAAAAAGCTTTTCATGAGGCAAGTTACACTGCTGGAAAAGCAGATGCCATACTAGGCCCATTAGCAGAGCTCACTCATAAGGAAAATGGACTTATCAAACAAAATCAGGAGCTCAAGGCTGAACTTCAGAAGTTGGTCACTGCCTACAACTACTTGCAAAAGAATTTTGAGTCCCTCTCAGATTCTTTTGTGGTACTTAGTCAGTCAACAATGACTAAGGGGGAAGAATTTGGATCTCAAGATCAAGGGGGAGGAAAGAAGAAATCTAGAGTTGGTGCCGCTCAGAAAGGAAGAGAAAACAAGAAAACATCCCAGCCACCACTCAGAATAGATGATCCCTCATCAAATCAAGCTGCTTTGCAAATAGTAGCTACTTCCCAGCAGCCAACTGAAGAAACTACAATGGTAACAAGGGCCATGGCAAAAAGACCTCCAAGGAGTACCAAGGCTCCAAGGAGAAGACAAGTAAGAGGATTGATGAATCTTCCAAGAAGAAGAAGGCCAAATCAAATCCCTAGACAATGAAGAAGGCTGCAAAAGTCTCACAAGAATTAATCTTGATGATGATGAAGAGACTGATGAAGATGAAGCTCCTCTTCACAGAAAAAGGAAAATTGATAGCCTAACTGAGCCCATAGCTGCAAAGCCTTTAGCAGCTAAAACACCCTCTGGAAATACCAAGTCAATCCAGGGTGGTTCTTCAAGCAATCCCCCAAAGGAGAATTCTAGACAAAGAAGGAACAGGTTGAGAGCTGAACAAAGAAAACTTCAACTACCACTCAGGCCTGAAGAAGCCAAGATTGAGTATGTGAAGACCAACAATGATTCCTCTGTCTACAGGTGCATTAATCGGAAGAATGGCTACTGGATTCTGGAACTCAAGCACTTACTGTTAAATTCAAGGTTTCTAGAACCAATCCATAAACAGCTCATGGCATGGAGAAAAGATAAGCCAATCTTGATTAACACCAACCACATCAAAGCATGGTTGGATTTTGAAGTAATCAAGAGAATAGAAGCCATGAAGAAGGACCTCTCTGATGAATGTCCTTATGGAAAGCCAGATGATGTGCACATAATTCTCAACATTACTGGAACAGGCACAAGAGAAAGACTTGCGGTGGAACCCTATGAGTCCTTCTACTTAACTGAAGATCAATACAAGGGTGACATCAGATATCTGAAGATTATTTATGAATACTTCAAGCTATCAGATATCAGAATCGAGCATGCCTGGAAGTGGGGAAAGTATCTGTGGGTCAAGCATTTTGTCAAGAGAAATCCCACCAAAACCTACAAGGAAGTATGTGGATTTGCTAGAGACACAGATATGATTGTCAGAACTCTTCTCTATGACTACTCTGATGATATCAAAAGGTTTGGTGATAGGAAATTTGCAGACTGATCCATGGAACTGTTTTGAAGACTTGAGGATTTTTGAAGACTTGAAGACTTGTCATTTAAAATGTTCACTTGGAGCTTGGTAACTCCAGTTGTTCTATTTGACTAAGTAGTTTCTGTGATTTTGCTGATTGATCTTTTCTGTTAAATCTTGAAAAAGTTATCTGTAAGCTTTCTCTGATCATATCTGATGAACTTACTCTCAGATATCATTTTCTATAAAAGATAACTTATCAGCAAAGATCACACCTTGTGATTTGGTTGATGTTTACTTTCTGCACTTAATTATATGAATTGAAAGATCATAAGAAATGATTAAGTGGTGGATTTTTTCCTCATCCAGATTTGTAATAGGTCAGATAGTCATCGTTGACTGATCAAAATGGAGGAAATTTGTTAGGAATATCTGTTTAGATTTTGATCAGCAACCTAATGACTTATCTTAGCTCAGAAAGGTGATTAGTACTCTTAGTTCACTTGAACACTGTAAAAGAGGAAACTCACTGAGTATGATAGTCTAGCAAATCTTGTATAGGATGATAGGTCTAGAAATGCAATTTTTATTTTCTGAAGAAGACCAAGAAGAAGGCATCCAGCAGGAAAAGATCAACGAATTTGAAGATTTGAAGACTGCACAAGATTGCTGAAGACAAGGGTTTTCCAGAAACCTATGTCCAGATATCTTGAAGAAACAAGTGTTTCGAAACATACATGTTGCAAAATATATCTGAGAATAAAAGGTTTCTGAGACAAGGAAAGTGCCCACAGATATCTACACTCAGATACCTTGGACATAAAACATGCTTCTGAAAAAGAAACATATTATAACAAGTTGTTCAAACAAGTGGTGTCTGGAGCTATGATGATCTCTGGAAAAGAACATGCAAAGCCTCAGAAAGCTTGCATAGTTCCGCTGCACTACAGACAAAATATAGTACAGGCATTAAATGCACGTATGTAAATGTCAACAAAAAAGAGCTTCAAGAAGAAGACAAACTCACTGAGACTATATTCATATATCAATAGTTTGAATTTGATTTGAGCCTAACGGATACTATTCAAATGGCACTTAAATTCATCTATAAATATCAACACTTAGACTGCTTGAGAACACACCTTAGAACACACTGAACTCCAAGAACATTGAATACTCACACAAGCGCTCTCAAGCAAACTACTTACCTTCAAGCTTTCTGTTGCGACCAAAGCTTTTGAACTAAGTAGCACAAAAGTTCTAAGTGTCCTGATCCTCAACGAGCATTGTTATTTGTGGAAGAGTTGAACTAAGATTTCTTATCTAAGTTTCATTCTCTTGAACACTTACCATAGACTTGGGTCAGTAGAGAACAAGATACCATACATTGCAAAGTGTATTAAGTATACTTGATTCATAGAGCTATCTGAATAACTGAACAAGTTATTAAAGAAGCTCACCTGACAATTTACCTTAACCAACACCTTAAACGGCGTGGAGTACATGAAGTACTTAGTTTGGGAAACTAAGGAATAACTCCAAGGTTATTGAGCAAAGGAAGTACTTAGTTTGGGAAACTAAGGAACAACTCAAAAGGTTTCTGAGTACAGGAAGTACTTGGCTGTGAAAGCCGGGGAATAACTCAGGGGGAACACTTGGTTGAGAACCTAGTGCATTTAGGAATCAAGTAAAGATATCTGTAAGGTTACCTCATTTATCTTAGTGGATTCTAGGTCTGAGAAAGACCGAAGTGGATTAGTTGAAGGATTACGCCACCTTCAGATACCACCATAAAAAGACTTGTGTTATTTACTTTCTGCAGTTTATTACTTGTTTTACGTATATTGCGAAGTACTTACACTTATCCTGCTGAACACGTGCACTTATCTCAGAAGTCTTCCGCTCTCTGAAATTAAGTATCAGATATCTTCACAGATATCTGAGAAACTGTGCTTATCGACAAAAGTTTTAAAAGACTATTCACCCCCCTCCTAGTCTTTTACTTTGCCGTTATCTGGACCAACAAAATCCAACTGGATGTTCTTGATATTGAGTCAGAATCTGAGGAAGATGACTCAGATGACTCCAAACTACCTTCACCAGAATTATGTGGCATCACTCATGAATTGATTGACTTTGGTCAAAAGAAAAGGGAATTATGTGGGGTTGCTGAAGAGATCTATTCAGATTGCTCCAACATTGAGCCTTGCCTAATGGCTGACAAGGTAACCAACATTTCTCAATTCATAGACTATGAATGTGATGAGGAAGAAATCAGAGTGATGAAAGAATAACATTTGTTAGTGACACTCTTACTGAACTACACTCTTATTTAAGAGATCCTTTAGAAAAGGGAGGACTTGGGCTGGACACACAAACAAATAATTCTACCACTCTAAATAAGAGTGATGAAAGAATAACATTTGTTAGTGCTCAGCAAGACGGTTCACAAACAACCTATAGCATTGGTCAGAAAGCTAAGGCTGTTGACAAAGGAAAGGCAGTTGCGACCAAACCTTTGTGGGAAAAACAAGTCCAAAAGAAAACTTTTGGGAACGGTTCTATAAAGAAACATAACACTGAAAAGTGTAATCACCCACAGTGCTATGTCTCTCAAAAAGGAAAAATTGTTGGAGTAGGCAAATTTTCAAACATCACGTTTTCTGGAAAGAAAGACGTTCCAGAGACTAGCAAAGCTGCTGAGAAGAGAACTCAGATAGCACTAGGTGCTCGAAATGGCATTGGCTATAAAGCCATCGGGAAACAACTTGCTCATGAGTATAAACAAAAGCAAGAACGATGGATAAAAGCCTCCTTATGTTCCTAATCGACAAAAACATGTTCCTAAGAAATATATACAAAAATGGATTCCTACTGGAAGATTGTTTAGTCCAGGTGGTTCCATTATTGAAATGAGAACTTAAACTCCTATTTTATGTTTTGTGCAGAACACTCCAAGGAAGAATCTAACATGGCATTTTGATAGTAGATGTGGGAAGCACATGACAGGAGAAAAAGCAAATCTGGTCAACTACAAAGTTTGCAATACTGGACCAGATATCAGATTTGCTGGAGGAGAAATAAATCCAACTGTAGGATTTGGAGATCTGAAAATGGGAGCCCTTACAATCTCTGGTGTACTTCATGTAAAGGGACTGAAATATAATCTGCTAAGCATGAGTCAATTCGCTGACAAGGAGTTCTCAGTAAAGATCAAATCAAAATTCTGCAAACTGATTGACAATGAGTCAAAGCAGACAGTCTTGGTTGCTAGGCGGAAAGGAAGTCCTTATGTTGCTGACTGGGCATCTGCCATAACTGAAGAATGTCTCATGGTGAGTCAATCTGGCCACACTGAAGAAAATTGGCTATGGCATAAAAGAATGAGTCACTTGACCTTCAAAACTCTGAACAAGCTAGCCAAGAAAGAATTGGTGGTTGGTTTACCCAAAATGGCATATAGAAAAGATGGTATATGCTCAGCCTGCCAAATGGGGAAACAATCCAAAATATCTTTCAAGTTTAAAACTAGACACTCCAGTGAAAGGCCACTGCAAATGTTACATATGAATCTTTTTGAATCCTCTGTAACTAGCTATGCAGGAAAGAAGTATGGTCTGGTTGTTGTTGATGATTACTCAAGATTCACTTGGGTTGTTTTTCTTAAACAAAAATCTGATGCAAGGATTGAAATACCCAACTTGCTGAATAAGCTTGAAGTCATGAAAAATGACAAGGTATCTGTAATCAGAACACACCATGGCACTGAATTTGTGAACCACTACATAAAAGAGTTTTGTACCTGCAAAGGTATACAACATCAACTATCTTTAGTAAGGACACCACATCAAAATGGTGTTGCTGAAAGGAAGAATAAGACCCTAAAAGAAGCAGCAAGAACAATGCTTGCTGACACTGAAATAAGTGAAATATATTGGGTTGAAGCTGTTAACACAGCCTGCTACACTCAAAATAGATGTTTGATTAACAAACACCATGACAAAACTCCTTATGAACTTTTGATTGGTAGACCCCCTAGTATCAAACATCTAAGGGTGTTTAGTTGCAGATGTTTTTGTTCTTAACAATGAAAAAGAATACTTGAGAACATTTCAACCAAAAGTAGATGAAGGAGTATTTCTTGGTTATTCTCTGAATAGCAAAGCCTACATAATCTACAACAAAAGAAAGCAAAAGATTGAAGAATCTGTTCATGTAGTTTTCTATAAAGGAAACAAGAAAGTACCCTTGAATGAAGAACTCTCAGATAGGTTCAAAGAACTAATGTTAAAAGATTCTGGAGAAGAATCCTGCAAAAGGAAACAATTCTGTCATTCACTTAGAGGATGACTCTGACGATGAAAAGCAACCATTGCTTAGTAACAACCACATGACTCTAAGACATGATGAAGAATTTCCTATGAGAATTCCAGAAATGGAACAGGTTACTGAGAATCTTCATCATGAAGAGGTTTCTGAGAATGAGATTGCTGAAAATCCAATCCCAGATATCTCTAACACTGAAAAAGTGTCAGATATCTATGGCATTTTCCGTTTGCCAGATATCTCAGATACTGAACAAGTATCCTGTCAAGATCATAATGATTCACATTCATATCAAAATGATATTGATCCTACTAGTTCAAAATCCATTATAAAATGGATAAGAAATCATGCTGCAAAGGATGTGATTGGTCCTTTAGACCAAGGGGTTAGAACTAGGAGAGCAATTGCTGGAAATGTAGACTCTCTCTATGGATGTTTCATCTCAAATATTGAACCAAAAACTATAGAAGAAGCATTGAAAGATCAAGATTGGATCTCTGCAATGCAAGAAGAGTTGGATCAATTTGAGAGAAACAAAGTCTGGAAACTAGTTCCATTTGTTGATGGAATATCTGCAATTGGAACCAAGTGGGTTTTCAGGAACAAAATGAATGAGTCTGGTGAAATAACCAGAAACAAATCAAGGTTGGTTGCCAAGGGATTCACCCAGACTGAAGGACTAGATTTTGATGAGTCATATGCTCCAGTTGCAATATTGGATGCAATTAGACTATTTCTAGCCTTTGCAGCTCATAATGACTTTATAGTTTATCAAATGGATGTCAAAATTGCATTTCTAAACGGTGAACTTACTGAGGAAGTCTATGTTGAACAACCACCAGGCTTTGAAGTTTCCACAGAAAGTAGAATGGTCTATAAGCTTCAGAAAGCTCTGTATGGAGTGAAACAGGCTCCAAGAGCATGGTATAATACTTTAGCCAAATACTTGTTGATAAAACACTCTTTACTTTGAACCATGAAGGGAAACTACTTTTAGTTCAAGTATATGTTGATGACATCATATTTGGATCTAAAGACAAGCAACTTTGTGAAGACTTTGTTGAGCTCATGAAAAGTAAATTTGAGATGAGCATGATGGGAGAATTGAACTACTTCCTCGGGTTGCAAGTCAAGCAACTCAATGATGGAATATTCATCAGTCAAACAAAGTATGCAAAAGATATGCTCAATAAGTTTAATCTAAAACCTTCTGAAAAGAATGCTAGGATACCAATGAGCATTGAAACCAAAATGACCTATACTGAATCTGACAAGAGTGTTGAAGAACACAAGTATATGAAATTGATTGTGTCTCTACTATACCTCACTACAAGTAGACCTGATATTCAATATGCAGTTGGAGTGTGTGGTAGATTTCAGACAAATCCGATGCAATCACACTACAACATTGCTATGAAAATATTAAGGTATGTAAATGGTACTGTAGAAGTTGGATTATGGTATCCCAAAGACAGTGGATTGAGTTTAGTTGGCTATTCTGATGCTAACTATGCTGGATCATTGCTTGATAGAAAAGCACTTCAGGAACATGTCAATTTCTTGGTGCCAGACTAATATAATGGTTCAGCAAGAAACAAAACTCGATTGCCACATCCACCACAGAGGCTGAATATATTGCTGCTGGATGTTGTGCTTCACAGATATTGTGGATACAACAACAACTCAGAGACTATGAGATCAATGAAGAGAAAACTCCTATTTTCTGTGACAACACATGTGCTATTGCCATAACTCAGAATCCTAAGTTTCATGCAAGAACAAAGCACACTGATGTTAGACACCACTTCATTAGAGATCATGTTGAAGAAGGCAATATAGAGATACTCAAAATTGGTACCGAAGACGAACTTGCAGATATCTTTACAAAGCCTTTGCAAGAAAGCAGGTTCTTAACCTTAAGACATAGTCTTGGGTTAATGGAGTTACCAAAAGAACTGAAAAGTTCTAATCGCTGAGATGGAAACTCAGAAGGGAGAAAAGATATTTGAAACGGGTATCCAGATATCCAAGGCAAAAAGGTATCTAAGATAGGAACTCATATACTAAAAGGAGCTAAAAGTGTGAGTGAGACAGGAACTCAGTGTGACTAAGAAGGGAAAAGAAGAGATAAGATATCTAGAACGGGAATCCAGAATATCAAAGACAAAAGGTGAAACACATAGCAAAAAGATATTTGAGACGGGTACTCAGATATCAAAGGTTAAAGGGTAAAATGGCTATTTGAAGATTTCTGAGATAGGTACTCAGATATCTAGATCACTCAGTGAGGGAGAACATAAAAGAAGAAAGCAGTACAACTATCTGTAGTCAACTACTCTCTCGTGTTTTGTATTATTTCCATATTTGTGAAATATATGAACAAATGTATTGTTTGAAGATAAATTCAGAAAACAAAACTGTCCCTTAGTCACACAGAAGAAATGTGATTCAGATAGCTACTCGCCAAAGTTCATTAATTGGGCACGATTACATGAAGTGATTGTCATAATTGCTGGAAAAGCAATCCCAGCCCTTGATGAAATAGGCGTTTTAGATTCAACGGCCAAGATTTAATCTCGCTAAAATGTAGTGGACTGTAAAAACAGTTATGGCCCACTAGCATTTAATGCAAAGTAGTTTTCACCCACGTCTTTCTGTACACAGATACATATGCACAAAATAAATTTGTATGTATATGTATGTTGAGATTTGCGTTTCTGTATATATAGGATTTTGGCTAAAGAATTCACTTTTGCTCAATCCTACATTTGCACTTACATAAAAACAACAAAATCTCCCAAATTTCCCTGCAAATCCTCACTGCAAACACTGATTCCTACTTAGTTTTTCTGCAAAGAATCACTAATCTCCTACCTTAATCTCTTTCCGACTTTCAAAAATTTTCACTATTTAAAGAGATGGCTCCAAAACGTGCTCTTACCCAGAAATCCCAAGCTACTACATCTGGTACTGCTGAAAAGCAAGCACCAGTGCTGGTCATAACAAACAATCGGTTGATTGGAGAGTTCAATCCTGATCATTGAACCTCAAATCACAGGATGATTTGGGGAGGTGCCATGATTGAGGAATACCTTGTTGCTGCTATTGAAAACCAAGTTGATAGGAAGTTGATTCTTGGTATGCTTCTTGGTATGCTTGAAAAGGCACAAATCAAGGGTTTCCTATCTGCTACTTCTTCACTGGATGTGCTGGAATTCTATAACAATTGCAGGATTATTTCCTATGTTTACAAGGCCTTTGAGATAGTGTCGATAAAATCAAAAGTTCAAGGAAAGAACATCCGTTTGATCTTGACAACTTTCTGTGAGTTATTTGAACTTCAAAATCTTGGAAATGATTTTGAAATAAACACCAAGGATGATGATCTCCTTGAAGGTGTGAAACAACTATATAGTGATGTGTGTGATCTTGAAAAATCAGATACACCCATCGACTTCAAACTTGCTGACATCAGAACTAGAGATCTGTTGGTTGACTGGGATGTGTTGGCATGCATTCTTCACAGATGCTTTGATGGTCTACAAGGAGGTGCCGACTAGATAAGCCAAGAATACTGGATGATGCTGTTCTTGTTGAATCAACAGAACAAAAGGCTGGAAAACCCTTTCAATTGGGGGAAGTACACCTTTATGAATTTTGTGAAGAAGATTTAAGGCTTTGAGCCTAAAATCGTTAAGGGCCTTGCTGAGCTAAAAGCCACAGTAAGCTATGGACTAAATATATGCTTCTTGCTGACATAGCCAACAGTAACTTGCTCTACAAATATGAGTGTACAAACATGATGAAAAAGGTTACTGCATCTCAGAAAGGTTCCAAGAAACGAAAGACTGATGAGGTATCTGAGGGTTCCATTGCAACCAAAAAGCCCAGAACTTCATGAAAGAAGTCTGCTGGCAAATCAGAAGGCAAAGCCATTGTGGATGTCGACTCGGATATACGCATACCGCGATGAACTAATCAATGAAGATGAACTCATCAATGCTGCTTAGTCCACAGCTGATGAATTCATCAATGCTGCTAAGTCCACTGCTGATGAACTCATCAATACTAATAAAAGCAGTGAGAAACTTCAAACACTCTCTGCAGAAGCAGCATGGATTGTTGATAATTCAGTCCCAGATTTCAATGTCTGAAGATGAGGGGGAAGCAATAATCCCCAAGGTTTTCGAAAGAGCAACTAGTTCAAAGGTTGCTGAAGAAGCAACTGTGTCCAAAGTCACTGGAAAAAACACACCATCAGAGCAAGTATCAGTTAAGCATATTGAAGATGCTCTGATGAGTGGCAACTTAGTGTTGGAGGATACTGCCATTGCCTCAACACTTAAAGTCTGTCTCAAGCAGATCTGGATAGGCCTCATACAGCATCACCTTCTTCATCCAGATCAGAATCACCACACCAACCACAACAGCCAATAGTGGATGCTGCTGAGATGATACTTGAGTTACAGCATGAGATACCAGCATCTTTCCTTGCTGAAGAAAATCCTGTAAAAGAGCAGGTTCCCCAACTCAATGAGAGGGATCAAACTGAGGCATCTACTCAGAATGATCAACCAGGGGAGGCAACTGAGTTGCACACTCAGGATAGGTCCAAAGTACCTCAAACTTCCAACAAAGAAGTGGTCCAAGAACAACAAGACCAACGCATGGAAACTTCACAAGTTCCAGAGACCAGTCAGCCTAACAAAACTCAGGTAGCTGAATGGTTTAACTCTTTACTTGTGATAACTTATGCTTAAATCTTGTAACTTATTAAAATTTCTTGTTACAAGCTGGAAAGCTTGCCTCAGAGACTGAGAAGGAGGCTACCACAGCCTCACCTCTTAATGAATCTGAGCCTGTGCTACAGGTGATAGAGAGTTCCTTAAGATATTACTTTTCAGATATATGTTAATACACTTATCTAATTAAGTGAATGTTTCTAATGGGCTCCAACTGAGAAGAAGAATGATGAGGCTGAGAAGCCTAGCTCATCAGAGAATCAACTAGAGACTCACATAGTCTCTGAGGAACAAGATTCTGAGCCTTCTACTAAGAAGGTATATATCTCAGACATCTATACTTTCCACTCTGATCATTTTTCTAAAATGCTTAACACTTTCTACTTACAGACTAAAAAAGAAGTAGAAGTTGCTAGGGATATGCCACCTCAATCCCCACAACTAATGGAAGTTGATGAGGCCAACAAGCCTCCATCATTTGAGAGAATACCAGAAACTGCACAAGTTTCTGAGAGACAAATATCTGAGCCTCCTATTGTGGAGGTAATTGACTTCTCAACTGTGACTTCTCAGATATCTGAAATTGTCTAATTATTTCTCTTAACAAATTTCTAAGTGTTATGCTATATTCTCAGATTCAAAAAGAAAGAGAGGATGCTGAGGATCAGACATCCAAGTCCCTCATCACACCAAGATATCTGAGACACCTGGAATCTCAATAGTCCAACCTTCTGAGCCTGTTGCTGTTGCATAGGTAATACAGATACCTGACTACTCTAAAACCCAGATATCTACTTAAGTTTTGAAACTAACTCAAAACTCTCTCTTTCAGGCTCAAGCTAGTGCCACAATGGTCCCTGAAGTTTCAGACAAGGACCTACTTCCATTTTTCAAGAATCACACTCTGCCAAAGCATCTAAATTGCTTCAAGAAATGGCAGAGACTCAGATGCTCTGATTTGACTAAAATAAGAAGGGTCACTGATCACCCTACTAGAAGAAAAAGAGCATTTGACCTTGAAAATTATGTCCATGCAATGTTCCCAACAGAGCAATATTCTTTTGCTTCTCTAATGCATAAGGACTTCATCAAGGAAGTGGCACACAAGCTCACTCAAGCCTTTGAAAAGGCAGATAGTCAGACCAGAATGGAGATGGCATTCAAGCCAATCTTGCCCAAGTCTCTACAAATCATAGCCTCTGAGCAAGAGGAAGTAAATGGTCAAATGATCACTATTCCAGAAGTGATTGTTAGGAATATCTGTTTAGATTTTTGATCAGCAACCTAATGACTTATCTTAGCTCAGAAAGGTGGTTAGTACTCTTGGTTCACTTGAACACTATAAAAGAGGAAACTCACTAAGTATGATAGTCTAGCAAATCTTGTATAGGATGTTAGGTCTCGAAATGTAATTTTTATTTTCTAAAGAAGACCAAGAAGAAGACTTCCAGCAGGAAAAGTTCAACGGATTTGAAGATTTGAAGACTGCACAAGATTGCTGAAGACAAAGGTTTTTCAGATACCTATGTCCAGATATCTTGAAGAAACAAGTGTTTCTAAACACAAGTGTTGCAAAAGATATCTGAGAATAAAAGGTTTCTGAGACGAGGAAAGTGCCCACAGATATCTACATTCAGATACCTTGGTTATAAACTATGTTTCTGAAAAAGAAATATTTTATAACAAAGTTGTTTCAACAAATGGTATCTGGAGTTGTGATAATCGATGGAAAAGAACATGCAAAGTTTGAGCGAGATTGTATAAAGATCTCCGATACCATGCATAGTTCCGTTGTCTCTGAGGACAAAATATAGTCTGATGCATTAAATGCATGACGAAATGTCTGAACAAAAATGGTTATCAAGAAGAAGACAAACACCTCTGATTACTATATTCAGATATCAATAGTTTGAATTTGATTTAAGCCTAACGGATACTATTCAAATGGCACTCAAATTCATCTATAAATATCAACACTTAGACTGCTTGAGAACACACACACATAAGACTGAACTTACATTGAATACTCACACACAAGCTCTCTCAAGCAAACTACTTACCTTCAAGCTCTCTGTTGCGACCAAAGCTCTTGATTCTAAGTAGCACAAAAGTTCTAAGTGTCTTGATCCTTAACAAGCATAGTTAACTGTGAAGGAGTTGAACTAAGATTTCATATCTGAGATTCATTCTCTGGAACACTTATAATAGACTTGGGCCAGTAGAGAACAAGATACCATACATTGAAAAGTGTATTAAGTATACTTGATTCATAGAGCTATCTGAATAACTGAATAAGTTATTTAAGAAGCTCACCTGACAAACAAACCTAAAACCAACATCATATTCGGCGTGGAGTATAGGAAGTACTTAGTTTGGGAAACTAAGGAATAACTCCAAGGTTGCTGACCACAGGAAGTACTTAGCTTGGGAAGCTAAGGAATAGCTCTAAAAGGTTTCTGAGTACAGGAAGTAATTGGCTGTGAAAGCCGGGGAATAACTCAGGGGGAACACTTGGTTGGGAACCTAGTGTATTTAGGAATCAAGAGAAGATATCTGTAAGGTTAACTCATTTATCTGTCTTAGTGGATTCTAGGTCTCAGAAAGGCCGAAGTGGATTAGTTGAAGGATTACGCCACCTTCAGATACCACTATAAAAAGACTTGTGTTATTTAATTTCTGCAGTTTATTACTTACTTAACTTATCTTGCAATGTACTTACACACATCTTGCTGAGCACGTGTACTTATCACATAAAAGTCTTCCGCTCTCTGAAATTAAGTATCAGATATCTACACAGATATCTGAGAAACTGTGTTTATCGACAAAAGTTTTAAAAGACTATTCACCCCCCCTCTAGTCTTTTACTTTGCCGTTATCTGGACCAACAAGTGGTATCAGAGCTGGAGGTTCCCAAGCCTTGACCTTGAACCTAGATCGAATATGTGCTCACTAACTGCTTTTCATCTACACTTGATTCGTTTGTTTAGTGTGTTTGCTGCAGGATGTCTTTAAGTGACGCCCCAATTCTCAAGCCAGAGAATTATGAAAAATGGAAGAACAACATGATGCTCCACCTAGAAGCCATCAGTGACGAAATGATCGAAGTAATAAAGAATGGCCCAATAGTCCTTCAACAACTCAAGCAAGTCATAGAGGTTTCTAATGGTAGAGACAGAGAACAAAGCAATGGGTCTTCAGCAGCGGATCGTCGACGGTGGTAGACCTACGATCAAGTTATTTATGAACAAAGCCGAGAGCTCTGGACATCGGAAGATGCCAAGAGAAATCGATTGGATGGTCAGGCTCGTAATATCATCATACGTTCTACTCCAGAGCACATACAGTGTAAACTGTGGGGTGCAAAAACGGCGAAAGTGGCCTGGCAACTGATTGAAGAAATCTGTGCCGGCACTGAGAAAACAAAGGAAAACAAGTTTGAAGTTTTGAAGCTCAAATTCCAAAACTTTAAACAAGGTCCCACAGAGACTCTTGAAGAACTAGATTTTCGGTTTACAACACTTATGAGTGACATGGCTGCACTTGGTGAAAGTAATAGATATACCCAGTCTGAAAAGATTAAGACTATTGTGAGAAGTCTAAATCATAACTGGGAACACACAAAGTTTTTCTACTTTAACCAAGGAATACCAGATATCACTCTACTGTAGAAATTTTCTCTCATCTTGCCACTGTTGACTATGAGACAACTCAAAGAGAACAAACAACTGAGAAGTTGCAGAATGTTGCTTTAGTTGCTCAAGGAACTTCTGAATAGAAGAAAGGCAAGGAAGTGACTGAGGATGCTCTTACTGTAAAGCAAATGGGAAAATATGTCAGTCGAGAAATTGAGAGAAGAAAAGCCAAAGAAAAGCTGAAAAAGCATCTAGGCTCAAACTACCACCAGTACAAACATATGCAAAGCTCGCTGAACAAGTCGGCTCAGAAAGCATCAAGTACTGAGGAAGCAGAAATCGGAAACGATATCTGTTTCTATTGTCAGAATCCTGGTCATTTCAAGAAGGATTGCCCTGTCCTCAACAAACTAAAGACAGGTTACAAGAAAGACAGAAGAATCTTCAAAAGAAGTCAGAGAGCTATGCTCACTGAAGAAAGGAAAAAGATTCAAATGCAACTGGATGCTCTAGATATTGAATCTGATTCTGATGATGAGGATTCAGATGATTCCACACTGCCTTCCCCAGAAATGTGCGGTGTCTCTCATGAAGTAATTGACTTTGTCAAAAGAAGAAAGAAGTGTGTGGAATGGCTAAAGAAATCTTTCCAGATATCTCCAACATTGAACCTTGTCTAATGGCTGATGAGGTAACACATACTTCCTGTTATACTTATGAATGTGATGAAGAGGGAATCAAAGATCTGGAAAAACTCAAAAGAGAACTTGATCTCTACAAAAGAGAATTTCTAATGATCGGAGCTAGAGCCGAAAGTTTTGAAGAAGAAAAGAATTCTCTTGAAAAGGAAAATTCTCAATTAATCAAGATATCTGAGAAAAGGATCTTTGAAAATGCATTTCTTAAGGCTCAGATATCTGAGACCGAAAAGTCACATAAAGAAGCAATGGCCAATATTCAAAAGAAATGTGAAGATCTTCTTTATGAGAATAAGGAACTCAAAAAGAAAGAACTATCTTTTCAATCTTATGCTAAAGCTAGTGACACTCTTACTGAAGTACAATCTTATTTAAGAGATCCTTCTAAAAAGAGAGGACTTGGGCTGGACACACACACAGACAGTCCCACCACTCTGAATAAGAGTAATGAAGGACTAACATTTGTCAGTGCTCAGCAAGGTGATTCCCAAACAATCTACAATATCGGTCAGAAAACTAAGATTGTTGACAAAGGAAAGCGATTGACTAAGCCTTTGTGGGAAAAACAAGTCCAAAAGAAAACTGATGGAAATATTTCTGGAAAGAAATATAACACTGAGAAGTGTAATCACCCACAATGCTATGTCTCTCAAAAAGGAAAAATTGCCGGAGCTGACAAATTCTCCTATGTCACGTTTTTTGGAAAGAAAATAGATTATCCAGAGACTAGCAAAGCTGCTGAGAAGAGATCTCAGATAGCACCAGGTGTTCGGAATGGTATTGGCTATAAAGCCATCAGGAAACAACTTGCTCGTGAGTACAAACAAGAGCAAGAACGATGGTTAAAAGCTAGAATTGCTCACAACAATTATCAGAAGTGGAAGATAAATCAAGCCACTAATAATCTGAATGCCAGGGCTAGAAGAAATCTGGCTAGGAAAGCTAAGTTTGCTGAGAAGCAGACTCATGACAGGTATCTGAAAGCACCAAATGGAGCACCAAGGAAGACACCAAGGAAGAAAATAGTTCTTAACAACAATGATACAAATCATTTAACTAGGATTCCTCCTTATGTTCCTGTTAGACAAAAGAATGTTCCTAAGAAATTCATTCAAAAATGGACTCCTACTGGAAGATTCTTTAGTCCAGATGGTTCCATTGTTGGTATGAGAACCTAATCTCCTGTTTCCTGTTTTGTGCAGAACACTCTAAAGACTAATTCAAAGTGGCATTTTGATAGTGGATGTGGGAAGCACATGACAGGAGACAAAGCAAATCTGATTGACTACAAAAATTGCAATGATGGACCAATTATCAGGTTTGCTGGAGGAGATGAAAATCCAACCATAGGTTTTGGCAATTTGAAGTTTGGAGCCCTTACAATCTCTGAAGTACTTCATGTAAAGGGATTGAAATATAATCTCCTAAGCATGAGTCAACTAGTGGACAAAGGGTACACTATCAAGATCAAGTCAAAACTATGTAAAGTGATTGACAATGAGTCAAAGCAGATAGTCTTGGTTGCAAGGCGTAAAGGAGATCTTTATGTTGCTGATTGGGCATCCGCCACAACCGAAGAATGTCTCATGGTGAGTCAATTTGGCCACACTGAGGAAAATTGGCTATGGCATAAAAGAATGAGTCACTTGAATTTCAAAACTCTGAATAAGCTAGCCAAGAAAGAGTTGGTGGTTGGTTTACCCAAAATGACATATAGAAAAGAAGGTGTATGCTCAGCTTTCCAAATGGGAAAACAATCCAAAACATCTTTCAAGTCGACATTCCAGTGAAAGGCCACGACAAAAGTTACATATGGATCTGTTTGAATCCTCTGTAACTAGTTATGCAGGAAAGAAGTATGGTCTGGTTGTTGTTGATGATTACTCAAGATTTACTTGGGTTGTCTTTCTCAAACACAAATATGATGCAAGGGTTGAGATACCTAACTTGCTGAATAAACTCGAAGTCATGAAAAATGACAAGGTATCTGTAATTAGAATTTCCTATGAGAACTCCAGAAGTGGAGCAGGTTACTGAGAACCTTCATCATGGAGAGGTATCTGAAAATGAGATTGCTGAAATACAAATCCCAGATATCTCTAACACTGAAAAAGTGTCAGATATCCATGGCATTTCCCATGTGTCAGATATCTTAGATACTGCACAAGTATCTCATCAAGATCACATTGATTCACATTCAAATCAAAATGATATTGATCCTACTAGTTCAAAGCCCATTATGAAATGGATAAGAAATCATCCTGCAGAGGATGTGATTGGTTCCATAGACCAAGGAGTTAGAACTAGAAGAGCAATTGCTGAAAAAGCAAATTGTCTCTATGGAAGTTTCATCTCAAACATTGAACCAAAGACTATAGAAGAAGCATTAAAGGATCAAGATTGGATCTCTGCAATGCAAGAAGAGTTGGATCAATTTGAGAGAAAAAAGTCTGGAAACTGGTTCCATTTGATGACGGAATATCTGTAATCGGAACCAAGTGGGTTTTCAGAAATAAAATGAATGAGTCTGGTGAAATAACCAGAAACAAAGCTAGGTTGGTTGCCAAGGGATTCACCCAGACTGAAGGACTAGATTTTGATGAATCTTATGCACCAGTTGCAAGATTGGATGCAATAAGACTTTTTCTAGCCTTTGAAGCTCATAATGACTTTACTGTTTATCAGATGGATGTCAAGAGTGCATTCCTAAATGGTGTACTTGCTGAAGAAGTCTATGTTGAGCAACCACCAGGTTTTGAAGTTTCCTCAGAAAGTAGGATGGTCTATAAGCTTCAGAAAGCTCTGTATGGGCTGAAACAATCTCCAAGAGCATGGTATGATACATTGGCCAGATACCTACTCGAAAGTGGTTTCAAGAAACGAGATGTTGATAAAACACTCTTCACATTGAACCATGATAGGAAACTACTTTTAGTTCAAGTATACGTTGATGACATTATATTTGGATCTAAAGACAAGCAACTTTGTGAAGACTTTGCTGAACTCACGAAATGTAAATTTGAGATGAGCATGATGGGAGAATTGAATTACTTCCTAGGGCTACAAGTCAAGCAACTTAATGATGGAATATTCATTAGTCAAACAAAGTATGCAAAGGATATGCTCAACAAGTTTAATCTAAAGCCTTCTGAAAAGAATGCTAAGATACCAATGAGCATTGAAACCAAGATGACCTATACTGAATCTGACAAGAGTATTGAAGAACAAAAGTATAGGAAATTGATTGGGTTTCTACTGTACCTCACTGCAAGTAGACCTGATATTCAATATGCAGTTGGAGTGTGCTAGATTTCAGACAAATCGATGCAATCACACTACAACATTGCCATGAAAATATTGAGGTATGTAAAAGTGCTTGTAGAAGTTGGATTGTGGTATCCAAAAGATAGTGGATTGAGTTTGGTTGGCTATTCAGATGCCGACTATGCTGGATCATTGCTTGATAGAAAAAGCACCTCAGGAACTTGTCAATTTCTTGGTGCTAGATTGATATCTTGGTTCAGCAAGAAACAGAACTCAATTGCCACATCTACCACAGAGGCTGAATATATTGCTGCGGGATGTTGCGCTTCACAAATATTGTGGATACAACAACAACTCAGAGATTATGGACCCAATAAAGAGAAAACTCCCATTTTCTGTGACAACACAAGTGCTATTGCGATAACTCAGAATCCTATGTTTCATGCTAGAACAAAGCACATTGATGTTAGACACCACTTCATTAGAGACCACGTTGAAAAAGGCAATATAGAGATACTCAAGATTGGCACTGAAGACCAACTTGCAGATATCTTCACTAAGCCACTACAAGAAAGTAGATTCTTAGCCTTAAGACACAGTCTTGGACTAATGGAGCTACCAAAGAACTGAAAAGTTCAGATATCTGAAAAAGATATCAAAGGAGAGAAAAGGAATGCAGGCAGGTATCCAGACAAGAGAAGACGTATCTGGAACGGGTATCTAGAAATTAAAGGCTAAAGGGTAAAATGACTATTTGAAGATCTACGAGGCGAATTTTCGGATATCTAGGTCACTCGATGAGGAACACAAAGAGAATAACTGCTATGCGATCGACTACTCTCTTGAAATTTGTATTATTTCTATCTTTGTGTAAAACTGTGAAAAGACAACAAGTATAAGATAAACTCAGATACAAACAGTGTTCTCATTCACACAGAAACATGACTTAGATAGCTAACAGCCAACATTCATTAAATGGGCACAATTACATTTGTTGATTGTGATCATTGCTGAAGAAGCAATGGTGATCCTTGATGAAATGGGCGATTGATCTTTACGGCGGAGATTAATTCTCGGTAAATAGTGGGTATTGAAATCGGCATGGCCACTATGCATTTAATGCCGAACAAGCTTTTACCCACATACGCAATTCTGATTCATATATACAAAACCAATTTGTATGTATATGTTTGTCTAAATTTCGTTGCTATATATATAGGATTTTGGCAAAAGAAATCACTTTCGCCTAATCCAACATTCCGACTTGCACAAGAATAGCAAAAACCATTCTATTTTCTCTACAAATCTCTGCTCCCAAATTAGTTTTTCTGTAAAGAATCACTAATCTTACACCTTAATCTCTTTCAAACTTCAAAAAACTTACGATATATAAAGAGATGCCCCCCAAACGATCAACTACCCAGAAATCCCAAAGTACTACCACCGGTACTGCTGAAAAGCAAGCACCAGAGTTGGTAGTTATTAACAATCGATTGGTAGGGAACTTCAATCCCGATCATTGGACTTCAAATCACAGAATGATTTGGGGTGGTGCCATGATCAAGGAATACCTCACTGCAGCTGTTGAGACTCAAGTCGACAGAAAACTTATACTTAACATGCTTGAAAAGGCAAAAATCAAGGGTTTTCTATCAGCTCTACCCAGTAGAATCTCTTCACTGGATGTGTTAGAATTTTACAACAACTCTAGGATTATATCCTGTGTTTCTGAAGGAACTGCAATAGTGTCTATCAGAACTTCAGTCCAAGGAAAGGAAATCCTTCTGGACTTAACAACTTTCTGCAAGTTGTTTGACCTTCAAAATCTTGGAAAGGATTTTGAAATAGACACCAAGGATGATGATGTCCTTGAAGGTGTAAAACAACTGTACAGTGATGTGTGTAATCTTGAAAAATCAGATACACCCACTGACTTCAAGCTTGCTGACATCAGAACCAGACATCTGTTGGTTCACTGGGATGTGTTGGCATGCATTCTTCACGGATGCTTTGATGGTCTACAAGGATGTGCTGACCAAATAAGCCAAGAACACTGGATGATGATGTTCTTATTGCAACAACAAGACAAAAGGCTGGAAAACCCTTTCAATTGGGGAAATTACACCTTTATGAAATTTGTGAAGAAGATTCAAGGCTTTGAGCCTACAATCGCTAAGGGACTTGCTGAGCGAAGGCCACGATGGCTATGGTCTAAAGATATGTTACTTCTTTGGAGAAGCTTGGCATTGAGCTCGGAGAAGGCGGACATTGCCAGCGAACCTACTCTACAAATATGAGTATCTGAACTTGATGAAAAAGGTTCTTGGATCTCGGAAAGGTTCGAAGCGAAAGGCGAAGAGGTATCGAGGAAAAGTTGCGACCGAAGCCCGAACTTCACGAAAGAAGTCTGGCGGCAAATCGGAAGGCACACCTATTAAGGTTGTCGATTCGGATACTGCGTAGTGGCCGATGAACTCATAAATGCGGATGAACTCATCAATCTTTGCCAAAAAAGTATCGACTTACGAACAAGTAAACTCAAGAGAGAAAGTGCTTTCAGAAATGTTAAGACTATTGCCAAAAGCCTTGCTGATGAACTCATCAATACTGCTAAAGAAAGTAGTGACAGATACCAAGCCCTATATGCAGAAACCGCAGGAATTATGGACTAATCAGTTCCGAATGCTGATGAGAACTCTGATGATGAAGATGATGAATTAGTCATTTCTCAAGTCCTAGAAAAATCAAAAAGGGCTAGAGTTACTGTAAAAGTAACTGGTGTAGAGGTATCTGAAGAAGAACCTACACCAAAGGTTGCTGAACAAGCACCTGTTACAAAGGTTGCTGAAGAATCAACAGTGTCGAAGGTAACTGCACAAACTACACCATCAGAGCAACAAAGACTGAAGCATATTGAAGATGCTCTGATGAGTGACACCTCAACACTCAACAGTCTGTCTCAAGCACAACAACCACAACAGCCAGATGTGAATACTGCTGAAATGGTACTTGAGCTGCAGATACCAGCATCTTTCATTGCTGAAGAAAATCCTGCAAAAGAGCAGGTTCCCCAACTCAATGAGAGGGATCAAACTGAGACATCTGCTCAGAATGATCAACCAGGGGAGGCAACTGAGTTGCATACTCAGGCAAGGTCTGAAGTACCTGAAACTTTAAACAAAGAACATGAAATGGAACAACAAGACCAACGCATAGAAGGGTCACAAGTTCCAGAGACCAATCAGCCTGACATTGCTCAGGTATCTGAATGGTTTAACTCTCTACTTGTGATATTTTGTGCCACATAATCTTGTTATTTAATAGAATTTCTTTGTTATAGGCTGATTTAGAAACACGAGAACAAGAGGAAGCTGAAAAGCTTGCCTCATAAACTGAGAAGGAGGCTTCCACACCCTCACAACTTAAGGAATGCGCACATACTACGGTGATAAAGACTTCCTTAAGATATAATTTTCAGATATTAGTTAATACACTTCACGAATAAGTGTTTTGTTCTAATAGGCTCAATGAGAAGAAAAATGAAGAGGCGAAAAGTCTATCTCTTGAGAGAGGAATCCGGAGGCTTCAAGGACTCGAGGAACAAGTATATGAACCTTCTATAGAGAAGGTATTTCATTCAGATATTTATACTCCTCGAAGAGAAATCTACGATCATTTTCTTAGACTAACACTTTCTACTTGAGTTTCAAAGAAGTAGAAGTTGTTGAGGAATTTCCCACTCAATCCTCACAACATATGGAAATTGATGAGGCATCAAGGCCTTCATCACAAGAAAAGATTCCAGAAACTGCACAAGTTTCTGTGAGACAAACATCTGAGCCTCCAACAGAGGTAATTGACATCTCAGATATCTAATTTGTGAAGAAAAATTTTCTTGATAAAATTTCCTAAGTGTTATGTTTTAATTCTCAGGTTCAATCAGAAAGAAAGGTTGATGAGGACCAGACTTCCAAGTCTCCACCTCACAACAAGATATCTGAGGAAACCCCTGTCTCAGTAGTACAAGTCTCTGAGCCTGATGTACTCATTCATGTACCTTAGAAACCTAACTACACTTGTACTCAGATATCTACACAAGTTTTGAAACTAACTCAAAACTCTCTCTTTCAGGCTCAAAATAGTGCCAAGAAGGAGTCAAATGATGACTATGAGAACCTTCTTCCCTTCTTCAAGACTCATACCCTGCCAAAGCACATTCAATGCTTCAAGAAATGGCAGAGGTTAAGGTGCTCAGATCTCTCTGAAATATTGAGAATCACAGATCAACCTACGAGACGAGCACGAGCTCTTAACTTGGAGAACTATATCCATGCAATGTTTCCCACGGAACAGTATCAAGTTGCGACCTTATTGCATTTAAGCCTTTAATCAGGCTGATGGTCAGACAAGATTACAGATGGCATTCAAGCCAGTCCTGCCCCAGACTCTACAATTTATTCCTTCTGAACAAGAGGAGGTTAATGGCAGAAGATCACTATTCCTGAAGTGATTAATCTTGTATCTGAAGACGATTAGGAGGAAGAGATAGATGAGAATAACTTTGATGAACCTCCCTCTGACCATCACAAAAAGGATGATGATGATGCCCTTACACCAGGGACGGGAGGGATTTCACAAGGACACATTGCCTCAGCTGCTGAAAAGCACACTGAGAGGACTTCACAACAATCCCCTTCTCCATCTCCTCATAAATCTACTCATCCAACTTCCCAACACAAAGTTACTACTGAACAAGTGGTTGAGCACTCTGAGGGAACAACTCAAAAAATAACATATGCACCTGAGCGAGTTGCTCAACTCGAACAAGCTGTTGGAAGAAGAACAACAGCTACATCTTCAACTAGAAGAAAAGATAGCTGAATCAAGAGCAAAGCTCCAGAAGATTGAAGATCAAACAATCAAGGAGATGGAAGCTTATGCTGAAATGAAAGAACTCCGACTTCATTGAGGCAATTCTTTGAGGAATTGAATCTTGAACAAGTATCTAATGACAAACATGATGCTAAGGTGCATTCGAAGATATTCCATCCTCCTCACTCAAACATCTACGAGATGGTTCTTGGACTAGAGAACATTGATGATAATGTCCAAGAGGATGAAGATCCTTTGGGATAACTTTCGGATGATGAAGAAGACAAGACTTTGGCGAACACATAATGAACATGACGGTTTCACATTTGAAAAGGAAGTGATTGCTCGACATATTGACCAAGGCGCGAATGTCAACTCAATGAATACTTGAGCGGATATCAAGTATTGGCTAAATTGAAAAAGGAGTTATCTTCTCGAACAAAGCGCCATTGCATCGGTCCCTCGAACTAAAGTCATTCAGGCTCATCACTCGAGAGAACAATCGGTCTGGTCATTTCTCGGAAAGATCTAGGCATGGTTAGGGATGATGACCAAAACATGGTGCAAAAGCTTTGAAGAGGTGTATCTTTCTTTGGAAGCGAGATCTTTGTTCAAGGCCTTGGCGAGCTTCTTGATAAGGATCTGGTCTTATCAAACAAAATCGAGAGCTCAATCGATCTGGAAAAGTTGGTTCTTTGCTTACAACTATCGCAAGGAACTTTAACTCCTTTCGAATCCTTTGTGATTCTTAGTCGATCGACAATGACTAAGGGGAAGAATATCAAGAGGCTCGAGAGAGGAAGAGGAAGAGAAACAAAGAAAATCTGAACAACCACCTCTCGAATAAATGAGCCCTCCTCGGTCGGGAATGCTCTGAGATAGTGGCCACCACTCGACTTCGAACAAGGAATGACAACAAGGGCGAACACGAAACCTCCAAAGTACCAAGGCTCGAAGAGAAGACAAGTAAGAGGGATTGATGAATCTTTTGAAGAAGAAGAAGAAGGCCAAATCAAATCCATGGGCAATGAAGAAGGCTGCAAAAGTCTCACAAGAATTGATCTTGATGGTGATGATGAAGAGACTGATGAAGATGAAGCTCCTCTTCACAGAAAAAGGAAAAGTGAAAGCTTAACTGAGCCCATAGCTGCAAAGCCTTTGGCAGCTAAAACACCCTCTGGAAATACCAAGTCTATCCAGGGTGGTTCTTCAAGCATTACCCCAAGGGAAAATTCAAGACAAAGGAGGAGCAATTTGAAATGAACAAAGACAAAATCAACTTCCACTCGGGCGGAAGAAGCCAAAATTGAGTATGTGAAGAATGACAACAACTCCTCTCTGGTGCATAAATCGGAAAAATAGCTCTTGGATTACGGAACTCGGGCATTTCTTGCTAAATTCAAGGTTTCGAACCAATCCATAAACGACTCATGGCATGGAGAAAAAGACAAGCCAATCTTGATTAACCAACCACATCAAAGCATGGTTGGATTTTGAAGTAATCAAGAGCGAAGCCATGAAGAAGGACCTCTCGATGAATGTCCTTATGGAAAGCGGATGATGTGCACATAATTCCCAACATTCTTGGAGCGAGCAAGAGCAAGACTTGATGTGGAACCCTATGAGTCCTTTTACTTAACTGAAGATCAATACAAGGGTGACATCAGATATCTGAAGATCATTTATGAATACTTCAAGCTGTCAGATATCAAAATCGAGCATGCCTGAAAATGGGGAAAGTATTTGTGGGTCAAGCACTTTGTCAAGAAAAATCCTACCAAAACCTACAAGGAAGTCTGTGGATTTGCCAGAGACACAGAGATGATTGTCAGAACTCTTCTCTATGACTACTCTGATGATATCAAAAGATTTGGTGATAGGAAATTTACAGATTGACCCATGGAACTGCTTTTGAAGACTTGAAGTATAGAAGACTTGAAGACTAGTTCATTAGGATGTCTACTTGGAGCTTGGTTACTCCTGTTGTCCTAATTTACTATGTACTTTTGTATCTTGCTGACTGAGCTAAATTGCATTATGTACTAAAGTTATCTGAACTTTCTTTGTAACATATCTGATGAACTTACTCTCAGATATCACTTTCTATAAAAGATAACTTGTCAGCAAAGATTACACCTTGTGATTTGGTTGATGTTTACTTTCTGCACTTAATCATATGAACTTAAAGATCATAAGAAATGATTAAGTGATGGATTGTTTCCTCATCAAGATTTGTAATAGGTCAGATAGTCATCGTTGACAGATCAAAATGGGGGAAATTTGTTAGGAATATCTGTTTATATTTTGATCAGCAACCTAATGACTTATCTTAGCTCAGAAAGGTGGTTAGTACTCTTGGTTCACTTGAACACTGTAAAAGAGGAAACTCACTAAGTATGATAGTCCAGCAAATCTTGTATAGGATGTTAGGTCTCGAAATGTAATTTTTATTTTCTAAAGAAGACCAAGAAGAAGACTTCCAGCAGGAAAAGTTCAACGGATTTGAAGATTTGAAGGCGCAAGATTCTTTGAAGACAAAGGTTTTTCAGATACCTATGTCCAGATATCTTGAAGAAACAAGTGTTTCGAAACACAAGTGTTGCAAAAGATATCTGAGAATAAAAGGTTTCTGAGACGAGGAATGTGCCCACAGATATCTACATTCAGATACCTTGGTTATAAACTATGTTTCTGAAAAAGAAATAGTTTATAACAAACTTGTTTCAACAAATGATATCTGGAGTTGTGATAATCGATGGAAAAGAACATGCAAAGTTTCAGAAAACTCTGATTGTATAAAGATCTCCGATACCATGCATAGTTCCGCACTACGGGACAAACTATAATACATTGCATTAAATGCGCAGACGAAATGTACGAACAAAAATGGTAACCGAAGAAGAAGACAAACACCTTTCTGATTATATTGAGATATCAATAGTTTGAATTTGATTTAAGCCTGGCGATACTATTTAAATGGCACTCAAATTCATCTATAAATATCAACACTTAGACTGCTTGAGAATACACACACATAACATTGAACTTACATTGAATACTCACACTCAAGCTCTCTCAAGCAAACTACTTACCTTCAAGCTTTCTGTTGCGACCAAAGCTCTTGATTCTAAGTAGCACAGAAGTTCTAAGTGTCCTGATCCTTAACAAGCATTGTTAACTGTGAAGGAGTTGAACTAAGATTTCATATATGAGATTCATTCTATGGAACACTTACAATAGACTTGGGTCAGTAGAGAACAAGGTACCATACATTGAAAAGTGTATTAAGTATACTTGATTCATAGAGCTACTGAATAACTGAATAAGTTATTTAAGAAGCTCACCTGACAAACAAACCTAAAACCAACACCATATTCGGCGTGGAGTAGAGGAAGTACTTAGTTTGGGAAACTAAGGAATAACTCCAAGGTTGCTGACCACAGGAAGTACTTAGCTTGGGAAGCTAAGGAATAGCTCAAAAAGGTTTACAGTCTGGAAGTACTTGTTTGTGAAAGCCGGGAATAACTCGGGGAACACTTGGTTGGGAACCTAGTGTATTTAGAAATCAAGAGAAGATATCTGTAAGGTTAACTCATTTATCTGTCTTAGTGGATTCTAGGTCTGAGAAAGGCCGAAGTGGATTAGTTGAAGGATTACGCCACCTTAAGATGCCACTATAAAAAGACTTGTGTTATTTACTTTCTGCAGTTTATTACTTGCTTTACTTATCTTGCAAAGTACTTACTCACATCTTGCTGAGCACGTGCACTTATCACATAAAAGTCTTCCGCTCTCTGAAATTAAGTATCAGATATCTACATAGATATCTGAGAAACTGTGTTTATCGACAAAAGTTTTAAGATACTATTCACCCCCCCCCCCTCTAGTCTTTTACTTTGCCGTTATCTGGACCAACAGTGATCAATCTGGTCTCTGAAGATGAAGAAGAGAAGGAGACTGATGAGAATGATTGTGAAGAACCTCCTTCTGACCATCACAAGGATGAGGATGATAAGATGGATGATGATGATGCCCCTGCACCAGGGTCAGGAGGGTTAGCACAAGGAACTAGTGCCTCAGCTGTTGAAAAGCTCACTGAGAGGACATCCCAGAAATCCCCTCCTTCATCTCCTCAGAGATCTACCCATCTATCTCCCCAACAAAAAGACACTACTGAACAAGTAGTTGAGCACTCTAAGAACAACACTCAGAAGATATTGAATGCACAAGCCAGAGTTGCTCAACTCAAACAATTGTTGGAGGAAGATCAACATCTAAATCGTCATCTGGATGAAAAGATAGCTGAATCCCAATCAATGATCCAACAGATTGAAGCTCAAACCATCAAGGAAATGGAAGCTTATCTTTGAAATGAAAGAACTCCGACTTGTTGTTCGGGCAATTGTTGAAGAATTGAATCTTGAGCAAGTATCGAAGACAAACATGATGCTAAAGTGCATTATCAAAAGATGTACCATCCTCCTCTTTGAAGGAAAGAAGCCCATCTACGAGATGGTTCTTTGGAGTAGAAAACATTGATGAAAATGTCCGAGAGGATGAAGATCAACGGGCTGATGACTCGGATGATGAAGAAGAAGCGAAATTGGCGAACACGAAATGAGCATTTGGTGGTGTCTCATTTGAAAAGGAAGTGATTGCTCTAAAATTTTCAACAAGCTACCAAATGTCGACTCAGTGAATACTTGAGCAGATACCAATCTTGGCTAAATTGAACAAGGAGTTATCTTCTCGAATAAAGCGCCATTGCAGATCCCCTGAGAGATGAAGAAATTCTTGAGCTCATCACTCGAGAACAACCGATCAGTCATTGCTCGAAAGACCTAGGAATGATTATGGATGATGACGAAACTTGGTGCAAAAGCTTTTGAAGAGGCTAGCTATCTTTTTGGAAGCAGATGCTATTCGAGGTCCAGCGAGCTCAACGATAAGGACAATGGACTTATCAAACAAAATCAAACTCAAGGTGATTTGGAAAAGTTGGTTGCTGCTTACAACTATCTGCAAGGCAACTTTGACTGCCTTTCAGGATCTTTTGTGATTCTTAGTCAGTCAACAATGAATAAGGGGGAAGGATCTCAAGGTGCTCAAAGAGGAAGAGGAAGAGGAAGAGGAAACAAAAGAAAATCTGAACAACCACCTCTCAGACTAATTGAGCCCTCCTTCAGTCAAGCTACTACTCAGATAGTAGCAACAACTCAGCAGATTCCTGAACAAGGAATGATAACAAGGGCCAGATCACAGAGACCTCCAAAGGGAACCAAGTCCCCAAGGAGAAGATAGGTAAAAGGGATTGAAGAGTCTTCTGAAGAAGAAGAAGAAGAAGGCCAAATCAAATCCCAGGGCAATGAGGAAGGCTGCAAATCACCCAATAAAAGAAATCTGGAAGATAATGATGAAGATGAGAATGAAGATGAAGCTCCTCTTCACAGGAAAAGGAAAATGGTTGATAGCCTATCTGAGCCTATTGCTGCAAAGCAATTGGCAGCTAAAACACCCTCTAGAAATACCAAGTCTATCCAGGGTGGTTCTTCAAGCAATCCCCCAAGGGAGAATGCAAGACAAAGGAGGAACAGGCTAAGAGCTGAACAAAGAAAACTACAACTTCCACTCAGGCCAGAGGATGCCAGAATTGAGTATGTGAAGACTGATGAACATTCCTCCTACAGGTGCATTCAACAGAAAAATGGCTATTGGATACTGGAACTCAAGCACTTGCTTCTAAATGAGAAGGGATTTCCAGTACCCATCCATCAACAGCTCATGGCATGGAGAAAAGATAAGCCTATCTTGATCAACACCAATAATATCAAAAATCGGTTGGATTTTGAAGTGATCAAAAGAATAGAAGCTATGAAGAAGGACCTCTCTGATGAATGTCCTTATGAAAAGCCAGATGATGTGCACAAAATTTCCAACATCACTGGAACAGGCACAAGAGCAAGACTTGATGTGGAACCCTATGAGTCTTTTTACATGACTCAAGAGCAATACAAGGGTGACATAAGATATCTGATGATTATATATGAATACTTCAAGCTATCAGATATCAGAATTGAGCATGCCATGAAATGGGGAAAGTATCTGTGGGTCAAACACTTTGCCAAAAAGAATCCCACCAAAACCTACAAGGAAGTCTGTAGATTTGCCAGAAACACTGAGATGATAGTCAGGACCTTGCTCTATGACTACTCAGATGATATCAAAAGGTTTGGGGATAGGGAATTTGCTAATTGATTTATAGATCTGCTGATTGAAGACTTGAAGATTTTGAAGACAAGTTTATTAGGATGTCTACTTGGAGCTTGGTTACTCCTGTTGTCCTAGTTTACTATGTAATTTTGTATCTTGCTAATTGTTTTGTAACCTACTTTATCATTTGAAAAGGTTATCTGTGAACTTTCTTTGTAACATATCTGATGAACCTACTCTCAGATATCAATCTATAAAAAGATAACTTGTCAGCAAAGATCACACCTTGTGATTTAGTTGATGTTTACTTTACGCATAATTAAATGAATTGAAAAGATCATAAGAAATGATTAAGTGTTGGATTGTTCCCTCTTCAAGTTGTAATAGGTTTTAAAGATAGTCATCGTTGGTGATCAAAAGGAAATTTGTTAGGAATATCTGTTTAGATTTTGATCAGCAACCTAATGAATTATCTTAGCTCAGAAAGGTGCTTAGTACTCTTAGTTCACTTGAACACTGTAAAAGAAGAAAATCACTGAGTATGTTAGTCTAGAAAATGTTGTATAAGATGTTAGGTCTCTGAATGTAATTTTTATAGCTTTGAAGAAGACCAAGAAAAAGGCATCCGGCAGAAAAGTTCAACAAATTTGAAGATTGCAGAAGATTGCTGAAGACAAAGGTCATTAGATACCTATGTCTAGATATCTTAAATAAAAATAAAAAACTAATTCGTTGCCTTGATTTTCAATAAACAAGTTTTGCAAAAGATATCTGAGAACACAAGGTTTCTGAACAAGGAAAAGTGCCCATAGAAACCCACACTCAGATACCTTGGATAAAACTATGTTTCTGGAAAACAATGTTTCAACAGGTATCTGGAGATGTGAAGGTCTCTGCAAAGGGACATGCAATGCTTCAGAAAGTGTGCATAGTTCCGTTGGCACTGCAGGACAAAAATAGTACAATGCAATAAATGCGCAGACAGAGACATCTAAACAAAAGAGGAAATCTCTGAAAAGAGACAAGGTCTTCTGCATTACTATTTTCAGATATCAATAGTTTGAATTTGAATTGAGCCTAACGGATACTATTCAAACGGCTTCAAATTCAACTATAAATATCACCAATTAGAATGCTTGAAAGACACACTACACCTTGAACTTACAGTGAAAATACCAAGCTTCTCTGATAATACAACTAGTGGTATCTTTCTTTCAAGCATACAAGCCTTCTGCCTACTTACTCTTTAGCTTACAGTTGCGACTAATCTCTTGAATTCTAAGTGAAGTGTGTTAAGTGACTCTTGTTCAAAAAGGTAGTATTACATAACTGTAGAAGTTATTAATCTACCAATCTGACAAACTCTCCTTAACTTGACACTTTAAGCGGCATAAATCTGAGGAAGTACTTAGTTTGGGAAACTAAGGAATAAGTCCAAGGTTACTGAGCATAGGAAGTACTTAGTTTGGGAAACTAAGGAACAACTCAAAGGTTTCTGAGTTTAGGAAGTACTTGGCTGGGAGCCGGGGAATAACTCAGGGGGAACACTTGGTTGGGAACCTAGTGTATTTAGGAATCGAGAGAAGATATTTGTAAGGTGAACTCAATTATCTGTCTTAGTGGATTCTAGGTCTGAGAAAGGTTGTAGTGGATTAGTTGAAGGATTACGCCACCTTCAGATACCACTATAAAAAGACGGTCATTTACTTCCAGCGATTTACTTATCGTTCTCTTTATCCTGCTAAGTATTTAAACACATTATATCTTGCTGAGCACGTGCACTTATCATAGAAAAGTCTTTCGCTCTCTGAAATTAAGTATCAGATATCTTCACAGATATCTGAAATTGTGTTTATCGACAAAAGTTGTAAAAGAATATTCACCCCCCCCCCTTTAGTCTTTTCCTTTGCCGTTATCTAGACCAACATCAATTAAACAATAGACGGATATATATATTAGGAGAAATATGAACGCGGTAGGAATAATCGAAACACGATTATCTGAGGATATAACTATAGCATTAAATACGATTGTCATATGTTATTTGTTAAGAAACCGTTAAAGCGATCTTAACCAAAGACATTTTCGAATATTTTAGACTTGAGTAATAATCTGATTGTCAGACATATAATCCTTGAACAAACGATTATAATATTTTAGACTTGCGAATCGAATTAACGAGTTTTACGAAGATTTTAGACTAGCATAACTCGTACAAATAAATTCATAGCATATAACCCTAATACATGCGAATCATCATATCACTACCGCATTCACCATGAATTTAGCTACTCATGATCATGCAATTCTCATAAACATTAATGTTTGAATAGATGATAGACATAAGATTGATGGAGATAAAATTATTGATGCGCTCAAAATTAATACTTATAAAACACAACTAGTAAAGCAATTGTTATAGACAGACAAGGCTTAAACCACAGGGTCGTTCTCTCAAGGAATTGATTAAGCTAGTTCTAAAGAATAGACTCGCTTGTGTTGGTTGTTAACAAATAGTGTGTGGATATTTGATACTTCAGCCCTAGAGCAAATTCTAACATGCACAAGACAAGGTAAAACCCTAGGTCATGCAATTCTACAAACAACGAAGCTAGATAAATCCTTTCAAAAGTCTGCTGATACGATACAAACCAGTTAAGGATGCACTATGCCTAGTTCATCACTCTTGCTATTGTGAATACAACCATATATGGATAATAAGTACGGATAATCTACACTAGTTTGCTTATCGATACGAACCAATTAAGGATGCACTATGCGTAGCTCACAAACAACATGCAACTATACAATATTATCTAATTAATCAGAGGTAACAACTTGTCACGTACGAGCTAAATAAGTAGTTGCACAATTGATACTTGGATACGTCAGTGACATGGGATCGTCTCAAAGGAAATAATGCTTCTATTGAATGAGAGATTGAATCTGTAGAGTGTTTACAATGCTTGAAAGTAAGAAATTATAGACTAGGAAGGTCTGAAGGTATGTAAAAAACGAGTTACAAGTGCCCTATTTATAGAACCAAGGAAGTTCAAATTCAAAAATCATGGGAAAAACTGCCAGAAATCGTGGGGTTGAACAGGTCTCACCGCGGTGAAGGTGATGCTCACCACGGTCACCTGTTTTTCCAAATTCACTGGACAGTTTTTACAGCGGTGAGCTCCTCCCCGGGAAAGAGTTGATTTTCCCCACTTTCTCCTTATTTGACTCCCTTTTCTCAACCTCCTTGTCACCTCTTTGGAGTAGTGGCCCACTACTAGCCTTGTGTGCTTCAAGAAGCTTTGAACGAGCTTCGATTCACATACGCTCCTCCAATTCCTTGCCTTTTTTTTTTACCTAAAAACACCTAAGAAAGTACAAAAACACAAAAAACACCCAAACGTAAAAAAGCACCAAAAACACTATAAAAGGCTAAAGGACTTAACAAAAACATGGTAAAAAAGACTAAATAAGTCGTTAAAATAATGACTCATCAATTATCAAGGATAAACGATCACAAGAAAGCGAATTGCGAAAGTAATATGAATAGATTAACAAATCTCTAACCTTCGAATGTAAATCTGTGAATAGTATTGATTACATGAATAACCAAGCTCAAATCTCCCAAAATCAAGTCTAGGGTTCAAAAATCTTTTACAATGGTTTGGTATGAAAGTTGTATGAAAAAGAATGAAGGAAAAAGCATATATATACAAGGAATTTCAGAGCCTATTGATGTGCTCAAATTATTACTTAGAAAACAAGTAGTAGCGGTTGTTGTAAGCAGATAATGCTAACCAGGATCGTTAAGCTAAGGAACCAATTAAGCTAACAACGGTTTGAAAGAAAATAGTTACTTGTGAAAGCAGTTGATTTGTTTGGTTTTGATTACTTCGATAACTAGAAAGCGAAAATGCAATGTAGTTGACTTCAATGGGATAGAAAGAACACGATGAATTCACGATCAAGCAATGCTAATTCTCTCTAGGGATACGTTCATATTGTCACAGTCGGTGTACAAAATCGGTCGATCGATTCAACTAATCGTTATTTGAATATTTTGAAATAGAGAAATCATGGGTCATCAATCCACGATCCTTAACCGGAAACAATTTTGAAAGTCTTAATCTAGCTTATTGGATTGAAGGTCTTATAAAGATTTAAAGATAGACGAACCTATATGAACGAATCTAAACCCTAGAAGCGAATATGCATAACCGTCACATAACTACCATGTTCGGAGTGGTTTAGCTACTCATGATAGAAGCAAGGATCAAAGAATTCAAGATATTGCTCATGCTAAACATAAACATAATGATAATTGCATGCAAGCTCATATAATTCGACAAACAAGAACAAGAACGAATTGTAAAGAGATAAACAATAGAGAATTACCAAAATAACCAGGAATTCGATATCAATCCTTCAATCAAAGATAAAACCAAGCTCCAATGTAGTTTAATCTCCAGGATAATGTGTAGGAGCTTTTTTCTAAGAACTAGGTTAAAAGAAGTATGAAAAAGTATTACTCATTCTAAGCTAATAAGGAAAAACGAATTCTGGGGGCCGACGCTTGCCACGGCGGGAAAATAGCCTCGCCGCGGCGAGTCTTCTTTATCGCAATAGAAATCCAGCTCGTAAAATCTCGCTACGGCGGACCAATTTCCTCACTGCGGCGAGCCTCTAAATAGCTCCAGCCTCTAGCCTCGTAAAATCTCGCTGCGGCGATCTCAACTTTGCAGAATTCCAGGCGCCTTCGTAAAATCTTGCCGCGGCGGACAAAATCCCTCGCCGCGGCGAGCCATGTTAATCAGCTTGCCTTTATTTTGGATCAAAATCATTGATTCCTGCAAAACAACATCAAAATACCAAAGCATAAAAACGTACAAGAAACACAAGAAAACAATAACCAAGGACTAACAAAGACCGCTAAAAAGGACCAAATGAGTAGTTAGAATATTGTTTCATCAAAATCTCCAAACCGAACCTTTGCTCGTCCCCGAGCAAACACGCAAAAACAAACTAGACTCTAGACTACGACACATAGTTACACACACACGAGTCGGACTTCCAAGTGACGGAACTCTACCATTGTAAGCATTAATTTCACAAGATGCAAAAGGTTTGCACTCAACCAACCTTGACAGAAATAGAGCACGAAAAATCCCGTAAGAGAGTTTCGCAAGTAAATAACACTTTAGTCTAACTCTCCAATCCCTCACAAGGAAATCCTACACATCTCTCTCTCACACTCTGGAAGTGTCCAGTAGGTTAATCACTCAAGAAACAATAAGAGAAAAGGAAGGTGACTTTCGTCACAAAGGTGCCTCAAATACCTCATGCAATGTACTCAATTAGTTAAGTCAGAAGGGGCTTTTCCTTGCACACAGAAACTTGTCGGAGCATTTAACCAAACTTCCATATCACCACATATTTGCATACAATAAATTAGATGCTAATCAATTTGGCCACTATGGGCTCTTTTAGTCTCACTTTTTTTTTTTTTTTGGTAGTGTATACATTTTGAAGTGCACTTTTTGTGCGTGTCGGTTTAATTCGTGCCATCAACCCTCACGGACATATAGATTTTTCACCACGCGGTATATAGGTAGTATTTGAAACATACTAACACGACTACGCTAGTGACAAGCACCTTGATACACTCAGAGGCGAATCGACTAATCGAGGAGTAATACATATTACAAAAATTGAATAATAAACATGTCAACACATCAGATTTCTTCTCCCCAAACCGGTTCTTCGCAATGTACTGTCTTTTGATAAAATAAAACATGAAGAGCATGCCGTTCGTCATACTTAACTTAACTGAGTACACATGAGAATGAAAAGGCGCAAACCAGAGGGTTTGCACTTCCCGATAGGATCATACAAGCGCCGGTACAATATTTTTTCATTGGCATAAAGTTTCTCACCGGATTTTTGGACTAAAGAGTTAAACAAACTTTCTATTTACAGGAAAAACGAACTTATGGGCTTTTAAATCCACTATACCACCTCAGTTAAGTATCATGCAAAACATAAGCAGCAAGCAAATTTAACAATCACAATAGAAGCTTTCCTAACTTGGAAGAACGACTCACGAAAGACTCTAGAGGGTAAAAGAAAAAAAATGACCGTAAAAAAAAATGACCAAAACATACATAAAGTAGAGGACGAAAGACTCTAGAGACTCATGTAATAGAGAAAATGCAGACAAGAGACTAGAGAGCACATTTCCCCGTCCCCAAACCTAAACTCAAGCAAGTCCTCAAGCGTAGAGTAAAAAAGAAAAGAAAATTGGATCAACAGTGGCTTGCCTGCAGGTGTACCTTTACAGTCATGTACAAGACTCTTCCGTGTTGGCTAACGGGTACTCTGGAAGTTCTTAACTCTTCCGGTTGGTGCAACTCTTGTTCTTCCTTGTTGATAAGTATGTATATATAAGGGTCCAGTGTGTGCTCCTATGAATTTCCTGCTATCAACCTGCAAAACAGAATATAATGGAGCATAATAGGCCTTCAGTTCGCGTAGCTCGCCTTGCACCTCAATTGTGCAGGTTCGGGCATACAAATCGAGAGTTGAGCGGTTGAAGGGTCTCCCTAGAAGTAGCATATCTCTTTCCAATTCTTTCCCCTTCACCCTTGGTTATTCCACTACCACAAAATCTGTCATCACTGTTATACCATCCAGCTTAACCGGAACATCTTCCACGATCCCCATGCATCTGCTTCTAGTTCCACCAGCAAGAGTCATAAAGCATCTGCGTGGCTCCAATCCCTTTAAGCCTAAGTCTTCATAGGTGTCAAAAGTCATCAAATTGCAACTAGCACCAGTGTCGACTATTCCGGTAACCTGAGATGAACACCCAATGCCTACCAATAAATCAAAGCTTGAGTCGCTTATACTCTTTTCTGCCTTAGGAATTATTATGGTGGGGGGGGTCAGGTTCAGCAGTTTCTTGCTCCACATTCGCCTCCTCTTCTAGAATCACGGAACTCGGTTCCTCGACTTCATCCCCTGTCGATTCAACATAGGCTACATCTTGATCTGCTTCGACTATCGATACACGGATCACTTAAGCATTCTTGGAGTTCCCTCATCTGATGCAGGGTGCTCAACCTCGTTGGTACAGGTGGTAACAACAGACTTAACCTTCCTTGGTTCTTCAAAATTTATCTCAACCGCCAGGACTCTAATGTTTTCTGGGGCTGCTGGGGGTCTACCTTTCTCCATAAGCTGCAATTTCCCAACCAAGTCACCCAATATCTGTTCCAGCCTTCTTTGCGATTGCTCGATACTATCGAACCTCTGCTTATTTTTTTCCTGAATTTTCTACGCCTCCAACTAGTACCTCTCAGACCTCTCCATATGGCTCCTGATTTCTTTTTCTAGCTCAGTAATACACGTACAGAGTCTCTTCCTTTGCTGCTGCCACTCTCTAGCCTTATCTCTTGCTCCCTTAAGTTGCGATGTTCTTGACTTCTAAAAACTCTTGTTCAATTCATCAGCGGAGGCTTCCAGGAAGGAGTTTTTACAACTCACGTCGACCATATTTTGATATTCCCAATCCAGGCCTTCATAAAATCGGACACATAAGCTCATATCGTCTATCCTGTGGTGAGGGCATTGGGCCAATACTGCAAAAAAAGGTCCCGAGCTTCATAGAAGGTCTCAACATGCATCTGCTGAAACTGCATTATCTGGGCACGAAGTTGTTGTGTTCTCTCGGGAGGGTAGAATTTATTCACGAAGGCCTTATAGAGAGAATCACAAGTAGGTAGAGAACCCCTAGGCTGGTTCAACAGCCAGTTCCTAGCTTTATCCTGCGAGTACATTGGAAAAACCTTCTTCCTTATCTCCATACAAGCTGTCACTCCTTGGTACATCAGCGGAATCCTGCAATCGATTTCAAACTCCTTGAGGAACCTTATCACATCCTCGTTGGCCATTTAGTAGAACTTGGGGAGATTAAGGAAGTGGTGAGCTTTGAGTTCCAAATTCCTCGCCTCATTAGACAGCACGATTGCTGCTTTCCCGGCCTTAACCTCGTCGGGCTGCATGTAGGCTCCATAGGTTAACTGAGCCATTGAAATATCCTTTCTGATCAACCTGCTATTAGAGCTACACGACACGAAAACCTCGAAATATCCTTAGTTTCTGTTAGTGCACTAAACCTTAGGTAAGTTGGAAAACAAGAAAAGATTTTCAATCAAGTGCTACAATAGGAATTGATTCCCCGGTAGCGGCGCCAAATTTGATGTGCTCAAATTATTACTTAGAAAACAAGTAGTAAGTAGTTGTTGTAGACATATAATGCTAACCACATGATCGTTCGCTAAGGAACCAATTAAGCTACCACAACGGTTTGAAAGAAAACAGTTACTTGTGAAAACAGATTGATTTATTTGGTTTTGATTACTTCTAATAACTTGAAAACAGAAAATGCAATGTAGTTGATTTCGATGGGATAGAAAGAACACAGTAGTTACGATCAAGCAATCTAATTAAGCTCTGAGGATCGTTCATATTGTCACCTGCAGTCGGTGTCTGAAATCGATCGATCAATTCAACCAATCGTTATTTGAATGTTTTGAAATAGAGAAATCATGGGTCTTCAATCCACGATCCTTAACCGGAAAAGATTTTGAAAGTCTTAATCTAGCTTATTGGATTGAAGGTCTTACCAAGATTTAAAGATAGACGAACCTATATGAACGAATCTAAACACTAGAAGCGAATATGCATAACCGTCACATAACTACCATGTTCGGAGTGGTTTAGCTACTCATGATAGAAGCAAGGATCAAAGAATTCAAGATATTGCTCATGCTAAACATAAACATAATGATAATTGCATGCAAGCTCATACAATTTGACAAACAAGAACAAGAACGAATTGTAAAGAGATAAACAATAGATAATTACCAAAATAACAAGGAATTCGATATCAATCCTTCAATCAGAGATAAAACCAAGCTCCAATGTAGTTTTAATCTCTAGGATAATGTCTAGGAGCTTTTTTCTAAGAACTAGGTTAAAAGAAGTATGAAAAAGTATTACTCATTCTAAGCTAATAAGGAAAACAGATTACGGGGGCGGCTGCATGGTGGGAAAATAGCCTCGCAGCGGCGAGTCTTCTTTATCGCAATAGATACCCGGCTCGTAAAATCTCGCCGCGGCGAGCCTCTAAACAGCTCCAGCCTCTAGCCTCGTAAAATCTCACCGCGGCGGGAAGGATACCTCGCCGTGGCGATCTCAACATTGCAGAATTCCAGGCACCTTCGTAAAATCTACTTGTGGCGAAACCATGATATCGACTTGCCTTTATTTTGGCTCAAAATCATCGATTCTGCAAAGAACATCAAAATACCAAAGCATAAAAGTCTGAGAAACACTAGAAAACAATAACCAAGAACTAACAAAGACCGCTAAAAAGGACCAAATGTGATGTTAGAATATTGTCTCATCACCTATCCTTATTGGGCTCAACAAGCCTGGTCGCGACTAGCTTGTCCATAATCATCCATGTTTGCCTCGGGAATTCTGGTTGCGACCAGGCAAAAAGCCTGTCGCAACCATAGCAAAATACTCCAGCTCCATTTGCCTCGTAATTCCGGGTCGCGACCAAGCAAAAAGCCGGTCGCGACCAGAGTGTGTTTTACGCCAAAACTCCAATTCTTCGGGAATCGATCTTGAGGCTTTCTTCCTGGATTCTTGAGCTTTCAAACATGAACATGTCCTTGTAAATCACGATATTTATCCTCCGGTTCATACCTAAAACCTTCAAATCACAACTAAACAAAAAAACGTAAATACAAACAATAATACAATAATAAAACGACAAAGACTAACAAAAGAACGATTAAAAGAACGTGATGAACCTCTAAATTACGGTCTCATCAAACTCCCCAAACCGAACCTTTGCTCGTCCCGAGCAAACAAACCTAAAACAACCTAGACTCAAACCACATAAACACATAAAAGAGTCGAACTTCCAAGCTACCGAATCTACCGTTGTAAGCATTAAACTCAAAAGATGCAAAGATTTTGAAATTATACTAACTTTGGCAGAAGTGCAAGTAAAAATCTCTCAAGTACGTTTCACAAGTAAAGAAGATTTAAGTCTAAAACTGCAGTCCCTCATAGGTAAAACTACAGCAACTCTCACTCTCCTGGAAGTATCCAGCATAGGTAAACACTCAAAACATAAAATAGGAATGCGACTTTCGTCACAAACATGCCTCAAATATCTTACGCTATTGTGCTCTTTTCAAAGGATCAAAAGGGTCTTTTTTGCAACATCTAAAAGTAGAGAAATGCACCAGAAAACTGTTCTCGATTTTTATCATCATTTTTTTCTCTTTTTTGCGCAAGTCATAGTTAACTCTTAATCTGGTCTCAATTTTTTGATAGGTGTATGTTTTACCAAAAGTCTGAACTTTTGTGCGTGTCAGTTTGGTATACACGCCATCAACCCTCACGGTCATATAGCTCTTAGGCCCAGCTTGATATCTGAGTAATGTCGAAATATGTCCAACACGATTATCGGTGATCACATTGGACCACAGATCCACCCCGAGACCATAATTAAACATCTTTTTGAGAACAAAGATAAAAAATCCAAATCAATCATATGAAAATAACTTCTCCCTAAACCTGTTCGTTAGAATGGGTTCAAAAATAGAAGCGTCAAGTAAAAACATCATGACGTTCGTCATACCCTTCTAATCAAAGCTGCGTAAGTATGAAAAGGCACCTGAAATTAAGTAAAAACTTGCTCTTCCTATGAGTCACACAATGCAATCGCCGGTATAATATTTTTTCATCGTCTAAGGCTTCTCACAGGTTTTTTGGACTACAGAAATACACAAACCCCTTCTTTACAAGAAAAACGTACCGAAAAGATTTAAAACATGCCAACTACTACTGATTAATACTCAATCAAAACATAAGTAGCCAACAAGATTATCACTTACAATAGATGTTCGACTTGGAAGAAAGACTCAGACTCAACAAAACAAAATAGACTCGAAATAGAACGAAATAGTCGCTAAACGGATACAAAAGTGGCTAACATACCACTGATACAGAATACAGCCAAACATGTACAAAATGACATAATCATGAGATACAATCAAATATCAAATAATACCTCCCCAAACCTACACTGGAGCTAGTCCCCAGCAAAAGGAAGTACAAAGAAATAAAGGCGTATGGAATGACCAACAATAGTGAAATCTTGTCATAAGTGGATCAAGAGGGTGGCGGAGGTGGTAGATTGTAGCCCAAGATCCTCACTTTGTTGCGCCTCCAGAAAATCTTTGCTACCATAGCCCTAAATGACGCTAATAGCCTTGTTGTATATGGGTGTAGTGCTCATCAATGCGAGAAAACTGAGGTTCCATCCAATCATGGAACTCTTGTTGTTGGCGTCCCAGTGCCTGGTACTGCTCCTCAATGCGAGTATAGTGTGGTCTCGCCCATTAATGGAACTGCTGTGTCATCTGCTCAATATTCCTCGAGAAATCCGTTGGATGAACTCCCAAAGCTGGTGCAAAATCTTCTTCATCAGTAGACGCCGCCTCCTCTTGGTTAACCTGTGGAGGGATAGGATTTGGGTCACTAGCAAATGCGAGGCCACGACCCTTCTCTTCCGCATCTTCGAGAACCTTAAGGGCTTCAGATGTATTGAACACTCCTTTAGGCATCCCGATGCACGTATCACGGACACTCTGAAGTATTGCACATAGATGTGAGAAGCGAGGAAGCGAGGAGGGAAGGCTTCTCCCTGTGAGAAAGGACACAATCAACCACCATTCGGCCTATGTCAATGTAGGCACCAGTCATCAGTGCCCGAATTAAATGGGCCGTAGGAGCTGAAAGAGTGGCCGTGTGCGAACAAGGCATTACATTATGCTGCACCCATTGCTGCCAGAGACGGACCTCGGTCTTCAAATAGCGCCGTTCAATCCTGGTCTTCCACCTGAATAAAGCAGTATCAAGACCATGATGTAGCACAAATGTGAGTAAATTAGTGTCATACTTCATGTTATATATATATATATATATATATATATATATATATATATATATATATATATATATATATATATATATATATATATATATACATCGAGCACTTGGGTTGGCATGTAAGGTGACTCCTCATAGTATGGGGAGAAAAATCCAGCCAGACACCCCTGATGTCAACCATGTGGTCTGTTGGGTTCATATCATGAAGCATGATGTAGAACTCAGTAACCAAGTTGTGGTCTTAGTGATGGGGTTGATGTGCCAAGCGAGTCGACCAAGATTCTGATCGTCCCATCATAAGAGCATAAACAAGGTGAGTGCTCCTCTAAATCCAAAGCGCGTTCTTGCCGCACACTACGGGCCTCAGAAAAATGAACCAATTGGAATGTCTGGCCCACTTCTGACAGTATTGTCGGAATTACAGTTGGTCGGCTTGTGTTCCCACGCGAACTCTCGCCACGTTGTCTCTTGTTAACCATTGTGCCTGCGAGGTGGGTATTAGTTTGGGTTGAGAGCAGAGGAAGTCAAAACAGAGTATGAAAAACTCTCCCCAAACATATACGAGCATACATGGAAAAATCAACAATAATTAGGCATGATATCCTAAGTAAGCAATGATCCTGTGAAAGCCAAAATCAAACCCACACCCATTAATTAGCAACCCGTTTTGCTCAAGACAAGAACACCAACTCTTAGTAAGCAAAAACTCATCAAACCAGTAAGAACTACCCAATCAATCACAAGTGGAAGTAATAGCATGCTAGCAAAGATCGGTGGAAGGTGGTCAAAACCAAAGCATAAGGATTAGCAAAAACCGAAAAGTTGAAGAAGAAAGTGTTTAAGCCAATTTACCTTGAATCCGACAGAATTGATGAGAGAATTGCCCGTAAGAAAGCGTAGATGTAAAGAGGGGTGAAAACCCGATGCAATGCAATAATAATGGTGGAATTTGGTGGAGAAATGAGGGAGAAGAGAGTTTGAGATGAAAAAAAGGGTGGGATGAAGAGGAAGAGAGATAGAAAAATGGGGGGGAGGGTTTATTATACGATAAACCCACAGTCGCGACCAGTTATTCGAGCTGTCTTTCTTTTGAAAGGCAATTTGTCATGACCGACTTTATGCTTAGTCACGAGTTCAATGAGAGGACAAAGATTTTTAATTTTTGTTTAAAAAAATTATTTTCTCATGTTTTTTGTTTTTTTACAAAGGTGAAAAATGGTAAAATGCATGGATGCAAACGACAATATGAAACTATGCATGCAACTAAATAAGCTAAGGAAAACATATCTAAACTAAAAAATTAAACGTGTCCTAGAATGCAAAGCGGTATGCGTGTTTTTATGGTTCTTAGCTCGACTTCTTCAAGTTGCTGGAATCAAGATAATTTCTTAGCAATCTTGGCTCCATTACGTCCATCCAGGTAAGAATAAATGTACAGGGGCCCAGTGTAACCCTATAAACGTGTTCTCTTCTCCTTGTTCCTGCGCCAAATAAGTTGTTGGGTCAATAGAGGCATGCAACTTGCGTTGCTTGCCTTGTACCTCAAATGTGCAGGTACGTGCGTGCAGGTTAACAATCATGCGGGCAGTGATGATGAAAGGACGTCCCAAGAGTAGCATGTCTGGTGTCTTATCATTCCCATTCTAGTTTTGTGACTCAATGATCACAAAATCCGTCATTACGCGAACTCCATCCAGATTTACTACAACATCCTCGACCGTGCCCATAGGTCGACTTCGTGACCCGTTTGCAAGTTGCATAAGACCCTTAACGGGTCGCATTCCCTTCAGTCCCAACTTCTCATAGTTGCCAAAGGTCATGAGATTGCAACTGGCTTCGGTATCAATGGTGCTTATCACTTTGCTTGAGTTTCCAATCAATACTTCCAAATCAAAGCTATCCGGCCGGTTACTTAGGCTCTTCTTATCTTTGACAATCACCAAGGAAGCTGACTTGATTGTTTCCTCATTAAGTTCCACACTCGCCTTCTCAACTGGAGTAACAGAAACATATACTGATTTCAAATAGGTCGGCATGCTGGGGGCGATTACCTTTGGCGAAGTAGGCTTAATGAGCTCGACCACAGGCTCAGATACTGTCTTTTGTACAGCTACTGGTGCCTCAATCTCAGGGCCATAGTGGGTGGTGCTAATGATGGTTACAACAGGTTGAACTTCTTCATCTAGGTCCACCTTCACTACCAGGATTCTTTCACAGACACCTGGGAGTTTGCCTCATTCACACTATTGAAACTTCCCCACCAGATATGCCAATGTACCTTTCAGTCGTTTTTGCGATTGCACAATACCATCAAACCGCTGATCATTCTTCTGTTGGTTCCTCTGCGAATCCATCCAGAATCTTTCCGACTTAGCCATGTATCTCCTGATCAATTGGTCAGCGGTCTCAGGTTCCTAGGGTTGCTGCGACTGCATCATCTGCTGCTGTTGTACCTGTGGTTGTGGCTGCATCATTTAATGTTGTTGTACCTGTGGCTGTGGCTGTAATTGGTTAGGGAGTACTGGGGGTGCGTTTTCATAGAAGTTATTGCCATATCTTAAGTTGCTACGGTCCGGGTTAAAACCCTTGTTTCCTCTAGTAAACCCACTGTTGTGTCTCAAAATGCTATGAGCTGGAAGAAGCGTATTTCTATCGTTATTTACTGTTTTACTTCAGTTTATTAGAGTAATTGTTATTATTACTTTGGCAATTTTACCAAGGTGAATAAGTTGTTACAACCTGCTCAACCGGTTACACCAACCCACATCTGCCGGTCATTCTGTTAGCTCACACATTTGCTACTTGGTGTGCACAGCGACTGGAAGGAATCTTCATTGGGAATTGATGAGGTAATCCTCATCTCTCTCGTCACCTTACTACTCTACTAAATATCTTTGTTACTCATCATCTCCGGCTACTATTTCAGGTGTACTCCGGTGGACTTGAACATCTTATCATTTGGTGATACTTTGGCTTATTTCTGTATTGTACATTGATTTATCATCGGACTTATTGGATTATTAATCGAAGTACTAGTTGTTCGGATCATTATTGTTATTGTTACAATATTGCTATATCTGGGTCACAACAATTGGTATCTAGAGCCAGGTTAATCACTAGTAAAACGTTGTGACTATGGATACACGTATGAAAGATATATTCGAAAATCTGAGGAAGCATGACTCCGAGATATCAGATGTGATATCGGAAGTGACGTCAATGTCGAAAAAGGTTTCTTCGGTGGATTCAAACATGATGGAGCTGAGGAAGCAGATGGAGCAGATGCTCAGCCACCAACAACCTATGCTGGCAAAGGAGAAGGACAAAACACCTACTGAAGAGAGCTCATCAGGAAAACAAAGAGCTGAGCCATACACAGCACCACACATGAGATACACCGCTCAAGCACCATAGTTGCCTACGCACAGACTGGAGTTTCCTGAGTTTGAAGGGGAAAACCCAAGATCGTGGATCAGGAAGGCAAACAGATTTTTTCAGGTGAATCAAATCGAGGATAGCAACAAAGTGGCTCATGCGTCTTATTACCTGACTGGGGCAGCTGATCTGTGGTATTCCGAATACATCGAGGGAAGAGCACACATCCATTGGGAGATATTTTGCAACATGCTTTTCGAGAAATTCCTGATACCTGGACAGGAAGATATTGTGATTGATTTTACACAATTGATACAAATAGGAGATGTAGCACAATACACTGCACAATTTGAAGAATTGAAGTCCCTAGTAAGAGCTAAACATCATAGTATATCTGATGAATTCTATGTCTCATGCTTTATGAAGGGACTTAAAGAAGAAGTGAAGGTGGCAGTGCAATTATTCAGGCCTAGACACCATATGGCAGCCATGAATCATGCTAGGAAAATGGAGAATATACTAGAGGTGTGGGGCAGGAAATGCAAGTTTGGGACTAAGGGTATGGGGAATCCTATAGCAACATCCAGTTCCAACTACATAGTATTTCATACACCAGTCAAGCAGACAAATCATAAGGAAAATAATATGCATGTACAGAAGTTATCCAGAACTGAGTACAATCAAAGGAAGGAGAAAGGGCTTTGTTTCACTTGTATTGAGAAATACACTTATGGTCATAAGTGTGCAAGATTGTTTCAAATGGAATTAGCTGATGATGAAGAAGAACGGGTGGAAGAAAAGGAAGAGATAGTGGAGCAAAAGGAAGAGAGATATGATGGGGAGATAACCTTGAATGCCCTTCAAGGAAATAGAACCAGGCAATCCATCAAGATCACAGGGATGTATAAGAAAAATAAGTTGCTTATACTGGTGGATAGTGGTAGCTCACATAGCTACCTGATGAGACGATAATTTAGAGTCTCATGTTGTCTTTTTTACCGTCTTTTGCCAAGTCTTTGTTTGCATTTTATAGTGTTTTTGTACGTTTTTATGCTTTGGTATTTTATAGTGTTTCTTGTGCGTTTTTATGTTTTTCGTGTTTTTAGGTGAAAACCAGAATGAAAACTATGGTTCTAGAGCCTTGAAATTGGAGTAAGTCGGTGAAAGCGAAAGTGGATTAGGAGTTGGACGAAGAATTGAGAGCGTTTTTGAAACTTGCAAAAGTAAAATTTTACTGAACAGTCTAGCCATTTTGGCCATAACTCTCTCATATTATGTCAATCGATCTGCTCTTGGTGGCCTTGCAAAGATAATTCAAAGGGCTACAACTTTTGTTGCGGAAGCATAGTAAAATTCGGTAGGAAAAGTTCTGAAGGTTTTAAGCTCGCCATGAAGATTTCCAGAAGCAAAAGGAGGCTTAACGCAGCCTTTCGCATGGCGAGAATCACCGCCATAGCAGTATATATATCGAAAATCTTTGTTTTATCCTTTTGACATAACTTCCTTCTCGTTTGACACATAAAAGCTCCTAAAACCTAGTTTTGAACATTGATTGATCTTGGAGCTTGGTTCTTCTTGTAACGAATTATTGACATGAATTCTTAGTAAGTTTGATAATTCTCTATTGCTTCCATACAATTCTTGTGCTTGATTTATTTATCGAATTGTATGCCCTTGCTTGAGATTATCATTAAGTTTATGCTTTAGTATACAAGATTATGAATTTCGTCTTTGCTTCAATCATGAGTAGCTAAACCACTCGAACTTCGGTAGTTGTGTGATGGTTATGCAAATTCGAATCTAGGGTTTATCTTCGTTCATAAAGGTTCGTCTAGTTTGATATTCTCGTAAAACCTTCAATACAATACGCTAGTTTAAAACCTTCTAAATCGTTATGGTTAAGAATGCGATTCGACAAACTGTGATTTCTCTAGTTTGAAATCTTGAAAAACAACTTGGTTGAATTAGATTGAATGCTTTTGTACACATGTGTGACAATATGAACGATTACCTTAGTATCAAATTAGCATAACCGGATCATTGCTACCGTGTTCACTTTCTCTCATTGATCAAAATAGTTTATTTGCTTGTTAGTATTAACCTGTGTTTTAGAAGTAAACTTATTCAAAACCTACTTGTTACTCACAAACAAACGTTCTGCTCTATTTCGTTGTGGTAGCTTAATTAATTCCCTTGAGAACGATACCGAGTTAGGCATAGTCTACAACTACAGCTTATTCTCTTAAGTTTTATAGAGTATAATTTGAGCTTATCAAATTTGGCGCCGCTGCCGGAGAATTAATTCCTACTGTTGCATTTTGAGTGTGATTTTTTGTTTGTTTTCCAACCTAAAATTTAGTGCACTAACAAAAACTAAGAATATTTTGAGGCTTTCGAGTTGTGTAACTTTAACAACAGGTTTATCAGAAGGGAGATTCCGATGGCTCAGCTGACCTGTGGAGCTTACATGTAACCCGGCGAGGTTAAGACTACCAAAGCAGCAACTGTTCTGTCTGATGAAGCCAGGAATTTGGAACTCAAGGCTCACCACTTCCATAATCTTCCCAAATTCTACGGGATGGAAAATGAGGATATGATAAGATTCCTCAAGGAGTTTGAATTACTGATTCTAGGGATTCCGTTGTGACGGGCAGTATGATTCTTGTGAGAGATAAGGAAGAAAGTCTTTCCCATCTGCATGCAGGATAAGGCGAGGAGTTGGTTGTTAAACCAACCTGAGGGTTCTCTACCGACTTAGGATTCACTCTACAAAACCTTCATGAATAAATTCTATCCCCAAGAAAAGCGGCACCTTAGTGCTCGAGATAATGCTGATTCGGCGGATGTGCGATGAGACCTTTTATGAAGCTGGGATCGCTTCTTGCAATTATTGTCCCAATGCCCTCACCACAGGATCGCGATATGAATTTATGCATCAGTTTTATGAAGGCTGGATTGGGAGTGCGAAACATGATCGATATGACTTGCGAAATCTTTCTGGAAGCATCCTCGATGAATTAAATGGTGTTTTCAAGAGACTAGCAATAGTATCTCAGCTTAAGTGTGCGAGAAATAAGGCTAGGAGAGCGGTAGCCAGAGCAGTTGAAGAGACCTCAGGGTCGTGTACTACTGATCTGGACAAAGGAATGAAGAACCACATGGAGCGATCTGAGAAGTTCTGGTTAGAAGCGTAGAAATTGAGCGAGAGCGATCGGATTCGACATTGAAGCGATCACATAAGCGGTTAGAGAAGACTTTGGGGGATCTACTTGGTCAGTTTCAGTAATGGGAAAATGGTAAGTTTTCGGCGACCGTAGAAATCAACAGAGTTCTAGCTGTTGAGGTGACATTTGATGAGCCAAGAAAGGTGAAGTCCGTTCTTGCTACCTGCACTTGCCAGCTTGAGAATACGGTGACCCAGGTTGAGGCACCGGAGGTAGTTGAGGTAGTACGTGCACCGGCACTTGAGAAGTCGGTAGAAGTGAGAGTTGAGGAAAAGGAGATGGAAGTGGTCACACCTGATTCTGCGATTCCAGTAAAGAAGGCGAACGCGGAACCAAATCATTTTATGGTGGATTCCACTACTCATGTGATTCAAAAGGTGGAAAAAAGCGTCAGTGATGCGGATAGCTTTGACTTGGTTGTCGGCATTGGTAACTCGTCTAAGTTGACTGGTATTGTTGACACGGGGGCTGCCTGTAATCTGATGACTTTTGCTACTTACGAGGACTGAACTTGAACAGATTGGAGCCCCGTAAATGCTTCGTTTTGCTAGCAAATGGAACAAGGAGTAGGTGCATGGGTTAGTTGAAGATGTTCCGGTTAAACTGGACGGTGTTGTATTTATGACAAATTTCATGGTTGTGGAGTCGTCTCGGGTCAAGGGAAAAGACATGGAGAAGAAAATATTTCTTTTGGGGCGCCCCTTCATTAAGTCTACCCGCATGATTATTAATCTTCACGCTCGTACTTGCACTATATATTGATGTACATGGCAAGCAACGTGAGTTGCGAGCCGCTACTATACCATATACTGTTGCACATGTTGATACGAAGACATACATGGGAGCACACGCCAGACCATTCTACACTCACACTTACCTGCAGGGAAGGAAAGGTGCATGGGGAAGCCCAAAATTTCAGTACCGTTGCTTGACACGGAAGAGTCTTGTACATGACTTTAAAGGTACACTCGCAGGCAAGTAACTTTCGATCACATTTCTATTTCTTTTCACTCTTAGCTTGAAGACATGCTTGAGTTTCGGTTTGGGGAGGGGAATGTGCTCTTTAGTTTCTTGCATGTGCTTCTTAGTATAGTATCTGAGACTCTAGAGTCTTTCGTTTTTATTTTTTATGCATGTGTCATTTTCTCCCTCGTGTTTCTAGAGTCTTTCGTGAGCCTGAGTTTTGTTCTCCCATGCTAGTTGTTCGGATCATTATTGTTATTGTTACAATATTGCTATATCTGGGTCAAAACCCACTAGTTCGGTTTCCTTGCCATTGTCCCATGCTCCTTTGGACCCAGTTAGCTACTTCCTCATTGTGGTTTTCTTCCATTATTCTTTGGTAGGCGGGCCCGATTAGCCCATGCCCATAATTTCCACAGAGGTTACACCTCTCACTCTTTGAGGTGGGTGTGCAATCGTGTTTGCCATCTTGTTCTTTGGATCTCTAGAAGTACTTCCATAATCCATGAACAATTTGACTCCTCCACTAACTTGGCCGCCTCTTTGGCCTTTGGTTCTTCCTCTGACCCCTTTGTGTTGAGACGAAGCAGCTAGTTTTGAGAAGCATTCATTAAGCGCCTCTGTGCTGCTTTCCAGCACAGAACCTCCTAGACTCGTGTCGACCATCATCTGATCCTCCCTGTGCAATCCATCATAGAATATATGGCATAGAGCCATCTCATCATACCTGTGGTGTGGGCATTGGGAGAGTAGTAGGTTAAACCGTTCATAGGCTTCATAAAATGACTCATCATACTTTTGCTCAAAAGTCGCAATCTTCTTACGAAATTCAATGGTCTTTGAGTGTGGGTAATATTTACCCATAAAGGCCTTGAAGATGGCATCCCAGGAGGGTAGTGATCCCTCCGGTTGATTCATGACCAATTCTTAGCGGATCCTGCATACACATAGGAAAAACCTTCTTCCTAACATCCTCATCAGTAACCCCAGCCGGAGCCAGCGGAATTCGTCCGACCAGATTTTCAAACTCCTTGAGGAACTTCATCACATCCTCATTAGGCATGCCATAGAACCTGGGTAGATCATGCAGGTTGTGTGCCTTAATCTCCATGTTCCTAGCTCTTTCAGATAGTGTAATTTGAGATCCCGACCTTAACCTCACGGGTTGCATGTAAGCTCCATAGCTTAGTGGAGCGGCAACCAATGCTGTGGTATTATCGTTTGTTTCAGCCATTGGTATCGCTTGGAGCTGTTCCATCTTTTTTTGCACGTACGAAGCGATCAATTTTGTTCACATGAGTTGCAAGCGGTGTAACCTGCAATCATCTGCCTAGCATAAACCGTAAGATAGCTACACAGTTCAAAAACTTCAAAATAATCTTAGTATCTGTTAGTGTACTAAAAGCAGGAAGTGGTAACCAACAAACAGATACGTAAAACTCTTAACACTACAGTGGAGTTAAACTCCGAATGCTGGCCAAATTTGATATGCTAAATTATTATTGCTAAAACAATGTAATAAAGCAGTGTTGCAATACGAACAAGCTAAACCACAGATTCATTCTCGAAGGAGTTAACTAAGCAGAGTAATGTGATAGAGCAATTACGGTATCAGTTTGCAATGTAATTGTTGATGATTTGTTTGAGTTTAAACTAACAATCAACCAAGTAAAGCTATTAAACAATAGACGGATATATATATATATATATATATATATATATATATATATATATATATATATATATATATATATATATATATATATATATAATTAAACAAACTTGATTTTATAGTAAGTTTTAATTCTGGTAGACACGCATTTAATTCCTTGGATAGGTGTGTATCGATGTACGAATTAGCTTTTACGAAATCAAGCCGATAAGATTAATGAATAAGCTTTTTGGGAACAATATGGCTTACCTCATCATACATGCAGATACTAATGAAAATGTAGTATCTACTATTGAAAATACTTGGGAAGATAAAGATTTGTTCAATTGGAAACCACTGAGCGTAGATAAAAGTACAATATATAAACAAAGCATATTAGACTTGGATCGACATACTATAAAGGCGGAAGAACAAGTTCTTCCTTTAGTAAGTGATCAACAAACTTTACATTTATTCACTAAAAAGTCAATTAGAAAGCATATAGTCAGTGGATACAAATTCTTACATATAGGTCTTGTACAAATTGCTATTAAACCTTTAACAAGAGAAGGATTAGATACTAGCATTTTTGTTGCACTTAGAGATGCTAGACATTTTGATTTTCAAGATTCCCTTTTAGGATTAATTGAAACAAGTCTTTGTAATGGACCAATTTATTTTAATTGTTATCCAAATTTTACCATATCCATGACCCACATATTTTAGACATTCTTACTTTAAATGTAAAAACTCATAATTACAAAATGAAGCATGGTTCTCATATATGAAATATTTTATAGAATACATTACAAAGTTATGAATACGGGGTTAAATGTCAAGGCAGTACATTATGAAAAACCTTCTGGACAAACTATCTTTTGGGAAATTAATAAGTCGAAGTCTAATCTTACAATCCCTAAGACTATAGAATGGAAAATGTTAATCTTCACGAAACTTGGTTGCTTCATACGGAACAATACCAAGATCCCAACCGATAGAAAATCTTGAAATAGAAAATATAGTAGACCACCCGGATGGAGGGTTAGTATAAGATTTAACAGACAAGGTTCTATGTCATTCGAGATTATAGCTCACAAAGAAATAGTGAAAATTTATCTCGAGTAATTCCCATAGAAATTCTTTTAGTATTTTGAAAGAGATAGACATAATTTTCAAGGAGTTAGAACACATAAAATGTTGCCCAACCGGTTTATACTTCACAAGGTTTTAGTGATAACACGAATGATTTAGAACAACAAGAAGAGGATAAACCAACTTCACCAAATCTTTCAAGCATATCGTTTTGACAAAAGAATTTTGTATAGATAAAAGTTTGATAAAAAAGATTTTATGAGTGGCGAAAACAAACAAGAAAGAAAATGGTTCATGGAAACATTCTACGAAAAACAAAGGAGTATCATAAGAAACAGTTGGTATTAATTTATGGTTACTACACAAAATCATATACCATTTTTTACTTATTTTTTTCAAAAGTATGATAAACTTTCAGTTCTAACCAAAACAAAATCTTATTTTACAAAGAAAGATGGCTCAGTGTCTAAGCTTGAATTTCCACCTTTAGAGCACTGTAAGAACAAAGGTTTTAGCGGATGTCATAGATTGTACACAGTCCTTCGACAACAAAGAAGATGAGTCGGGGAATGAAACAAAGGAATTACACTAATATAAGTTTACATTGTCTAAGAAAACAATTAGAAAGAATAGAAGATAGTATAGAAAAAAATTAGGTAGCCAATCCCGGTCGAGACAAATTTAGCATCCTCGAGTAAAGAACATACCTCAGGATAAGCGGATACAGATTTCCTTTTAAAATCAATGAGTATAAACTAAGTTAAGCGAAGAGATTCTTGAGAAAATAAATTCTAAGTTAGGAGATTTGAATTTAGAAAAATTAAATACTTTAAAAAATCGTTAGAAAATGTCCATTCGGTGATGAGTGCGAAGATAGTAATCATATTTTTCTGTAGAACACAAAAATTTCTATCTAGACCCACTCCCCAGACATCAATTAGAAGAAACACATACTCAAAGGACTTTTAATGGGTGACAGGTTTAGTGGAATATAGATGGGTTAGCAGTGTCAGATTATAAAAACTTGTCAAGAAATGGTAGTCATATCAAACATATATGGAAATAGAATGGATCAAGTTGATTGTGCAAAACTTTAATTTTAGGATTTAATGGACAATTAAAAGGATGGTGGGATAACTCTCTTACACCATTAGAACAAAATGTAATACTAGACAGTATTAAACAAGATGACAATGGAATACCAATTCTAGATAATAATGATAGACAAATTTACATATGGCTTACTTCCCGTTTACAATTTTACTTCATTTTGTTGGTGATCCTAATTGGTATAGTGAAAGAAATCTTGAGATTTTACAAAATCTAAAATGTAGAAAGCTTGATTTCAAATGGTACAAAGATGTTTTCCTTACAAAAATTTATGAAAGGGATGATCCGAATAATTATTATTGGAAAGAAAAATTTATTTCAGGATTACCAAAGTTATTTGCAGAAAAGGTAAGAGAAAAGATTAAAAACATCAATGGAAATATAGAAACAATGCCTTACGGAGAAATTATAAATCAAATAAATCTGACTGGATTACAAATTTGTAATGATTTAAAATTAAAATCGATTAAAGAAACAAAATATGGTAAGTAGAAAGGAATTGGGAAGGTAGTGCGAGCAGTTTGGTTTGATAAAATCAAACCCCAATTCATAACCATGACGAAAGACTTACAAAAGAAAATATTCTAACAAAAGGTCGATAAGCAAGATTACAAACCAAATAATAAAACAATTTTATAAGAAAAAGAAAGATTTTTAAAAAGAAAGAGTCCCTCTAGACAAAATAATATGTCACAAGTGTAAGACACACGGACATTATGCAACACTTGCAAGGTAAGGCAAAGATACAAGAATTAATTTAGACGAACAATTAAAAATCGACTTTTAAATATAATTTACGAAATAAGTTACGATGAAGAAATAGGAGCAGATAAAGAAGATTATCAATTTAATGATTGATCGGATAATGATGAAACTTACGATTATTAGGAAGAAGAAGATTAGTATTCTTGTCTCCACGACCAAATGGGAAAAAGTGTTTGCAATTGTAGTAAGAAACTTCTAGTAATCACAAAACAAAATCAATATGAGTTAATATTTGAAATGATTGATCGTCGAAGACCCTCAACAAAAGATAATTATCTAAAGAAATTAAAAGATATGATTTTAGAAAAGGACAAGAAACTTCTACCTCAAATAAACAAAAAGATTTCAAAGATGTAATAAAAACATTCAATTCCCAAAGCGAAAGACATCTACATTAATGATATTCAACGAGAGATTAAGGAAGTAAAAGCAATCGACAATTAAGGCAAGAAAATGAAGAAATAAAACAAGATATTTTAATTTTAAAACTAAAAGATGAATTAAAAGAAGAAAGCATTACCAGCGAAGTTGATGATGTAGAAAATAAGAATAATGGAGAATCATTCATAAATGCTCTATCACAAATTACCTACGGAGATGGTATGTCAAAATTAAAATTGTTATAGGGACATTTACCCTAGAAACAATAGCCTTAATGGGCGATGCAGTGCGACATGAATTGCATAAGAAGAATCTGATACCGACAAAATATTTTGAAAAAACAAAAGAAAGGTTATCAAGCTGAGATCAACAAACCTAAAAATAAATTACAAACTTTCAAATGCACACATTTGCAATGATGGAATTTGTTTAGAAACAAGTTTGTTTTAATAAAAACTTGAACACAAAAGTCATTTTAGAAACCCATTCTTACAAATGTTATTTCCCTTACGTAGATAACCGAGGTGTAGGAACTACGGTCCTAGGAAAGAAAATACTTTTCCAATTCAATATCCGTAACAACCGAGATGTAAATCTTTTACAAAAGCTGGAATTTTCAAAAATAAAAAATAAAGAAAAACAAATTATGTATCTAAAGAAGAACTTCGTCATAAAAGAATTGAAGAAAAAATTAAAAGCCAGTTCTTGACAACAAATTTTACTTTATCAAAGAAAATAGAAAAAGAAATTTGTTCGAGTTTCCCACGACTTTTGGGAAAGAAAAAAGCATATTGTAACTTTACCTATGAAAATGATTTTGAAGAAAATAAAATTCCTACTAGAGCAAGGCCTATACAAATGAACCAGGAATTATTAGAATCTTGTAGAAAGAAATTTGAATTACTAAAATGAAGATTATTAGGCCTAGCAAATCACCATGGTCATATTACGCATTTTATGTACAAAAGAATCTTTGAACTTGAGCGAGAACTCCTAGATTAGTTATAAATTACAAACCATTAAACAAAGTTCTCAAATGGATTAGATATCCGATTCCAAATAAAAGTGATTTACTCGAGAGACTTTATAATGCTAAGGTATTTTCAAAATTTGACATGAAGTCGGATTACAGCAAATACAAATTTCGAAAAAAGATAAGTACAAAGCATTTACTGATTTCATTTGGACAATTTGAATGGAATGTTATGCCTTTTGGATTAAAAATGCTCCATCAATTTCAAAAGTTATGAATGATATATTCACTCCTTACACTACTTTTACAATTGTTTACATAGATGATGTTTTAGTATATAGTCAGGACATAGAACAACATTGGAAACATCTAAATATTTTCTTAAAAGTCATAAAAGAAAATGGTTTGGTTGTTTCTGCCCGAAAGATAAAATTGTTCCAAGTAAGTATAAGGTTTCTAGGACATCAGTTCATGAAATGCGATCATACCCATCCAACGGTCCTTAGAATTTGGAGATAAGTTCCCAGATGAAATTAGAGATAAAACCCAATTACAAAGGTTCCTTGGAGCTTTGAATTATGTAGGGGATTTTTACCCTAATTTAAGACAAGTTTGTAAACCCTTATTTGAAAGGCGAAAAAGAACATGATTTGGTCAAACAAACATCTTGAGATAGTTAGAGAAATAAAACAAAAGTCAAAACTCTTACTGTTTAACCATTTGCCACCTAATACTCTTAAGATTGTGCAAGCAGATGCATCGAATTAGGGTATGGAGGTATTCTTAAACAAATTATTGATAATAAAGAAACAATTATTAGATATCATTGGTGCTTGGAGATCGAGAGCACAACAAAATTATTCAACTATTAAGAAAGAGATACTCTCAATAGTCTTATGCATTAACAAATTTCAAGATGATTTATTAAACCAAAATTTTTACTTAAAATTGATTGTAAAAGCGAAAAAGTTTTGACAAAAGATGTACAAAATTTGGCATCAAAACAAATATTTGCTAGATGGCAAGCTATCTTATCCATTTTGATTTTGATATAGAATTCATAAAAGGCCGACAATTGTATTCAGTTATTTGACAAGAGAATTTCTCCGGGGATGGAAGAAAGAAGGTTAGTACCATTGGCGGCATGAGCACAAGTTACGGGAAAAGACCGATGGTAAATTTAGCACAATATGCACAGTAAGCTGAACAAACTTTGTCACCAAAACCATTACAAAATATTCCACAAACAAGGCAGCAGACATCTCTGCAGTTACGACAAATTTCAACCTCTTAGCAAAATAGCATTAACACCATATCCTAGCACGAACAATTTCCACCACTACATTCAAAATTAGCCACATTACCTACCTACAAACAAACTTTGACACAAACTAAGTCCCGACAAACTTTGACACAAACCAAGTCCCAAATTTCAAATAGAGATGACCACCAGTTGTCCCTATTTAAGCAGGACACTTTCACAAAGAATGTGTCATTGAAGATGGTAGTTTCGAAAAATTTTCCAAAACAATTAGATAATGATAATGCCTCACAATTTGCGGAACAAGGTGCTAACATTTCACAATTTATCTTAGGCGACAAATTTTGCGGGATCTATGAAAATCATCAGAAAACCTGACAATATTATGAGGACATCTTAGTCGAACAAATTCTCTTCATATTCAAAACAAAGTTCCAAAAACCATCCGGATACCTCATGACCATTGGTTATCGAAAAATTTTCATCAACAAAGTTATTAGTTTAGCGATTGGAAACCCTTATACTCAGAGAGATAAGACCCCATCTTATTTGTAATTATTTTGATTACATCTGGCTTGGACAAAATTCCTCTACAAACAAAATCATCAACTCCATGTCATATTTCTTTTAATGGGAAAAACTCTACCACCTCGGGAAGAACTTCCTAGCTGGTTTCTTGCATGGTGGCATGATTTTGGACCATTACGAAATATTCCCCACAAAGTTCAAAAATCATTTGAGTACTTTTAGGATAGGTACAAAAACAAAGTTGTTCTCACAAATACCCCGATGATCAAATTTTACAAAGAATTCAATTTAACTTGGATTTTGAGAATCCTACAAAATGTTTGGTATGATGAAAATACCAATTTATATTGGTTAACAAAAAAGCGGAAGTTAAATGGTGGAACAAAATGGACTGACCCATTTTGGGCCAGACATATCGGAATGGTTCAAACTTCATCCAAAGTTTAGCAAGCAAATTGTCTCCCGAAAAGGTTCAACAAAATGAAGAATTCATGATGATGAAAATACCATTCAAACAAGATTAGCACAAACAAGCTCATTGGATGAGATGAAAGCAATTCTACAAGCGCAAGTGAAGATGAAGAATCAAGTTCCTCGATCGATTTTGAACAAGACAATGAAGATGATTGTTATGGGATTTTACTCCCATACAAAGAGGTAAAACAAGAGAAAGTGACAAGATGGATTCAAACAAAGCGCTCAAAGAAAAGAAAGATAAAGTGAAAGGCAAAAAATCCGACCGGTATTTCGACATATTGTTCAATCGAAGAAAAATCGGCAAAGCAAGATTCACAAAGCGCAATCAACTTTTACCAAAGAGTCATCCGGATGTGAATTCAACAATTTCAAATCCGCACAGTAGGAAGAGACTCTCCCTATATTATGGCAACAATCAGCAACAAACAAGGCAGAAGAAAAAACACGAAGAACAAAAGAAATCCCGAGCAAAAATGTATTGGATAGTTTTTCTTTGTATTATATTCTTCAGATTCTTCTATGTATTTGTAAAATTTCACCCAAAAATATTAGCTTAGCAATATTGATTCTGTAATCGATCAAATTTCAAAGTTGAGTTGTAATCAGATCAAATTTCAAGTCGAGTTAAATTGAGTTATCTGGTATAATTACTTATTTTCTTCATTGCTACAATAAAAAGTGATTTTGCTACAGTACTTTATGATCTTAATCTTACCCATTATTACAATCAGTATGTATACCTGTATTTCCGCTATGCTACCTGATACAAATGGTATCAGAGCCATAAAGTCCCCGGGGAGAGTATTAGTTAATTAAACAAACTTGATTTTATAGTAAGTTTTAATTCTGGTAGACACGCATTTAATTCTGGTAGACACGCATTTAATTCTGGTATATATATATATATATATATATATATATATATATATATGAGGAGAAATATGAACGCGTTAGGATTAATAATTAGAAAGCGATATCTGAGGATATAGCTATAGCATTCATACGATTGTCACATGTTATTTGTCCAGAAACCGTGAAAGCGATCTTAACCAAAGATGTTTTCGAATATTTTAGACTTGAGTAATTATCTGATTGTTAGACAGATAATCCTTGAACAAGCGATTAGAATATTTTAGACTTGCGAATCGAATTAACAGGTTTTACGAAGATTTTTTACTAGCATAACTCATACAAATAAATTCATAGCACATAACCCTAATACATGTGAATCATCATATCACTACCGTATTCACGATAAATTTAGCTACTCATGATTGATGAGACTATAATTTAGAGTCTCATTTGGTCCTCTTTAGCGGTCTTTATGAGTCTTTGTCTTTAGTTTTATAGTCTTTTTAGTTCATTTTTACGCTTTGGTGTTTTATTTACATTTTGCAGGAATCGATGTCTTTTGAGCTAAATGATGACAAGCTGCTTAGCATGGCTCGCCGCGGTATATATATATATATATATATATATATATATATATATATATATATATATATATATATATATATATATATATATATGAGGAGAAATATGAAATAGTTAGGATTAATAATTAGAAGCCTTGATATCTGAGGATATAGCTATAGCATTCATACGATTGTCACATGTTATTTGTCCAGAAACCGTGAAAGCGATCTTAACCAAAGATGTTTTCGAATATTTTAGACTTGAGTAATTATCTGATTGTTAGACAGATAATCCTTGAACAAGCGATTAGAATATTTTAGACTTGCGAATCGAATTAACAGGTTTTACGAAGATTTTTTACTAGCATAACTCATACAAATAAATTCATAGCATATAACCCTAATACATGTGAATCATCATATCACTACCGTATTCACGATAAATTTAGCTACTCATGATTGATGAGACTATAATTTAGAGTCTCATTTGGTCCTCTTTAGCGGTCTTTATGAGTCTTTGTCTTTAGTTTTATAGTCTTTTTAGTTCATTTTTACGCTTTGGTGTTTTATTTACATTTTGTAGGAATCGATGTCTTTTGAGCTAAATGATGACAAGCTGCTTAGCATGGCTACTTGTGAGGATTCGATCCATGGCCGAGATTTCTGACTTAGGCGGAAATTGCTAGAAGGCTCATTGTGGCGAGAAATCGATCCATGCAGATTTAGCGAATGTATATCTTACGTGATTAAAGAAGGCTGCATGCGGATTTTCTGAATAAAACCTGTTTTGAAGATTGAAGCTGCCGTATGGTAGCATTTTGCTCACCTTGGAAATTGTGCGTGGGCTATATATTCTTGATTAAGAAGGCTCACTGGCGAACTATTCCTTCCGCATGAGAAGCCTTGAGATCGAGTTTTGCTTTCCTTATTAGATTAGATTTTTAATTCTTTCTTTCATACTTTCTTTTAACCTAGTACTTAGAAAAAAAAGCTCCCAGACATTATTCTAGAGATTGAACTACATTGGAGCTTGGTTTTATCTTTGATTGAAGGATTGATATCGAATTCCTGGTTATTGTGGTAATTCTCTATTGTTTATCTCTTTACAATTCGTTCTTATTCTTGTATGACAAATTGTATGAGCTTGCATGCGATTATCATTCTTTTTATGTTTAGCATGAGCAATATCTTGAATTCTTTGATCCTTGCTTCTGTCATAAGTAGCTAAACCACTCCGAACATGGTAGTTATGTGACGGTTATGCATATTTTCTTCTAGGGTTTAGATTCGTTCGCATAGGTTAAATACATCTTTAAATCTTAGTAAAACCTTCAATCGATAAGCTAGATTAAGACTTTCAAAATCATTTCGGTTAAGGATCGTGGATAGACGACCCATGATTTCTCTATTTCAAAACATTCAAATAATGATTGGTTGAATTGGATTGACTGATTTGTGTACACCGACCGTGTGACAAGTATGAACGATTTTCCTAAAGCGAAATAGCATTACTCGATCATAACTACTGTGTTCTCTCTATCTCTTTGATTTAAACCATTTACTTGCTTTATTCTGGTTTCTAGTTTAGAAAGTATTGAAAACCTAAATCGTTCAATCTGTTTTCAAAAGTAACTGTTTGCTCTCAATTAGTTGTGGTAGCTTAATTGGTTCCTTAGCGAACGATCCTGTGGTTAGCATTATGCATCTACAACAAGCGCTTACTACTTGTTTACTAAGTATTAATTTGAGCACATCAAATTTGGCGCTTGCTAGGGAATCAATTCCTACTGTAGAGCTTGATTGCAAATCTTTACTTGTTTTCCAACTTACCTGAGGTTTAGTGCACTAACTAAAACTAAGGATATTTCGAGGTTTTCGTGTTGTCTAGATCTAACAACAGGTTGATCAGAAAGAAAATTTCAATGGCTCAGTTAACCTATGGTGCCTACATGCAGCCCGGTGAGGTTAAGGCAGGAAAGCGACAATCGTCTTTGTCTAAGTTCTATGGAATGGTCAGCGAGGATGTGATAAGGTTCCTCATGGGTTTGAAATCTTGATTCCGTTGCATTAGGAGGAGTAACAATTTGGTGGAGAGATAAGGAAGAAGGTTTTTTCGATGTACTGCGGGATAAAGCTAAGGCTGGGCATTATTAAACCAGCCTGGGAGTTCTTTACCCACTTGGGAATCTCTCTATAAATCCTTCGTGAATAAGTATTACCCTCCTGTGAGAACGCAACACCTTCATACTCATATAATGCAGTTTCAGCAGATGTACGATGAGACCTTCTATGAAGCTCATGACGCTTCTTCTGTTGCTATCGATACCCGCACCAGGATCAATGAGATGAATTTGTGCATCCATTTTATGAGGTGCGAATTGGGAGTGTCGAACATGGTTGATATGATGTGTAAAAATTCCTCTGGAAGCATCTTCTAACGAGTTAAATGGTGTTTTCGAGGCGGCGAGGTCTCAAAGTGCAAGAAATACATCTAGGAGGCGGGATACGGCGGTTGAGGGACTCGGGCATGTCTCTTTGAGTGAGACAAGCAAAGCGGTCGGGCTAACGAGATGTAGCTGGGGTAACCAAGGTGGCAACAACATCTATGAGAATGCACCACGGGAGCAACCAGTTCTAGCTCTAACCATTTAGTTGATTCACGAATGTGCGAGGAAGTCTGATCGGTGATCGGGGACCACATGGAGTGTTAGAGAGGTTTTGGGCGAAGCGTAGGAAAATTAAGCGAGGAATGATCGGCGATTGAAAGCATTGAGCAATCGAAAAGAAGGCTGGAACAGATATTAGGTGACTTGGTTGGGAAATTACAACTCATGTAGAAAGGTAGACATCCAGCTGTCCCATAAAATATTAGAGTTCTGGCAGTTGAGATAAATTTTGAAGAACCAGGGAAGGTTACATCTGTTGTTGCCACCTGTACCAATGAGGTTGAGAACTCTGCACCAGACGAGGGAACTCTAGCGACAGTTCAAGTGACCCATGTCTTGCAATGAGCGGACTAAAGACATAGCCCTTTGTTGTATCAGCGGGGATGAAGTCGAGAACCGAATTCGTGATTCGAAGAGGAGGCGAATGCGAACAAGAAAGCTGAAACCGACCCCACCATAGTCATTCCTAAGGCGGAAAAGAGTATAAGAGACTCCGATAGCTTTGATTTATTGGTAGGCATTGGGTGTTCAACTCAGGTTACCGGAATAGTCGACACTGGTGCTAGTTGCAACTTGATGACTTTTGACACCTATGAAGACTTAGGCTTAAAAGGATTGGAGTTAACGAGATGCTTTATGACTCTTGGTGGAACCCAAGCGGATGCATGGGGATTGTGGAAGATGTTCGGTTAATTTAGTGGATGGTATAATGATTATGACATACTTTGTGGTAGTGGAATCATGAGGTGAAGGGAAATAAATGGAAAAATATATGCTACTTCTAGGAGACCCTTCATCCGCTCAACTCTCATGGTGGTGAATTTACATGCAGAACTGCACAATTGAGGTGCAAGGCAAGCCACCTGAATGAAGGCCTAATACGCTCCATTATATTTTGTTTAGCAGTTGATAGAATGAAATTCATAGGAGCACACAGTGGACCCTTACATATACATACTTATCAACAAGGAAGAACAAGAGCTGCACCAACCAGAAGAGCTAAGAACTTCCAGAGTACCCGTTAGCCAATGCGGAAGAGTCTTGTACATGACTTTAAAGGTACACTGCAGAAAGTCCTTTATTGACCCATTCATTCTTCTTCTTTACTCTATGCTTGAGGACATGCTTGTGTTTAGGTTTGGGGAGGGGGAATGTGCTCTCTATTGTCTTGTCCGCATTTTCTTTATTTTATGAGTCTCTAGAGTCTTTCGTCCTTTACTTTCTGTTTGTTTTGGTCATTTTTCTTTTCTTCTCTAGAGTCTTTCGTGATTCATTCTTCAAAGTTACGAAAACTTCTATTGTGATTGTTAAATCTGCTTGATGCTTACGTTTTGCGATTCTCAGCTTAGATAGTGTAGTGGATTTAAGATCTCGTAAGTTTATTTTTCCTGTAAATAGCAAGTTTGTTTAACTCTTTAGTCCAAAAAGCCGGTGAGAAACTTTAAGCCGATGAAAAAATATTGTACCGACACTTATCTGATCCTTTCGGGAAGTGCAAACCATCTTGTTTGCACCTTTTCATTCTCATGTGTACTAAGTTAAGTTAAGTATGACGAACGGCATGCTCTTCATGTTTCATTTTGTCGAAAGCCAGTGCATTGAGAAGAACCGGTTTGGGGAGAAGAAATATGCTGCGTTATGATGTTATTGTTCAAATTTTGTAATATGTATTCCCCCTGATTAGTTGAATCGTCTCGGAGTGTATCTATGGTGCTTGTCACCACCGTAGTCGTGTTAGGCATGTTTCAAATACTACCTATATACCGGCGTGGTCTTAAAAAGCTATATGTCCGTGAGGGTTGATGGCACGTACACCAAATTGACACGCACAAAAGTGCGGACTTCGGTAAAACAGACACTACCAAAAAAGTGAGACTAAAAGAGTCCATAGTGGCCAGATTGATTAGAATTTAATTTATTTGATGCAAATATGTGGTTTATAGAAGTTGGTTGTATGTCTTGGCAAGTTGCTATTGAGGAAAATGTCTCTTCTGACTTAACTGGTTGAGTACATTGCATGAGGTATTTGAGGCACCTTTGTGACGAAAGTCACCTTCCTTTTCTCTTATTGTTCTTGAGTGTTTAACCCACTGGACACTTCCAGAGTGTGAGAAAGAATAGTTTAGGATTTCCTTGCGAGGGATTGGAGAGTTAGGCTTAAGTGCTATTTATTTGAGAAACTCTCTTGCAGGATTTTTTGTGCACTATTTCTGTCAAGGTCGGTTAAGTGCAAAACTTTTACATCTTGTGAATTTAACGCTTACAATGGTAGAGTTCGGTCACTTGGAAGATTGACTCGTTTGTGTGTTATTATGTGTCGTAGTCTAGAGTCTAGCTTGTCTTTAATTTGTTTGTTTGCTCGGGGATGAGCAAAGGTTCGGTTTGGGGAGTTTGATGAGACTATAATTTAGAGTCTCATTTGGTCCTTTTTATTGTGAGTCTTTGTCTTTAGTTGTATAGTCTTTTTAGTTCATTTTTACGCTTTGGTGTTTTATTTACATTTTGTAGGAATCGAGGTCTTTTGAGCTAAATGAGGACAATTTGTAGCATAGCTTTTGACGAGGATTCAGATCCAGTGACGAGTTCTGACCTTGGGCTGGAAATTGCAAGAAGGCTAGCAATTTAAGCAATTATATCATCTGCGATTAAAGAAGGCTACTTGGCTGAGAATTAGTCCATGTGCAGATTTTCGAATAAACCTCTGTTTGAAGATTGAAGCTTGCGGCGAGCATTTTGCTCGTCATGAAAATATCTTGAGCTATATTTTCTTGATTAAGAAGGCTATGGCAATGAAGCCTTGAGATCGAAATTTTGCTTTCCTTATTTAGATTAGATTTTTTATTCATTCTTTCATACTTTCTTTTAACCTAGTTCTTATAAAAAAAAGCTCCTAGACATTATTCTGGAGATTGAACTACATTGGAGCTTGGTTTTATCTTTGATTGAAGGATTGATATCAATTCAGTTATTGTGGTAATTCTCTATTGTTTATCTCTTTACAATTCGTTCTTATTCTTGTTTGTCGAATTGTATGAGCTTGCATGCGATTATCATTCTGTTTATGTTTAGCATGAGCAATATCTTGAATTCTTTTATCCTTGCTTCTATCATGAGTAGCTAAACCACTCCGAACATGGTAGTTATGTAGCGGTTATGCATATTAAACTTCTAGGGTTTAGATTCATTCGTATAGGTTAATCTATCTTTAAATCTTGATAAAACCTTCAATCGATAAGCTAGATTAAGACTTTCAAAATCGTTTCCGGTTAAGGATGGTGGATTGACGACCATGATTTCTCTATTTCAAAACATTCAAATAACGATTGGTTGAATTGGATTGAATGATTTGTACACCGACCGTGTGACAAGTATGAGCGATTTTCATAGGCGAATTAGCATTACTCGATCATAACTACTGTGTGCCCTCTATCTCTTTGATTTAAACCATTTACTTGCTTTATTCTGATTTCTAGTTTAGAAAGTATTCAAAACCTAAATCGTTCAATCTGTTTTCACAAGTAACTGATTGCTCTCAATTCGTTGTGGTAACAATTGGTTCCTTAGCGAGCGATCTTGTGGTTAGCATTGTGCATCTACAACAAGCGCTACTTGTTTACTAAGTATTAATTTGAGCACATCAATGATCATGAAATTCTCATAAACATTCATGTTTGAATAGATGATAGACATAAGATTGATGGAGATAAAATTATCAAGCATAAACAATCACAAGAAAGCGAATTGAAAGTAATATGAATAGATTAACAAATCTCTAACCATCGAACGTAAATCGATGAATAGTATTGATTACATGATGAATAACCAAGCTCAAATCTCCCAAAATCAAGTCTAGGGTTCAAAGCTCTTTTTTAATGGTTTGATATGAAAGTTGTATGAAACAGAATGAAGGAAAAAACCATATATATACAAGGAATTTGAGCTTATCCTTATTGGGCTCGACAAACTGGTTTTGCTTGGTAGCGACGACTTGTCCCATAATCATCCATGTTTGCCTCAAATTACGCAGTGACGAGCAAAATACTCAAGCTCCATTAAACCCGTAAGTCACAGTGCGACTAGAGCCTCAAGGGTATTATTCTCATTTTCTTCATTTAATTCCACCATATCAAATGGATACTTTTGTTAAAAAAACCGAACATACCTAGATGTATAAATTTTTTTGTTGTTTAAATCAAAGACACGATTACCCTTTTGGCCACTAGGGTAACCTACAAAAGTGCATGGTCGTCTCCTCTCACTGAACTTATCTCCCCCTCTCTTGTTAGCATAACCCAGGCCACCAAAAACTCTAAGATGATCATAAGAGGTTTCTTTCCAAAGAGTATTTCAAAAGGAGTTTATTTTCAATTGCCCTAGAGGAATCACGATTTATTATGTAGGTAGCTGTCAAAACACACTCTCCCCAAAATTTGATGGGTAAATTGGCCTCAAACCTTAGGGCTCTAGCAATTTCAAGGATGTCTCTATGTTTTCTCTCCACTACCCCATTTTGTTGGGGCGAGAAGTGTTATGCATGCAGATGTTTCCAAAATTATTCCATTTTCTGTAATAGTTCATCATGTATGTAGATTTAAATTACGACCATTATCACTTGAATTCTTTTTTACTTTGGTTCCAAATTGGTTCTTGATCATGTTGCAAAACTAGTCAAGCAAGCTCTACCTCGGACTTGTACTTTAAAAGAAACACCCAAACAACACGACTAAAATCATCAACAATTATTCTGAAATAATTAGCCCATGAAATTGAAGGTACTTGGTAACCACCCATATATCACGTGTATGAGATCAAAGCATGATAAAGTCTTAATAAAACTATATGGAAAGGGTTCTAGCCTTAGCCTTTAAGCAAGAGTTACAAGGCTCATTAATTTGTTTTAGGACTTACCGAGAATTCGATGTGTTGTGGCCGTCCATGAGAAGCATGACCGATCTTGATGCCAAATATCTGAATCAGCGGAAACATAGCTATCACTTCTTTATGTGAGCGGATCAAAGCAATATAGACCACCACTATATCGCCCATGCGATCAGGTTCCCGAGTGAGTCCTGGATTATGCAAAAATCAGAAAAGAAAGTTAGCGTACATCCAAGATCCTTTGTCAACCGGCTAACTTACAGTAAATTGCATTTAAAATCTGGAATATGCAAAACACAACTAAGTTTAACACCATTCAGTAAACGAGTACTACCAAAACCTTTTACAGGAATACTATCACCATTAGGAATTTTTACTGGTAACCCCATCTTATGAGATTTTATATTTTCCAAGATGTCACTATTGCATGTAATATGCTCCGTTGCACCTGAATCAATTACCCAAGATTTATTGAAAATTTCCCTTACGGCCATGTTAAAAAATGGGTCATTCTGACGATTCTGGAAATTTCTTCTCCTCAGCTAATGTGCTTTAGTAGTCAAGCATATTGTTCATGATTTAGTCCAAGTATTGGGCTTGGGCCCAATTCAACAGCTGCTGAATGTGCATACTGGTTTTGGTTTCTCCTTTCACGGCCCATGGACCTCTCAAATCCCCTGTTTCCCTTTTGCTCTCCTCTGCGATCGTTCACTACATATCGATCTCCACCTTCCTGCCATTATTTCTGCCTATCTTCCCACCATTCCGGAAAACTAATGATCTCGAAGCATCCTTCTAATGAGTGCTCTGTCTTTCTGCAGTGCTTACAGGTTCTGCGTCTCGAATCTCCCTTTCAATCTTCGCCAAAGGTTTGGGTAGTTGCTTGAAATGCCACTGCTTCGAGATTGGGTTTTTGCGAACTCATAATCTATTTTTGTTGCTCGTCTTTCGATACATATGTTCGTTCTCTCTTGCTTCTACTAGTTTTTTTGATAAATCACATTCATTTACCACAAGTACATCTTGGTGTGGGACAGTGATTGTAATTCATCCAATTCCCTGAGTTTGTAGTATGAAAAACCGACATCTTCTCGGTCTAAATCATGGTCAAGGTTCTCTTTAATTCATTGGCTCTCGATCGCTTTCTTTTCGAATCGTTCCTCAGTCCTTCTAAATATCCATGGAGGTTTTGCATATTTCTGGTTGAATCTCCTTCTCCATTGTCTTTGGTCAGCCATCCTTTTATCATAGCATGTGGCTGTAACCATAGCATTAGAGATGGGCCTTCCATCGGTCTGGAATAGTTCCATCTCTGAATCTATCTTGTTCTTTGAACAAGAAGTTTTTATCTCTTGTGCCCAGCGCCGCTACCGTCGATTTGTTTTGTTGGCGTGCATACATCTCGGGAAATCGGTGTGCAAGTAGTATGGCGACATGTGGTCAATTGATTGGGATGTCGATGATCCAGAGGGATCGAATTCACCGCTCTTTGTCATGTCTTTGTTGTTGTTTTGTGAGATAAGTTGGTTGTTTGCTTGACTTTTTGTTTGTTTGTTTGTTTGTGTATTGCCCAAAAATCTGAGTAAATAAATAAGCATCTTTATTTGGAAAAGTCTGAAAGCAGTCAAATCTAACAAAAGTCAGCAGTCAAAGGAAGCAGCGCAACAAGTAACTAAGAGTTCAAGTGGTGAAAAGTTTTTAACAAATCCCAAAATACTAAAGAACACCCCCCACTCTCTGCTGCTGAACATCTAAGTCTCCGAGGCATCCTGAGTAGCAGAATCTACAAGAAGGTAACAAATCAAGTGTGAGATAAAACTCAGTGAGGTTCTGTGCTAAGTGAACAAAGAATTAAGTAATACGAAGTATGGTTTTTAAAATCAAACGAATCATAATATAAAAATAATCGAAGAAAACATATAACGAAGCGAAGAACTATCGTTGGTGCAGTCAACCTTATAACCCCAATCGAGCCCTTATCACCAGTGAGGTATGACCGTCAAACGAAGGCGAAGACGAAGACCTATACCATGAGTAGGGTGAAACACTACTTCCTCGCGTCAAGGGATAGTAAGCGGTACTTCATGAACAACTCGACAACCTGCCCAAGTATGTCCACTCGAAACCCACACTGCAATTGCACATATCGGTGAAGAAAATCAATCAATCGACTCAAGCGAAGATCATAATAAATCATATACATATATAACTTTTTAGGCGGAAGCATGAGAAAAGATTTGATCGATTTTGAACTTGATTTCATAGGTTTCACAATATTTGAGATGCAATACTATATATATAATATTAAAATAGCATCTTGTAGTTTACAAATATACATATACTTTTGGGTAGAACACTCACCTTAGATGACCTCGTAAAACTTAACCATAAATCATCTGGAGAATCAAAATCGAGCTTAAACCGAACAAGCGAACGAATCCAACTCTCTAAACCTTGAAATCAATGCGATCTTAAGTCAGCTATAAATGTTTAGTTAAGTCCTTGAAGTTATTAAGTATGATGAACTCCGAATTTAAGTTAGTTTTGTAAAATCCCAATTCTAGCAGTTTGATAGTCCTTCATTGTAAAATACATTTCAGTAGTTTAACATTCTTAATTCTGGTGTTTCTAATTTTTATTTTCTAGCTTACTGTGTTTCCTATTTAAAACATATTTTAAGTCTAAAACAGATTCATAGGCTGTCTCCTAGAAATTATCTACCTAGACTGCTCATGCAGTGAGCAATGATAGTAAAATATTCACGAAATATTTCATAGAACTCCAAATATCCTAATTATTGTTGGAAAATATTCAAATCTCATTTTCCATTCATTTATTAGAAATTTAGATCGATTTGATCACTTTAAAGAGGATTATAGTGGTTTTACTAACAGTACCCTGTTCTGTCAACATTTCAAATGTTGAATCTTTCGAATTTTAATTGATTCATTAAATGTCATTTTAACCTCATTCCAAATCTTAGAGATGAAAGATAATGGTGTACATATCTAGTTAAATTTGCAATGACAACAAAATAATGAAATTATTTATTTTGCATTTTACAAAACAGGGCAGATTGCTTACAGGATTTGGAGATTTTCAAGATTTGAGCTTATTCTACTTCAAAATCAACATGCAATCCATTAGATGAGTTACCCAATTGATTTTGAGGCCATATTACTCAATTATATTAGTTTGAAGAATAATCATCAAAATTTCATAAAAAACATGTGCATGCATCAAGATTAAAACTAGTTTTAGAAGAACATTTTTAACCCACCTTAACAATTTTCTCATAGGGTTTTGGATGAATTCATTCTCCACTACAACATTGGATTGACAAATTGAACTCCTAGCAAGTGTTGAATGAAATTAGATGTGTTAGTGTGGAAGACAATTGAGATTATGGAATAAAATTCAAAGGAAGAAGAGTCGGTCGATTTATTACCTTCTAACTTCTTTGATTGTGCTTTGATCATAAATTGAGTTGTGTTATTAGCTTTCTCAAGTTGAGAGGTAAGGAATTTGTATTTGCATGTGAGAAATGGTGGAGGATAAGTGGGATTTGAAGCTTAAAGAGGTTTGGCTATGGAGGTTTATCAATGGAGGTTGAAGTGTTGGACAATGAGAGAGTGAATGAGGAAGAAGATGACTATTGTAGGTCTTATATTGACTTAGTCAACAAGATTCACTTAGTCAACTAGACTATTAGTTTCTTCTTACTTATGTTACTTTAAGTACAAGCAGAACTAACTTGCTCATAGGTGATTTACTTGCTTTCGGTTGTGCTCGATTTTCTTAGTAATGTTAATTTGGTTAGCGTTTTAGTTTTTGGTCCTTGGAAAAGTAGTTTGATAAGGTGTAGAGAAGTTTATTGATCAAGGTAAAATTTGTTGATATTGGACGGATGAGCATCGCTTCGTCTCTAGGTTACATAAATGACTCTTATGGTGTCCCGAATGTGAGATTTAAATATCCTTAATTTTCATTAAAGCCTCATCATATGACAGCTTCATTAAAATATTTATATCTCTCTAAATGGCCGTCTATGAATTTTTATCAATTAACTTATTTTCATTAGGGGTCTTACAATCTCCCTCCTTAAGAATTTGGTCCCCAATTCTCACTCTAAGAGTTGAAAACTCTGGATATCGACTCCATTCATCTTCTAGTTCCCAAGTTCCTTCTTCACACTTTTGGTTCCTCCACAAAACCTTCACTTGCTTGATTTGTCTATTTGGGTTGGTGCCTTGTGATCCAGATCTTGATTAGCATTTCCACATAAGATAGATCGCGTTCATTTCCAAATCTTCATGGTGAATCACGTGTGATGGAGTGGGATGGTACTTTTTCAAGCGAGACAACGTGAATGCAGGCTGAGGTAGGAGGGCGGTAAAGCTCTTGTCTGACTCTCTCGGTGATCTCGAAAGGCCCGATGTATCGAGGTTTAACTTTCCTCCTTTACCAACTAACTTCTCCCTTTCTGGTGATAACCCGAAGAGACTTGATCACTAACGTCGAGCTCTTATTCTCTTCTCACAGTTATCTGCATAGCTCTTACATCGACTACAGTGTCTTGATCAACTTTGTCAGTTTCACCTTTTCCAAGGTCTCTTGGAGTCGTCGACTAAAGATGTTTTTCACGCCTCTGTCGAGTGACTTGGTCCTCAAATCCCAATGTAAAGGTAGGCGACACTTTTCGTCCATTAACACCTCAAATGGAGCCATCTGGATGAAGATTGGTAACAATTGTTGTGGCGAATTCACTAAAGGGAGGTGTGTTGCTGACTCTACCATGATCTAGTACACATTCTCAACAAGTCCTCTAGAGTGTGGATGGTCCTTTTAGGTAGCCATCGGTTTGTGGGTGAGTTGTAGTCAAAGTTCAAACTAGTGCCAATTCTCATGGACTTGTCTCCAAAGTCTTGAAGCAATTTGGATCTCGATCCAAAGCAATCTTGATAAATTACCATGAGGCAGATTATCTCATTTGGTAAATATGAGCCCGATGTCTACTGCGGTGTAAATCGTCTTCCTTTGGAAGAAAGTGGCGGAACTTTGTTAATTGATCCTGACTACCAATGATATCATATCCTCCTTTAGGCTATTGGCAATCCATCACCACAAAATCCATGGTGATCCTTTCCACTTCCACAAAGGTATCTCGAGAGGTTGCGATAATCCAGTGGGTCTAAGGTGCTCGCTTTTTACTAGCGTAGTGAGACACTTTCTCACATAATCATTGATTTCTCTCTTCATGTACGTTCCTGATAATATCTTTTCAAATCATGATACATCTTTGTACCACCGGGATAGATCAGTACCTCGACTTATAGAGCTTCATCCATCATCAAAGCGTTTCAATTCCTCATCCATTTGGTACACATAAGCGTCCTTGGAACCTTAGAACTCCGTCTTCACCAAGAGAAAATTTCTCATATGATCTTCGACAAATTAGACTTTATCTTCTCTAACTCTTTCGCATCTCTACTTGCTTCTCCAATCAATGTTGTGATCCCAGGCCTTAATGTGATATTAAGTAAATAGAACTCATTCTTGGTACGGTGACATCGATAAACGAACTTTGTAGCTAAGGCGTCGGCTAAAAGGCTCCATAATAGGCATAGAAATTGTTATGCGTTGAATAACATTAGCCTTGCAGATGACCTTTGAATAGAACAATGTCGTAGTCTTCTAGTAACTCCATACAGCGCCTTTGTCTCATATTCAAGTTCTTTTGGCGAAAATGTATTTCAAACTCTTGTGATCGGTGTGGGCAGTAAACTTTGTACCGTAGAGATAATGCCTCCATTTACCCAAAGCAAAGACAATGTGACTAGCTCGATATCGTAAATCGTAGGGGTAATTCTTCTCATGTAGCTTCAACTTCCTCGGTATGCTATCACCTTGCCGCGTTGCATTAATACACATCCCAAACCTTCCTTGGATGCGTCCAGGTACATCGTGAAATTCTCGGGTCCTTGAGGAAGTGCGAAATAGCGTTTGGTCAATCTCTTCTTCAACTCTTGGAAACTTGCTTCACACTTGTCGCTCGAACAAACTTTGTGGTCTTCTTAGTTAGATCCGTTAGAGGTCCAGCTATCCTTGGTAATCCTCCACGAATCTTGATAATAACTTTAAGCCCGAAAACTTCTCACCTCGATTCTTGTCTCGGGGTCTCTTCAATCCAAAACAACTTCAATCTTTGAAGTGTGGTCCGAATTGATCTCAGGAAATATATATCTAGAAAGGCTACTTTACTAAGCCAAAACTCACACTTGCTAAACTTTGCATAGAGTGAATGCTACGAGTCTCTAGGACAATTCTAAGATGGTCTTCATGTTCCTTCTCCGACTTTAGTAAATGAGGATATCATCTATAAAAACAACCGAACAGATCCAAATCTGGATGAAAAACTTCGGTGCATAAGGTCCATAAATGCAGTGGGGCATTAGTAAGTCAAATGGCATTACCACAATTCATAGTGACCATATCGAGAATTAAGGGTTGTCTTTGGTACATATTCTTCCTTGACCTTTAAGGTAATATCTTGGCGAAGATACTGACAACGGCCTTGAACCTTATGGCTGGTCGAAATATCGCCGATGCATGGTAAGGGATACTTGTTCTTGATAGTAACTTGATTCAATCCGCGATAATCCAGCACATCCTCATAGATCCATCTTTCTTCTTCACGAACAACCTTTGGTGCTCCTAGGTGATGTGCTTGGTCTAAGGAATCCTTGGTCTACTAACTCTTGCTGGTAGTCTTCAACTCCTTAAGTTCGATTGCGCCATTACATGAGGTTCTCTAGAAATTAGCTCGGTTCAGGGCTACCTCTATGGCGAACTCGACTTCACGATCTGGCGATAGAGTGTTTAACTCCTCTGGGAAGACATCTGGAAACTCTTTTACTATCTTGACCTCTTGATCTTTACATGATCCGATGGTTTGTTGACAATGTCGCGAGAAACACTCCACCTTCAAACACGACTTCCTCTTATGTTAACGTTGTCCATTATCGTGGACGTGGGAATCAATTAATAAAAAGGAAGCGAAGCGGAAAACTTCAAAAGTCTCTACTTAAGGTCTTAGGTCAAAACTATTTTAGCTTAACAATAACAAGTGATTGAACGATTATACAAATGCGACCGTCAAACAATAAGCGAAGGAACTCATGCATATTCATGGAAAATATAATTAGCATCGATCATTAGCGGAAAAGTAACGCATATCGACACATAAACATACTTTTAAACACAATGACAAAGTTAAGGGTAACTCTAAGTTGACAACATCTCATTCCCACCCAAGGTCAGAAAATCATATTCGGTATGGCCGGGTAAAACTGGACTCGATACCAAGTATTATACCTAAATATACGAATAAATAAATAAGCATCTTTATTTGGAAAAGTCTAGAAACGAAGTCAAATCCTAACAAAAGTCAACGATAAAGGACACGTATTAACAAGTAACTAAGAGTTCAAGTGGTGAAAAGTTTTTAACAAATCCCAAAATACTAAAAGAACACCCCCACTCTCTGCTGCTTTGAACATCTAAGTCTCAGAGGCATCTGATGGCAGAATCTACAAGAAGGTAACAAATCAAGTGTGAGATAAAACTTCGGTGAGGTTACATGCTAAGTGAACAAAGAATTAAGTGTCTGAGTATGGTTTTAAATCAAGCAGATCATAATATAAAATAATGAAAAAAACATATAACGAAGAACTATCGTTGAGTGCGATCAACCTTATAACCCCAATCCGAGCCCTTATCACTCCAGTGGGGTATGACCTTTGTCGAAGCGAAGACGAAGACCACTACCATGCGGTGAAACACTACTTCCTCGCGTCAGCGGATAGTAGCGGAGGTATATGAACAACTCGTAGACCTAACTACCCAAGTATGTCCACTCGAACCCCACCACAATTAGCACATATCGTTGAAGCAAATCAATCAATCGAATCAAGCGAAGATCATAATAAATCATATATATATAACTTTTTAGGCGGAAGCATGAGAAAAGATTTGATCGATTTGAACTTGATTTCATGAGTTTCACAATATTTGAGATGCAATACTATATATAATATTAAAATAGCATCTTGTAGTTTCAAAAATATACATATACTTTTTGGGTAGAACACTCACCTTAGATGACCTCGTAAAACTTAACACCCGCAAATCATACTGGAGAATCGAAATCGAGCTTAAACCGAACAAACGAACGAATCCCAACTCTCTAAACCTTGAAATCAATGCAATCTTAAGTCAGCTATAAATGTTTAGTTAAGTCCTTGAAGTTATTCGTATGATGAACTCCGAATTTAAGTTCGTTTTGTAAAATCCCAATTCTAGCAGTTTGATAGTCCTTCATTGTAAAATACATTTCAGTAGCCTAACATTCTTAATTCTGGTGTTTCTAATTTTTATTTTCTAGCTTACTGTGTTTCCTATTTAAAACATATTTTTAAGTCTAAAACAGATTCATAGGCTGTCTCCTAGAAATTATCTACCTAGACTGCTCATGCAGTGAGCAATGATGGTAAAATATTCACGAAATATTTCATAGAACTCCAAATATCCTAATTATTGTTGGAAAATATTCAAATCTCATTTTCCATTCATTTATTAGAAATTTAGATCGATTTGATCACTTTAAAGAAGGATTATAGTGGTTTTACTAACAGTACCCTGTTCTGTCAACATTTCAAATGTTGAATCTTTCGAGAATTTTAATTGATTCATTAAATGTCATTTTAACCTCATTCGAAATCTTAGAGATGAAAGATAATGGTGTATATCTAGTTAAATTTGCAACGACAACAAAGAATGAAACTATTTATTTTGCATTTTACAAAAACAGGGCAGATTGCTTACGGGATTTGGAGATTTTCAAGATTTGAGCTTATTCTACTTCAAAATCAACATGCAATCCATTAGATGAGTTACCCAATTGATTGTGAGGCCATATTACTCAATTATGTTAGTTTTGAAGAATAATCATCAAAATTTCATCAAAACATGTGCATGCATCAAGATTAAAACTAGTTTTAGAAGAACATTTTTAACCCACCTTAACAATTTTCTCATAGGGTTTTGGATGAATTCATTCTCCACTACAACATTGGATTGACAAATTGAACTCCTAGCAAGTGTTGAATGAAATTAGATGTGTTAGTGTGGAAGACAATTGAGATTATGGAATAAAATTCAAAGGAAGAAGAGTCAGTGCGATTTATTACCTTCTAACTTCTTTGATTGTGCTTTGATCATAAATTGAGGTGTGTTATTAGCTTTCTCAAGTTGAGAGGGTAAGGAATTTGTATTTGCATGTGAGAAATGGTGGAGGATAAGTGGGGATTTGAAGCTTAAAGAGGTTTGGCTATGGAGGTTTATCAATGGAGGTTGAAGTGTTGGACAATGAGAGAGTGAATGAGGAAGAAGATGACTATTGTAGGTCTTATATTGACTTAGTCAACAAGATTCACTTAGTCAACTAGACTATTAGTTTCTTCTTACTTATGTTACTTTAAGTACAAGCAAGAACTAACTTGCTCATAGGTGATTTACTTGCTCGGTTGTGCTCGATTTTCTTAGTAATGTTAATTTGGTTAGCGTTTTAGTTTTTGGTCCTTCGGAAAAGTAGTTTGATAAGGTGTTGAAGTTTATTCGATCAAGGTAAAATTTGTTGATATTGGACGGATGAGCATCGCCTCGTCTCTAGGTTACATCGGCTCTTCGTGGTGTCCCCGAATGTGAGATTTCGTCGACCTTAATTTTCATTAAAGCCTCATACGCGACGAACGGCTTCATTAAAATATTTAATGTATCTCTCTAAATGGCCCGTCTATGAATTTTTATCAATTAACTTATTTTCATTGGGTCTTACAATCTCCCTCCTTAAGGAATTTGGTCCCAAATTCTCACTCTAAGAGTTGAAAAGCTGGATATCGACTCCCATGTCATCTTCTAGTTCCCAAGTTCCTTCTTCACACTTTTGGTTCCTCCACAAAACCTTCACTTGCTTGATTTGTCTATTTCGGAGTTGGTGCACCTTGTGATCCAAGATCTTGATTGGCATTTCCACATAAGATAGATCCGCGTTCATTTCCAAATCTTCATGGTGAATCACGTGTGATGGGTCGGGATGGTACTTTTTCAACTGAGACACGTGAATGCCCATTGAGGTAGGAGGAGACGGTAAGCTCTTGCATCACTCTCGGTGATCTCGAAGAGGCCCGATGTATCGAGGGTTTAACTTTCCTCCTTTACCAACCCTAACTCCCTTTCTGGTGATAACTTCAAGAAGACTTGATCACTAACGTCAAACTCTTATTCTCTTCTCGGTTTACTCCATAGCTCTTCCATTGACTCGACATCTTGATCACCATCGGTTTAATTCACCTTTTCCAAGGTCTCTTGGAGTACGTCGACTAAAGATGTTTTTCACGCCTCTATCGAAGTGACTTGGTCCTCCAAATCCCAATGTAAAGGTGAGCGACACTTTCGTCTGTGATAACACCTCAAATGGAGCCATCTGGATCAAGATTGGTAACAATTGTTGTGGTAATTCCACTAAAGGAGGTGTGTTTACTCCTACCATGATCTAGTACACACATTCTCAATAAGTCCTCTAGAGTGTGGATGGTCCTTTAGGCCATCGGTTTGTGGGTGAGTTGTAGTGTCAAAGTTCAAACTAGTGCCCAAATTCTCATGGACTTGTCTCCAAAGTCTTGAAACGAATTTCGGATCTCGATCAAACGATACTGATAGGAGTACCATGAAGACGAATTATCTCATTTGGTAAATATGAGCCAATGTCTGCGGTGTAAGTCGTCTTCACTTTGAAGAAAGTGAGCAGACTTTGTTAATTGATCCACAACTACCCAAATGATATCATATCCTCCTTTAGTTGGCAACTCTGTCACAAAATCCATGGTGATCCTTTCCACTTCCACAAAGGTATCTCGAGAGGTTGCAGTAATCCAGGTCTAAGGTGCGCGCTTTTACTTCAGCAAGTGAGACACTTTCTCATATAATCATTGATTTCTCTCTTCATGTCGCTCCACCAATAATATCTTTTCAAATCATGATACATCTTTGTACCACGAGGATGAATCAGTACTACGACTTATGAGCTTCATCCATAATCAAGCGTTTAATTCCTCATCCATTGGTACATATAAACGCCCTGGAACCTTAGAACTCCGTCTTCACCAAGAGAAAATTTCTCATATGAATGCTTCGACAAATTATACTTTATCTTCTCTAACTCCGCATCTCCTACTTGCGCTTCTCCAATCAACTGGCCAATCTGAGGCCTTAATGTGATATTCAGAATAGAACTGATTAAATTTGGCAAGTGACATCGATAAGCGAACTTTGTAGCTAGAGCGCGACTACATTATATGGATGACACCGAATAGAACAATCAGTCTTCTAGTAACTCCATACAACGCCTTTGTCTCATATTCAAGTTCTTTTGAGAAAATGTATTTCAAACTCTTGTGATCGGTGTAGACGGTAAACTTTGTACCGTAGAGATAATGCCTCCATTTACCCAAGGCAAAGACAATCGCAGCTAGCTCAATATCATGCGTAGGGTAATTCTTCTCATGTAGCTTCAACTTCCTCGAGGCGTATGCTATCACCTTGTCGTTGCATTAATACACATCCCAAACCTTCCTTGATGCGTCGAGTACATCGTGAAATTCTCGTCCTTGGGGAAGTGCCGAATAGGCGTTTGGTCAATCTCTTCTTCAACTCTTGGAAACTTGCTTCACACTTGTCGCTCAAACAAACTTTGTGGTCTTCTTAGTTAGATCCGTTAGAGGTCCAGCTATCCTCGAGTAATCCTCCACGAATCTTCGATAATAACTGCTAAGCCCGTAAAACTTCTCACCTGGTTCATCGTCTCAGTCTCTTCCAATCCAAAACAACTTCAATCTTTCGGTCAACAAAGAATTCGATCTCCTGAATAATATGTCCTAGAAAGGCTACTTTACTAAGCCAAAACTCACACTTGCTAAACTTTGCATAGAGTGAATGCTTACGCAGGTCTCTAGACAATTCTAAGATGGTCTTCATGTTCCTTCTCCGACTTGATAAACGAGGATATCATCTATAAAAACAACCAATTAATCAATCCAAATACGGATGAAAAACTTTGCATAAGGTCCATAAATGCAATTGGGGCATTCAGAAGTCCAAATGGCATTACCACGAATTCATAGTGACCATATCGAGAATTAAGGGTTTTCAGACATCTTCTTCCTTGACCTTTAACTGGTAATATCCTTGACGAAGATACAACTTCGAAAACACCACTGAACCTTGTAACTGGTCGAAAATATCATCGATGCATGGTAAGGGATACTTGTTCTTGATAGTAACTTGATTCAATCATATAATCAATGCACATCCTCATAGATCCATCTTTCTTCTTCACGAACAACCGATGCTCCCAAGGTGATGTGCTTGGTCTAAGGAATCCTTGGTCTACTAACTCTTGCAATCGAAGTCTTCAACCTTAAGTTCGATTACGCCATTCGTAAGGTTCTCTAGAAATTAGTTCGGTTCCCGGCTACCTCTACGGCGAACTCGACTTCACGATCCGGGCAGAGTGTTTAACTCCTGGGAAGACATCTGAAACTCTTTACTATCTTAACCTCTTCGATCATTACATGATCCGATGGTTTGTTGACAATGTACGCTAAGAAACACTCACACCCCTTCAAACAGCTTCCTCTTATGTTAACGTTGTCCATTATACGTGGACGTCGGGAATCAGTTAATAAAAGGAAACGGAAAACTTCAAAAGTCTCTACTTAAGGTCTTAGGTCAAAAACTATTTTGGCTTAACAATAACAAGTGATTGAACTGTATACACATGCGACACGCCAAACAATAAACGAAGGAACTCATGCATATTCATGGAAAATATAATTAGCGATCATAAGCGGAAAAGTAACGCATATATAATTACATAAACATACTTTTAAACACAAATGACAAAGTTAAGGGTAACTCCTAAGTTCAACAACATCTCACTCCCCACACAAGGTCCGAAAATCATATTCAAAGATAGCCAGTAAAACTCAGTTCATACCATGAATTCACCCTAAAAATCTGAGTAAATAAATAAGCATCTTTATTTGGAAAAGTCTAGAAACGAAGTCAAATCCTAACAAAAGTCAACAGTCAAAAGGACACGATACGCAAGTAACTAAGAGTTCAAGTGGTGAAAAGTTTTAACAAATCCCAAAATACTAAAAGAACACCCCCACTCTCATCATGAACATCTAAGTCTCCGAGGCATCCTGAGTAGCAGAATCTACAAGAACGTAACAAATCAAGCGTGAGATAAAAACTCAGTGAGGTTCTGTGCTAAGTGAACAACGAGTAATACGAAGTATGGTTTTTAAAATCAAACGAATCATAATATAAAAATAATCGAAGAAAACATATAACGGTTAAGAACTATCGTTGCGTACCAACCTTATAACCCCAATCCAGCCCTTATCACTCCATGTGGTATGACCACCGCCAAACGAAGACGAAGACCGCCATGGCATGGGGGTGAAACACTACTACTCCCAATGACCTCGACTTCGCCTCAAGGCCAAGGGATAGTAAGCAGAGGTACTTCATGAACAACTCGACAGACACAACTGCCCAAGTATGTCCACTCAGAAACCCACACCACAATTGCGCACATATTGGTCGAAGCAAATCAATCAATCGAATCAAACGAAGATCATAATAAATCATATACATATATAACTTTTAGAGAAGCATGAGAAAAGATTTGATGCGCCGTAACTTGATTTCATGAGTTTCACAATATTTGAGATGCAATACTATATATAATATTAAAAGAGCTTCTTGTAGTTTTGCAAATATACATATACTTTTGGGTAGAACACTCACCTTAGATGACCTCGTAAAACTTAACACCGCAAATACTACCGCGAATCGAATCGAGCTTAAACCGAACAAACGAACGAATCCCAACTCTCTAAACCTTGAAATCAATCGATCTTAAGTCAGCTATAAATGTTTAGTTAAGTCCTTGAAGTTATTCGATGATGAACTCCAATTTAAGTTCGTTTTGTAAAATCCTCGATTCTGCTTGATTGTCCTTCATTGTAAAATACATTTAAGTAGTCTAACATTCTTAATTCTGGTGTTTCTAATTTTATATTCTATCTTACTGTGTTTCCTATTCAAACACATTTTAAGTCTAAAAATATTCATAGCTGTCTCCTAGAAATTATTTAGCTAGACTGCTCATGCAGTGAGCAATGATGGTAAAATATTCATGAAATATTTTATAGAACTCCAAATATTCTAATTCTTATTGGAAAATATTAAAATCTCATGTTCCATTCATTTATTAGAGATTTATGTCAATTTGATCAGTTTAAAGAAGGATTATAGTAGTTTTACTAACAAGACTGCTCACAACATTTCGAATGTTGAATATTTCGCGAATTTTAATTGATTCATTTAACGTCATTTTAACCTCATTCCAAATCTCCGAGATGAAAGATAATTCTTTACATGTCTAGTTAACTTCGCAACTACAACAAAATAATGAAATTATTTATTTTGCATTTTACAAAACAGGGCAGATTGCTTACAGGATTTGGAGATTTTCAAGATTTGAGCTTATTCTACTTCAAAATCAACATGCAATCCATTAGATGAGTTACCCAATTGATTTTGAGGCCATATTACTCAATTATGTTAGTTTTGAAGAGAATAATCATCAAAATTTCATAAAAAACATGTGCATGCATCAAGATTAAAACTAGTTTTAGAAGAACATTTTTAACCCACCTTAACACTTTTCTCATAGGGTTTTGGATGAATTCATTCTCCACTTCAACATTGGATTGACAAATTGAACTCCTAGCAAGTGTTGAATGGAATTAGATGTGTTAGTGTGGAAGACAATTGAGATTGTGGAGTAAAATTGAAAGGAAGAAGAGTGAGTGGGATTTATTACCTTGTAACTTCTTTGATTGTGCGTTGATTATAAATCGAGTTGTGTTATTAGCTTTCTCAAGTTGAGAGGATAAGGAATATGTATTTGCATGTGAGAAATGGTGGAGGATAAGTGGGGATTTGAAGCTTAAAGAGGTTTGGCTATGGAGGTTGAAGTGTTGGAGAATGAGAGAGTGAATGAGGAAGAAGATGACTATTGTGGGTCTTATATCGACCTAGTCAACAAGATTCACTTGGTCAACTAGACTATTAGTTTCTTCTTACTTATGTTACTTTAAGCACAAGCAAGAACTAACTTGCTCATAGGTGATTTACTTGCTCGAGTGCTCGATTTTCTTAGTAATGTTAATTTGGTTAGCGTTTAGTTTTTGGTCCTTGAAAAGTAGTTTGATAAGGTGTCGAGAAGTTTATTCGATCAAGGTAAAATTTGTTGATATTGATTGTGAGCATCGCCTCATCTCCGTGTTACATCTCTTCGTGGTGTCCCCGAATGTGAGATTTCGTCGACCTAAAAATTTCATTAAAGCCTCATACACGATTTAACGCCTTCATTAAAATGTTTAATGTATCTCTCTAAATGGCCCGCCTATGAATTTTTATCAATTAACTTATTTTCATTAGGGCTCATGCTTGTTTCGTATGGGTCAGGCAGAGGCTTTAGTATCATAACAATACTAGGAAAATTACTTCATTTGGTCATGTATGTTTATTACTCTGCCCATTTAATCCTGTAATTATTCCATTGTCACATTTGGTCTTGTAAGTTATCTAAAATTCTAATTTTAGTACTTCGACGACAATTACGGCTAAAAGAATTTAAATTACGAAAATTCACTCTAAATTTATTTCAAAATGACGAATTAGTAAGTAGAAAAAGGAAAGGGAAAAGAATTGAAATATATCAATCATATTTCTACTTCTCCAAACTTTAATATGTACACTAAACATAATTTGTGTTATCGCTATGTAACGTTCAGGATTTTAATTAATTGAATTAAAGTTTTGCATTTAACCCAAGATAGAAAGAACTACTTAAAAGCCCAATTCCTCATTTAAGGCCCTACCATTCTTTTAGCTAAACCTAATTGAATAAGAAAAGGAGTTTTTCCAACAAACTTAAGAAGAAAACGTTAGAAGCAGGGAAGAAAAGAAGAGTTCTACTACAAAGAAGAAACCAAGAAAATAGATCATTCTCCATCTCTTACTGCCTTCTTAATTCTTCTTCTTCCAGGCAAGTGAAGTTTTAAGGTTTCATGCTATTATGGTAGAAATCATATGCTAATATGTTATGAATTTAGATTATCTACAATGACTTGTGAAATTCATGTACTCCACTGTTAATATTGTCACGTGAAATAGCTATGCGCCGTTCGTCTATTTTACGAAGAAAGTTTTTGATTTGTGAGTTACATGCTTTAGCTGAATGGTTAATTATTTGTGTAGTTAATGATTGATGTGCCTTCAATGATCAAGTTGATTAGTACAATTAATGTTTGCAAATTAATTAGTTGCCTCGTGTGATCATAATTATGATTTTTATGACAAGATATGGAAAAGACAGTTCATGGTAATTGATCAAATTTTCAATTTGATTCTAGGTTAATATATGTCCATATTACTAGACCTCTAGTATGCCATGTATTGTCTGCACGTGAGTTGACTTGTGTTATCAACCTGTTGTTAATAAAGATGTTAAAGATCGGCTTTTTTACTTCCCTAATGTAAGTTTGGCCTCATAATATCCTTAGGTACAAGCTTTTACCCAAGTGTGATCCAATAATAACTTACCGTGTTAGTATGTAAATTTTGAGGCCCACCGTTTCATATTGCAATTTGATCCTCGCACTATATCTCGATGAATTTGTAAATTATTTTAGGTCCTCAGTTTATTTTCGTAGTATGTGCATTAATTATATCGGGAGAAAGGAAAATTCAAATTGGAACCAGTACTTTAAGCAGTTGGAAGATGTACAATTATCTTTTATCCTTTACACAAATGGTTGAAATGTGTGGCAGCAGCACATGGGTAGTAAAGCTTCCCGGCGGTCAAGTTATCTTCAGAGACCTTTATGATACATCGCGATTTGCAAGTTGGGCTGGATCCTTAACAGATTAATTGGGCTGGAATGAATTGAATTTGGGCCATCACAACATTGCCACAATACCAATACAAAGTATCTGTGTATAGAAATCGAGAATATGATAAGTTAAAAAATCAGACAAAAATCTAAAAAAAAAGGGAAAACATCACTTAAGAAATAAAGCATCAGAAATGATCCAATACAAACTTAATTTTCATACTTGGCCTTTAAAAAGGATCAATAAAATAGCCAATATCAATTTATTTCAAGTAGGAGCTGGTTAAAACAAAAGAAATGGAGCCAACAATACAATTTATGAAAACAATTTTAGTAAAAAACGTATTCTGAATTATCGAGCTCAAACAAAATAAAAAATGAGCCAACAAACAAAATTGTGTAAACGAAACAAATAGCTAACTATGAAAATATAAAACCGAAAGAAATAAAAACATTAATCATCAAAAAATACCATTATTATACAAGCTTAAAAAAATAGCCAATATCAAAATATAGCCTTAATAAAATAGTCAATATCAAAATATATCTGGAATATATTTTTAAAAAACCAAAACTTAGCCAACAAAAAGATTCACCAAAAAATAATTTCCCAAAAAAAGGCCAACAACAATCAGAAAGAATCAAAAAAATATGCAGGAAGGAAAAACCGAAAAAATATGCAGGAAACAATTAAAAGGAAAAAAATAGCCACAATTTACAAAAAACAAAAATTAGCCAACCAATAAAATCGAAACCAAACAAATAGCCAACTATGAAAATAAAAAACTGAAAGAAATGAAAACATTAATCATCAAAAAATACCATTAATATATTATACAAGCTTAAAAAAATGGCTAATATAAAAATATATCTAACTGATAGATTTTACTGAAATTCCAAGTGAATTAATCATCAAAAATATTCACATTGAATGCTACAATTAATTTTCTCAAATGTATTTTGTAAAGAATAAAATAGCCAATAAACAACTATAACAATATAGATTTAGAAAATATAAAGCTGAAATAAAATAAGCCCAAAAAACAATATTAATGATAAAGTCTTCATAAAATAGCCAATATCAAAATATTTCTAGAATGTATTTTAGAAAAATAAAAATTTAGCCAACTACAAGATTAAAAAAAATATGCAGGAAGAAAAATCGGAGGCCAAGTATAAAAATTTAAAACTAGGAAAACTGGTCACCTGCGATTTTTAAATTGAATCATAAAAAACAATATTAATTAAATAGCCTAAAAAAAATAGCAAATATAAAAATATATATTGAATATATTTAAAAAAAAAAAAAAACCTTAGCCAACAAAAAGATTCATCAAAAAATAATTTCTCAAAAAAAGCCAACAATCAGAAAGAATCAAAATAATATGCAGGAAGGAAAAATCGAAAAACGGAAATAATATGCAGGAATCAAAAGGAAAAAAATAGCCACAATTTATAAAAAAATAAATAGCCAACCAATAAAATCGTCAAATATTTAATCGCCACTTTTGAAGTACTTCTAACAATGATAATGCAAAATAAATTTAAAATTTTCAAACAAAATATTCAGCACCCTACGACAATCTCATACAAATCTCCTTCTGCATTGTTGCATTGCTTATCTCAGCATCCAAAGATATAACCCTCTTCAAATCCTCAACTGCTTTCAATAAGTTTCACAACTTCCAACGCAGCTCTTTCTTCTTCAATTATTCTCCTCTAATTCAACAACCAACCTATCCTCCTTCTTGGTCGCAATCACGCAACTCATTGTTCATCGTGACTTATTCGCCTTCCGTGTAGACAACTTCCTTATTACTTTCTTGAAACTCCTTCACAGTTACTGCCTCAACATCTGACATCTCACGTCTCAATTTTTCATTAATATCAAGTGCTCTAGCAATCTCAACTTCAAGCTTCTTTATCAGAGTATCTTTCTTCTCTAATTCAAAGAAGAAAATTCGAGGGGATTACTAAGAGCATTTCCCAATAGCTTGGAGTTTCACTTGTCACTAGACAACCAAGGGATTGTGCATTTGGAAGTTCATCTTTATTTGTGGAGTTAAGTTGTCAGACATCACATTTTCAATGTTATTGACAACCATTTCTGAAGAATGCGTAGAAGGTTGGGCTTTCACAACATGTCCAGATTCACAAGTCTCCAGGTGCTTTCCAGAATCAATGATGGGTTTCCTACCCACGAAATCATTACCTGTACTACAGCCGGCAACACTAGAGCTAACATTCTCATCACCAGCCATATCCTTGTTCAAATTATTCAACACACCAGTCAAAATGCCATCCACATCAACAGTCTTATTCTCAATACTACTAACCCCTGAATCTTTCCCAAATATAACAAGTTCCATCACATCTTCAACCTTTGAAGAATTTTTCTTGCGAAGTTACATAACATTTGCTTCTTCATTTGCAAACAAATTCTTAGCATGTTGGGTAGGCTGAATGAGTATGTTACTGTGACAAGGGGAATCTCCGTCTAGAAGCTTCAATTCAGCTCTACTTGGTTCTATTAAATCTCTCACCTCATATGGAAATGTTTCAACCTTCAGAATTTATGTGCACAATGAATACATACTTGTAAAGAATGAAAACTGACAATTTCAGAAAAGTACCAGTTTTAATCTTCAAAAACCAAAGTCCTTCAAGTATTGTTTCATCAACATCAAATCCCACCTCATGAAACGAGGAAAAGTAACAACGCTTAATCGGATTCATCATGTTTGACACCTCCGAAGCCAATACTACGTAGAAATTGCCAATGTTGAATCAGATGTTTTAGAACAAAGGCTTAGATAATCTGAGAGTTAATAACACTAAGATATTACCTGAAGAAACAAGGAACAACTCCCAGTTTTCAGTCCATTGGCATTTTGGATACACTTGTACAGCGAGCGAAGCATGAAACGGCTCCAATGATGCATACATATCGTATCCAGATCCAGCACGTACTTAGTAAGATGCCAGTTGATGACATAGTTTTGATTGGCAAGGAAGAAGTTTGATAACAGATACAAGTGCAACAAACGAGCAACATCACTTACAAGATTAGCATCATCATCACCAAGAGATAGTTTTGAATACAATGCGCTCAAGATGATAACTTTGTCAAATTATAAGATCCACTAGCCGTTTACCGGATGCTACGTATCTTCATTGGAAAACAACGTGCTATGAAATCATTCTCTTTCAATGGACGCTTGGAAACTTCGATTGGCCAGTCACCATCCCGAATCCCAAATACAAGTTGCATATCCAAAGGAGTAGGCAGAACAACGTGACCCGCAACGTTGAATCCTTTAGGCTTTATACAATCTTTCAGATTTGATCGCTGTATTATTTCTGAAATGCAAGGATCGTTCTTTTTGAATCTTTTCATATCTGACTCTTTCAGCTGCATAGCAGAGTAGACAAAATACCAAAACGGAGTCCTGCGAATAACATCCAAATGGCACTGCCTGAAAGGCAATGATCTTATTTCCTTCATAGCATTTTGCAAATTGCTCCTGTAATTTACTGGACCCTTCCCTGAAATTAAATATTGAACTTCTCAACAAGGGGAAAAATGAAATATGAAGAATACATTTACAACTATTTAACAACGTTAATGTACTTTTCTTGATATCCTTCTCATTCTCACTAACACTCATTCCATCTCACAAAGTTCTAGTTCAAGAAGTAGACAACATAAAAGTTCACAAATCAAATGGCAACTATGATAATAACTAATTAGAAGATTGCTTCAATTACCTACTAATACATCAGAAGCAGCACCACACCTTTTCCTACGAACAGGACTATTAAATGCTCATAACAAACAATAATCACTCAGCCACAGTGATAAAAAAAAAATTGACATTATAAGGACAAATAAACAAAAAAATCATTAACTAACTTACTCTCACTCATCTTAACCTACCGAGAACCTGGCACTTGAATTGTATAAAAAGAAATAACTACATGTTAGTTAACATATACATACAAACACCAATTATTTACACAACTAAAACTAGTTACTTACATTCTAATTTCACTTTCCTCGTAAAACTAGTTACTTACATTCTAATTTCACTTTCCTTGCATTAGCTCCAGAATCTACAAACCAAAAAAAAAAAAAATCCGAAAAAATTGTAGTCGACTATGAGATTTGTTGGTAACTAAATGAAATGAGCTTTAGAGAGTCAAGTAATACCAGATTCATCAGTAAACTCATCGCCACTTGAATCTTTCTTACTCAATTTCTTCCTTTCCTTTTGCATTTTTTATCTGCAACCAACCCAACTAATTACTGCAAGGGAAAACAAATAATACAGTTACCATTGAAATCTAGTCGACTAGGTATCTTCACTTGCTTCAAAAGGATCTCATCATCAGAAGACTCTGCGCACACAACCGGATATGGAATCATCAATACTAAATGGGCTTGTACAAATCAACTTATGAAATATAGAATACTATTTAATGATATTAACAGCAGGTCATTACCCGTTTCTTCAGGACGAACAAAAATCAGCCTTTTCCTAGTTCTCTTCTTTCCGCGCTCGGGACTTTCTGGTGACACAGTCACCCTAGACAATACTCTACACTTCTTGGTTGCTGTAAAATAACTAATAAGTAACTAATTCTCATAATTTCCCCTACATGCATTTGCGAAATTGTTAATAAATGAACCTTGAGGGGATTCTTTGTATGAATAAATTGGTGGGCTATTATCTTCTCCATCTAACATACATGTGATGAAACAACACGCGTATCCATATTATCAAACCAAATGTGAAAGACTACGAATCAGAAAATTTAATTTAAGAACAACCACTCAAACTTTGATCAAGACACCACTTCTATGACTTTTTCCTTTCCATCCCATTCTACGAAATAAGTCATACAAAAATCACCAATAAAATTTTTCAAACAAAATAACATGATTAATGCCAAGTATCACCTAAATGGAAACACTAATGTACAAACCATACCTATTTCAATTGTGCGATCTTGTACATTACCACCTGATCCACATCTCAAGTGATTCATAATACGATCTACTGACTTAAGCCTTGAATACATTGACACATTAATTCCTATTTGAAAAATTCCTTACAGCATGTAGTTTTCTACAACAGAGAAAATATGTTCTAATTCTCACAAATGGGTAACTACAATTGAATGTTTCTAAAGAAAGTCCGAACTTGGTGAAAAGACATAAAGTGATAAAGGTGATTATTAATCGAGAAGGACTATACTATGGATCATGGCGTGGATTTGGTTTTACTAATTCTATTCCCAGCCGTTCGATCAACACCAAAACCAACAGCACCACGTGACTACTCTGAATCAGAATCAGCTATTTGGGGCTATTTTGTAATATCAAAAAGTAGGTTCTGGGACCAAATATGAATTAATGAAATGCTAGTACTGGGATCCAATCTGTCATTTTCATTCAGATATAAGGAAAAAAAGGTAAACAAATGTACCAGATCGAAACCAACGCTCAAGAAAGATCAACTCTAGCAAGAGACTTTGCTTAAAAGAATGGGAATAACTATTATACGAGCTTCGGGCTTGTTTAGAGTATTCTCCGATTTATAAGAATAACGCAAGTTACTTTCTCAAAAGTTAAATGAATGAATGTTTGAAAGTAAAGAATGAAAATAAGAAGGATGCCTAGGTGTCTCTATTGGATATACACTTTAATGATTGAGCAATGCATATTACGATAAGTTGCTACGGTGAGCATACACAAGAGAGCAAGGTAAAGTCGATGCGTTTATGTATACCGCTACGTGAGTATACACATGAGAGCCGAGGCGTTTCGCATGTTGCCACGGTGAGCATGCACGATACCAATATGAGGCTAGCTTACCTAGGCACCTTAAAAGAAAGAATGCTAAAGTGATTCTAGCTAAAGATAAGAAAAGAGCTTGAATCAAATGAATGATCTTAATGAATGACAAAGAAAAGAAACTCAAGTCAAATGTTTGCTAGTAAATTCTAGAAGTAAAAGAACGGAGAATTGGTACCCATGGCCTTCTTTTGATTTATTGATTTTACTTTATGAATGATGCACATGTAAGGAATATTTATGCTATGTATTACAAGTTAGTTCGCTTGCTTGTGAGTACAAGTAGGTACTCACCTCGCCTCTATCAACCTCGTGTGATGAACAAGCCGAGTGGATGGGGATCAAGATTGAAGTCGATTCAAGATACTTATGATAAAACATTAATTTTTTATTTATTTCATTTTTTTAAACGCGTTTATGATAGACATGTTGGTTTTAAGACTCACAGAAAGGATTTTCATTCTTTTCAAGTTCACGGATTTTGACTACATTTATGTTGATGTAGAAATTTTATTTATTTTTTTTTTTTTGAAAATAGCATTTATTGTCGAATCCACGATATTTTATATTAAAATTAATGTATGCCATTTGGTATCGAGCCCAAGGTTTTAAACACGATACTTTGGGTTACTTTTTCGACAAGATAAAAGAGATGTTTTCGTAAGAAAATGTTGATGTATAATGTATATATGAATTGTAACATCAATCAGTTCGATCGACTCCTTCCACTTTAAGTCTTTATATGTTTATAAGTGATGATTTTATGATTATGATGAGTTACTTTAGACACCTTACCAAGTATAATGTCTTATGTTCTTGAAATTGGTGGAGGTGTGATCCACTACGAGAATGAGTCGCATCTGACGTAATGGTAACACGTAACCAAAGTCGCTACACCTTTGACCGTGGAAGAAATGATTTAGGCATTGATTCAGCTACCCGTAATCGTAGAGAGAGAACGTGAGTCATCTTGCGAAGTTTTGAAGTCGCTCTCCAACTTTTCATGGAACCACCGATCCCATGAAGGCGTAAAGTTGGCTCAAGGAAATCAAGAAGGTTTTTCGGTTTGTCATCCTCTAGTGAAGGTAAAAGGTGAGCTTTTGCTTTTAGTCAAGGATAGTGCCTCATTGGTGGCGCCTAATCGAACGCCAAGAAGGTAATGCGCCAACCACTGGGAGAGATTCAAGGAGTTATTTTACCAAGTAAGAAAGCACATGGAGTCCATTGCAAGAAGCCAGGACATATTATGACTTATTGCCCAAATAAGAATAAAGGAACTGCAACTCGAGTTTACAGGATGACTTTTGATGAAGCGAAGGAATCAAACCGACGAGTCACCGTATTTCTTCCCTTTACTGCTCGCTCAGGACTCGCTTATTCTATATGTTTAAATTGTCTACTATGTGTTGTATTATGTGATTTAAATGTTTATGCATGATGTTGTGATAGGAAATCTTCCTGTGTGTGGTCTTTCAGCCTTTGTTCTATTTGATTCTGGAGCATCACACTCTTTTGTGAAACCCTTTTTTGCTAAACGACTAGTTGATCATCCTCGCCTCACGGATTAGGATTACCACATATCGACTCCATCCGGGAAGTGTTAACATCATCCAAGTTCTTCAGATTGTCCAATAAGTATTGAAGGTAAAGAACTTGCAAACCTCATCATGTTGGAAATGAAAGACTTTGATGTCATCTTAGGCATGGACTAGCTTTTCAAGCATCATGCATTGATTGATTGTTGGAATAGAAAGGTGGTTTTGGTTATGAGGATTACCACATCTCTCATATCGTAGTATTTCATCCAAGTTGGAACTCGTGATATTTGCGGTTAAGGCACAGAAGCTAGTCAACAAAGGATGTGAAGCATACCTAGCTTTTATCTCAAAAGCGGATGAGCAACATCCATCACTTGACCAAATTCCAAGAGTCGAGAATTTCGACGCTTTCCGTAAGATATTCAAGGTGTTCCTCCTAAAGGAAAGTTGATTTGGAATAGAGTTAGTGCCATGAACAACTCCAATTTCGAAAGCACCGTATAGAATGGCTCCAGCAGGGTTAAAAGAACTTAAGGAGCAAATTCAAATTTTCTAGACAAAGGGTTCATAAGGCCGAGTTTCTCGCCCTGGGGAGCTCCAATCCTCTTTGTCAAGAAAAAGGACGGTATGATGCGCCTCTGCATTGATTACCGTGAGATCAATAAGGTGACTATTAAAAATAAGTACCCACTTCCAAGGATCGATGAATTACTTGATCAACTTCAAGGTGCAGGGTTCTTTTCAAAGATTGATCTCAGATCAGGGTACCATCAACTACGCGTAAGAGAGGAAGATGTGCCTAAGACAGATTTTCGTTCGAGATATGGCCATTACGAGTTCCTCGTCATGCCTTTTGGCCTGACAAATGCTCCAGCAGCTTTTATGGATTTGATGAATAGGGTATTTTCAGAATATCTCGATAAGTTTGTCATTGTCTTCATTGATGACATCCTCATCTTTTCCCGGACAGAAGAGGAGCATGAGCAACATCTAAGGCTTGCACTGCAAAGATTGAGGGAGAAGTCGTTGTTTGCTAAGTTCAGTAAGTGTGAGTTTTGGATGGATAGTGTACCATTTCTAGGGCACATAATATCGAAGGAAGGTGTTGCTATGGACCCGAGAAAGATTGAGGTGATCCGAGACCGCCAACTCAAAGAATGTGAGTGAGATTCGTAGTTTTCTCGGTTTAGCAGGCTACTATCAAGTTCAGATGGGTATTCTAAGATTTCGCCGCCCATGACCAATTTGACAAGAAAAGGGGTTCATTTCCAGTGGACGGAGCACTGTGAGAAGAGCTTCTTTGAGCTTAAGTAGAGATTGACGACAACACCTATTTTGGTTCTTCCTGACGGAAACAAAGATTATGTTATCTACAGTGATGATTGTGGTAAAGGTTTGGGATGTGTTCTAATGCAAGAAGGAAAAGTGATAGCCTATGCATCGAGGCAATTGAAAGTGCATGAGAAGAACTACCCAACACATGATCTAGAGCTAGCAGCATTTGTCTTCGCTTTGAAGATATGGTGACACTACCTTTACGGAGCCAAGTGTGAAATCTTCACTAATCATAAGAGCCTCAAATACTTATTCACCCAAAAGGAGCTCAATACGAGGCAAAGAATATGGTTAGAGTTGGTTAAGGACTATGATTGTACAATCAACTACCATCCTGGAAAGGCAAATGTTGTAGCTGATGCCTTGAGCCGCAAGGGTCAGGTTTCTAATCTTCGAGAAGTTAAGGGGCCTTTATTGCGGGAAATTCAAGAGTTTGGATTAGAGATTGTTTCCAAAGGTAAATCGTTAGCTTGGCGATCCTATCTTTAAGATCAACGATTTTGGATAAGATTAAAGTCGCTTCAATTGTCTAATCCTAAGTCGATAAAAATGAAGATGTATGTTAGAAGGGAAGCGCCGCACTACTCGGCAAAGAGATGGGGAGTTACGCTAGGCAATGTATTGGGGCCCACGATGTGGAGGATTTAAAACAAGAAATTCTTAACGAAGCCCATAGTTCAACATTCTCCATCCACCCAGGGAGTACAAAAATGTATCGTGACCTTAGTATGAATTACTCTTGGGTGGGAATGAAGAGAGATGTCGCAAATTTCGTTCAAAAATGCCTTCAGTGTCAACAAGTTAAAGCTGAACATCAGAGGTCGTTAGGTTTACTTAAACCATTGTTAATTCTAGAATGGAAATGGGAGCACATATCCATGGATTTTATAATGGGTCTGCCAAGGACAAAAGAAGGATTTGACTCGATCTGGGTAATTGTGGACCGCTTACCAAGTCCGCTTATTTCCTTTCAATGAAGAGGACGATCGTATGGCAAAATATGATGAGTCAGACATGGCGTAAATAGTTCGCCACTAATACCTTTATCTATTATCTCTGACAGAGATCCCAAATTCACCGCAACGTTTTGGAAGAGTTTTCACCAGGCCATGGGAACAAAGTTGAGTTTCAGTATAGCTTTCCATCTTCAGACAGATGGGCAGTCTGAGAGAACGATTCAGACACTAGATGACATGATCTGAGCTTGTACTTTGGACTTTAAAGGTACATGGAACAATCACTTGCAGTTAGTCGAATTTTCTTACAACAACAGTTTCCACGCATCTATTGGAATGGCTCCTTATGAAGATTTGTACGTAAGGAAGTGTAGATCACATATTCATTGGGATGAAGTAGGTGAAAGGGCAATCCTGGGCCCCGAATTGATTCAGCAAACAACTGACTTAGTCGACAAGATAAGGGCGCATTTGAAATCAGCTCAAAGTCGCCAGGAAAGTTATGTAGACAAATGGCGAAAGCCGCTAAAGTTTCAAGTGGGAGATAATGTTTTCTTGAAAGTATCACTAATGAAAGGAGTAATGAGGTTCGGAAATATGGGAAAGCTAAGCCCCAGGTTCATCGGTCCATTCGAGATCTTGGAACGGGTTGGAGATTTAGCTACAGATTGGCTCTACCCCCGAGTCTTTCAATTGTGCATAATGTCTTTCATGTTTCGATGCTTCGGAAGTACATCCCTGATGCACCCCATGTGTTGAGCTACGAGGCACTCAACCTTCGAGATGACTTATCTTATGAAGAGGAACCAGTTACCATTCTCGACCGGTTTGAGAGAGAGTTTGGAAGGCATAGGCAAGTGATCATGGTCAAGGTTCTATGGAAAAACCACTCAGTGGAGGAAGCTACTTGGGAACGTGAAGCCGAAATGCAATCTCGTTATCCTCAGTTTTTTGGTACGATTTAAAGTTTCTTTTTATGCATGTTCTTTTTTTTTTTTTGCTTCTTGTGGTTATGTGTACTTCAAGTTTCGAGGATGAAACGTTCTAGAAGTTGGGGGGGATGTAACGACCCAGATTTTAATTAATCGAATTAAAGCGATTTTAGATGAACTGTGCCAAGTATAGAAAGAAGTACTTAAAAAGTCCAATTTCTCCTTTAAGACCTGGCCCATTCTTTTAGCTATGTTAAAACTTATGGACCGGGATTGGTACTGTGGACTGCAACAGTAGACAATGTTGACAGGAATGTTGAGTCAACAATGATCGACTGGTTGTGAGAAACTAAGAATATAGAGCAGCGGACAAACAACCAGATGTAACAAAATCAAGCTAGTATATGTAAAATATATTGACCGTGCCGTAGGCTAAATTTCCACTAATAGTAAAAGTAGATTTACAAAAATGAAGCTTAATCAAATCACAAACGATTGATTAAACTCACAAAACTAGTCCTAGAATAAATAACAGTAAAAACCTATTCTAGTTTGCTATCACTAGAGTAATTCTCAATGCTTGAAGAACACTCACAAGTAATAACAATATCAAGTCTAGTAGAAAACAAGAAAGCATATCTCTCAATATTGTGAATCGGTTCTCAAAGGCGCACTTTGCAGCTACATTCATCTTGTATATATAGATCCTCAAGTCGAATTCTTCTAGGTCGAACCGAAGAAGGAATGCAGTAAAGGCAAGTTCTTTCCTCTTGCTTTCTTTAATCAATCTACTAGAAGGAAATTTCCATAGATAAATATCTCTTCAATAACTTTCCTTCTTGTTCATATCTTGTTAGATTCTTTCCTTAAGCCATCGTACTGCTTCCGGCTTTGCAAACTTCTAGTCCAAGTGTACCGATTGTTTCCTGCAACATAATTACACAAGCAACCACAAACATTGAACTAATTAAGAAAGACAAGATTAACAAAACAAGTGCTCTTAGTAGTCGCACTTTCAATCTCCCCTTAATCTTGTTCTTTCTTCACAAAACCACTGAAAGAAATGAAACAAGTTCCTAAACGCAGATTTTCAAATGAAGTACTCCCCTTAATGATCAAACTCCCCCTTAATCCAAAAGATAGTTCAAAGACACATATATCCTAAAATATTACAGACCAAGTTCCAAAACAAAAACAAAATGAAGAACAAGTTCAAATCTAATCTCCCCTTTTTTGTGAGGAAAGAAACACGCCAAAGTACTTCTGAACTTTAGATTTTTGGTAATCTGTTCTTGAAGATTTGCATTATGAGCATCCACAACTTTGATTTGGTCCAATAGTATCTTGTCATTTTCAGTGAGAGTACCTGCAGACAAAGATTCAATACTGGGGAGGGATGTTGACCTAACATTGCCTTCAACATTGGTGTCAATATTGACATGGTGAGCAGCAGCAGTAGCAACATTTGATGGTCATGGCACATGTGCATTAGCAGCAAAAGTCTCCATGTTCTCAGGGATATCCATATCAGTGGGAACATCAGGATCAACCCAAGGTAGATCACAAATCCTATTAGAGGTTTCCAAGAGTTGCTCACAAGAATATTGAGAAAGTTTCTCGTAGATTTCTCATAAACTTCCAAACCCTGCAGTTTTAAGATGGCAAAGATGGTGGCAGGAAGAATCATATGACCACAGGCTCCCCTATTCTTAAACTTCTCTAGATGCTTGAGTATCCTTTCTCCCAAATTAACATTCAGTCCCATTTTGATCCTATACAGGAGGATCCCAACATCCCTGCTAAAACGGTTATTATTGGAGGATGGCAACCAACAGTATAAACATATCCTAGCCATATGTACATCAAGGAGGAGCAAGATTTCAAATCCAATGCTCCTTTCGCCATCTTTGAACTTTATTCAAAGTTAACTCTCTAGCAACCTCATCCATGGAAACAAGCTTATGGAGTCTCAACTCATCTCTATTTCTCGCAAAATAGTTTATATCTCTAGCATCAACAAGAACACTTCACCCCCCCATGTATACACTGCTACTTTGCCCTCCAACCTTGTCAAAGTTTTCAGATAAGTGAGCATACAATTCTCGCTCAATATCAGGCACAAATGCTTCATACGGAGTCACAGCATGGTATAAGTTCCTTTTCTTCAAATACTCAACCAAATTGTAACTTGTAAATGAGTTTTCATCTATGACTCGCTCAACATCCATAGGATGACCCTTAAGATCCTTATACTTATTATAATCTTCCACTCGATAAAAACAGAAATTGTAAGCCTCATCATCCCAATCAGAACCATCATCAACATTAATATCACCAGAAGGGATGGAGTTTACCTCAGAAGGAATGGCATCTTCATTTTCCATGGATTCTTCCACAGCTTGTGCTCGATTCTTCAAAGAACATATTCCTCAAAGGTCATCTCAATCACTCTCACGAAGGTGCATAGAAGGAGATTTTTCAGGATTGGTTACAATAGCAGAAGTAGACTCGTCAGACTGGTCTACAGCCATATTCTCTCCTTCATCAATTTCTTCAGTGTTTTCCACATTATCCCCAATTTCTTCAGTATGGGACTGTGACCCAATGGACGCAGAGGACATAGGGGCGACAGTCCTTCAACGCTTAAATGACCCACCGGTGTGATGGAATTCAGCATCCAAGTTAAAAGACCCAAAATTAGTCTACTCAGATGGGGCCTTAGGAAATATGTTGGTAGCCGATTGAAAGGAGGCCGAACTGTATCTAAGAAATGAATGGGGTAGTGGTGGATTCGATTCGAGGAGTCGAGGAATTGGGGATAACAAAGTTCGTGGTTCGACTCTCGTGGGTTGTGGTAAACCTTGACTCTCAGGGGATCAGGGAGAATCTTGGGGGGCGCCATTGATGAAGAAGACGGAGCAGAGAGGTGTTAAGAAGAAGACGGAGCAGAGAGGTGTTAAGAAGAAGACTAAGATGGGCGGAATTTGGAGAAGGAAAGTTAGGGTAAAAGTGGAGGAAGTAAAAAGGAGAGTTAGGTAAATGCTTTTTTTTTTTCGCAAATATATATATATATCAAAGCAACAAAACTGCACAACCTTAATTGAAGATTAAAGTTGCAAGTAAAAGCTTAGTCAAGTCAAAGTAATCAGATAAACAGATAAGCCCTGGGGAGGTTGACCAAAAATCTTGATTTTACAGAAGATGACTTGAAATGCAAGAACAAGAATGCAGAGACCCAAAACCCAAAGGAAACACCTTAGACCTACTCCCCCTCAAACCCAAAAACACACAGAATTAGAGCACAAAAAAAAAAAATGGAGCACAACAAAAGAGCAAAAAAGCAGAAAAACACAAAAAAAAATAGCATCACTTTTTTTTTCAATATTGACTATGATGTTGAGTCAACATTGGTCTCAACATTGGAAATCACAGAGAGCACAGACCAGGAGATCTTCGAAGACTGAAGAATCTCTCACTATCTAAAGGCTTGGTAAAAATATCTGCAAGTTGATTGGTCGTATCTATGTGTTCAATATCAATGACTTGCTTATTGACCATGTCCCTAAGAAAATGATGTCTTATATCTATATGCTTAGTGCGAGAGTGCTGAACAGGGCTCTTAGAGATGTGTATGGCACTAAGGTTATCACAAAACATCAAGAGGGTATCACTTTGTAGACCATAATCATGCAACATGTTTTTCAACCAAATAAGTTGAGACACACAACTCCCAGCTACTACATATTCAGATTCAGCAGTTGAGAGAGACACACAATTCTGTTTCTTGCTATACCAAGACACTAGATTAGGACCAAGATAAAAGCAACATCCACTAGTGGATTTCCTATCATCTAGATCACCAGCCCAATCGGAATCACTAAATCCCACCAGATTAGTGTTCGATCACAAGCAAACCATAATCCAAGATTAACAGCCTCGATATATATCTAAGAATTCTTTAACAGCGCTTAAGTGAGGATTTTAAGGTTGGATGATACATACATACGCAAATGAGAACATGATGTCGTGCGGTTGCGTAAAGGTAGAAGAGACTTCCAATCATTGATCTGTACAATGTTGGGTCAACATTAGCTCTAACATCAACCTTGCTGAGTTTAAGGGCAGTCGCCATAGGGGTGCTACATGATTTAGCACTGTCAAGACCAAACTTTTTGATCAGATTCTTTGCATATTTTTCCTGTGACAGAAAGAGGCCATCCTTCTGTTGTTGAATTTAAAGTCCAAGAAAGAAACTGAGTTCTCCTTTCATACTCATCTCAAAAGTACTTGTCATAGCTTGAACAAACTGATCTACCATAGAAGAGTTAGTCGATCCAAACACTATATCATCAACATAGATTTGAGCAATGCAAAGATCTTTCCCTTTCCTAAGGATAAATAAAGTTTGATCTCCTTCCACCTTTTTGAAACCAAAGTTAACTAAGACCTCGGTTAGCCTAGCATACCAAGCACGAGGGGCTTGCTTTAGACCATACAAAGCCTTTCTTAGTTGGAACACATGGTCAGGATGGTTAGGATCTTCGAACCCTTTAGGCTGTTCAACATAGACTTCTTTATCAATGTAACCATTCAAGAAAGCACCCTTAACATCCATCTATTGTAGTTTAATTTTTAAACAGCAAGCAATGGCTAAGAGGAGCCTGATGGATTCTAGTCTAGCAACAGGGGCAAAGGTCTCATCAAAATCAACACCTCAACTCGAGTGTACCCTTGAGCAACAAGTCTAGCTTTGTTTTGACAACTACACCATTTTCATCACTTTTGTTTTTGAAAACCCACTTAGTACCTATGACATTAACATCAAGAGGGCGAGGAACTAAGGTCCAAACTTCATTAGTTTTGAATTGGTGTAGCTCATCTTGAATAGATTCTATCCAATAGTCATCTTTCAAAGCTTCTTTCACATTTTTTGGTTAAGTAAGAGAGACAAAGCAAGAGGAACTTACAGATTGGCAGATCGTTGCACATCTTACCATGTCCTTGTAGTTTTTCCGAGTGTTTCCTCTTAAGGTCATTCTTCCACTGGTGCTTCCAATGACTTGAGAACTTGGATGATCTTTACGAATCTTAGGAGGAGGATCTCTTCTGGCATTATCTAGAGGATTAGTCTGAGGTTCAAGTTCAGGTTCAGCTGGAATCAGATCAGGTTCATCCTCATTTTATAAAATAGTGTCTTCGGATGAGCTTTCAGTCTGCAATGTTGGACTAGATGTTGAGTCAGCATTGCTGTCAACATTGACACTCTCTTCATGCACAGTTGTTGTGGGTTCTGGTTCAGAGACCTTGTCTGGTTCAGTACCTGTGTCATCTTGTTTTTGTGCAAAAAGCTCAGAGTCATCAAAGGAAATATTCACAGATTCTAGAATGGTGTGAGTCCTTGGATTATACACTCTATAAGCATGACTGTTAAGTGAATAACCAACAAAGATTCCTCTATCACTTTTCACATCAAATTTCCCTAGATGTTACATGAAAGTACTTAAGATTGGGTTTCTTACCCTTCAAAATCTCATAGGGAGTAGTTTGAGTTCCTGGTCTAAGATAGACTCTATTGATAATGTGGCAAGCAGTGTTAACAGCTTCAGCCCATAATCTTTTAGACAAATTCATGGTACTTAACATTACCCTAGCCATTTCTTGTAAGGTTCGATTCTTACGTTCAGCTACCCCATTTTGCTAAGGAGTTTTTGGTGCAAAGAACTCATGAAAGATTCCTTTCTTTTCACAAAACTTAGCAAAAGATTGGTTTTCAAACTCTTTACCATGATCAGACCTAATGCGTTGGACCACAGTATAGTATTGAGTACTAAATCTAGCATGCATTTTCTTGAAGGAATCAAAGGTTTCAGATTTTTCTTTGAGAAAACAGACCCATGTGAATCTAGAGAAGTCATCAACTATGACAAATATGTGCCACTTACCTCCAAGACTTTCTACCTCGACAGGATCCATGAGATCCATATGTAAAAGTTCGAAACAGTTAAAGGTTCCTCTTATCTGCCCTTCTGTTTGCAGAGTGGTGTGCACAACTCTTGTCTATTTTCCTTTCAAACAGTCACCACAAATATGCTTACCAGTGTTTGTTAGTTTTGGCACTCCAACAACAGCTTCAAGCTTGATGAGTTTCTCCAGATTCCTGTAGTTTACATGCCCAAGCTTCTTGTGCCAAATAACTACGTCATCATCCTTTGCAAGGTTGCAATTGTGAGGAACAGCCACCACATAGCAGTTGTCAAGTGACCTAGTACCTATCATCACAACTTTCTTTTCTATGCAAGTATAAACTTTACATGAGTGTTTGTCAAACTTGACCTTCAAGTTATCATCACATGATGACTTATGCTTACAAGCTTAGCGCTTAAGCCCTCAACTAAAAGAACATTTTTAGAGTGGATATCCTCAAGAGTTAAAGTTCCCTTTCCAAGTATCTTACTTTTGTAACCTCCTCCATAGGTCACCATCCCAGATTTCTGTGAGACAAAGTTAGCAGGATAACTTAGGTTTCCTGTCATGTGACGAGAACACCCACTATCAAAGTACCATCATGCATTGTTAGGAGAAGTAGCAACATAAAAAGCAACATTGCAAACTATCTTTTCCCTAGGAGCCCGAACTCTTTTATATTTTTCTTTGAATTTTTCAGTTACAAAGGGTTTACCTTTTGAGCAGAGAGATACTGCTTTTGGAATCAAACCTTTGATTTTTTCATTTTGGACCCGTTGATGTCGATGTTGACCCAACAAGGTGATCATCATTGAGATTATAGATCCCTTTTGTATTTTATGATAACTCAGCATATGAACAACAAATAAAAAGGAAGCAAAGAAGAGAGCAAGTAATGATTCGGAAGCACGGGAAGCATAGCTCCACGGATAATTAGGAATAAAAGCATTGTACGTGGCGACATTCCGCGCCATCAAAAGATAACAAATTCACCAGAAAAATTCAACAAGTACAGAATTTCCACGGGGCATACCCCGGACCTCTCACTGGGGGCCAGCTTGGCTCGGACCCGCTTCACCAGTTTGAGGCGGATTGACGGAAGACGTGTTGGAGACGACTTGCACGGCAAGGGATTCAGCGAACTCGAACAAGTTGAAGTCCTTATCGAGACCAACGACCCGAGAAGGCAGGAAGTACCAGTCCCTCAGGAAAGCCCGGTAGTTATCGAAAGGTACAAAGCATACCTTTCGGAGGGCGTCTGGGACACACCTCGGAAGGAAGGGTCCACCATTTAGGATCTCGATCTCACCCTCCTCGATGATTAGCTCTGCAAACTCGCACGCGGCCAACCGTTCGTCCGAGACATTGTCCACAGGGACCTCCACACCATTAGCATCCGCAGAAGGGATCAACCCTTCTGCCTTCCAGTCAAAGATCTACGGAAGTAGTCCCTTGGACTGTAGCTGGCCGATAGCGGATGAAAACCCATCTAGGCGGGAGGCATCGGACTTGTCCGCCATGAAGAACTTGAAAGAATTCGAGTTCATAAAGTCACGACCAGCCTGAAGGCGGGCATATTGGAGGCCCCCGAGCAAGACATCCTTTGAGTCCTGGAAGGCCTTCATCGACTCATCGACAAAATTCTCCGCCACCAAGGTCCGCCTTGATCTCTTCCCAGCTTGCCTTCAGCTTATGGAACTTCACTTCATTTTCTTTCAGCTGCATTTCCATCCGCTTCACCTTCTCCGCCTCATCCGCAGAAGTGGCTACGGCCTTGTGCAGATCCTCCTCAATAGTAGCACGTTCGTCGGCCTTCCACTGCATGGCTCTGACGAAACATCCGAGCTGCAAGAGGTCTGCATGGATATAGGTCGTATCTCTATTATACTAAGAACAAGCCAAGGAAACCTTGGAAAAGTTACTTACCCGCTGGTATAACTCGTCAAGCCCTCCAACCCGCTCTACCTCAGGGAGTCCGCGGGCCCGCTCGTACTCCTTATCGAGAGCAGCTTGATCAACCGACAGATGGTGGGCGATTCGCTCTTAGCTGCAAGGGAAGCCTCCGAAGTTGCTCCCCTCTTGCGCCCCGAGGTTATGGCGTCCCGCATCAACACCTCTCGCTGGGGTGTGGGTGGCTTAGAGGCAGTGGCACTCCGAGTGGCAGGACCTTTGCCCTTGTCGGGAACCACCAAGGCCTGTGGATCTTCTCCGGCCTTGTTCCGCCTTTCCTCCTCTGCAGCAAACACAGCCGCATTTTTCGGATCCGACATCGGAAGACCCGCAGATGTGTTGATGATTTTGGTCCCTCGACCAACAAGCACCTCCAGGGCTTGTTGTTCCCTCTGCAACTTTTTCTTTTCACAGAGCGTCGACATGATATACTCGAACCAGTGAGCTGCACAATAAAATAAAGGCGTCAGATACGGACATATAAAGGAAGGATTACCAGAATTGCGGAAATACATGATCAAGACAGAGCACTCCAAAGAAAGAAGAACACGAATCCTAAAGTTAAAAATCCTTACTGAAGTTCGTCTTCCCTCCAACTTCCACAGCGTCGGTCAGTCCGCACAAGTAAGGCAGCGGCTGACAGATCAATCCGTGGAACGGGTAAGTAGGTGGGTCATTCTTCTTGTGGATTGCTGCCACCCACGGAGCCACGTTCTTCGAAAGGGGGCGCCAGTCCGGGATAGTCTCCCTTAAGAACTTTGTCAGCAGACCCCATTGTTCTCGTTGCCTCTCGGACATCCCAGGTTTCAGGGCCATCCGAACAAAAATATACTTATCCCACCACTTCGACCCCAAGGAAGAAATGGAGTCGGAAATGAAGTTGTAGGGTTTTCTAGCTACAAAAGTATAAAATAGGGGATTGCCCGGACTAAAGTTAACATGGAAAAGCTGCCTAAAATTCTCGAAATTCACCGGCTGCCCCTTCTTTTTACAAAAACTAACGAAGCAAATGAGGTTACCCAAAGACTTTAGGATAACCTGACTCGGACCGATCCCGATGTGGTTCAAGATATGCTTTATCTCTGGTGCAATAGGGACCTTCCATCCACAGGCGAAAGCTACCTCATGCACGCACATGTACCCGGCGGGCGGATTGTAAAATGCATGTCCGGGCTCGGGCACCATGATTTCAACAGACTCAGGAATCTCCCACTTCCGCCTCCACTCTGGAATGTCCTCCGCCTTAACCTTCGACGGACAGGTAGGGAGAAGCCCGTCCATATTTAACTCTCCAAATTCATCCGCTATCACAACGGCGCACGCATGACGAGGGAATTTGATTCTAGCGGCCTTTGCACCGCATCCTTCTACTAACGGAAGATTGGATTGAGCGGACGCAGCAGGATGTAACGCAATCCGACGACTAATGCGTCTCCGTGGGCGAGCGACTGGAGAACCTTCCTCTCCTTCCTCCTCCTCCTCATCTTCTTCTTCTTCACCATCTTCCTCCTCCTCCTCGCCACCTTCGGGTCTCCCGGACGTGTTTGGGTTGGACAGACCTGTTTCTGCCACCACACGGTCCTCTTCCCCAGCCTCAAACATTTCCACTTCGTCGGCCTCCCGACCACTGTCGCCTTCCCGCTCAGTCCGAGGTTCATTCGGATCAACTAACGTTCCAACACCACCTATAGTCCGAGATTGGACTAGTGACCTAGTCCTAGCAAGATCTCCCTGGCCCATCATACGCCAGTCGAAGTTTCAAGCACTGGACTCTTTGTCCAAATACAAAGTCCCTAGAAGATGTATGACCACGACCAGAAAATCTCCTACGGACTCAGTCACTGAGTTTACTCCATCATTGTAACCTCGAGCCGTGTTGGTTCGACTATCGCTCCTGACATCCTAGGCGTATGAAATGGGTCGAACGATAGTTGTGATTGTCCGAGAGTTCATTTAGATGTCTTATTAATTCAAGCGATCCGACAAGTTCTCATTGCACTTTCGCATGAAGTATAGTTTCAACACTATGGGCACTAACCATCGACATGTGGACGTGCCATCGGCACTATTGTCTACCCTACTCGCACGTTAACAGGATAATTTACGAAGATCGTAGCTAATCGGCGCCAACACATCACCAAATAAGCATGCATAATCAAGTTTTGGTTACAGTGGGCACGACGTACGAGACAAATCAACAGGTTACCGATAAAGGAAATTAGCACGCTACATCACAAAGGAGAAGCAGTCCAACTAAGCACGCTGCAGAAGCCTATCACTAGCAACATTTGCAACCACAGAATCAACAATTGGATATTCAAGCAGGCAAAACATACAAGCATGCAAAGAAGCATATCGCTAAAATGAAAAACCTTAGGAGGAATTGAGGCGCATTTGCTTGACAAAGTTGACTTGATAAGCTTGAACGGACGAAGCCTTTAAGCTCTCCGAGGGTACGAATCTGAGGTAGAAATTCCAAGATTTTGCGAGTTTCAGTTGCTCGGATTGATCTTTGATTGCTCGGATTACTTTATAGTCGCTCTGAGTTTCGATGTGGAAAAAGTGTGAAAGTGACTGATGGGCTGACTATTTATAAGGGCGATTTGGGGAAAGCCAAGAGTCACATCACCTGGATTCAAACCCCAGCCGTTGATCTTTTCAATCCAACGGTTGTGCTGGTTCGCAAGTGGATAGCTAACGGCATCGCATTTAATGCTCAATGAGCGCCACATCAATCGGGTTTAAAATCCCAACCGCTGATATCTTTCCAATCCAACGGTCGAATCGCTTTACCCGGATCTTTCCCGTAATGGACAGTAACTCATCGGGCCTCTTTGATTTACGGATCGCCGCCCAGAGGACCATTTCACATATTCGTCCAACGGATAACCTCCGATACACTCTTCCACAGCGACTTCCTCGATCCAAACTGCATTTCGGATCTATATATCTCGAATACAAATATTTTTCATCTACAAATCGAGCTATTACATAACTCGATCAGAAGGAAAGGGTGGGGGGAGAGATATATTGAATTCCTAAGAACACGGACGACGGATCCCAACAAAAAGGATTTTTTCCTTTTTCAGTTAACGATCCGGACACGCTCCACAACACGCTTGTTCTTTTCATTGTTACCAACTATCTTCTACTAAGATACTTGAAAACTAGGGGACATATGTTGATACGACATGTGTCCAATCCGCTAAGGCGCCATAGAGCGTGTCCTAAAGCGCATCAAGGCCGAGATAGCTTATTCAGTGCTAGTCCGACCTTCGAATGGTCCGACATAAAGGAAACCATCTCAGGTCAACTAGTATTTACAAGTCAGCAGGCCATCTCAGCTAGGTCCGACCAAGCTAGATGGATGACTTCCGAACCTGACAAAAGGTCACATGGTCCTTCCAAGTACCACAAACCGGTCCTAAGATGCTAACGGACGACGAGAGAATCTCGACGCCACCATCACAAAGAAGACCAAACGATATAATGTAACTAATGAGATACTTCCGTGGAACTCTAGGTACGGACACCTTGAGTTGCCTAAGGCCAGATCAACCAAGCATACAGATCTACTCGAGGAACTTACACGGGCCCAACATGCGGAACAGTACTCTCAGATGGAAAGGTCCAAACTACCCTCCCAGTGCCCATTGATTAGTATCGATTATCGTTTCACTAATGGGCCATGGGCCAAAGGTAGCATTGGTGTCCAAATCAAGCATACACTGCATCATCTTATGGGCAATCTCAAAGATACGATAACTATAAGTATAGCACAAGGTCCAAGACCTTATGGTAAGTGACAAGTGTTAAGTGAAAAGCAATATCAAAGTCATAAACACTCTTGATTTCACAACCTTCCTCAGAATTCATTACCTTGAGAGCTTCCAACTCTCTCTTGAGTAAAGTCTCTTTCCGGATTGACATAGAAATCCGTAACTCATTCTAACCCCCCCACTTAGTCCTTTCAGGTATCCTAGCTCGGACGGGTACTACATCAGACTTCAAGTCAGAGGCGGGCCTTAGACGAGGTTGCTTGTAATAGTTTAGTTAGTTAGTGTTCGAGGTTTTACCCCTCAACAAATATATGTCCATATTACTAGACCTCTAGTATGCCATGTATTGTCTGCACGTGGGTTGACTTGTGTGATCAACCTGTTGTTAATAAAGATGTTAAAGATCAACTCTAGCAAGAGCCTTTGCTTAAAAGAATGGGAATAACAATTATATGATCTTCCTGGCTTGTTTAGAGTATTCTCCAGATTTATAAGAATAACGCAAGTTACTTTCTCAAAAGTTAAATGAATGAATGTTTGAAAGTAAAGAATGAAAATAAGAAGGATGCCTAGGTGTCTCTATTGGATATACACCCTAATGATTGAGCCAATGCGTATTACGTATTTTTCTACGGTGAGCATACACAAGAGAGCAGAGGCGAAAGTCGATGCGTTTTACGTATACTTCTACGGTGAGTATACACATGAGAGCCGAACCATTTTACGCATGTTGCTACGGTGAGCATGCACGTATACCAATATGAGGCGAAGCTTACCTAGGCACCTTAAAAGAAAGAATGCTAAAGTGATTCTAGCTAAAGATAAGAAAAGAGCTTGAATCAAATGAATAATCTTAATGACTGACAAAGAAAAGAAACTCAAGTCAAATGTTTAAGCTAGTGAATTCTAGAAGTAAAAGAAGGGAGAATTGGTACTCCATGGCCTTCTTTTGATTTATTGATTTTACTTTATGAATGATGCAAATGTAAGGAATAATTATGCTATGTATTACATGTTAGTTTAGCTTGCTTAAGTACAAGTAGGTACTCACCCTTGCCCTATTGAACCTCGTGTGATGAACAATTCGGAGTGGATAGGGATCAAGATTGAAGTCGATTGCATAACTTATGATAGAACATTAATTCTTTATTTATTTCTTTTTTTTAAACGCGATTTGCGCATAGACATGTTGGTTTTAAGACTTCCACTGTAAACGATTTTCATTCTTTTCAAGTTCACCTGAATTTTGACTACATTTATGTTGTCCTAAAACATTTCATTTAGCTGCTTCTTTTTTTTAAAAAAAATAGCATTTATTGTCGGAATCCACGTGTATTTTATATTAAAAATTAACAGGGCGCTACATTTTCAATCTTTCCATTTTCATATTTTATGTTTCATCGCCAAAGTACATTAACCTCTGCATTTGAATCACTGCTTATATAACTGGTATCGGACACATAATTAACAAGAACATTCTTCAGTCTTGAGGGTTAAGGATGTACCCGGTGTAAGATCCATTATTCAAGTCACCCTAGATGTTTTTGGAGTAAAGGATCAGCAACAAGGGCGTTCTAGGTTTATCCAAGACTTTTTTCATTTGTTGATGTCGCGTAAATCGCTAGAAACATGTGAAGTGTAGGGCTAACCCAATAATGAAAAGTTTCAAAAGAGGACTAGAGTAGGCTAATTTTTGACAATTGGGTAGTGATTTATCAGTAATTCGCATGATCAAACGAATTGGAGGTGAATTTTCCCCCAATTTAAAATAATTTGGCCGGAATCATCATCAAAGTAACAAAATTAGGATTTTCAATAACTTACAGGACTAAAAGTGGCAGTGAAAAACTTACAAGACCAAATGGGCTGAGTGGTAAACACATAAGACCAAATGGAGTATTTTTCCACAGTAATAGATAGAATCCTAATCAATAAAGAATTCTAATATATGTGTAGATCTAATTCTAATTAGCATAGGTATGTGGAAATCTAATCCTAATGTATATAGGTCTCGCTTCAAAAATTGCAACTCATTAACAAAATCCAATTACATCAATCTGATAGTAATAAACTGAGGTTTGATCATCCATTACCTGAATACTGAGTCCTCCTTCTCTCTTTTCGCTTTCTCACAAGATCACAGTTTCTATTACTATATTCAGCGGCTAAAGAGTTGACATATTCTATAGCCACTCCTAATTGCTTATAACCGAGCCAGAAGACTTGGGCCAATCCAAATTATATCCTCTTTAAGCCTGTGATAATTTAACGGTCCATAAAAATAATGACTACTAAAATCCCATGTAGCAACTTAAATCCAAATAATTTCTCGTCTCCAAAATAAATTCATATAGACGATCCAATAAAAATTCGGAATATTGCAGGAATTGACGGGCGATTGTTCCCCAGGATACAATAGTTGAATTGCACAACTAGTTGCACAAGCTAGAAGCCCCTAACGAACTTTAATAGAGCCTGGATTATACGAATTGGAAAGGATAGAACATCCGTAAAGAGAGAAGAGAATGGTGGATTTTTTGTGTATCTACACATTTGGGATCTCCTTATATACGCAAGGAATTGCATATTCAGAATTGCAAATATGCACATAGTGCATTTCATTGCTATAAATTGCAATTCAAATCAATGTATCATGGCTGGAACAAATGACCATCAAAGTGAATGATTTTGTAAAAGTTCTCGAATGTTGAGCAGACCATGTAGCAAAACATTGGCTCGTGCGGGCTAGCCATTTGTGCTTGCTTTCAGTCCGACATTCGTGTATATAGATGAGGAATTGCACATTTGTAACTGCAAATCTTCACATAAATGCATTTCATTGCTATCAATTGAATTCAAATCAATGAATTATGAGTGCAGCAAATGACCATCAAAGTAAATGATTTTGTAAAAGTTCTGGAAGGTTGAGCAGACCAAGTAGCAAAATATTGGCTCGTATGGCTAGTAATCACGCATAAGTGCATTTCATTTCTATGAATTGTAGTTCAAATCAATGCATTATGGCTGGAACAATAATGACCTACAAAGTGAATGATTTTGTAAAGTTCTAGAAGATTGAGCAGACCAAGTAGCAAAACAATGACTTGTGCGGGCTAGCCATTTGTGCTTGGTTTCGCTCTGGAATTCGTGTACGCAGGTCACACGCACACAAAAGTGCATTTTATTGCTATCAATTGCAATTCGAATCAATGCATTATGGCTACAACAAATGACCTACAAAGTGAATGATTTTTTAAAAGTTCTAGAAGGTTAAGCAGACCAAGTAGCAAAACAATGACTCGTGCGGGCTAGTCATTCGTGCTTGGTTTTGGACCAAATTCATGTACAGTGCACGCACCCACTCACACCCAAGTTCACTAGTTTTAGACAAATCAAGTTGCTCATGCATTTAATAGTTCTCCATAATCATACCTCAACACTTGAATACGAAATGAGTAAATAGGTTATAAACTAGAAAATACATTTGTATTCAAGCAATGTGGAGTAAACACACTTCACCTTTCAAATTTGAGAAATTATTCCTGACTAACCCAAAGTATGTTTTAGACATGCAATATACAATTTGGACCTCTTAAATAGCAGCTTACGTAATTATTCCTCACTAACCCAAAGTATGTCAAGCACCAGAGTTGATACCCCAGTTTAGACACATAAGCTTGAGTAATGTTATTTTTAAGATAGTTTCTAAAGCTATTACCAATAGACTTAAGCCTCACATGAACCATATTATAGCCGAGACCCAGTCTGCCTTTGTGCCTAACCGTTTAATTACTAATAATGTTTTAGTATCTTATGAAATTAATCATTTTCTGAAAAGAAAAACGAAAGGCAAAGATTCTTTTATGGCTTTAAAGCTGGATATGAGTAAGGCCTATGATCGGGTAGAGTGGGTTTTTCTAGAAAGAGTGTTAGAAAAGCTAGGTTTTGAGCATCACTTTATTCATCTTCTTATGCTCTGTGTGCGATCCATTACTTATTCTGTAAAAGTTAATGGTGAAACTTTTGGTCCTATACAACCAGGGAGAGGTTTACGTCAGGGTGATCCTTTGTCACCTTATTTATTTCTTTTTTGTACCGAGGCTTTCAGTTCATTGATTGTGGAAGCAGAGAGGAGTGGGGTGATTCGGGGTGTGTGTTAGGAAATTGTTAGATATTTTGTTAGAAATATCTGTTTAGATTTTGATCAGCAACATGATGACTTATCTTAGTCTCAGAAAGGTGATTAGTACTCTTGGTTCACTTGAACATTGTAAAAGAGGAAACCCACTAAGTATGATAGTCTAGCTAATCTTGTATAGGATGTGAGGTCTCAAAATGTAATTTTTATTTTATGAAGAGAAGACCAAGAAGAAGACATCCAAGCAGAACAAGTTCAACGACATTGAAGATTTGAAGACTGCACAAGATTACTGAAACAGTTTTACAGATACCTTGGCCAGATATCTTGAAGACACGAATAGTTTTAAACAAACTGTGTCACAAGAGATATCTGAGAAATAAAAGGTCTATCTAAAAACAAGGAAAGTGTCCACAGATATCTATTCTCAGATACCTTGAGCTTTAACCACATTTCTGAAAAAGAAATATATATATTGCAAACAAAGTTGTTTCAATAAAAGTGGTATCTGAAGTTAAAGATAAGAATGTGCAAAGAATCGTAGAAATCGATCAAGGTCAGGTTCGATATAAAGCATAGTTCGCTGGCACTACAGACAAAAGTATAGTACAATGCATTAAATGCACAGACAGAGATGTTCGAACAAAAGCAGGTAGCTTCAAGAAGAAGACAAACCTGCTACAGTACTATACATAGATATCAATAGTTTGAATTTGATTTAAGCCTAACGGATACTATTCAAACGGCACTCAAATTCATCTATAAATATCAACACTTAGACTGCTTGAGTAGACACACTGAACACCTTAGACAAACTGAACACCTTAGACAAACTGAACACATATCTTAATCGCTCAAGCAAACTACTTACTCTCAAGCTTTCTGTTGCGACCAAAGCTCTTGATCTTAAGTAGCACTGAAGTTCTAAGTGTCCTGATCCTAAACAAGCACAGCTATCTGTGAAAGAGTTGAATTGAAAGATCAAGTATCTGAGATTCATTCTCTAGAACATTTATCTAAGACTTGGGTCAGTAAAAAGAACAACATACCATACATTGCAAAGTGTATTAAGTATACTTGATTGACAGAGCTATCTGATTAACTGAAAAGTTATTAAAGAAGCTCATCTGACAACTCAAACCAAAACCAACACCATCACTGGCGTGGAGTACAAGAAGTACTTAGTTAGAGAAACTAAGGAATAACTTCAAGGTTATTGAGCACAGGAAGTACTTAGCTTGGGAAGCTAGGGAATAGCTCAAAAGGTTTCGAAAGTCAGAAGTACTTGGTCAGAAAGCGGGAACAACTCAGGGGGAACATTTGGTTGGGAACCATTTGTTTAAGGAATCTTAGAATAGGATTTTTGTAAGGTGACCTCAATTATCTATTCTAGTGAATTCTAGGTCTTTGGAAGACCGAAGTGGATTAGTTGGAGGATTACGCCACCTCCAGATACCACTATACTTGCTGTGTTATTTACTTTTACAGACTTACATTTCAAAGAACACACACACACACTTTAACTGCTTTACGCATATCTATCTTAAGTCTTCGCTCTTAATCGAGTATCGACATATCTACGTATATCGAGAAATAGTTTTATCGACAAAGTTTTAGAAGACTATTCACCCCCCCTCTAGTCTTTTTACTTTGCGTTATTTCGACCAACAAGTGGTATCAAAGGTGAGGTTCACAAGCCTTCCTTCAACCTAATCCCAGATAGGTGAAGGAACTTTGTCCATTTTCGAGGACTATTTAATTTGTGTGTTAAGTGTGCAGAATGTCTCGAGTGATGCACCGCTCTCAAACCAGAACTACGAGAAATGGAAAATAACATGATGCTCCACCTTGAAGCCATATGTGACGAAATGATCAAGTGATAAAGAATGGCCCAATAGTCATTCAACAACTTAAACAAGTCATGGAGGTTTCTAATGGTAGAGACAGAGATCAAAGCGAAGGATCTTCACAAACCGATGCGCCAACAAGTGGGAGATCTACTAGTCAAGTTATTTACTAACCAAAGCCAGAGAACTCGACATCTAAGATGCCAAGAGAAATCGTCTGGATGGTCAAGCTCGTAATATCATCATCGATCGACACTGAGCACATACTGGTAAACCGTGGGTGCAAAATGGCGAAAGTTGCTCGCAACTAATTGAAGAAATCAGGCGAATTGAGAAAACCAAAGAAAACAAGTTCGAAGTTCTCAAGTTGAAATTTCAAAATTTCAAACAAGGACCCATCAAACTCGAAGAACTTGATTTCAGATTTACCACTCTCATGAGTGATATGGCAGACTGGGAAAGAAGCAGATACTCCCAATGTAAAAGATTAAGACTATTGTCAAGTCTTAACCACAACGGAGCATACTAAATTCTTTTATTTTAACCAAGGAATGCAAATATCACTCCAAAGGAACTCTTCTCACATCTTGCTACGGTTGATTATGAGACAACACAAAGAGAACAAACAACCTAAAAGTTGCGTATATTGCTCTAGTTGCTCAAGGAACTTCAAAAGAAGAAAAGCAAGGAAGAAACGAGGATGCTCTTCGCAAAGCAAATGAGCAAATATGTCACGAGAAATTGAGAGAAGAAAAGCCAAAGAGAAGTCAAAAGCATCTAGGCTCAAACTATCACCAAGACAAAAATATGCAAAGCTCACGAACAAGCCATTTCGTAAAGCATCATGTATCGAGGAAGTAGAAATTGAAACGATATCTGCTTCTATTGTCGAAACCTGGTCACTTCAAGAATGATTGTCCCGCCTTCAACAAACTAAGGACAGTGACAAGAAAGATAGAAGAATCTTCGAAGAAGCGTAAAGCTTTATTAATCAAGAAAGAAAGAAAATCCAAACTCAATCGATGCTCTAGACGTTGAGACAGATTCAAGATGACAATTCAGATGACTCAACCTTACCATCACCGTAATTATGTGGAGTTACTCATGATATAATCGACTTCGCCTCAAGAAGAATGAAATGTGTGGAGTTCTTTGAAATTGACGGTCCGTACATCTCTAACATAGAAATCATCTTATGGTGATGAGGTAACACATACTTCTTGTTATACTTATGAAAGTGATGAAGAAGAAATAAAAGATCTAGAAAATCTCAGAAAGAACTTGACATCTATGAAAGAGAATTTCTAATGATCCGAGCTAGAGCCGAAAATCTTGAAGAAGAAAAGAATTCTCTTGCAAAGGAAAATTCTCAATTAGTTAAGATATCAGAGAAAAAGGATGCCGAAAATGCATTTTTCAAAGCTCGTATATCCTAGACGAAAAGTCACATAAAGAAGCAATGGTCAATTACAAAAGAAATAGGAAGATCTTCTTTCTGAGACCAAGGAACTCGAAAAGAAAGAATTATCTTTACAATCTTATGCCAAAGCTAGTGACACTCTTACTGAAGTACAATCTTACTTAAGAGATCCTTCAGAAAAGAAAGGACTTGGGCTGAATACAGATAGATTGTTCTATCACTCAATAAGAGTGAGGAAAGAAGAACATTTGTAAGTACTCAAAGAAGATGGTTCCCATGCAATCTATAGTATCGGTCGAAGACGAAGATTGTTGACAAAGGAAAGGCGATTCACTAAACCTTTGTGGGAAAAACAAGTCAAAACAAAACTGCTGATACATCGTCTCGAAAAGAAACACAACCTGAAAAGTGTAAACACCCACAAGTTATGTTTCTCAAAAGGGTAGAATTGCAGAAAGTCAAGCATTCTCCCATGTCACACTTTTTGGAGAAAAAATCCAACCCCAGAGACTAGCAAAGTTTTGATAAAAGATCTCTATATAGGCCAAGCTCAAATGTATCTATATAAAAATCGATCGAAAACAACAACACTCTGAATAAAAGAAAAAGAAAGCAAGAACGAAAAGGAAAGGAATTGTCAATTATCGTAAATAAAAGAAATCAAAATCATCAAAAAAAATCAATGCTGTGGCAAGAAGAAAAAGAAAAGAAAGCTAAGTTTGAAAAGTTTAAACTGACAAACTGTATCTCGAAAGCACCAAATGGAGCACCTAGGAACACACCAAGGAAGAAAATAATTCTTAATAATGATAATCATTCAATTAGAATTCTCCTTATGTTCCTATCGCACAAAAGAATGTTCCAAGGAAATTCATTCAAAATGGATTCCTACTAGAAGATTGTTTAGTCCGATGGTTCCAATCAGAATTGAGAACCTAATCTCATGTTCCCCGTCAGGTGCGTAATGCTTCGGACTAAAGCACAATGGTCGTTTGATAGTGGATGCGAAAGCACATGACAGAGACAAAGCAACCGTCGATTACAAAGCTTGGAACACAGACCGGATATCGATTTCTTGAGGAGAATTAAATCCCTCTCGATTGGCAACGCCAAATTGGGAACTTTAACAATCACCGATTACATGTTAAGGATTTGAAATATAATCTATTTAGCATGAGCCGTTTATGACAAAGGTTTTATCAGAAATTCAAAGCAAAATATCGCAAACTAATTGACAATGAGTCAAAGCAGTATACTTGGTTGCTCGGCGGAAAGGCGCCTTTATGTTGATTGGGCATCTACCACAATCAAGAATGTCTCATGGTGAGTCAATCTGGTCACATGTAAGAGCACCGTTATGGCATAAAAGAATGAGTCACTTGAACTTCAAAACTCGAACAAACTTGCCAAGAAAGAGTTAGTGGTTGGCCTTCCCAAAACATCTTTCGTAAAGGATGGTATCTTCGCATGTCGATGGGGAAACAATCAAAATCTCTTTCAAGTCCAAAACTAGACACTCTAAGTGTTAGACCACCAACTACTACATATGGATCTTTTGAATCATCGTAACTAGTTATGCAGAAAGAAATATGGTCCGTTGTTGTAGATGACTTCTCAAGATTCACTTGGGTTGTCTTTCAAACACAAATCGATGCCGTGGAGATACCAAACTTGTCAAAAAGCTTGAAGTCATGAAAATGACAAGGTATCTGCAATCGTAATGCACTATGGTACTCGAAGTTTGTCAACCAAGACATAAACGAAGTTTTGTACCGCAAAGGTATACAACACCAACTTTCCTCTGTAAGAACACCTCAACAAAATAGTGTTGCGTAAAGGAAAACAGAACCCTTAAAGAAGTCGCAAGGACGATGCTAATGACACTAAAATAAGTGAAGTTTATTGGGTTGAAGCGTAAACACATTGCTACACTCGTAATGTATGTTTGATAAACAAACACCATGACAAGACCCCTTATGAAATCTTGGTTGGTAGACCCCCTAATATCAAACATATGAGAGTATTTGGTTGTAGATGTTTTGTTCTAAACAATGGAAAAGATTATCTGAGAACATTTCAACCAAAGGCAGATGAAGGTGTATTTCTTGGTTATTCCACGAATAGCAAAGCCTACAGAATTTACAACAAAAGAACAAAGAAAATTGAAGAATCAGTTCATGTTGTATTCTATGAGGGAAGTAAGAAAACACCTCTTAATGATGAACTCTCAAAAAGGTTCAAAGAACTAATGTTGAGGGATTCTGAAGAAGAATCCTCAGAAAGGAGAAACATCATTATGGAAAGTGAGGATGACTCTGACGTAGAAAAGCTTGATATGCCTAGTAACAACCAGATGACTCACAAACATGATGAAGAAATTCCTATGAAACTTCCAGAAATGGAAACTGAAGATATTCATCATGAAGCTATCTCTGAAATAATCTCTCTGAAAAACATGTTCCAGATAGCTCAAACACTGAACAAGTGTCAGACATTAATTGCCCTTCTGAGGAGCAAAATGTCTTAGATACTGAAAAAGTATCAAATCAAAATCCCAGTGATTCACATTCAAATCATTTGGATATTATCCTACTAGCACTAAACCTATGATGAGATGGATCAAGGATCATCCTGCAAAAGATGTGATTGGACCAATTAATCAAGGTGTTAGGACTAGGAGAGCAATAGCTGAAAATGCTAATTCTCTCTTTGGATGTTTCATCTCAAATATTGAACCTAAAAATATAGAAGAAGCATTAGGAGACCAAGACTGGATCTCTGCAATGCAAGAAGAGTTGGATCAATTTGAGAGAAACAAAGTCTGGAAACTAGTTCCATTTGTGGAAGAAATATCTGTGATTGGAACTAAATGGGTTTTCAGAAACAAAATGAATGAATCTGGTGAAATAACCAGAAACAAAGAAAGATTGGTTGCCAAGGGATTTACCCAGACTGAAGGGTTAGATTTTGATGAGTCATATGCACCAGTTGCCAGATCGGATGCAATAAGACTCTTTCTAGACTTTGCAGCTCATAAAGATTTTAAAGTTTATCAGATGGATGTCAAAAGTGTATTCTTGAACGGTGAACTTGCAGAAGAAGTTTATGTTGAGCAACCACCTGGCTTTGAAGTTTCCTCAGAAAGTAGAATGGTCTATAAACTATGTAAAGCTCAGATGGATCAAACAGCTCCAAGAGCATGGTATGACACTTTGGCCAAATACCTTCTGGAAAGTGGTTTCAAGAAAGGTGAAGTTGATAAAACTTTATTTACCTTAAATCATGATGGGAAACTACTCTTAGTTCAAGTATACGTTGATGACATCATATTTGGATCTAAGGACAAGCAACTTTGTAATGACTTTGCAAATCTCATGAAAAGTAAGTTTGAGATGAGCATGATGGGAGAAATGAATTATTTTCTAGAATTGCAAGTCAAGCAACTCAATGATGGAATATTCATTAGTCAAACAAAGTATGCAAAAGATATGCTCACAAAATTCAATCTTAAGCCTTCTGAAAAGAATGCTAAGATACCTATGAGCATTGGAACCAAAATGACCTATACTGAATCAGATAAGAGTGTTGAAGAACATAAGTATAGGAAATTGATAGGTTCACTACTTTACCTCCGCAAGTAGACTGATATTCAATACGCCGTTGAGTGTGCTAGATTTAAGATAAATCCGATGCAAACATACTACAACATTGCTATGAAAATATTAAGGTATGTAAAAGGTACAGTAGATGTAGGATTGTGGTATCCTAAAGAAAGCGGATTGAGTTAAGCTGGGTACTCGTGAGGTCGATTATCTTTGGATCAACGCTGATAGGAAAAGCACCTCAGGAACTTGTCAGTTTCTGGGTACTAGACTTATCTCGTGGTTTAGCAAGAAGGAAAACTCAATTGCAACTTCTACCAGAGGCTGAATATATTTGCTTTGGTTGTTGTGCAACACAAATTCTGTGGATACAACAACAACTTAAAGACTATGGACTCGATGGAAAGAAAACTCCCATTTTCTGTGACAACACAAGTGCTATTGCGATTACACAGAATCCTAAATTTCATGCCAGAACAAAGCATATTGATGTTAGACATCACTTCATCGAGACCATGTTGAAAAAGGCAATATAGAGATACTCAAGATTGGCATCAAGACCAACTTGCGATATCTTCACTAAGCCACTACAATAAAGTAGATTCTTAGCCTTAAGACATAGTCTTGGACTAATGGAACTACCAATGAACCGAAAAGTTCGTGAACTGAACGGGCATCCAGAGAAGAGGTATCTCGAACGGGCATCCGGAGAAGAGAAAAGAAATCGAACGGTATCCGTAAGTCAAAAGGCTAAAGAGCAAAAAGACAGCTTAAGATCTCTGAGACGGGAACTCAGATATCTGAATCACTCTATAAACGGGGAACACAAAGGAGAATAGTACAACTATCTGCAGTCAACTACTCTCTTGAAATTCGCATTATTTCTATCTTGATGAAACTTGGAAAAATCCTAAGTATAAGACAGATTCAGATGCAAACAGTGTTCTTGGTCATACAAAAACGTGATTCAGATAGCTAATAGCCAAAATTCATTAAATGGGCACAATTACACTTGTTGATTGTGATCATTGCTGAAAAAGCAATGGTGACCCTTGATGAAATTAAGCGTTTGATCTATACGGTGGAAATTAATTCACAGTAAATAGTGGATCAGAAAAATTCGACAAAGCCCACTTTGCATTTGATGCGAACTAGCTTTTGCTCACGCCGCTTGCAAATCATGACACGCATACATAAAATCAATTTGTATGTATTTGTCTGTTGAGATTCTATTGCTATATATATAGGATTTTGGCAAAAGAAATCACTTTCGCCTAATCCAAAATTCCGACTTGCACAAAAATAGCAAAACCTTCTCTTGATTCTCTGCAAACCTTCTACAATCTCTGCAAATCAAGATTAAGTTTTTCTGCAAAGAATTATCAATCAAATCTCTTTCAAACACCAATCCAAATTCCTACACTATATAAAGAGATGGCCTCAAAGAATTCTTCCACGTAAATCTCAATCCTCCACCGGTACTCATCAAAAGCAAGCACCAGAGTTGGTTATTGTGAACAACCGACTGGTAGGAGATTTTAATCCTGACCATTGGACTTCAAATCACAGAATGATTTGGGGTGGTGCCATGGTTGAGGAATACCTCACGGCTGCAATAGAGAACCAAGCCGACAGAAAGCTGATTCTTGACATGCTTGAAAAGGCACAAATCAAGGGTTTTCTATCTGCTCGCCCAAGTGGAATTTCATCACTCGATGTGTTGGAATTCTACAACAACTCCAGGATAATTTCCTGTGTTTCTGAAGGCACTGCAATAGTGTCTGTTAAAACCTCAGTCCAAGGAAAAGAAATCCTTCTGGACTTAACAACTTTCTGTAAGTTATTTGAGTTTCAAAATCTTGGAAAGGATTTTGAAATAAACACCAAGGATGATGATCTCCTTGAAGGTGTTAAACAATTGTACAGTGACGTGTGTGATCTTGAAAAATCAGATACACCCACTGAGTTCAAGCTTGCTGACATCCGAACCAGACATCTGATGGTTCACTGGGATGTATTGGCTTGCATTCTTCACATATGCTTTGATGATCTACAAGGAGGTGCTGATCAGATAAGCCAAGAACGATGGATCATGATGTTCTTGCTGAATCAACAAGACAAAAGGCTGGAAAACCCTTTTAACTGGGGAAAGTACGCCTTCATGAAGTTTGTGAAGAAGATTCAAGGCTTCGAGCCTAAGATCGCCAAAGGACTAGCTGAGCCAAAGGCCACAGTAGGCTATGATCTGAAGATATGCTACTTGCTGGAAAAGCTTGGCATTGAGCTCAGAGAGACGACTGAAATCGCCAACAGTAACCTACTCTACAAATATGAGTATACGAACATGATGAAAAAGGTTGCTGGATCTCAGAAAGGTTCTAAGAAGCGAAAGACTGAAGAGGTATCTGAGGAAAAGTTATACCAAGAAGCCAGAACTTCAAGAAAGAAGTCTGCTGGCAAATCAGAAGACACACCCATAGAGGTTGTCGATTCCCAGATACCTGCAGTCATTGCCGATGAACAAATTAATACAGATGAACTCATCAATGCTGCAAAAGAGTTATCAACTACTGAACAAGTAGACTCAGCAAGAGAAAGTGCTTTCAGAAATGTGAAGACTATTACAGAAAGCCTTGCTGATGAACTCATAAATGCTGCCAAAAGTGGTGAAAACACTGCCCTATCTGCGAAACCGCAGGAATTATGGACCAATCGCCCTAATGCTGATGAGAGCTCTGACGATAAAGATGATGAACTAGTCATCTCTCAAGTCCTAGAAAGATCAAAACGGGCTAAGGTTACTGAAATAGTAACTGGTGAAGAGGTATCTGAAAAAGAACCTACACCACAGGTTGCTGAACAAGCACCTATAGCAAAGGTTGATGGTGCAAACACACCATCAGGGAAGGTCTCCTATGAACAAATTCAAGAAGCCCTGATGAGTGGTGACTTAGTCTTTGGAATCTTGATGAAAATGCCACATCTAAAAGTCTGGAAGAACCTACTAATGATAATTCTTCTGCTTCCAGACAACCACAACAACCACAACCACAACAGCCACTAGTGGTTGATGAAATGGTAAATGAACTCCATTTCGACTTACCAGCAATGCAGTATGCTGAAGAAAATCCTGCAAAAGAGCAGGTTCCCCAACTCAATGAGAGGGATCAAACTGAGACATCTACTCAGAATGATCAACCAGGGGAGGCAACTGAGTTGCACACTCAGGAAAGGTGTGAAGTACCTAAAACTTCAAATAAAGAAGTCAGATCGAACAAGAAGACCAAAGTATAAAAGGGTCACAAGTTCCAGAGACCAATCAGCCTGACAATGCTCAGGTAGCTGAATGGTTTAACTCCTACCTTGTGAAAAATTTTATGCTTGTATATCTTGTTACTTGTATAAAAATTCTTTGTTACAGGCTGAGTTAGAAACACAGAAACAAGAGGAAGCTGGAAAGCTTGCCTCAGAAACTGAGAAGGAGGTTATCCCAACCTCGCCTCTTAAGAAATCTGAGCCTGTACCACAGGTGATAATTGATTCTTAAGATAACACTTTTCAGTCATTTGTCTATGTGCTTAATCATTTAAAGTAAATGTTTCTAACAGGCTCCAACTGAGAAAGAGGAAGATAAGGCGAAATGCCGTAGACGAACCCAGACCGACAAGGTTTCAAGAACACATCATTGAGCCTTCTAGCATGAAGGTACATGAAAAATCAGTGATAAGTATTCTTCATCATGGGTTATCTTAAACTTCTTCTAAAATATTCAATACTTTCTACTTACAGGCTCATTCAGAAGTAGAAATGCAAAGGGAAAAAGTTGCGACATCCCATGCATCAATGGAAATTGATGAAGCAACTAAGGCAACATCACATGAAAGAATACCAGAAACTGAGAAAGTTTCTGAGAAAAATGACTCTGAGCTTCCTATTGAGGAAGTAAGTCCAAAACTCAGAACTCATTAAAGCATTCTTGCACAAATTCTTTCAAATAATTTCCTAAGTATTGTATTAATCTTAATTCTCAGGTTCAAGAAAGAAAGGTTGATGAGGACCAGACTTCCAAGTCTCCACCTCACAACAAGATATCTGAGACACCAATTGTATCAAGATACAAGTCTCGAGCCCAAGTACTTACTCAGGTAACTCAGAAACTAAACTACACTTCTACTCAGATATCTACAAAAGTTTTGAAGCTCACTCAAAACTCTTTCTTTCAGGCTCAAACAAGTGCAAAGCAGGCTCCCAATGATGAGAAAAGGGACCTACTTCCCTTCTTCAAAGCTCAAACCCTGCCAAAGCATATTCAATGCTTCAAGAAATGGCAAAGGTTAAGGTGCTCTGATCTCTCTGAAATATTGAGAATCACAGATCAACCAACCGCATTTAGCACGAGCTCTTGACTTGGAGACGTATATCCATGCAATGTTCCCTCAACAAAGATACGCATAATTTCTATTGCATAAGGATTTCTCCAGAGAAGTGGCGATTTGATACAAGCCTTTGAACAGTGATGGTCGACAAGATTACAGATGGCATTCAAGCCGCCTCGCCAGACTCTGCAATTTATACCTTCTGAACAAGAAGAGGTTAATGGGCAGAAGATCACTATTCCTGAAGTGATCAATCTTGTATCTGAAGATGATGAGGAGGAAGAGATAAACGAAAACGACTTCGATGAACCTCCCACTGACCATCACCAAAAGGATGACATGCATAAAAGGATGATGATGATGCACTGTGGACCGGAGGAATTTCACAAAGAAATCATGCCTCAACTGCTGAAAAGCAAACTGAGAGGAAAGCACAGAAATCTCCGTCTCCATCTCCTCAAAAGTCCACTCATCCATCTTCCCAACAAAAGGTTATTACTGAACAAGTAGTTGAGGATTCTGAGGAAATCGCTCAGAAATTGTTGAATACTCAATCCGAATCGCCAACTCGCATAAAGCTGGAAGAAGAACAATAGCTCCATCTTCAATCGAAGACCAGATAGCTAAATCCAGAGACAAGCTTGACCATCTACAAGATCAATATCTGCAAGAGATGATTGCTTACTCTGAGGTTAAAGAGCTACAGGATGCTGTAAATGCCATCACCAAAGAACTCGATACTGAAGAAGTATCTGAAATTAAGCATGATGCTAAGGCTGCATCATCTTCAAAAGAATTTCCATCCTTCTCCCAAAAAGGGAAGAAACCAATCTCTGAGATGGTTGCTGGACTCGACACAATCGATGAGAATGTCCAAGAGGATGAAGATCACTGGGCTGATTACTCAGATGATGAAGAAGACAAGACTTTGGCAGAGCACCGTAATGAACATCTAGCGGTTTCACACTTGAAAAGGAAACTGATTGCTCCTGAAACTTTCAGCAAACTGCCAAATGTCCACTCCCATGAATACATGAACAGATACCAAGTACTGGCTCATCTGAAAAAGGAGATGTCTTCACAGAACAAGGAAGTAATTGCCTCCGTCCCCTCTTAAATGAAAAAGTTCACTGAGCTCGTCACTCAGAGAACAACTAGCATAGTCATTGCTCAGAAAGATCTGGGAATGATAAGGGATGATGATGCGTCTTTAGCTGAAAAAGCTTTCCAAGAGGCAAGTTACACTGCTGGAAAAGCAGATGCCATCCTAGGCCCATTGGCAGAGCTCACTGATAAGGACAATGGACTTATCAAGTAAAATCAGGAGCTCAAAGCCGAACTTCAGAAGTTGGTCACTACCTACAATTATTTGCAAGGGCATTTTAACTCTCTCTCAGATTCTTTTATGAGACTGAGTCAGCCAACAATGACTAAGGGGGAAAGAGTGTACAAACCTGGACCTCAAAGTCAGGGGGAATGGGAAGAAGGAGAAGAAAACAAGAAGAAATCTGAGTGCGGCTCGGAGAGGAAGAAGAAACATGAAAACTTCCCACCACCACTCGTAATCAATGAACCCTCCTCAAGCCAAGTGCTTTGCAAATAGTAGCGACTTCCGAAACCCATCAAGGAACTACAATGATAACAAGGGCCATGACACAGAAACCTCCAAGGAGTACCAAGGCTCCGAGGAGAAGACAGGTTAAAGGGATTGATGAATCTTCTGAAGAAAAAGAAGAAGGCCAAATCAAGTCCCTGGGCAATGAAGAAGGCTGTAAAACTCTCACAAGATTTAATCTTGATGATGATGAATAAACTGATGAAGATGAAGCTCCTCTTCACAGCAAAAGGAAAATTGAAAGCCTAACTGAGCCCATAGCTACAAAGCCCCTAGCAGCTAAAACACCCTCTGGAAATACCAAGTCTATCCAGGGTGGTTCTTCAAGCAACAACCCCAAAGAGAATTCAAGACAGAGAAGGAACAGACTGAGAGCTGAGCAAAGACAAAGTCAACTTCCACTCGCGTAAGAAGCCAAAATAGAGTATGTGAAGAATGACAATGATTCCTCCGTCTCTGGTGCATCAATCAGAAAAATGGCTATTGGATTCTGGAACTTAAGCATCTACTGGTAAATTCAAGATTTCCAGAACCAATCCATAAACAACTTATGGCATGGAGAAAAGATAAACCAACCTTGATCAACACCAATCACATTAAAGCCTGGTTAGATTTTGAAGTTGTCAAGAGAACTGAAGCCATGAGAAAGGACCTCTCTGATGAATGTCCATATGGAAAGCCAAATGATGTGCATGAATCAATATCACAGAACAGCACAAGAGCAAGACTCGTTGTGGAACCCCATGAGTCGTTCTATCTAATCAAGATCAATACAAGGTGACATCGGATCCGAGGATTATCTACGAATACTTCAAGCTTTCGATATCGTAAGAGCATGCCTGGAAGTGGGGAAAGTATCTGTGGGTCAAACATTTTGTCAAGAAAATCCTACCAAAACCTACAAAGAGGTCTGTGGATTTGCCAGAGACACTGAGATGCTCGTCAGAACACTTCTCTATGATTATTCTGATGACATCAAAAGGTTTGGAGATAGGAAATTTGCAGACTGATCCATAGAACTACTGTTGAAGACTTGAAGAGTTGAAGACTTGAAGACTAGTCTATTAGGATGTTTACTTGGAGCTTGGCTACTCCTGTTGTCCTAATTTACTATTTTTTTGTCAGATTTTTGGTCGAGCTAAACTTGTTTTATGTATTGAAGTTATCTGTAATCTTTCTTTGTAACTTATCTGAAGAACTTACTCTCAGATAGTATTCTATAAAAGATAACTTGTCAGCAAAGATCACACCTTGTGATTTGGTTGATGTTTACTTTCTGCACTTAATTGAATGAATTGAAAAATCTTAAGAAATGATTAAGTGTTGGATTGTTCACTCATCCAGATTTGTAATAGGTCAGATAGTCATCGTTGACTGATCAAAAATGGGGAAATTTGTTAGGAAATTTGTTAGATATTTTGTTAGAAATATCTGTTTAGATTTTGATCAGCAACATGATGACTTATCTTAGTCTCAGAAAGGTGATTAGTACTCTTGGTTCACTTGAACATTGTAAAAAAGGAAACCCACTAAGTATGATAGTCTAGCTAATCTTGTATAGGATGTTAGGTCTCAAAATGTAATTTTTATTTTATGAAGAGAAGACCAAGAAGAAGACATCCAAGCAGAACAAGTTCAACGACATTGAAGATTTGAAGACTGCACAAGATTATCAAATAGCTTTTACAGATACCTTGGCCAGATATCTTGAAGACACGAATAGTTTTAAACAAACTGTGTCACAAGAGATATCTGAGAAATAAAAGGTCTATCTAAAAACAAGAAAAGTGTCCACAGATATCTATTCTCAGATACCTTGAGCTTTAACCACATTTCTGAAAAAGAAATATATATATTGCAAACAAAGTTGTTTCAATAAAAGTGGTATCTGAAGTTAAAGATAAGAACGTGCAAAGAATCAGAGAAATCTGATCAAGGTTCTCTCTGCTACAAAGCATAGTTCCGTTGGCAATACAGGACAAAAGTATAGTACAATGCATTAAATGCACGGACAGAGATGTCTGAACAAAAGCAACGGTAGCTTCTGAAAAAGAAGACAAACTCACATAAGATTATACATAGATATCAATAGTTTGAATTTGATTTAAGCCTAACGGATACTATTCAAACGGCACTCAAATTCATCTATAAATATCAACACTTAGACTGCTTGAGTAGACACACTGAACACCTTAGACAAACTGAACACATATCTTAATCTCTCAAACAAACTACTTACTCTCAAGCTTTCTGTTGCGACCAAAGCTCTTGATCTTAAGTAGTACTGAAGTTCTAAGTGTCCTGATCCTAAACAAGCACAGCTATCTGTGAAAGAGTTGAATTGAAAGATCAAGTATCTGAGATTCATTCTCTAGAACATTTATCTAAGACTTGGGTCAGTAAAAAGAACAAGATACCATACATTGCAAAGTGTATTAAGTATACTTGATTCACAGAGCTATCTGATTAACTGAAAAGTTATTAAAGAAGCTCATCTGACAACTCAAACCAAAACCAACACCATCACTGGCGTGGAGTACAGGAAGTACTTAGTTTGAGAGACTAAGGAATAACTCCAAGGTTATTGAGCCCAGGAAGTACTTAGCTTGGTAAGCTAGGGAATAGCTCAAAAAGGTTTCTGAGTACAGGAAGTACTTGGCTGTGAAAGCCGGGGAACAACTCAGGGGGAACATTTGGTTGGGAACCATTTGTTTAAGGAATCTTAGAATAGAATTTTTGTAAGGTGACCTCAATTATCTATTCTAGTGAATTCTAGGTCTTTGGAAGACCGAAGTGGATTAGTTGGAGGATTACGCCACCTCAAGATACCACTATACTTGCTGTGTTATTTACTTTTCTATACTTACATTTCAGCAACACACACACTTTAATTGTTTCTGTACTTATCTATCTTAAGTCTTCCGCGCTCTGAATCTAAGTATCAGATATCTACACAGATATCTGAGAAATAGTTTTTATCGACAAAAGTTTTAAAAGACTATTCACCCTCCCCCCTAGTCTTTTACTTTGCCGTTATCTGGACCAACAGTGTGGCTGTTAACTCCGCTGCACCACGGGTTTCTCACTTACTTTTCGCTAATGACATATTAATCTTTTGTGAGGCTACACAGGATTCGCCGCAGGCTGTGCTTGATATTATAGATGCGTATAATATGGCTTCTGGCCAGATTGTTAATCTAGATAAATCTACGGTGGTTTTTAGTAAGAATACAGAGGCTGATTGTGTGGAGGAGATTTGTAGAGTGTTACCTGTGGGGGTGGTTGAGAAGCATGGGAAGTATTTTGGTTTACCTACGGAGATGGAAAAATCCAAGAGAGAGGTGTTTGGGTGGTTACGTGAGAGGTTTTGGGCTAAAACTCATGGTTTTGGGGAAAAGCAACTCTCCAAAGCCGATAAAGAGGTAATGATTAAGTCGGTTCTTCAAGCTATCCCGACTTACGTCATGGGGTGCTTCAAGTTACCAGAATACCTATTACATGAATTGGAGTCCATTATTCTTAGTTTTGGTGGGGGGTGGAAATAATAGAAATATCCATTGGGTTAGGTGGGATGTGCTTTGCGAAAGTAAGAGGGATGGGGGTTTACGCTTTAGAGATCTTAGCTCCTTTAATCTGGCCATGTTAGGGAAACAAGTTTGGAGAATAATACAGAACCCTAACTCCCTTCTTAGCCGCAATTTTAAAGCAAAATACTTTCCGCACTGTGACGTTCTTTATGCTCCTCCTTGTGCCAATGCATCTTACACTTGGAAGAGCATCTATAGTTCGATAGAGTTGGTAAAACATAGCTTGGTTTGGCAGATTGGTACGGGGGAAAAGGTGGGTATATGGAGTGATAATTGGATACCACGTGAGTCATGTAGGAGGCCTTTTACCCCTGATTTGTTAGGTATAGGAGATGTCGTAGCCAATTTTCTGTCTGCTGATGGTATGGGTTGGGATATGGAGGCACTGCGGGAGGTGTTTTGGGAGTGTGATGTCGAGGATATTATTCAGATTCTTGTTCTGGGTTATGGGACTGATCGAAGGCGCTGGTTTCATAGTAATAGTGGGCACTATACAGTGAGTACGACCTATCACGTGGCCCGGGACCTTAAGAAACAGAGAGATAGTGCTAACAGGGCGAGTTTGACTGCCACTCCACGCAATTGGAACTTTGTATGGCAGATTAATCTCCCTAATAAAATTCGAGTGTTCTTGTGGCGTGTCCTAAAAAATGGATTACCTGTCATTAGTAACCTGGTTAAAAGGAACATTAATACTTCTGATATTTATCCTCTGTGTACGGAGTTTTCTGAGACCACTATTCATGTGTTCAAGGATTGTTCGTTTGCGCGTCTAATTTGGGCTTTGTCTGGATTACCCTCTTGTGTTTTACAATACCCAACCACTGACATTTGGGATTGGATTACTCATGTTAAACAGGGCCTGAAGACTGACCAGTTCGAGTTGTTCGTATGCATATGCTGGAGTGTGTGGCATCATCATAACAATGTGGTTCATGGTCAGAAGACTACTCATCCGCTGGAACTGGTTGAGTTCGCAGCAGACTACAGGAAGAGATACGAGTAGGCTAAGCAGCACTTTGATGTGCCAAGACCTCCAGAATTTATCCCGCAATGGCTACCACCGGAGGGCAATGTGATCAATATCAACGTCGATGCTTCCATTATGCAGAAGGATAGAGCAGCAGGACTGGGCATATTGGCACGAGACTCCAGGGGGCGGACTGTAGCTTGGAGACGTCGGAGAGTGGACTCTATCCTTTGTCCGCAAACGGCTGAAATTCTTGCAGCTGTGTGTGGCATGGATTTGGCAATTATATCTGGATGGACGGATATTATTATTGAGAGTGATTGTCTGGTGGTGGTGCAGGCATTGAAATCTAGCTCTCCATGCTTGTTGGCAGGAGGAAGTTTTGTAGAAGCTATGAAGCAAAATTGTTCTTGTTTTAATAGCATTTCGTTTCAGCATATTCTTAGGAGTGGGAACTTAATGGCTCACAATTTAGCCAAAAATGTAGACAGGGACAGTGATGGCAGTACTGAGTTACCTGTTTGATTAGGTGACCTGCTTGTATGACATTTTTCACTATTCTTTTGAATGAATATGATTGATTTTTCCTAAAAAAAAAAAATAGCAGCTTACGAATACATATTACGTTTGCTTATTTAATCAATAATTAAGAATTAAATGGTTTAAGTAAATATAACCCACGACACATTAAGTGTGTTAAGCTTACTGCATTATTTTTCTTCATATTTCAACAAGGAATAATTACAAAATGAGATAGTTTCAAAAACTTCAAATACATTAGTCATACATAAAAAACTTCCTACAAATTAGTCAAAACATTTTTACAAATTAATCATTTTGTTAATTTTAATAATTTTGAAAGAAACATTACCATTTTTGATGTAATCACTTCCTTAATTACATATCTAATCAAATAATTTATTTTTGTAATCAAAATAGATGATTATGATGCTTGATTTACAGTATATAAATTTTCATGTCAATAGGTTTGTTATGTGATGCTTGTTTTGATATGTGATGCTTGTTTATCAGTAATTATGATGCTTGATTTCCGAAAATCAGAATTAAGATGCTTGATTTTTAGTATCGATGCTTGTTCTCTAGAAATGTGATGCTTGTTCTGTAATATGAAGCTTGATTTTCAGTAATTGAATTCAAGTATGGTGCTTGATTTCCTGAAATGTGATGCTTGCTTTGGAATATGATGATTGATTTTCAGTAATTGAATTCTGTTTGATTTCCTGAAATGTCCGATTTGTGTGAAATTTGAAGAAGACGATTTGAATTTCTTCTATAATTAGATTGATTATAGGAATCAATTAGTCAAATTTGATGATACTTTTAATGACAAATACCATATTAAATTGAGGAAAAATTCGAAAGATTAGACAAGTAAAAACTAAATTGTAAGAAAGAAAGTGTACGACTAATAAGTAGTAAAGATTTGGGGATGGTAATATCAATTTGTAATTCACCCTTCCAACAATTATCTCTTTTTTATCAGAAAATCCAGTTCTTGTCGAAATACACTTTGATGAGTTCATTTATGTCTCTGTCAGTAGACTCAGTACTAAACAAGATAAACAAAAACAGTTTCAACTCATTCCTATATAAAACAGGCTTTAAACTCTACTCTATGTCTATGTATCCATTGCACACACAATGCCATGGTGGTTATGAAGCTATGTGAAAAACAGCAGAACAAAAATGTGTAAAGAAGATTAGTTCGTTTATGGCTTAATTCGTGAAGGATGAAGCGTATGTTGCTAGATTACTCAAGAGCCATTGATCTAATCAATTCAATGGCTGAGATTAAAATGCAGGCAAAGGGAAAAAACAGTTGGTTTGAGAAAAAACAGAGCAGCTAGTTCGTTATATCCGAATTCGTTTCAATTGATCAGTAATTCGTGTATATAAGCTTCAATCTTTGTAATTGAGCTAGAGAATCATCTATTCATCTTTCAATTCGACAGTTATAGAGAGAGAAACACTTGTGAGAGAGAGAATTGCAGAAACCGATCAATCACCACTGTTGTGAGGTTGAAGGTTTCGATTCTTGTAATCTTTCTAGTAATAGTGAATCGATTCTTGTTGTTCTCCGTGCACGTAGGAAGGATTATCTTTCGAAGCACGTTAATTCTTGTGTTGATACGTATTAGCTTTGATTGTTCTGAGTTTTGGTGATTATCGTTCTTCGATTGATCGATCGCATTTGTTCGATTGTTTCAACAATTGGCACCGTCTGTGGGAAAGATCGATTCAAAACTGTAATCAATGGCATCTATGACGAGATTCGACACGGAGAAGCTGACGGAGAAGATTGATTTCACCTTGTGGAAGGCAAAAATGGAAGCTCTCTTGGTTCAACAAGGAGTGGAGCAGGCATTGCTTGGTGATGATGGATTTGCTAAAGACTTTGATGAAGCTGAGAAAAAGCGTATCATCGAAAAAGCGAGGAGCACTATAATTCTGTCACTGGGAGACAAAGCATTGAGAGAGGTAATCAAGGAGAAAACAGAATAAGCTGTGTGGGATAAGCTTGAAGAGTTGTATCATGTCAAAACTGTGGCTAGCAAGATCAAACTCAAGCAGATGTTCTTTTCTTATAAAATGAAGCCTGATAAGTCATCATCTTGATGACTTCAATAAATTGTGTTCATATATGGAATCTCGAGAAATGACAGTTGATGAAGTTGACAAGGCAGTTATACTGCTGAGCTCTTTACCCAAGAGTTATGAACATTTTATTGATGCAATTGTCATGTCCAAGCCTGATGACCTGCAGCTAAAGGTGTGGAGTTGGCTTTGAGGAACAAACTAGAACAGAAGAGTGTTGGAAGCCAACATGAAGCTGCAGTTGAGAGCCTATATGTCAAATAATCCTGGAACAAGAATCACAACTCCAGATACAAGCCAAACAATAAGTTCAAGCCTCTCAAGCAACCTGGAAATGGTGGAGCTGACAATATTAAGAGGAGGAAATGCTACAACTGCAAGAAACCTGGGCATTTGAAGAAAGATTGCCCAAATTTGAAGAACAAATATGCAGCTCAACGCCCTTATAACACAGCTGACATTGTACTTCTTATGAGACTGCAAAAGCTTTAGTTGCTAGCAATACTTAAGATGATACTCTATGGGTGCTTGATTCTGGTTGTTCTTTTCACATGACTCCTATTAAGGATTGGTTCTTTAATTTTAAACATAAACTTGGTGGATCTATGCTACTTGGTATTAATCATCCATGTAGAGTGAAAGGAACAGGTTCAATAAGAATAAAAATGTTTGATGGGAAGGTGAGAGAACTTGATAATGTCAGATATGTGCCTGATCTGAGAAGGAACTTAATTTCTCTTGGTCTTATGGATAGTATGGGCTACAGTTATGGTTCTAAAAATGGTGTGTTAATTGTGTATAAAGATTCTGAGCCTGTGTTAAGAGGTATTAAAGAGAATACACTCTACTACATGGAAGAAAGACCATAGTAGGTGATGTTACAGCTATTACCAGTAATGATAAGACCAATTTATGGCACAAGAGACTAGCTACTGTTGGTGATAAAGGTCTCAGTGAGTTAGCTAAACTACATGCTTTTGGTACTGATAAGATATCGAAGATGGATTTATGTGATCAATGTGTGCTTGGAAAAGCTAATAGAGCTACCCTCAATTCTGGTAAGCATACTACTAAAGGCATTCTTGATTATGTTCACTCTGATTATTGGGGACCTGCTAGAGTTCAAACTTTGAGTGGAGTGAGGTATTTCATGAGCACTATAGATGATTTTTCAAGAAAATTATGGATCCATATACTCAAGTCTAAGGATGAAGCATTTACAAAGTTTAAAGAATGGTTGATAGAGGTTGAAAATCAGACAAATAAGACTTTGAAATGTTTAATGACTGATAATGGTTTGGAGTTTGTCTCAACTGAGCTCAACAATTTCTGTAAAGAAAGAGGTATTCAAAGACACAGGACTGTACCAGGAACTCCACAGCAAAATGGAATTGCTGAGAGAATGAATCAAACTCTATTGGACAGAGTCAGGTGTATGCTGCTAAGCTCTGGTTTATCAAAAACATTTTGGGAAGAAGCTGTGAATACTGCAAGTTTTCTAATCAACAGATGTCCTTCAAGTGCAGTTGAATTCAAAACACTTGAATTGATTTGGTCTGGGAAGCTATCTGACTACTCAATCTTGAGAGTATTTGGTTGTTTAGCATTTGCTCATGTTAAACAGGACAAGCTTGAGCCTATGGCACTAAGATGCATATTTGTTGGTTATCCTAAGGGGGTTAAAGGATATAAACTGTGGTGCATTGAAGAGAAGAAATGCATTATTAGTAGAGATGTTACTTTCAATGAAAATGTGATGCCATTAAAGCTGAATAATCATCAAATTGGAGGTACTGAGAGGTCTGATACTGGTGATTTATTTGAGGTGGAGATCAATAGGCTTGAGAAACTATCTATAGAGATGCCTCAAGATAATCATGATGCAGAAGATAGGAATACACCTGAGACTACTGATAGAAGTGATCATGAGAAGGATGTTTCCACTCCCTTAAATCATATTAAGGTGCAGAACACAGATGAAGAAACTTCAAGTTCAAATTCAGATAATGAAGATCAACACTCAATGCATCTGCATAACTCTGGTTCAGGTAGTCTAAGTGTTAGGAATATCTGTTAGTATTTTGATCACTCATCACATGTTCTTATCTTAGCCAGAAAGATGATTAAGTACTCTTGGTTCACTTGAACATTGTAAAAGAGGAAATCACTGAGTATGATTAGTCTAGTAAATCTTGTATTAGGATTATAGGTCTCTGAGTGTAATTTTTATTTCAAGAAGACCTTGAAGATCAATCCTAGCAATGGAGCTTTTCTGAAGATTAGAAGACTGAAGATTGCACAAGGTTTATGAAGACATAAAGGTTTAGTCTAACTCAGAAAGACTATGTCCTTAATCCTTTCTTAAGTATATTAACTTACTTTCGAAATATGATTCTGAACATATGACATCATAAGTATGGAGCATGCAAGCCATCAGAAAGGCTCATGTATCCGTTGAGACTAAAGGACAATGAACAGTACTATGCATTAAATGCATCGGTAGAAATGCTGCAAAAAGCAAGTCCTCTCTGAAACAAGAGATAGTGACTTCTGAGTACATGGTTCAAGATATAAACGGATATAATTTGATAGAGAGCACAACGGATATAATTCAAACGCCTCTCAAATTTATCTATATATATCACACACTTAGATGCTTGAAGAACACACCTTAGAACGCTCTATCTTGCAAACTTACCATCAAGCAAAGTATTCTCTCAAGCACTTTACTATCCTTTCTGAAAGCTTCATGTTGCTTGAAGAATCACTAGTAGTTCTAAGTTGTCCTGAACCTTAACAAGAGATTGTTATTCGTGAAAGAGTTGAACTATCAGATACCCTTTTTGAAGCTCATTCTCCAGAACGGACACCAATTACTTGGGTCAGTAAGAGCAGACTGCCATCCACTGAACAAGTGTATTAAGTAGTCTTGTTCTATTAGGCTCTTTGAAAACATAACTGAAAAGTTATACGAGAAGCCTTTCTGACAAAACCTTATAACCAACACCATCAAGGCGTGGAGTACAGGAAGTACTTGATTTGGAAAATCAGGGAATAACTCCAAGGTTATCTAAGTAGAGGAAGTACTTAGCTCTAGGAGCTGGGGAATAACTCGGGGGGAACATTTGGTAGGGAACCATTTGTTTAGGAATCTTAGAATAGGATTATTGTAAGGTGAACTCAATTATCAGTTCTAGTGAATTCTAGGTCTCAGAAAGACCGAAGTGGATTAGTTGGAGGATTACGCCACCTCCAGATACCACTATACTTGTGTTATTTACCTTTCTGTATTTACATTTCAGCAACGCACACACACACACTTACTTATTATTTCTGCACTTACCTATCTTAAAGTCTTTCGCGCTCTGAATTTAAGTATCAGAAACCCCCAGGTTTCTGAGAAACTGTGTTTATCGACAAAAGTTTTAAAAGACTATTCACCCCCCCCCCCCCCTCTAGTCTTTTACTTTGCCGTTATCTGGACCAACACTAAGCAATTGGAATCTCACAAAACACAGGAAGAAGAGACCTACAGCTGGAGAGCATTCAATTAGATTTGGTTGGTCAAATGTGGTTGCTTGTGCACTTAATGTGGCACATGACATTGACATATATGAGCCAAGAAATTATCAAGAAGTTGTGAGCTGTAATGAGAGTGCAATATGTATTGTAGCTATGGAAGAAGAATTGCTATCACTAGATAAAAATGGCACCTGGAAGATAGTGAACAAACCTAATGGTGTTAAAACAGTTGGATGTAAATGGATTTACAAGAAAAAAGGTGGAGACTAGTGAAGCAGGTGAATCTATCAGGTTTAAAGCCAGATTAGTGGCTAAGGGCTTCACACAAAGAGAGGGCATAGATTTCAATGAAATCTTCTCACCTGTAGTGAAATTTGTTCAATCAGGTTGCTGTTATGTCTGGTAGCTCATCACAATCTTGTTCTACAACAACTTGATGTGAAAACTGCATTCTTACATGGGAACTTAGAAGAGAAGATATATATGAATATACCAGAAGGAGTTACATCTGATAAGAGTAAAGATCAGGTTTGCTTGTTGTTAAAATCTCTTTATGGTTTAAAACAAAGTCCAAGGCAGTGGTATAAGAGATTTGACAGTTATGTGTTAAGCATTGGTTTTACTAGAAGCTCCTATGACAGTTGTGCATATATACTTCAACCTACAGAAGCTACAGTGATTTCTTACTTCTTTATGTGGATGACATGTTATTGGCTGGAAATAGTATGATTGAGATCAATGAAGTGAAGTAACTTTTGCAGACTGAGTTTGATATGAAGGATTTAGGTAATGCCAGGAGGATTTTAGGCATGGATATTACAAGGGATGTGAAGAATGGTGTACTGTATCTATCTCAATCTCATTATGTTAATAAAGTGCTATCAAGGTTTTTCATGCTTCAGGCAAATGAGATTTCAACACCACTGGGTCAGCATATAAAGCTATCTCTGAGTCAATGTCCTCAAGACTCTGAAGAGAGTAAAGCAATGGATAACGTACCATATGCTAGTGCTGTAGGAAGTCTTATGTATTCTATGGTGTGCTGCAGACCTTATCTAGCACATTGTATGAGTGTTGTTAGCAGGTATATGAGCTGTGCAGGGAAAGCTCATTGGGAAGCTGTTAAATGGATTATGAGATACATGAAGAGAATTGTAGATCATGGTCTGAGATTTGAGAAGAATAATATAGCAGATTCAGAAGCTCTAGTTGGTTATGTAGACTCAGATTTTGCTGCTAATTTGGATAGCAGAAAATCTCTCACTGGATATGTGTTTACTCTCTTTGGCACAACAATTAGTTGGAAATCTGTTCAACAACCAGTCGTTGCTCTTTCAACTACAGAAGCTGAGTTTATAGCTCTCACAAAATCTATTAAAGAAGCTATATGGCTTAAAGGAATTATCAGAGAGTTTGGTATTGATCAGAAGATGATTGTTGTGAATTGTGATAGTCAAAGTGCAATACATCTTGTTAAACATCAGATGTTTCATGAGCGCACAAAACATATTGATGTGAAGTACTATTTTATCAGAGACATTGTGGATAAAGGAGAGATTAAAGCGGCAAAGATCTCAACTTTGGATAATCCTGCAGATTCCTTAACTAAGGCACTATCATCTGATAAATTTGAGTATTGTTGCAGGTTAATTGATGCAGCGTGTGTGGTTGGATACAGTAAGGATAAACTCAAAACTCGTTGATTCTTACAGAATACCGAGAATTGACTCAAAACTCGTTGATTCAGCAGAATACCGAGAATAGATGGATCAAGATTCGTTGATTCACAAGAATACCAAAATTGACAGATTTGGAGGAACATCTCTGTTTTCATATAATATCTCAAACTCTTACCTCTAACAATGACCAACCAAGTCCTTAAATAGAAAATCCCTAACCAACTAAAAGGACAATACCAAATCCTAATTAACTAAGAAAAAGGAAAATACCAAATCCTAATTAACTAAGAAAAAGGAAATATACCAAATCCTAATTAACTAAGAAAAAGGAAATATAACAGAAAAATAATAAACTAAAATAATTTGAGGCCATTCGTTCCACATCATTCTCTCCAGGGCAGAAAAGATTCGTCCTCGAATCATAAGCCGCATCATGATCAGCTGAAGAATCACGTACAAAAGCAAATTTATGGAAACACAGACTGACCATCCACAAGTCTAGTCAATTTCCTAGCCGAGTCATTCTTTCCTCTATCAAACAAATGTCGGACGTCGCCAATAAATTCTAACACGCATGGGTGTTTGTAATGCTGGTAACACTCGTCTTGCATGCATACTATGTTGATCAGGGCAACTCCATTTAGTTTCTCTAGTGATGCAATCCCAAACGGATCATTTTCTAGCATCCTATCTTCCATGGAAAAGTGTTAATGCACTTCTTGACCATCTTTCATCTCATCAGACGCTTCTAAATTCGAACCGGAAGATATGGATAGCTGAGGTGTATTCAATTTTACTTCACCAACTTGGATCCCAGATGACAAAGAACAATTATCTCTTGCAGTGTAAACCACATCTCGGATGATGAATCTTTTTCTATCCTCTAATACTTCCTCGTCCCAAATTATAACAATATAATTCTCTTCATCACTACCCTTTTCCTCCGGGTAGTCATCCCAGATAGGAGACTCTTTCCAGTTCATCTCGTAGCAACGTTCCTCAGCGGTGAACAATTGCTCGATTCCATCTTGACAATTGACACACAAGAAAGTCATAAATGGGATATTAGTTTCCAGCAATCTGCTGCTTGACGGCACACGGAATTTGACCTGTCAACCTTAATTAGATTCCGATCTCCACCGTTCAGATTCTAGGACAATGAGTTGGCTTGATGCTGTCAAAATTTTGTGACGATCCAACGACTTAATCAATGGAAAACTCCGTTTTAATCGAACTGCGCTATGCTGTCAATGCTATACGAAAATTGTATTTACTTCACAAAAATCGGCCCAAATCACCTGGAATATGATACCAATCTGATGTAGCGTGCGTGGTTAGATACAGTAAGGATAAACTCAAAACACGTTGATTCTTACAGAATACCGAGAATTGACTCAAAACTCGTTGATTCAGCAGAATACCGAGAATTGATGGATGAAGATTCGTTGATTCACAAGAATACCAAAAATTGACAGATTTGGAGGAACATCTCAAACTCTTACCTCTAACAATGACCAACCAAGTGCTTAAATAGAAAATCCCTAACCAACTAAAAGGAAAATACAAAATCCTAATTAACTAAGAAAAAAGAAAATATAAAATCCTAATTAACTAAGAAAAAGGAAATATACCAAATCCTAATTAACTAAGAAAAAGGAAATATAACAGAAAAATAATAAACTAAAATAATTTGACGCCATTCGTTCCACATCATTAATCAACAAGTGCAGCAATGCCATTGCTATTTCTACTTGATGTGAAGTGTGTGCTGATAGGGGATCTGTTCTAACCTCTAAGGAACAGGAATGGGGCTTGTTCTAACCACATGAACTGATTTGTTTGAGAGCTGAAATCAAGAAACTCACTAAGGTGGAGAATTGTAAAGAAGATTAGTTCGTTTCTGGCATAATTCGTGAAGAAGGAAGCGTATGTTGCCAGATCACTCAGGAGCCGTTGATCTGATCAATCCAATGGCTGAGATTAAAACGCAGGCGGAGGGAAAAATGGTTGGTTTGAGAAAAAACAGAGCAGCTAGTTCGTTATATCTGAATTCGTTTCAATTAATGAGTAATTCATGTATATAAGCTTCAATCTCTGTAATTGAGCTAGAGAACCATCCATTCATCTTTCAATTTGACAGTTATAGAGAGATAAACATTTGTGAGAGAGAGAATTGTAGAAACTGATCAATCACCATTGTTGTGAGGTTGAAGGTTTCGATTCTTGTTATCTTTCTGATAATAGTGAATCGATTCTTGTTGTTCTCCGTGCACGTAGAAAGGATTATATTCCGAAGCACATTAATTATTGTGTTGATACGTATTAGCTTTGATTGTTCTGAGTTTTGGTGATTATCGTTCTTTGATTGATCGATCGCATTTGTTCGATTGTTTCAACAAAATGCACAAGTTAGGTAAAATCGAGTGAGGAAGCAAAACGATCAACATGCTAATTGATCTGTATCTAAAATATGGGAAAACCTCGAAAAAAAAAGATCATATCAACATGCTAATTGATCTCTATGTGATACAATCTCTTCGAAAATGGGGAGTCTTCTTGATCTAATCGTAGGGGTCCAATGATTCATCAATTGGTCGAGACCACCCATAAACCGGTTTTCTAAACTTACACTTGAAGATGGTACCTCAATTGCAAGTTTACGGTACTCGATCTCCTTTAGAAGCTCTTGTGAACGAATTCTCAACTTTACATCTTCTGAACCTGGAAGTCTGCCCTGAAATACATCTTCAAGAACATATCTTGCTTCGTCATATCTTTCCAGTCTTATGAGGCATAGACACAAATTGCAGGCCTTGTTTGCGTCGGGGTCTATCTGTTGTGCTTTCCCATACACAGCCTCAGCAGCTGTGTAATTTCTTTGTTGCATATAAGTCCAACCCAGATTCCCCTGCAGTACGAAAAGTATCAATTACCATCCACAAAGTTATATAATTCAAACATGCTTTCGCAGTTTGGCATGTATTACGAACTGTCCAAATTGATCATTCAGGAAGATTCAGGTAGTCAGGTGAAGGTTAATAACAATTCAGTCATGTTAGTGACTAGTCAGATAGAGATAATGTAAGTACCAGTAATCTCGATGTCTCCTGCTTAATCGTAACTTGGAACTTCTTTCCATGTGAACGAGCTGTTTTGGTACGTCTTCCATTAAAAACTTCTCCTTGACCAATCATCTTCAGCTTCTTCTTTAACAGTTCAATCTGTTCGTCTAGTTTACCACATTTCTGTCAAATAGATTTGATCAACTTAGAATAAAATGGTGAACAAATGCAAATGCATACATATACATGGTCTTTTTGCTAAAATCACATGCTCTTACAAGAGTGGAAATTAATTTATATGCAAAAGGATGAAGGAAGTAAAGTTACATTATCCAAGCAATGCAAGTTATGGCATATAGTACCTTGTATAAATCAATAAGGAGGTTATCAAGTGATTCTTGAGCTTGTTTTGAGCATCGATCCCTGAAGGAGTTTATAGCTTCGATTGCTTCTTCAACCCTATCTTCCTGTTTCATAACCACCGCCATGTCTTTAAGTGCACTGTCAACTCTATCTCCGACATTTATAGCTGTCCAGAATAGGGCTATTGCAGCTTCATGGTCTTTCTGAACCATCTGTTCGTACCAAGCAAAATGGAGGCGTTAGCTCAGGAACTATAATGTTCACTTTCAAAACAATAAGCGCGGCTGTTTACAAATTATAGCAAATTAGCAATTGGTTTCCTTGGTGGAGATATTGAAGTTCCACAAACATATAGTCATATCAAGCCAGACAATTCATAATTAATGTTAGAATATCCCACATCTATCGCAAGAGGATCTTGCAAGCAACATATATAAGTAGGATAACCATCTCCCCTTAATAATACTTTTAAGGGGCCCTCTTGACTTGGTATCAGAGCAGGCCCGATCACAATTCTGACTTGGCCAAAGAGGCTATTATAATTCCACGTGTAGAGCCAACCAACCGCGGTCTACTCGTGAGGGGGGCGTGTTAGAATATCCCACCTCGAGGATCTTGCAAACAACATATAAGTAGGATAACCTCTCCCCTTCTCCCCTATGCCCATCTTAATAATACACACGCACACACTAAAACTTCAATTTTGCAACATACAGGGCGGAGCCAGGAGGGGCGGGGCATAGTGGGCGTCCATTTCACTATAAGCTTTATAGTTTGCCATTTTTGACGTTCTTTTTAAGTTGTACAATTTCTTAAATTAAAAGCCACTTGACGTTCTTTTTAAGTTGTACAATTTCTTAAATTAAAACCCACTATACTTAATTATTTATTTCTATATTTGTACTCTTACTTTTTACTATCAAATTACTAGTATTTTATTAATATTCATTTTAGTAATTTACCAAGATAAACTTTTGTTGAAATGGAGGGAGTACAATACACAATAAAATCCTTAAGAAAATCCACCTGGACGTAAACATACATGGCTCCTCATAAGTCCAGGACAATTTCAATGGCCAAGCTAAGGTCGGGGTGATAATTTCTTCAATTAACTTCACTCACCATCCTACAATTTTATTCATGGCTCACCCCTGGATCACTTCACTAAAATTTTGAATTTTGTCCACAACCTCGAAAAAACTTCATATATACTATATACAATCGCCCCAGAAGTTCAAAATCCCGGGTTCGCTCCTAGAAGTTCATATTTTGGATCGGCCCCTGAGAATTTATAATAGCAGCTGCCAAGTATCGTTCGCACATAATAATGCTCCGCAATACAAAACAGAGTATTGGTGCAAGATCAAGATCTATGCAAAAGTGACAGACCTGGTCTTCTAGGGTTTTTTTTGATGCTGGGTCCCGTCCCCACTAGTCAACCTTCACTATAATTCTCTTTCTATTTTCTTATTTTTGTAAGATTTTAACCTTCTTAACCATAGTTTTTAAAATTAATTTATCTGCAAAATTTAGAAGAAACATCAAGTCCCATCATTTAACATCGTATTTTTATACAATAAAATAATTTACAGAATTGCAAAAATATATGAAAATTTTCTCCCTTACACGTATTATTTTTAATTTAAATTTAAGATGCAAGATCTGTGAGTCTAAGTTAGATACAATTTTCTCGTTTTTATTTATCATATTTTTGCAATAATATAACTTATTTTATTATATGAAAATAAATGTTAAAATGAAATTTTGATGGGTTTGATATTTCTTTCAAATTTTTTAGATAAATTAATTTAAAAACAATTAGATGAGTTACACTTCTCAAATTTTCAAATTTTGGAGAAGTCTAGCATCAAAGAAACCGTCTTCTAGGTAATAATTTTCGGATTATAAATAGTAAGTCATCTCTGAGACAGACGGTCTCTACAACATGAATCAAACCGTTTGTAATAAATGAAAACGTTGTTAACATTGGTATGAGTAATTCATGACTTGATAACTTATCTAGAAACGAAAGTCAGATCTATGTGGTAGAGAACTAGAGATAGATTATCTAAAAACAAAGCTATTATCATGTAATTAATCAAAAACTCGTTAACAAAGACGACACTTTGATTAACTAAAATAATGATGTCAATTTTATGATAAAAAGAAAGAAAGAAAGAATTAGGATCGGAGAAAATCAAAGAGAGTTAGCTAGTGTATTGTGGTTAATGTAGAGAGTAGTTAAAGAGAAAAGAAAGGTACCTGAAAATATTTAGCTCTGACATAAGGAGAATCACCAGGTGGAAGTTTATGAAGCAGATGTAAACTGCAGTTAATTTTTGGAGCAGTAGTATTTTGCAAATCAAAAGTAGCAGCTGATTGCATTTTCTTCTGGTTTAATTTGGTTCAGAATTGAAAGATTTAGCTTCGTTTTGATCGGAGGTGCAATGTAAAAGGAAAATGGAATGGAATGGAGTGGAACTACAGAAAAAGTCAAGAACATGGCGGATCATGGAAGCCATTGAATGAACCTAGATGAAATCACGTCTAGGTTCCTAAATTGATCGTTTCCTTGGCAAACCAACTTTAGTTGCTCCACTTGCCTCGTCTTTGTCCTGCCCACGTATCTTTTGTATTCTTCTCTCCTCCCTCCATAATATATAATTTAATTAAACATTTTACGTTTACGGTTTAAGATTAAATCGGAGTCAAAGTTGAAAAATATTGACTGTAAAAAGTTAAAATGTAACATTTATTCTGAAACGAAGGGAGTATATATTTAGTAATAAAATATTATATTTTAAAATTAATTAGTGGTGAAAATTGATTATATTAATCGGAAAAAGGTTAAGTAATTAATCAAGTTTTTAAAGAACAGAGCATGTATAATTTAGAGAAGTTTAATATACAATCCGAAAGTTTGATGCAAAATAAATAATCAACCCACTTTAGATAATGGAACCCGTTTTTTATTAGTACTAACGAGTGTATTAAGTTATTGATACTGTAAGGCTACAGACATTTTGACATGACAAAATTAAGTTATTATATGTATTTGAAAGACAAATCCTCAATTTGATACTCACTCAGTCTTTTTACCATTTACATAGTGCAATGTTTAAGAAGAAAACTAAAAGATTAAAAAAAAAAAAAGAATACATATGTAAATCTTTTATTTTCTCTCTGATTGATTGGGCGATTTACACATAATTGTGCTAATAATATCTAACTCAATGAAGCGGGGTGGGGACAGCCAGCCAAAAAAGGGGCGAAATTAGAAAGTAGTAGAAGGTTTGGGGAAAAATTGATTAAGAGATAATTCACGTTTTTGTTGTTGATCTTGGTACAGCATTGTCAAATAAGTGGTTATGATTGATTATTAACAAATATAAAGAGACAATCATACCCTTCCCAATATTTCATTATGAAGATATTAATTGAGCTGGAGTAAATGCATAATGTATATAACTGTAGACACATATCAATATTCTTTCATACATATGTCAACTCCTATACATAATATGTCTGTAGCATTAACGGACATGTTCAGAATCTGACACCTTTAGACACATATCAAGATTTTTTAGGCGTATATACGTGTGTTGATCTTCGATATACGTTAATGATATATGGACATGTTCATAATCTGCACTTGTAGACTTGTTTATTAACATATTAAACATGAAATATGAAGTTTTGCATAAACAAAATATTATGGACAACGTGGAAAGTTGTAGGAAATGTTGAATTTATTAATAGATGTTTGAATTAACTTGGTTTTGGTAGTTTAATTTTTTAAATTTAGGCTAAAGGGTATAAATGAGAGATTAATAATGACTTTGTACTAGAATCAATAAAATTTGTTTGGATAGTCCACAATCAATAAAAAGTCATAAAATTCTACTTCCTACAACTTTTGGCCACACCATCGGTTCGTTGGAGCAGTGTTGTACGGGAGGTGGCACGTATGAATACTAACAATCAGGAGGATGATGTTGTTAGTGAGGATGGCAGTATCAGTGAGCGAAGTATTCATGAGGGTGCGATGGATGAGGAATTTCATGATTCCATTGAAAATCATAGGATTCCAGCTGAAATTACGGTTGATCCGGTTGTTGATTGATGTGACCGTGAAATGCATTTTTGCACACTTTTAGACCCTTGTTTTTTGCCCAAGATTCAATATTTATATCATATTATGGTCAATTACCAACTTCTTATGTATTTTGTAGGTCATGATCGTGTTTTCGAAGAATTACACGTTTTTTGGTGCCAAAACGTCGTATTCATACCAAATCGAGGAAAATAAGGAACTACATTGATTAAACCTTACATGGATCTAGAGGATTCCGATGAATTCGTGCGACCTACCGTTGTGAAGCTCTTGAAAAAACATAAGATGCTAAAGAATGACACTTTTCGATAAAACGAAGTTACGAAACCTGAAATCAGCCCGGAAGACGAAACAGACAACACAAGGGCACAACAAGCTCACTAGGTGACCGCAGTGGCCCGCAGAATGTTCTAGAAGTCCGTTTTTGGAAGTCCAACAGGCCAGAGTCCACCATTTAACCTTCCTTATACATCCTAGGCTGCTGGAGCACAAAATTAACACTATAAATAAGTGCCATGGTGTTGGTCCAGATAACGGCAAAGTAAAAGACTAAAGGTGGGGGGTTGAATAGTCTTTTAAACTTTTGTCGATAAACACAGTTTCTCAGAAACCTGGGGGTTTCTGATACTTAAATTCAGAGCGCGGAAGACTTTAAGATAGGTAAGTGCAGAAACAATAAGTCAGTGTGTGTACTTTGCTGAAAGATAAATACAGAAAGGTAAATAACACAGCAAGTATAGTGGTATCTGGAGGTGGCGTAATCCTCCAACTAATCCACTTCGGTCTTTCTGAGATCTAGAATTCACTAGAACAGATAATTGAGTTCACCTTACAAAAATCCTATTCTAAGATTCTTAAACAATTGGTTCCCAACCAAATGTTCCCCCTGAGTTATTCCCCAGCTCCTAGAGCTAAGTACTTCCTCTACTCAGATAACCTTGGAGTTATTCCCTGATTTCCCAAATCAAGTACTTCCTCTACTCCCGCCTTGATGGTGTTGGTTATAAGGTTTGTCAGAGAGGCTTCTCGTATAACTTTTCAGTTATGTTTTCAGAGAGCCTAATAGAACAAGACTACTTAATACACTTGTTCAAAGGTATGGCAATCTCTTCTTGACCCAAGTAATTGATGTCCGCTCGAGAATGAGCTTTAAAGGTTATCCGACAGCTCAACTCTTTCACGAATAACAATCTCTTGTTAAGGTTCAGACAACTTAGAACTACTAGTGATTCTTCAAATGTAAAGCTTTCGAGAAGGGTAGTAGAGTGCTTGAGAGAATACTTTGCTAGATTGTAAGTTTGCAAGTTAGATCGTTCTCTTCGTATTTCTCAAAGATCTAAGTGTGTGATATTTATAGATGAATTAGAGAGTCGTTGGGATGTTATCCGTTAGACACAATTCAAATTCAGTCTATACTTATCTTGAAATGAGTACTCAGAAGTCCTTGTCTCATATCTCATAGAGGACTGTGCTTTAGCGGCTTTTCTGCCGATGCAATTAATGCATATGTACTATTTCTTGTCCTGTAGTCTTCAACGGATACATTAGCCTTTCTGATGGCTTGCATGCTCCATACTCATGATGTCATATGTTCCAGAATCATGTTTCAAAAGTAACTAAATGTACTTAAGAAAGGATTAAGGACATAGTCTTTCCGAGTGAGACTAAACCTTGGTGTCTTCATAAATCTTGTGCAATCACCGGTCTTGTAATCTTCAGAAAAGCTCCATTGCTAGGATTGATCTTCATGGTCTTCTTGAAATAAAAATTACACTCAGAGACCTATAATCCTAATACAAGATTTACTAGACTAATTATACTCAGTGATTTCCTCTTTTACAATGTTCAAGTGAACCAAGAGTACTTAATCACTTTTCTGGCTAAGATAAGAACATGTGATGAATGATCAAAATACTAACAGATATTCCTAACAAATTTCCCCCTTTTTGATCAGCCATCCATGACTATCTTTCAAAGTCCTATTACAAAGTTGTAATCCTGGAAGAGAAAACAATCCATCACTTAATCATTTCAAATGATATTCAATTTTAGTTGAATTAAGTGCAGAAAGTAAACATCAACCAAATCACAAGAAGTGACCTTTGCTGATAAGTTGTCATCTATTAGAGTGTATCTGAGAGTATGATCTTCAGATAGGTACAGATTACAGAATAAGATGCAACTTTTACGGATAGAGAAAATTAGAAACAGTCAGCAAGATTACAAAAGGTAACAAAACAAACTAAGTAAATTAGAACAACAGGAGAGTCCAAGCTCCAAGTAAACATTCTAAGATACTAGTCTTCAAGTCTTAAAAAAAAAATAACTTAGGTTCAGAAACCTCAAGTTCTTCAGCACCCTTTCTGGATCAGTTGACATAATCATCCACTTTTCTGCATTCTTGGACATAGTCATAAAGTATCCTTCTGACAGAAAGTTACATCTTTCCGGATAAGATACAAATTTCATGGTAACTCTTGCCAAGATTGTAGTTTTCTTCGAAAGTGTTTGACCCAAGAGTATTTTCCCGGACCAGGCATGGTCTACTTGCAGCTTAGATAGGTTGAAATACTTGTATATTTCTTCCAGATAGTGAATATCATCCAGATATTCATCCTTTGTCATGTAGAATGACTCATAGGGATGAACACCTAGCTTGTTCTGCTTGCTGTAGCTACCATCCAGTTTTCTTGTCTTGTGCACATCTTCTGGCTTGGGGTAACGACAAGGAAAAGAAAGGTCCATCTTTCTGGCATCATTTCTCTTTTCAACCTCAAGTTTAGCCAGGCATGAAGGTGCTCATGTTTTAGCAAATTTGGCTTGCCTTCACTCCATTTTAGGATCTGGTTGAAGATGGGAGTTGGAAACTTATCATTGACAAGTAGATGTTGCAGTTCCAGAATCCAATACCCTTTCTTGTTCAGAATGCACCTATATGAAGACTCTTCATTACTGGTCTTCACATACTCAATGTGGGCATCAGTTGGCTTTTCTTGATGAGTTTCTTTGTTTGCTCTGCCAAACTGAATATCCCTTCTAGCCTTTCTGTTAGGTGGCCTTCTGTCAGGAGATCCTGTGACTCTTTCTTCCTGCCATTTGTCTTTGGTGGAAGTCCCTTGAATTGACTTGGTATTACCAGAAGGGGTTCTGGCTGCTAATGGCCTTGCTGCCAGAGGAGGTTGTAAGGGGATTGCTTGCCTTCTTCTTTTGTGAAGTGGATGTTCATCAGTATCAGATTCATCCTCATCATCATCATTGATGTTCCAGTTGTGAGGCTTGCAGCTCTCTTGACCTCTTACCTCACCTTCTTCTTGATTTTCTTCTTCAGAAGCTTTCTGGTTGTTCCCATCTGAGATCCTAAGGGACTTGGTTCCCCTAGTGACCATACTTCCCAGCTTTCTGGCTGGTTGATCTGGAACAACTTCTTCAGCAGGGGTGTCTCCAGTGGTGTCCTTAATGACTAGTTGACTTGAGGAGGGGAGATTTGATTGTTTTCTTTTTCTTCCTCTGCCTTTCTGAGGCATCTCTCCTTCGCCCTTAGTCATGAATGACTGACTCATGATAGCATAAGCTTCAGAGAGTGATTCAAAGTTCTTCTGGAGGTTGTTATGCACCCTGACCAATTCTTGGATTTCTTCTTTCATGTCCTTGTTTTGCCTAACCAACACTTGCTCTTTTCTGTTGAGCTCTTCAAGAGGCTTTAGAATAGCCTCAGCTTGTTGAGTAGCATAAGTAGCATCTGCTAGTGCTTGATTGGCATTGTTGCAGTCTTCTTCCCTGATCAGAGCTAAGTCTTTCTGAGAGAGCTATGCTGGTTGCTCTATTTAGCAATGCAGCAGCCAAATCTTTCATCTCTTCTGGGACTGACTGTAGGACTTGGTTGTCTTGAGCAACAAGTCTGTCTCTTAGTTCCAAGAAAACAGCTGTTCTGGACCTGTGCTCATCACTTCTTGAAGCACCTGGAGCAGAGAAAATTTGAGGCGCCAGAAGGGCTAGCTTTTCCTTAGTGATTAGCCTCTCATCTTCTGCTTGGGAGATCAAGTTTGGGTTTATTTCAGCATCATTCTCATAATCCTTTTCTTAGATTGTTTGCAGAGTGGCAATCTTTTGTTTGCCTTTGAGTATGCTGGCCTTCTGAGAAGTAGAAGGTCTTTCTGATGCAGCCTTAGCATAATGCTCTTCATCATCATTGTCATCCATGGCATCTATCTCAAAGAATAAAGGACAACGATGGCATTTTTCAACAACCTTTGCTCATCTAGAAGTGCCAGTTCCTTAGCATTAGCTTCTCTGAGCTTTTCGAGTTTGGCTTCCTTTTCTTCAACAAGAGCTTGACACTCTAAGTTGATTCTCTTCTCCTCTTCCAACTTAAATCTGAGTTGTTCAATCCTGATCTCAGTGGCTGTGATTTCTTCAATTGTGTCTTGTTCAGCCTGTTGGGTATTTTGATGAGACTTTGGTGGTGATGATGATGGGGCTTTCTGAGCATTGGAAGGAGTAGCCTTTTCTGCACTTCCTTTGCTAACTTTCGGAATCCGCTTTCGGGTTGGGGATCATCATTCTGATCATCATCATCATCCTTTTTCTTGTCTTCTTGACTTGGATGCTCAGAAGGAGGTTCTTGGTAGTCATTCTCATCAGTTTCCTTCTCATCTTCAGAAACCAGGTTGATCACATTAGGAAGTGTGATCATCCTCCCATTTACTTCTTCTTGCTCAGAAGGGTAGGTTGTGAGCTTGCTGGGCAAGGCAGGATGGGTCACCATCTACTCTTGGGTTTGAGCATCAGCAGCTTGAAAGTCTGCTAGGAGTCTTTGTGCTACTTCATTTAAGAAGTTATCATCCATCAGAGTGGCAAAAGAATATGATTCTGTGGGAAACATAGCATGGATATGGTCTTCCAGATTGATTGCTATGGCCCTTTTCTCTGGGATGTCAATTACTCTTGCAATTTCAGAAAGATCGGCCTTCCGAGTTTACGCCATGTTCAAGCACTTTAGATGTTTCTTGAGAGTGTGCTTCTTAAAGGCTTGGAGTAAGTTGAGTGGCACTAGACTTTGAGCCTGAAAGAAAGGGATCAAGTTAGTTTTATTCAAACTACTTGTGTTAGTATCTGTGTGCAAAAGTAAGCTTTCTGAGCATACCTGTGTAGAAACACTAGGCTCATTTGCTTGGACTTCGGCTTGTTTGGGCACAGAGGCCTCAGATACCTTGATGTGAGGAGAAGTCTAATCCTCAGCATCCTTTATTTCTGATTGAACCTGAGAAATAGAATCAAAGATGTTTAGAAACTTGTTATCAGAAAAGATAAGTGGAAAAATATTTTCTGAGACTTCGCTTACTTCCAAGTGTGGAAGCTCAGTGGCATCTTTCTCAGAAACCTTGGGGGTTTCTGGAACCTTTTCTTCAGATACTGCTTGTTCAGTAGTTTTAGTTTCTCTTGGAGGAGATGAGATCACATTCTCTCCATCCAAGTGTTCTTCTGATTGAGCCTGTAAGATAGAACAAACATATTGATTAAGTAGTGAATTTTACCAAAATTTTCTTAAGAAAAGTTTACTGATACTTACCTTCTCAATGTAGGCTCAAGACTACTTCCTCAGAGTGCTTTTCAGCCTCTGGAAACTCTTGGTGTTGGGGTGTTGGTTCCACCTCCACTACTTTCTCAGTTGTACCTAAGAAGAGACATTAAGAATATTTGAACATAAGAGCAATTTTAGTTAGTTATTCCTTGTTTAGAGATAACTTTTACTACCTGTGGAACAGGCTCTTCTTGATGTTCTGAGGTTGGAGGAACCTCTTCTTGATTCAAGGGAGTGAACAAGTTTTCTTCCCCCTAAAATTGTGTCTCCAAGTTGGCCTGTAACAAATGAAGCTTATGAGTAACAAGTTAACATTTTAATGTTGACAAGTTAGATACAAACTACTTTTGTTACCTGAATAGAGTCAAGCTGACTTTGGGTCTCTTGGACTAGTGGAGTTTCCACAGCCTCTCTTTGCTCATTGTTGGTCTCCTCCACAATATCTTTCTGAGTCTCCATCTCAGTTTGATCCCTTTCTGAGAGTTGAGCTCTCTCAGAAGGTTGAGGAACCTGTTCAAGAACAGGTTTTCTTGACCACATTAAGTCTTGGCATTGTGAATGTGGAAGCAATGTCAACATCTTCCATCACTCTATCTTCCTCTTCCAGCCTTCTTCTTCTTCTTGGATGAGGGGCTCCTTTCTTTCTGAGGGCCGAGCTTGATGCTCCTCCATGGGTCTCAATCTGGACTTTTGGATACTTGTGTAAGTACTACATCATCATCGAGTCAGTCCAGATTGGAGTGACCCATCTATGATATTTCTATCATCTCTGGAGATTTCAGGCAATTGTCTCAGAATTCTTGGGGCTTTCTGGTGTTGCCTTTCTGGCCGAACAACATCTTCTGAGATCTTGTCTCCAGAAGGTTGTGCTTTTTGTACACTTTGGGACTTAGAGGCTTTCTTGATTTGAGTCCTCTTTCTCTTGGCAACTGGAGGTTGAGCAGGAGCTTGCTCAGAGACCTCTTCACCTTCTTTGGGCGACTTCAAGCTCTTCCGCCTCTTCTCGAGCTTTCTTAGCGACAATTCTCCTTTTCTTCAAAGGCATGTCTGAAAAGAGAGTTGGTGACTGGGATTTCTTGTCTCTTTCTGAGAGTTATTCCCATTGTTTCCAGAATGTAGCAAATTTTGAGACCAAAATGCATATTGGCCTTTGTCTCAGCAAGGCCATTGATGATTTTAGGCTCAAATTCCTCAATGTGCCCAAGAAATTTGTTGAAGGCGTACTTCCCCCAATTAAAGTGGGTTTCATGCCCTTCATGCTTCTTATTCAGAAGATGCATCATCATCCATCTCTCCATGCTTATCTGGTCTACTCCACCTTTGTTGCCATCAAAGAAACGGACCAGAATGAGAGCCAAAGTAATCCAGTGTTTCTGGAGATGACCGTTCGATGACTTTCGAACAAAGTTTGTCAAGGCAACCTTTGCATTTTCAATCTGGATTGCCTCAAATAGCTCCTTAACACTTTGAATCATGGAGGCATCCCTGATGTTGATGTCGTCGATTGTTCCTCGATTTTTCAATCGGAATAAGTTTCAGAAAGTCTTGCAGTCTAGGACAATTTCTTGTCCTTGAACTTCAGTTTGCATGTACTTCTCTTCTACATCATTCACAACTTTTGTGAAGATTTTGGAGTTGTTGTAGAACTCCAACACATCCAGTGTGGAAAGTCCACTGGGTGCAGCACACAGAAACTTGTAGATATGGGAACTTTTCAACATTCCCAATATCAGTTTTCTATCTGCTTTTGAAGAAATGACTACAGAAACATATTTCTTCACAAGAAAAGATCCCCAATTCATCTTGTGACTTGGATTCCAGTCAGAAGGGGTAAACTCTCCTAGAAGGCGTTTATTCAACACCTTGAGTTCTTTTCCTCCTTGCTTTTCAGCAGGAGCAGATGATGCGGCCTTAGGGTTCTTGGTGGTCATCTTCTTTGGTGCCATCTCTTATATAGAGTCTTTGAGTGAGTGTTTACAGATGGGTTTTGCAAGAATAATCGAGATTAGTCTATCTTTTCAGAAGACTAAGCACAAGAAGTTGAGTTGCAGAAGAAGTTTTGCAGAAATCTTGAGAGATTTTGCTATTTTGATGCAAGTATGAAATTTCGGATTTGGTAAAAGTGTTTGTATTTTGCCCAATTCCTATATATATAGCAGACAAAACGTACATAGATACAACATACATATAGCTGAATATGAATGCGTGTCTTTGTATCTGCATAGGCGTGGTACGACCTTTGTACTTCATTAAATGCTTAGTGGGCCATGTCTGCATTTCTCAACAGACATTACTTGCTTTGTTTTAATCTCAGTCGTTGAGATCAAACGTTTATACATCAAGTGTTTATATTGAATATCTTGTAATGATATCAATCAACAAATGATATTGTGCCGACTTGATGGATTTTTAATATGCTACATTCATTGTGTCACTTAGTAAAGAGTAGGAACACTTAATCGTTTGAGCTTATCATTCTGAGTGTCAAGTCCTTATCTTTATATTATTTATCATAAAAATGGCAAAAATAAAAGACATTGGACATGTTTGACTCCCAGAACTTATACTTTTTCGGGCTTTATGTGTCTTTTCTCTTTATGACTAAATAGTTTCCTGAATTCAAGAATCAGAAACTTCAGTTGTTTGAATGTATTTGACCCACTCTTAGTAAGTAAGTTCTAGTCTTATTTACTCATTGAGTGTGTACCAACCTTTGCCTTTCTGGATACCCGTTCCAGAAATGTTTTGCCTTTCTGAGTGTTGCTACTCAGAAACCTTTGCATCACTTCTTAACAACTTGGCTTTCTGAGAGCATGTTCTCAAAGGCCTACTTCTTTTCTACCTTGCTTACTCAGACTTTAGAGATTCAGGACATTTTTCAGTCCTTAGGCAACTCCATTAACCCAAGATTATGTCTTAAGGTCAAGAACCGGCTTTCCTGTAGGGGCTTGGTGAAGATATCTGCAAGTTGGTCTTCTGTGCCAATCTTGAGTATCTCTATATTGCCTTTTTCAACATAGTCTCTGATGAAGTGGTGTCTAACATCAATGTGCTTTGTTCTGGCATGGAACTTGGGGTTCTGTGTGATTGCAATAGCACTTGTGTTATCACAGAAAATGGGAGTTTTCTCTTCATTGAGTCCATAATCTCTGAGTTGTTGTTGAATCCATTTAATTTGCACAACAACCAGCAGCAATATATTCAGCCTCTGTGGTAGAAGTTGCAATTGAGTTTTGTTTCTTGCTAAACCATGAGATAAGTCTAGCTCCCAGAAATTGACAAGTTCCTGAGGTACTTTTCCTATCAAGCATTGATCCAGCATAATCAGCATCTGAGTAACCAGCCAAACTCAATCCACTTTCTTTAGGGTAGCACAAACCTACATCTAATGTACCTTTCACATACCTTAATATTTTCATAGCAATGTTGTAGTGTGATTGCATCGGATTTGTTTGAAATCTAGCACACACACCAACTGCATATTGGATATCAGGTCTGCTTGCAGTAAGGTAAAGTAGTGAACCTATCAATTTCCTATACTTGTGTTCATCAACACTCTTATCTGATTCAGTATAGGTCATCTTGGTTCCTATGCTCATAGGTATCTTAGCATTCTTTTCAGAAGGCTTAAGATTGAACTTTGTGAGCATGTCTTTTGCATACTTTGTCTGACTAATGAATATTCCATCATTGAGTTGCTTGACTTGCAATCCTAGGAAATAGTTCAATTCTCCCATCATGCTCATCTCGAACTTACTTTTCATGAGATTTGCAAAGTCATCACAAAGTTGCTTGTCCTTAGATCCAAATATGATGTCATCAACATATACTTGAACTAAGAGCAGTTTCCCATCATGATTTAAGGTAAATAAAGTTTTATCAACTTCACCTTTCTTGAAACCACTTTCCAAAAGGTATTTGGCCAAAGTGTCATACCATGCTCTGGGAGCCTGTTTCAGTCCATATAGAGCTTTCTGTAGCTTGTAGACCATTCTACTTTCTGAGGAAACTTCAAAACCAGGTGGTTGTTCAACATAGACTTCCTCAGCAAGTTCACCATTCAAGAATGCACTTTTGACATCCATCTGATAAACTTTAAAGTCTTTATGAGCTGCAAAGGCCAGAAAGAGTCTTATCACATCCAATCTGGCAACTGGTGCATATGACTCATCAAAATCGAAACCTTCAGTCTGGGTGAATCCCTTGGCAACCAACCTTGCTTTGTTTATGGTTATTTCACCAGATTCATTCATCTTGTTTCTGAAAACCCACTTGGTTCCAATCACAGATATTCCTTCTACAAATGGAACTAGTTTCCAGACATTGTTTCTTTCAAACTGATCCAACTCTTCTTGCATTTCAGAGATCCAGTCATGGTCTCTTAATGCTTCTTCAATAGTTTTAGGTTCAATGTTTGAGATGAAACATCCAAAGAGAGAATTAGCATTTTCGGCTATTGCTCTCCTAGTCCTAACACCTTGATTGATTGGTCCAATCACATCCTTTGCAGGATGATCCTTGATCCATCTCATCATGGGTTTGGGGCTAGTAGGGTCAACATCTATGTGATCTGAATGTGAATCACTATGATTATGACTTGATACTTCTTCAGTATCTATGACATTTTGTACCACAGAAGGGCGTTGAATGTCTGACACTTGCTCAGTGTGAGGGCTTTCTGAAACATGCCTGTCAGAGAGGTCATTTCCAGAATTAGCTCTCTGATGAACATCTTCAGTTTCCATTTCTGGAAATCTCATAGGAAATTCTTCATCATGTCTAAGAATCATCTGGTTGTTACTAGGCATTTCATGCTTTTCTTCGTCAGAGTCATCCTCTCTTTCCATAATGATGTTTTTCCTTTCTGAGGGTTCTTCTTCAGAATCCTTTAACATTAGTTCCTTGAACCTTTCTGAGAGTTCATCGAAGGGTGATTTCTTGCTTTCTTCATAGAATACAACATGAACCGATTCTTCAATCTTCTTTGTTCTTTTGTTGTAAACTCAGAACTCGCTATTCATAGAATAACCAAGAAACACTCCTTCATCTGCCTTTGGTTGAAATGTTCTTAGATACTCTTTTCCATTGTTAAGAACAAAACATCTACAACCAAACACTTTCAGATGTTTAATATTAGGGGGTCTACCAACCAAGAGCTCATAAGGGGACTTGTCATGGTGTTTGTTTATCAAACATCCGTTCTGAGTGTAGCATGCTGTGTTTACAGCTTTAACCCAATAAACTTCACTTATTTCAGTGTCAGCCAGCATTGTCCTTGCTGCTTCTTTAAGGGTTCTATTTTTCCTTTATGCAACACCATTTTGTTGTGGTGTTCTTACAGAGGAAAGTTGATGTTGTATACCTTTGCTGGTACAAAACTCCTTTATGTACTGGTTGACAAATTGATTACGGTCTGCATTACGATTGCAGATACCTTGTCATTTTTCATGACTTCAAGCTTATTTAGCATGTTTGGTATCACCACCCTAGCATCAAATTTGTGCTTCAGAAAGACAACCCAAGTGAATCTTGAGAAGTCATCTACAACAACCAGACCATACTTCTTTCCTGCATAACTAGTTACAGATGATTCAAAAAGATCCATGTGTAATAGTTGCAGTGGTCTAACACTAGAGTGTCTGATTTTGGACTTGAAAGAGATATTAGATTGTTTCCCCATCTGACAGGCAGAACAGATACCATCCTTTCTGAAAGATCTTTTGGGAAGGCCAACCACTAACTCTTTCTTGGCAAGTTTGTTCAGAGTTTTGAAGTTCAAGTGACTCATTCTTTTGTGCCATAACCAGTGCTCTTCTGTGTGACCAGATTGACTCACCATGAGACATTCTTCAGTTGTGGCAGATACCCAATCGGCAACATAAAGAATACCTTTCCACCGAGCAACCAAGGCTGTCTGCTTTGACTCATTGTCAATAAGTTTGCAAAACTTTGCTTTGAATTTCACAGTGAATCCCTTATCTGCAAACTGGCTCATGCTAAATAGATTGTATTTCAACCCCTTAACATGTAATACGCCAGTAATTGTTAAAGATCCCAATTTGACGTTGCCAAATTCCAGAGAGGGATTTAATTCTCCTCCAGCAAATCTGATGTCTGGTCCAGTGTTGCAAGCTTTGTAGTTGACCAGATTTGCTTTGTCTCCTGTCATGTGCTTTCCGCATCCACTATCAAATAGCCATTGAGCCTTAGTCCAAGAGGCGCACAAAACAGAAGCAGAGTTAGGTTCTTGCTTCAGAGATAGAACCATTTAGACTAAACATTCTTCCAGTAGGAATCCACATTTTAGTGAATTTCTTGGGAGTTTGTTTTTGTCTAACTTGATCAGAAGGAGATGCAATGAAATTAGTAATTTTGATCTCAATCTTCCTTCTTGGGGTGTTTCTAGGTGTTCCCTTTGGTGCTTTCTGGATCCTGGGTTTCTGGGGTTGCTTTTCAGCAAACTTAGCCTTTCTGGCCAGGTTCCTTCTAGCTTTGGCATTCAGTTTTCGTTGGTTTGAGATTTCTTCCATACATTTATTACGCGTAATATCAGCCTTGCGCCATTGTTCTTGTCCTTCCTTATATTGTTGTAAAAGGACTTTTCCAATAGCACGATATATAGCCAATGCCATTTCGAACACCTTTGGCTTTCTGAATGCGGTCTTCAGAAGCCTTACTAGTTTCTGCACCATCTTTATTTTCATAAAATGGTATAGTTGAGAATTTGCCTATTCCAGCAATTCTTCCCTTCTTAGTAATATAGCCGTGGATGGTTGCATGTCTGAGGGTTGTGCTTCTTTTCAGAAACCTTATCCACATATTTCTTGTGAACTTGTTGTTCTTTCAAAGGCTGAGTTGCTACTCCTTTTCCTTTGTCAACTACCTTAGCTTTCTGACCAATGCTATAGGTGGTTGAAGAACCATTCTGTTGACTTTTTACAAAGGTCAACCTATCATCACCCTTCTTCAGAGGAGACGAATTGCTTGATTGTTCATCAAGTCCAAGTCCACCTTTCTCAGAGGGATCTCTCAGATATGATTGAACCTCAGTGAGAGTGTCACTAGCCTTTGCATAAGATTGGAAGGATAGCTCTTTCTTTCGGAGTTCCTCATTCTCAGAAAGCAACTTCATCATTTTCTTATTAAGTTCATCCAAGGCTAGTTTGTGAAAATTTTCATTTTCAGATATCTGACTTTTCAGAAGGGCTATTTCAGCGCTCTTGTTCTCAGATACCCTGCTTAGCTCAGAAACCTCTTTTTCAAGAGTTTATTTGCTTTCCTCTAGAATTCTGGTTTTGGATTTTGCTTCCAGAAATTCTTTCTCATAACGATCCAATTCACTCCTGGTTAACTCCAGATCCTCAATTCCATCATCACTCTCATAGTACAGAAATTGTGAAATGTTAGTTACCTCATCAGCCATAAGACACATTTCAATGTTGGAGATGTCTGGACCAGCAATCTCAGCAACTCCACACATTTCATTCTTCTTAAGGCCGAAGTCGATTACGTTGTGGGTGATTCCACACAATTCTGGTGATGGTAGGTTTGAGTTATCTGAATCTCCATCTTCAGAATCTGTCTCAATATCTAGAGCATCAAGTTGGATTTGAATCTTCTTCCTTTCTTCAGTCAGTAAGGCCCTTTGATTTCTTTTGTAATTTCTTCTGTCCTTCTTGTCACCTGTCTTGAGCTTGTTTAAAGCAGGGCAATCTCTCTTGAAGTGACCAGGCTTTTGACAATAGAAGCAGATATCATTTCCTATCTCTGTGGCGATTCAAGATTAACACCTTTCTGAATGGGGGTCTTCAGAGAGTTGTTTAGTTGAATGTTCTTGTACTGATGATAGTTTGGGCCAAGATGCTTTTTCAGCTTTTCTTTAGCTTTTCTTCTCTCAATCTCTTGACTCACAAATTTATTCATGTGTCTTACTGCAAGAGCATTTTCTTCAGATGCGTCTTTGGTATCTTTCTTTTCAGAAGTACCTTGAGAGACTAGAGCAACACTTTGCAACTTCTCAGCTGTTTGTTCTCTCTGAGTTGTCTCATAATCTACAGTAGCAAGATGAGAGAAGAGCTCTACTGGAGTAATATTTGGCATTCCTTGGTTGAAATAAAAGAATTTAGTGTGCTCCCAGTTGTGATTGAGACTTCTGACAATAGTCTTAATCTTTTCTGACTGGGAGTATCTGTTGCTTTCACCAAGTGCAGCCATATCACTCATAAGAGTAGTAAACCTGAAATCAAGTTCTTCCAGAGTTTCAGTGGGACCTTGCTTGAAGTTTTAGAACTTCAATTTAAGAACTTCGAACTTGTTTTCTTTGGTTTTCTCAGTTCCGGCACAGATTTCTTCAATCAATTGCCAGGCAACTTTCGCCGTTTTAGCACCCCACGCTTTAATCGTATGTGCTCAGGTGTCGATCTGATGATTATATTACGAGCTTGACCATCCAATCTGTGTCTCTTGGCATCTTCAGATGTCCAGAGCTCTCTTGGCTTGTCTTCATATATAATGCTTCCACGAGCAACATGACCACTATCACTAGCAGCCATGTCCTCGCTTCCATCTTCCTTGTCTGAGGCTTTTCTTCCATCAGAAACCTCAGTGACTTGTTTGAGTTGTCTGATTTTGATAGGCCCTTCATTGATGACATAGATCATCTCATCACTAATGGCCTCCAGATGGAGCATCATGTTGTTCTTCCATTTCTCGTAGTTTTCTGGCTTTAGAACGGGTGCATCGCTCAGAGACATACCTACACACTTAACACACAAATTATATTGTCCTCAGAAAGGGACAAAGTTTCTTCACCTACCTGGGGATCTAGGTTCAGTGCAGAAGGCTTGGGAACCTCCTGCTCTGATACCACTTGTTGGTCCAGATAACGGCAAAGTAAAAGACTATAGGGGGGGTGAATAGTCTTTTAAACTTTTGTCGATAAACAGCTTTCGAAACACAGGGGTTTCTGATACTTAAATTCAGAGCGCGGAAGACTTTAAGATAGGTAAGTGCAGAAACAATAAGTAAGTGTGTGTGCTTTGCTGAAAGATAAATACAGAAAGGTAAATAACACAGCAAGTATAGTAGTATCTGGAGGTGGCGTAATCCTCCAACTAATCCACTTCGGTCTTTCTGAGACCTAGAATTCACTAGAACAGATTATTGAGTTCACCTTACAAAAATCCTATTCTAAGATTCTTAAACAATTAGTTCCCAACCAAATGTTCCCCCTGAGTTATTCCCCAGCTCCTAGAGCTAAGTACTTCCTTTACTCAGATAACCTTGGAGTTATTCCCTGATTTCCCAAATCAAGTACTTCCTCTACTCCACGCCTTGATGGTGTTGGTTATAAGGTTTGTCAGAGAGGCTTCTCGTATAACTTTTCAGTTATGTTTTCAGAGAGCCTAATAGAACAAGACTACTTAATACACTTGTTCAGTGTATGGCAATCGCTCTTCTTGACCCAAGTAATTGATGTCCGCTCGGAGAATGAGCTTGAAAGGTTATCCGATTCAACTCTTTCACGAATAACAATCTCTTGTTAAGGTTCGAGACAACTTAGAACTACTAGTGATTCTTCAAGCAAAGCTTTCGAAAGGGTAGTAGAGTGCTTGAGAGAATACTTTGCTAGATTGTAAGTTTGCAAGTTAGATCGTTCTTGATTATTTCTCAAAGATCTAAGTGTGTGATATTTATAGATGAATTAGAGAGTCGTTGGGATGTTATCTGTTAGACACAATTCAAATTCAGTCTATACTTATCTTGAAATGAGTACTCAGAAGTCCTTGTCTCATATCTCAGAGAGGACTGTGCTTTAGCGGCTTTTCTGCCGATGCAATTAATGCATATGTACTATTTCTTGTCATGTAGTCTTCAACGGATACATTAGCCTTTCTGATGGCTTGCATGCTCCATACTCATGATGTCATATGTTCCAGAATCATGTTTCAAAAGTAACTAAATGTACTTAAGAAAGGATTAAGGACATAGTCTTTCCGAGTGAGACTAAACCTTGGTGTCTTCATAAATCTTATGCAATCTCCGGTCTTGTAATCTTCAGAAAAGCTCCATTGCTAGGATTGATCTTCATGGTCTTCTTGAAATAAAAATTACACTCAGAGACCTATAATCCTAATACAAGATTTACTAGACTAATTATACTCAGTGATTTCCTCTTTTACAATGTTCAAGTGAACCAAGAGTACTTAATCACTTTTTTGGCTAAGATAAGAACATGTAATGAATGATCAAAATACTAACAGATATTCCTAACACATGGGGTCTCATAATTCACACACATCAATCGAGAAAGCACACGACAATCAAACGAAGCTCTCTTAAGAGAGAAACAATCCTCGGGGAAGAGAAACCCTAATTCAGCAAAACCCCCTGGCCGTCAGCAACCTGGAGAAGAAAACCCTAGCCGTCAAGAACGAAGACATCAAGACTAAGCTTTTCTTTTCTTACTTTTTCGATTATTCTTATCTTCTGTTTACTGCAATTATGAGTAGCTAAATACTTTTGTAAAGGCGAACCGCCGAAACTCTGTTGTGTTACTTCTTTATATACCGTGATATATTAATGAATTAGTTTTAGACGTTATTTTGTACTTGCTCTTTATTCGTCCGAACTTTCCACGTGGGGAATCCCTACTAGGGGTGAGCGCGGACGAGTATTGGCGGGTATTAACAAAAAAATCAAACCAACCTGCCTATGACGGGTGATTATTTGACCGACCCACGGCAGATAGAATAATTTTCCAACCCGTGGCGGTTCAAGTGATAACAATGGCAGGTGGATTGGCGGGCGAATTGACGGGTGAATTATTACATCAACTAAGATATATTATAATCCATCAGATTAACAAAATATTTTGAAATCAAGTAAAATGATGAAGTACCATTTTCATATATGTAGTTTCTTAGTTTATATAAGAAATAATCCTAGTTTTACTACTATTAATCTATTCTATATTTCTATCTATTCATTTAAGTGACAATTAATTTATTGTACATATATATATAAATTTTTTGTTATGTGAACAACATGGCGGGTGGGTTGCGAGTGGTACCCAACCAACCCACCAATTGGCGGGTTATAAAAAATTTAACCCGCGTAAATTTTATAAAAAAAAAAATCGGCGGGTGCAGGTGAGATGCGGGCGGTTGTGCGGACGGGTCGGTCAGGCGACTTGTTTGCACAACCCTAATCCTTACTAACCGCGACTTGGTAACGAATTTTACAATATCATGTGCGACATGTTCTGAAAACGAGACGTGATGGTGTGTTGAGTGACACAACATACTATTGGTATAGCGTTGAGGATATTTAGATTAATTGTGACTTGATCCTCCTGATATGTACCCTTGCGGCCACCAGACGGCTAGTACGTTCTAAGTAGTCGGGAGTAGCACAGTACGAGATAGGTTGGGATCCTTTACACCTTCCACCATTTGATTACAAAACCGTTTTAAGAATTCAACTGCATCTAAAATCCATCTGTATGTTGTTTGCACATCAAAAGGCTTTCGTTATTTGCTTGTTCCTATGCTAAGTGTCTGAGGAGAACGACATCTCGAGTCAACCTTCTGCTATTCTGTGGATTTGTAGGCTTTTGACTTAATATAAATTTAAATCTTTGAAGTGTATTTGGGAATTGCAGGAATACATCGATTATAAAATTCCTAAGTGCACGTCACTGATGTGTTGGAGAAGTTGTGGACATATGTGATTATTGGAAATCGATTGGCATCGCGTGGGCTTGTGATTGATTTCATTGCTCCATCTGTGGTACAGTGGAATGTTGAGATTAAAATTGTGGACGAGGATGTTGCATCTAAGGTAAAGTTTTGGGAAACGCTTTGGTTTTGGTGATCTTACGATGAATGCAGTGAAACAGCACATGACTAAGTTCTGGAAGTTTGTGGTATTACTAGAGATGTTAAATGAGCAAGGATATTTTCTATTGAAATTCTATTAAAGATCGTGATGCTGTTGTGAGTAATGGTTCTTATACAATCTATAATATGACGATATCTTTGCATGAATCGAAAGTTGGATTTTCATTGCATAATGATATGATGCATACGTTACCTATTTGGTTTAAGTCACCTTATATGTCGTTACTTTTGTGGAGATCAAGGAGTTTGGGAAAAATAGGGAGTACTTTGAGAAAGCCTCTATTTACTAATGAGTGTACGATGAATAAGCTCAGTGTTTCATATGCATGTATACTTGTTGATGCTGGTATCACCCTGAAGTTGCGGGAGGTTATGGTTATAAATTGGTGATATGGAAGGTACATCTTGAGTATGAGTGGCAGCCACTCTTCTATGAACCTTGTCAAAAAAGTAGGCCCTAAATGTGTGGATAAGATGGTTGGTCGTAAGAAACGTACTACGAAACAATGGAGGGCAAGGCCTGTTGGGGATAAGCAAGATGTACCTGCTGGTTCTCAAGCTCAAGTCCATACTATGCCACAGGGGCCAAAGGAACAAAGTGCGGAATGGACTACTGTTGGGCCTTCTCGTCGAAGTAAAGGTAAAGAGGTGATGGTGGAGTCAAGTGGTTCGATTATTACTGTTGGACGAGTGGAATGTAAAAATGGTTTTAATACTTTGTGGATTTTGAATGATCCTCTAGCAGCATATGAAAAGATTCCATGATTATTTCATGGAATGTTAGGGGGCTTAATGAGGCAACAAAAAATAAAGAAATTGGCTCCCTTTTCCGGGGTTTGGCACTACAAGAACTTGAGAACCAGCAAGTTACAAAGTAATTAATTCACTATTCTCGGAACATGGTTCTCATTTTGCTATTATTTTGTGTTCCGAACTAAGGTTTCTGTTTCTATTGTTGTTAAATCTCCCCTCTACAATATTTAAATATTAAAAAAATTAAAAACAAATTATTTTTTGAAAAACTAGATAGCAGCAGATATCCGTCTAAACTATATGCAGATAAAACTCGAGAGATGATCATAAAAACCTCGCTTTCAATCTCATCCTCTTCCACCCTTTACCACCTCTGCCTCCACTACTCAACCACTGCCTCCACCCCGGCCCGAAACCACCTCACTGGGATTGAATCTGCAACAAAAATATAATTAATAAATTCGTTGACGAACATGGAAACTTGTTTGGTCAGTGGCTAAGACTGACTCTTGTTTTTATACTAGGTGAATTTGACTAAACTGGAGTGTGCCAAATGGCGTCGAACAATATTGATCAATACTCAAGCCTCGATAGCTTTTCACGGTCATATTTTATACTATACCGAATTTCATATTTCATATTACAGTAATTCATTTATCACGAACTAACAATATTTCAATTCTTTTCCGCTGCATTTGTTGACGCACTAGTGGGAGTTATGTTTCAACTTTTAAATTAAATTAGACCGCATTTTTATGTCTACGCTCTACCACAAAATTTATTTACTTACTCATTTAATTAAAAATGAAGGCGCTACCTGCTTCGTTCAAAGAAAGTGTAATCAAGAGAAACTTTTTACCGCATGCACCAAAATTTCTCAGCCTCTAACGATTTAATCTTTCCTAATGATTGGAAAGGTGCAAGAAAAATAAAACCAGCACTAGTGGAAAACATGCATGAGTAGCATACGGATTTTAGTTTTCGGGCCCATCGTTTCTTGAGGGACTCAAAATTAACATTTCACCATTTTAGTGTGCCATACAAAACTTATTATAGCTCATTCGTTAACTGATAAGCTATTTAATTTTTATAAAAGTGTTTAAATTAATTAACTAATTTGCTAAATATGGTATGTAAAAATAAATTAATTAGTTCTCTTTTTGGACCAATTATAAATTGGTGTCATCCACAAATCTTTACTACTAATTAGTGATATATAATATTTTTACTACAATTTAGTTTAGTGTCTATATATTTAATTCCAAAGATGCCCTCTAACTAAATAATAAATATAGTAGATTTAATAATCAAAATTAATCTTCAATCATCTAATCATCTATTAGAATATCTTTAGATTTGGTTTCGTAAAATTAGTCAAGCACCATCAAAACAAATGATCGCTCTCATTTACCAGCATTTAATTGCAATAATCATTTAGCATTATATTACAAGCATCATTTATCATCTAGTATTGTATATATACAAGCATCATTTAGCATTATATTACAATCATCATCCAATATGAAGCAAACATCATATTAGTACTACAAGTATCATTTAGCATTACCATAACAAGCATAATATAATACAAGCATCATATTAGTACTGCAAGCATCATTTATTATTAAATTACAAGCATCATATAATACAAGCATCCAAAATAAACAATCATCATATTAGTAACACAGGCACCATTGAAACATCAGAGTATCAAGCATCATTCTTCAATAGGTACAACAAGCATCAAACATCATATTAAGAAAATATCCAAATTTAAATGAGAAAAAAAATAAAAATAAATCAATGCAACCCACTAATTGAACAAATGCCAATATGATTAAGTTAAAGAGGTACGATGTCAATAAGAAAACACGAACAGAAAAGAACTTGATAATGAAGGATGTAGTAAGCTAGAAAGTTGATTATTGTGATGATGCTGCTGGTATCAATTAGCAGATGCTTGTTTGTTTCAACTGGCGTCTGGCGTGTGAATGTGTTGATAATCGTGTGTTTTGAATTAGTGTTTTGATTTAGTTTCCTATAAATAAGTGATTGATTTTAATAATAATGGTGTATTTAATTTCAAATTTACTAAAATAATAAAATCACTAATTTGTAGAAAGTTTATCACGAGTTTGTAGGAAGTTTTTTTATGTATAACTAAAGTGTAAGAAGTTTTTAAAAATTACATTAATTTGTTATTATTCCTTTTTTTATAAGCTTCCTGAATAAGCTTATCTGATTAGCTAGCTTATCAGCTCTCAGCTAGGCGTTCACGTAACAGACTTATTACGAGAGCTAGATGATAAGCTTGTGTTACACAGAGCCTTAACCAATATCCACACAATACACTATTATTTACAAATTTACTAACTCACAATGTAATTTTATTCATTCTTTATAAGGGAATATTACACTCAGCCACCTTTTTAGATCCTTGTGAACGATTAGGTCCCTAAGAATTCAGAATTTACGATGAGGTCCAATCTGAACACAAAGTTTACTTTTGACAAAAAGTCTAGCTTGCCCCTCTATTTAAACATTTCTTTAAAAATAGAAGTTTCATCTTATATCACATTTGTCTCAAATATTTTGTATTTTACAATATAAACATATAATACTCCAATATAATTCCTAAAACTTTCACATTAAACCCCAAAGTTTTAGCTTTTGATAGTTTCATCCATCTTCTTCTTAGTAAAAAATTAAAAAATAAAATTAAATTAAATTAAAAAAGGGGAGCTTCCACGGAAGCTATAAAATCGGAGCTTGGAAGCTCCAAATTTGGAGCTTCCAAGCTCCAGATCTGGAGCTTCCAGAAAGCTTCCATGGTCGCTCAGTGCTCTGAATTTGGAGCTTCCAAGCTCCGGTTTTTGAGTTTTTCAATTTTATTTTAATTTTTTTAATTTTCTTATAAGTTGAAAAAGAAGATGGATGAAAATATGAAAATTTAAAACATTGAGGCTTCTTTATTATAATTTGAAAGTTTTAGGAGATTAATGTAATAAAATGAAATAAGGAATTTTACAGAAAAGGGAAAAGAAAATGTATTTCCACTCTCTCTCCTATGACATCATCACCAAGTTTGACTTTTGTCCTTCGGTGTAAATAATGTTTTACCTCAGTTCAAAGTTTGTCCTTCATCGTAAAATTTGAAATGGTGGGGACCTAATCATTTATATGACATCTAAAAAGGTTGCTAGATGTAAATCTCCCTTCTTTATAATAATACTCAACTTTCAATTTTATCAACCCACTATCAACTTTTAATAATTCTTTGCTTTTCCATTTAATAAAACTCAATATTCCCGAATTCATGACCTGGTTGGCCAAAAAAATAAAACGAAAATTTATTCCCAAGACGGATGGAGTATCAAATTATAATTTACAGGCAAAAGTAATAAAATAATTGACCTACTAGATTTTCAGTCCGATGTGTGCATAAATAGGAGCACCTTCAAGCAACAAAAACGTGTCCCCCCCCCCCCCCCCCCCCCGATTTATCGTCCTTTACCGATTCAAAGAATTTCATCTTGCCACTCTCCTCACATAATTGTCTCTATCGAGTAGATCTGTATTTCCATTATGTTTATCCGTAACTCTGATTGGTCGGATGGAAAAGGTTCACCTTCACTCACTCATCGCAAGGGTCTGATTGGACACACGCCATCACCCCCTGTTGGAGTTTATTGCATTTGGTGTAATGACCATCAACCCATCACACCTTGTTGGAGCTGGTCTTAAGTAGGAGCAACTTCGAGCCCCACAAACGTGATTTTCTATATACTATCCTTCCTCTTTCTTATCGTCCTCTTTACCGATTCAAAGAATTTCCTCTTTGCCACTCTCCTCGCATGTATAATTGTCTCTGCGAGTAGGTCTGTATTTTCATTTTGTGTAACTCTGATTGGTTTGATGGAAAAAATTAACCTTCACCCACTAGCCGTAAGGGTGATTGGTCACACGCCATCACCCCCTGTTGTGGCTGATTGCGTTTGCTGCGATAGCCATCAACTCATCTCACCTTGCTGGAGTTGGTCTTAAGTAGGAGCAACTTCGAACCCCCACTAAAATTGTCTCCTCACATATATAATTGTCTCTAACGAGTATCGAGTAGGTCTGTTTTCCTTTCGGTTTAACCGTAACTCTCTAGACTAATGAACAATAGTACACATTAACATCACCATGAAACATTTTAAATTATCAGATAAAGGACATTCATTACCATATAAACCTAAAATGATTAAAGCCTACTATCTTTACAGTGAAGCAAAAATTTAATCATTTCTCATATGCATGCTAAGGGTGGAAAGGTGGGTCAAAATATGACTTCCAAGAGCTAGTGTTTGTTAACTTCTCATTACACAGAGAAACAGGGGAAAAGAAACTGATTCTTGATCCAAAAGTGAAGAACTTATTGTGCACAGGGTATGTGGCATCAACAGATTCAGATACTAAAGAAGAAAGTAAAACAACTGGAGCGGACGGAAAGTAAAAATGGAATTCTTGAAGTCGAAGGGTTTATAGATAGCAATCTACCAAGAACCATGCAAGGTCAGGCCGGCATCAATGGTGGTGGCTGCAGAAGTGTCAAAACAAGAAGCACTCTCAGAAGTGGAATTGAAGTAGACTCTGTTAACATTCCCATCAAGAGTAATCTCAAGAATAGCACATTGAGTCAACATTTTATGACTACAGAAATGAGGAAAGTTAGCTGGTCTGATGCCTATGGCAAGGATATTGCTCATGTTCAAGAATTTGAACCAAGGTACACATATTTTCCTATGTTTGGTCTGTGTTGTACATATCTGTCATGTTATGTTAAACATGATAGATATGCTTCTTGTCTATAAAAATTTGTGAATTCTTTTTTCATGTAATTTTACAGTGAACAAGGTGAACTAGAAGGTGCAGGAAAAGCATGTAGATGTACAATTCAATGATGAATATATGCAAGAAAAGCCCCAAAAACCCTGATTCAATGCACTTTCATGGAACAGTGTCGGTTTCAAAGCAAAAGAACTCTGCTAAAGACTCTACATAGCTTCAGTTGCATATTTCCGTGCATGTTATGCGTATAAGTTCAAGCAACAAGATCTACCAAAATTTTGTAAATCCACCATGAGCAGAAACTAATAATGCTCAACTCCAGTCAATATATCCAAGTTTTCAGCAATTGTATTGATACTATGTAGCAATACATCTACCAGTGAAGGTGCAATACAAGTTGAGGTTTCTTGTCTGTAGCTTGATTATTCATTATACTGAAAAATTATGTCATTTTCAACTATAAAGATTAAACCTTCGTTTGTATGCCTCCATTTTAATCAACACAAGCTAACTAGCAATAGCTTAAGCAACACCACCAAGTGAAAATGATGAAACAGGGTGCAAGAAACAAAATCCCCATTAGCCACAGAAAAATAGATAAACAATCTGACAAAGTTGAAATCCTTGATAAACAAGTCGTTATCCGATGAAATGTCAGGTTGTCTTTCGAAAAGTGAAACAATAGTCATATAAATAGTTCTACAAATCACAATTTTGAAATTTCTATAACCCAACCAAACAATTATATGCCATAGCCAATTCAACTATTGTACCCCCCACAATTACGTTTTTATCGCATTCACATCAGTTTCTGTATTGGAACTTGGTCAATCAACCAAATGACCGCATAAGAGTATGTATAGTTTCTGCTTTACCGCAATGTATACCACTTGAAAACTACTTCTGACTCTTTGCTTTCTTGGACTTGTTCTTCTCCTGCATTTTCTTTTTCTTTTCTTCAGTAGTTATCCATGTATAATCAGAAGGAATTGCAAAGGGGTCTTGAATGTTATCAATCCTGCTGCTGGAGCCACCTCCAGAGCCATTTGACCGTTGATAAGGAGTTTTTATCCACTGGAACCATGATGATGAACTCGAGGACTGAAACGCAGCAGGGCTGCCAACTGGACTCGAAGGGGGTGTCGAGAACTCGTCTAATGGCTGTAGTTCTTCAAACTTTGTGAATGTAACCATTACTCGAATTGTAGGTACGACTGGAATAGCAACCTGCAGTATTATCAAAAAAAAATTATGACTGCATGCCAAGCCATCTTTTGTGATAATTTAGATGCAACCGTTCTCCTCCTAACAGACAACTGTACCATCTTACAAAAGCATTGCATTCAGATTTGCATCTCCAAATAGTTCTGGAACTGTCAGAATTTTTTAACGGAAATTAATCATGTGGAATGCATATGGATTGTCCAAAAAGAGCAGAAATCTCGTGCACAGAATTCTGATGGCAATATACGATAAACGGTTTTACAAGAAAAAGGCCAAAAACCTACTCCAACCGACTGAGTGATCTAAAGAGCCTATGAGATCTGGGAAAAAGAAACAAATGACAGATGATACAAAGTAGGAAAAGCAATGGCAAGATGTGCCTATATATAGAGAATTAGACATATTCAGAATAAATTGATCAGTTTACAGGGGCAGGCAGACCTGATATAAGTCTACTGTCCTACTCCTACAAGACAAACAATGAGCAGAAAATCACATTCCACCAGCTGAGGAAATATTTCTAGTGACATAAACGAAAACCAAGTAATACTTTCGGGTGAACATAAAAGTGTGTTGAAAGCAACTTAAAGTTGTTGCAAAAAATGATTTTGATGGTAGACATTACTAGTGGAACTGGAATTAAATTGATTATCGCATAACATACAAATTGTGATTATCAGCAGTCAAACTTAATCTCCACTGATTGTCCTAAAGAGATGATGAATCAGACAAAATATGATAATCAGATTCTATATCCATTTGATATATCCAGCTGCCAAATATATGAACATCTCCAGTTCAACTGCAGTCATTTTTGTTTCTAAAGAGTTGAGACTTCCAATTTATGCATATTTCATTGTAATTTGTTCCTCTTATCGTTCAAAAAATAATCTTTCTCCAGTAACATTACCCCAGAGAACATGAGCATCACTGTTAAAATCATGCATAGTGAAGGGTTAAGAAATCATCATACATATTTAACCCCAATCACAGGAGCCAGTAGATTTTCCTTGGAATGCAAGAGGTGAATATATGTTATCAATCTAGGTATATGCCTCAACTTCAACCAAATTACTCTTTACTATGATTACATTTTATCACAATAAGATAGCTCTGTTAAATCTATCCAAAGAGATTCTCAATCATGTTTTACTAAAAAAACTGATAAATCATGTACAGTTAAATGACCCACCTAAGCAATACATTGGTATGAATGCCAATCTAGAAAAGGAATGTATATCTGTGTACAGTTGCATAACTAATTATCACAATTTTGAGTTCAATAACTACTTTTACGTATTATGATATGAGCTCGGTTTCAAGTCCATTGGATCTTAGTTTGTGATCTTCTGGCCATTGATGAAAAAACCTAGTACATATTATGATATGAGCTCAGTTGTGGTTCTTTTGGAGCTTTGTTCTTGATCTAACTCTGTCAGTATGTTATCAATTAGTTTTCTGCAAAAAAGTGCACAAGGGTTTCACAAGTGTACACTCTGGATGACTTGGTGCGCTGATGAATGAATTATAAATTTGGCTCATCAAATAAAGGAGAAAGGTCAATAGCATTTTTCATCCTTTGGTGTAAAATTAAGGTGTTCAGTTGGAGTTTGGTAATCTGTCGGCCATGGGTTGGAAGAGATAAGGCTGCATACCATATACACCACCGGCCCCACCTAACTGTTTGGCACACTCTCCCAATTTATACTAATGTGATGTGGCTTTCCTTATTGTTTAGGAATATCAAGTCTTTGACAAGACTTGCTCAATTTGAAAAGGTGCTGAGTAACTCTAAAGGCACACTGTGAGACAAGACCGGGAAGGCGGGAACTGTAGTAAACTTCCAGTCAAAGATTAATTAACTTTCTAGTTTGTGGAATTACACTATTTAGAATCATAGAGCTTAAGAAAAAAAAAAAAAAAATCTGACATCATATGAACAGAAGGATTTCAGATGAGAGAAAAGATTCACTATTACCATAAAAAAACAAGTGGGAACAAAGATGGATTATTACGATTTCAGATGAGAGAGATGCAGAAAAAAAGAGAGAAGGATTTAAGACAGGGCCTATGTAGAAACAATGCACCTTTAACTTTCCAATTAATCAGTGAGACTGCAAGAATAATCCTCATTACATGACTAAAATTAACTGCTTTTTAAGTAAGAGCTTCAATTTATTGAATTACAAAGAGCAAATGAAATCCATCGGCAGCCTAGAATAAAGCGGGATATATCAGCGGTTTATAGTATAAAATGCCTTCAAGAAGCTTTTAGCCTTTTACTAAGGTCCTCAAATGTATGTAGTTGCACAGGAAATCCATATGACCATATTTTTATGCCATAAAAGTACACTAGATGGTAAGTTACACTCTCCCAATTCCTATCAGGGTGCTACTTCATTTAGTTCATTATAGACAATAGTTTTAGTCTAGATTATACAAATACATCATGAGCTATAGAACATCTATATGCACACACTCCTTTTATACATTTAATAGTATCTTAACTCTGGCAGCAGATTAATCGAATTATAGCACTGTAGCATGAAGCATAAAGAATTCTCCAATAGATCAAACACTGTACCACACTTCTCTTGTAACATGCAAAGCACAGAGGCAGCATAAAATGCGAGGAAAAAAATAGTTTATCAGCAATCAACTTAAATGAGTAAAATGTAATGAAGCAATCGATTAAACCAAGAAGCATACCTTGACAGGAAAGGTCCCTTTCGGAAGTTTTGTCGTGAGTAATTCTCTCAATCGCCTTACAGCTTTAACTTTGTTAGCCAATATATCAAGCAATGGTAGCAGTTCTTCTGTTCGTAATGGAAAATCTGGAGAAAGCCAGAGAATAGGCCTCAGACCTTTCTTGTACTCATTCTCACGAGCTCCATCCTTGCGACGATTACCACTCTCACTACTTGTTGACGTAGAAACTTTAGTATCTCTTCCTCTGCGGTGCTCATCCCTCTTCACAATCACATCCACAGAATGCCTAGCTGGTCCATCTTGACCAGTAGAAGGAGAGTCCAAGAGATTGACCTTGTCTTCTACACAAATAGAATTTCTTGAAGGCGCAGGTAATTTGTCGAATTCTTCTTTACTTTCCCGTCTCCTCCAGCTACTGAACCAACCTTTCTTATCCTGCTTAGCTTCTCCATTTATACAACTATTTACGTCCTCAATTGGAATATCCCTTTGATCATAGCAACTATGTCTGTGTGAAATAACGTCGTCACCATTATCATTGCCCACTTCTAATGCATCCATCTTAAGTGCAATCTCCAGCTGCCTTCTCTCTTCCTCAGTCAAAATATCACCAAACTCGCTCTCTGTTTCATTTTCACTACGAGAGTTAAGTAATTCATCGTCAGTCATGGCACCAGGGACCCGCCTTGACTTAATGCTCACAACCACATTGTGCATATCATAAACTTTAGCTTTCCATTGACCCACTGTCTCTGTTTTCTCATTTTTCCTCCATGACGTTTGGGGTATAAGGACTGCTTCAGTGACATCTATCCCTGGCCTGAATATATTCGTCTGAGACATAGCTTTAACTTCCTCTTGCACTTCAGTCTCACTCGCAGGTGAACCTGCACCATCCAAAGCATTCATAACCTCCTTATCTTTGTGTGTTACCATGCAAAGAGACCCTGGGGGAACTTTTCCATCCTCCGAACCATCTCCTAGGAACAACACGCTCTGATCAGAACGTTGGATTTTGAAACCATCAAAACCAGCTAAAGTCATATCCGCTCTCAAATTCGCACCCCTTTTCCATATCTTGTAAGTATCAGAAGGAGCAATCCTAGAAATAAAAGGGATGACTGAGCTCTCAAAATGAAACGTAATCTCCATGTAAAAATCCCTCATCCTTCTCATAGTCCCAATCAACCGAGGCAACCTCCTACACCATTTCGCCCAAGCTAGAGGCTGGTAATGCCTGACTATGATCTTAGCAATTCCTTCCTCCCTATTACATATTGCTTCCTGTAAAGCACTCCAACCATGTTCATTCTGCAAGCTCCAATCTGCCCCCGCAAGCATAAGCATCTCAGTTGCGGTCTCATCCCCATACTTGACAGCCACATGAAGCGGAGTGTCCCGGTTAGGGACATCTCGACGATCAATCACAACAGATATGGCATCTGCCTTCGCTTCCTCCGCTAGCGAAACCGACTCATTGAGAATCTCAGATGGATCACTGAACCGAGGAAGACCAGCAATAATCCTCCTAAGGGTTGCATAATCTTTCAAGATTACAGCTTTATGTACAGGACTATGAGCATACTTGGATACATCAATACCCGCCATATATAATTTGAGCAAGATGAGTCACAGTTCAACCAAAACTACTGATTAGAAGCCAATTCAATCATCCAGAGTAAACAAGAACCAATGCAGAAGAAATAGTCAATACCATATAGCAAATTGAAATCAACTCCACCAAGATTCAGCGACTAAATCCAGTAATTGTATCATGAAATTGCAGAAACAGAATCAATTCGAGATTTGAAAAGTAAATAAATAGCATCACCTTCTGGTTTCTTCCAAAGGTACAAACTTTGTGCCCTAGAAGTTGCCTCAGCTATTGAAAATGAAAACCCACCAAGAGAATGGTTCAGTTTCCTCCTTTTTGTTATTGAAATACACGTGAGAGGTAAGAGAGAGAAGACATGGAAATGGGAAAGCACAATTGGAGATCCCTGTGATCCAATCCAGATCAGACAAAAGAAGCAAATGGCATGTGGGTTTGGAGCAACCAAATTGGGTGGAATAATTGACGAAAACGTTGGGTGTGAAGAAGGAAAGCTGGAAAGACAAAGAATCGAAGCCAAGAATTTGTTCCTTACTGAAAAGAAAAACAGAGACAGAACAGCAGTATTAACTACTTAATAAGCATTACACAGAAAAATCCAATCCCAGTGGAGAAGTAAACGTGAGAGGCGAAAGTCTCGTCTGGAAAAGCAACCAAGATTGATGAAACCCAGTAATTATCTGCCTATAAAACCCATAATTACGGAATCAAGGTTCTTAATTTCATTCCCAAATGCAGATGAATCAATTTAAGGAAACAATAAGGTTTTATTTTGGGAATAGAAATTAATCAGAGATGTCATACGATGTCGTTTATGTGATCAATTCCATGAAAACTCACCAAATTTTGGGGATAGTTGACTTAACCCTGGTCAATTTTAGGAAAACTAGTTTGTATTTCCAGTTTTATCCTTCCCAAATGTAATTCAAAAACTAAGTGTGCACAATTTCCCAAAGTTCACGAATCAGTAACAAATCTCCCTGAATTACTAAGGATATGTTTAACAAAAACTAGCTGAAAAGTTAGCTGGTAGCTGGTAAATTAACTCATAGCTGATTAACTAACTGAGAAGCTAGCTGATTTTAAATATAGGTGTTTAGCAAATTAGCGGATAAGCTAGCTGGTATTTTGTAAAATGACATAAAAGGGCATTACTCTTATTTTTATTTTCTTTAACGTTTCTCATCGTATTATTAGTCTATAGTTTTTAAATAATAGTACATCACATTTTGTCCAATTATTATAATATATATTCAATGTACTTTACATCGCCACTTTAATAACATCATCAAAATTATCAGAAGTTGAAAGAAATATTCGTTGAACATTTTAACTTAGTAATGAAAAAAATCAGTAATTGATGTATACTACATGTATGCATTTTAAAGAGATGCGGATGCATTAATCCTTATGCTAGTTGCAAACAAGTATATAAAATGTATAACAAATGATCCAACAATATAAAATATAAGTCGAGAAGAATAAATAATAAAAACGGGTAGTTTTTCCTTCTTTTATTTTTTCTAATTTAGGTCAGGGATATTTTAGGAATGAAAAAGATAAGAATGAGCTTTTTTTTAAAAAAAAAACTAACTTAGGTAGCTTCTTAACCAGCTGATTTAAAAAGTTGCGCGTTCACGTAACAAGCTTTTTATTAGTCAATGATAAAAAAAAAAAGCTCATTGAGCTGAAAAGCTAGTGGTAAACAGAGCCTAAAACATGTGCACGAAATATATTCTTTTTAGGTGCTAATGTTGATGTTTCTTTACGTTTTCTCACTCCAACTTTTTTTAAACCATCCTAGTTATTAAAAATATGTGCAAAACTCCCTGTCATTCTTATAAATTCACTATAATGCCCCTTGACATTAATTAGTACTAAAATATACATAATGCAAAAGCGTATTGTGTGTGGGTGGACTAGTTACTCCAACTTTTCTCCACTCTGAAATATTAAAATAAGTGGAGAAAATTTGGAGTAACGAGTCCACCTATACATAATACGTGTTTGCATCATGTATATCTAGTATTAATGTCAAGTGGGTATTGCGCTGACTTTAAAGAATCCCATGGGTTTTGAGCACATTCTCAATAAGCCTTTCTTTTTTCTTCTTCTTTTTTTTTTTTTTTAACATTATGTTAGATCAAGTTTAGATTTTGATGAGTAAACACATGACATCTTTAGTCTCAGCAAGTGATTAGTACTCTTAGTCCTTAGGTTTATTTTAGACCGAACACTGTCAAGAGGAACATACTTGACTGATAGTTAGTGATTTGTATAAGTGTTAGGTCTCCAAGAGCATGTAATTTTATCTTTATTTGAAGCTGCTAAAGACCTACGCCTTAACGTTGCGGCTAAGGATGATTTGAAGACAAGTCACTGAAGACTTAGTATAACTGAATAAGTTAACTAAGATTTATGGACAAACTTTCAACAAGAAAGTGTCTCAGCAGTTACTTGGTTATATGGCATAGTAGGTTGATCAAACTACCTGTTGATGGTAGTCTTTCAAAAGAAAGAAAAACGGTTACTTGGTTACACAAATAACCAAATAATAAATCAGTTAGAAGGAAATTCAAATTAATTAGTACCTTGGTAATACAAAAAGACAAAAGTCTTAGCCTGCCATAAAGCAATCCTGTTGAGGGTAAGGACAAAAACTAAGTATAATTGAAAGTGACATTTCAGCACAATAATTGAATTTGTATCCAGCAGATCCAAATCACATTGAGACTAATTTGCACTATAAATAGAGGAACTTAGTAGCTGAGAAAACACACCACTAATTATACACAACTTTGAGTAATCTCTCACAAGCTTACAATGCGATCAAACTCTCTTAGCTCTCTAAGTCTCTCTTTCTCCTACATGACTCAAGCTTTGTGAAGCTACTTGTAAAGAGGTAGAACGAGCTTTTACAGTTGCGACTCAAAAGCGTTCTTTCCCCTGAATAAGGAGAAGTCTTGTTTCTAGAAACGATCTTTCTTTCCTTGAAATAATGGAATTATAAGGAAGTAGTTTCTTTGTGTTTTCGAAGTCACTAAAATATTTTGATTAGAAGCACATTGTCTTGAACAACTAACCACTGCACAAACAATTAACAAGTGTGTTAAGGAGGAACTATTTAGTTGGATTACTAAGGAAAACATCTTGGTTAAGGGAGGAACTACTTAGCTTCGGAAGTTAAGGAAAACCTCTTGGAGGAACCGGAGTACTTGGCTTAGGTTAGTCAAAGAAAGAGGGTTCAAGGTTACTAAGTTGAGAACTTATGGTTAAAGAGATTTAGCTGAAGATGGGATCTTGTAACGAAACTCATTATTCATTCTTAGTAAATTCAAGTCCTTGTGAAGGGCGAAATGGATTAGTTGAAAGATCACGCCACTTTTAGATAACACTAATAAACAAGTGTTATTTACTTTTAACAAGTTACTTTCAACCCTTTATCTTTATAACTGTCTAAAGTATCACTGCTCACTGATAGCACACACTCAGTCACTTAATTGTATAAGTCTTCCGCACTATGTATCAGATAAGTACCATTAGGCACTCATACCTGCTGAGAAATCTGTTTTAGACACAAAATAAATTAAAGTCTATTCAACCCCCCGGCCCCACGACAACTTCAACCTTATTGTCCAAGGGACCAACACAATACACTAGGGCTTGGCGGTTCGCCTTTACGAAAAGGATCAGCTACTCATAGCAAGAGTAGTAAACATAGTATCAATATCAATAACACAGTGAAAGAGATGAGAAAGAATTGTTGATGACGGTTACGCTCTTCATTCTTCAATTGTTGTGACGGCTAGGGTTCTTGAATTAGGGTTTTGAAAGTAGTCCTTCCCTTGTATCTTGTTGCAGTTATGACTCCGAGAGGGCTAAGCATGGCTTATATAGTGGTTTTTGGCTGAGAATTTCGTGCATTATAGTCCATAAGAGGTGGTGGATCACGGGCCAAAACGTGTCTGAATTTGGGCCAGCAAAAGTGGAAAACATAAGCCTTTGTGCGGCCGCAGAAGGCTTGTGTGGCCGCACTTTTTGACTTGTTGCCCCGCTTCGGGGCAACTTCCTTCTCAGGTCATCTTTGGACGTCCAAACTTCGTTATCTTGAAAAGTGATCTTCTACAATGTTTCAGTACTTCGAATAAGCTTCGCAACAGTGGGTCCCTTGCCATCATTGGATTCTTCTAGCTCGTTGTATGAATTGATGATCGCTTATCAGTATTTTCTCAGATTAAGCGTATTTCATCGTTTTAGTTTCAATAATCGCCATAATCTCTTCACTTTGCATACCTCGTGAATCATCAAAACAGTTAATTAGGCATAAACCGACAATAATAGTTAAGATTTTAGAAAAAACGACGGGTAAAAGTAGCCTTAATGACACATTTCATTGGCTCATCAATCCACGGTCCTCCTTCAAACACAACTAACATGTATTGCTCAGATGTGAAACGAAAAACATAGACATCCTTATCCGCCACATGTATCGAAGGTTCCATACGCCATCGCTGCATAATATACCTCTTCAAAAATTCGAGAGGAATTTTCAAACCGATAATAGTTCCAATTAAAGCAAACCACCATTATTCCACATTATCACCAACATCATGTTGAGAGCACTCCAGCATCTCCCTATTTTTCCGTCGAGTATAAGCCACCGCACATCCATTCACAACTCTCTGATTTCCAGCGAACAGGCTATTCCATCAGCGGCTACGGTGTTGTTCCACCCTCCCAAACTCTGGATGAAATTGATTCGCACGATCTAGATGTGGGCCATTGATGAGTCTATTTTACATAGTCTCATTTCGTCTTTTTTACCTTCTTATTGCCATTCTCAAGTATAGTTTTTATGTGTTTTATTAGTGGTTTTTTACGTTTTCATGTTTTGTGTGTTTTGTAGGTATTTGGTTAAACCGCGTGATTTGGAGGCAAAAAGATGCATTTTATATGCATTCACAGGAGTACGAAGTTCCAATGACTCAAACGGATGCCAGAAACGAAGCGAGAAGGCCAAAAATACCAATAGTGGAGTCAAAAGTGCGAAAACGGAGTCCAAGGCGTCTTGGCACACGCCAAGTGTCTGCGAGACACTTGGCGTGCGCGAAGTGAGCTATGGCGCATGCCAAGCGGGGACGTGGCGTACGCCAAGTTCCCATGGTGTGCGCCAAGCGGGAAGCTATATATATATATATATATACATACATACATATACATACATATATACATATACATACATACATACATACATACATATGTACATACATATATATATATATATATATATGTATGTATGTATGTATGTATGTATGTATGTATGTATGTATGTATGTATGTATGTATGTATGTATGTATATATGTATATATATATATATGTATATATATATATATATATGTATATGTATATATGTATGTATATATATATATACATATGTATGTATATATATATATATATATATATATATATGTATGTATATATATGTATGCATATATATATGTTTTTCTGCGTCTGTTTCGGGCAGATTGTACCAGATTCAATCCTTGTTACTTTTTCTTCCCTCTTTACTCAAAAACCCTAGATTTTATACTTGGGCAATTCATTCACCACCTATTATTGGAGAATTGAACCCGATTTACATTGTATTTGTTGGTGATTGTCAATTATCAATACATTGGTTATATTCTACCGATTGATTTAGGGATTTATCATCCTCCAAGCGAAGTGACAGCCTCTTGGTAAAAATTTCTCCTTTTTCATAGTTTAATATTATTGATGTTGGATTGTTTAATTATTTCTTGCTAACTGGTGATGAGCATGAGTAGCTAGACACCCCTTTATGGGGTGGTGATGGATTCAATGCATGCTAGTTAGGATTTATGCAGTTCAATAAAAGTATGATGCGATTTACTTTGTGCCCTTTTGATTAAATGCGTATGTTGTGATGTGGATTGAATTTTACCCCCAAAATCACCAAAGGATTATGCAACTGTTTTACCACCAAAACATCTAGAGATTGCATAATTCTTAGGTTCGTAGCAAACACATAACTGCATTAGCTTATTAATTGTAGCTTAGTGAAATTGACGCCTTCACTAATGCGATATGTTTTGTGGAACAAATTCAGTTAGTTCATTGTCATAGTCCTTCGTGTTGAAGACATTGGCAAAGATACGACTGTATCACAAACTTGATTCCTAGTATCTCATTAAATCAATTTGTATATTTGTTTGCCTTGTAAATTATTGTAATTGATTCTCTATGTACTGTGTACTACTGTGTATAAATATATGAGATACTACTCCACTCATTTTGAGTTGGATTCTCACATTTCCTACATGGTATCATTAGTCCCGGTTCTACTTTCCTCCACCTAAACTCTTCCTTCATTCTTTTTTCTAGCCATGGCAGGCTCTTCTGCTGCTACAACTGATTCCATCTCTGATTCCATGCCTTTCTATTCCATTTTTCACACGGCTCCTATTAAGCCTGAAGCTCAAAATTATCTCGTGTGGCGTTCTCAAGTCGCATCAGCCCTTGCTTGCCACCGTTCCATGGGATATGTTGATGGCACCATTACACCATCTCCAACTCCTCCTTCTCCCACCACAAAGCAGCCTACCTCCAGCCCCCAATTTCTTGAATGGTACTACCTTGACCAGCGAGTTCTCACCTTTCTCAAAACCACCCTTAAAGAAGAAGCCATGGCAGCCATCATTGGTTGCGAAACCTCTCATGAAGTCTGTACCGTTCTTGAGTCCACCTTTGCTAATCGTTCCAATGCCCGTGTACTCAAAGTAAAGGAGACTCTTCATTCTCGCCGTGGTACACAATCTGTCACGGCCTACTCTCAGAAATTCAAAGCCACTTGTGATGAGTTAGCCGCCATCGGTCGTCTGATGGATGAAACTGAGAAATCTCACCTCTATTTACAAGGTTTGGGTCCTGCCTTCTCCACCTTTGCCCAAACCCATATGTCCTTTCCTGAGTTGCTTTCTGTTGCTGATCTTCTGTCGAAAGCGGAGTCATTTGAAATCTTCCAAAAAACTGTGGATCAGGCGAATTCCACCCCTCCGGTTGTGTTTTATAGCAACCAACATTCTTCTTCATGTGGTGGTCATTCCCGTACTAATGGTTCGGGAAATCGAGGCACTTTTGGAACCCATGGTGGTCGTTCTCATTCTGGTGGCCGTGGTAATTCTAAGCGCTACACTCCCAAATGCCAAATCTGTCACCGAGCTGATATGTGCTCTCAACGTTATGCTCCAATGGGACAATCTGCGAATCTCGCAGAAGCTTTTAATGCCTCATGCTCCCTAAATTCTAATGAGGCTTTTGAGTGGTTTGTTGACACTGGAGCTTCGGCTCACATGACCCCCAACACTTCTTCTCTTGATTCGGTCGCTCCATATGGCGGTAAGGATCAAGTCATTGTTGGTAATGGTGCAAATTTGCCCATATCTCATATTGGTCATCGTAACATCTCTTCTAATGTTAAACTTCTTAATGTTCTTGTTGTTCCACATCTTACTCGCAATCTCTTATCCATAAGTCGATTAACTTGCGATTTTCCAGTTGATGTGATGTTTACATCTGATTCTTTTGTTATTCAGAATCATCAGACAATAAATCCGTTGGCCACAGGTCGTCGTGAAGGGGGTCTATATGTTTTGCAACATGTTAATTCCGCACTCTGGGCGGATATCCAAAATAAGCGCCTCAATGGTTCCTACAAGCTTTGGCATGCTCAGCTGGGACATGTTGGCCACTCAGTTATTAAGCTTTTAAATTCGAAAGGATTGTTATCGGTATCTTCTGTGTTACCAGTTCCGATTTTATGTGATTCTTGTCAACTTGCTAAGAGTCACAAATTACCTTATTATATTAATGAAAAGCGCTCAGCTCATGTTTTGGATGTTGTACATTGTGATCTTTTGGGACCTTCTCCCATCATATCTGTTCATGGTTTTCACTATTATGTTGTGTTTGTGGATGATTATTCTCATTTCTCATGGGTGTTTCCATTAAAATCAAAGGATCAAGTTTTTGAGATTTTCATTCGCTTCTAACGTCTTGTAGAAAATCAATTTTCCACCAAAATTAAAATCTTTCAAAGTGATGGTGGCGGTGAATTTATAAGTCATCGGTTCGAGATCATTTGCATACTTGTGGGATACACCACTAGTTCTCGTGTCCACATACACCTGCCCAAAACGGTCGAGCCGAGCGCAAACATTGACACATCACCGAAACTGGCTTAGCAATGTTTTTTCATTCTCAGGTGCCACTTAAGTTTTGGTTTGATGCTTTTGCAACTGCGGTATATATCATTAACCGCCTACCGTCCTCTGTGCGTGGCAACATCTCTCCTTTCGAATGCTTATTTGGTACTCCTCCATCATACTTAAATTTTCACCCGTTTGGTTGCCGTGTATTTCCTTGTCTCAGGGATTATACTACAAACAAGCTTGCGCCCAGGAGTCATCCATGTATATTTCTTGGTTATAGTGCACAATACAAAGGTTTTCAATGCTTGGATCCGGATTCGGGAAAAATATATACCACTCGGCATGCTCAATTTGAGGAGCTTTATTTTCCTCACGTGGAATCTTCTCGGGCTCAGTCTATTTCTTCACTGGATTATAGCTCCTTTTCAGATCCATATGAAGATCAATCTATTGGCCTAAATCCAGCCCAGTCAGCAGCCCATTTAGACTCTGGCCCATGTGCAGTCTGTCTGGACAAATCTCACGCAGCGTCTTCTTCTTCGAGGACGCGCGCCATTGTTGAGATCGACCAGCAACCCCTTTCTCCTGTCACCAGAAATTGAACATCATGTCGAGGCTCCATCTCCTCTAGCATCGCCAGCCACCGTCTCATCCCCACTGCCAATGGTTAGCAGGCCTCGTGCTCCTCGCCAACCACCCCCTTTACCAAGTCACTCCATGACTACTCGAGCTCAAGTCGGAACATTCCTCATCAAACATCCAGGTTTGTTGCACGACATTCAATCTTAGGGGCTAATTTCTGCTCTCCTCACTCATGTGGAACCCCGTGGTTTCAAATCGTCTTGCAAATCTCCCGAGTGGGTTAAAGCTATGGATGATGAAATTGCTGCTCTTAGACAAAATCGAACTTAGAGATCTTGTTCCTCGCCCAATCAATTCAAACATTGTGGGTTCCAAATGGGTTTACCACACCAAATATCTCGCCGATGGATCTGTCAAACGTATTAAAGCTCGATTGGTGGCCCAAGGCTTTACTCAGGTACCTGGTTTAGACTACAGCTCTACTTTCAGTCCTGTTGTTAAAGCTGCTACTGTGCGTATTATTTTGTCTCTAGCCATTATGTCTGGTTGGTCGTTGCATCTGTTAGACGTTAAGAATGCCTTTTTAAATGGTTTGATTGAAGAAACTATATATATGGAGCAGCCCCTGGTTATGTCGATGCTCATTTCCCGAATTATGTGTGTCGATTAAAGAAGGCCTTATATGGGTTGAAACAGACTCCTCGTGCCTGGTTTCAATGATTTAGCACTTTTTTTTGGTTCATCTTGGTTTTATATGCAGTCAAGCAGACACTTCTCTGTTCATTTTCAGTCGTGGTTCTGTGCTTCTATATCTACTTGTCTATGTTGATGATATCATCTTAACTGGAAATGATGAGGTGATGATTACCAAGTTTACCTGTCAAATTAATTCTACATTTGCTATTAAGGATCTTGGTAAACTTAGTTACTTTCTCGGTTTGGAAGTAACATACTCTGATGGAGGACTTTTTCTAAGTCAATCCAAGTACGCAACTGATATCTTGTCTCGTGTTGATCTTCTGGAATGCAAGCCAGTATCCACCCCTATGGTTGCTAATATTCAGCTTAGTCCTGCTGGTCCAAAATTTGACAATCCAACACTTTATCGATCTCTTGTTGGCACTTTGCAGTACCTTACGATTACCTATCTGGACATCTCCTTTGCTGTTAACACGGTTAGTCATTTTATGCAATCACCATCTATGGATCACTTTGTTGCTGTTAAGTGTATACTGCGTTATGTTAAAGGGACATCACACTTTGGTTTGCATTTTACAAACTCGCAAGCTCCTACTTTGCTTGCCTATTCTGATGCTGATTGGGCTGCTTGCCCTCAGACTAGGCGGTCCACTTCGGGTTATTCTCTGTTCTTGGGTTCGAACTTGGTGCTTTGGAGTTCGAAGAAACAACCGACCGTCTCTCGTTCAAGCTGTGAGAATACCGTGCCCTTGCAAATGTTGCTGCTGATGTTGTTTGGATTACTCATCTCCTTCATGATCTTCGTGTTTCTTTGAACAACACACCTGTTCTCCTATGTGATAACAAGAGTGCTGTTTTCATAAGTGAGAACCCTGTTTCTCACAAGCGTGCTAAGAACATTGATCTAGACTATCACTTCACCCGTGAGCTTGTTACTGCCAGTCACCTAGTCACGTAGTTTGTTTACATTCTTCCGCTCCAAGCTCTGCGTTGGTCCTAATCCATCGCTTACGGGGGGTTGAAGATATTGGCAAAGATACGGCAGTTTCACAAACTTGATTCCTAGTATCTCATTAAATCAATTTGTATATTTGTTTCCCTTGTAAATTATTGTAATTGATTCTCTATGTACTGTGTACTACTATGTATAAATATATGAGATACTACTCCACTCATTTTGAGTTGGATTCTCACATTTCCTACACTTCATACCTTATCTGATATAAGGTGTCTACCTAGAAAAGACTAGAGAAGTGTAATAATCGTTAGGACGTGTCCCAGTGATAACTAGAGTAAATCGACATCGTTATTGTTGCATCTATTCCGGCTAGGTAGCATTGATTATAAATCACCACTCGGTAATTTGATAATTTATCTTGATAAGATCGATATACATGTGTTTGATTTCTTTGCGTTGAGAGTTAGAGTTAGATTAGTAATTAGAACTCGCTGCCGAAGCAAAAAACAACCCTTTTACTACTTTCTTGTTGATAATTATATTCCGTTAAAAGAATAAAGCTTAGGTAAGTCCTAAGAGACCGACCTCGGGGTTAACTTCACTGCACTACAAGTTTTCGTAGTGTTGATAATTAACTCTTGGCTATTTAAACAAATTTAAAACATTGATTTGACACATCAAGTTTTTAGCACCGCTGCCGGGGACTTAACTCCTCTGTTTGATTTACGGAATTTGATTTTTCGACTGTATATATTAGTTAGTTTTTGTTATTTGCTTTTTCTTTTTTAGCGTAGATTGTTTTGGCAGAACTACTTTGGTTTGTTTTGTGTGTGTGTAGGAGCGTATGGATTACTCGTATTGCTATGAGTGTGGAATGGATGGTCATGTTGCAGATAGGTACCCGATCTGTCATTTTCGACAGGTTTCTGGAGAGAAACTCGATGGAGCATGCCGTAGATTTAAGGAGCTGCAGCAGATGCATAGGAACCATGGTTTGACATTGGGAGAGCTCATGTGGAGTTTCTACAATAGTATAACAGGTGAGTGCCAAGAGATGGTGGATAGAGCCACAGGAGGGACGATTATGACTTCGACTCCTCAAGAACTAGAGAAGACGATCAACTGTCTGGCTACTTACGTCTCCACTTCTGAAATCAGCTGACTAGCAGCCTAGTTGCTAGCTATTTATGACCAAGAAGATGCTGATCAGCTGGCAGAAGATAAGACCACTACCACCACTACCACTGTAATTGAAGAAGAAACCCCAGTTTCAATTGAAGGAGTTTGTGTTAGGATTTACTTTAGATTTTGATGAGCAATCTCACATGTCTACATAGCTCAGAAAGGTGATTAGTATTCCTAAGTCCATAGGTTATTAGAGGACATTGTAAAGGAAGAACATTACTTAGTATGATAGAATAGTCACTTGTATAGGAGTTAGGTCTCTGATGTAATTTTAATTTTATCTTTCGAAGATTTGAAGACCACTCAGCAAGGAAGACAACTGAAGACATGAAGACTCAAGTAAACTGCATAAGTTTATCTTGATCAGAATGGCAACAACTCTCAGAAAGCAACCGTTCAGAAACCATCAAGTTGCGACCAAATTCTCAAGGTTTCTAAAAGGTCTCTGAAGAGGTGATAGCAATGCAATGGCAAAGAGGTCTCTGATACTTCTAGCTGTTGAGAAGCTATCTGACCGTTGTGCTTAAAAGTCCAAATAGTACAATGCATTAAATGCTATATCAGACTTCTCTCAGAAAAACATGTTGGATTGTCACAAAGAGACAAAGGTCGAATGTACTATGATAGTAACATCTAGTCGAACTTGAAAACATCCATTCAACGGATAGTATTTCAAACGGCTCCATTGTTCACTATAAAAGGATTACTTAGCAGTTGTGATAAAAAAAAACCCAACCAACTACAAGCACTGAAAATTACACAAGCTCACAACTGATTTAGAATCACTAGAAATCTCTTAAGTATCTATGAACTCTTTCTCAGAAAGCTCTTGTATTCAAAGTTGCGACTCAGATTTCTCCTGGTTCACTAAGTGCCCACAACTCCAACAAGACTTCAGCTTTGATTAGCTATTTGTGAAGAAGTAGAACATATTTGTGTTTATACCAAGTGTTAGTTCTTTCCTCTGAACAAAGACAAGTCTTGGAACTCAGAAACACTAGACTTAGTCCTTGAAATATAGGATTATAGTTGAGTTTCTTTGATTACTGAGATAACTGAAACATTGTTATCAAGGTGATCACTGCCTAGAACAAACGACTACATCAAAACAACAAACATGCATGAGGATACAGGAAGTACTTGTGCTGAGAAAGCTAAGGAATAATCCTCGGAGTTTAACAACAAGAGAGTGATTACTTAGCTTGGGTTAGCTAAGGAAAGTCTCTTGGGAATCGGAGTACATAGCTTGGGTTAGCTAAGGAAAGAGGATTCAAAGGATCCTGAGTTGGGAACTTAGGAGGAAAAGGGATTTGGCTAGTGTAGGGCTTTTGTAACGGATCTCGGAAACCATACATAGTGAATTCAAGTCCTACCAAGGGCGAAGTGGATTAATTGAAGGATTATGCCACCTTCAGATACCACTATAAACTGTTTGCACTTTACCTCTCAGCAAAGCTTTACATTACTTTATCTGTTTATCTATTATAAGCTTTCTGACTGCACTTAATTGTATTAAAGACTTCCGCTCTCTGAACTAGTATAAGTATAAGAGAAACCGTGTTAGATAACAAAAAGTTTTTAAAGTCTATTCACCCCCCGCCCCCAGACTTTAACCTTGGACCAACAGGTGGTATCAGAGCCAGAGGTTCTTTAACCTTTGGCACTGAACCTGGATACCCTTTAAGTGTAGTTTATTGTGCTAACTTTTTAAACTTGATCAGTTTGTTTTCTTGAAGTGTGCAGGATGTCTATTCTAGATGCTCTAGTTTTGAAGCCAGAAAACTATGAGAAATGGAAGAACAACATGCTACTCCACTTAGAAGCCATTAGTGATGAAATGATCACAGTGATCAAGGAAGGCCCTATAAGAATCCTTCAGAGCAAAACTCTCTATCTGACCTCAGATGGAAGAGAAGAATAGGAAATGGAAATAGCAACTCCTGAAAAGGATGTTACTGGTGACAAGTGCTCTGGATCTACTGCAAAAGTAGTATGGGAACCAAAACCTAGAGATCTCTGGACAACTGAAGAAGCTAAGAGATTTAGGTTAGATGTTCAAGCAAAGAACATCATAATCAGATCCACTCCTGACACTATCCAATGTAAACTTTGGGGTGCCTCTAAAGAAGCTTGGAATCTTGTAGAAGAGCTTTGTGCTGGAACAGCCAAAACTAAGGAAAATAAGTAGGAAGTCCTAAAATTGAAGTTCCAAAACTTTAAGCAAGGACCAACTGAAACCCTTGAAGAGCTTGACTTCAGATTCACCACTCTTATGAGTGAAATGGCTGCCTTGGGAGAAGGAAACAGGTATTCAGACTCAGCAAGGGTGAAAACCATTATCAGAAGTCTGAACCAAGAATGGACAAGTACTCAGAACTTCTACTACAACCAAGGTATACCATCTATCACACCTGTAGATCTAGTTGTTTTCACATCTTGCAGCTGTGAATTATGAGACCAAGCAAAGAGAAATCATGTCTGCTGAAACAGTGCAGAATGTTTCTTTGGTAACCAAGAATGTTTCTGAAAAGAAAGATTCTAAAGAAGATCCTGAAGATCATGCATTAGCTGTAAAACATATGAGAAAATATGTCAGCCAGGAGATTGAAAGAAGAAAAGCCAAAGAGAAGCTGAAAAAGCATCTAGGCCCAAATTATCAAACCTACAAGAATCTGCAATATGGTTCTAGCACTATGAACAAGACTCCTCAGAAAGGTACATCTCAAGAAGTGCCTGCTGTTGGAAATGATTTGTGTTTCCAGTGTCAGCAACTTGGACATTTCAAAAGAGATTGTCCTTGTTGAGGGGTTGAGCCTCAAACACTAACTAAACTACTACAAGTCCCTAATCTAAGAGCCGCCTCCAACTTGATGTCCGTCCTGAGAGCTTTGTCCGAGACAGAGCACCTGAAAGGACTAAGTGGAGGGGTTAGAAGGGTAACCCGGTTTGCTAGTGTCAAACCGGGAAGAGACTTTACTCAAGAGAGAGAAGAAAGCTCTCAATGAGGTAATTATGAGGGAAGTTATGATATGAGTTGACTTACCTTAATGTGTGTGACCTTGTGCTATATTTATAGTTATCATGTAATTATGAAGTGGCTCATAAGATGATGCCAAGTGTATGTTCAGGATTTGGACAACAATGCTCCCTTGGCCCATGGCCCAATAATATGTGAAAGTCCAACACCATTAGATGGGCCTGGGAGGGTAGATTGGTCCTTTTACCTCTTAGAGTACTATTCTCGCTAATGGGTCCGTGTGAGACCTTTAGAATGATTCGAGCTCTGTCGAGTTGGTCTATTCCTAGGTAACTCAGTGACGGTCCGAGACACAAGCTCCTCGGAAGTATCTAGGAGGTTCCAATATATACGTTTGGTCTTATTGTTAAGGTGGCATCCGAGGTTATCTCGTCCGGTCCGTTTGGCATACTGACAATGTCGGATATGTGATCCTTTGTCGAGTTCTAAGGTCGTGCCCCCAGCTAGGTCGGACTAGCTGAAAAGGTGTATTGATTAGAGTGTACTGGTTGACCAGGAAGGGTTTCCTTAAGGCGGACTACCCAACGTCGGACAAGTACTGAATTGGCCATTTTAGCCTTGATGCGCTCTAGGACACGCTCTATGCCGCCCTTAACGGATTGGACATATATCCGTATCAACATATGTCCCCCTAGTTTCCAATTATCTTAGTATAAGATAGTTGTGGAACTATAAGTAGAAGAACAAGTGTTGTTTAGGAGCGTGTCCGAATCGTTAAATGTGAGGGAGCAAATCCCTTTTTTCCGTGCTATAAATCCGTATCTGTGTTCCAGGAATTCAATATATCTCTCTCTCCCCCCCCCCCCCTTTCTTTCTACAGTCCGAGGTAGAAAAAGTCCTGGACTGTAGAAGGAAAAGGTATTTGTATCCGAGATATATCGAGATCTGAGTACGGTATTTAGGATTTAAAGAAGCCTCTTGTGGAAGAGTGTGTAGGAAGCAATCCGTTGGGCTGGATATGTGAAATGGTCCACCTGGACCGATGAATAGTGATCCAAAAGGCCCAATAAGTCGTCCGTCCAGCCCACGAGTGAAGATCCCGAGATAGTGGAGAATTTTCAAAATAAATTTAATGGGGCGTGATGTAATTTCGCCAAATGTGAACCGATGCGACTGTTTGATTGAAATGATCAACAGCTGGGATTAAAAGCCAAGTGATGCGACGCTTCTTCTTCCCCAATTATCCCTCTATAAATAGTTTGCGTCATTGTCACAGTTTAGCCAAATCAAATCCAGAGCAATCCTAAGCAATCCGAGCAAATAAAAAACTTCCGAGCAACCAGAGTTTCCAGTGTGCAGTCAGATCTTCCGTGCAAGTTGGTTTTGGAGAGCAAGTAAGGCTTCGTCGTCCGTCAATTCCTCCTTAAACCGCTTTATCAAGTAAGTAAATTTGGCACTCTTTAAATTCTGACTGATTGTTCTTCTTTCTCGGATGCATGTATGCTTTGTTGAATTTCCAATCTCGTATGCTGTATAGATAGGGTGTTTTTGGCCAAGTAATGTGCTATATGTTGAATTTTGGTGATTCTAGTATTGCATGCTTTCTGTAGTTGAATTATGGTGCCAATTTGTAGACATGACTTGTATATTGGCCCTGTGAATGTGCCATGTATGGTAGATTATAGCGCCAGTAGGCTTGTTGAGATCCTTGTTGCCTTGCCTCGTGTGGTAGATTACAGTGCCAATTGACACATAGAATTCCCTTGTGGCGCGACCTTGTGTGCCAAGCTAGGTGCCAGTAGGTAGGAAAAAGTGACCCATAGGAACGCCTAATAAAGTAGGGTTTCTTCGGACAATGGAACCTACTAAGATACAAAAACGAACTCTCGGACGACCACAACATCATTTTCTGATCCATTTTCTTGTGCCCTAGGATGTCCGGGAGCGATAGTTAGAACCAACATGAAGTTCAAGACTATGATGACGGAATAAACCAAGGGTCCGAGTCTGTTGCGGTAACCTCGTCCGTGTCGGACCACCTGGAGTTGGAGATTCCGCAGAACAGACCTCTTGCGGAGAATTTGGTTATTGAGCAAGTGATCCCAGAGGTAGGCAACGCGCACTACAAGAATATTCGGATTTATATCCGTCCCTAAGTTAGGGACAAGTCGGCGACGTTAGGGATGGATTAGGGACGGATAGGCATATCCGTCCCTAATCCGTCCTTAATTAGGGACGGATTAAATAATCCCTACTTAATCCGTCCCTGTTTTAAGGACGGATTTTTTATCCGTCCCTAAAACAGTTGACTAAATAAAAACAAAATTTTCATTTTTAGGGACGGATAGCTATCCGTCCCTAAATAGAGACGGACTTAGGGACGGATATCTATCCGCCCCTAAAAACGATTACAGATTACAGAAAACGGGCAGATCTTTCTTTCTTCTTCATTCCTTCTGCTTTCTTTTCTTTCTTCCTCTCTTCTCCAAATTCGCCCCTATCATTTCCGGCCAAAATCTCGACGATTCCGGCCAATCTTGGACTCGTTTCGAAGCTCGTTGGACAAGGAGCTCGGCTTGTGCATCAATTTCAACTTTCATCCGCTATTTTCCTCGGAATTGAAGGTATTTTGGCTAAAACCCTTACTTTTTAAAATTTGGGGATTTTATTAATTTCGACTAGTTTGATCAATTGTATGTTTATAGGAAGTATGTAGTAGATAATTTAGCTTATATTACGTATTGGGTTAGCTTTGAGATGTGCAATTGATATATTTATTGTGAAATTGAATTGCTAGTATGATGTTAGTATGATTGTAAGTATGTAGGGTATTTACTTAGCTATTTTCGTATACGTACTAGGATTATGAAGATTTAATTGTGTGTTTGGAGACAATTTGGTGATTTTGGTGATTTTAATATAATTTTTGAGTATTACCATAAAAACAATCAATAATATTTTCATCTACAATTTGTAATGTTAATAGATATATGGAAGTTTAACTACTAGAAAATTGAATTGTAATCGTAAAATGCATGTAATTCATTAACAATTGTTAACGTATCATAATTAAAAATGTAATTGTAATTGTAATGAAACTAAATACGTAATGGTATAAATGTTATAAATCTAATAAATTGAGACGCAGGTTAATTGTTGAATTATGAATCCCGATCGTTCATGGATGTACCGTCGCACTGTTAATGGCAGAATTGAATCTAGTTTTGTGGAAGGGGTTGAAGCCTTCATTGCTTTTGCACTTACACAGACTACTTGTTTGAGTCGGGGGATGATGAAGTGCCCTTGCAATGCGAAAAAATGTAGGAATAGACAATTTTTGCCTCCTAGAACGGTAGTCGAGCATTTGAAACGTAAGGGGTTCGTAGCTGAGTATGAGGTATGGTGTTATCATGGTGAGGAATCAATACCGTTCATGGACTATGGGAGTATTCCTAAGCGTAAAAGAAGGAAGCAAAATGTGATGGATAGTACTCAAAATACGTCTACATCTGATGCTAATCCTGATCATGAGAGGATTGAGCAAATGGTGTATGATGTTGCGGGTCCAGAGTTCATGGACACCGATCGGGATGTGGAGGAGCTACCGAATTCCGAGGATCAGGTGTTCTTTGACTTGTTGGAATCATCAAAGAAGCCAATTTGGCCGGGGTGTCAGAAGCACACTGAGTTGTCTTTGTTGTCTCGGCTAATGAGTTGTAAGGCCGAGAGTGGCCAATCTGAAGTGAGCTTCAATAACACCGTACAACTGTTATCAGAGTGTTGCCCTGAACCAAACCTAGTACCCACCAACTTTTACCAAGCGAAGAAAAAGATGCGGGGGTTGGGGTTGCCTATGGTAACCATAGACTGTTGTCCGGATATGTGCATGATCTATTGGGGGGAGGATGTAGATCTACTGAAGTGCAAGTTTTGTGGTAAGGACCGCTATAAGCGTTACAAGGAGGGGGCTTCAAAGAAACGCCAGAAGAAAAATCTCCCACATAAGAAAATGTGGTACTTCCCTCTAGCACCTCGTTTGAAGAGGTTGTACGCTTCAAGTGCTTGTGCTGATAAAATGCGTTGGCACAAGGAGAGAGTAAGGGAGGCGGATGCAGTGGGTATAATGGAGCACCCATCAGACTCACCGACATGGAAAGAGTTCGACAAGACATATCCGGAGTTTGCAGCCGAGTCTAGAAATGTACGTTTGGGGCTTTGTACGGATGGTTTAACCCGTTTGGAAGTGACCGGAAGTACTCTTGTTGGCCAGTCATGCTGACACCGTACAACCTGCCCCCCGGTGAGTGCATGAAGGAACTGTTCATGTTCTTGACTACGTTGGTGCCCAGGCCAGCTGATCCAGGACAGAAGCTGGATGTGTTCTTGCAGCCCTTAATTAAGGAGCTGATTGACTTGTGGGAAAATGGTATCCCTGCATATGATGTGTCAACGAAGAAGAACTTTACCTTGAGAGCAGCACTACTGTGGACTGTGAGTGATTTTCCTGCGTACTCCATGCTATCTGGAAGGAAAACTGCGGGTTTTCATGCTTGTCCACATTGTTTGGAGGACACTGATGCATTCCGACTGAAGGAGAGCGGGAAAGAATTTTGGTTTGACTGTCATCGTAGGTTTCTACCAAGGAACCATCCGTTTAGGAAGAACAAGACTCAATTCTTGAAAAACAAAGTAGAGAATAAAGGCCCTCCGAGACAACTTACGGGTGCACATATACTTGTGGAGATTGATAAGATGGGTCTTATGAAAGTGACTGAACTTGGGTGGGAGAAGCATAACAAGAAAATTGAGAACAAATGTGGATGGAAGAAGAGAAGCATCTTCTGGGACTTGCCTTATTGGAGCAGTCTTCTTATACGTCACATGTTGGATTTCATGCACATTGAGAAGAATGTGTTCGAGAACTGCTTCAATACGATTTGTAACATTCCCGGAAAGACAAAGGATCACGTTAAATATAGAGCCGAGTTGGATACATGGTGTAAAAGGCCTGAGTTGACAACGCGGAATGAGAAGGGGCAGTGGCCCAAGGCATGCTACACGATTGATACTGAATCTAGGAACAAGCTGTTTGATTGGGTTAGGGGATTGAAGTTCCCCGACAATTATGCCTCAAAGTTGGGCCGGTGTGTGGATTTGAAGAAGACGAAGATGTATGGAATGAAGAGCCACGATTGTCATGTGTTTATGGAGCGGCTTCTCCCGGTTGCATTTCGAAAACTGCTACCTAAACCTGTATGGATGGCTCTCACTGAGCTGAGCTTAGCATATTTTTCAAGATTATAAGGCTCCGGAGGGAGAAGCCGGGTGAAGGAGGCGAGAAGTGGTCTACGCTCCCAGAGAGGATGAAGCACCATTATTTTGATGAGATGCGGGTAAGCTTAAATGTTACTATGCTTTATCCCGTGGTATGTTAGCCACTGTACTTGGTGATATATTAGTCACTGTTCTTTGACTGGTTGTGTTGATTGAGTGGTATGTTAGCCACTGTACTTGGGTGATATGTTAGTCACCATTACTGAACTTGTTATGCTGATTTCGTGGTATGTTAGCCACTGTACTTGGGTGATATGTTAGTCACCATTGTGTTAGTAAATTTTAGGACAATTTGAGTGGTATGTTAGCCACTGTAATTGAGTGATATATTAGTCACTGTTCTTTGACTTGTTGTGCTGATTGAGTGGTATGTTAGCCACTGTAATTGGGTGATATGTTAGTCACCATTACTGAACTTGTTGTGCTGATTTCGTGGTATGTTAGCCACTGTACTTGGGTGATATGTTAGTCACCATTGTATTAGTAAATTTTAGGACAATTTGAGTGGTATGTTAGCCACTGTAATTGAGTGATATATTAGTCATTGTTCTTTGACTTGTTGTGCTGATTGAGTGGTATGTTAGCCACTGTACTTGGGTGATATGTTAGTCACCATTACTAAACTTGTTGTGCTGATTTCGTGGTATGTTAGCCACTGTACTTGTGTTTATCTTTAAATTCCTACTTTCATTAATCTATTTGGGCTTTCTACTTCTTATGGAAATGTTGTAGAAGTACTACTTCATTCCTAATGCCCTCATTCTCCAACTGTGGCCTGTTTTCGAGACTGTTGGATCAGAGTGCTATAAGAGGATGGTTTGCAACATGAAAGCCGCTGGGGTAAAGCCGCAGTTCATGGGGGATGATGAGTGGGCACTTTGGCAGGAGTACTGGAGAGATCCCTTTGTCATGGACACGGCGACGAAGAACAGAGCGAACCGGTTGACTGAGGCGCGAGATGGTACAGGCACCTCCAGGCATCATTATGGGTCGCGGGCTGTTGTTATAGACCGCCAGATATCGTTAGTATATATGTTATTTATGACTTGCAATATGATTTGTACATTTTTTGCTTTCATTTCTAACAACTTTCTACTTGTTTGCATGTTCTTCAGCTCCATGCCGGGGAGCCCACTACTGCTCTTCACCACTTCAAGAAGGCAAAAATGAAGAATGGCATGTGGACTGATCCTAGGGCCGAGCAAATTGGGGTATGTTTCTTTGTTAAGGTTCACATTTGCATTTGTGTATATTATATATCGAGCGTATCTTCCTAAAACTGTATCTCATTTCGTATGCACTACACTATTGCAAACTGAGGTGGAGCGGATCATGGAGGAGTGGATGATCGACGGTCATGAGCTCACAATTCGAGAGCGAGACCAGATATTCTTCCAAGTTAACCCAATGGACGCTAAGGGTCGAGTGTATGGGATAGGCAGTTTGGGCCCTGCATTGACGGGGGGTAGCTTCTCCGTGTCTCAGGCATCCTCATCACGTGGAAATTTCTACACACAAGAGCAGGTGAATGAGCTGATGAATCCTCTTAAGCAAACGATTGATCAACTTCTAGAGAATCAAGCTCAAATCACTCGTCGGATGGATGAGATGGCACAATAGATGTTCGGTGCGAACCAACAACCACCGCCTCCTCCCGGTTCTTAGATGCTCATGTACTTATGTTGTTCTAGCTACATACTTTCACACTATTCATCTTGTTCGGATATTTAGTCTTCTCTTCAGATGTTTTATCGAATCTCTGTTTTAATTAATGCAGTTTTATCACTTTCGAGTATATTATCTACGACTATATTGTAAAACAGGTGAAATGTGAAAAACATGAAAATAAAAAAAAATTAAAAAAAAAACCAGTTTAGGGATGGATAATATCCGTCCCTAAATGATCCCGTTGGCCATTATAAGGGATGGATATTATCCGTCCCTAAAGTTAGAGACGGAGTTATCCGTCCCTAAAGGGCAAAGACCATTATCCGTCTCTACTGGTCTTTGACCATTAGGGACGGATAACTCCGTCTCTAACTTTAGGGACGGATATTATCCGTCCCTAAAGTTAGAGACGGATATTATCCGTTTATCCGTCTCTACTGGTCTTTGACCATTAGGGACGGATAACATCCGTCCCTAGTTAGGGACGGATACAATATCCGTCCCTAAACGGTTAGAGACGCCCGTTTTAAGGACGAGCATCTCTATCCGTCCCTAACGGAATAGGGACGAATCGGTGGGGGGTTTAGGGACGGATAAATCCGTCCCTATCCCTAAACCCTTATTTTTTTTTGTAGTGGCGGACGTTGTGGAGGTTGTCTCTTCTGAGGACTCAGACGCTGGGCATGGGGTCCGTGATACTGTCACTGGTCGGAATGAGGCCGTGAGAAGCCGGACAAATGTTGCGAGATCAAGGGAACGAGTCCAATCCCGGACCATAGGCAGTGGTGGTATGCCTGTAGATAGGAATGTGCCTCGGACAGAACAGGGAGACAACACTGGCCCTGAGGCGGATGATGTGGAGATGTTCGAGGCTGGAGAGGAGGACCGTGTTGTGATGGAAATAGGTCCGTCTAATCCGAGTACACCTGGGAGAAGAGAAGTTGGAGAAGTAGAGGAGGAAGAAGGAGAGGAAGAGGAGGAGGATGAAGACGAGGAAGAAGAGGAGGAATCCTCTCAAGCTGCCCGTCCGCAGGGAAGGTCTGGGTGGAACAATCGACAGATTGTCCTGCACCCTAAAGTGCCCACACAACCTAATCCGCCGTTAGCAGCAGGTCGCGGAGCTCAGGCAGCGCAGACTAATTAAATTCCCTCGTCCGGCATTTGCTGTCGTAATCGCAGACCCGTATGGTGAACTTAACGTGGATGGCTTGATTCCCACCTGTCCATCCATGGTTAAGCCTGAATATATTCTGGAGTGGAGGCGGAAGTGGGAAATTTCCGAGTCCGTTGAAATTATGGTTCCAGAGCCAGGGCACGCCTTCTACAATCCGCCCGCTGGATATATGTGCGTGCATGAATCGGCCTTCTCCTGTGGATGGAAGGTTCCCATCGCGTCCGAATTTAAGCATATCCTGAATCACATCGGTATTGGTCCGAGCCAGGTTATCCCCAAATCTTTGGGAAACCTTATTTGTTTTGTAGTCTTCTGTGCGAAGAAGGGGTAACCTGTAAATTTTGAGAACTTCCGGCAATTGTTCAATGTGACCTTTAGTCCGGGGAATCCCCTCTTCTATACTTTTGTTAATAGGAAATCGTATAACTTCATTTCCGATCCCATTTCCTCTCTCGGATAAAAATGGTGGGAAAAATACATCTTCGTGCGGATGGCTTTGAAGCCTGGAGAGTCTGCAAGGAGACGGGAGTAGTGGGGCTTGCCCACAAAGTTTTCACGGGAAAGTATTTCGGACTGGCGCCCTCTTCCCAAAAATGTGGCTCCGTGGGTGGCGGAAATCCACAAGAAAAACAATCCACCGACGTATCCATTTCACGGATTGATCTGTCAGCCGTTGTCTTATTTGTGCGGACTGACTGACGTTGTGGAGGTCGGAGGGAAGACCGACTTCAGTAAGGATTCTTAAATTAGGACTCGTGTTTTCTCTTCTTTTGAATGTCATGCATGATTGTTCCACAATTGTCCGCTATTCGTACTTTTATAAATCCGTACCTGACATCGTTTATTCGTTCCGCAGCTTACTGGTTCAACTACATCATGTCGACTCTCCGAGAGAAAAAGAAGCAGCAAAGGGAGCAAAAAGCTCTTGAGCTCGCCACTGGCCAGAGGGCCAAAATCATCAATACTTCCGCGGGTCTGCCCATGTCGGACCGTAAAAATGTAGCACTATTTTCTGCGGAAGAGGAAAGGCGGAAGAAGGCGGGTGAGGATCCACAAACCTTAGAGGTGCCTGACAAAGGCAAAGCTCCCGTTACCCGGAGTGCTGCTGCTCCGAGGCCGCCAACTTCTGCTGCTCCGAGGACCTCTGGGCCTGGTGGTTCTGCTGCATTCGCACCTCCTCGGGACGTGCTGATGCGGGATGCCATCATTTCTGGTAGGAAAAGGAACGCAACCTCAGATGTCTCTCCTGCATCAAAGAGGCAGCTATTCTCCTCTATTCTGCCACTATCTGATCAAGCGGCCCTTGACGCGGAGTATGAATGGAGTCGCGGACTCCCCGAGGTTGAGAGGGTCGGAGAAATCCATGATTTGCATCAAAGGGTAAGTGATTTCCTTGTGTTTGTAGTTTCTATTAATGTTTGAAATATAACTTTTAATTATTCGGATCTTTTATAGCTCGGATGCATGATCAGAGCAATGCAGTGGAAGGCCAGTGAACGAGCTACCATTGAAGAGGATCTGCATAAGGCAGTGGCTACTGCAGCGGAGGAGGCGGATAAGGTCAAGCAGGTGGAGGCCAAGTCTAAGAAAAAGGATGCGGTCATCACCAAGCTGAAGGCGAACTGGGACCAGACTAAGGCGAACTTGAAGTGGCAGGAGAACTTCATTGATGGGGCAATGAAGATGTTCCTGGAGTCCAAGGATGCTCTCCTTGAAGATCTCCAGTTCACCCGGCTCCAGGTTGTGAAGGACTTTATTAAGTCTGACTCATTCAAGTTCTTCATGGCGGACAAAGCCGATGCTCTCTGCTGGAGGGATTCTCATCCGCCATTGGCCATTTGCAAGGGAAGGGGTTGGTGCCTCCGAACTTTGATTGGAAAAAGGAAGGATTGGATCCGTCCGTGGATGATAATGGGGTGGAAATTTCAATGGAGGTCGTTCCGGATGAGCGGTTTGCGGCATGTGAGTTCGCGAAGGTGGTCACCGATGAAGGTGATATTGAGATCAACAACGGCGGACCTTTTCTTCCTAAATGTGTTCCGAAGGCTTTGGAGAAGGTCTGCTTCATGCCTTTCAAGAACTACTTAAACTTCTTGAAGAACTGGTACTATTTGCCCTCTCGGATCCGTGACTATGATGCGGACTACAACATGTTCGAGAGCATAAAGGCATTCTTCGATGCTATTGACGAGTCCCGCGCAAATGCCTCAACTGCCAATCCGCCTGGAACCAATGAAGTCGGTCCAAGCCAGCCTCCTCCTCAGTGAGAAGTCCGGGGTATGCCCCGTAGAAATTCTGTAGCAGACTAAATTCTTATATTTTGATGGCACGGATGCCAAGTACACAAATTTTTTCTCGGCCTGTAATAGTATTGTAAGTACAATATCATTCTTCCTGGTATGTCAATGCCTTATTTTCTATACTTCCTTGATCCGTCACAATATGCGTAGTTTTAGTAGCTTGCATAAATATACAACTCTTGCAAGCTCGGATCGCTTTGAACAACTTTTGATTTAAGACGACAAATCATAAACTTGCTGATTTTCGGACTACTCGATAGTCTTAACCTTCGGGTGTTTCCGCAAATGAAGTTGGTCAGACTGGTCAATGAGTGAATGTTCGGATACTTTTATAGAAAAGTTAAAAACATGGGCTCAATATGACCAGATGGGGTAAGCCCAAATGATCCAACACTGCTTGGCCCAGACAGATGGCCCAAGCCCATCGTCGACGTCAATCTTCTCACGTGGCGGACGCTGATTGGTTCGTCATATCTATGAATACCCGAGTTCTCAACTGCATTGATCGTACAATTCCGATTCTAATCTCCATTCTGTTGAGAATTTCTTTCTTCTTTCTTAAGCTCGGATTCATCTGGCACCATTAAATAGGCTGATTGAACCTAGCTGTCTTAATGTTAAGATGGTTTCTTGACCAGTCTCCCCCTCGAGACCCCCGTCCACTCTCAAATCGATACATGTTGTCTTGAGTTTGAGAGTGACATGGGTCTAGAGGGATGGATTGCTCGAGATTTGTTGTTAGGAAACATAGATCTTGGAAAATGTTCCGATCTGGGGAGTAAACCGACGGACGATCCCAACGGTCATATGCATGATCCACCCGGTAGGAGCTTGTCCTGTCCGAGGAGCTGCTGGCGGGTGGGTCGTAATACGATCAATGTGTCAGATCCGTGTTTGGATTCGAACGAATGGGTGTTTTGAAGAATCTTAATGTCTGGAGACTGATTCTTGATTTTTCCGTGTTACAGGTACATCCCACTACTCGTTGTTTATGGAAGGATTGATGCTATTGGGGGTGCCGAGGGTCCCTTTGCTTGAGAGATCCCCTGGTGAAGTTTTGGTATATCTCGGAGAATATGACAGACTTTTCCGTTGTAGTGTAGATGTTGTATGGATCCGAATAGATATATCGGATCGTAACATGTACAAAGGGGATTATGTGCACTTTTGTTGGTCCAGATAACGGCAAAGTAAAAGACTAGAGGGGGGGGGGGGGGTTGAATAGTCTTTTAAAACTTTTGTCGATAAACACAGTTTCTCAGAAACCTGGGGGTTTCTGATACTTAAATTCAGAGCGCGGAAGACTTTAAGATAGGTAAGTGCAGAAACAATAAGTATGTGTGTGTGCTTTGAAATGTAAATCGTAAAGGTAAATGACACAGCAAGTATAGTGGTATCTGGAGGTGGCGTAATCCTCCAACTAATCCACTTCGGTCTTTCTGAGACCTAGAATTCACTAGAATAGATAATTGAGTTCACCTTACAATAATCCTATTCTAAGATTCTTAAACAAATGGTTCCAACCAAATGTTCCCTCTGAGTTGTTCCCCAGCTCCTAGAGCTAAGTACTTCCTCTACTCAGATAACCTTGGAGTTATTCCCTGATTTCCCAAATCAAGTACTTCCTCTACTCCACGCCTTGATGGTGTTGGTTATAAGATTTGTCAGAGAGGCTTCTCGTATAACTTTTCAGTTATGTTTTCAGAGAGCCTAACATAACGAGACTACTTAATACACTTGTTCAGTGGATGGCGATGCTTTTCTTGACCAAGTAATTGGTGTCCGTTCTGGAGAATGAGCTTCAGAAAGGGTATCTGATAGTTCAACTCTTTCACGAATAACAATCTCTTGTTAAGGTTCAGGACAACTTAGAACTACTAGTGATTCTTCAAGCAACAGAAAGCTTTCAGAAAAGGTAGTAGAGTGCTTGAAAGAATACTTTGCTTGATGGTAAGTTTGCAAGATAGAGCGTTCTAAGGTATATTTTTCAAGCATCTAAGTGTGTGATATATATAGATAAATTTGAGAGGCGTTTGAATTATATCCGTTGTGCTCTCAATCAAATTATATCCGTTTATATCTTGAACCATGTACTCAGAAGTCACTATCTCTTATTTCAGAGAGGACTTGCTTTTTGCAGCATTTCTGCCGATGCATTTAATGCATAGTACTGTTCATTGTCCTTTAGTCTCAACGGATACATGAGCCTTTCTTATGGCTTGCATGCTCCATACTCATGATGTCATATGTCCAGAATCATATTTGAAAAGTAAGTTAATATACTTAAGAAAGGATTAAGGACTTAGTCTTTCTGAGTTAGACTAAACCTTTGTGTCTTCATAAACCTTGTGCAATCTTCAGTCTTCTAATCTTCAGAAAAGCACCATTGCTAGGATTGATCTTCATGGTCTTCTTGAAATAAAAAATTACACTCAGAGACCTATAATCCTAATACAAGATTTACTAGACTAATCATACTCAGTGATTTCCTCTTTTACAATGTTCAAGTGAACCAAGAGTACTTAATCACCTTTCTGGCTAAGATAAGAACATGTGATGAGTGATCAAAATACTAACATATATTCCTAACAAATTTCCCCCTTTTTGATCAGTCATCCATGACTATCTTTTAAGTCCTATTACAAAATTGTAATCCTGGAAGAGAAAACAATCCACCACTTAATCATTTCAAATGATATTCAATTTTAGTTGAATTAAGTGCTGAAAGTAAACATAAACCAAATCACAAGAAGTGATCTTTGCTGATAAGTTGTCATCTATTAAAAATGTATCTGAGAGTATGATCTTCAGATAGGTACAGTTTACAGAAAGAGATGCAACTTTTACATATAGAGAATTTTAGAAACAATCAGCAAGATTACAAAAAGTAATAAAACAAACTAAGTAAATTAGAACAAAGGAGAGTCCAAGCTCCAAGAGAGTATTCTAATGTTACTAGTCTTCAAGTCTTCAGAAAAGCAACTTAGGTTTAGATACCTCAAGTTCTTCAGCACCCTTTCTGGATCAGTTGACATGATCATCCACTTTTCTGCATTCTTGGACATAGTCATAAAGAATCCTTCGGACAGAGAGCTCTGTCTTTCTGGATAAGTCACATATTTCATGGTAACTCTTGCCAAGCTTATGATTCTTCCGCAGAAAGTGTTTGACCCAGAAGTACTTTCCCCAGACCCAGGAATGGTCTACTTGCAGCTGAGATAGGTTGAAATACTTGTATATTTCTTCCAGATAATGTAAATCATCTAGGTATTCATCCAATGTCATATAGAATGACTCATAGGTTGAAACACCTAGTTTGTTCTTCCTGCTATAGCTACCATCCAGTTTTCTTACCTTGTGTAAATCATCAGGTTTTGGGTAAGGACAGGCAAAAGAAAGATCCATCTTTCTGGCTTCATTCCTCTTTTCTACTTCAAAGTTTAGCCAAGCATGAAGGTGCTCAGGTTTTAGCAATTAAAACTTGCCTTCTCCATTTCAGGATCTGGTTGAGGATGGGAGTTGGAAACTTATCATTGACAAGTAGATGTTGTAGTTCCAGAATCCAATACCCTCTCTTGTTCAGAATGCACCTATATGAAGATTCTTCATTACTAGTCTTCATATACTCAATGTGGGCATCAGTTGGCCTTTCTTGATGTGTTTCATTGTTTACTCTGCCAAACTGGAAATCCCTTCTTGCTTTTCTGTTTGGTGGCCTTCTGTTAGGAGATCCTCTATCCCTTTCTTCCTGCCTTGGGGCTATGCTGGTGGATGTTCCTTGTATAGACTTGGTATTTCCAGAAGGGGTTCTGGCTGCTAAAGGTCTTGCTGCCAGAGGAGGTTGTGAAGTAGTTGCTTGTCTCCTTTTCTTGTGAAGTGGATGTTCATCTGTGTCAGATTCATCCTCATCATCATTGAAGTCCAAAATTGGAGACTTGCAGCTTTCTTGACCTCTTACTTCTCCTTCTTCTTTTTCTTCTTCTTCAGAAGTCTTCTTCTCTTCTGAGATTCTAAGGGACTTGGTTCCCCTAGTGACCATACTTCTCAGCCTTTCCGGGTTGATCTAGAACAACTTCTTCACAAGGTGTCTCGTGGTGTCCTTAATGACAAGTTGACTTGAGGAGGGAGGATTTGATTGTTTTCTTTTTCTTCCTCTGCCTTTCTGAGGCATCTCTTCTTCCCCCTTAGTCATGAATGACTGACTCATGATAGCATAAGCTTCAGAGAGAGTTTCAAAGTTTTTCTGGAGATTGTTGTGCACCCTGACTAATTCTTGAAGTTCTTTCTTCAGCTCGTTGTTCTGCCTAACCAGTTCCTGCTCCTTTCTGTTGAGCTCTTCAAGCGGCCTTAGGATGGCGTTGGCTTGCAGGACAGCATGGCTGGCTTCATTCAATGCTGCATTTGCATTGTTACAATCCTCATCCCTGACCAACCCTAGGTCTTTCTGAGAGAGAGCTATGCTAGTTGCTTTGTTGAGTAAAGCAGCAGCCAATGGCTTCATCTCTTCTGGAACGGATTTTAGCACTTCTGTGTCTTGGGCAACTAGTGTCTTTCTGAGTTCTAAAAAAGACACTGTTCCTTGCACGGTGCTCTTCACTTCTTGAACTACTTGGTGCAATGAATATATGAGGAGCAAGTAGGGCTCTCTTGTGCTGAGTGGTAAGTCTCTCATCTTCTGCTTCAGTAATCAAGTTGTGGGTTTCAGCATCACTGTCATAATCTTTTTCTTGGATTGTTTGCAGATTGACAATCTTCTTCTGCTTTCCATCAAGTGTGCTGGCCTTCTGAGAAGATGTAGAAGGTCTTTATGATGCAGCCTCAGCATCATGCTCTTCATCATCATTGTCATCCATGGCATCTATCTCAGCAGCTGTGACAACAATTGAATTTTTCAAATTTCTTTGCTCATCTAGGAGTGCCAATTCCTTGGCATTAGCTTCTCTGAGCTTCTTGAGTTTGGCCTCATTTTCATCAACAAGAGCTTGACACTCTAAGTTGATTCTCTTCTCTTCTTCCAACACCTTTCTGAGTTGTTCAATGCTAAACTCATCGGCTGAAATTTCTTCTATGGCATCATTGTGTTCAGCCTATTGGGTATCTTGATGAGACTTGGGAGGTGATGATGATGGAGCTTTCTGAGCATTTGAGGGAGTAACCTTTTCTCCACTTTCTTTGCTAGCTTTCTGAATCCCGCCTTGTCCAGGTTAGGGATCATCATTCTGATCATCATCATCATCATCATCCTTTTTCTTTGCTTCTTGGTTTGGATGCTCAGAGGGAGGTTCTTGATAATCATTTTCGTCCATCTCCTCATCATCTTCTGAAACTAGGTTGATCACATTTGGGAATGTAATCATCCTCCCATTAACTTCCTCTTGCTCAGTTGGGTAGGTTGTGAGCTTACTGGGCAAGGCAGGATGGGTAACCATCTGCTCTTGGGTTTGAGCATCCGCAGACTTGAAATCTGCCAAAAGTCTTTGTGCTACTTCATGAATGAAGTCTTCATGCATCAGAGTGGCAAATGTGTAGGACTCTGTTGGGAACAATGCATGGAAATATTCTTCCAGATTGAAGGCGATTGCTCTCTTTTTTGGGACGTCGATTACTGCGCTAATTCGTAAAGGTCACCTTTCCGAAGTTTCGCCATCATGTCAAGCACTTGAGATGTTTCTTTAAAGTGTGCTTCTGGAAAGCCTTGAGTAAATCAACTGGCACTAGACTTTGAGCCTGAAAGAAGGTGTTCAAGTTAGTTTTGTTCAAACCACTTGTGTTAGTATCTGTGTGCAAAAGTAAGCTTTCTGAGCATACCTGTGTAGAAACACTAGGCTCATTATTTTGTACTTCTGCTTGCTTGGGCACAGTGGCCTCAGATACTTTGGTGTGAGGAGAAGTTTTATCCTCATCAACCTTTCTTTCTGCCAGAACCTGAGAATTAAAATCAAATATGTTTAGAAACTGTTAACAGAAAAGATAAGTGGAAAAATGCTTTCTGAGACTTCACTTACTTCCAAGTGAGGAAGCTCAACCAGATACTGCTTGTTCAGCAGTTTTAGTTTCCACTACAAAAAAACTGGGCTGGGGCGACGGATAGATCCGTCGCTTCAGCCCAACGATCCGTCGCCCCAGCCCTGGCGACGGATAAAAAATCCGTCGCCCCGCTGGAGTTGGGCCGACGGATAGATAATCCGTCGTCCAATTTGCGACGGATTATATATTTGACTTTTTTTTAAAATCGAAATATAAGGACGGATAGAATCTATCCGTCGTTATATGTAACGACGGATAGAATCTATCCGTCGTTACCTTTAGCGACGGATAGAATCTATCCGTCGCCAAACCGGACGACGGATAGAATCTATCCGTCGTTATATTTAGTGACGGATAGATTCTATCCGTCGTCCAACATTTTATTGGAATTAGTGACGGAATCTGAAATTCCGTCACTGTGAATTTCCGTCACTAATTCCGACACTGTGAATTCGTCACTATTAATCCGTCACTATTTATTTCATATTAATCCCTGTTTTTTGTAGTTCACCTATTTAATCAATATAATGTTCGATAATAAATGAATAATACGGAAAATATTTCAATAAATTTTGAATAAAAAAAGTAATATCCGGAGCTGGAGAAATTATCCATACAAGTGTAAATATGAAAAAAAATCCGAACATACAGATACATAACTAACTAGCTATCAAATGGGGGTGGGTGATGGTGGAACTGGGATATGAACTGCTCCATCTGTAACCGAAGGCGCTCGTTCTCCTCCCTTTGTTCTTGGGCGGCACGCTGCATCTCTTGAGTTAGAGCTGCAACCTGTTCCCGGACCTGCGACTGCACCATTTCCGAGACCTGGTCCTGTGTGTAAACCGGACGTCTGGACTGCTGGGATGATGATGAGGAGCACCCCGGACTAGCCAGGCTCAAACTGAGGCTCCCGAGTCCATATATTCGTCCTTTCTTGTCCGGTTTGTTGACCTCTAGGAAGATGTTGTCAACTTGTTCAGTTGACAACACATCACCCGTCTCGTCTTCGCTCGCCACCGAGCATCAACCTCAAATGAAATCGTAAATAGCGAGATATCATGATCGCCATCGCTTTTAAAAAATTAACTTGTAATAGTGTACAAATATGAACTTTAAGCAACATAAACATACCGCAATAGACGAGGCCCGGCAGTCGGTCCATACCCCGCCCTTCTGCTTGGCCTTCTTGAAGATGGCATACTTGGATGTCACCTCCCCCCGTGCCACCTGAATCAAACCAGATCTAGTCAACAATTTATCATCTACAAGTAATAGAGCAGCAGAGACTTCATACATACACGTAATGCTAGATTGCAAAAACACATATATACGCACCGATTGATAATAATCAGTGACAGTAGATCGCCTCCCAAGGTGGTGAACGGCCCTTCCTGCCGTATCAGACTGGGATGCCCGGTTCCGCCTGTTGGTGTAGGCAACGTCCTGGACATCAGTTCGGCGCCAGTAGGCATCCCAAAGGGCCCACTCCGCTGCATCAACCTGTGGAGGGATTTCGCCACCCCGATCCCGAATGGCCTTCCACGAACAGACCATATCCCTGTACAGTTTGGATCCCACAGTCTCGTAAACACGCCAGATCTGTGGGATCAACCTGCTGGGAATGAAGTACTCCTTCTACACTCCCAATTTCATACAACATCCAAAGTCAATACATGTATAACCTCACCATGTTACATCAATTTAACAAGATACAACAACATAACAGATATGGTGACTAACATATCACCCAAACAAAGTGGCTAACATACCACTCACATATAGTGGCTAACATACCACTCACATTGTCCTAAATTTTACTAACACAATGGTGACTAACATATCACCCAAATAAAGTGGCTAACATACCACTCACATACAGTGGCTAACATACCACTCATATTAAAACGATTATAATTACAAACGAAGGAATGCCATATTTTAACTTACCCTCAGCTCATCGAAGTACTCGGCCCTCATGCGCTCCGAGATGTGGCTCCAACACTCACCACCCTGCCCCGGTGGCTCTCTCCTGCTCCGGAAGATGTCACCTAGTTTGTTGTGCACCTCCCGAGGCCATAAGCTGTTGTCAATGTATAAGATACAAGAAACGAATATATATTACTTTAGTACAACAATTTATACTTGTCAACTATCATTATAAGTTATGTTTTACATATTTAAGAAGAATGTATAATACTTACTTGGCAGGACCAACAGGGAAAATCACTGGCAAGCCGTCCTACATGACATTGGGATGGTTTGGATCGAACACGAGGTAGGGACAATCGTCGTGGTCGTCCTCCAGCATGTGTCTGTGCTGACTGGTAGAGCCACGGCTGCTCTCTCCTGCCGGGGGGGTCTCAGGAATCCGAGACCTGCTGCCCTGACCATCGGAGCCCTCCCTGTCGTCTGACCCTGTCCCCGACCCACCACTACTATCCTGCGGCCGGCTGCGTGGTGGGGGACGATAGGTGGACGGCCTCTGTCGCGGCATCTGCAAAAACATGTAATAAATACAATAAAATGTGTTAGTACGAGTTATAATACAGAACAGATTATAATAACACATGTAATAATATACCATTATCGCCGTCCTCTAAGTCTACATATTGGTCCTCGTGCAGCCCTAAACCCCGCATCTTTTTCTTCGCTTGGTAAAAGTTGGTGGGAACTAGGTTTTCTTCAGGACAAAGGTCCGACATTACGTCAACCCATTCATTGAAGCTCGTTTCAGATTGCTGGCCGTTAGCCTTACAACTCATTAGCCGAGCCAACAAAGACAACTCAGTGAGCTTACACCCCGGATAAACCGGCTTCCTTGATGATTCTAACAAGTCAAAGAACAACTGATCCTCGGGATTCGGTGGTTCCTCCACCTCCACCTCGGTTTCAGTGTTAGTTGTGTCCCTGAACTCTGCCCCTGCAGCATCATACACCATTTGTTCGACTCGAGCTCGAATAGCATCGCCTTCAGATGTACTTTGTTCCCCGACTTGTTCATTTTTTCTCTTCCTTCCACGCTGTCTGTATTGGTCATATGTATTGGACGGTGCTGCTTCCTCACCATGATGATTCCATACCTGATACCCAGGCAGGAATCCATTTTTCCTCAAGTGCTGGACTACCGCTTTAGGAGCCACGTATTGCTTGTTTCTGCACTGTTTCATTGCACAAGGGCACTTTATCAACCCATCCTTTACACAAGCCGGATTTGACATTGCAAATGCAATGAAACCTTCAACCCCTTTCAGAAAACTCCATTGAACTCTGCCATTGAGAGTACGACAATACATCCATGAACGATCGGTATTCATTGAATAATTAGATAATAACCTGACACGTTTGAATTCATTAGATCGAGGTCTTTCATTTACGATAATAAATCATTTTCACAATAATTCAATCAATTGCTACGTAATATAAGTTATATTAGATCCAGTCAATTGTTACGGCATTACATAATATAAGTTACATCAGCTTCAATTTTACCATAATGTTTGGTTTCATATACATATCAACTAATGATTACTAGTTATACAAGCCTAGAGACAAAACGGATGAAACTCCTCATTCTCATGCACGATCCTCCTCATCACTTGTGACGCTCCCTACCACAGAACTTGCATTCCAACAGATCTACATCCTCCTCCCAATACACCATACACATGTTCCGACAAGTAGAAAGGCACTCGATAGGCGGCCCCAAACCCTGCCTCTCCCTCCATTGGAGGTATGCCATGGACGGTGCTTCCTCACCGTCATGAATCCATACATGATACTCAGGCATGAATCCGTAACGTCAAGAATCGTCAATATCAGAAGCGTCATAAATTGCTTGTTTCTGCAGGTTTCCAATGTGCAAGGACACTTTATCAACCCCCCAGTTGCACAAACCGAACGTCCCATGGCAAACGAGATGAAACGTTTAACCCCTTCTACAAAACTCCTAGAAACTCTGCCATTTACCGCCGTACGATCGTACATCCATGAACGGTCGGAATTCATTGTATACTTTATTTTTAACCTGACACGTTCCAATTGATTAGATCGTATTTAATTTATTAGATCGATTCCAATTCGAATAAGAAGATTGTGGAGGTTAATTGTTAATTATTATATGTTCCTTATAAATTAATTATTAATTAAGTTTTCGATATGTTACAAAATTGGGCATATATTTTAACCATTTCAACCTCTTAGTACATATATTATATACTTAACTACATATCAAATTAACTAATTACTCTATACATATCGAATTACTACATATATTCATATCAAATTACGTACTTAACATACAAATTTATCAAATCAAAACTACATACTTCTATACTTAACAAACATATCAAATTAACTAAACTAACTATATATACTTAACACACAAATCAAACTAACTACATACATTCATACATACCAAACTTAACATACTACATACATTCATATCATACCTATCATATATACATATCATTAACTAAATTAACTATCAAATTACACACACACACACACACAAACACACACACACACACACACACACACACACACACATATATATATATATATATATATATATATATATATATATATATATCAAATTGAACAAATTACATATAATTGATGAAATTAACTAAACTAACTACTACATACTTATCATATATACATATAATTGCTCAAATTAATCAAAATTCCCAAATTTTTAAAAACTAGGGTTTTAGCCAAAATACCTTGATTAATCGGTAGAAATATGAAATTGATCGAAGAATCAAACTCCTTGTCACACGAGCTTCGATTAGGCACCAAGATTGGCCGGAATAACGGATGATTGGCCGGAAAACGGATTGAGGAGAAGAAGAAAATGAGGATGGAAGAATGAAGAAGATGAAGAAAAGGAGAGATTCTGCTCTCTGTCCGAACATATGAAAACTGGGCCGACGGACACGTATCCGTCGGCCCAGTGGGCAACGGATACCTATCCGTCGCCCCATAGTGACGAATAATCTATCCGTCGCCCAGTTTGTTGTTTTTTTTTTAAAAAATCAAAATATTAACGACGGATAAAATTATCCGTCGTTAATAATTTCCTTTTTTTTTTTTTTTAAAGTCAAACTTGGGCGACGGATAATTATTATCCGTCGCCCAATTTAGCGACGGAAAAGTTATCCGTCGCCGATTGGGGCGACGGATTCTATCCGTCGCCCCAATTAGCGATCCGTCGTTATGGGGTGACGGATAAAATCCGTCGCCCCATAACGTCGGATTTTCCGGATTTTCTTGTAGTGTTCCTTTGGAGGAAATAACACAACTGTTTCTCCATCCAATTGTTCTTCTGACTGAGCCTGTAAGAACAAACATAAAAGATTTAGTAGTGGTTTTTCCAGAGCATTCTTGAAGAAGACTATTACTGATTACTTACATTCTCAGCAGAAGGCTTAGTAAATACTTCCTCATAAAGCTTTTCAGCCTCTGGAATCTCTAGGTTTTGGGGTGTTGGTTCCACCACCACTAATTCCTCAGTTGGAGCCTAAGAAGAGACAATAAGACTTATTAGAACATAAGATAAGAGCATTTTTAGTTAGTTATTTCTTGTTCAGAGATAACTTCACTACCTGTGGGACAAGCTCTTCTTGATGTTCTGAGGTTGGAGGAACCTCTTCTTGATTCAAGGGGGTGGACAGGTTTTTTTCCCCCTGAAAGTGTGTCTCCAAGTTGGCCTGTAACAAATACAGCTTATGAATAATAAGTTAACATACAATTATGTTGTCATGTTAGTTACAAACTTTCTTTGTTACCTGAATAGAGTCAGGCTGATCATTATTCTCTTGGACTTGTGGTGATTCCACAGTCTCTCTGTGCTCATTATTGTTCTCCTCTGCAGTATCATTCCGAGTCTCCATCTCAGTTTGATCCCTTTCTGAGAGTTGAGCTCTCTCAGAAGGTTGAGGACCCTGTTAAAGAACAGGGTTTTCTTCAGCAATGTTAAGTGCTGGCATTGTGAATGTGGAAGCAATGGCAACATCTTCCTTCATTCTATCTTCCTCACCCAGGCCTTCTTCTTCCTGCTGGGCAGAGGGGCTCTTATCTTTCTGAAGAGCTGAGCTTGATGCTCCTCCATGGGTCTCATACTTGAATCTTTTGAGTACTTTTGCAAGTACTTCATCATCCTCAGAATCACTATTCTGTGTTGGTGCAGACCCATCTATGATATTTCTATCATCTCTGGAGAGTTCTGGAGCATTCTGGTTCAGGACTCTTGGGGCATTCTGGAGTTGCCTTTCTGGGCGTCCAACATCTTCTGAGACCTTGTCTCCAGAAGGTTGTGCCTCTTGTATGATTAGGGACTTGGAGACTCTTTTGCTTTGAGTCCTCTTTCTCTTGGCAACTGGAGGTTTAGCTTGAGCTTGCTCAGAGACCTCCTCACCTTGCTGTGCAGTTTCTTCTTCTTCTGCCTTTCTGAGTGCGTTCTCAGCAGCAAGTTTCTCCTTTTCTTCAAAAGCGTGTTTGAAAAGGGAGTTGGTGACTGGGATTTCCTGCCTCTCTCTGAGAGTGATTCCCATTGTTTCCAGAATGTAATAGATTCTGAGACCAAAGTGCATATTGGCCTTTGGCTCAGCAAGGCCATTGATGATTTTGGGCTCAAATTCCTCAGTGTGTCCAAGGAATTTGTTTAAGGCGTACTTCCCCCAATTGAAGTCGGTTTCCTGCCCTTCATTCTTCTTGTTCAGAAGATGCATCATCATCCATCTCTCCATGCTTATCTGGTCTACTCCACCCTTGTTGCCATCAAAGCAACGAAACAGAATAAGAGCTAAAGTACTCCAGTGTTTCTGGAGATGACTAGTTCTGATGGCTTTCAGAACAAAGTCTCCTGGGCAACCTTTTGCATTTTCTAACTGGATTGCTTCAAATAGCTCTTTGACGCCTTGAATCATGGAAGCATCCTTGATGTTGATGTCTTCAAATGTTCCTCGATTTTTCAATCGGAATATCTTGCAGAAAGTCTTGCAGTCTAGAACAATTTCTTGTCCTTGGACTTCAGTCTGCATGTATTTCTCTTCTTCATCATTCACAATTTTTGTGAAGATTTTGGAGTTGTTATAGAACTCCAGTACATCCAGTGTGGATAGTCCACTGGGTGCAGCAGATAGAAGCTTGTAGATATGGGAATTCTTCAGCATCCCCAATATCAGTTTCCTTTCTGGTCTTGAAGGTATACTGCTGGTACATATCTCTTCACTAGAAAAGCTCCCCAATTCATTTTTTGGTTAGGGTTCCAGTCCGATGGGGTAAACTTTCCCAGAAGGCGTTTATTCAACACCTTAAGTTCCTTTCCTCCTTGCTTTTCAGCAGGAGCAAAGGCTACGACCTTAGGGTTCTTGGTGGTCATCTTCTTGGGTGCCATCTCTTATATAGAGTTTTGAATGAGTGTTTTTCAGATGAATTTTGCACAATTAATCGAGATTAGTCTGTCTTTTTAGAAGACTAAGCACAAGAAGTTGAGTTTTTTGCAGAGGGATTTTGCAGAAATCTTGAGAGATTTTGCTGTTTTGATGCAAGTTTGAAATTTCGGAATTGGTAAAAGTGTTTGTCTTTTGCCCAAATCCTATATATATATAGCAGACAAAATGTACATAGGTACAACATACGTATAGCTGAATATGAATGCGTGTCTTTGCATCTGCATAGGCGTGGTACGTCCTTTGTACTTCATTAAATGCGTAGTGGGCCATGTCTGCATTTCTCAATAGACATTACTTGCTTTGTTTTAATCTCATCCGTTGAGATCAAACGTTTATTCATCAAGGGCTTATATTGAATATCTTGTAATGATATCAATCAACAAATGGTAATGTGCCGACTTGATGGATTTTTAATATGCTACATTCATTGTGTCACTTAGTAAAGAGTAGGAACACTTAATCGTTTGAGCATATCATTCTGAGTGTCAAGTCCTTATCTATATATTGTTTATCATGAAAATGGTAAAGATACAAGACATTGCACATGTTTGACTTTCAGAACTTATACCTTTTGGGCTTTATGTGTCCATTTCTCTTTATGACTAAATAGCTTTCTGAATTCAAGTGTCAGAAGCTTCAGTTGTTTGAATGTATTTGACCCACTCTCAGTAAATAAGTTCTAGTCTTATTTACTTATTAAGTGTGTACCAGCCTTTGCCTTTCTCGATACCCGTTCCAGAAATGTTTTGTCTTTCTGAGTGTTGCTACTCAGAAACCTTTGCATCTTGGCTTTCTGAGAACCTGTTCTCAGAAGCCTACTTCTTTTCTATCTCACTTATTCAGACTTTAGAGTATTCAGGACAATTTTTCAGTCCTTAGGCAACACCATTAATCCAAGATTGTGTCTGAAAGTCAAGAACCGACTTTCTTGTAAGGGCTTAGTGAAGATATCTGCAAGTTGTTCTTCTGTGCCAATCTTGAGTATCTCTATATTGCCTTTCTCAACATGGTCTCTGATGAAGTGGTGTCTAACATCAATGTGCTTTGTTCTGGCATGGAACTTAGGGTTCTGTGTGATTGCAATAGCACTTGTGTTATCACAGAAAATGGGAGTTTTCTCTTCATTGAGTCCATAGTCTCTGAGTTGTTGTTGAATCCACAGAATTTGTGTTGCACAACAACCAGCATCAATATATTCAGCCTCTGTGGTAGAAGTTGCAATTGAGTTTTGTTTCTTGCGCTAAACCATGAGATAAGTCTAGTTCCCAGAAACTGACAAGTTCCTGAGGTACTTTTCCTATCAAGCATTGATCCAGCATAATCAGCATCTGAGTAACTAGCCAAACTCAATCCACTTTCTTTAGGATACCACAATCCTACATCTGTTGTACCTTTCACATACTTTAATATTTTCATAGCAGTGTTGTAGTGTGATTGCATTGGATTTGTTTGAAATCTAGCACACACTCCAACTGCATATTGAATATCGTGTCCGCTATGAAGGTAAAGTAGTGAACCTATCAATTTCCTATACTTGTGTTCATCAACACTCTTATCTGATTCAGTATAGGTCATCTTAGTTCCTATGCTCATAGGTATCTTAGCATTCTTTTCAGAAGGCTTAAGATTGAACTTTGTGAGCATGTCTTTTGCATACTTTGTCTGACTAATGAATATTCCATCATTGAGTTGCTTGACTTGCAATCCTAGGAAATAGTTCAATTCTCCCATCATGTTCATCTCGAATTTACTTTTCATGAGATTTGCAAAGTCATCACAAAGATGCTTGTCCTTAGATCCAAATATGATGTCATCAACATATACTTGAACTAAGAGTAGTTTCCCATCATGATTTAAAGTAAATAAAGTTTTATCAACTTCACCTTTCTTGAAACCACTTTCCAGAAGGTATTTGGCCAAAGTGTCATACCATGCTCTTGGAGCCTGTTTCAGTCCATAAAGAGCTTTCTGTAGCTTATAGACCATTCTACTTTCTGAGGAAACTTTAAAGCCAGGTGGTTGTTCAACATAGACTTCCTCAGCAAGTTCACCATTCAAGAATGCACTTTTGACATCCATCTGATAAACTTTAAAGTCTTTATGAGCTGCAAAGGCTAGAAAGAGTCTTATTGCATCCAATCTGGCAACTGGTGCATATGACTCATCAAAATCTAAACCTTCAGTCTGGGTGAATCCCTTGGCAACCAACCTTGCTTTGTTTCTGGTTATTCACCAGATTCATTCATCTTGTTTCTGAAAACCCACTTAGTTCCAATCACAGATATTCCTTCTACAAATGGAACTAGTTTCCAGACATTGTTTCTCTCAAACTGATCCAACTCTTCTTGCATTGCTGAGATCCAGTCTTGGTCTCTTAATGCTTCTTCTATAGTTTTTGGTTCACTGTTTGAGATAAAACATCCAAAGAGTGAATTAGCATTTTCAGCTATTGCTCTCCTAGTCCTAACACCTTGATTTATTGGTCCAATCACGTCTTTTGCAGGATGATCCTTGATCCATCTCATCATGGGTTTAGGGCTAGTAGGGTCAACATCTATGTGATTTGAATGTGAATCACTATGATTATGACTTGATACTTCTTCAGTATCTGTGACATTTTGCACCTCAGAAGGGCGGTGAATGTCTGACACTTGCTCAGTGTGAGAGCTTTCTGGGACATGCCTGTCAGAGAGGTCATTTCCAGAGTTAGCTCTCTGATGAACATCTTCAGTTTCCATTGCTAGAATTCTCATAGGAAATTCTTCATCATGTCTGAAAATCATCTGGTTGTTACTAGGCATTTCATGCTTTTCTTCGTCAGAGTCATCCTCCCTTTCCATAATGATGTTTTTCCTTTCTGAAGGTTCCTCTTCAGAATCCTTTATCATTAGTTCCTTGAACCTTTCTGAGAGTTCATCAGCAAGGGGTGTTTTCTTGCTTCCTTCATAGAATACAACATGAACTGATTCTTCAATCTTCTTTGTTCTTTTGTTGTAAACTCTGTATGCTTTGCTATTCATAGAATAACCAAGAAACACGCCTTCATCTGCCTTTGGTTGAAATGTTCTTAGGTACTCTTTTCCATTGTTAAGAACAAAACACTACAACCAAATACTTTTAGATGTTTGATATTAGGGGGTCTACCAACCAAGAGTTCATATGGGGTCTTGTCATGGTGTTTGTTTATCAAACATCTGTTCTGAGTGTAGCATGCTGTGTTTACAGCTTCAACCCAATAAACTTCACTTATCTCAGTGTCAGCTAGCATTGTCCTTGCTGCTTCTTTAAGGGTTCTATTTTTCCTTTCTGCAACACCATTTTGTTGTGGTGTTCTCACAGAGGAAAGTTGGTGTTGTATACCTTTGCTGGTACAAAACTCCTTTATGTACTGGTTGACAAACTCAGTACCATGGTCTGTTCTGATTGCAGATACCTTGTCATTTTTCATGACTTCAAGCTTATTCAGCAAGTTTGGTATCTCCACCCTTGCATCAGATTTGTGCTTCAGAAAGACAACCCAAGTGAATCTTGAGAAGTCATCTACAACAACAAGACCATACTTCTTTCCTGCATAACTAGTCACAGATGATTCAAAAAGATCCATGTGTAATAGTTGCAGTGGTCTAACACTAGAGGTGGTTTTGGACTTGAAAGAGATCTTAGATTGTTTCCCCATCTGACAGGCAGAACAGATACCATCCTTTCTGAAAGATGTTTTGGGAAGACCAACCACTAACTCTTTCTTGGCAAGTTTGTTCAGAGTTTTGAAATTCAAGTGATCATTCTTTTGTGCCATAACCAAGGTTTTCTCATGTGAACTGATTGACTCACCATGAGACATTCTTCAGTTGTGGCAGATGCCCAATCGGCAACATAAAGACTTCCTTTCCGCCGAGCAACCAAGACTGTCTGCTTTGACTCATTGTCAATAAGTTTGCAATACTTTGCTTTGAATTTCACAAGAATCCCTTGTCATAAACCGCTCATGCTAAATAGATTATATTTCAAACCTTTAACATGTAATACGTCAGTGATTGTTAATGATCCTAATTTGACGTTGCCAAATTCCAAAGAGGGATTTAATTCTCCTCCAGCAAATCTGATGTCTGGTCCATTGTTGCAAGCTTTGTAATTGACCAGATTTGCTTTGTCTCCTGTCATGTGCTTTCTGCATCCACTATCAAATAGCCATTGAGCCTTAGTCCAAGAGGCGTTCTTATCAGCCATAAGACACATTTCAATGTTGGAGATGTCTGGACCAGCAATCTCAGCAACTCCACACATTTCATTCTCCTTAAGGCCGAAGTCGATTACATCGTGGGTGATTCCACACAATTCTGGTGATGGTAGGTTTGAGTCATCTGAATCTCCATCTTCAGAATCTGTCTCAATGTCTAGAGCATCAAGTTGAATTTGAATCTTCTTCCTTTCTTCACTCAGTAAGGCCCTTTGATTTCTCTTGAAGTTTCTTCTGTCCTTCTTGTCACCTGTCTTGGGCTTGTTTAAAGCAGGACAATCTCTCTTAAAGTGACCAGGCTTTTGACAATAGAAACATATATCATTTCCTATTTCTGCAGCTTCAGTACTAACACCTTTCTGAATGGGGGTGTTCAGAGAGTTGTTCATTTGTATGTTCTTGTACTGATGATAGTTAGGGCCAAGATGCTTTTTCATCTTTTCTTTAGCTTTTCTTCTCTCAATCTCTTGACTCACAAATTTCTTCATGTGTCTTACTGCAAGAGCATTTTCTTCAGATGCATCTTTGGTATCCTTCTTTTCAGAAGAACCTTGAGAAACTAGAGCAACACTTTGCAACTTTTCAGCTGTTTGTTCTCTCTGAGTTGTCTCATAGTCTACAGTAGCAAGATGAGAGAAGAGCTCTACTGGAGTAATATTTGGCATTCCTTGATTGAAATAAAAGAACTTAGTGTGCTCCCAGTTGTGATTGAGACTTCTGACAATAGTCTTAATCTTTTCTGACTGGGAGTATCTATTGCTTTCACCAAGTGCAGCCATATCACTCATAAGAGTAGTAAATCTGAAATCAAGTTCTTCCAGAGTTTCAGTGGGACCTTGTTTGAAGTTTTGGAACTTCAATTTAAGAACTTCGAACTTGTTTTCTTTGGTTTTCTCAGTTCCGGCACAGATTTCTTCAATTAGTTGCCAGGCAACTTTCGCAGTTTTAGCACCCCACAATTTACACTGTATGTGCTCAGGTGTCGATCTGATGATGATATTACGAGCTTGACCATCCAATCTGTGTCTCTTGGCATCTTCAGATGTCCAGAGCTCTCTTGGCTTGTCTTCATATACAATGCTTCCACGAGCAACATGACCACTATCACTAGCAGCCATATCCTCGCTTTCATCTTCCTTGTCTGAGGCTTTTCTTCCATCAGAGACATCAGTAACTTGTTTGAGTTGTCTGATTTTGATAGGCCCTTCATTGATGACATAGATCATTTCGTCACTAATGGCCTCCAGATGGAGCATCATGTTGTTCTTCCGTTTCTCGTAGTTTTCTGGCTTCAGAATGGGTGCATCACTCAGAGACATACCTGCACACTTAACACAGAAATTATATAGTCCTCAGAGAGGGACAAAGTTTCTTCACCTATCTGGGGATCTAGGTTCAGTGCAGAAGGCTTGTGAACCTCCTGCTCTGATACCACTTGTTGGTCCAGATAACGGCAAAGTAAAAGACTGGGGGGGGGGTGAATAGTCTTTTAAAACTTTTGTCGATAAACACAGTTTCTCAGAAACCTGGGGATTTCTGATACTTAAATTCAGAGCGCGGAAGACTTTAAGATAGGTAAGTGCAGAAATAATAAGTATGTGTGTGTGCTTTGCTGAAATGTAAATACAGAAAGGTAAATGACACAGCAAGTATAGTGGTATTTGGAGGTGGCGTAATCCTCCAACTAATCCACTTCAGTCTTTCTGAGACCTAGAATTCACTAGAACAGATAATTGAGTTCACCTTACAGTAATCCTATTCTAAGATTCTTAAACAAATGGTTCCCAACCAAATGTCGCCCCTGAGTTATTCCCTAGCTCCTAGAGCTAAGTACTTCCTCTACTCAGATAACCTTGGAGTTATTCCCTGATTTCCCAAATCAAGTACTTCCTATACTCCACGCCTTGATGGTGTTGGTTATAAGATTTGTCAGAGAGGCTTCTCGTATAACTTTTCAGTTATGTTTTCAGAGAGCCTAACAGAACGAGACTACTTAATACACTTGTTCAGTGGATGGCAGTCTGCTCTTTACTGACCCAAGTAATTGGTGTCCGTTCTGGAGAATGAGCTTTAGAAAGGGTATCTGATAGTTCAACTCTTTCACGAATAACAATCTCTTATTAAGGTTCAGGACAACTTAGAACTACTAGTGATTCTTCAAGCAACAGAAAGCTTTCAGAAAAGGTAGTAGCGTGCTTGAAAGAATACTTTGCTTGATGGTAAGTTTGCAAGATAGAGCGTTCTAAGGTATATTTTTCAAGCATCTAAGTGTGTGATATATATAGATAAATTTGAGAGGCGTTTGAATTATATCCGTTGTGCTCTCAATCAAATTATATCCGTTTATATCTTGAACCATGTACTCAGAAGTCACTATCTCTTGTTTCAGAGAGGACTTGCTTTTTGCAGCATTTCTGCCGATGCATTTAATGCATAGTACTGTTCATTGTCCTTTAGTCTCAACGGATACATGAGCCTTTCTTATAGCTTGCATGCTCCATACTCATGATGTCATATGTCCAGAATCATATTTCAAAAGTAAGTTAATATACTTAAGAAAGGATTAAGGACATAGTCTTTCTGAGTTAGACTAAACCTTTGTATCTTCATAAACCTTGTGCAATCTTCAGTCTTCTAATCTTCAGAAAAGCTCCATTGCTAGGATTGATCTTCATGGTCTTCTTGAAATAAAAAATTACACTCAGAGACCTATAATCCTAATACAAGATTTACTAGACTAATCATACTCAGTGATTTCCTCTTTTACAATGTTCAAGTGAACCAAGAGTACTTAATCACCTTTCTGGCTAAGATAAGAACATGTGATGAGTGATCAAAATACTAACAGATATTCCTAACAACTTTTGTTTACTGTACAAACAGGATTGTTGTTAGAGTCTCTTTGCCATGTAAATAATCAAATTTCGGTTTGAATCGAAAGATGAAAGTTGTATTGACTTGCCGTAAAGTCAATTACAACTTGCGGGCTGCGTGGCCAATGACAAAAGAGTAACAAAAATATAACTGACGGAGTTCCGTGTAAACCCTAAGCGTAGAACTTTTGAAGGTTCTTAGCATTCCAAGTACGCTTGAGTGGGCGTCCATGCTCGTCCTCCAACTCATAACTTCCATTCACTCTAGCTCCGATGATCTTGTAAGGTCCCTCCCACTTGGGTTTGAGTTTCCCAACATTACTCAAGATATCAGCTCTGCGGAGCACTAGGTCTCCGACCTGTAAATCTTTAGCTTGAATATTCTTGTTGTAGGCCCGGGCTGCAGTTGCTTGATATCTATGGATATTAGCCAATGCCTCGGTCCTCTTCTGATCTAGCATGTCTAGGTCATAGATCCGAGCTTCCCGATTGGCGGAATCATGAAACTCTTGGATCCTCATTGTTTCGACTGCAATCTCTCCTGGTATGACTGCTTCCGTGCCATAAACCAGGGCAAAAGGAGTCTCCCTAGTTACAGTTCGAGCTGTGGTACGGTGAGCCCAGAGTAGATTCCTCAAAAAAGTTTTTTATTCAAGGATAAAGTTACTAATCAACAAAGAAAAATACAAACTTTTATCCTGAGAAGTCCTCAATCGCTTCTTCAGGATCTTGACAATTGTTTTGTTCGTGGACTCAACCTGTCCGTTAGCCTGTGGATATCCAACAGATGTGAACCGTTGCTCAATTTTGAAGGAAGCCAGCCATTCCTTAAGTTTGTTGCCTGAAAATTGAGCACCATTATCCGAGACAAGAATTCTCGGTAAGCCAAAGCGACAGATGATGTTCTTCCAAATGAAGGTCCGCACACGGCTTTCCGTGATAGTGGCCACTGCCTCCGCTTCTACCCATTTGGTGAAATATTCCACAGTTACAATTAAGAACTTCTTCCGTTGAGTGCCTCTCGGGAAAGGTCCGACAATATCAATGCCCCATTGATCAAACGTACATGCTATTACTGACGGAATCATTGGGTGTGTCGGACGATGGGGGATGTTTGCATAATACTGACAATTAGGACAGTTCTGGGCAAAGCCTGCGGAGTCTTTGTCAATGGTGGGCCAGTAGTAACTTTGTCGGATGATCTTTTGAGCAAGAGTCCGCCCAACTGAATGACTTCTGCAGCTTCCACTGTGAATTTCCTCAAGCACTGTCCTTGCTTCTTGTGGATCCAAACATCTCATATCGGTTCCAATGAAGGATTTCTTATACAAATCCTCTCCAAGTATGAAATACATGTTTGGTTGGCACTGTACGCTCCTTGACTCCTTCGGATCGGTAGTTAGTGATCCGTTCTTAAGGTAATTAAAGATATCAGTCATCCAGTTTCATCCTGTTCCAATGACCATAATGGTCGGAGTAGGACTCATGACGGATGAGTTCCTAATTGTGAGTAGAATGACTCTTCTCGTATCCAAGGCAGCTGTTGCGGACGCATACTTTGCCAGAGTGTCCGCTCTTTCATTCCATTCCCTATCAAATTTTTCCAGGGTAAATTCCACAAAGAGACTCACTTCTTGCTTCAGTAGCTCAACATACTTAATCATTGAAGGGCCCTTTGTGGCGAAAGCACCAGAAAACTGGGCTTCAACCAACTGTGAATCCGTGTAAGCTTTGAGTTTCCGGACTTGTAGAGACTTGTCTATACGTAGTCCGACCAACAGTGCTTCACATTCAGCTTCATTGTTTGTAACCTTGAAGTCCAAAGATATTGCATAGTCGAGTTCCGCTCCATCTGGGCTTTTAAGATAGATTCCAATGCCTCCCACTCTTCCGGTGGATGAACCATGCACTTCCAATGTCCAAATATCGGTGGGCTGTTCCTTGGCTTAGGGATCTTTTATGGGCTCCTGGATTTTTAACCTTTGTTCCTCCTCTTTCTGAGTATCCTGGTCGGAGTTATCAGTTTTTTATTCGTTTGAGAAATTATCAAGGAGGAACATGTGGTTGACCCGAGTTTCCTCCCATGATGGAGTCCGGGATTGATTGATGAATTGAGCATCTTCAAAGTTATCCAGGTTGATCTTCGGCGGAACTGACTTACATTTGATCTGCTTGGTAATCAAGCACTTGAATGCCTGCTTATCCGAGACTTTCCCTGACTCGTGGTACTCCATGAAGTCAAGACAATAACTTGAGCTTTCTTGGCTGTCGGAGCCTGATAGCTAATGTCGTATTTTCTCAACTCAATTGCCCACTTAGAGAGTCGTCCGGATTGGTCGGGCTTTCCAAGGACCTATTTCAAAGGTTCCGTAGTTAGGACCACTATCTTATGAGATTTGAAATAGGGTTTCAACCGCCTTGCAGTGTAAACCAAAGCATATGCAAGTTTCTGAATCTTTACATATCTTGTCTCCGCCCCAGCAAGGGCTTTACTAAGATAGTAAATTGGCATGTGATCATTTGCTTGGATCTTTACCAACACGGAAATCATTGCCTCTTCCGTAACGGCTAGGTAGAGGTAGAGTGTTTCCCCTTCGACGGGTTTGGAGAGTAGTGGAGGGGAATGGAGGTACTTTTTCAGGTTTTCAAAAGTCTCAGAACATTCCGCCGTCCACTCAAAGTTCTCTCCTTCCGGAGGATTTTGAAGAATGGAAGATTCTTCTCCGCGGATCGTGAAATGAAGCGACTCAAGGACATAAGACGTCCGATAAGCTGTTGTACCTCATTGATGTTCTTTGGTTAGGGAATATCTAGGATGGTTTTTATCTTCTCGGGATTAGCACTTATCCCCCTTTCCGTGACCATGTAACCTAGGAATTTCCCGCCTTTTACTCCGAAGGTGCACTTTTCCGGATTGAGCTTCATTCCGTACTTCCTCAGGATAGCAAAGCATTTGTTCAAGTGCTCTATATGATGTTCCTCGGTTTTACTTCTAACGAGCATATCATCCATGTACACCTCCATCGTTTTGCCAATTTCCTCCGTGAACATTTGATTTACAAGCCGTTGGTAAGTAGCTCCTGCGTTTTTCAGTCCGAAGGGCATCACTTCAAAGCAATACACCCCTCCCGCAGCAAAGAAAGTTGTTTTCTTAATGTTCTCCTTGACTATCCGAATCTGGTAAAAGCCCTGATACGCGTCCATAAAACTCAGTAACGCACATCCGACTGTGGAGTCAACCAATTGGTCAATCCGTGGCAACGGGTATGGATCCTTTGGGCAAAACTTATTCAGCCTTGTGAAATCATTGCACATCCGCCATTTACTCGGTGATTTCTCAACTAAGACAACATTGCAAACCCAATCGGAATAACGGACTTCTTCAATATGTCCGGCCTTCATGAGCCGGTCAACTTCCGCAGCTATGATTGCATCCTCGATTAGACCAAAGTCTTTTCTTTTATGGCGGATATACTTGATCGATGGATCCATGTTCAGATGGTGAACAGCGACCCTCGGATCTATCCCCTTGAGGTCATCAGTGCTCCAGGCGAAGACATCTCTATTGTCTCGGAGACAAGTGATGAGCTTCATTTCCACTTCTGCATTCATCTCTGTTCCGATTTTAGTCTTCTTGTCCGGGCTTCCAGTGACAAGTTCAACATCCTTGAGAGTTTCATGAGGTTCAATCCATGCAGTTTTGGGAAACTTGTCCTTCTGACTCCCTACTCCAATGTTGGGATTCTCCTTCTTCGGAGGGAGGATAACTTGCGGATCGGAAGTTAAAGAGACTGCTAATATAGGAGCGGATGCTCTCCTAGGAGACATGATGTAACACTCCCAAGCCTTTCATATGTTTCCCACTTCTTCTCCAACTCCGTAGGGAGTTGGAAACTTCATTCTGTTATGGAGGGTAGAAGATATAGCTCGAAACTGATTGAGCCTCGGACGACCAAAGATGGCGTTATAATCGAAGGTTCGATTTACCACTATGACATGGACTGGCCGTGTCACTCTCGCGGGATGTGTCCCCAACGATACATGAAGCATGATGCTTCCTAAAGAACGGATAGTACCTCCTCCAAATCCTAATATGGAGGTATTAACCCTCTCATATTGAATTCTCCCTAAATTCATCTGATCGATTGTTCTTTTGCCAATGATGTTCGAGGAACTCCCTGTGTCTACCAGGATCTTGTTTACTCAATAGGTGGCTATGGTTAGGGAAACCACCAGTGGAACATCCGGGTCATCCAGGTTCTCGCCTCCTGCAGTAGGAGGGGGAATCTCACTATCATCGAAGGAGATAGTGTTAGTTCCACGGATTGCCGGAGCAGCGTAGGATCTATCATTGTTCCGCAAATTCTAAGCTGTCTGTTCCCTTGCATTTCTTCTATCGCCACCTGCTGGACCTCCTGTTATGGCATTGATCACTCCACTATATGGGCGATTCTCCATTTCAATATCATCATCATACTCATACTGGTGATGATCTGTCCGAGAAGGATGATTGATTGGCGGAGGGGGCAGTGATAGCGGGCGTGGTTGCGGCTCCACTGTTCTGTCTTCCCTTCTCTGTTCCGTTCTATAATGCCTGGAAGGTTCGTCCGTATGGACGTGCTCCTTCAACTTTCCTCCTCTTATTAAATGCTCAACCTCGATTTTCAGCTGAATGCAATCGTCCGTTTCATGACCAGAGCTCTTATGAAATTTGCAATACCCTTTTGCATTCTTGTTCTTCCGATTATGGCGAGATGGCTTTGGCCATTGAACATCCAATTTCTTCTCAATAATGGTGGCCAAGATGTCGGATCTCGGCCTATTGAGATGGGTATAATCCGCATACCTTCTTGGCGTACTCCTTTCCCTATTGAAACCTTTATCTTTGTATTCCTTCTTCGGATTGAACCTTCAGTGGCGTTGCTCTTGCTTCATTGGCTCCTTCCCTTTCTTGGATCCAGCTCTCACCGAACGCTTTTCCAGATTTTCTCTTCTCCGTACATCACCTCCTCACAAATATCATCCGGATGCTTTTCACTCTTTACTTCCTGGCTAGAGAGTTTCCTTCGGAGTTCTCCGTTGTAAGTATTAGCATACTGGTTACGGACCCGTTCTTTAATACTGTGGGACTCAACTCGGAGGACCTCCGCATTGAAGCGATCTAGGAAAGTCCTAAGATCCTCTTGTTCTTTTTATAGAACTTCCGCCAGGTGCTCCACAGTTCATTTCTTTCTTTTCGGCTTTCCAAATCTTCTCAGGAACTTGGAAGAGAGGTCCGCATAGGACTTCACTGACTTGTTTGGCAATGCAGTGTACCAATCGATTGCTATTCTAAAGAGAGTGGATGAGAAAGTGAGAGCTTTTGTATTATCACTCATCCCTTTGGAATCCATCTTGCTGTTGTACCATGTCAAGTGGCCCACAGGATAAGTATCTCCGTAGTAGTACTCCAAGTTTGGAATCACTTGATCTGAGTTCTAGTTTCTTTCCTTTTCTTTCCTGATATCATCGCATAAAGGATTTGGTGCACTAGTAGTTATCTGTTCATGATCTTTCACCAAATGTCCGAGATGTAGAATCTGAGCTTCCAAGGCCTTTTGTTGAGCATAGATTTCTTCCGCATTCATCACCTGTCCCATCCTTGCATGGACTGCTACATCCTCTAGGAGTTCATCCACGTGGACCAGGGGAATGGTTTATGCTACATGATCTCTGGCTCGCGGAGATATTTGTTGCGGAGCTCTAGATTGCCTGTTTCCGTCTTCCTGACGCGCTCTCTGTCCATTCGGACTTCCTTCACATTGAGCCTGGGAAGTAGAGGCTCTCCTGTCTAGGAGATTCCACACATCCTCCTGTGGTAGCCGATTCCCCAACTTCTGCTGGATCGGACGCTATTCGTTCCTTGATAGAGCGAGCTCAGCTTGCCCCAAATTAGCCACTGGCGGAGTGACTTGTTGGGGTTGGATATTGTTAGACCCAAGACAACCTTGGATTATTGTAAGCAGTCTACCAAATTGATTCTCATTTAATCCAAAATCACTAGTGCGAACTATACGACCATCAGGCATGGTAAAATGCTTACCTGGAGGAGGACCTTGTGTTCCTGCTGGAGGAACTTGCGCAGTCTCTTCTCCGTGATTCTCTGGCACAACATTCTCAGGAACATCATGGACTCTCCTGGATGGAACGTCTCTTCCTTCATCGGAGGATGGGCTTGCTGTGTGACCATCGCTCGGGTATCTTCTTCCCTCAGCATTCCTTGCCGTTGCAACGGCCGTCCGTCCTCTGTTGGGTGGATGTCCGTGGGGACGGGGTGGTGGAGTTCCGATGCCAGCAGTGCTGGTCCATGCTGCCCTTCTTGTTCTTGCCATCAGCTCAATTGAAACACGGAACCTTTTGTAAGGATTCCCACAGACGGCGCCAAAAATGTTGAGGGGTTGAGCCTCAAACACTAACTAAACTACTACAAGTCCCTAATCTAAGATCCACCTCCAACTTGATGTCCGTCCTGAGAGCTTTGTCCGAGCCAGAGCACCTGAAAGGACTGGGGGGGGGGGGGGGGGTTTAGAAGGGTGACCCGGTTTGCTAGTGTCAAACCGGGAAGAGACTTTATTCAAGAGAGAGAATAAAGCTCTCAATGTAGTAATTATAAGTGAAGTTATGATATGAGTTGACTTACCTTAATGTGTGTGAGCTTGTGCTATATTTATTGTTATCATGTACTTATGAAGTGGCTCATAAGATGATGCCAAGTGTATGTTCAGGATTTGGACAACGATGCTCCCTTGGCCCATGGCCCAATAGTATGTGAAAGTCCAACACCATTAGATGGGCCTGGGAGGGTAGATTGGTCCTTTTACCACTCAGAGTACTATTCTCGCTGATGGGTCCGTGTGAGACCTTTCGAATGATCCGAGCTCTGTCGAGTTGGTCTGTTCCTAGGTAACTCAGTGATGGTCTGAGACACAAGCTGATCGGAACTATCTAGGAGGTTCCAATATATACGTTTGGTCTTATTGTTAAGGTGGCGTCCGAGTTTATCTCGTCCAGTCCGTTTGGCATCCTGACAATGTCGGATATGTGATCCATTGTCGAGTTCTGAGGTCGTGCTCCCAGCTAGGTCGTAATAGCTGAAAAGGTGTATTGACCTAAGTGTACTGGTTGACCAGGAAGGGTGTCCTTAAGGCGGACTACCCAAGGTCGGACAAGTACTGAATTGGCCATTTTAACCTTGATGCGCTCTAGGACACGCTCTATGGCGCCCTTAACGGATTGGACATATATCTGTATCAACAGTCCCTTGTTGACTAAAGGAAAATTCAGAGACAGAAAGGAAAGAAGAAACTTCAGAAAGGTTCAGAAAGCCATGCTTTCTGAAGAAAGGAAGAAAATACAAATCCAGCTGGATGCACTGGATATTGAATCAACTTCTGAAGATGAGAATTCTGAAGATGAAAATGAAGCATGTGGAATCACTCATGAAATTGTTGACTTTGGAGTACAAAAGGAACATTGTGCACTGACTTAAGAAATCTATCCAGATTACTCCAACATTGGAGAATGCCTAGTCACTGATCAAGTATGCTCTACTTCCAAAAATGCTAATTATGACAATGATGATGGTGGAATAGAAAACTTAGAACATCTAAGTCAAGAGATTGAGAGATTGACCAAAATGCAAATTGAAAGTGTTGCTGAAGCCAAGTACTACAAAGATTTCAGTGAAAAGCTGGACAACAAATGTTCAGAGTTCACTTTAATCATTGAAAGAAAGGATGCTGAAATAGCATCCTTAGAAGAAAAAATCACCACAGATCTTGAAACTCTGACAGAAGATATGGCAACACAGTTCAAAATGATTTCTGATGCCAAAGATGTTGAGATAGCTGCATTAAATGAGCATACCAACATAAATGAGGAACTCATTGTTGAAGAAATGGTGACAAAATGCAAAATCTCAAGTAATAATAAGGATGCTGAAATAGCAATCCTTAAGTCCAAGATTACTGAGTTAGAAGCAAACAACGTTGCGACCCAAAGGAGACTTGAAAAGGTCACTGAAGAAAATGCTCAACTCAGAAAGATGGAAATTACCTTCAAATCCTACATGAGGGCAAGTAACACTCTTTCAGAGATACAATCCCGAATGAGGATTCTGGAATAGAAGGTCTTGGACACACTGGTTCTACAAATGAAGAAACCACTCTGAACAAGAGTGATACAAGAAAGATTTTTGTAAAATCTGATGATAAGGGAAAAGAAACCTATGTGATTGGTCTGACAACATTGAGACCTCAGAATGACAAAGGTAAGAAAGTTCTAACCAAAGAAATCGTCAGAAACACTGAAAAGTGTATCCGTCAAACTCAGGTTTCTAAGAAAAGAGAAGTGTCAGAAACCAGAGAGATCTCTGAGAGAAACAGACTAGACAAACCTGAGTGCAGCAAGGTTGCTGAGAGCAGAGTCCAGACAGCTCCAACTCAGAGACAAGGCCTAGGTTACAAAGATCTCACAAAGAGATTGTTCCATGAATATCAAATGGAGCAAAAATGCTACATAAAGAAGCGTGCTGAAGAAAGTAACCAAATCAAGAGAAACAAAGAGAAAGCTCAGATGAACTCTCGAGACAGAAGACGTGAAAGAAAGAAGGAGGTTGCTGAGAAGCAATCACAAAACAATTCTCTGAACAAGAGAGGTGCACCAAGAAGAACTCCACATCATGAGATAGATCTGAACCAAAAGACTCAGAAACCTTTTGGAAACACTCCTCCTTATGGCTCAGCAAGACAAAAGATGATTCCCAGAAAGAACACCAAAACATGGGTTCCTACTGGAAGAATGTTCAATTTAGTGGGTACCATTATAATGAACTAAACTAGCTTTCTTGTCTTGTGCAGAACACAACACTAAGAGCTGATTCAGAGCCTGCATGGCACTTTGATAGTGGTTGTGGAAAGCACATGACAGGAAACAAAGCAAATCTGCTCAACTACAAGACGGTCAGAAATGGCCCACTCATAAGATTTGCTGGAGGAGACTCTCTCATCCTACCATTGGAATGATAGATGTTTAGATTGGAAATACACTTAGTGCAAGACTTGGATTACAATCTATTTAGCATGAGTCAGTTTACTGACAAAGGCTATACAGTGAAGATCAAGTCTAAAGAATGCAAGCTGATTGACAATGAGTCAAAGAAGGTAGTATTGGTTGCCAAGTGGAAAGGAAATCTCTATGTTGTTGATAGAACAACTGCTCAGACTGATACATGCCTCATGGTGAGTCAATCAATGTCACTGGAGATTGGATGGCTATGGCACAAAATATTAAGCCACTTGAACGTCAAGACTCTGAACAAGCTATCCAAGAAGGATCTAGTTGTTGGTCTGCCTAGTATGACATTCAGGAAGGATGGATTATGCTCAAAATGTCAACTAGTAAAACAGGCTAAAGCTTCTTTTAAGTCAAAAGTGAAGCATTCAAGTACAAGACCTCTACAACTGTTACATATGGATCTCTTTGAATCCTCAGTAACCAGTTATGTGGGCAAAAAGTATGGTCTAGTTGTTGTAGATGATTATTCAAGATTCACTTAGGTAATCTTCCTGAAACATAAGTCAGAAACTAGGGTATAAATTCCTTCCCTGCTGAATAAGCTAGAAGTGATGAAAAATGACAATGTTTATGTCATAAGAACTGACCATGGTACTGAATTTGTTAATCAGTACATAAAGGAGTTTTGTACCTGCAAAGGTGTACAACACCAACTTTCCTCAGTAAGGATACCCCAACAAAATGGGATTGCTGAGAGGAAAAATAGAACCCTAAAAGAAGCATCAAGAACAGTGCTTGCTGACACTGAAATAAGTGAAATCTATTGGGTTGAAGCAGTCAACACTGCTTGCTACACTCAGAATAGATGTTTGATAAACAAATTCCATGATAAGACTCCTTATGAGTTGTTGGTTGGAAGACCCCCAAATATCACACATCTAATAGTGTTTGGTTGTAAATGTTTTGTTCTTAACAATGGAAAAGAATACTTAAAAACATTTCAACCAAAGGCAGATGAAGGAATATTTCTTGGCTACTCTCTGAATAGCAAGGCTTATAGATTATTCAACAAAAGATCACAAAAGATCGAAGAATCCGTTCATGTTGTTTTCTATGAAACAAAGCTAGGAGAGGCTGCTGAGACTAACCTTCATAAGAGATTTAAAGAGTTATTGATCAAGGATTCTGAGGAAAGTGCTCCAGATGGAACGAAACTTTTTGTGACCATTGATGATGACTCCGACGATGAAAAGCCAAGAGATAGGCCTAGTAACAACCAGATGACTCTAAAACATGATGAGGAATTTCCTGCAAAGAATTCAGAAATGAATTCCCCACTGGATACTCAGCACCCGTGTGATGAAGATATTATTGAAGAAGTTGATGAACCTCATTCCTGTGATCATCATCCTAACTCAGATATCTCAAACACTAAACAAGTGTCTGATGAATCCATGAACAATCATCTTGATTATATTGATCCACATTACACCAGAAATGTAAGAAGATGGATAAAAGACCATCCAGCAAAGGATGTGATTGGATCAATCAGTGATGGAGTAAGAACCAAAAGGAAGATTGATGAACAAGCAAACTCACTATATGGTTGCTTCATTTCTGAAATAGAACCCAAACCATTGAGGAAGCTCTTAAAGATGAAAATTGGATCTCAGCTATGCAAGAAGAGCTAGACCAATTTGAGAGAAACAAAGTCTGGAACTTAGTTCCTTACAATGAAAATACCTCAGTAATTGGAACAAAGTGGGTGTTCAGAAACAAGATGAATGAGAATGGTGAAATCACAAGAAACAAAGCTAGGTTGGTTGCTAAAGGATTTACTCAAACTGAAGGTCTGGATTTTGATGAGTCATATGCTCCAGTTGCAAGATTGGATGCAATCAGACTATTCTTAGCCTTTCCAGCTCACATGGACATCAAAGTTTACCAAATGGATGTGAAAAGTGCATTCCTGAATGGTGAACTAAGTGAAGAGGTCTATGTTGATCAACCACCCGGTTTTGAAGTTCCCTCAGAAAGCAGACTTGTTTATAAGCTTCAGAAAGCTCTATATGGACTGAAACAGGCTCCAAGAGCATGGTATGATACTTTAGCCAAGTACTTGCTGACTAGTGGTTTTAAGAAAGAAGAAGTTGACAAAACTCTCTTCACACTTAACCATGATGGGAAACTACTTTTGGTCCAGATATATGTGGATGATATTATCTTTGGATCAAAAGACAAGCAACTTTGTGAAGACTTTGCCCAGCTCATGAAAAGTAAATTTGAAATGAGTTTGATGGGAGAAATGAATTATTTCCTAGGGTTGCAAGTCAAACAACTCAAGGATGGAATCTTCATTAGTCAAACAAAGTATGCTAAGGACATGCTCAACAAGTTTGGTGTTAAGCCTTCTGAAAGAATGCTAAAATACGCATGAGCATTGGAACCAAGATGATCTATACTCAAGATGACAAAAGTGTTGAAGAACACAAATACAGAAAGCTCATTGGTTCACTATTGTACCTCACAACAAGTAGACCAGATATTCAATTTGCAGTTGGAGCATGTGCAAGATTTCAATCAAATCCTATGATGTCACATTACAACATTGCAATGAAGATTCTGAAGTATGTCAAAGGTACAGTGGAAGTTGGATTATGGTATCCAAAAGATAGTGGATTGAATTTGGTAGGTTACTCAGATGCTGACTTTGCTGGATCACTACTTGATAGAAAGAGCACTTCAGGAACATGTCAATTCCTTGGCTCTAGATTGATATCTTGGTTCAGCAAGAAACAAAATTCAATTGTCACTTCAACCACTGAAGTAGAGTATATTGCTGCTGGATGTTGTGAGTCACAAATCTTGTGGATACAACAACAACTCAGGGATTATGAACTCAATGAAGTAAAGACTCCAATATTTTGTGACAACACAAGTGCTATTGCCATTACACAGAATCCTAAGTTTCATGCAAGAACAAAGCACATTGATGTTAGACATCACTTCATAAGAGATCATGTTGAGAAAGGCAATATAGAACTTGTCAAAACTGGTACTAAAGACCAGCTTGCTGACATTTTCATGAAACCTCTACAAGAAGGTAGGTTTTTGTCTATAAGACATAGTCTTGGACTAATGACAATGCCTAACTAAAGGAACTTTCTGAGACGGGAACTCACAAAGGGATCCTAGAAACTCTCTGAGACGGGTACTTAGAAAGGTATATACATAGGGATTTCTGAGATGGGTACTCAGAAATGCACCTAAAGGGTTTCTGAATAAGAAACAACAAAATACCAACTAGGTCTCTGAGATGGGCACTGAAGACCACACCTCATTGAACAGGTGTTAATGCTTTCTGAAGAAGAAAGTCACACACAAAGTTCTAAAAGTTGAGACAACTAAGTGAGGGGGAACATAATTTGATGAAAGTTGACCTACAATAGTTTTCTGGTAAACTGTGAGTCAACCATAGTCAAAGTTGTTCAGAAACATTGCTATTTTGGTGATAAAGTTTTAAATCTCCAGATGATGACAAAATTAGTACAGAGATGTCTGTACTCAATAGCATCAGCAACCTGATGTTACTTGAGACAAAAATGTGAAACGTTTTAAATCCAAAGATTAAACATTAACAAGACCATTTGTTTTTCATCATTGCTGAATAAGCAATCCAAGCCATTGTGTGAAAAGCGTTATTCTATCAACGGTTGAGATTATAACGTGGGCAATTACACAAGATAGTGGGGCACGTCACATTGAATGTGAGAGTGAAGGTAGAATTGCAAACACCTGTACAATACATACAAAATACGATTTATACATATTGTTGCAAGTATTTTTGCACAAATTAAGAGAGACATAAAAGGATTTGTCATCCAAGTCTCTAACACTTCCACGAAACAAGCAAATTATTTTCTTCTTTCTTCTCTGCAAACTCTTACAGACTACAGTGAAGAAACAAACAAAACTCTTCTACCAACCTTACTCACTAAAAATCCAACTATAAGATGGCACTAAAAAGAATTACAAAGGGAACCAAGTCCCAAGCCGCCTCATCTGCCCAAGCACCACCACCGGCTCAGATTAAAACCACTGCCGAATCATCGGTGAAGAAGGTGGTTATTACCAACGGGAAAGTCACCAGCGATTTTGACTTTTCACAGTGGAACGAAAAACCGTGCACATCACAGATGCACTGGGGAGGAGCCGATGTGGAGGAATACCTCATGGGTTCCGGCATCGGCACTCAAGACGAAATAAAGGAGGTTATCAACTGCTTAAAGGTTGCCGAAATTTTCTACTTCACATCCATCGTCCCTACTGGGTTATCCGTAGTGGATGTGATTGAGTTTTACAACAACTCAATCATCAATGAACCTCAAGAGGAAGAGGGTGCTGAAAATGCACTCTTGACCACTAAGGTTCAAGGGCATGATATTGAGCTTTATTGGGAAAGCTTTGCTGAATACTTTGACATCCCTGAGACTAGAGAAGTCTCTGAGGTGGATGTTGAAGATGAAGACGAAAGGGATGGAGTACAGGAGATGTACTCTGAGATAAGGAATGTGGATGCTGAAGTAGGGGCTCCAACCATGTTTGATCAGCCAAACATGAGAAGGAGAATGATATCTGAAGGATGGAGCTTGCTGGCGCTCATCCTGGCAAAGTATGTGTTCTCCAATGATGGAGGGGTTGATCAAATCAACTGGGAAAGCTGGATTCTGATGCTCAAGTTGAGATCAAAGGACACAACTTTCAATTGGGCCAAGTACATTTACATTAAATTCGTGGAAATGGCCAGAAATTTCAAGGTGAAACAGTATGCTGAGAAGGTTTCACTTGTGGAAAATGTAAAGTTTGGGTTGAAGGTCTGTTGGTTGCTAGAGAGACTAGGATTGAAGCTCAGAAACCCAGTGGAAGTACATAGAAGCTGCCTGATGAACAAGTACTTCTACTCTCTACACCAAAAGAAGCTCCTTGCTCAGAGCTCTCAGATTGTCGGTTCTTCAGCAACCGGAGTCAGCAGGAAAAGGAAGCAAATCAATAGAGACCAGGATGCTCCAAAGATCAAGAGGGCCAAGAAAGAAAAGAAGGCAACCTCTCTGAGTGTTGTTGCTCAGAAACCAACCCAACCCAGCAATCAAGAAGACGATGCTGAGGATGATCTTGCTATCTTTAATGCATCTGCACAACTGGGAGACAACCAAGCTGACTTGGCAGAAGTTGTGGTTACTGATACTCCTAGTCGTCTAGTGCAACCAAGGGTTGCTGAGACTAGTGAGGCATTGAAGATTGCTGAGGAACACCTGATGACTGATATTGACATTCCTGAGGGTGATGCTGATCATGTACAACCTTTCATGACAACTGAGGAGCTTGCTGGAGAAGAGATTCAGAGATCTCAAGATAAGGCCAAATCTAGTGAGCACACTCATTCAAATAAGGCTCAATCTCCAACTAACCTGGAAAGGTTACCGGAGATCAACATTGAGAACCTCCAAGGAAAAAGCACAACTGTGGATCAAGTCCCAAAAGGAAATGACCTTGGGATAGAGGAAGAGGAAGAGGAAGAGGAAGAGCAAGACAACAGAGATAACATTGGCAACCCTGAGCAAGAACTTGAAGCTGCCAACCCTGCTGAGCACAACGGGTTGTACCAACTTCTAGTAATTGTGACTTGTCCATTGCAAATATTCTTCCTTCTTTCACTAATTTATTTCCTTTTCAGACTTCAAGTAAGAAGATGGGTGAAGAACAAGTGAACCCAGAGGTTCAGAAACCTACAGCTCCTGTCAGAGAACAGGTTGCTCAGATTTCTAACCTTTGCATTCTTATGTCTAAACTTGTTCAGAAATCTAACTTTTCACTTTCACAGGGGATCAATCAAGAGAATCCTATTCAGGAGATTGTTGCTGAACAAGCAACACCAGCAATAGAGCTTGTTGAAGCTCAGAAAGAATTGAACATGAGCCTGTTGTTACACAACAGGTAAACATAGTACTTTTTGACACACAATAGATTGCTGACTCTTTATTGAATCTAACTAAGTGTTCATTCTTACAGGCTCAAGAGAACATTGATGTACCTGTCTCCACTCAGACAAGGAACAAGCACTATCATTTGTTCCAGCTGAATGCTTTGCCTAAAATCATCAAGCATTTCAAGAAGTGGCAAAAGATCAGAACAATGTCACTCTCTCAACTAGCATCACTCCTGGAAAACCAAGATAAAAGAAGTGGAGTTTTGCAGTTGGAGACATATGTAAATGCTATCCTGCCTAGAGGACACTACTCATTCCAAGAGACAATGAAGCCATCCTTTGAGTTTGAAGTAAGGAAAGGGCTAAAGAGTATGTTCCAACATGCAACCACTTCTGTTCAGAAAGAGTTGGCAACAAATCCAAATATGCTAATCTTTCACAAGAACCTCACTGGAGATAATGAAGAAGAGGAAGTCTCCAGCAAGCCACCAATCATCCAAATACTTAGTGATGGTCAGGAAGAAGAGGCAGAGGAAGTTGATGAGAACAATTTAGAAGATCTGTCTTACTCTGGTGAGCACAAAAAGAAGGATGGAAAAGATGATGGGGATGATGACTCCCAGAACAATCCTGGAGCTGGTGGTGTTGGCAATCCCAACACTGGGAATGAAAATAGACATCACAATAATTCTCCCACCCACTCCAAGGACCCTTCAGAAAACAAGAGGGTTTCTGAGTCAACCCATAGGCAAGCATCACCTACCAATGATCAAACTGCTGAAAATGCTAGTACTGAGAGGCAATTTCACAGCAAGGTTCAGCAAGCTACTGAACTTGCTGTAGAAAGTCTGGCACCTTTGCTAGACAAAGAAGAACTGAAAAGAAGAGCCCAAGTTCTACAAGAGTCTCTTCAGAAAACTGCTGAAGAAGAGGCTCAGAAAGCTCCATCTCAAGCTATTCTGGAAGCTGATGCAAGAGCTACAACAACAACAGCAGCAGTGGCAACACCTTCCACTCAGGCCTAGCAAGCTGACCCTACTAGACTACTAGCAGCTATGGCCAAGCAAGTGGAAGAAGACAGAAAAATAATTGAGATTGCTGCTATACAAGAAGAATATGAGAAGAAGCAGCAACTTCTCAGAAAAGCCAAGGGAAAGTCAATTGCTCCTGAGCCAGAACTTAAAAAGGTTGCTGGACATGAAGATGAGGATGGAGCTGACTTCAGCTTAGGGCTATATGGTGACAGTGAAGAAGATAGACCAGATAGAAACCTATCCCAAAGTTGGTCATCAGGAGGACTAATTGAGCAGCACATGGTCTCTGGCTGGAAGAGGCAAATCATCAATCCAGATGAGCCTAATCCAGCAACCATGGGAGTTTTGAAGGCATTGGGGACATCCAGAACCCAATACATTGCTGCTCTCATCAAAGCCCTCACTGAAGAAAACAAAAGGATTCTGAATGCCGAGAATCCCTCATTGAAGGACTTCATGGAAGTCATGCTCAAAAGAACAACAAGTCTTGTTCTCACTCAAAAAGATCTAACACCAGTGAGAGATGAAGATGGAAAGAAGGTGGACCAAGCTCTGTAGCAAGCACAGGCTGCTCTGAAAGCTGTTGCTAAACAAACAAAGCTATTGGAAGAGATTATGCACCCTACTAATGGACTTCTCCACAACCTGCAAGTTGATCAACAAATGATGCAAGAAAGCTTCTCATCTCTGAGTAAGCTTGCTGAAAACATCAATGAGACATTAGCTCATCAATCACAGGCAAAGCTTGCTGAAGAAGAGCAACACATGTTTAAGGGGAAGGACAGGGACAACTTCATCAAGGGGAACAATCACAACCAAAGGAGAAACCTCCTATGAAGAAAAGAGGGCAGCAGTTGGTGATTTCTCCACCACCACCACCAAGGCAAATCAGATCCAGGAGGACATCTGACTCCTCAGCAACAAACCAGCTCTCTGCAAAGGAAACAAGGAGACTATATGAAATACAAAGAACATGCAGAGGAAGTCTGATTCTTGAAAGATTGGATGAAGACAACAATGATGATGAAGAGGAGGAAGAAGAACCTCTCATTAGAAAGAGGCAGAGGAGCAATAGTGAGACTAACACTGAGTCTCAACCACCACCACCTATTGCAGCACGGCCTCTCCATGCCAAGACACCTTCTGGCAAAACAATGAACTTAGAGGATGCTGGATCCTCAAGAAGCTAGAGAATTTCAAAGTCTAGGCAAGCAAGGACTGAGAGAAGACTCTCAGAAAGTGCTAAAAAGCTCAAGGATTTCCAAGAAGCCTCAGCACTCATTCCATGGGGAAAGACAGATAATGATCAAACAATGCAAAATGTCATCCCCCAAAGGAATGGTTTCTGGGTGCTAAAGCTTGAGAACCTACTTGCCAACTCAAACTTCCCTGAGCCTATCCTAGATCAAATGTATGTATTCAGAGGAGATGAGTACAAAGAAAAGAACTCAGGTGCAATGCCTAGAGGAAGTGCTCTTCTCTAGATCAACTTTGAAATCAAAACTAGAAGAATGGCGGCTAACAAAGAGCTCAGAGATGCATGCCCATTTGTAAAACCAAATGCAGTTGCCATCCAGAAGAGTGCCACTAAGTTTGGAATCACCAAGAGACCAAAGCTTGGGATCCATACCTATGAATACTTTTTCTTGGATAAGGAGCAATATGACAGAGATTTAGACTATCTCAGGAAGGTTTATGAGAAACACAACTTCTCTGACCTGAGGATAGAACATGCCTGGTTATGGGGTAGGCATATCTATGCTACTCACTTTGACAAGACTAATCCTGAGATGGGATACAACAAAGCCTTCCAAGTGTCAAGGAAGGTGGAAATGAAGGTTAGAACCATGCTTCTAAACTACCAAGAAGATATCAAGAAATATGCAGAGTGGTAGTCATGGTTTCTGAAGATGAAGAAGAAGAACAAGTGTGAAGACCAAGTTTTCTTCGCTAACATCTATTGTATCTTTTCATACTTGTAACTTTACTTTTTGTTTGCTGAAGTTCACATGTACTGCAACCTTACCCCATTGTGGATGAATGAAATTTGAACTTATCAGCAAAGATCACAACTTGTGATTTGGTTGATGTTTACTTTCTATACTTTAATTATAATGAAGTAAAGGAATGTTTCCAAATCCAAATTTGTTAGGAAGTTGTAAGTAGCCATGTGTTGCTCTATCAAAAAGGGGGAATTTGTTAGGATTTACTTTAGATTTTGATGAGCAATCTCACATGTCTACATAGCTCAGATAGGTGATTAGTATTCCTAAGTCCATAGGTTATTAGAGGACATTGTAAAGGAAGAACATTACTTAGTATGATAGAATAGTCACTTGTATAGGAGTTAGGTCTCTGATGTAATTTTAATTTTATCTTTCGAAGATTTGAAGACCACTCAGCAAGGAAGACTACTGAAGACATGAAAACTCAAGTAAACTGCATAAGTTTATCTTGATCAGAAAGGCAACAATTCTCAGAAAGCAACCGTTCAGAAACCATCAAGTTGCGACCAAATTCTCAAGGTTTCTGAAAGGGCTCTGAAGAGGTGATAGCAATGCAATGGCAAAGAGGTCTCCGATACTTCTAGATGTTGAGAATCTATCTGACCATTGTGGTTAAAAGTCCAAATAGTACAATGCATTAAATTCTATATCAGTATTCACTCAGAATAACCTGTTGGCTTGTCACAAACAGACAAAGGTCGAATGTACTATGATAGTGACATCTAGTCGAACTTGAAAACATCCATTCAACGGATAGTATTTCAAACGGCTCCATTGCTCACTATAAAAGGATCACTGAACAGTTGTGATGGAAAAAACCTAACCAACTACAAGCACTAAAAATCACACAAGCTCACAACTAATTTAGAATCACTAGAAATCTCTTAAGTATCCAAGAACTCTTTCTCAGAAAGCTCTTGTATTCAAAGTTGCGACTCAGATTTCTCCTGGTTCACTAAGTGCCCACAACTCTAACAAGACTTCAGCTTTGATTAGCTATTTGTGAAGAAGTAGAAAATATTTGTGTTTATACCAAGTGTTAGTTCTTTCCTCTGAACAAAGACAAGTCTTGGAACTCAGAAACACTAGACTTAGTCCTTGAAATATAGGATTATAATTGAGTTTCTTTGATTACTGAGATAACTGAAACATTGTTATCAAGGTGATCACTGCCTAGAACAAACGACTACATCAAAACAACAAACAAGCATGAGGATACAACAAGTACTTGTGCTGAGAAAGCTAAGGAATAATCCTCGGAGTTTAACAACAAGAGAGTGATTACTTAGCTTGGGTTAGCTAAGGAAAGTCTCTTGGGAATCGGAGTACTTAGCTTGGGTTAGCTAAGGAAAGAGGATTCAAAGGATCCTGAGTTGGGAACTTAGGAGGAAAAGGGATTTGGCTAGTGTAGGGCTTTTGTAACGGATCTCAGAAACCATACATAGTGAATTCAAGTCCTACCAAGGGCGAAGTGGATTAGTTGAAGGATTACGCCACCTTCAGATACCACTATAAACTGTTTGCACTTTACCTTTCAGCAAAGATTTACATTACTTTATCTATTTATCTATTACAAGCTTTCTGACTGCACTTAATTGTATTAAAGACTTCCGCTCTCTGAACTAGTATAAGTACAACAGGCTCACCTTGCTGAAAAACCGTGTTAGAAAACAAAAAGTTTTTAAAGTCGATCCACCCCCCCCTGGAGACTTTAACCTTGTTGTCTAAGGGACCAACAGTTTGTGAGAGTTTAGCCGATCATTTAGTCATGGAGGAGGAGACGTCCACCGATGTGACCGACGAGGAGACTGAACTATCCGTTTCCGACTGTTTTGAGATGTAGTAGACACCTGATACCACCCAGAAGACACCATCGGATTCATTTTCCGTTCCCCCACCTTCCAGTGCTCTGCACATACTAGCCCCAGCTCACACACGTGACAGGCCAGAGATGAGTCCCGTAGTTTTATTTTACTTTCCCCTTGATTCCCGTAGTTTTATTTTAGTTTTTGATGAGTCAATTTTACATCGTCTCATTTGGTCTTTTTTACCTTCTTATTGCCATTCTCATGTATAGTTTTTTTGTGTTTTATTAGTGTTTTGTGTGTTTTGTAGGTATTTGGTTAAACCGCGTGATTTGGAGGCAAAAAGATGCATTTTATTGCATTCACAGGAGTACGAAGTTCCAATGACTCAAACGGATCGGGAAGGCTAGAAAATACCAAAAGTGGAGTCAAAAGTGCGAAAACGGAGTCCCGGGCGTCTTGGCGCATGCCAAAATCACTTGTCGCACGCTAAGTGTCTCGCAGACACTTGGCGTACGTCAAGTGAGCTATGGCGTACGCAAAAATCTGCACATGGCGCTGCTATGGCGCACGCCAAGCGGGGACTTGGTGTACACCAAGTTCCCATGGCGTGCGCCAAGCGAGAAGTTATATATATATTTTTCTGCATATGTTTCAGGCAGATTGTACCAGATTCAATCCTTGTTACTCAAAAAACCCTAGATTTCATTCTTGGGCAATTCCTTCACCACCTATTACTGGAGAATTGAACCCGGTTTACATTGTATTTATTCGTTATTGTCAATTATAATTAGATTGGTTATATTCTACCGATTGATTTAGGGATTTGTCATCCTCCAAGCGTAGTGACAGCCTCTTGGTAACAATTTCTCCTTTTTCATAGTTTAATATTATTGATGTTGGATTGTTTAATTATTTATTGCTTATTGGTGATGAGCATGAGTAGCTAGACACCCCTTTATGGGGTGGTGATGGATTCAATGCATGATAGTTAGGATTTATGCAGTTCAATGATGAGCCTATATTTTAGAGTCTCATCTTGTTCTTTTTATCGTCTTTTGTTAGTCTTTATTTACATTATTAGTGTGCCTTGTGCATTTTTATGTGTTTTGTGTTTTAGTTATGTTTTACAGGTTTACGTGTGTTTAGAGATGTTTTGGAGGAAAAACGATGCTCTTAGAAGGACGTATCCGAGTAGAAGCTCAAAACTCCACTTATGAGGCGAATTATGAAGAAGCTGTTCAAAAGGATGCAAGACGCGTCCTAGAACTTGCAGCCTGCAAGACGCGTCCTAGGATGCATCTCAGGAACCCGCGAGATGCGTCTCAGTTTTTCCAGGACGTGTCTCGCGACCTTTTATTTGCAGAATCTATTTTCTGCGCGCTACTTAGTCTTTTATTCGTAGATTATTTCGGACACTTCTTTCTTACATTCTTTTTCACTCTCAAGCAAGATAAACCCTAGTTTGGTCCTCTTGCCTTGGCTTTTCTTCGATTTTCACTTGTAATTGCATCATTGACATTGGATTTCGATCTTGAGGTTAGATTATCAATCAAATTATTCTTTCTTTCGCAATTCCTTGTCTTTTGTGCTTGATTGATCAATTTGTGCTTGTAATCTCTCGTATCATGCTTCATTCGATTATGACTATCAGCATGAATGCTATTGCTTGTGCTATGAGTAACTAAACCTTTCGATAGATGCGGTAGCAATGTAGGATTAATCGAATTAGGATCTTGACCTAGGGTTTGTTCATATGTGTTAAGCTTTTTCTCAAACTTCGTAAAAACCCCAATTTCAGTATTCTTTTCTCGAATCTTCAAAACCATTCAGGTTAAGAATCAATCGTCTGACAATCGATTGATTTCCTACTTTACATCTTCAAAGAATGTCTTGGTTAAAACTGAAATTGGTGATTTATCTGGACAAATAACCGTGACAGCATATGAACACTTGGTCTAATCCGTATTTGATTTCTCTGAAATGCTACAGTGTCTATTTCCCTTTTCTTGTTCAAAACTCGTTTTAGTTTACTTAGTTTAATCTTCACAACAAACTCAATTTTACAAACCGTTACTACAAACTCTTACGTTCGATACTTGAAAACATCATAGTTGCCTTGTTAGCTCCTTGAGAACGATCTCGTAGTTAAAGTCTGTTTACAACAACTGCTTTAGTTACTTTATTTTATCAAGTACTAATTTGAGCACATCATTCAATAAAAGTAAGATGCGATTTACTCTGTGCCCTTTTGATTAAATGCGTATGCTGATATGTTGATTGAGTTTTACCCCCAAAATCACAAAAGGATTATGCAATTGTTTTACCACCAAAACGTCTAGAGATTGCATAATTCTTAGGTTCGTAGCAAATACATAACTGCATTAGCTTATTAATTGTAGCTTAGTGAAATTGATGCCTTCATTAATGCTACATGTTTTGTGGAATTGATGCCTTCACTAATACTACATGTTTTGTGGAACAAATTCAGTTAGTTCATTGTCATAGTCCTTCGTACCTTATCTAATATAAGGTGTCTGCCTATAAAAGACTAGAGCAGTGTAATAGTCATTAGGACGTGTCCCAGTGATAACTATAGTAAATCGATATCGTTATTGCTGCATCTATTCCTACTAGGTAGCATTGATTACTCATCACCACCTGTAATTTGATAATTTATCTTGATAAGATCGATATACATGTGTTTGATTTCTTAGCGTTGAGAGTTAGAATTATATTAGTAATTAGAACTCGTTGCCGAAGCAAAAAATAACCCTTTTACTGCTTTCTTGTTGATAATTATATTCCGTGAAAGAACAAAGCTTAGTTAAGTCCTGAGAGACCGACCTCGGGGTTAACTTCACTGCACTACAAGTTTTCATAGTGCTGAGAATTAACTCTAGGCTATTTAAACAAATTTAAAATATTGATTTGACACATCAAGTTTTTGGCGCCGTTGCCGGGGACTTACCTCCTCTGTTTGATTTACGGAATTTAATTTTTCGACTGCATATATTAGTTAGTTTTTGTTATTTGTTTTTTATTTTTTAGCGTAGATTGGTTTGGCAGAACTACTTTGATTTGTTTTGCGTGTGTGCAAAAGTGTATGGATTACTCGTATTGCTATGAGTGTGGAATGGATGGTCATGTTGCAACAAATTGTGCAGATAGGTACCCGCTTTGTCATTTCGACAGGTTTCTGGAGAGAAACTCGATGGATCATGGGGTAGATTTAAGGAGCTGCAGCAGACGCATAGGAACCATGGTTTGACATTGGGAGAGCTCATGTGGAGTTTCTACAACAGTATAACAGGTGAGTGCCAAGAGATGGTGGATAGAGCCGCATGAGGGACGATTATGACTTCGACTCCTCAGGAACTAGAGAAGACGATCAACTGACTGGCTATTTACGTCTCCACTTCTGAAATCAGCCGACTAGCAGCCCAGTTGCTAGCTATTTATGACCAAGAATATGATGGTGAGTTGGTAGAAGATGAGACCACTACCACCACTACCACTGTAACTGAAGAAGAAACCCCCATTTCAGTTGAAGGAGTTTGTGAGAGTTTAGACGATCAGTTAGTCATGGAGGAGGAGACGTCCACCGATGTGACCGACGAGGAGACTGAACCACCCGTTTCCGACTGTTTGGAGATGGAGCAGACACCTGATACCACCCAGATGACACCATCGGATTCACTTTCCGTCCCCCCACCTTCCAGTGATCTGTACATAGTAGCCCCAGCTCACACACAAGACTGGCCAGGGAGTTTTGACCCCCTTTGTCATTTTTACTTTCCCCTTGATTCCCGTAGTTTTATTTTAGTTTTTGATTTATATAATTTTAGTTTGCAGGGAATCATGGAAAACAGGAGGAGAGGAGCTAAGGATGGCTCCCAAATTGCTGAGCTTGGCGGGAAGGATGCAAGGAATTCGTTCCCGTTCGGTAATGAATAGCAGTAGCCACACGTTTCAGGGAAGTACATTTTTAGCTTTCTTTTTTTTTTTTTCTAGCCTATTCGCGAGGACCATCTCTAGTCTAGGTTTGGGGAGGGAGGTAGCCTTCATGTACTTATCCATATATGTGTCTATCGTGTCTGTCGTGTGTATCTTTTTCCCGTTTGAGTGATTTTCTGTTGTGTCTAAGTCTGACTCCCAAGTCGAGCGTTTATTGCATGAGTTAAACCTGTTTGATGCTTGTGTTTTGATTGATCATTCATTAGTAGTAGTTGGCATGTTTTAAATTCTTTAAGTTCATTTCGCTTGTAAATAGAAAGTCTATTCTAATTCTGTAGTCCAAAAAGCCTGTGAGCAAGTCTAGCCGATGAAAAAAATATTGTATCGGCGAATTTGTACTTGTGTGACTTTTTAGGAAGTGCAAACTCTCTTGTTTGCGCCTTATCATGCTCATGTGTACTCTGTGTAAGTTAAGTATGACGAACGACATGTTTTTCATTCATTATTTGCTCAACCCAAACCCGTTCAAAGAACGGTTTGGGGAGGAGGTTTCTGTGCGCCATATTATTTATATGACTGTAGTTTGGCTTTGCTCTCTCAAAACATATTTCAATAAGTCTCGGAGTGTATCTATGGCACTTGTGCCACCATTAGTCGTGTTGGGCACATTTCAAATACTACCTACATACCGGCGTGGTCCTAAAAAGTCATATGTCGTGAGGGTTGATAACGTGTATACCAAACCAGCACGCACAAAAGGCGGACTTTCGGTAAAACAGACACTACCAAAACAAAGAGACAAAATAAGCATATGGGTCACAATGACTGCAAAAAATGAGTATGCAAAAAAGTATAACAAATAAAAAAAAAGTTGAAAGAAAAGAGAGAATGATTGCCATTTGCGAGTCTAAAGCTGCTGTACAGTGTTGATTAAAGTCCCTTCTGACTTAACTGATAGAGTACTTTGCATGAGGTAATTGAGGTATCTTTGTGACGTGAGTCACCTTCCATTCTCTTTTTTGTATTGCTTGAGTGATTACCTATACTGAACACTTCCAAGGAGTGAGAGATAGTTGCATAGAATCTTCTTGTGAGGGATTACCGGGTTAGACTTAAGTTCTATTTACTCGGGAAACTAAATTCTTGGATTTTTACTTGTTCTTCTGCAAACGTCAGTGTGATTTCAAACCTCTTGCATCTTTCGGATTTAATACTTGCAATCGTAGACTCGGTAGCTTGGGAACTAGACTTTATCTGTTTGTCTACGTATTTTTTGTTTTTCTAGATATTTAGAGAGTCTGTTGCTTGAGGACAAGCAAGGGTTCGGTTTGGGGAGTTTAATGAGTCGATTTTACATCGTCTCATTTGTTCTTTTTTACCTTCTTATTGCCATTCTCAAGTATAGTTTTTATGTGTTTTATTAGTGTTTTGTTACATTTTCATGTTTTGTGTGTTTTGTAGGTATTTGGTTAAACCGCGTGATTTGGAGGCAAAAAGATGCATTTTATATGCATTCATAGGAGTAGGAAGTTCCAATGACTCAAACGGATGCCAGAAACGGAGCGGGAAGGCAAAAAATACCAATAGTGGACTCAAAAGTGCGAAAACGGAGTCCAAGGCGTCTTGGCGCATGCCAAAATCACTTAGCGCACGCCAAGTGTCTGTTGGCGTCTCGCAGACACTTGGCGTACGCTATAGCTGCACATGGCGTACGCCATGTGCTGCTATGGTGCACGCTAAGCGAGGACTTGGCGTACGCCAAGTTCCCATGGCGTGCGCCAAGCGGGAAGTTATATATATGTTTTTATGCGTCTGTTTCAGGCAGATTGTACCAGATTCAATCCTTGTTACTTTTTCTTCCCTCTTTACTCAAAAAATCCTAGATTTCATTCTTGGGCAATTCCTTCACCACCTATTACTGGAGAATTGAACCCAATTTACATTGTATTTATTCGTGATTGTCAATTATCAATACATTGGTTATATTCTGCCGATTGATTTAGGGATTTGTCATCCTCCAAGCATAGTGAAAGCCTCTTGGTAACAATTTCTCCTTTTTTATCGTTTAATATTATTGATGTTGGATTGTTTAATTATTTCTTGCTTACTGGTGATGAGCATGAGTAGCTAAACACCCCTTTATAGGGTGGTGATGGATTCAATACATGCTAGTTAGGATTTATGCAGTTCAATAAAAGTAAGATGCAATTTACTCTGTGCCCTTTTGATTAAATGAGAATGTTGTTATGTGGATTGAGTTTTACCCCCAAAATCACCAAAGGATTATGCAATTGTTTTACCACCAAAACATCTAGAGATTGCATAATTCTTAGATTCGTAGCAAACGCATAACTGCATTAGCTTATTAATTGTAGATTAGTGAAATTGACGCCTTCACTAATGCTATATGTTTTGTGGAACAAATTCAGTTAGCTCGTTGTCATAGTCCTTCGTACCTTATCTGATATAAGGTGTCTTCCTAGAAAAGACTAGAGCAGTGTAATAATCATTAGGACGTGTCCCAGTGATAACTAGAGTACGTCGACATCGTTATTGTTGCATCTATTTCTGCTAGGTAGCATTGATTATTCATCACCACTCTGTAATTTGATAATTTATCTTGATAAGATCGATATATGATAACTAGAGTAAATCGACATCGATATTGTTGCATCTATTCCTGCTAGGTAGCATTGATTATTCATCACCACTCTGTAATTTGATAATTTATCTTGATAAGATCGATATACATGTGTTTGATTTCTTTACGTTGAGAGTTAGAGTTAGATTAGTAATTAGAATTTGCTGCCAAAGCAAAAAACAACCCTTTTACTGCTTTCTTGTTGATAATTATATTCCGTGAAAAGAACAAAGCTTAGTTAAGTCCTGAGAGACCAACTTCGGGGTTAACTTCACTGCACTACAAGTTTTCGTAGTGTTGAGAATTAACTCTTGGCTATTTAAACAAATTTAAAACATTGATTTGACACATCAGCCATCCGCCCTAGCCATCCTCAATCTCTTTTCCATCATCCACACCGATCAGATCATCATCATCGTACTTTTCGACTAATCCATCATGAGAATCCTCCAAAATATCCATCGAATTTTCCCTCTTGGTTACCATTGCACTGAAGGAAAAAAGTCGCTAACAAAATTGCACCTTTAGTGTGTGTTTTCTTGAGAGCGGTTTTTTAGAGTATTATTGGAGAGTCAGCACACGCATCTTGATTATTCGTTTGCGAATTTATTTACTGCAATAATATTAGTATTGTGGCCTATTTTATTTAACCTAATGTATTTTTTTCTATTTATTCGAATTTATCGACATTGTTTTTTTGTCCCATGCACATGTTATTTGTTGGCGAACGTGTTAGCCAAGGAGTGTCTTTTTTTCCCGAGATGGATTAGGAGTTAGGAGAAGCTAATTGATATATTCTCATTTGTTGTAGATTTTCAACAAAGTGTTTATTTGCACTTGAGATAACTATATCCCTTTAGTAACATAGATAGGAATTGATATAAATTCACCATATTCCTCAAAAGAAACATTAGCTAGAACTAATGTGAAATTGCATATAATCCCTCGTAACTTTAGGTTGAACCAATTTGAATTAATTATAGTCTAGTCTGTGAATTAAAGCAGAAGAGAACTGTAAGCCCGGTAAACCAATCTGAATTTACTAATTTGATGTATGCATTTATGTTAACCATCTAACGTGTAATATAACACTTTCGGGAGCTTTGACAGCGATGGATTGGAGATACGGCAACGTGGGTGATGGAGGTGATGCGGATGCACCTGGAGAGGAGCAGAAGGGCATTTTAGTGATGATAAGAGAGAAGGATGATATCTTCTTCTCTGAAGAATAAGAAATGATGAGCGAGAGAAAACGTACCGCCTTTTGTTCTAAAACGCTAATGTTTTTAGTTATATACTACGTTTAATGTAATCCTCATCATTTTGTTTTCTTAATCAGTTTTCTAATATATTTAGGATTGTGAATTATGATCTAGTAAACATAGAAAATAGTCAAAAAAATAATAAGAGATAATTCTTCATATATTTTTATCCAATTTGATGGGCACCTCGCTTTGCGCCGTGAACAATTTCTAGTATACTTATAATAGGTCGTTTATTTCATTCTAGCACGCCTTTCCAACCACACAATCAAGTGCACCAGCGAATTGAGTCATCTCTTTAACGTTGGATGCCGGGGCTGGCGCTACCTTATCATTCACTTCAGGATGCTTGCTTGACCAGTTTGGTTCTCCAGATTGGACAAAGAATGCACCATTAAAGAATGTATCTCCTTCCGATCTCCAAGTCCACGTCTTCCACTCTGATTCTGAAGCGTCGTTCCTCTTTGTCACCTGCAATTTCATTACTTTTCATTACTATGTCTATTAACCTCAATGATCTCATAGGGGCTACTTGATTGGGAGTAATTAATTAGCATTATTAATCTTTTTTAGTATAACTTATAGGGTCCATTTCTAGGTGGTATGAGCAAAATACTATATGAACTGATACTCTTTTAAGGTGTTTAAAGTGTGTAAACTGGTTAAAAATACAACCTCTGGGTAGGACCAACATTAGTGAGTGACCTATGAAACAAACTAATCATGTTATTAAGTATCACTATAATATTTTAAACAATATCAATACAATTCTATTAGTGAATATTTTATGTCATTTATTTGTATATGTATAAACATATCTTCTTAATATATGCCCCTAATGTTTCTGACTCTGATCATAATATTTGTCGGTCTATGTTATGTCCATCTACAAAGGGGTCCCTAAGGAGACCAACTCATATAAAATTATTAAAAACATATAGTACCTCTTTTGCGAAAGGTAAATGAGGAGGGGCAACAAAGCGATTGCCCTGGCTAATAATGGTAGGGTTATGGCTGCCACCAATTGCATACATTTCCCAATGAGTGTAGTCATTGTTAACAACATGGACGTATCCCGATCGAAGCCTGGGCATCCTTTGAATCATTCTTTTACCAAAATGGTTGAATGCAACTGTGATTTGCATCTTAGTGTCTTGAGAGTGGCCATCGTTCGCTCCAAATAGAAATGCCTACATATGGAAACAAACAAAAGATGTTACATGCAAGTTTTCCATGTCATACGCATATGATAAATAACAAGACTGTGTTTTGTACATCATTGTGATCGGTATAGTGCCCGTTAGAGAGGGTTATGCCCGTTGATCCCATAATGGCGTCAACAAGCCCGTCTGCACAGTTACTCATGGACATATGATCAATCCAAATATCTTGTGACCCAAAGATAGATATCGCGTCACCATCACTCGCAGTTCTGGTACCGAAATGCTCCGTAGAGTCCCTTATCACACCTCCTTTACCCCGAACAATGTTTTGAAAACGCAAGCCGTGAATGATCACATTCTTTATATACTGGAGTGTAAGACCCGACCCTCCTGCAATGGTGACCTTGGCTCCACGACCATCAATTGTCTTGTCACCCGTCATGATCAATTCTTGTGAGAGCTTTATGGTCATGTCCTTGGCGAATGTGATCCACAATGGCCCAGATTGGATACAAGCATGGCGAAGTGTTCCAGGCTTCGGGTTTAGTAGATCGCTATCATCTGTACTGTTTACCACGTAGATTGGGCCGCCCTTTCCACCTTTAGCCTTGTAGCCAAAGCCCAGTGCACAATCTGCTAATTTGAACCGGTTGTCTGCCCAATTGGGCTGGCATCTCCAACACTTATCAATCGGGTTGGTAGCCTTGCAAGGACCTTTATAAACAGTTCCTGTTAGACCTCTCCTTGTGCCATTCAATTGTGAATTGCTTGCTCGCACGTGCTCCAAAGTCCTGCATGCCCAAGTAAATCAAAATGCTTTTCTTTTTATATTTACCTTATATGACTAATAGATCACATAAGTGCAACATGCATGTTAACAGATTAGTTCATTTTCAATAAAAGAAGGTACCCAATTCTTACCTTTGTACATGCATATTCAAGTGGGAAATGATGCTTGCAGGATTTTTCTCGTATGACTCATTTGTTCGGTTCCATGCCAATGCGGCTCTGGCTCTCCATACCCTATCATCAGCTCTATAGCTAGGAAGAATAGAAGCAAAAGCAATCATCAAAATGATCATTGAATATTTCCCGACCCCTTCCATTCTGCTTGGGTGGAATATATTTTCCAAATATTTCCTTTGCTATACTATTGTATTTTTTTTTTACAATTTTTTTAAAATTGTTTTTTCCATACAATTGAAAAGCTTTAAGGTTTATTAGAATTAGTACCAAAAGCTTACTTCCTTGAGTATAAGGAATGTGTATTATATATGCAGAATTCCATGAAGGACAAGAACGAAGATTAAGGAGAACTGTTGCTTCTTATACGATTCATTCACATGCTCGATAATTGATAGACATACATTTTTGTTTGCATATAACAAGGCAAGTCAAATGGTATAATTTTGTGTTTCTATTTTAAGATGTATATACTAGCTAATTATAGTTGCATGGATAACAATTGGTATTTATACATGGGATTCTAAATCTTACCAATTGGCCTATGTAGGTGATGCAGAGTTATTACCAACACATCCTTGTTCTTTTTTGTAACTATACTTTATTGTTCGGACCCATTTCCCGAATTTGTCATGAGGAATATTTTTGGGTTGGCCATGTTAACTCATTCCTAACCAATACCGACCATCTACCGTGAGACGGACTCACGCCAAGACGAAGCCTACTTTTAACCTCATAATATATACAACAATTTACCACAACAATAGTACATCAGAGTGTCTAAAATCCTCACAAACAAACAATCGACTAATAACCTCCGACAATACAAGTCATCCAAATATAACAAAACTAAATCCTTAGAATTACAATTACATAGATTAAATATCCCTCAAGAAACTCAACAAAAACTCTGACCCGCTTCACTCCAAGGAAATATCATCCATGTCACAACCACTAATCCACTGGAAAAAAATAGAGTAGGGGTGAGCTACAAACTTAGTAAGCAAGTTTTCAGTTACCGAGTCAAGCACATATTTACGTAAGCAAATCACACACAACAATATAGTCCTAATAAGAGACACTGACAGACATTCACATATCAAACCAATGAACATAACACTTCACATAACGTGAGAGGTACCAACTGCCCTTGTCGGATTCTAAAGGTGGTCCCGACGGATTCTAAAGGTGGCTCCCACCACTCCATACAGTGTAGCATTTAGTTCTGCATGACACTTAGTTAATTTAAGTACGAAGGGACACCCACTAAACAGATTGCATAGGCATATATTCACAATCCAAAAATACTCAATTTTTAAATGTTTGACTCTTGTTCACAATTCCTAAAGACTACAATTCTATTTTTCACAAACATTAAAGTAATATAAAATACGACACAAAAACACAATAAAGGTGCACAAAAAATCCACTTACTTCGAATCCAAAGTCGCCACGTCTCGAGCTCAATCATACACAATGAATACTTTAAATTTATCTCGATCCATCCCTAATCTTTAGTGTCCCAAATCATGTACAAAAAACTACTGCAAGGCTCCCAATATCCAACCGTAAACTTTACTCCAATCCATGGATCAAAAATAGGCAAGAATCAATATCACAAAGCTAACTAAAGTCAATAACCTAAACACTTAATAAACCTATAAGAAACCTAGTCCAAATAGTCAACATGAACGTACGGTACTAAATAATCTCACTATAAGACAAAAAAGGGTAAAAAGGATTATGATCTTCCCTGACTCTCACTGTTGGTCCAGATAACGACAAAGTAAAAGTCTACAGGGGTGAATAGTCTTTTCAAACTTTTGACGATAAAACAGTTTCTCAGATATTTGTGAAAGTATTTGATACTTATATTTAGAGAGCGAAGTCTTTTGTGATAAGTTTACGTGCTCAACAAGCTATAATGTGTGTAAGTATTCAGCAAACAATAAATACGCGATATGTAAAGTGTAGTAAGTAAATAAGATAAAGCTTTATAATGGTATCTGAGGGTGGCGTAATCCCTCAAACTTATCCACTCGCCCTTTCTCAGGACTTAAATCCACTAAAATAAGATATTGAGTTCCCCTTACAAAGTCCTATCTCTTGATCTCTTTTACACTAGGTTCCCAACCAAGTGTTCCCCCTGAGTTATTCCTTGGTTTTCTCAACCAAGTACTTCCTCTACTCAGTAACCTTTGAGCTATTCCTCAGCTTCCAAAGCCAAGTACTTCATATGCTCAACGCCTGTGTGGTGTTGGTTATGGTAGTTTGTCAGGTGAGCTAGCTCTTTTAACTTGTTCAGTTATCTTAGAGAACTCTTATAGAATCAATCTTACTTAATACACTTTTCAATGTATGGTAAGTTGTTCTTTACTGACCTAAGTCTTGTTGTTGTTTAAGAGAATGAATCTCAGATATCAGTCGCAACTATATCTTCTGGATTCAACTCGTTCACAATATGCAATTCTTGTTAAGGATCAGGACACTTAGAACTTTCGTGCTACTTAGAATTCAAGAGCTTTAGCCGCAACAGAATGCTAGAGAGTAAGTAGGTAGAAGGCTTGTATGTTTGAATGTAATCTACGAAGTTCTGTGTATTTAGTGTGTCTTTCAAGCATTCTGAGTGGTGATATTTATAGTTAAAAATTGCCGTTTGAATAGTATCCGTTAGGCACAATGAAATTCAAACTATTGATATCTGAAGTTAGTACGGCAGTGAGCTTTGTCTCTTTACAGATATTTCCTCTTTTGTTCAGACATCTTTGTATGCGTAATTAATGCACTGTACTAACTTTTGTCCTGTAGTCTCAACGGAACAATGCAAGCTTTCTGAGGCTTTGCAAGTCCTTACTCAGTGACCATTATGCATCAGAGACCTATTGAAATACTTGTCTTCCAAAGACACTTGATTTCTTCAAGGTATCTTAGTCAAGGTATTCGAGGAGACATTTCCTTAGTCTTCAACAATCTTATGCAGTCTTCTTGATCTTGAATAATGAGCTCCTTTCTGCTGGATGCTTGCTTCTTGGTCTTCTTCAAAGATATAAAAATTACATTCAGAGACCTAACATCCTATACAAGATTTGCTTGACTAACATACACATTAAGCTTCCTCTTTTACAATGTTCAAGTGAACTACGAGTACTAGTTACCTTTCTGAGCTAAGATAAGTCATTAGGGTTTACTGATCAAAATCTAAACAAATATTCCTAACAATTTTTTCCCTTTTTGATCAGTCACCTATGACTATCTAAAAACCTATGAAGAAACTGGATGAGGAAACAATCCAACACTTAAACATTTCTTATGCTCTTTGATGTGACAACGAAATTGCGATATACCATATTTTTAGACCCTTATTTTTTTGCCATAGATTCAATATTTATATCGTTTTATGGTCAAATATCAACTTTGCGTATTTTTTGTAGGTCATGATCACATTTTTGAGGATTTGCACGATTTCAGGCACCAAAACAACATAATTGTGCCAAATCGGGACGAGGAAGCAAATACGCCGGATTGACCATTGAACGGAGTTCAAGGAGTCAAAACATGTCATGCGACCAACCGATGCAAAGATAATTGAAGATGGAACAACTTTGTAGAAGACCACTTTTCGAGGAAGCGAAGTTACAAAGCCCGAAATTGAAGAACAAGGAAAACAGATCGAAGCTGAAGATATCGCACTTGGCGGCCACCAGGGGACCGCAGTGGACCTGCTGTTTTGCTTCTGGTCCGTTCTGCTGGCCTGCCAGGCTAGGGCCCGTCTTCCTAAACCTTCACCAATGGCGGTTTGAGCTCGAGATTTCACCTATAAATAAGACCTCAGGGGTCTGAGAAACAACACCTCAGGGGTCTGAGAAACAACACAAGCTCACAAGGCATCTCTACTAAAAGAGAACTATTCCTCAGGGGAAGTAAAACCCCAAAACCCCTAGCCGTCAGCAAGCAACCAAGGAAGACATCAAGATCGATCAAGCAAGGAGAAATCGAAGAGGAGAATCAGAGAGTCGACACTCGCTATCTTCTTACGGTTTAGTTGTTTCAAACATGATTTCAATTCAGTTTTCTGTTTATTTACTTTCAGTTATGTCAAGCTAATTTACCTGTGTAAGGGTTAGCCGAGATATTTTATTATTTGGTTTATATATGATGGAATAGTTTTAGCATCAATGTTGGTTATGCGATTGTTGTTCATATCTGTCCTATTTGAGAAAGATTCTTTGCTTGTTTATGTTTCCACGAGACATGAGTATTCATTGCATTAGATTAGGAGGTATCAGCTGTGTCTATAGGTTGATATTCTGCCTGAGGTATGATGTTGAGCTAGCAACTGGTGACATCTTTGAGCTAGACGATAGTCTACATAGGGTATCTTTGCTTACTGCGCCTTGGTATAAGATATGTGACTTGTGTGACTCTTCAGCTGTAACTATCGCTATCTATTATTCCTGATATAAACCGGTTATCAAAGTGAAGGTTAACGCTTACATGCTTTTCTCTATAAGTTCTTAGTTCGTCAATTCTTATTAAATTACTTTCCTGCTTACCTGTTTATTTTACTTATTCAAAAATACCAAAAATCTGTTATTAACTTTTTATTGAAAATCAACAATTAAATATTCTATTTCAATCGAGCGTTATTCCCGAGAGAATGACATCTCGAGTTAACTTACCGCTATAAACTGTGTGTTAGTGAGCTTTGGCAATTATAAATTTAATCTTTTGATTGTATTTGGGGATTATAGTCTCTACAACGAAATCAAAATTTTCCAGATACACATAAAAATTTGGCGCCGCTGCCGGGGAATAATTAGTAGATTGTCTGCGTAGAACTTATTTGGTTATTTTCGAGTAGTAACTACTTTTGTTTCACAGGAAAGCTACAGATGGAAGAAGAAGAAGAAGACGAAAGAACTATCAGGGAGATCAGTATGCCGAAACCAAGAAGGAGTGGAATTCAGATCCAGCCGCATGTAAGGGAGTACGGATTTGATCTAGCTCTGATTAGCGCACTACCAAAGTTCGGAGGCAAAGAAGGAGAGAATGAATGCGAGTTCATGTACGCATTCGAGTCTATTGTCGAGCAGTTTCCGACGAAAGGGTTAACCGATGGTGAGCTAAAATTCTGGTTCTTCATCAAAACACTGGAGGGAGCAGCAAAAAGATGGATAGATTCAATCAAAGAAGAAGTCAGCGAATGGGAAGAGTTGAGGAGTATGTTCTTGAAGAGGTTTCTGGGGCTTGCAAGGGTTATGATAGAAAGGAGGATGATATCAAACATCGCTCAGAAACAGAAGGAATCTTTTCATGATGCATGGGAAAGGTTTGAAGAGATGCATTACAACTGCCCCCAACATCAGTTTACTTCGCGACAGCTCTGTGAGTATTTCTACTTAGGAGTTAGAGAGGAGTTCAGAGACCTTATAGACGTAGCTCTGCAGGGATCATTTATGAAGCTTGCACAAGTGTTGCTGAGATTTCAAGGTACATGAGTGAGCAGCTGAAGGAGAATGAGATCTTCAACAAGATGGACATAGAAGAAGTAAGGCTAATAGTTGCAGTTGAGGAAGAAGTACAATGGGCTATGGGACAGTGCGTAGGAACTCCTTAGTACTTGGATAAGAGAAGCATATCAAAGGAAGTAAGCCAGGAAGTGCCAGAAGGGAAACCTATTGAGCTGAGTGTCGAAGGAAATGATGAAGTTTCCGAGATCAGCAGCGAAGAGGTGGTCGACAGCATTGTAACTGCTAAAAAGGGCTTGGAAGAGGAGATCAAGAACCTCAAGGAACATCGTAACCTGAGAGGAAAAGCAGTGCTGGAGGAACTGGAAAAAGGAAGCGAGGAAACACACTACCTGGTGAAGCTGTTCACGGAGAATGCCACCTTGTTGGTCCAGATAACGGCAAAGTAAAAGACTAGAGGGGGGGGGGGGGGGTGAATAGTCTTTTAAAACTTTTGTCGATAAAAACTATTTCTCAGATATCTGTGTAGATATCTGATACTTAGATTCAGAGCGCGGAAGACTTAAGATAGATAAGTGCAGAAACAGTTAAAGTGTGTGTGTGTGTTGCTGAAATGTAAGTACAGAAAAGTAAATAACACAACAAGTATAGTGGTATCTGGAGGTGGCGTAATCCTCCAACTAATCCACTTCGGTCTTCCAAAGACCTAGAATTCACTAGAATAGATAATTAAGGTCACCTTACAAAAATCCTATTCTAAGATTCCTTAAACAAATGGTTCCCAACCAAATGTTCCCCCTGAGTTGTTCCCCGGCTTTCACAGCCAAGTACTTCCTGTACTCAGAAACCTTTTTGAGCTATTCCCTAGCTTCCCAAGCTAAGTACTTCCTGTGCTCAATAACCTTGGAGTTATTCCTTAGTTTCTCAAACTAAGTACTTCCTGTACTCCACGCCAGTGATGGTGTTGGTTTGAGTTGTCAGATGAGCTTCTTTAATAACTTTTCAGTTAATCAGATAGCTCTGTGAATCAAGTATACTTAATACACTTTTCAATGTATGGTATCTTGTTCTTTTTACTGACCCAAGTCTTAGATAAATGTTCTAGAGAATGAATCTCAGATACTTGATATTTCAATTCAACTCTTTCACAGATAGCAGTGCTTGTTTAGGATCAGGACACTTAGAACTTCAGTCTTACTCAAGATCAAAAGCTTTGGTCGCAACAGAAAGCTTTAAGGATAAGTAATTTGCTTGAGATAGCGAGATATGTGTTCAGTGTAAGTTCTTCAGGTTCTGTAGTGTGTCTTCTCAAGCAGTCTAAGTGTTGATATTTATAGATGAATTTGAGTGCCGTTTGAATAGTATCCGTTAGGCTTAAATCAAATTCAAACTATTGATATCTGTGTATAGTAATCAGAAAGGTGTTTGTCTTCTTCTTTAGAAGCTACCGTTTCATTCGTACATCTCTGTCCATGCATTTAATGCATTGTACTATACTTTTGTCCTGTAGAGCCAACAGAACTATGCTTTGTATCAGAGACAACCTTGATCAGATTTCTCTGATTCTTTGCACGTTCTTATCTTTAACTTCAGATACCACTTTTATTGAAACAACTTTGTTTGCAATATATATATTTCTTTTTCAGAAATGCGGTTAAAGCTCAAGGTATCTGAGAATAGATATCTGTGGACACTTTCCTTGTTTTCAGATAGACCTTTTATTTCTCAGATATCTCTTGTGACACAGTTTGTTTAAAACTATTCGTGTCTTCAAGATATCTTGCCAAGGTATCTGTAAAACTGTTTCAGTAATCTTGTGCAGTCTTCAAATCTTCAATGTCGTTGAAATTGTTCTGCTTGGATGTCTTCTTCTTGGTCTTCTCTTCATAAAATAAAAATTACATTTTGAGACCTATCATCCTACACAAGATTAGCTAGACTATCATACTTAGTGGTTTCCTCTTTTACAATGTTCAAGTGAACCAAGAGTACTAATCACCTTTCTGAGACTAAGATAAGTCATCATGTTGCTGATCAAAATCTAAACAGATATTTCTAACAAAATATCTAACAAATTTCCTAAAAAATTTCCCCCTTTTTGATCAGTCAACGATGACTATCTGACCTATTACAAATCTGGATGAGTGAACAATCCAACACTTAATCATTTCTTAAGATTTTTCAATTCATTCAATTAAGTGCAGAAAGTAAACATCAACCAAATCACAAGGTGTGATCTTGCTGACAAGTTATCTTTTATAGAATACTATATGAGAGGAAGTTCTTCAGATAAGTTACAAAGAAAGAGTACAGATAACTTCAATACATAAAACAAGTTTAGCTCAGTCAGCAAAAATACAACAAAAAAAAATAGTAAATTAGGACAACAGGAGTAGCCAAGCTCCAAGTAATCATCCTAATAGACTAGTCTTCAAGTCTTCAACAGTAGTTCTATGGATCAGTCTGCAAATTTCCTATCTCCAAACCTTTTGATCTCATCAGAATAATCATAGAGAAGTGTTCTGACGAGCATCTCAGTGTCTCTGGCAAATCCACAGACCTCTTTGTAGGTTTTGGTAGGATTCTTCTTGACAAAATGTTTGACCCACAGATACTTTCCCCACTTTCAGGCATGCTCTATTCAGATATCTGAAAGCTTGAAGTATTCGTAGATAATCCTCAGATATCTGATGTCACCCTTGTATTGATCTTCAGTTAGATAGAACGACTCATAGGGTTCCACAGCGAGTCTTTCTCTTGTGCCTGTTCCTGTGATATTCAGAATGCATGCACATCATCCGCTTTCCATATGGACATTCATCAGAGAGGTCCTTTCTCATGGCTTCAGTTCTCTTGACAACTTCAAAATCCAACCAGGCTTTAATGTGATTGGTGTTGATCAAGGTTGGCTTATCTTTTCTCCATGCCATAAGTTGTTTATGGATTGGTTCTGGAAATCTTGAATTTATTAGTAGATGCTTAAGTTCCAAAATCCAATAGCCATTTTTCTGATTGATGCACCTGTAGACAGAGGAATCATTATCATTCTTCACATACTCTATTTTGGCTTCTTCTGGCCTGAGTGGAAGTTGACTTTTTCTTTGCTCAGCTCTCAGTCTGTTCCTTCTCTGTCTTGAATTCTCTTTGGGGTTGTTGCTTGATAAACCACCCTGGATAGACTTGGTATTTCCAGAGGGTGTTTTAGCTGCTAGGGGCTTTGCAGCTATGGGCTCAGTTAGGCTTTCAATTTTCCTTTTTCTGTGAAGAGGAGCTTCATCTTCATCAGTTTCTTCATCATCATCAAGATTAAATCTTGTGAGAGTTTTATAGCCTTCTTCATTGCCCAGGGACTTGATTTGGCCTTCTTTTTTTTTCAGAAGATTCATCAATCCCTTTAACCTGTCTTCTCCTTGGAGCATTGGTACTCCTTGGAGGTTTCTGTGCCATGGCCCTTGTTATCATTATAGTTCCTTCAGTAGGTTTCTGGGAAGCAGCTACTATTTGCAAAGAAGCTTGGCTTGAGGAGGGTTCATTGATTCTGAGTGGTGGCTGGGAAGTTTTCATGTTTCTTCTTCCTCTCTGAGCCGCACCAGCTCCAGATTTCTTCTTGTTTTCTTCTCCTTCTTCCCATTCCCCCTGACTTTGAGGTCCAGATTTGTACACTTTTTCCCCCTTAGTCATTGTTGGCTGACTCAGTCTCATAAAAGAATCTGAGAGAGAGTTAAAATGCCCTTGCAAGTAATTGTAGGCAGTGACCAACTTCTGAAGTTCGGCTTTGAGCTCCTGATTTTGCTTGATAAGTCCATTGTCCTTATCAGTGAGCTCGCTTGATGGGCCTAGGATGGCATCTGCTTTTCAGCGGTGTAACTTGCCTCTTGAAAGCTTTTTCACTAAAGACGCATCATCGTCCCTTATCATTCCAGATCTTTCGAGCAATGACTATGCTAGTTGTTCTCGAGTGACAGCTCGGTGAACTTTTTCATTTCGAGAGGGGCGGGCAATTACTTCCTTGTTCGTGAAGACATCTCCTTTTTCGGATGAGCGATTACTTGGTATCATTCATGTATTCATGGGAGTGGACATTTGGCGGTTTGCTAAAAGTTTGAGGAGCCGGGTTTCCTTTTCAAGTGTGAAAGCCTAGATGTTCATTGCGATGCTCGCCAAAGTCTTGTCTTCTTCATTATCCGAGTAATCACCCGGTGATCTTCATCCTCTTGGACATTCTCATCGATTGTGTCGAGTCCAAAGAACCATCTCGTAGATTGGTTTCTTCCCTTTTTGGGAGGAGGATGGTACTTCTTTTGAAGATGATGCAACCTTAGCATCATGCTTAATTTGAGATACTTCTTCAGATGTCGAGTTCTTTGGTGATGGCATTCTGACATCCTGTAGCTCTTTAACCTCAGAGTAAGCAATCATCTCTTGCAGATATTGATCTTGTAGTTGGTCAAGCTTGTCTCTGGATTTAGCTATCTGGTCTTCCAGTTGAAGATGGAGCTGTTGTTCTTCTTCCAACAGTTGTCTGAGTTTAGTAGTTCTGGATTGAGTATTCAACAATTTCTGAGCGATTTCCTCAGAATCCTCAACTACTTCTTCAGTAATAACCTTTTGTTGGGAAGATGGATGAGTTGACTTTTTAGGAGATGGAGACGGAGATTTATGTGCTTTCCTCTCAGTTTGCTTTTCAGCAGTTGAGGCATGATTTCTTTGTGAAATTCCTCCGTCCACAGTGCGGGGCATCATCATCATCCTTTTTGTCTGTGTCATCCTTTTGGTGATGGTCAGTGGGAGGTTCATCGAAGTCGTTTTCGTTTATCTCTTCCTCCTCATCATCTCAGATACAAGATTGATCACTTCAGGAATAGTGATCCTCTACCCATTAACCTCTTCTTGTTCAGAAGGTATAAATTGCAGAGTCTGGGGCAGAACTGGCTTGAATGCCATCTGTAATCTTGTCGACCATCACTTTGTTCAAGGCTTGTATCAAATCAGGCGCCACTTCTCCGGAGAAATCCTTATGCAATAGAGTCGATAGCGTATGCAGATTCGGTAGGGAACATTGCATGGATATACGTCTCCAAGTCAAGAGCTCGTGCTCGTCTGGTTGGTTGATCTGTGATTCTCAATATTTCAGAGAGATCAGAGCACCTTAACCTTTGCCATTTCTTGAAGCATTGAATATGCTTTGGCAGGGTTTGAGCTTTGAAGAAGGGAAGTAGGTCCATTTTCTCATCATTGGGAGCCTGCTTTGCACTTGTTTGAGCCTGAAAGAAAGAATTTTGAGTGAGCTTCAAAACTTTTGTAGATATCTGAGTAGAAGTGTAGTTTAGTTTCTGAGTTACCTGAGTAAGTACTTCAGGCTCAGAGACTTGTGCTACTGAGACAATTGGTGTCTCAGATATCTTGTTGTGAGGTAGAGACTTGGAAGTCTGGTCCTCATCAACCTTTCTTTCTTGAACCTGAGAATTAAGATTAATACAATACTTAGGAAAAAATTTTTTGAAAGAATTTGTGCAAAAATGCTTTAATGAGTTCTGAGTTTTGGACTTACTTCCTCAATAGGAAGCTCAGAGTCATTTTTCTCAAAAACTTTCTCAGTTTCTGGTATTCTTTCATGTGATGTTGCCTTGGGAGCTTCATCAATTTCCATTGATGCAGGGGATGTCGCAACTTTTTCCCTTCGCATTTCTACTTCTGAATGAGCCTGTAAGTGAAAGTATTGAATATTTTAGAAGAAGTTTAACCCATGATGAAGAATACTTATCACTGATTTTTCATGTACCTTCATGCTAGAAGGCTCAATGATGTGTTCTTCAGAAACCTTGTCGGTCTCTGGGTTCGTCTCTGGCATTTCTGCCTTATCTTCCTTCTCTCAGTTGGAGCCTGTTAGAAACATTTACTTTAAATGATTAAGCACATAGACAAATGACTGAAAAGTGTTATCTTAAGAATCAATTATCACCTGTGGTACAAGCTCAGATTTCTTAAGAGGCGAGGTTGGGGTAACCTCCTTCTCGGTTTCTGAGGCAAGCTTTCCATCTTCCTCTTATTTCTGTGTTTCTAACTCAGCCTGTAACAAAGAATTTTTATATAAGTAACAAGATATACAAGCATAAAATTTTTCACAAGGTAGGAGTTAAACCATTCAGCTACCTGAGCATTGTCAGACTGATTGGTCTCTGAACTTGTGACCCTTTTATACTTTGGTCTTCTTGTTCCAACACAGCTTCTTTGTTTGAAGTTTTAGGTACTTCACACCTTTCCTGAGTGTGCAACTCAGTTGCCTCCCCTGGTTGATCATTCTAAGTGGATGTCTCAGTTTGATCCCTCTTGTCGAGTTGGGGAACCTGCTCTTTTGCAGGATTTTCTTCAGCGTGTTGTAATGCTGGTAATTTGAAATGGAGTTCATTTACCATTTCATTAACCACTTGTGACTATTGTGGTTGTTGTGGTTGTGGTTGTTGTGGTTGTCTGGAAGCAGAAGATCGGTCAGTAGAGTGTTCTTCCAGATTTTTAGATGTGGCATTTTCATCAGCATCTGCCAGCACTAAATTACCACTCATCAGGGCTTCTTGAAGTTGTGCGTAAGAAACATTCCCTGATGATGTGTTTGCACCAACAACCTTTGCTATAGGTGCTTGTTCAGCAACCTGAGGTGTAGGTTCTTCTTCAGAAACCTTATCACCAGTTACTGTTACAGTAACCTTAGCCCTCTTTGTTCTTTCTAGGACTTGAGAGATGATTAGTTCATCATCTTCATCGTCAGAGCTCTCATCAGCATTGGGAACTGATTGTTCCATAATTCCTACGGTTTCTGCAGATAGGGCTTGGTGTTTTTCACCACTTTTGGTAGCATTTATGAGTTCATCAGGAAGGCTTTCTGTAATAGTCTTCACATTTCTGAAAGCACTTTCTCTTGCTGAGTCTACTTGTTCAGTAGTTGATAACTCTTTTGCAGCATTGATGAGTTCATCTGTATTAATTTGTTCATCGGCAATGGCTGCAGATATCTGAGAATCGACAACCTCAATGGGTGTGTCTTCTGATTTGCCAGCAGACTTCTTTCTTGAAGTTCTGGGCTTCTTGGTCGCAACCTTTTCTTCAGATACCTTTTCAGACTTTCGCTTCTTAGAACCTTTCTGAGACCCAGCAACCTTTTTCATTATGTTCGTATACTCATATTTGTAGAGTAGGTTACTGTTGGCGATTTCAGCCGTCTCTCTGAGCTCAATGCCAAGCTTTTCCAGCAAGTAGCATATCTTTAGACCATAGCCTATTGTGGCCTTTGGCTCAGCTAGTCCTTTGGCGATCTTAGGCTCGAAGCCTTGAATCTTCTTCACAAACTTCATGAAGGCGTACTTTCCCAGTTAAAAGGGTTTTCCAAATTGTCTTGTTGATTCGCAAGAACATCATGATCCATCGTTCTTGGCTTATCCGTCAAGACCTCCTTGTAGACCATCAAAGCATCTCGTGAAGAATGCAAGCCAATACATCCCATGAACCATCGATGTCCGGTTCGGATGTCGAAGCTTGTACTCGATGGGTGTATCCGATTTTCAAGATCACACACGTCACTGTACAATTGTTTAACACCTTCAAGGAGATCATCATCCTTGGTGTTTATTTCAAAATCCTTTCCAAGATTTTGAAACTCAAACAACTTACAGAAAGTTGTTAAGTCCAGAAGGATTTCCTTTCCTTGGACTGAGGTTTTGACAGACACTATTGCAGTGCCTTCAGAAACATAGGAAATTATCCTGGAGTTGTTGTAGAATTCCAACACATCGAGTGATGAAATTCCACTTGGGCGAGCAGATAGAAATCCTTGATTTGTGCCTTTTCAAGCATGTCAAGAATCGACTTTACGGCTTGGTTCTCTATTGCAGCGTGAGGTATTCCTCAACCATGGCACCACCCCAAATCATTCTCGTGATTTGAAGTCCAATGGTCGATTAAAATCTCCTACCGATCGGTTGTTCATAATAACCAACTCGGTGCTTGCTTTTCAAAGCGAGTGGAGGATTGAGATTTACGTGTGGAAGAATTCTTGGGGCCATCTCTTTATATAGTGTAGGAATTTGGATTGGTGTTTGAAAGAGATTTGATTCAGAATTCTTTGCGTAAAAACTTAATCTTGATTTGCAGAGATTGTAGAAGGTTTACAGAGAATCAAGAGAAGGTTTTGCTATTTTGTGTAAGTCGGAATTTTGGATTAGGAAAGTGATTTCTTTTGCCAAAATCCTATATATATAGCAATAGAATCTCAATGCACAAATACATACAAATTGATTTTGTGTGTACGTATTCTGTGATTTGCAAGCGTGAGAAAAGCTAGTTGGCATTAAATGCGAGTGGGTTTTCGAATTTTCTGATCCACTATTTACTGTGAATTAATTTCCACCGTATAGATCAAACGCTTAATTTCATCAAGGGTCACCATTGCTTCTTCAGCAATGATCACAATCAACAAGTGTAATTGTGCCCATTTAATGAATTTTGGCTATTAGCTATCTGAATCACATTTTTGTATGACCAAGAACACTGTTTGCATCTGAATCTGTCTTATATTTAGGATTTTTCCAAGTTTTTCATCAAGATAGAAATAATGCGAATTTCAAGAGAGTAGTTGACTGCATATAGTTGTACTATTCTCCTTTGTGTTCCCCGTTTATAGAGTGATTCAGATATCTGAGTTCCGCCTCGTAGATCTTAAGTCGCCTTTTGCTCTTTAGCCTTTTTGACTTCTGGATACCCGTTCCAGATTTCTCTTTTCTCTTCTCTGGATGCCCGTTCCAGATACCTCTTCTCTGGATGCCCGTTCCAGCTACCTCTTCTCTGGATGTCCGTTCCAGCTACCTCTTCTCTGGATGCCCGTTCCAGATTCCTGAACTTTTTCAGTTCATTGGTAGTTCCATTAGTCCAAGACTATGTCTTAAGGCTAAGAATCTACTTTCTTGTAGTGGCTTAGTGAAGATATCTGCAAGTTGGTCTTCAGTGCCAATCTTGAGTATCTCTATATTGCCTTTTTCAACATGGTCTCTGATGAAGTGATGTCTAACATCAATATGCTTTGTTCTGGCATGAAATTTAGGATTCTGTGTAATCGCAATAGCACTTGTGTTGTCACAGAAAATGGGAGTTTTCTCTTCATCGAGTCCATAGTCTTTAAGTTGTTGTTGTATCCACAGAATTTGTGTTGCACAACAACCAGCAGCAATATATTCAGCCTCTGTGGTAGAAGTTGCAATTGAGTTTTGCTTCTTGCTAAACCACGAGATAAGTCTAGTACCCAGAAACTGACAAGTTCCTGAGGTGCTTTTCCTATCAAGCAGTGATCCAGCATAATCAGCGTCTGAGTACCCAGCTAAACTCAATCCGCTTTCTTTAGGATACCACAATCCTACATCTACTGTACCTTTTACATACCTTAATATTTTCATAGCAATGTTGTAGTGTGTTTGCATCGGATTTGTCTGAAATCTAGCACACACTCCAACGGCGTATTGAATATCAGGTCTACTTGCAGTGAGGTAAAGTAGTGAACCTATCAATTTCCTATACTTATGTTCTTCAACACTCTTGTCTGATTCAGTATAGGTCATTTTGGTTCCAATGCTCATAGGTATCTTAGCATTCTTTTCAGAAGGCTTAAGATTGAATTTTGTGAGCATATCTTTTGCATACTTTGTTTGACTAATGAATATTCCATCATTGAGTTGCTTGACTTGCAATCCTAGAAAATAATTCATTTCTCCCATCATGCTCATCTCAAACTTACTTTTCATGAGATTTGCAAAGTCATTACAAAGTTGCTTGTCCTTAGATTCAAATATGATATCATCAACATATACTTGAACTAAGAGTAGTTTCCCATCATGATTTAAGGTAAATAAAGTTTTATCAACTTCACCTTTCTTGAAACCACTTTCCAGAAGGTATTTGGCCAAAGTGTCATACCATGCTCTTGAAGCCTGTTTCAGTCCATACAGAGCTTTCTGTAGTTTATAGACCATTCTACTTTCTGATGAAACTTCAAAGCCAGGTGGTTGCTCAACATAAACTTCTTCTGCAAGTTCACCGTTCAAGAATGCACTTTTGACATCCATCTGATAAACTTTAAAATCTTTATGAGCTGCAAAGGCTAGAAAGAATCTTATTGCATCCAACTGCAACCGTGCATATGACTCATCAAAATCTAAGCCTTGATGCAGGTAAATCCCTTGGCAACCAATCTTGCTTTGTTTCTGGTTATTTCACCAGATTCATTCATCTTGTTTCTGAAAACCCATTTAGTTCCAATCACAGATATTCCTTCCACAAATGGAACTAGTTTCCAGACTTTGTTTCTCTCAAATTGATCCAACTCTTCTTGCATTGCAGAGATCCAGTCTTGGTCTCCTAATGCTTCTTCTATATTTTTAGGTTCAATATTTGAGATGAAACATCCAAAGAGAGAATTAGCATTTTCAGCTATTGCTCTCCTAGTCCTAACACCTTGATTAATCGGTCCAATCACATCTTTTGCAGGATGATCCTTGATCCATCTCATCATAGGTTTAGTGCTAGTAGGATCAAGATCCAAATGATTTGAATGTGAATCACTGGGATTTTGATTTGATACTTTTTCAGTATCTAAGACATTTTGCTCCTCAAAAGGGCAATTAATGTCTGACACTTGTTCAGTGTTTGAGCTATCTGGAACATGTCTTTCAGAGAGATTATCTCCAGAGATTGCTTCATGATGAATATCTTCAGTTTCCATTTCTGGAAGTTTCATAGGAAATTCTTCATCATGTTTGTGAGTCATCTTGTTGTTACTAGGCATATCAAGCTTTTCTACGTCAGAGTCATCCTCACTTTCCATAATGATGTTTCTCCTTTCTGAGGATTCTTCTTCAGAATCCCTCAACATTAGTTCTTTGAACCTTTCTGAGAGTTCATTATTAGGAGGTGTTTTCTTACTTCCTTCATAGAATACAACATGAACTGATTCTTCAATTTTCTTTGTTCTTTTGTTGTAAATTCTGTAGGCTTTGCTATTCGTGGAATAACCAAGAAATACACCTTCATCTGCCTTTGGTTGAAATGTTCTCAGATAATCTTTTCCATTGTTTAGAACAAAACATCTACAACCAAATACTCTCAGATGTTTGATATTAGGGGGTTTACCAACCAAGATTTCATAAGGGGTCTTGTCATGGCGTTTGTTTATCAAACATCTGTTCTGAGTGTAGCAGGCTGTGTTTACAGCTTCAACCCAATAAACTTCACTTATTTCAAAGGTCATTAGCATCGTCCTTGCAGCTTCTTTAAGGGTTCTGTTTTTCCTTTCTGCAACACCATTTTGTTGAGGTGTTCTTACAGAGGAAAGTTGGTGTTGTATACCTTTGCAGGTACAAAACTCCTTTATGTACTGGTTGACAAACTCAATACCATGGTCTGTTCTAATTGTAGATACCTTGTCATTTTTCATAACTTCAAGCTTTTTCAGCAAGTTTGGTATCTCCATCCTGGCATCAGATTTGTGTTTCAGAAAGACAACCCAAGTGAATCTTGAGAAGTCATCTACAACAACCAGACCATACTTCTTTCCTGCATAACTAGTTACAGATGATTCAAAAAGATCCATATGTAGTAGTTGCAGTGGTCTAACACTAGAGTGTCTAGTTTTGGACTTGAAAGAGATTTTGGATTGTTTCCCAGTGACATGCGTAATGAGCAGATACCATCCTTTCGAAAGATGTTTTGGGAAGGCCAACCACTAACTCTTTCTTGCAAGTTTGTTCGAGTTTTGAAGTTCAAGTGACTCATTCTTTTGTGCCATAACCGTGCTCTTACGTGACCAGATTGACTCACCATGAGACATTCTTGATTGTGGCGGATGCCCAATCGGCAACATAAAGATCGCCTTTCCGAGCAACCAAGACCTGCTCTTTGACTCATTGTCAATTAGTTTGCGATATTTTGCTTTGAATTTTACTGATAAAACCTTTATGCAAACCGGCTCATTCTAAATAGATTATATTTCAAATCCTTAACATATGTAATACGTTGATTGTTAATGTTCCCAATTTGACGTTGCCAAATCCCAGAGAGGGATTTAATTCTCCTCCAGCAAATCTGATATCTGGTCCTGTGTTGCAAGCTTTGTAATCGACCAGATTTGCTTTGTCTCCTGTCATGTGCTTTCCGCATCCACTATTAAATAGCCATTGTGCTTTAGTCCAGGAAGCATTCTGCACACAACTGGGAACAGGAGATTAGGTTCTCAATTTGATTGGAACCATCAGACTAAACAATCTTCCAAAGAGGAATCCATTTTGAATGAATTTCCTTGGAACATTCTTTTGTCGATAGGAACATAAGGAGGAATTCTAATTGAATGATTATCATTATTAAGAATTATTTTCTTCCTTGGTGTGTTCCTAGGTGCTCCATTTGGTGCTTTCAGATACCTGTCAGGTTTCTGAGTTTGCTTTTCAGCAAACTTAGCTTTCCTTGCCAGATTTCTTCTAGCCCTAGCATTCAGATTTTCAGTGGCTTGATTCAACTTCCACTTCTGATAATTGCTTTGAGAAATTCTAGCCTTTAGCCATCGTTCTTGCTCCTGTTTGTATTCATGAGCAAGTTGTTTCCCGATGCCTTTATAGCCAATACCGTTTCGAGCACTTGAAGCTATCGAGATCTTTTCTCGTGACTTTGCTAGTCTCTGGTTGATCCAATTTCTTTCCAGAAAAAGTGACATGAGAGAATTTGGCAGCTCCTGCAATTCTACCCTTTTGAGAGACATAGCACTGTGGGTGTTTACACTTTTCAGTGTTGTGTTTCTTTTCAGAGACATGCCCAACAGTTTTGTTTTTGACTTGTTTTTCCCACAAAGGTTTAGTCGCAACTGCCTTTCCTTTGTCAACAATCTTCGTCTTCTGACCGATACTATATATTGCATGGGAACCATCTTGCTGAGTACTTACAAATGTTCTTCTTTCCTCACTCTTATTCAGAGTGATAGAACAATCATCTGTATTCATTGAGTCCTTTCTTTTCTGAAGGATCTCTTAAGTAAGATTGTACTTCAGTAAGAGTGTCACTAGCTTTGGCATATGATTGAAAAGATAATTCATTCTTTTCGAGTTCCATGTTCTCAGAAAGAAGATCTTCATATTTCTTTCGTAATTCAGCCATTGCTTCTTTATGTGACTTTTCAGTCTCAGATATCTGAGCTTTGAGAAATGCATTTTCAGCATCCTTTTTCTCAGATATCTTAACTAATTGAGAATTTTCCTTTGCAAGAGAATTCTTTTCTTCTTCAAGATTTTTGGCTCTAGCTCGGATCATTAGAAATTCTCTTTCATAGATGTCAAGATCTTTCCTGAGATTTTATAGATCTTTTATTTCTTCTTCATCACTTTCATAAGTATAACAAGAAGTATGTGTTACCTCATCAGCCATAAAACAGATTTCTATGTTAGAGATGTCTGGACCGTCAATCTGAGCAACTCCACACATTTCATTCTTCTTGAGGCCGAAGTCGATTATATCATGAGTAACTCCACATAATTCTGGTAATGGTAAGGTTGAGTCATCTGAATTGTCATCTTCAGAATCTGTCTCAAAGTCTAGAGCATCTAGTTGAGTTTGGATTTTCTTTCTTTCTTCAGTTAATAAAGCTTTCTGGCTTCTTCTGAAGATTCTTCTATCTTTCTTGTCACCTGTCCTTAGTTTGTTAAAGGCAGGACAATCCTTCTTGAAGTGACCCGGTTTCTGACAATAGAAACAGATATCGTTTCCAATTTCTACTGTCTCAGTACATGATGCTTTCTGAGCTAGCTTGTTCAGCGAGCTTTGCATATTTTTGTACTGGTGATAGTTTGAGCCTAGATGCTTTTTCAGCTTCTCTTTGGCTTTTCTTCTCTCAATTTATCGACTGACATATTTTCTCATTTGCTTTGCAGCAAGAGCATCCTCAGTCTCTTCCTTGCTTTTCTTCTTTTCAGAAGTTCCTTGAGCAACTAGAGCAATATTCTGCAACTTTTCAGTTGTTTGTTCTCTTTGTGTTGTCTCATAATCAACCGTAGCAAGATGTGAGAAGAGTTCCACTGGAGTGATATTTGGCATTCCTTGGTTAAAATAAAAGAATTTAGTATGCTCCCAGTTGTGGTTAAGACTTCTTACAATAGTCTTAATCTTTTCTTACTGGGAGTATCTGTTGCTTTCCCCAAGTGCTGCCATATCACTCATGAGAGTGGTAAATCTGAAATCAAGTTCTTCCCGAGTTTCAGTGGGTCCTTGTTTGAAATTTTGAAATTTCAACTTGAGAACTTCGAACTTGTTTTCTTTGGTTTTCTCAGTTCCGGCACAGATTTCTTCAATCAGTTGCCAGGCAACTTTCGCCGTTTTAGCACCCCAGCTTTACAGTATGTGCTCAGTGTTGATCGATGATGATATTACGAGCTTGACCATCGACGATTTCTCTTGGCATCTTCCGATGTCCGAGTTCTCTGAGCTTTGGTTATAAATAACTTAACTAGTAGATCTCCCACTTGTTGGCGACGGTTTGTGAAGATCCTTCGCTTTGATCTCTGTCTCTACCATTAGAAACCTCCATGACTTGTTTAAGTTGTTGAATAACTATTGGGCCGTTCTTTATCACTTCGATCATTTCGTCACTTATGGCTTCAAGGTGGAGCATCATGTTATTTTTCCATTTCTCGTAGTTCTCTGGTTTGAGAACGAGTGCATCACTCAGAGACATTCCTGCACACTTAACACACAAATTAAATAGTCCTCGAAAATGGACAAAGTTCCTTCACCTATCTGGGGATCTAGGTTCAGTGCAGAAGGCTTGTGAACCTCCCGCCGAGATACCACTTGTTGGTCAAATAACGCAAAGTAAAAGACTAGAGGGGGGTGAATAGTCTTTTAAAACTTTTGTCGATAAAAACTATTTCTCAGATATCTGTGTAGATATCTGATACTTAGATTCAGAGCGCGGAAGACTTAAGATAGATAAGTGCAGAAACAGTTAAAGTGTGTGTGTGTGTGTGTGTTCTTTGAAATGTAAGTACATAAAAGTAAATAACACAGCAAGTATAGTGGTATCTGGAGGTGGCGTAATCCTCCAACTAATCCACTTCGGTCTTCCAAAGACCTAGAATTCACTAGAATAGATAATTGAGGTCACCTTACAAAAATCCTATTCTAAGATTCCTTAAACAAATGGTTCCCAACCAAATGTTCCCCCTGAGTTGTTCCCCGGCTTTCCTGACAAGTACTTCTGTGCTCGTAAACCTTTTGAGCTATTCCCTAGCTTCCCAAGCTAAGTACTTCCCTGTGCTCAATAACCTTGGAGTTATTCCTTAGTTTCTCAAACTAAGTACTTCACATACTCACGCCCGATGATGGTGTTGGTTTTGGTTTGAGTTGTCAGATGAGCTTCTTTAATAACTTTTCAGTTAATCAGATAGCTCTGTGAATCAAGTATACTTAATACACTTTTCAATGTATGGTATCTTGTTCTTTTTACTGACCCAAGTCTTAGATAAATGTTCTAGAGAATGAATCTCAGATACTTGATCTTTCAATTCAACTCTTTCATAGATAGCAGTGCTTGTTTAGGATCAGGACACTTAGAAATTCAGTGTTACTCAAGATCAAAAGCTTTGGTCGCAACAGAAAGCTTTGAGGATAAGTAATTTGCTTGAGATAGCGAGATATGTGTTCAGTGTAAGTTCTTCAGGTTGTGTAGTGTGTCTTCTCAAGCAGTCTAAGTGTTGATATTTATAGATGAATTTGAGTGCCGTTTGAATAGTATCCGTCAGCTTAAATCAAATTCAAACTATTGATATCTGTGTATAGTACTGTAGCAGGTTTGTCTTCTTCTTCAGAAGCTTCGTTATACATTGACATCTCTGTCCATGCATTTAATGCATTGTACTATAGTTTTGTCTGTAGTGCCAACGGAACTATGCTTTGTATCAGAGACAACCTTGATCAGATTTCTCTGATTCTTTGCACGTTCTTATCTTTAACTTCAGATACCACTTTTATTGAAACAACTTTGTTTGCAATATATATATTTCTTTTTCAGAAATGCGGTTGAAGCTCAAGGTATCTGAGAATAGATATCTGTGGACACTTTCCTTGTTTTCAGATAGACCTTTTATTTCTCAGATATCTCTTGTGACACAGTTTGTTTAAAACTATTCGTGTCTTCAAGATATCTTGCCAAGGTATCTGTAAAACTGTTTCAGTAATCTTGTGCAGTCTTCAAATCTTCAATGTCGTTGAACTTGTTCTGCTTGGATGTCTTCTTCTTGGTCTTCTCTTCATAAAATAAAAATTACATTTTGAGACCTATCATTCTATACAAGATTAGCTAGACTATCATACTTAGTGGTTTCCTCTTTTACAATGTTCAAGTGAACCAAGAGTACTAATCACCTTTCTGAGACTAAGATAAGTCTTCAAGTTGCTGATCAAAATCTAAACAGATATTTCTAACAAAATATCTAACAAATTTCCTAACACACCTCAACTGAGGAAGCAATAGAAAGGCTAAGTGGTGAAGTCGATGCAGTCAAGGACGATCTGGTCGAAATGAAGTATGCAGATAGGGAACTGGATGAAAAGGTGGAAGAAGTTAAAGAGCAGCATGTGGAGAGCATTGGGGCTATCACTACTAGGAGCGGGATAACAACCCCGGATTCTATTCCTAGAAGTGAGGAAAGAGCCAGAAAGAAGAAGGATGCAGAGATAGTGGATGTACAAGAAGAAGGCGGAGAAGGTGAGAGTGGGAAGGCTGAGAAAGAAGCCAAGGAGAAGAAGAAATAGGAAGAAAGGTTAGCAGCCAGGAGAGGAAGATATGATGACGACCTGATGGAAAGAGGATACGTCCGGGCAGAAGATGGGGGAATAGTTCACATAAAAGACTTACCTTTTCCAGGAAGGCTCACGAATGATGTCAAGAAGGCTTCGTAGATGAAGGCTAAAGGAAACTTGGAGAACCAATCTATTCCGGTACCAGTGCCCGATCTGTTTACTTTATACACATCCGACTACATGGCAGCTATAAGGGACTTCCATAACCGGAAGAAAGCCTACGTTGGAGTGGCGTGGAGAAAAGGATGAGATATCATAAGGAGAGGAATAGGAGATCCAGGATAGTTCAACATGACGATGTGAGTGAAGGGCAAAAAGTTAAATTGCATGATTGGCCTTGGAGCCAGCGTGAATCTTATGTCATTGGCTAAAGCAAGGGAGCTATGGATTGAGGACGAGATAGAACCATGTGGAACTAGCGTCCAACTGGCCGACAACTCGACAAAGAAGTGTGCTGGGGAAATCAGAGGTTTACCTGTGGAAATTGGAGGTATAAGGTCAAGGCTAGACTTCCTGGTGATGGATATGGAAGGAAGCGTGATGAGATCTAAAACACTTATTGGACGACCAGGCCTACATCAGATGGAAGTCGTAGTCGACACGGAGAGAAGACCTATTCATTGATCGTGGAAGGGCAGAAGAAGCGTTTCAATTCTAAAGGTGAACTCCTAGAAGAAGGAAAGAGGATAGAGAGAGGATATTGGGAAAGCGCAGATGATTTCCACCTTGGAGACGAAGTTGAGTTTGAATATCTGATGCCAGATCTGATAGAGGAGGATGAAGAAGACTTTGACACAAAACAGTATGAGAGGCTCGAGCAACTGTATGCTGTGGAAACAATGGAGAAACAGGAGAAGGACGAACCACCAGCATTTGGATTGGAGGAGGTGCTACGGTCAAAATCGAAACTCAAGCCGCTACAAGAAGACTGCAAGTACGTTTTCTTATCTGACAACGAGTTCTTTTCTGTCATTATATCTTCATCTTTGACTAAGGATCAAGAAGAGAAGCTAGTAGAGGTCTTGAAGAAGTATAAGGAAGCAATAGGACGGGATATAACCGACATCAAGGGGATCAGCCCCGTAAGGTGCATGTATACTATTACACTGGAGGAAGGAGCTAAGCCAGTAAGGCAACCTCAGAGGAGACAGAATTCAGTGGTACTGGAGGTGGTGAAGAAGGAGATCCACAAGCTTCTGAATAACGGGCTGATCTACCCTATTGAAAGTAGCAATTGGGTGAGTCCGATAACGTGGTTCCTAAGAAGTCAGGAATAACGGTAGAGGACAATATCACAACAAGGATTGCTTCAGGATGGAGGATGTGTATCGACTACAGGAGATTGAATGCAGCTACAAGGAAGGACCACTTCCCCATACCTTTTATAGATCAAATGCTGGACAGTCTGACAGGGCATGAGTATTACTGTTTCTTGGACGGGCTATCTGGATTTTTCAAATCCCCATCACACCAGAAGACCAGGAGAAGACTACTTTTAACTGCCCCTTTGGAATGATTGCTTATGCCATTTGGATTATGCAACGCGCCGGCTACCTTCCAGAGATGCATGTTGTCTATATTTAGCGACAGGGTGGGGAAGTTCATAGAAGTGTTCATGGATGACTTCTCAGTGTTTGGAAACTCGTTCGAAGACTGATTTCAGAAGTTGTCACTGGTTCTAGAAAGATGCATCGAGTGCAATCTAACTCTGAGCTGGGAGAAGAGTACTTTTATGGTGAAGGAAGGAATAGTGTTGGGACATATTATTTCAAAGGAAGGGGTCAAAGTGGACGAAGCGAAGGTGGAGACGATATCGAAGCTACCGCCACCAACCAACGTCAAGGAGCTTCAATCCTTCTTGGGGCATATCAACTTTCACAGGAGATTTATCAAGGACTTGTTAGTGGAAGCTAAACCTATCAACAATCTACAGAGGAAGGACGTCAATCATTTTTATGGCATGTACCCTATTCATTTTAATACGTATCTAGAGTTTGGCGTGGGCGTTACCTAGGGCTGTAAACGAATCATGCCGTTCGCGAGCGCTCGTGAAAAAAATCAGTCAACGCTCAGATCGTGCTCGAGATCGATCAACATGAGCTTGCTCGCGAGCAAGCTTGACTCATTTTCGATCGAGCAACGATCATGAAGATGAAAAGCTCGATGCCCGCGAGCACATGATGATGATGATGATGATGATGATGATAATAATAATAATAATCATCATCTTTCGATTATTTTTCTCCCTTTACATTATATTTATTGGTGAGTGTAATATGGTTTGTTTGGAAAAAAAAGGGGCTAAGGATCAGTTTTACTAGAATAAATGTTTTTATACTTATTTTTTTCACGAATCGATCATTTTCGATCTACTCGCGAGCTTTTTCATAACTTGACGAACCGATCTCGATCTCAAATATTTGATGATCGTCGATCACAAGAGCCGATCACGATCACAGGCAAAATCTGACGAGCAATGATCGATTTAGCTGAAAATCAGCTCGTTTACAGCATAGCGTTACCTCATGATTTGGAGGAATTGTCTAGAAAATTTCAAAATCTTCAATATTTATCTTTTGAAATTATTCTGAGTATATAAATTATAAATTGATTTACAAAACACAAATAAAATGCATCATCCCATTAGAAGTTTTATATTATAAAATTAGTACATTTTGTTATGTTTCAATGGTAGTTTTTGGAAATTCATAATTTGATTGATACTGATGTTTCCCATTTGTGAGTAGCAGCGTGTTTACGGCCAATTGGATTGTGTTATACCAACCCAGGGCACTTTTAAATTGCAATCTTTCTTTGTTCGTGATAACCAGTGTTCAAGGTGACCCGGATATGCCTATTCCTACAAATTGATCAGCTTCTACAAAACTTTAAATTGAGTCCCTGAAACTATGAAACGATCCAAACGACAATCAAAACATCTTCGAACTCCATATCCACCCGTGAAGCTCCGATTTGGAGCTTTCAAATCTCCAAATCGGAGCTATTTACAGCTCCATTTCGGAGCTGCAACAGCTCAATGTCGGAGCTATGAGCTATCCACAGCTCCGACATGGAGCTGCAACAGCTCAGATGTCAGAGCTGTAAACCACAGCCCCTCACCGGAGTTGTTAACTCCGGTGGGGCTGTGATTTATAGTTCCACCAGAACTCCGGTGGAGCTAATAAGAAGAAAAGTGGAAGAAGGGAAGAAAAGAGGAGGAAGGGAAGAGAAGAGGAAGAAGGTGGGTTTGTGTTTGTTGTTATTTTGTCTTTTCTTTAATTAATAAATTAATTAAATTTTCTTTTTGCTTTTTTTTCACATTTCATCAATTAATATCCAACATAGCAGGAGAGAGAAAAGGAATGGAGGTTTTGGTTATTTGTTATTGTTCAAATAGAAGGGACCAATCTGTTTAGAGGGGGCAATTTAAGGGGTACTATATGTAATTTTCTCTTTTTTTTAAAATATATTACTTGAAAATAAAAATTATATTACTTAAAAAAAACGTACAATACTTGAAATTGAAAATTACAATAAGTGAAATTGAAAATTACAGCAATTAAAATATTACGTTCAAATACTAATTATCATACTCGAGAAATAAAAATAAAAAAAAAAATCAAAACAAAAAAAGGACTCCAGACAAAACAAAAAGAGAAAAGAAAAGAAAAACAAAAAAAATATAAAAAAAGAGAAAAATGACACTGGGCCTCTAGCTCAGATTCTGCTGGAGTTTAAGCCAGAGTCCCAAGCCATGTTGCAACTCATTTTGCAACATGGCTGGATCGGTCTAAGCTTGAAAAAGTATGTCTGTTGAGGATAATTAAAGATGAAAAAAGAAGATGTTGAAACAGATACGTAGTGCCCAAACTTTCTCCACGCGCACACAAGCACTACTACTCTCTTACACACACGTATATATATACATACTCTCTTTGTCCCGGAGAAGCTGTCCACGAAACTGTTCATACATAGGTTTTAAGGAGAGTAATATTATAACGCTGTATAGTACATGTGGGGTTTACTTTATGACTTTATTGGTAGTTGATTTGATTGTTTAAAATGCTTTTTGATTTTTTTAAAAATAGTGAGGGATATAAAATTATATAATTGTTCTTAAAATGACAAAGAAATGAAAGTGGACAATTCTACCAAAACGCCCAAAATGACAAAAGGATAACTTCTATGGACGGAGGGAGTATATACACACACTACTCATCGCCATGGCCAAGTATTAAAAATCCTGTTTTGCACCAAAACCCTAGCCAAACATTCACTCATTTAATTTGCATGTCGTTTCTATTATTGAGATCTTTGCGACTCGTATATCCTGTTTGTGTAAGCCTCGATCCTACAAGTTTTTGGTTTTCCTCCAGGTAGTCCTTCTTGGTAATCTTTCGACCATCCGTTCTCCGTATTTTCTTATCGAAACTCTACCATGATTTCTGTAACATGCTCTTCATCTTGTAACGAATCCGCATAAACTTATTTCACAAAAATTAGATGCTAGATGAATCCATTTGGAGTGCTTCTGATTTCCTCCGTTTTGGCATGTAAGTCAGGCTTTCTGTTCGATGACTTTGCATGGAAACATGAAAACTTTGTTACTTATCATCACGACATCATGCCACTATATTTTGTACCCTTCAATTCAATTATTTATGTTCTCGCTTTATTTTGGGTTCCTGATGATTTTTGTTTGGTTCGAGGTGTGAATTGGAGTCGACCTTAAGGTAAGGAGAACTTTTAAAACTTCTATAGCATGCATACATACATACATACATACATACATATATATATATATATATATATATATATATAATTTGACAAATAACTTATGATTATTATATCAAGTGATGGAACTTGATATAATAGTCTAATTGAAAAGGATCAAATATGTGTACCTATAAATGTTTTATTATGATTGTGATGTGTGAAAATTATTTTGTACAAAGACATAGATTAATATATGTTTATGCTCATCGATATGCCTATGAATTGTTTGGTCCATTTCGATGGAATGTCGTGCTTTTGGAGATCTCCATTGTTCTGTTATCCCTTTGGCAGACTTTGTTATTGTTTTGTGAAAGTCGACATGTGTGCCACCACGGTTCGTTTTGTCGTAGTGTATTGTCTAATAGAGCAAAATATGTACAATGATGTTGTTTTGGTAATGTTCCATGCAAATGATTTTGACTGTATTGTGTAATTGGCGAGTGTATATATATGTATCCTTAACTACAATGCTTAATCTGGTAAAAGTACTAGGAGCTCACCCATATACCCCTTTTTCAGATGTTTGGCAAGTTGGATGGAGGTACCTTGGACTCAAGGTAGTTAGACTTGTGGCGTAGTCTGAGATTTATAGTGTAACGATTTTTTTGTACTTTGGGTGATTGTTTGTGTTGAGAGGACTCTATAATAGTTTGTAATAGTTTTTGTATTTGGGATTTTAGAAGCTCTGATGTACTAAATACTATTGTACCACTATTTTACACTACAAGAAAACAGTAAAATAGTGAGGGAAAATCCTGTCACTATATCCCCTTTTTCTGTCACTAAGGGCTCCAGTGACGGATTAGTGACAGAATGTTTCCGTCACATAAACGCTTGTCACTAAATTCCAGTGACAACATAAAAATCCGTCACTAATTATAGTGACGGAATATTCCGTCACAATAAGTATATTTCCGTCACAGATTCTGTTTTGGCTTTTTATTTTTGCACGATTTCGTGACGAAACATAGTGACGGATTTGTGACAGAAATATTCCGTCACAGGTTCAGACTCAGTGACGGTTAAATTTCGTCACATATTGTTACTCAGTGACAGAATTCCGTCACTGTGTACGAACAGAAGTGCCTTGTTGACTTAGTGACGGAGTCAAATCCGTCACTAAATTTTTTTAGTTTAAAATTGCTGCTGGAAGTTGCTGTAACCTGCTGGAATCTTATAAATTCATTTATGTATCCACATAATCACCAAACAACATATATTAAACATCCCAATATTTAATAATTCGAAATCAAAAGTTCAACATTCACCGATAAACTGTCATTGCAATAAAATATTGTTCAGAACTCAAGTCAAATACATATAAATCACCATAACTATGATCGTGGGGTGTTAGATGAAGACGATCCAGAATCTATACTAGCTGACAACTATGCAAACTTGTCTGCAAACTTTTGAGACATGGCCTCTTGCCTCTCCTCCAATTGACGAATTATGTCATCCTTTTCGTCGAGCTTCTCCTGCAATGACGTGATCTTTTCTCCCTGCTCTGTGATCTTATCTCCCTGCTCTACCAAAGTCTCATGTACCGGTGGTGTAAGGTTGTGGCTAGAGCCACCGGAACAACTACCCAAGCTAATATATGAGGATGCTGCACTACCCAAGCCAAGTGTTTCTTCGATTTTGGATTGACTTCAAGGAAGACATCAATGATGTTATATTCTTCACCGACTTCTTCAAGTTCTTGAATGCGTGCCTCCACCAAAGCCTGCAATATAATATTATTAATAACAAGTATATATATACATATATTAACACTTAGAAATGCACTTATATAATGTTTATTTAAGTTAGATGTATAATCCACTTCAAGAAAACTTATAACATCATAAATGTTCCAAGTAGTACAGCAAAACACCAGCAAAATATCAAAACCGATCCATGACTATCAAAACACTAGCAACAGGGCCTTAACCACACCTAAGCAACACCTATACCAACCAACCAATTAACAAAGACCAAATGACAGAAACAACCAGCACTTGTATAATGTAATCCATGACATTTGTGTGAAAGTTTGCATATGATGAGAAGATAACAAACATTTTTATATTAGTACAGCAAAACACCAGAAAAATATCAAAACCGGTCCATGACTAACAAAACACTAGCAACAGGGCCTTAACCACACCTAAGCAACACCTATACCAACCAACCAATTAACAAAGACCAAACAGAAACAGCCAGCACTTGTATAATGTAATCCATGACCTTTGTGTGAAATAAAGTTTGCATATGATGAGAAGATAACAAACATTTTCATATTAAATATACTTACTTTAATCTTTGCTGACTTCTCATCCACAGGAACACCATTCTTACATTGCATCTTCAAGAACACATCAAAGGCGTTTGGCATTTCACCCCCTGCTTCCTTTGTCTATATACAGACACAAAATCATAGTGGATTTGAATAAGTCATAGTAGATACACAATTATATTTTTCAATATTCTAAATATTATTGACAGGAAATTAGCAGTAAAGACTTACCATATTCTCAACATGAGCAATAGTAGGGATAGAGCCCCCAAGATGAACTGCCATTCCTGATCCTTCTCCATTGACCTTTGTACGTCGATTTTGGCTCATTTTCTTGCTTAGCACCTTAAACTTATCTAATTCCCACCAGTTACGCACTGAGAAAACTGCTCCTCATCTCGTGATTCATCCCATATATAATGTTTCTAGAAAACATACATTAGTTACAACATGCAATTATAAACATATATATCAGGCATAACATTGTATTCCCCATGTGAGGTCCACACCTCATAGTGCGGAATGAACCCATTCTTGCACAAGTGTATCTCACCTCATCAACAGTTAAATACCTTTTGCTATGACACTTTTCGGTGAGTACATGGGCATTTAATCTTTTCTCCATCTGTGAACCCTGGTTGATTACACGCGAACTCAACCAAGCTCAAAACCCCATCACGAAACTCTGACACTAACAAGCCTTTCACACGACGTTGATTGTACATCCAACTACGGTCGTCACCCATTTTGATATCAATTCCAAATAACAGAGGAATAACTCGCAAGCTAAAAGAGACATACTCAAATTAATATTTTACAGACACCAAGTACAAAAAAATATAGTGGAGGATAAGAGCTCAACATGCATACAGAGATCTATTAGAATATTAACACTACACTATCAACATTTATCATACTTAAAATTTAATCACATTTCCACTACTCTGGGACATGCAGACTCACCATAAAGTGTTACAAATCAAAGTACCGTAAAGTACGTCACTATCAAAACATACTTAGGCAAACCAAGTGCAATTGATCATGATAATAAATCTACTTTATGAAAACTTTATTCAATATCTATCATATTTCATTACATTACAACTTTATCAACATAATATCATTTCTACATATTAAATTTGTATTATTTTCTCGTAATTCATAGCAAACACCTAGGAATGGAGGTAGTATTATATTCACCTAGTGACATAATTCTAAGCAAGCACCTAGGAATATGTTTCCTTAATAGCTTAGTCTAATTACCTCTACAGTCTAATTTAAAGATCACTTCAAATTCTCCAATCCATTACTACTTTACTTCAAAACTTCTTTTAGCAAACTAACATCCTCTAGACTGCCATGTTGGCTACATATTTTATCATTAGTCTTTTCTTTTTCAATGTCATTTTGATTTCCCGTTTATTTTTCTATTTTCCTTGAGGTAAAACTTAATATTCCATTACATAGGCAAAGTAACCGTTCTAGGATTACAAATGAAAAACGACAACAAGTTTAGGCGTCACTATTAGAAGTATTCATTCAGAGGCAAAGTAACATTAACAGTCTTTACCATTTACCATGTCATTTCCTTTACTAATATGAATCACAATCTTATATTTTTCTGTTGCACTATTGAACCCTGGTTTAGGATATAGTTGTTTGTCAAACTGGATGAACAACAAAGAAAGTGTTTGAATACCTATGAACAAACTACCACGGAGCTTCATTTTTTATTGAACTACCAGGTTATATGTGTATCAATCACATATAAACTGTAAAAATTTGTTATAAGTAAAACAAGATTAGCAGATACCATGCACCCACATAACTACAAGCAATAAGAAGAGATCAATAAAGTCAGTAACTATAAAAGTCATCATCAGTGTTTTAGATGAGTTTATTCAATTAAAAGCACCTATAATATGGCAGATTGAGTAACAATGTGCTTACAAGCTGAACAACAAAAATGTGAGAGGAGATAATCACTTGCATCGTTAAACCGACCAAGGCAACATAACAAGCACAAAATACGAGAGGTCCTATTTTCTTCTTCCCCAATTCTATCTATCTCCTATCTATAATCATATATGCAATACCTTCTTCCTCTTCCTCTTCATTCGGATAACTCACCTATCACCTCCCAACTCCTATACTATACGTCTATACTAGCTAGTACGAAAATACATACATAGAAGATATAAATACAGATCCAAAATCCAACCAAAAGTTGCATTCAACGCAAATATAAAATTGGGCAAACCTGAAGAGAAGGATGGTCGATGCAGAACTTGTAGTATACCTGAATTAGAAAAATAAGAACAGTAATTAGTCCTTAAAAAGAAAACAACGATAGACAAATAAGAACAGTAATTAGTCCGCAATAACCCATCCCAATTCACAATCAGAGAAACAGAAGGAGGAGGAAGTCGATCGAAATTCGCAATCAGAAAAGGAAGGAGGAGGAAGTCGAACCCAAGCCCAGTTGATTACCCATCGAAATTCGAAGTCAGAGAAAACGAAGGAGGAAGGCAATTCGAAATTCGAAGTCAGAGACCTGATGAGCGTCGAAATCAGAGAAAAGGAAGGAGTAGGAAGTCGAACCCAAGCCCAGTTGATTACCCATCGAAATTCGAAGTCAGAGAAAATGAAGGAGGAAGGCAATTCGAAATTCGAAGCCAGAGACCTGATGAACTTCGAAATCAGAGAAAATGAAGGAGGAGGAAGTCAATTTGCAAAAAAAACATACCTGATGAGCGATGAGATGAAGAGAGGCACGAAAGAACACAGGCGCAAGAGATGAAGAGAGTAAAAACTTCAATTAGGTTTTACTGGAGTGTTAGAAATTGGGTATATTTACTTTTGTTCTCGAAAAATATCAGTGACGGATTCCATCCGTCACTGGATCTTCTTTCAATTCTGCTAGTGACGGATATGACGGAAATATCCGTCACTAGATAATTAAAATTTAATTAAAGATAATTTTAAAAATGGGAAATTGCTGATTGGGACGGATTGTGTTCTGTCACAATGATTCCGTCACTAATTTCACGCGCGAACTTTTGGCGGCCTAACAGTGACGGATTAGTGACGACATAGTCAGGAATTAATTAGGTCTACTGGAGAGATCCGTCACTATATTTTTCGATTGAGATAATCTGTCACAAATTTGTCACTAATCCGTCACTATTAGTGACAAAAAAAATTCCGTCACTGATTCCGTCACTATTTCACTGTTTTCTTGTAGTGTTAAAAATGTTATAACTAAAATTGGTGCTTCTTCTTGGCGTGAGCCCATCTCACGATAGACGGCCGGTCTCGCCAAAGTGTTTTGGTTTTGGGGCGTGACATTACAACTTATCCGTCAAACTTTAATTAGGTTCACAAGCGTGTGAAATCGGTTTAAGTTACTTGTGTTACTTATTTTCGCTTAGACGGAAACGTGTGTGAAAATATTGGATTCACTGCTTTGTAAAACGAGGATAGTAGTTAGTCTCCCATGCTAAGTTGGTTTGGGATTACAAGTCGAAGTCCTGAGCTCAAGTTTCCTTAAATGGAATTAGGACTCCTTGTATAGAACCGATGATATTCATGGATAAAGAGGTAAACGAAATAAGGTCAACGGTTTTAACTATATTTATAACAGTCAATTGTGAAGGACATTATATGTGTATATATGGTTAAACAAGCTTGTCCATAGTCGCGGGTATTCCAATACTATCATCAATGGACTATTCATTTGATCGAAAAAGATATTCTACATGTTAGGGAGTGCAACCTCACTGTTACAGTGGTGACTTGATGAGGTTTAACATGAGGATCTTATGAATCCGAGGGTCCGGGATGTGTAGAAGATGTACTTGTTAAGAGCCCAGAGTTAGTAGGTCCATCATCCTCTTTTGGCGCCATACATTACCGTATAAGTAAAATAACAAACATGTTTATTTTATTCGTTTATATGTTATATAAGGCGTTAGTACTTCAAATGATGTTTGATTCATTCAAATTTAGACTTGGAAATATGTTCTGGTAATTAATTAAAGTGCAGGGACTAAACTGCAATTTATCAAAGATTGCAATGATGGCAATTGAGATATATTATTATGTCAAAAATGATAAATAAGTGTCATGTATACTCGCGCGTGATTGTTTCGGGATCATTGGAACACTTTAGAGTATACTAGAAAGTCCAGGGGCTAATTTGCAAATAATGAAAACTTTCATATTTTACAAATGTAAAATATCATATATATTATTTGGATAATAACAAAGATATTGTATAGAACATGTATTGAAAAAGGTTTAGGATTGTTGTAGAAACTTTCCCGGTCACTTTTAGCATGTTTGTGGAACTTTGAGATCAAAGTGCAATTTACCATAATTGGGTGAATAGTGCTGGACGAAAATTAATAGTACGATTTAATTATTGATATACAGTTGGGAAAGAGATATATTAGAATAAGGAATATTTGAAGTACCTAAGAGTTCTAGTTAATCTTGGATTTGGATTCTTTGGGCCAAAGCAAATTGATTGGACTAGACTAGGAAAATGGACTCCAAGCCCACCCACACCCTTGAGATCGGGAGCCCTCAGAGGAGGAATGAGTGATTTATTGGCCTATATATGAACACCTAGGGCTAGAGAAAGAAGGTTCCTAAGCTACATTCATAATACACTCATATCTAGAGAGCTATTAGTTTATTATATTTCTCTTGAGAATAAATAAACCTTCTTTCCCTTAGAGTATTTCTTACCTACAAATATAGTTTGTTGGTGCACACATCACACTACTTGTGGTATATTGGAAGCTAAAGAAAGACGAGGATTTTGATCGATATACACGAAGGAAGAAAGAAGACTGTTGATACGGAACAATGTCCAATCCGTTTAAGACGTTCTAAAGACGAATTAGTCTATACTCGCTAAGTGGCTCGACCAAGTGGTCCGATACCACTGGTCCGACCCTCATTCACAAGAGCATCCGGACTTTGGTTCTAACCATGAATAGGTCCGGACGCACTATCCGACCTACCTCACCACATGTACTGCTCTCACAGTGCAAGTATTAGTAGAGAAAAGACTAACTTCGGATTGTACGATCTAGGGGTCGGACGTCTCATCACCAAAAGACCAAGTGTACTGAGCTGGAGCAAACAGCTTAGTCCGATCCGGACCAAGAGTACGTCGAGAGGTCCGATCACGACGCTGAAATACCAATTATGCCCTCACACAGCCCAGTAAGCTAATGGGTTAAGCCTATCTAATGGGCTTTGAGCCCAATAAGGCATTGGTGGCACATTGTAAAGCCTACACTTTGCACAATCTTGTGAGTCACTCCATTTGAAGATACATACCTATAAATACGGCACAGATTCTCATGTTACAATAAGTCACTATTCCTCATAATCACACTTTTACAGAGTAGACACTCAATCTCTCTCAAGTAAAGTCTTTATCCGGTTTGACCCTAAGCAAACCGGATCTACCTTTCTACCCCCCCCACCCCCCCCCCCCCCCCCAAATAGTCATTGTGCAGGTCCTTAGTGTGATCCGATTGTCTAAAGGTTCACCAGGCGGACTTGTTCGAATCGTAGGGTTAGGAGGACGACTTGGTAATCACTTAGTAGGTGTTGCGGATTCACTCCCCAACAAAGACGAATTCAACGAGCTTTAAGTTCGCCTCCCTCTTTGGTATGTCATAGAAGTCGCTGATAGTATGAGGTCTGAACGTAAACTCGACTCCCCTTATGGTGATGGGATGTGTCTCACTCAGCTCCTCCAGGCCATCCATTTTAATTAAAGTTGGAAGAACTCCGCACAGAACTCTCTTACGATGTCAAGGTTGAATCCCCCAAGGCATGTGGTGAAAGGACCCTAACCTAGGCCATCTAGTGGTGTGAACATCCAAGTGTAAGACTCTCTTCCACCAAAGTTGATCTAAATGTTCCTTTCGGATATATTCATCTGTGGAGGCCTAAACTATAATGGAGAATTCTAACTTATTTGTGCCCCTGACTTAAAGGATCGCCTGCATAAAAAAAGAATTTGTACATGTTATATTATATATTTATGCAATGAACCACAACAGACCAGTGAAGAGTTTCAGGAATGATACCTAGAGAATCATCTCCGATGTGAAAGCAACGATACAAGGAGATGATACAGTCATAAGAACAAGGACATACAATGTAGGATCAAAGTGTATATCTTACTGAAGCATGTTATGGAAGCTCTTTAGCAAAACACATGTCACTACAAGAAAACAGGGTTTTAGCGACGGAATTATCCGTCGCTAAGCCCCCTGCCGATCCGTCGCTAAGGCCTTAGCGACGGATAGACGTCCGTCTTAATGACGGGCGTCTCTAAGGCGAATTAGCGACGGATTGTTATCCGTCGCTAATAGCCACGGAATTGGCGACGGATGGGCGTTGACCCTTCCGTCGCCATTAGAGATGGATAATTATCCGTCTCTAATCTAATTAGGGCTAGAACACCCTAATTCGTTGTTTAGCGACGGATAATTATCTGTCGCTAAATAACGATTTAGGGAGTGCTACCCTAATTCGTAGTTAGCGACGGATAACTATCCGTCGGTAAATTACGAATTAGGGCGTTCTTTCCCTAATTAGATTAGACGGATAATTATCCGTCGCTAAACTACTGTTTTTTAAAAAAAAAAATTTAATTATTTTATAATTGTCACTTGTTTTTTCAACCAATATAATAGTGATATGTCACAGAGGGGAAATTGCATTAATTAACAACAACGATTCGTCAAAAAAATAAATTATCCAAAATAAAGTCTACATATCCGAATAGAAATCCAAATATCCAAGAAAGTAAAAAGTAGCACGGTATCCAAAACATCACAACATCACTGAGACGAGGGGCCGGGGGTATTCTGGCTTTTATACAAGCGGCAGAGCTCTTCCATCCTCTGATTCATACGAGCCTGCTCATCCCTGAGATTTCCAATCTCAGTCTGGAGAGGAGTCACTGCTTGATTCACCATATGCTCGACCTGCACCTGTGTGTAAACATCACCATGTCCCTGAGATTGCTGCTGGGACACGGAGAAGCTCTCCGCCAGTGTCTCGCCATAACTACCAAGACCATAAACCCGACCCTTATTGTCGGGTGGTTTGACCTGTAGAAAGATCCGGTCTTGTTCTTCCACGGACAACTCCTCACCCTCCAGCAGCCTCTTTGCAATGATCCGCTCCACCTCACTCTGTAATAGTCAAGTGTATACGAAATGAGCTACAATTTCATATTTAATTTATAATACACATGCATATACAACTGTGACACTTAGCAAATACACATACCGCAATAAGCTCGGACTTCTGGTCCACCCAAACGCCGTTCTTGAACTTCTCCATCTTCATTTGCTCTAGGCAAGTCTTGGGTTTGTTCAGGTTCAGCTAAAGAACATTATATATTGCAACAAGTAGTTAGTAAGTTGGTAGGAATGCAAACAAGTGGTAAATTGGTATAAATGAAAGCAATACACATGTGTACAAATCATGTTGTAATCAGAACACACATATATATACTTACCGACATCTGACAATTAGTGACAACAGCTCGTGACCCGTAGTGATGCCTGGCAGAGCCCTTACCATCTCGCGGCTCAGTCAGCCGGTTCTGCCTGTTCTTGTAGGACTGATCCTCGACGTGATTAATTCTCCAATACTCATGCCACATAGCCCACTCTTCGTCCCCAATATGCCTATACTGTGGCGGCTTTCCTTTGTCTCGGTATTTTTTCATGTCAGCCACCATATGCCTATCTGTGTCGAGCCCAAACTCTCGAAAATAGGCCACATCTGGGGAATAAGGCCAGTCGGAATGTAGTATTTTTTCTACATTCCAATTCCATTCAAAGTAAAAGTTAATGCCCCAAGGTCACAATTTCAAGATAAACAATGGTGCATTTCACCCAAGTGGCTAACATACCACACAAATTGTCCTAGACTTTACTAACACAACGGTGACTAACATATCACCCAATTAAGTGGCTAACATACCACACAAATTGTCCTAGAATTTACTAACACAATGGACTAACATATCACCCAAGTAAGTGGCTAACATACCACACAAATTGTCGTAGAATTTACTAACACAATGGTGACTAACATATCACCCAATTAAGTGGCTAACATACCACACAAATTAGTAAACTAGTTCATTAATCGATTCTCTCTACAAATAAAGCATTGTAACATTTACCACAATAAATTGTAACATTTAAGCTTACTCGAAGCTCATCAAAGTAGAAGTGCTTCGTCTCAGCCTTGAGTGTGCTCCACTTTTCGCCTCCCTGGCCCGACAACTCCCTCCTAAGCTTGAATATCTCATGCAGGTCGTCTGAAGATTGCTGAGGCCACAACCTGCAGTTATGAATGACATATAGAAGAGTACATATATTTATTAGACAATTCATGTGACATATATATAAACACTTATCTTAAGTTATGTTCTACAAATGTATATATAATACTTACTTCCTCCTGCCATTAGGGAACAACACCAACTTCCCCTCCCACGTAGCACCATCGACGATCTCGGTATATGGACACCCGTCAGGCGGGTACTGTCCTGGTCCATAACCACCACCAGACGTCCCTATGCTCGATCCACTGGCAGTCTGACTAACATGAGAGTAGCTGCCCGATCCACCAGGGCTACTCTCAGCACTCTGTGGTGAACCCTGGGTCCCACTAGACCTGGGAATCTGGTAACTGCACTTTCTTTGCCGGGGCATCTGCAAAAAGCACATGACAAACACAAACAAATTGTATTAGTATAAATTAAGACATGAATTGGCATGTAATGGGAAAAGCAAGCATATAACAATTAAGATACATATAATCTACACTACACACATACTCTGATCCTCGTCACCAATGGTTAAGTCTACATATATGTCTTCGTGCAGGTCAATGTACTCATCACGAGCGTCTACAGGATTTCTCGCTGTTTCATCGACAACCTCTTCTTGGTACGAGTTGGTAGTTGATTTGTCCTTATGAACGTACTCAACTCTGGAGCGGGCTTGTATGTGTATCGCTGCCAACCAGTCCGCCTTATCGCGTTTTATGCTTGGATGTTCAATGAACATCACTTGACGTGCCCGAGCTGCCAAGATAAAAGGTTCGTACTTAGTACGGTACCTCCTCCTATGGTTAATCTCAACCATTTGATATTGCTCGTGCACCCTCGTACCATTTTGACCGGGATCATACCAGTCGACATCAAACAGAACGGTTCTTTTCAGAGGCACACCGGCATATTCAAGCCTCACAATTCGTTTAAGTTTTCCATAGAAATCAAACAAATCATCACCTCGGTTTTGATCAGGCCCTTTCACACACACCCCACAATTGCTAGTAGACTTGGACGTGTCAGAATCCATTGTGTGAAATCTAAGACCATTTACTATATACGATGGAAAAACGGATACTCGACTGAATGGCCCCTCTGCTAAAGACTCTAAGTAAGGACATGTGACTTGGTTTACAGGATCTCGGACATAGTCCCCGAACCAATCAGGAAATTCAATTGGCAACTTCTCTTCAAGCAGTTCTTCAAGTGTGTCATCTGCCATATTTGGATCCATCTCCAGACAACGCTTTTTGAAAACGTTGTGGACATGATGACATGATTAGATAGTAGTTAGAAGTTCGAATTTATGTATTATAATAAGTAAGCTGCTCACCTAGCAAAGATCTTCATAAATTTATCAACTTCAGCACAGTTCGAGAGGACATAATAGTGGGCTGCCTTCACCTCCTTATCTGTCAGCATTCTGTATTCCTTTCGCCCATAGGTCTACCTGAGATCCTAAATATTGAAAGTGTAAATTCATCATACTCTTGAACTTCATACGTGTCTGCATTTCTGGCCGGCCTAGATGCCTTAGTGGGCACGTGGTCTCCAAAATAATAGCTGCAGAAGATGGCAGCTTCCTGTCTCACGTATGCATTGTCCATCGACCCCTCAGGCTTACCTTTGTTGCTGACGTACTTCTTCAATTTTCCCAAATACCTGTAAGTTGTATATATATTTAGGTAAGATAATGTTCCTTCGGAAAAAAGAACATTTTAAGTAAATGGATGCCTTTATTACACACCTCTCGAATGGATATATCCATCGATACTGAACCGGTCCAGCAAGTCTCGCTTCATGTGGGAGGTGAACCGGCAAGTGCTCCATAGAATCAAAGAAGCTCGGTGGAAAGATACGCTCGAGCTTGCATAGAATCAATGGTATGTTGCTTTCAAGATTTGCTAACACTTCATCCTCAAGCACCCTTGAGCATAAATTCTTGAAAAATAAGCTCAGATCGGCGAGAGCACTCCATACAGGCTTAGGTAGTAGTTCTCGAAATGCAACAGGGAGAAGCCTCTCCATGAACACATGTCAATCATGGCTCTTCATCCCATACATCTTTGGCTTCTTCAAATCCACACACTCTCCCAAGTTCGATGCATAACCATCGGGGAACTTCAATCCCCTCACCCAATCAAACAGCTTGTTCCTAGCTTCAATGTCAATTGTGTAGGCTGCCTTGGGCCACAGTCCCTTATCATTCCGCTTTGTCAACTCAGACCTATTACAAAATGTATCCAACTCAGATCTAGATTTAACTGTAACCTTTGTTTTCCCTTTAATGTTGTAAATCGTGTTGAAGCAGTTTTCGAACACGTTCTTCTCAATGTGCATGAAATCCAAGTTGTGAAGGATAAGAAGAGTGCTCCAATAAGGCAAGTCCCAGAAGATGCTTCTCTTTTTCCATCCACAATTTTTGCTAATTTTATCGTTATGCTTCTCCGACCCAAGTTCAGTTACTTTCACAAGACCCAGCCTTTCTATCTCTGCAAGTATATCATGCACCAAGAAGTTTTGTCGGGGGCCCTTTCATTTCTACTCGACCCTTCAAGAATTGAGTCTTGTTCTTCCTGAACGGATGATCTTTTGGTAGAAACCTACGATGATCAAACCAACATTCCTTTATGCTCTCCTTCAGTCTAAATGCACTACTGTCGTCCAAACAATGTGGACAAGCATTACCCCCCGCGGTTTTCCTTCCAGATAGCATGGAGTAAGCTGTAAAATCACTCACGGTCCATAGTAGTGCTGCTCTCAAGTTGAAGTTCTTCTTCGTTGACACATCATATGCTGGGATACCTTTTTTCCCACAACTCGGTCAGCTCCTTGATTAGGGGCTGCAAGAACACATCCACCTTCTGTCCTGGATCATATGGACCAGGCACCAAAGCAGTCAAGAACATGAACGGTTCCTTCATGCACTCACCGGGAGGGTTATGCGGTGTCGAGATAATCGCCAACAAGAGTACTTCCGGTCACTTCCAAAGTTAAAACCATCCGCATAAAGGCCCAATCAGACATTTCTAGGCTCATTGCAAACTCCGGATAGCTCTCGTCGAAGTGTTTCCATGCAGGTGAGTCTGATGGATGCTCCATTCTACCCTCTACCGGGATTACTCTCTCCTTGTGCCACCGCATTTTATCAGCACAAGCACTTGAAGCGTACAACCTCTTCAAACGAGGTGCTAGAGGGAAATACCACATTTTCTTATGTGGGAGATTTTTCTTCTGACGTTTCTTTGAGGCGCCCTCCTTGTAACGCTTGTACCGGTACTTACCACAGAACTTGCACTTCAGTAGATCTTTATCCTCCTCCCAATAAATCATGCACATAACCTCACAACAATCTATGGTTTCCATGGGCAACCCCATCCCTTGCATCTTTTTCTTCGCCTGGTAAAAGTTGGTGGGAACTAGGTTTGGTTCTGGACAAAGCTCCGACATTACTTGTACCCATTCATTGAAGCTCGATTCAGATTGCTGGCCATTAGCCTTACAACTCACTAGCCGATCCAACAATGACAATTCGGTGTGCTTACACCCCGGATAAACCGGCTTCTTTGCGGATTCCATCAAGTCGAAGAAGACCTGATCCTTAGGATTCGGAGGCTCCTCCGCATCCCCCTCGGTTACTGGCTCCCTGGTGTCCATGAACTCTGGACCCGCAATATCATATACCATTTGCTCAACCCGTTCATGATCATTATTAGTATCAGATGTAGAAGTATTTTGAGTACTTCCCATCACAGTTTCCTGTTTTCTTTTACGCTTCCCCAAATTCTCATAATCCATGAACGGCTTGTATGTCTCACCATGAGAAGTCCATACCTCATACTCAGCTACAAACCCCTTACGTTTCAAGTGTTCCACTACCGTTTCTGGAGGTAAAAATTGTTTATTCCTACATTTATACTGGGTGCAAGGACACTTCATCATCCCCCCACTCAAACAATTAGTCTGTGTCAGTGCAAATGTAACGAAGGCATCAACCCCTTCCACAAAATAGGTAAAACTCTGCCATTAACTATCCTTTGGTACATCCATGAACGATCGGTGTTCATTGGATGATTATATAACCTGACACGTTTGAATTGATTAGATCGTATTTTTTCAACTCGATTCCCATTTCCCCATTTCTTGCATGTTATAAAGTTTTTGTCTCTTACCAAAATTCCCATTACAAATAATGCATTCCAACCCTTTAATACGAATTTATAAATTATAAATTACATGCATTTTACGAATGTAATCACCAAATTATATCAACACACTTCATTAATTAAATTCTCATAATTTATAATCTAGTACATGTATAAATTTATCAAATGAAACAATTGCACATCTTAATTAACATACTTAACATACTTAAATCAAAACTACGATATACTTAACATTATACTAATTAACAATTCAAACAATTGCACATCTCAAAGTTAATTAACTAGATAGTAAACATACAATTGCTTAAATTAGTCTAAATTAACTAAATTTTCCAAATATGTCAAAAAGTTAGGGTTTCAAAACGAGGTACTAAATCTTCATAATTTTACTAAATATACACCAATATCAAATTAATTAAAAGCCCTACATACTTACAAACATCCTAACATTATACTAAAAATTCAAATTCACAATCAGTATATATCAATTGCACATCTCAAAGGTAAAACATTACCTAATTACAACTAAACTAAGTACTATATATCCTCCATTTACATTCAATTGCTCAAATTAGTCCAAAGTAACAAAATCCCCAAATATAAAAAATTAGGGTTTACCTTCGAATCCGGAGAAATGAGCGGATGAAATTTGAGATTGACGGCAGAATTGACCTCCTTGATTCACGAGCTTCGAATGTACATGAAGAATGGCCGAAATGGTTGAGATTTGGACGGGATTTGCTTTGGCCGAAATGGGGAGAAGAAAGGAAGAAGAATGAGGAAGAAGAAAAATGGGGAGGGGAGCATTCTGCTTCTCGTAAAAACCTGAAAGTCTAACGACGGATAGTCCTATCCGTCGCTAATAGCGACGGATAGTCCTATCCATCGCTAGATTTTCATTTTTCGATTATTTTTTTTTAATTTCTTTTCCCATTTTTTAATTTCTTTTCCAATTTTGGTCAATGAATCTAGCGACGTATAGATTTTTAGTCGCTAGATTTAACGACGGATAAGATTATCCGTTGTTACATAACGACGGATAAGCCTATCCGTCGTTAAATATAACGACGGAAATGAACTAGCGACGGATAAAATCCGTCGCTAGAGCTAGCGATTCGTCGCTATCTAGCGACGGATAAAATCCGTCGCTAATTTGTCGTGGCTAGGAACAGAATTTCTTCTAGTGCCTTGCATATAGACCCCTGAAAAAGCAATTTAAAAGTGGCATCAGCGTTAGTTGGCCAAAGTATGTAAGTTGCACCTGCACCAAATTTAAAAAAAGAAAAACACATTGTAACTAGATATGATTTGCAGTTTTGGTAAAATGATCTCTAAATATACTATATGACACTAAGTTCCATTTGCACATTAACTTCATAGTACAAGTAAAATGGTGGCAGCATAAAGCTAAAAATGCATACAATTTCACATAATCTAAGTTGTTTTTGCACCCATATCCTTCTAGTTAAGTGGTGTAGTTGGATCAAATAAACAACTATCATACTTACAAGAGACTTTCTTCAACTGAAAACTCATTCAGTTTACTTCAATTCAGTTCATTAAATTCATATTATTATTATTATTATTATTATTATTATTATTATTATTATTATTATTAACAATAATAATTATTATTATTGTTCTTGTTATTATTATTATTATTATTGTTCTTCTTGTTGTTATTGTTAATATTATTATTATTATTATTATTATTATTATTATTATTATTATTATTTATTTATTTATTTATTTACACACCCGATCTTTTGTACGAGGAAAATAAGAAAATTTATCCAATTGAGTTATTTTCATTTGAGACTGGCGGTGGAAGCTATCTCGGGAGTCGGGATGAAGTTCGTGAATAGTTAGAGTGTGTATATATATATACACACACAATTTCTTAGGGTATGAGGTTTAATTTGGAGGTAAAATTCCGACTTTTGGAGGTAAAATTCTGACTTTTGGTTTCCTTAGGGTTTGGGGTTTTGGAGGTAAAATTCTGATATTTTGGAGGTAAAATTAAACCACTAAACATCGATTTTTAATCAAATATACTTCCGGTCCATTATTAACTATCTAAGGAGATTTTTTTTTCCCGAACATAAATCGTAAATTACTTGCAAATTACAAAAAAAAAAAAGTATAAAACAAAGTTACGTTAATCAAATATACTTAATTTCTTTTCATAAAAGTTGAAATATGAGTATTAAGACATGAAAGTTGAAGAAGCAGTTTGGAAAATGGAACAAGGTTGGAGGTTCTAGACAAGAAAGAGTATTGATGTAAAGTTGTTGGCACGAGCTTGTGCATGGTTTATGGAGTAGTGGTTTTGGTTAAGCTTTTAATTATTTTATTTGTCGAACATTGTCCATGCTCTTGTAAACGTTTTCAAGTTGTAATAAATTTCACCGATTCAAAAAAAACAAGATAAAGAAAGTTTATACGACGATTAAAATTCGGTTTTAATCGAGTTATCATTCTCATATTGTTTTCCACGCGGTTAGTTTTAAAGTTTGTTATACAATAATAAATAAAAAGGTAAAGTGATAGAAAAAGAGTAGGAAGAGGGTGAGAAAGATGACAAAAATAATATGTTTTTATTAATTGTGATTATATATACCATCATATAATTGTTATTATTATTACAAAATAATTTTTTCAGTTCAGTTCAGTTTGTTTCAGTTTCAGTTCAGTTCAATTCAATTCAGTTCAGAAAATTGCAGTTGAAGAAAGAATAGTATAATACTAATCAACTGTGCACAGAGAGGGAAGAAAAGTGGAACAGAGTTTAAAAATCACTTGGGAATATGCTTGAAGAGTAGTACCACAGTCTATAGATATCTTGAAAGAAACAAAAACATCAGTAACCATTTACTTGATAAAAAAATCTCTAAGTTATAGAAGGCGAGACTACCATCATCCAATAAGTGATGGCACATAGGTAAGTAAATCGGTAAACTAATACGCGTGCTTATTTGTTTCATCATGTATCACCATTAAGAAATGTCCCGCCTTTAACAATTAGCAAAATACACATTCGTGTCCTAGATCACATAGAGCGGAATTCAAAAGTGAGGGCGAAAATGAGAGTGAAATTCGACAATTTAAAAAATATATGAGAGCGAGATTGCTATAATTCGAGTGTATATATATAGGTCAGGGTACAAGCTTTGCAAGAGGATCAGGCGGTGAAAATCTATATTCCATCATAATGTATGATTGGTTCAAGGGTTGTAGCATGAAAATGAACTGATGCAACACACTCTTAATGGCAGATGGGTGGAGGAAGTAGGTGAAGTGAAGGAAGGAATTCGAGCATACTTTGAAGATCATTTTAAACCAAGAGCGGAAGGTTATGTTAAATTGAGAGATCTGGGGGGGCTCGAAACTCGAGGAGGGGGAGGTAGGGGAGCTGGAACAGATGTTTAGTGAGGAGGAGATTAAGGAGGCGGTGTGGAATTGTGGACACTACAAAAAATCTGGGCTGTAGCGACGGATAGATCCGTCGCTACAGCCCATCTATCCGTCGCCCCAGCTCTGGCGACGGATCGGGCGACGGATAAAAAATCCGTCGCCCCCAGAGCAATGGCGACGGATAAAATCCGTCGTCAATTATGACGGATTGACGACGGATTGACCTTTTTCAAAAAAAAAAAAATGATTATGGGGCGACGGATAGATCTATCCGTCGCCCCCATTTTTTTTTTAAAAAATAAAATCCAATCACAATTTTTATATTCAGATCACGGATTAATCCAGCGAGTGGTGCGGTGGTGGCAGTGGTGGTGCGGTGGGTGTGGTGCAGGTGGTGGTGGGAGGTGGTGGTGGTGGAAGGGTGGTGGTGGTGGTGGTGGTGGCAGGGTGGTGGTGGTGGAGGAGATGGTGGTGGTGGCAGGGTGGTGGTGCGGTGGTGGTGGGAGTAGAGAGGTGGTGGTGGTGGAGATGGTGGTGGAGGAGGATGGTGGAGGAAAGGAGGTGGTGGAGGAGATGGTGGTGGTGGCAGGGTGGTGGTGGTGGGAGGAGAGAGGTGGTGGTGGTGAGATGGTGGTGGAGGAAAGGAGGTGGTGGGGGTGGGGGGTGGTGGTGGTGGGTGGTGTTTGGTGGTGGTGGTGGTTGGTGGTGGTGGGTGGTGTTTGGTGGTGGTGGTGTTGGTGGTGGTGGTGGTTGGTGGTGGTGGGAGGAGATGGTGGTGGTGGGAGGAGAAAGGTGGTGGAGGGAGGAGGAGGAGAGGAGAAGTAGTGGAGAAAAGGAGGTGGTGGAGGAGATATATTATATTTTTTTTAGGTTTTTAGCGACGGATAGATCTAGATCTATCCGTCGCTAATTTTTTTTAATTTTACGGCCTTGTAGCGACGGATAAATCTATCCGTCATACATAGCGACGGATAGATTTATCGTCGCTATTTTAGCGACGGATAAATCTATCCGTCGCTAAAAATTTTTTTTTTTTTTTGGTCAACGCTGCATAGCGACGGATAATTTTATCCGTCGCTACGAGCTTGATAACCTTTATCCGTCGCCAAACGGGGCGACGGATAGAATCCGTCGCCCCAAGTAGCGATCCGTCGCTACAGGGGCGACGGATAAAATCCGTCGCCCCTTTCCATCGTTTTACCTCAGAATTCTTGTAGTGGGAGTGGAGAAAAGTGCAGGTCCGGATGGCATTGGTGGACAATTCTTTAAATCTTGCTAGGAGCTGGTCAAGGAGGATGTATATAGAGTGTTCACAGATTTCCACAGGAACAGTAAGTTGTGCAAATGTATGAATAATACTTTTATTTCTCTTATTCCTAAAGTTGGGAATCCTGTAGATATTTATGAGTATAGGCCTATCTCTTTGGTGAGCAGTGTTTATAAAATTATTGCGAAGGTGTTGGCAAATAGATTAGGTAAAAAGCTTGAGAAAGTAATTTCAAAAAATCAATCAGCTTTTGTTGGTAATCGGAATATTTTGGATGGGGTGTTAATTGCGAATGAGGTCATTGATGAAGCCAAAAAAAGAAAGAGTAAAATCTTCATGTTTAAAATTGACTTTGAAATGGCTTATGATTCGGTGAGTTGGGAGTTTTTGTATGATATGATGATAATGTTGGGGTTTGGTGAGAAATGGATTGGGTGGATTAAAGAGTGTGTGTCGAGTGTTACTATCTCTATCCTGGTCAATGGTAGCCCCACTAAAGATTTTAAAGTGGGAAGAGGGTTGAGACAAGGAGATCCTCTTTCGCCTTTTTTGTATTTGATTGTGGCAGAAGGGCTGAGTAGATTGATTAGGAAAGCTTGTGAGATGGGGAGGTACAAGCCGATTTTAGTAGGAAGTAGTGAGGTCCCTATGTCTCATTTGCAGTTTGCGGATGATTCCTTGATTATGGGGGTCGCTTGAATGTTGTGCTAATCAAGAGTGTGTTACGATGTTTTGAGCTTCAATCCGGGTTGAAAATTAATTTTGGGAAAAGTAGCCTAATGTGTTTTGGTTGTAGTGATGTGGAAGTGAATAACTTTGCTAATCTATTGAATTGTGATATTGGTACTTGTCATTTTAATTATTTAGGTCTTCCGGTGGGGGGGAAAGGCTAGGGATAAGAAGCTATGGGTTACGGTGAAGGATAAATTCAAAAAGAGGTTGGGGGTGTGGGAGAATAAATTTTTATCGCTTGGTGGAAGATTAGTGTTGATTAATGCGGTTCTTAATGCGTTACCGATCTACTACTTGTCTTTCTTTAAAGCGCCTTTGTCAATCATTGGTGAGTTAGTGAGTTTGCAAAGGAATTTCTTATGGGGTGGGGGTCTTGAGAGTGAGAAGAAAAAGATAGCGTGGGTGAAGTGGGAGAATTTGTGTTTAGAGAAGAAGGATGGGGGTTAGGAATTAAAAATTTGAAATTGTTTAATCTAGCCTTGCTAGGGCGATGGAGTTGGCGTTTGTTGCATGGAGGTAGTGAGTTGTGGTGTCAAGTACTTGACTCGAAGTATGGGAGTTTGGTAGATAGTGTAGAAAGTCTTAGGGTGGGTCGTAGATGTAATTGGTCGGAGTGGTGGAGGAACATTGTAACTTGTGTAGGGTCCCAAGATTGGTTCAAGAATAATTGTGTAAAGAGGTTAGGAGATGGTGGGGGTACAAAGTTTTGGAAAGAGGGGGGGGGGGGGGGGGGGGGTTAGAAAAGAGTCTTCAAGAGTTGTATCCGCGGTTGTATAGGTTGGAGCTGGATAAAGATTGTGTTGTTCGAGATAGAGTTGTGTATAGAGGAGTTGACAGGGTGTGGTATTGGGCTTGGGAGCGTGCGCTTTTAGATAGGGAACTTGTGGTTGTTAATAGTATTGAGGAAAGGTTGGATAGTTGTGTTCTTGTGAATAATAGAGTTGATAGGTGGGTGTGGTTGGGTGATAAAGAAGAAGTCTACTGAACTAAAGAGGGGTATAAGGAGTTAAATAAAAGAGAAGAAGAGAGTCTTATGAAGAGGTGGGATTCCTTGATTTGGAATAACTTAGTACCGTTAAAAATGAATATCTTTGTGTGGAAGTTGCTTCAGGATAGAATACCATCAAAAGAAAATCTAAAAAAGAGAGGTGTGTTGTTGAGTGACGGGGAGATGTTGTGTAAAAAGTGTGAGGGAAGCTTGGTTGAAAGCTCTTGGCATATTTTTGGTGATTGTGTGTTTGCTAAAGAGGTGTGGACTTTAGTGTATAGTTGGCTGAATAATAATTGTGTTGTGTGTTTTAGTTTGCATGAGCTTCTTGAGAATCATTGTACGATAAAGAGTAGAGGTGATAAAAAAGCTTGGTTGTTGATTTCGCAAGTAACGGTGTGGAGTATTTGGCTTGCAAGAAATAAGCTTTTATTTAAAGGGGAAGAGTTGAGCCCTAGAGCTGTTTTAGAAAATATTCAATTACATAGCTGGTCTTGGTTAAAAGGAAAAGGAAGATTAATTCAGTACAATCATTTTGATTCTTTGTTAATTGCTCCAGTCTTATGCCTTAACTGATGTGTTTTTGAGTGGTTTGGTCTCTGTGGTGTGATTTTCGGGAAAGTGTTTTGTGTCTTATTTTCATGTGCAGGTGATTATGATGACTGACAGACATATTTAATGGAGACTGAGACAACCTAGTACTCTGTGGGACACGCTGCAGAGCTGGAAGAGGAAATCGGGAATGGGACAGAGAGCATTTAAGTCTCGGTTGCTATGAGGAATTAATGTTGTGGATTTTTCTATGAGTTTTTCTTTGGTGCAGGCGCTTTAAGGCATGGCATTGATGTTGATGGCTTGGTGTGGGACATGTGTGATGATGATAGCATGATGATTAGGGGACATGATGATGAAGACATAATGATGAGCCTTTTCTTTTGGTGACACATGGCGCAAGATGACAATAGGGGGGATAGCATTCACGTGACTTATGAGTTATGAATTACTTGCTGTGAAGTGTGCTTTGTCTTCCGTCGGGGTAAGTTGGACTCGGTTTTGAGAGGTATTGTGATGTGCTTTTATGATATTCCGAGATTTGTAACTCAAGTAACTAGGCCATTGTGACTTAGTTTTAAATATCTTGAGGAGCTCAAGGGGTTAGACCATTGTGATTTAATCTTAAATTTCTTGAGATGGTTTTTGCTTTGTGGTGTTGTGTTTTGAGGGGTTCTTCGGTTCTGTGGTATGATGGTGCAGTAAGCTGATGTAGGTTGTGTTGATACGGACATGTGTCCAATCCGTTAAGGGCGCCATAGAGCGTGTCCTAGAGCGCATCATGGCTTAAATAGCCAATTCAGTATTGGTCCGACCTCACATGGTCCGTCCTAAGTGAATCAACCAGTACGCTCAAGTCACTACACCCTCACAACTAGTCCGAGCTAGCTGGGAAAAGGACTTCTAAACCTGGCTACGTCAGTACAGAAATGCCAAACGGACCGGACAAGAGAATCTTGGACGCCACCATCACATTAAGACCAAACGTATAACAGAACCACTAAGATACTTCCGTGAGACTCTTGGCTCGGGCATCCAGAGTTACCCAAGGGCAGATCAACCAAGCAGACAGATCTGTCCGAGGGACTAACACGGACCCAACAGGCAGACAGTACTCAAGTAGGGAAAAGGTCTAAACTACCCTCCCAGACCCATTGATTAGTATTGGATTAGTGTTCACTAATGGGACATGGGCCAAAGGTAGCATTGCTGTCCAAATCTGAAGCGTACACTTGGCATCATCTTGTGAGCCACCTCACAAGAATATGATAACTATAAATATAGCACAAGGTCCAAGACCTTAAGGTATGTGGGAATCACTAAGTCAATTCCCAAGTGTTATCATAATCCCTCATAACTATTATATTGAGAGCTTCCAACTCTCTCTTGAGTAAAGTCTCTTACCGGATTGACATAGGCAATCCGGGTAACCCATTCTAACCCCCCCCCCCACTTAGTCCTTTCAGGTACGCAAGATCGGACCAGTACTACGTCGGACCTCAAGTCAGAGGCAGGCCTTAGATTAGGTTTCTTGTAATAGTTTGTTTAGTTAGTGTTCAAGGTTTTACTCCTCAACATTTTGGCGCCGTCTGTGGGAAACTTACAAAAAGTTTTCGTGTTTGAGTTGAGCTGATGGCAAGAACAAGACGAACAACACAGGCAGGTGCTGCAGGAGTGGGGACTCCACCACCACGCCCACGAGGACGTTCGCCCACCCGGGGACGAAGAGCCACTGCGACTGGAAGGAGATATCCGAGTGAGGGGCGCACAGCCAGCCCGTCCTCGGATGAAGGGGTCGTGCGAGCTTCTCTGGCAGAAACTCAAGGCCCTGCAGCAGGCCAACAGTTCACTATGCCCGATGGTCGCACTGTCCGCACTAGTGATCTCGGACTAAGCGAGACGCAGTTCGATAGGTTGCTCACAATAATTCAAGGGTGCCTAGGGTCCAACAATGCTCCTCCTCAACAAGTCACTCCGCCAGTGGTTACTCCTCCTCAGGCAGAGCCTGCATTATCAAGAAATAGGCAGCGTCCGATCCAAGAGAGGTTGGGGAATCAGCCACCTCAAGGGGATTTGCGAAACCTTCTGGACCGGCGGGCGTCTGCCTCTCAAGCTCGAGGTGAAGGAAGCCCAAACGGAAGGAGAAAGTATCAAGAAGAGGATAATAGGCACCCAGGGGCTTCGCGACAAGCACCTCCGAGAGACAGAGATCAAGTAGCAGAAACTGTTCCAGCGGTCCGGATAGAAGAACTCCATGCGGATGTAGCTGTGCATCCGAGGACAGGAGAGATCATGATTGCCGATGAAATCTATGCTCAACAGAAAGCTTTGGAGGCCCAGATTTTGAATCTCGGACGCCTGGTAAAGGACCATGAGCAGATAACCACTAGTGCACCAAATCCCTTGTGTGATGAAATTATGAGAGAAAAGGAAAGGAACAGAAACTCGGATCAAGCAATCCCGAGCTTGGAGTACTACTACGGGGATGCTTGTCCTGTCGTACACCTGACAAGGTACAACAGCAAGATGGATTCCAAGGGAATGAGCGACAATACAAAAGCTCTCACGTTCTCATCTACTCTCTTCGGAATGGCTATGGATTGGTACACTGCTTTTCCGAACAAGTCGATAAAGTCATATGCAGACCTTTCTTCAAAGTTCTTGGCACGATTTGGAAAGGCAAAGAGGAGAAAGCATACCGTAGAGCACCTGGTAGAAGTTATACAGCGGGAGCAAGAGGATCTAAGGACCTTCTTAGATTGCTTTCATGCGGAAGTTCTTCGAGTTGAGCCGCACAGTATTAAGGAACAGGTCCGTCACCTGTACGCTAATACTTTCAACTCAGAGCTCCGCAGAAAACTATCTAGTCAGGTGGTGAGGAGTGAGAAGCATTTAGATGACATCTGTGAAGAAGTGATGTACGAAGAGGAGTACCGGAGGAATGTTCCAGTAAGAGCTGGTTCCAAAAAAGGAAAGGATCCGGTGAAGCAAGAGCAACGCCCGGGGAAGTTTGACTCGAAGAAAGATCACAGAGATAAAGGCTTCCACAGGGAGAGAAGTCCGCCAAGGAGATATGCGGATTATACCCGTCTCAACAGACCAAGATCCAACATCTTGGCGACTATCATCGAGAAAAAGCTGGATGTCAATGGCCCAAGCCCTCTCACAACAACAGGAAGAATAGGAATGCAAAGGGGTACTGCAAGTTCCACAAGTGCCGTGGTCACGAGACTGATGACTGTATCCAACTAAAAACAGAGGTTGAACACCTGGTACGAGAAGGCAAGCTCAAGGAGCACATCTATACAGATGAACCCTCTAGGCACGAAAGAACGGAGCGAAGAAGGGAGGATAATGCTACAGAACCACCACCCCGTCCGCTATCTTTGCCACCTCCGCCGTCTCACTATCCACCTCGCACGGATGGACATCCGTATAAATACTGCGATGGCATGGATATGGAGAATCCTCCGTACAGCGGAGTGATCAACACCATTGCAGGCGGACCATCCGGAGGTTACAGTAGGAACGCAAGAGAGCGGACTGCTCAAAATCTTCGGAACAACGATAGAGCGTACGCGGCTCCAGCGATTCGGGGTACAAACGCTATATCTTTCGATGATAGTGAGATTCCTCCTCCTACGGCAGGAGGAGAGGACATCGATGATCCAGATGTTCCGCTAGTGGTTTCCTTGACCATCGCAACTTATCGAGTGAACAAGATTTTAGTAGACACCGGGAGTTCCTCAAATATCATTTCCAAAAGAACACTGGACCAGATGGCCCTGGGGAGAATCCAATAGGAAAGGGTCCACACCTCTATACTAGGATTTGGAGGGGGAACTGTTCGACCCCTGGGAAGTGTTATGTTGCACGTTTTGCTTGGTACTTTTCCGAAAAGAGTTACTCAGTTGGTCCGATTTGTAGTGGTGGACCGTACTTTCGACTACAACGCCATCTTTGGGTGTCCGGGGCTTAATCAATTCCGAGCTATCCCCTCCACTCTCCATAACAGAATGAAGTTTTCAACTCCCTTTGGAGTTGGAGAAGAGGTGGGAAATGTCCGCGAAGCCTGGGAATGTTACATAATGTCCACAAGAAGAGAGTCCGCCCCCGTGCTGACGACCACCTTGACCTCTGGTCCGCCAGTTGTTCTTCCGGCCAAAAAGGAGAACACGCAGATCGGAGTGGGGAGCCAAAAGGAGAAGTTTCCTAGAACATTGCGAATCAAGCCTCACGAGACTCTCAAGGAAATTGAGATTGTTGTTGGAAACCCAGATAAGAAAACAAGAATTGGGACCGAGATGACCGCAGAGGTAGAAATGAAGCTCATCGCTTGCCTCCGTGAAAACAGCGATGTGTTTTCCTGGAGTACTGATGACTTGAAGGGAATTGATCCGAGGATCACTGTTCACCGTCTGAACATGGATCCCTCGATCAAGTATATCCGACAAAAAAGGAAAGATTTCGGTCCGGTCAAGGATGCCATCATATCCGCTGAAGTGGAACGACTCCTAAAAGCAGGGCACATTGAAGAAGTCCATTACTCTGACTGGGTGTGCAACGTGGTCCTGGTAGAGAAATCACCAGGCAAGTGGCGGATGTGCAATGACTTCACTAGATTGAACAAGTTCTGCCCAAAGGATCCGTACCCTTTGCCGAGAATAGATCAGTTGGTTGACTCCACGTCCGGATGTACATTGTTGAGTTTCATGGACGCATACCAAGGTTTTTACCAAATTCGGATGGCCAAAGAAGACATCAAGAAAACAGCTTTCTTTGCTGCCGGGGGGGTATACTGCTTCAAGGTAATGCCCTTCGGATTGAAAAATGCGGGAGCCACCTACCAGCGTCTTGTGAATCAAATGTTAAAGGAAGAGATTGGGAAAACCATGGAAGTGTACGTGGATGACATGCTCGTCAAGAGCAAAACTGAAGAGCAACATGTGCAACATTTGAACAAGTGCTTCGCTATCCTTAGGAAGTACGAAATGAAATTGAATCCGGAAAAATGCACGTTCGGAGTAAAAGGAGGGAAGTTCCTCGGATACATGGTTACTGAGAGAGGGATAAACGCGAACCCTGAGAAGATCAAGGCAATCCTAGATTTGCCACAACCGAAAACCCTCAATGAGGTCCTAGGGAAGCCTGATCAGTCTGGACGACTCTCTAAGTGGGCGATCGAGCTGAGCGAATACGACATTTGCTATCAGGCTCCGTCAACCCAGAAAGCTCAAGTCCTTGCCAATTTCTTAACGGAATATCCTGAGGCAGATTCAGAGAAAGTCCCTGACAAACAGGCATTCAAATGCTTGATCACCAAGCAGATTGTCCGGAAGCCAATTCCGCCAAAGTTCAACCCAGCAAACCTCGAAGATGCTCAATTCATCAATCAGTCTCTACCTGCATCTTATGAGGAAACTCGGCTCAACCAAATGTTCCTTCTTGATGAAATGGCAATCAGATCCGATACTAACAACTCCGGACCAGAAAGCAAGGAAACAGAGGAACAAAAGTTGGAACCTCGGGAGCTTACAAGAGATCTCCAAGCCGAAAAATGTCCTTCTGATGTCTGGACATTGGAAGTGGATGGTTCCTCCACTGGAAGAGTTGGAGGGATTGGAATCTTCTTTAAGAGTCCCGATGGCGCGGAACTTGACTACACGATATCCCTGGAGTTCAAAGTTACCAACAATGAGGCTGAGTATGAAGCATTGATAGTCGGACTGCGACTGGCAAAATCCCTGCAAGTTCAGAAGCTCAATGCTTTCACGGACTCCCAGCTCGTGGAAGCTCAATTTTCAGGAACTTTTGCCACAAAAGGTCCTTCGATGATCAAGTATCTCGAGCTACTCAAGCAGGAAGCCGGTCATTTTGAGGAGTTTACTCTAGAAAAGTTTGACAGAGCCTGGAATGAAAGAGCGGATGCCCTGGCAAAATACGCGTCCGCAACAGCAGCACTGGACACAAGGAGAGTGATTTTGCTCACTGTTACTGACTCATCCGTCATGAGTCTCAATTCAGCCGTCATGATAACTGACGCAGGCAGAAATTGGATGACTGACATCTGGAACTATCTCAAGGACGGATCTCTGCCAGCTGATCCGAAGGAATCGAGGAGCGTGCAATGTAGGGCAAACAGGTACTTTATACTGGGGGAAGATTTGTACAAGAGATCATTTGCCGGGACCCACTTGCGGTGTTTGAGCCCGCAAGAATCAAAGACTGTGCTGGAGGAGATACACAGCGGAAGCTGCGGAAGTCATTCCGGGGGAAGGACTCTCGCCCAGAAAATCATACGACAAGGCTATTACTGGCCTAGTATCAATAAAGATTCCGCCGATTACGCTCGGAAGTGCCCTGATTGCCAATACTATGCGAACATTCCACATTGTCCGATGCATCCTATGATTCCGTCAATCATAGCGTGTCCATTCGACCAATGGGGCATTGATATAGTCGGACCGTTCCCGAGAGGCACCCAACAGAGGAAGTTCCTGATTGTGGCTGTGGAATATTTTACCAAATGGGTGGAAGCAGAAGCTGTCGCAACCATTACAGAGAGTCGAGTGCGGACCTTTATCTGGAAGAATATCATTTGCCGCTTTGTCCTGCCCAGGATTCTCGTCTCGGACAATGGTGCCCAGTTCTCAGGCCATAGGCTCAAGGAATGGCTGTCGTCCTTCAAAATCGAGCAACGTTTTACATCTGTTGGATACCCGCACGCCAATGGACAGGCTGAGTCCACGAACAAAACGGTAGTCAAGATCATCAAGAAGCGGTTGAGAACTTCACAAGAAAGTTGGGCGGACGACCTGGAAGGCGTGCTATGGGCTCATCGCACCACTGCACGGACCGCGACCAACGAAACTCCATTCGCTTCGGTATATGGCTCAGAAGCAGTCATACCGGCCGAGATTGCCATTGAGACTGTGAGGGTCCGAGATTTCGAAGACACTGCCAATCGCGAAGCTCAGATATTCGACCTGGACATGCTCGAACAGAAAAGATCTGAGGCACTGGCGAATATCCATAGGTATCAGGCAAATGCTGCCCGAGCCTACAACAGGAACGTTCGAGCGAATAACTTGCAAATCGGAGACCTAGTGCTTCGCCGGGCTGACATTTTGAACAATATTGGAAAACTCAAGCCCAAGTGGGAAGGACCCTACAAGATTGTCGGAGCAAGAATGAATGGGAGTTATGAATTAGAAGATGAGCACGGACACCCACTCAAGCGTACGTGGAATGCCAGAAACCTTCAGAAGTTCTACGCATAGAGATGATTATGCGAATCTCCGTCAGGTCGATTGGTCATCTTAGATTCCAACTATTTATTACACGGAACTCCGTCAGTTCTGTTTTCTGATCCTTTCGTCATTGGCCATAGAGCCCGCAAGTTGTAATTGAATTTCCGGAAAATCAATACAACTTCTGTCTTTCAATTCATGCATCTGAGATTTAACGTTCAATTGACAAGAAAAGGCAAGCAATGAATTTTATTCATACAAAGACGAATTATACATAATGTTATGTGTACAATTTACTATCTCGGATCTTTATTCGGATATACAGACGCGATACATAAGCTGAAGAGAAAGTCTGTTGGTCCAGATAACGGCAAAGTAAAAGACTAGAGGGGGGGGGGGGTGAATAGTCTTTTAAACTTTTGTCGATAAACACAGTTTCTCAGAAACCTGGGGGTTTCTGATACTTAAATTCAGAGCGCGGAAGACTTTAAGATAGGTAAGTGCAGAAACAATAAGTAAGTGTGTGTGTTTTGCTGTAAGATAAATACAGAAAGGTAAATAACACAGCAAGTATAGTGGTATCTGGAGGTGGCGTAATCCTCCAACTAATCCACTTCGGTCTTTCTGAGACCTAGAATTCACTAGAACAGATAATTGAGTTCACCTTACAAAAATCCTATTCTAAGATTCTTAAACAATTGGTTCCCAACCAAATGTTCCCCCTGAGTTATTCCCCAGCTCTTAGAGTTAAGTACTTCCTCTACTCAGATGACCTTGGAGTTATTCCCTGATTTCCCAAATCAAGTACTTCCTCTACTCCATGCCTTGATGGTGTTGGTTATAAGGTTTGTTAGAGAGGCTTCTCGTATAACCTTTCAGTTATGTTTTCAGAGAGCCTAATAGAACACGACTACTTAATACACTTGTTCAGTGTATGGCAATCTGCTCTTTACTGACCCAAGTAATTGATGTCCGTTCTGGAGAATGAGCTTCAGAAAGGTTATCTGACAGTTCAACTCTTTCACGAATAACAATCTCTTGTTAAGGTTCAGGACAACTTAGAACTACTAGTGATTCTTCAAGCAACAGAAAGCTTTCAGAAAGGGTAGTAGAGTGCTTGAGAGAATACTTTGCTAGATTGTAAGTTTGCAAGTTAGATCGTTCTTAGGTCGTATTTCTCATCATCTATGTGATATTTATAGATGAATTAGAGAGTCGTTGGGATGTTATCCGTTAGACACGATTCAAATTCAGTCCATACTTATCTTGAAATGAGTACTCAGAAGTCCTTGTCTCATGTCTCAGTGAAGATTGTGCTTCAGCGGCTTTTCTGCCGATGCAATTAATGCACTTGTACTATTTCTTGTCCTGTAGTCTTCAACGGATACATGAGCCTTTCTGATGGCTTGCATGCTCCATACACATGATGTCATATGTCCAGAATCATATTTCAAAAGTAAGTAAATACACTTAAGAAAGGATTAAGGACATAGTCTTTCTGAGTTAGACTAAACCTTGATATCTTCATAAATCTTGTGCAATCTTCAGTCTTCTAATCTTCAGAAAAGCTCCATTGCTATGATTGATCTTCATGGTCTTCTTGAAATAAAAATTACACTCAGAGACCTATAATTCTAATACAAGATTTACTAGACTAATCATACTCAGTGATTTCCTCTTTTACAATGCTCAAGTGAACCAAGAGTACTTAATCGCCTTTCTGGCTAAGATAAGAACATGTGATGAATGATCAAAATACTAACAGATATTCCTAACAAATTTCCCCCTTTTTGATTAGTCATCCATGACTATCTTTCAAAGTCCTATTACAAAGTTGTAATCCTGGAAGAGAAAACAATCCACCACTTAATCATTTCAAATGATATTCAATTTTAGTTGAATTAAGTGCAGAAAGTAAACATCAACCAAATCACAAGAAGTGACCTTTGCTGATAAGTTGTCATCTATTAGAGTGTATCTGAGAGTATGATCTTCATATAGGTACAGATTACAGAATAAGATGCAACTTTTACGGATAGAGAAAATTAGAAACAGTCAGCAAGATTACAAAAAGTAACAAAACAAACTTAAGTAAATTAGAACAATAGGAGAGTCCAAGCTCCAAGTAAACATTCTAAGATACTAGTCTTCAAGTCTTCAAAAATTAACTTAGGTTCAGAAACCTCAAGTTCTTCAGCACCCTTTCTGGATCAGTTGACATAATCATCCACTTTTCTGCATTCTTGGACATAGTCATAAAGTATCCTTCTGACAGAAAGTTCTGTCTTTCTGGATAAGATACAAATTTCATGGTAACTCTTGCCAAGATTGTAGTTCTTCTTCAGAAAGTGTTTGACCCAGTAGTATTTTGCCCAGACCCAGGCATGGTCTACTTGCAGCTCAGATAGGTTGAAATACTTGTATATTTCTTCCAGATAGTGAATATCATCCAGATATTCATCCTTTGTCATGTAGAATGACTCATAGGGATGAACACCTAGCTTGTTCTGCTTGCTGTAGGTACCATCCAGTTTTCTTGTCTTGTGCACATCTTCTGGCTTGGGGTAAGGACAAGGAAAAGAAAGGTCCATCTTTCTGGCATCATTTCTCTTTTCAACCTCAAAGTTTAGCCAGGCATGAAGGTGCTCATGTTTTAGCAAATTTGGCTTGCCTTCACTCCATTTTAGGATCTGGTTGAAGATGGGAGTTGGAAACTTATCATTGACAAGTAGATGTTGCAGTTCCAGAATCCAATATCCTTTCTTGTTCAGAATGCACCTATATGAAGACTCTTCATTACTGGTCTTCACATACTCAATGTGGGCATCAGTTGGCTTTTCTTGATGAGTTTCTTTGTTTGCTCTACCAAACTGAATATCCCTTCTAGCCTTTCTGTTAGGTGGCCTTCTGTCAGGAGATCATGTGACTCTTTCTTCCTTCCTTGGGGCTGTGCTGGTGGAAGTCCCTTGAATTGACTTGGTATTTCCAGAAGGGGTTCTGGCTGCTAATGGCCTTGCTGCCAGAGGAGGTTGTAAGGGGCTTGCTTGCCTTCTTCTTTTGTGAAGTGGATGTTCATCAAGACGATTCATCCTCATCATCATCATTGATGTTCCAGTTGTGAGGCTTGCAGCTCTCTTGACCTCTTACCTCACCTTCTTCTTGATTTTCTTTTTCAGAAGCTTTCTGGTTGTTCCCATCTGAGATCCTAAGGGACTTGGTTCCCCTAGTGACCATACTTCTCAGCTTTCTGGTTGGTTGATCTGGAACAACTTCTTCAGCAGGGGTGACTCCAGTGGTGTCCTTAATGACTAGTTGACTTGAGGAGGGGAGATTTGATTGTTTTCTTTTTCTTCCTCTGCCTTTCTGAGGCATCTCTCCTTCCCCCTTAGTCATGAATGACTGACACATGATAGCATAAGCTTCAGAGAGTGATTCAAAGTTCTTCTGGAGGTTGTTATGCACCCTGACCAATTCTTGGATTTCTTCTTTCATGTCCTTGTTTTGCCTAACCAACACTTGCTCTTTTCTGTTGAGCTCTTCAAGAGGCTTTAGAATAGCCTCAGCTTGTTGAGTAGCATAAGTAGCATCTACTAGTGCTTGATTGGCATTGTTGCAGTCTTCTTCCCTGATCAGAGCTAAGTCTTTCTGAGAGAGAGCTATGATGGTTGCTCGATTTAGCAATGCAGCAGCCAATTCTTTCATCTCTTATGGGACTGACTGTAGGACTTGGTTGTCTTGAGCAACAAGTCTGTCTCTTAGTTCCAAGAAAACAATTTACGACCTGTGCTCATCACTTCTTGAAGCACCTGGAGCAGAGAAAATTTGAGGCGCCAGAAGGGCTAGCTTTTCCTTAGTGATTAGCCTCTCATCTTCTATTTGGGAGATCAAGTTTGGGTTTATTTCAGCATCATTCTCATAATCCTTTTCTTGGATTGTTTGCAAAGTGGCAATCTTTTGTTTGCCTTTGAGTATGCTGGCCTTCTGAGAAGTAGAAGGTCTTTCTGATGCAGCCTTAGCATAATGCTCTTCATCATCATTGTCATCCATGGAATCTATCTCAGCAGCAGTGACAATGATGGCATTTTTCAACAACCTTTGCTCATCTAGGAGTGCCAGTTCCTTAGTATTAGCTTCTCTGAGCTTTTCGAGTTTGGCTTCCTTTTCTTCAACAAGAGCTTGACACTCTAAGTTGATTCTCTTCTCCTCTTCCAACTTAAATCTGAGTTGTTCAATCCTGAACTCAGTGGCTTTGATTTCTTCTATTGTGTCTTGTTTAGCCTGTTGGGTATTTTGATGAGACTTTAGTGGTGATGATGATGGGGCTTTTTGAGCGTTGGAAGGAGTAGCCTTTTCTGCACTTCCTTTGCTAATTTTCTGAATCCCGCTGTTTCAGGTTGGGGATCATCATTCTGATCATCATCATCATCCTTTTTCTTGTCTTCTTGACTTGGATGCTCAGAAGGAGGTTCTTGGTAGTCATTCTCATCAGTTTCCTTCTCATCTTCAGAAACCAGGTTGATCACATTAGGAAGTGTGATCATCCTCCCATTTACTTCTTCTTGCTCAGAAGGGTAGGTTGTGAGCTTGCTGGGCAAGGCAGGATGGGTCACCATCTGCTCTTGGGTTTGAGCATCAGCAGCTTGAAAGTCTGCTAGGAGTCTTTGTGCTACTTCATTTAAGAAGTTATCATCCATCAGAGTGGCAAAAGAATATGATTCTGTGGGAAACATAGCATGGATATGGTCTTCCAGATTGATTGCTATGGCCCTTTTCTCTGGGATGTCAATTACTCTTGCAATTTCAGGAAGATCGGCCTTTCTGAGTTTCTGCCATTGTCTAAAGCACTTTAGATGTTTCTTGTGAGTGTGCTTCTTAAAGGCTTGGAGTAAGTTGAGTGCCACTAGACTTTGAGCCTGAAAGAAAAGGGATCAAGTTAGTTTTGTTCAAACTACTTGTGTTAGTATCTGTGTGCAAAAGTAAGCTTTCTGAGCATACCTGTGTAGAAACACTAGGCTCATTTGCTTGGACTTCTGCTTGTTTGGACACAGAGGCCTCAGATACCTTGATGTGAGGAGAAGTCTGATCCTCAGCAGCCTTTCTTTCTGATTGAACCTGAGAAATAGAATCAAATATGTTTAGAACCTTGTTGTCAGAAAAGATAAGTGAAAAAAAATGCTTTCTGAGACTTCGCTTACTTCCAAGTGAGGAAGCTCAGTGGCATCTTTCTCAGAAACCTTGGGGGTTTCTGGAACCCTTTCTTCAGATACTGCTTGTTCAGCAATTTTAGTTTCTCTTGGAGGAGATGAGATCACATTCTCTCCGTCCAAGTGTTCTTCTGATTGAGCCTGTAAGATAGAACAAACATATTGATTAAGTAGTGAATTTTACCAAAATTTTCTTAAGGAAATTTTACTGATACTTACCTTCTCAACAGAAGGCTCAGTAACTACTTCCTCAGAGTGCTTTTCAGCCTCTGGAAACTCTTGGTGTTGGTTCCACCTCCACTACTTTCTCAGTTGTAGCCTAAGAAGAGACATTAAGAATATTAGAACATAAGAGCAATTTTAGTTAGTTATTCCTTGTTCAGAGATAACTTTTACTACCTGTGGAACATGCTCTTCTTGATGTTCTGAGGTTGGAGGAACCTCTTCTTGATTCAAGGGAGTGGACAAGTTTTCTTCCCCCTGAAATTGTGTCTCCAAGTTGGCCTGTAACAAATGAAGCTTATGAGTAACAAGTTAACATTTTAATGTTGACAAGTTAGATACAAACTACTTTTGTTACCTGAATAGAGTCAGGCTGAGTTTGGGTCTCTTGGACTAGTGGAGTTTCCACAGCCTCTCTTTGCTCATTGTTGGTCTCCTCTACAATATCTTTCTGAGTCTCCATCTCAGTTTGATCCCTTTCTGAGAGTTGAGCTCTCTCAGAAGGTTGAGGAACCTGTTCAAGAACAGGGTTTTCTTCAGTCACATTAAGTGCTGGCATTGTGAATGTGGAAGCAATGTCAACATCTTCCATCACTCTATCTTCCTCTTCCAGGCCTTCTTCTTCCTGCTGGACAGAGGGGCTCCTTTCTTTCTGAGGGGCTGAGCTTGATGCTCCTCCATGGGTCTCAATCCTAGACTTTTTGAATACTTGTGTAAGTACTACATCATCATCAGAGTCACTGTCCTGATTGGGAGCTGACCCATCTATGATATTTCTATCATCTCTGGAGATTTCTGGAGCAGCCTGTCTCAGAATTCTTGGGGCTTTCTGGTGTTGCCTTTCTGGCCGAACAACATCTTCTGAGATCTTGTCTCCAGAAGGTTGTGCTTTTTGTACACTTTGGGACTTAGAGGCTTTCTTGCTTTGAGTCCTCTTTCTCTTGGCAACTGGAGGTTGAGCAGGAGCTTGCTCAGAGACCTCTTCACCTTGCTGGGCAGCTTCAAGCTCTTCTGCCTCTTTCTGAGCTTTCTCAGCAGCAATTCTCTCCTTTTCTTCAAAGGCATGTCTGAAAAGAGAGTTGGTGACTGGGATTTCTTGTCTCTTTCTGAGAGTTATTCCCATTGTTTCCAGAATGTAGCAAATTCTGAGACCAAAATGCATATTGGCCTTTGTCTCAGCAAGGCCATTGATGATTTTAGGCTCAAATTCCTCAATGTGCCCAAGAAATTTGTTGAAGGCGTACTTCCCCCAATTAAAGTGGGTTTCCTGCCCTTCATGCTTCTTATTCAGAAGATGCATCAGCATCCATCTCTCCATGCTTATCTGGTCTGCTCCACCTTTGTTGCCATCAAAGCAACGGACCAGAATGAGAGCCAAAGTACTCCAGTGTTTCTGGAGATGACGGGTTCTGATGGCTTTCAGAACAAAGTTTGTTGGGCAACCCTTTGCATTTTCAATCTGGATTGCCTCAAATAGCTCCTTAACACTTTGAATCATGGAGGCATCCCTGATGTTGATGTCGTTGATTGTTCCTCGATTTTTCAATCGGAATAAGTTGCAGAAAGTCTTGCAGTCTAGGACAATTTCTTGTCCTTGAACTTCAGTCTGCATGTACTTCTCTTCTACATTATTCACAACTTTTGTGAAGATTTTGGAGTTGTTGTAGAACTCCAACACATCCAGTGTGGAAAGTCCACTGGGTGCAGCACACAGAAACTTGTAGATATGGGAACTTTTCAACATTCCCAATATCAGTTTTCTATCTGCTTTTGAAGAAATGACTGCAGAAATATATTTCTTCACAAGAAAAACTCCCCAATTCATCTTGTGACTTGGATTCCAGTCAGAAGGGGTAAACTCTCCTAGAAGGCGTTTATTCAACACCTTGAGTTCTTTTCCTCCTTGCTTTTCAGCAGGAGCAGATGATGCGGCCTTAGGGTTCTTGGTGGTCATCTTCTTTGGTGCCATCTCTTATATAGAGTCTTTGAGTGAGTGTTTACAGATGAGTTTTGCAAGAATAATCGAGATTAGTCTATCTTTTCAGAAGACTAAGTACAAGAAGTTGAGTTGCAGAAGAAGTTTTTCAGAAATCTTGAGAGATTTTGCTATTTTGATGCAAGTATGAAATTTTGGATTTGGTAAAAGTGTTTGTCTTTTGCCCAATTCCTATATATATAGCAGACAAAACGTACATAGGTACAACATACATATAGCTGAATATGAATGCGTGTCTTTGTATCTGCATAGGCGTGGTACGACCTTTGTACTTCATTAAATGCTTAGTGGGCCATGTCTGCACTTCTCAACAGACATTACTTTCTTTGTTTTAATCTCAGCCGTTGAGATCAAACGTTTATACATCAAGGGTTTATATTGAATATCTTGTAATGATATCAATCAACAAATTGTATTGTGCCGACTTGATGGATTTTTAATATGCTACATTCATTGTGTCACTTAGTAAAGAGTAGGAACACTTAATCGTTTGAGCTTATCATTCTGAGTGTCAAGTCCTTATCTATATATTGTTTATCATGAAAATGGTAAAAATACAAGACATTGGACATGTTTGACTCCCAGAACTTATACTTTTTCGGGCTTTATGTGTCTTTTCTCTTTATGACTAAATAGTTTCCTGAATTGAAGAATCAGAAACTTCAGTTGTTTGAATGTATTTGACCCACTCTTAGTAAGTAAGTTCTAGTCTTATTTACTCATTGAGTGTGTACCAACCTTTGCCTTTCTGGATACCCGTTCCAGAAATGTTTTGCCTTTCTGAGTGTTGCTACTCAGAAACCTTTGCATCACTTCTTAACAACTTGGCTTTCTGAGAGCATGTTCTCAGAGGCCTACTTCTTTTCTACCTTGCTTACTCAGACTTTAGAGATTCAGGACTTTTTTCAGTCCTTAGGCAACTCCATTAACCTAAGATTATGTCTTAAGGTCAAGAACCGGCTTTCCTGTAGGGGCTTGGTGAAGATATCTGCAAGTTGGTCTTCTGTGCCAATCTTGAGTATCTCTATATTGCCTTTTTCAACATGGTCTCTGATGAAGTGGTGTCTAACATCAATGTGCTTTGTTCTGGCATGGAACTTCGGGTTCTATGATTGCAATAGCACTTGTGTTATCACAGAAAATGGGAGTTTTCTCTTCATTGAGTCCATAATCTCTGAGTTGTTGTTGAATCCACAGAATTTGTGTTGCACAACAACCAGCAGCAATATATTCAGCCTCTGTGGTAGAAGTTGCAATTGAGTTTTGTTTCTTGCCAAACCATGAGATAAGTCTAGCTCCCAAAAATTGACAAGTTCCTGAGGTACTCTTCCTATCAAGCATTGATCCAGCATAATCAGCATCTGAGTAACCAGCCAAACTCAATCCACTTTCTTTAGGGTACCACAAACCTACATCTACTGTACCTTTCACATACCTTAATATTTTCATAGCAATGTTGTAGTGTGATTGCATCGGATTTGTTTGAAATATAGCACACACACCAAATGCATATTGGATATCAGGTCTGCTTGCAGTAAGGTAAACTAGTGAACCTATCAATTTCCTATACTTGTGTTCATCAACACTTTTATTTGATTCAGTATAGGTCATCTTGGTTCCTATGCTCATAGGTATCTTAGCATTCTTTTCAGAAGGTTTAAGATTGAACTTTGTGAGCATGTCTTTTGCATACTTTGTCTGACTAATGAATATTCCATCATTGAGTTGCTTGACTTGCAATCCTAGGAAATAGTTCAATTCTCCCATCATGCTCATCTCGAACTTACTTTTGATGAGATTTGCAAAGTCATCACGAAGTTGCTTGTCCTTAGATCCAAATATGATGTCATCAACATATACTTGAACTAAGAGCAGTTTTCCATCATGATTTAAGGTAAATAAAGTTTTATCAACTTCACCTTTCTTGAAACCACTTTCCAGAAGGTATTTGGCCAAAGTGTCATACCATGCTCTTGGAGCCTGTTTCAGTCCATATAGAGCTTTCTGTAGCTTATAGACCATTCTACTTTCTGAGGAAACTTCAAAACCAGGTGGTTGTTCAACATAGACTTCCTCAGCAAGTTCACCATTCAAGAATGAACTTTTGACATCCATCTGATAAACTTTAAAGTCTTTATGAGCTACAAAGGCCAGAAAGAGTCTTATCGCATCCAATCTGGCAACTGGTGCATATGACTCATCAAAATCTAAGCCTTCAGTCTGGGTGAATCCCTTGGCAACCAACCATGCTTTGTTTCTGGTTATTTCACCCGATTCATTCATCTTGTTTCTGAAAACCCACTTGGTTCCAATCACAGATATTCCTTCTACGAATGGAACTAGTTTCCAGACTTTGTTTCTTTCAAACTGATCCAACTCTTCTTGCATTGCAGAGATCCAGTCTTGGTCTCTTAATGCTTCTTCAATAGTTTTAGGTTCAATGTTTGAGATGAAACATCCAAAGAGAGAATTAGCATTTTCGGCTATTGCTCTCCTAGTCCTAACACCTTGATTGATTGGTCCAATCACATCCTTTGCAGGATGATCCTTCATCCATCTCATCATAGGTTTGGGGCTAGTAGGGTCAACATCTATGTGATCTGAATGTGAATCACTATGATTTTATGACTTGATACTTCTTCAGTATCTATGACATTTTGTACCACAGAAGGGCGTTGAATGTCTGACACTTGCTCAGTGTGAGGGCTTTCTGGGACATGCCTGTCAGAGAGGTCATTTACAGAATTAGCTCTCTGATGAACATCTTCAGTTTCCATTTCTGGAAATCTCATAGGAAATTCTTCATCATGTCTGAGAATCATCTGGTTGTTACTAGGCATTTCATGCTTTTCTTCGTCAGAGTCATCCTCTCTTTCCATAATGATGTTTTTCCTTTCTGAGGGTTCTTCTTTAGAATCCTTTAACATTAGTTCCTTGAACCTTTCTGAGAGTTCATCAGCAAGGGGTGATTTCTTGCTTTCTTCATAGAATACAACATGAACTGATTCTTCAATCTTCTTTGTTCTTTTGTTGTAAACTCTGTAAGCTCTACTATTCATAGAATAACCAAGAAACACTCCTTCATCTGCCTTTGTTTGAAATGTTCTTAGATACTCTTTTCCATTGTTAAGAACAAAACATTTACAACCAAACACTTTCAGATGTTTAATATTAGGGGGTCTACCAACCAAGAGCTCATAAGTGGTCTTGTCATGGTGTTTGTTTATCAAACATCTGTTTTGAGTGTAGCATGATGTGTTTACAGCTTCAACCCAATAAACTTCACTTATTTCAGTGTCAGCCAGCATTGTCCTTGCTGCTTCTTTAAGGGTTCTATTTTTCCTTTCTGCAACACCATTTTGTTGTGGTGTTCTTACAGAGGAAAGTTGATGTTGTATACCTTGTCGGTACAAAACTCCTTTATGTCTTGGTTGACAAATTGATTACCATGGTCTGCTCGACGATGAGATACCTTGTCATTTTTCATGACTTCAAGCTTATTTAGCAAGTTTGGTATCTCCACCCTAGCATCAGATTTGTGCTTCAGAAAGACAACCCAAGTGAATCTTGAGAAGTCATCTACAACAACCAGACCATACTTCTTTCCTGCATAACTAGTTACAGATGATTCAAAAAGATCCATGTGTAATAGTTGCAGTGGTCTAACACTAGAGTGTCTGATTTTGGACGTGAAGGAGATCTTAGATTGTTTCCCCATCTGACAGGCAGAACAGATACCATCCTTTCTGAAAGATGTTTTGGGAAGGCCAACCACTAACTCTTTCTTGGCAAGTTTGTTCAGAGTTTTGAAGTTCAAGTGACTCATTCTTTTGTGCCATAACCAGTGCTCTTTTGTGTGACCAGATTGACTCACCATGAGACATTCTTCAGTTGTGGCAGATGCCCAATAGGCAACATAAAGACTACCTTTCCGCCGAGCAACCAAGACTGTCTGCTTTGACTCATTGTCAATAAGTTTGCAAAACTTTGCTTTGAATTTCACAGTGAATCCCTTGTCTGCAAACTGGCTCATGCTAAATAGATTGTATTTCAAACCCTCAACATGTAATACGTCAGTAATTGTTAAAGATCCTAATTTGACGTTGCCAAATCCCAGAGAGGGATTTAATTCTCCTCCAGCAAATCTGATGTCTGGTCCAGTGTTGCAAGCTTTGTAGTTGACCAGATTTGCTTTGTCTCCTGTCATGTGCTTTCCGCATCCACTATCAAATAGCCATTGTGCTTTAGTCCAGGAAGCATTCTGCACAAAACAGGAAACAGGAGTTAGGTTCTTGTTTCAGAGATAGAACCATTTAGACTAAACATTCTTCCAGTAGGAATCCACATTTTAGTGAATTTCTTGGGAGTTTGTTTTTGTCTAACTTGATCAGAAGGAGATGCAATGAAATTAGTAATTTTGATCTCAATCTTCCTTCTTGGGGTGTTTCTAGGTGTTCCCTTTGGTACTTTCTGGATCCTGGGTTTCTGGTGTTGCTTTTCAGCAAACTTAGCCTTTCTGGCCAGGTTCCTTCTAGCTTTGGCATTCAATTTTTCAGTGGTTTGAGATTTCTTCCACTTCTGTTTATTGCTACGTACAATATCAGCCTTGCGCCATTGTTCTTGTCCTTCCTTATATTGTTGTAAAAGGACTTTTCCAATAGCACGATAGCCAATGCCATTTCGAACACCTTTGGCTTTCTGAATGCGGTCTTCAGAAGCCTTACTAGTTTCTGCACCATCTTTATTTTCATAAAATGGTATAGTTGAGAATTTGCCTATTCCAGCAATTCTTCCCTTCTTAGTAATATAGCACTGTGGAAGGTTGCATGTCTGAGGGTTGTGTTTCTTTTCAGAAACCTTATCCACATATTTCTTGTGAACTTGTTGTTCTTTCAAAGGCTGAGTTGCTACTCCTTTTCCTTTGTCAACTACCCTAGCTTTCTGACCAATTCTATAGGTGGTTGAAGAACCATTCTGTTGACTTTTTACAAAGGTCAACCTATCATCACCCTTCTTCAGAGGAGACGAATTGCTTGATTGTTCATCAAGTCCAAGTCCACCTTTCTCGGAGGGATCTCTCAGATATGATTGAACCTCAGTGAGAGTGTCACTAGCTTTTGCATAAGATTGGAAGGATAGCTCTTTCTTTCGGAGTTCCTCATTTTCAGAAAGCAGCTTCATCATTTTCTTATTAAGTTCATCCAAGGTTAGTTTGTGAAAATTTTCATTTTCAGATATCTGACTTTTCAGAAGGGCTATTTCAGCGCTCTTGTTCTCAGATACCCTAGTTAGCTCAGAAACCTCTTTTTCAAGAGTTTCTTTGCTTTCCTCTAGAATTCTGGTTTTGGATTGTGCTCCAGAAATTCTTTCTCATAACGATCCAATTCACTCCTGATTAACTCCAGATCCTCAATTCCATCATCACTCTCATAGTACAGAAATTGTGAAATGTTAGTTACCTCATCAGCCATAAGACACATTTCAATGTTGGAGATGTCTGGACCAGCAATCTCAGGAACTCCACACATTTCATTCTTCTTAAGGCCGAAGTCGATTACGTTGTGGGTGATTCCACACAATTCTGGTGATGGTAGGTTTGAGTTATCTGAATCTCCATCTTCAGAATATGTCTCAATATCTAGAGCATCAAGTTGGATTTGAATCTTCTTCCATTCTTCAGTCAGTAAGGCCCTTTGATTTCTTTTGTAATTTCTTTTGTCCTTCTTGTCACCTGTCTTGAGCTTGTTTAAAGCAGGGCAATCTCTCTTGAAGTGACCAGGCTTTTGACAATAGAAGCAGATATCATTTCCTATCTCTGCTAATTCAGTACTAACACCTTTCTGAATGGGGGTCTTCAGAGAGTTGTTTAGTTGAACGTTCTTGTACTGATGATAGTTTGGGCCAAGATGCTTTTTCAGCTTTTCTTTAGCTTTTCTTCTCTCAATCTCTTGACTCACAAATTTATTCATGTGTCTTACTGCAAGAGCATTTTCTTCAGATGCGTCTTTGGTATCTTTCTTTTCAGAAGTACCTTGAGAGACTAGAGTGTTGGTCCAGATAACGGCAAAGTAAAAGACTAGGGGGGGGGGGGGTGAATAGTATTTTAAAACTTTTGTCGATAACAAATGTTTCTCAGATATCTTAATAGATATCTGATACTTAGAATCAGAGTGCGGAAGACTTAATACAGATAAGTGTAGAAACAGTTAATAAGTGTGTGTGTGTGTTGCTGAAGTATAAATACAGAAATGTAAATGACACAGCAAGTATAGTGGTATCTGGAGGTGGCGTAATCCTCCAACTAATCCACTTCGGTCTATCAGAGACCTAGAATTCACTAGAACAGATGATTGAGATAACCTTACAAAAATCCTATTCTAAGATTCTGAACAATTGGTTCCCAACCAAATGTTCCCCCTGAGTTGTTCCCTAGCTTCTTCAGCCAAGTACTTCATATACTCAGAAACCTTTGAGTTGTTCCCTAGCTTCCCAAGCTAAGTACTTCCTATACTCAAAAACTTTGAGTTGTTCCGTAGTTTCCCAAGCTAAGTACTTCCTATACTCAAAAACTTTGAGTTGTTCCCTAGCTTCCCAAGCTAAGTACTTCCTATACTCAAAAACTTTGGAGTTATTCCTTAGTTTCCCAAATCAAGTACTTCCTATACTCCGGTAACCTTGGAGTTATTCCCTGATTTTTCAAACTAAGTACTTCCTGCATCCACGCCGTTTTGGTGTTGGTTTCATTTGAGTTGTCGATGAGCGTCTTAATAACTTTTCATTATTCGATAGCTCTGTGAACTAAGTTACTTAATACACTTTACAGTATGGTATCTAGTTCGATTTCTTGACCAAGTCTTATGATATATGTTCAAGAGAATGAATCTCAGATAGTTGATCTTTTGATTCAACTCCTTCACAGATAGCTTTGCTTGTTTTAGGATCAGGACACTTAGAACTTCAGTGTTTACTCAAGATCACAAGCTTTAGTCGCAAAAGAAAGCTTTGATAATAAGTAAGTTGCTTTGAGAGAGTAGTATGTTCAGAGTTCTATGTTTCAGCGTATGCAATGTGTGTGTTCTCTCAAGCTGTCTAAGTGTTGATATTTATAGATGGATTTGAGTTCCGTTTGAATAGTATCCGTTAGGCTCAAATTCAAACTATCGATATCTATGTGTATAGTACTGTAGCAGGTTTTGTCTTCTTCTCAGAAGTTGCCGTTGCTTTTACTCAGACATCTCTGTCCGTGCATTAAATGCATTGTACTATACTTTTTGTCCTGTAGTGTCAACGGAACTATGCTTTGTATCAGAGACTAGACTTGTTATGTCCGATTCTTTGCGTCCTTATCTTCATTCTTGAGATACCACTTGTATTGATTGAAACAACTTTGTTTGCAATATATGTTTCTCTTTCGTAAACGTGTTTAACGCTCAAGGTATCGAGAATAGATATCAGGACACTTTCCTTGTCTTCGATATGTATCTCATTTCTCGGATATCTCTTGTGACACGCTTTGTTTGAAATGTTCGGTTCACAAGATATCTGCTAAGATATCTGAATAATGATTCGAATCTTGTGCGATTATCTTCAAGTCTTCAATTCTTGTTGAGCTTTACATTGGATGTCTTCTTCTTGGTCTTCACTTCATAAAATAAAAATTACATTTTGAGACCTATCATCCTATACAAGATTAGCTAGACTATCATACTTAGTGGGTTTCCTCTTTTACAATGTTCAAGTGAACCAAGAGTACTAATCACCTTTCTGAGACTAAGATAAGTCATCATGTTGCTGAACAAAATCTAAACAGATATTCTAACAAAATATCTAACAAATTTCCCCCATTTTGATCAGTCAACGATGACTATCTTCCCTATTACAAATCTGGATGAGGAAACAATCCATCACTTAATCAAATCTTTCAAATCATATAATTAAGTGCAGAAAGTAGACATCAACCAAATCACAAGGTGTGATCTTTGCTGACAAGTTATCTTTTATAAAATACTATCTGAGAGTAAGTTCTTCAGATAAGTCGCAACTATAGATTACAGATAACTTTAATACATGATACAGTTAAGCTCAGTCAGCAAAAATGCAAAAATTACATAGTAAATTAGGACAACAGGAGTGACCAAGCTCCAAGTAAACATCCTAAAGAACTAGTCTTCAAGTCTTCAATCTTCAAGTCTTCAACAATGTTTCTATGGATCAGTCTGCAAATTTCCTATCTCCAAACCTTTTGATGTCATCAGAATAATCATAAAGAAGAGTTCTGACAAGCATTTCTGTTTCTCTGGCAAATCCACAGACCTCTTTAAGGTTTTGGTAGGATTTTTCTTTGAAAAATGCTTGACCCATAGGTACTTTCCCCACTTCCAGGCATGCTCTATTCTGATATCTGAAAGCTTGAAGTATTCGTAGATAATCTTCAGATATCTGATGTCACCCTTGTATTGATCTTCTGTTAGATAGAACGACTCATAGGGTTCCACAGCAAGTCTTGGTCTTGTGCCTATTCCTGTGATATTCAGAATTTTGTGCACATCATCTGGCTTTCCATATGGACAATCATCAGAGAGGTCCTTCTTCATGGTGGCTTCTCTTGACAACTTCAAAATCCAACCATGCTTTGATGTGATTGGTGTTGATCAAGGTAGGTTTATCCTTTCTCCATGCCATAAGTTGTTTGAGGATTGGTTCTGGAAATCTTGAATTTACCAATAGATGCTTAAGTTCCAGAATCCAATAGCCATTTTTCTGATTGATGCACCTGTAGACAGAGGAATCATTGTTATACTTCACATACTCAATTTTGGCTTCTTCTGGCCTGAGTGGAAGTTGACTTTGTCTTTGCTCAGCTCTCAGTCTGTTCCTTTTCTGTCTTGAATTCTCTTTGGGGTTGTTGCTTGAAGAACTACCACCCTGGATAGACTTGGTATTTCCAGAGGGTGTTTTAGCTGCTAGTGGCTTTGCAGCTATGGGCTCAGTTAGGCTTTCAAGTTTCCTTTTTCTGTGAAGAGGAGCTTCATCTTCATCAATCTCTTCATCATCTTCATCAAGATCAATTCTTGTGAGATCTTTGCAGCCTTCTTCATTGCCCAGGGACTTGATTTGACCTTCTTCTTCTTCTTCAGAAGATTCATCAATCCCTCTAACTTGTCTTCTCCTTGGAGCCTTGGTACTCCTTGGAGGTTTCTGTGCCATGGCCCTTGTTACCATTTTGGTTCCTTCAGTAGGTCTCTGGGAGGCAGCTTGGCTTGAGAAGGATTCATGGATTCTGAGTGGTGGCTGGGAAGTTTTTCTTCTTCCTTTCTGAGCAGCACCAGCTCCAGATTTCTTCTTGTTTTCATCTCCTGCTTCCCATTCCCCCTGACTTTGAGGTCCAGATTTGTACTTTCTTTCCCCCGTAGTCATTGTTGGCTGACTCAGTCTCATAAAGGAATTTGAGAGAGTATCAAAATGCCCTTGTAAATAGTTGTAGGCAGTGACCAACTTCTGAAGTTCGGCTTTGAATTCCTGATTTTGCTTGATAAGTCCATTGTCCTTATCAGTGAGCTCTGCCAATGGGCCTAGGATGGCATCTGCTTTTCCAGCAGTGTAACTTGCCTCTTGAAAAGCTTTTTCAGCTAAAGACACATCATCGTCCCTTGTCATTCCCAGATCTTTCTGAGCAATGATCATGCTAGTTGTTCTCTGAGTGATGAGCTCAGTGAACATTCTCATTTCAGAGGGGACTGAGGCAATTACTTCCTTGTTTTGTGAAGACATCTCCTTATTCAGAGTAGCTAGTACTTGGTACCTGCTCATGTACTCATGGGAGTGGACGTTTGGCAGTTTGTTGAAGATTGTAGGAGCAATCAACTTTCTTTTTAAGTGAGAAACCGCTAGATGTTCATGGCGGTGTCCTGCCAAAGTCTTGTCTTCTTCATCATCTGAGGGATTAGCCCAGTGATCTTCATCCTCTTGGACATTTTCATCAATCGTATCAAGTCCAGCAACCATCTCAGAGATTGGTTTCTTTCCTTTCTGCGAGGAGGATGGTGCTTCTTTCGAAGATGATGCAGCCTTAGCATCATGCTTGACTTCATATACTTCTTCAGTATCGAGTTCTTTGGTGATCTCTTGCACAGCATCCCGTAGCTCTTTAACCTCAGAGTAAGCAATCATTTCTTCTAAGTATAGATCTTGTAGTTGATCAATCTTATCTCTGGATTTAGCTATTTGATCTTCCAGTTGAAGATGGAGCTGTTGTTCTTCTTCCAACAGTTGTCTGAGTTGAGCACTTCTGGTCTGAGTGTTTAATATTTTCTGATTGGTTTCTTCAGAAAGCTCAACTACTTGTTCAGTAGTAACTGCGTGTTGGTGAGAAGATGGATGAGTAGATTTCTGAGGTGATGAAGACGGAGATTTCTGTGAAGTCTTCTCAGTTTGCTTTTCAGCAGCTGAGGCATTGTTTCTCTGTGAAATTCCTCCGGTCCCTGGTGCAGGAGCATCATCATCATCCTTTTTGTCATTATCATCCTTTTGGTGATGATCAGTGGGAGGTTCATCAAAGAAATTTTCATTCATTTCTTCCTCCTCATCATCTTCAGATACAAGATTGATCACTTCCGGGATAGTGATCTTCTGCCCATTAACTTCTTCTTGTTCAGAAGGTATGAATTGCAGAGTCTGGGGCAGAACTGGCTTGAATGCCATCTGTAATCTTGTCTGACCATCTGCCTGTTCAAAGGCATGTATCAAACTATGCGCCACTTCTCTGGAAAAGTCCTTGTGTAGTAGAGTCGCAACTGTATGTTGTTCTGTAGCGAACATTGCTTGGACATATGTTTCGTGTCAAGAGCTCGCTCGTGCCATCTGGTTGGTTGATCGCTTATTCTCAATATTTCGTAGAGATCGAGCACCTTAACTTCTGCCATTTCTTGAAGCATTGAATATGCTTTGGCAAAGTGTGAGCTTTGAAGAAGTGAAGTAGGTCCCTTGTTTCTTCAATGGGTTGCATCTGTTTGAGCCTGAAAGAAAGAGTTTTGAGTGAGTTTCAAAACTTTGGTAGATATCTGAGTAGAAGTGTAGTTTAGTTTCTGAGTTACCTGAGTATGAACATCGTGCTCGCCATTTGTTCTACTGGGACAATTGGTGTCTCAGATATCTTGTGGTGAGGTGGAGACTTGGAAGTCTGGTCCTCATCAACCTTTCTTTCTTGAACCTGAGAATTAACATTATCACAATACTTAGGAAATTTTATCAAGGAGAACTTTAAGTGACAAGTCAGATATCTGAGAGGTCAATTACCTCTATGGGAGGCTCAGATACTTGTCTCTCAGAGACTTGTGCAGTCTCTGGAATCTTTTCTTATGATGAACTTGATGCCTCATCAATTTCCATAGGTGCAGGGGATGTCGCAACTCTGTCCCCTTGCACTTCTACTTCTGATTGAGCCTTCAAGTTTGAAAGCTCAGTGATGTGTGCTTCAGAAACCTTGTTGGTTTCTAGGTTTGTCTCTGGCATTTCTGCCTTATCTTCTTCCATCTCAGTTGGAGCCTGTTAGAAACATTTATCATTAATGAGCATACAAACATTTTTACTGAAAAGTTAGTTCTCTTTAAGAATCATTTACCTGTGGCACAGGCTCAGATTTCTCAAGAGTTGAGGTTGAAGGAACCTCTTTTTCAGTATCTGAGGTAAGCTTTTCAGCTTCCTCTTGTTTTTCGGTTTCTAACTCAGCCTGTAACAAAGAGATTCTTATAAGGTAACAAGATTTATAAGTATAAAAATTTTCACAAGGTAAGAGTTAAACCATTGGTCTCTGGAACTTGTGACCTTTCTATACATTGGTCGTCTTGTCCCAGTTAAGTTTCTTTGTTTGAAGTTTCTAGTACTTCACACCTTCCCTGAGTATGCAACTCAGTTGCCTCCCCTGGTTGATTATTCTGAGTAGATGTCTCAGTTTAATCCCTCTCATTGAGTTGGGGAACCTGCTCAATTACAGGATTTTCTTCAGCATACTGTATTGCTGGTATTTCAAAATGGAGTTCATTTACCATTTCATCAACCACTTGTGGCTGTTGTGGTTGTTGTGTTTGTGGTTGTTGTGGTTGTCTGGAAGCAGAAGATTGATCAGTAGAAAGTTCTTCCAGATTCTTAGATGTGGCATTTCCATCAGCATCTGCCAATACTAAGATACCACTCATCAGGGCTTTGTGAAGTTGTGCAAGAGAGTCATTCCCTGATGATGTGTTTGCACCAACAACCTTTGCTATAGGTTCAAGAACTTTGTGGTGTAGGTTCTTCTTCAGATACCTTATCACCAGTTACTTGTTCAGTAACCTTAGCCCTCTTTGATTTTTCTAGGACTTGAGAGATGACTAGTTCATCATCTTCATCGTCAGAGCTCTCATCAGCATTGGGAACTGATTGGTCCATTATTCCTGCGGTTTCTGCAGATGGGGCTTGGTGTTTTTCACCACTTTTGGCAGCATTCATGAGTTCATCAGCAAGGCTTTCTGCATTAGTCGCAACATTTATGAAAGCACTTTCTCTTGCTGAGTCTACTTGTTCAGTAGGTGATAACTCTTTTGCAGCAATGATGAGTTCATCTGCCATGTTTGTAGATAACTGAGAATTGTCAACCTCTTTGGGTGTGTCTTCTGATTTGCCAGCAGACTTCTTTCTTGAAGTTCTGGGCTTCTTGGTCACAACCTTTTCTTCAGATATCTTTTCAGATTTTCTCTTCTTAGGACCTTCGAGACCCGTAACCTTTTTCATCGATTTGTATACTCATACTTGTAGAGTAAATTCATTGGCTATTTCAAATTGCCTCTCGAGCTCAATGCCAAGCTTTTCCAAAGAAGTAGCATATCTTCGCACCATATCCTCGTGGCCTTTGGCTCAGCTAGTCCTTTAACAATCTTAGGCTCGAAGCCTTGAATCTTCTTCACAAATTTCATGAAGGCGTACTTTCCCCAGTTGAAAGGGTTTTCCAGCCTTTTGTCTTGTTGATTCAGCAAGAACATCATGATCCATCGTCCTTGGCTTATCTGGTCAGCACCTCCTTGTAGACCATCAAAGCATCTGTGAAGAATGCAAGCCAGTACATCCCAGTGAACCAACAGATGTCTGGTTCGGATGTCAGCAAGTTTGAACTCAGTGGGTGTATCTGATTTCTCAAGATCCAACACATCACTGTAAAGTTCTTTAACACCTTCAAGGAGTTCCTCATCCTTGGTGTTTATTTCAAAATCCTTTCCAAGATTTTGAACCTCAAACAACTTACAGAAAGTTGTTAAGTCCAGAAGGATTTCCTTTCCTTGGACTGAGGTTTTGATAGACACTATTTCAGTGCCTTCAGATACACAGGAAATAATCCTGGAGTTGTTGTAAAATTCCAACACATCAAGTGATGAAATTCCACTAGGGCGAGCAGATACAAAACCCTTGATTTGTGCCTTTTCAAGCATGTCAAGAATTAGCTTTCTGTCGGCTTGGTTCTCTATTCCAGCCGTGAGGTATTCCTCAACCATGGCACCACCCCAAATCATTCTGTGACTTGAAGTCCAATGGTCAGGATTGAAAGCTCCTACCAGTCGATTGTTAACAATAACCAACTCTGGTGCTTGCTTTTTAGCAGTACCAGTGGAGGATTGGGATTTCTGTGTAGAAGTGTTCTTGGACGCCATCTCTTTATATAGTAAAGATTTGAAGCTTGTGTTTGAAAGAGATTCGATTGAGTGATTCTTTTCAGAAAAACTTAATCAAGATTTGCAGAGATTTTAGAGAAGTTGCAGAGGATTGGGAGAAGGTTTTTGTTGTTTTGATGCAAGTTGAAATTTCGGATTAGGCAAAAGTGATTTCATTTGCCAAAATCCTATATATATAGCAAGTGAATCTCAACAGACAAATACATACAAATTGATTTTGTGTGTACGTATCTGTGATTTGCAAGCCGGCATGATCAAAAGTAATTTCGGCATTAAATGCTTAGTGGGCCATGTCTGAATTTCAACAGTCCACTATTTTCTGTGAATTAATTTCCACCGTACAGATCAATCGCTTGACTTCATCGAGGGTCACCATTGCTTTTCAAAGAATGATCACAATCAACAAGTGTAATTGTGCCCATTTAATGAATTTTGGCTAATAGCTATCTGAATCACAATTCTGTTGGAGCAAGGACACTGTTCGCATCTGAATTTGTCTTATACTTAGGATTTTCCCAAGTTTTTCATCAAGATAGAAATAGTGCGAGATTCAAGAGAGTAGTTGACTGCAGATAGTTATACTATTCTCTTTTGTGTTCCCCGTTCATAGAATGATTCAGATATCTGAGTTCCCGTCTCAGAGATCTTAAGCTAACTTTTTGCTCTTTAGCCTTTTTGACTTCTGGGTTCCCGTTCTAGATACCTCTTCTCTCTTTTCTGGATGCCCGTTCCAGATACCTGAACTTTTTCAATTCATTGGTAGTTCCATTAGTCCAAGACTATGTCTTAAGGCTAAGAATCTACTTTCTTGTAGTGGCTTAGTGAAGATATCTGCAAGTTGGTCTTCAGTCCCAATCTTGAGTATCTCTATATGCCTTTTCAACATGGTCTCGATGAAGTGATGTCTAACATCAATGTGCTTTGTTCTGCATGAAATTTAGGATTACGTAATCGCAATAGCACTTGTGTTGTCACAGAAAATGGGAGTTTTCTTCTCATCGAGTCCATAGTCTTTAAGTTGTTGTTGTATCCACAGAATTTGTTGTGTTGCAACAACCAAAAAGCAATATATTCAGCCTCTGTGGTAGAAGTTGCAATTGAGTTTTGGTTCTTGCTAAACCATGAGATAAGTCTAGTGCCCAGAAACTGTGCTTTTCCTATCAAGCAATGATCCAAGATAATCAAAGTCCCAAAACTAAACTCAATTCACTTTCTTTAGGATACCACAGCCACTACATCTCATCATTCTTCACATACCTTAATATTTTCATAGCAATGTTGTAGTGTGTTTGCATTGGATTTGTCTCAAATCTAGCACATACTCAAAGATATTGAATATCAGGTCTACTTGCAGTGAGGTAAAGTAGTGAACCTATCAATTTCCTATACTTATGTTCTTCAATACTCTTATCTGATTCAGTATAGGTCATTTTGGTTCCAATGCTCATAGGTATCTTAGCATTCTTTTCAGAAGGCTTAAGATTGAATTTTGTGAGCATGTCTTTTGCATACTTTGTTTGACTAATGAATATTCCATCATTGAGTTGCTTGACTTGCAATCCTAGGAAATAATTCATTTCTCCCATCATGCTCATCTCAAACTTGCTTTTCATGAGATTTGCAAAGTCATTACAAAGTTGCTTGTCCTTAGATCCAAATATAATGTCATCAACATATATTTGAACTAAGAGTAGTTTCCCATCATGGTTTAAGGTAAATAAAGTTTTATCAACTTCACCTTTCTTGAAACCACTTTCCAGAAGGTATTTGGCCAAAGTGTCATACCATGCTCTTGGAGCCTGTTTCAGTCCATACAGAGCTTTCTGTAATTTATAGACCATTCTACTTTCTGAGGAAACTTCAAAGCCAGGTGGTTGCTCAACATCCTAGGAAATAATTAATTTCTCCCATCATGCTCATCTCAAACTTGCTTTTCATGAGATTTGCAAAGTCATTACAAAGTTGCTTGTCCTTAGATCCAAATATAATGTCATCAACATATATTTGAACTAAGAGTAGTTTCCCATCATGGTTTAAGGTAAATAAAGTTTTATCAACTTCACCTTTCTTGAAACCACTTTCCAGAAGGTATTTGGCCAAAGTGTCATACCATGCTCTTGGAGCCTGTTTCAGTCCATACAGAGCTTTCTGTAATTTATAGACCATTCTACTTTCTGAGGAAACTTCAAAGCCAGGTGGTTGCTCAACATAAACTTCTTCTGCAAGTTCACCGTTTAGGAATGCGCTTTTGACATCCATCTGATAAACTTTGAAAATTTTATGAGCTGCAAAAGCTAGAAAGAGTCTTATTGCATCCAATCTGGCAACTGGTGCATATGACTCATCAAAATCTAAGCCTTCAGTCTGAGTGAATCCCTTGGCAACCAATCTTGCTTTGTTTCTGGTTATTTCACCAGTTTCATTCATTTTGTTTCGAAAACCCACTTAGTTCCAATCACGTATATTCCTTCTATAAATGGAACTAGTTTCAGACTGCTTCTCTCAAATTGATCCAACTCTTCTTGCATTGCGTAGATCCATCTTGGTCTCCTAATGCTTCTTCTATACTTTTAGGTTCAATATTCGAGATGAAACATCCAAAGAGAGAATCAGCATTTTCAGCTATTGCTCTCCTAGTCCTAACACCCTGATTAATTGGTCCAATTATATCCTTTGTAGGATGATCTTTGATCCATTTCATCAAAGGTTTAGTGCTAGTAGGATCAATATCCGTGATCCAATGTGAATCACTAAGATTTTGATTTGATACTTTTTCAAGATTCTAAGATATCGACATATGAGAAATGTCATGGATATCGACACTTTTTCGATGTTAGAGATATCTCGAGACATGCATTTCAAAGATTCTTATTTTCGGATACCTCTCCATGATGAAGGTTCTCGAGAACTGTTCCATTTCTGGAAAACTCATAGGAAATTCCTCATCATGTTTGTGAGTCATCTTGTTGTTACTAGGCTTTTCAAGCTTTTCTACGTCAGAGTCATCCTCACTTTCCATAAAGATGTTTTTCCTTTCTGAGGATTCTTCTTTTGGTTCCCTCAGTAATAGTTCTTTGAACATCAATAGGAGGTGTTTTCTTACTCCCTTCATAGAAGACAACATGAACTGATTCTTCAATTTTCTTTGTTCTTTTGTTGTAAACTCTGTAAGCTTTGCTATTTGTGGAATAGCCAAGAAAAACACCTTCATCTGTCTTTGGTTGAAATGTTCTCAGATAATCTTTCCCATTGTTTAGAACAAAGCATCTACAACCAAATACTCTCAGATGTTTGATATTAGGAGGTCTTCCAACCAAAATTTCATAGGGGGTCCTGTCATGGTGTTTGTTTATCAAGCATCTGTTCTGAGTGTAGCAGGCTGTGTTTACAGCTTCAACCCAATATATTTCACTTATCTCAGTGTCAGCTAGCATTGTCCTTGCAGCTTCTTTAAGGGTTCTGTTTTTCCTTTCTGCAACACCATTTTGTTGAGGTGTTCTTACAGAGGAAAGATGGTGTTGTATACCTTTGCAGGTACAAAACTCCTTTATGTACTGATTGACAAAATCAGTACCATGATCTGTTCTGATTGCAGATACCTTTTCATTTTTCATGATTTCAAGCTTTTTCAGCAAGTTTGTATCTCCACCCTGGCATCAGATTTGTGTTTCAGAAAGACAACCCAAGTGAATCTTGAGAAGTCATCTACAACAACCAGACCATATTTCTTTCCTGCATAACTAGTTACAGATGATTCAAAAAGATCCATATGTAAAAGTTGCAGTGGTCGAACACTAGAGTGTCTGATTTTGGACTTGAAAGAGATCTTAGATTGTTTCCCCATCTGATAGGCAGAACATATACCATCCTTTCTGAAATATGTTTTGGGAAGACCAACCACTAACTCTTTCTTGGCAAGTCTATTCAGAGTTTTGAAGTTCAAGTGACTCATTCTTTTGTGCCATAACCAGTGCTGTTCTGTGTGACCAGATTGACTCACCATGAGACATTCTTCAGTTGTCGCAGATGCCCAATCGGCAACATAAAGACTGCCTTTCCACCGACCAACTAAGACTGTCTGCTTTGACTCATTGTCAATTAGTTTGCAGTATTTAGCTTTGAATTTTATAGTAAAACCCTTGTCTGCAAACTGGCTCATGCTAAATAGATTGTATTTCAAATCCTTAACATGTAATACGTCAGTGATTGTTAAAGTTCCCAATTTGACGTTGCCAAATCCCAGAGAGGGATTTAATTCTCCTCCAGCAAATCTGATATCTGGTCCTGTGTTGCAAGCTTTGTAGTCAACCAGATTTGCTTTGTCTCCTGTCATGTGCTTTCCGCATCCACTATCAAATAGCCATTGTGCTTTAGTCCAGGAAGCATTCTGCACACAACAGGAAACAGGAGATTAGGTTCTCATATCTTTGATGGAACCGTCAGAATCAAAAGTTCTTCCAGTAGGAATCCATTTTTGAATGAATTTCTTTGAAATATGCTTTTGTCTGACAGGAACATAAGGAGGAATTCTTTTTGAATGAAAGTTATCATTAGTAAGAATTATTTTCTTCCTTGGTGTGTCCCTAGGTGCTCCATATGATGCTTTCAGATACCTGTCAGGTTTCTGAGTTTGCTTTTCAGCAAACTTAGTCTTCCTTGCCAGATTTCTTCTAGCCCTGGCATTCAGATTTTCAGTGGCTTGATTTAGCTTCCACTTCTGATAATTGCTTTGAGCAATTCTAGCTTTCAGCCATCGTTCTTGCTCCTGCTTGCACTTATGAGCAAGTTGTTTTCCGATGCCTTTGTAGCCAATGCCGTTTCGAGCACTTGAAGCTATCTGAGATCTTTTCTCAGCAGCTTTGCTAGTCTCTGGTTGATCCAATTTCTTTCCAGAAAAAGTGACATGGGAGAATTTGCCAGCTCCTGCAATTCTACCTTTTTGAGAGACATAGATCTGGTGTTTACACTTTTCGGTGTTGTGTTTATTTTCGAGACGCATCCATCGCTTTGTTTTTGACTTGTTTTTCCCACAAAGGTCTAGTCGCAACTGCCTTTCCTTTGTCAACAATCTTTGTCTTTTCACCGATACTATAGATTGCATGGGAACCGTCTTGCTGAGTACTTACAAATGTTCTCTTCTCCTTACTCTTATTCAGAGTAATAGAATAATCTGTCTGAGTATTCAGCCCAAGTCCTTTCTTTTCTGAAGGATCTCTTAAGTAAGATTGTACTTCAGTAAGAGTGTCACTAGCTTTGGCATAAGATTGAAAAGATAGTTCTTTCTTCTTGAGTTCCTTGTTTTCAGAAAGAAGATCTTCATATTTCTTTGAAGTACTGCCAATGCTTCTTTATGTGACTTTTCAGTCTCAGATATCTGAGCTTTGAGAAACGCATTTTCAGCGTCCTTTTTCTCAGATATTTTAACCAAATGAGAATTTTCCTTTGCAAGAAAATTCTTTTCCTCCTCTAGGTTTTCAGTTCTCGCATGGATCATTAGAAATTCTCTTTCATAGATATCAACTTCCTTTCTGAGATTTTCTAGATCTTTTATTTCCTCTTCATCACTTTCATAAGTGTAGCAAGAAGTATGTGTTACCTCATCAGCCATAAGACAGTTTTCTATGTTGGAGATGTCTGGTCCGTCAATTTCAGCAACTCCACACATTTCATTCTTCTTGAGGCTGAAGTTGATTATGTCATGAGTAACTCCACATAATTCTGGTGATGGTAGGGTTGAGTCATCTGAATTGTCATCTTCAGAATCTGTCTCAACGTCTAGAGCATCCAGTTGAATCTGGATTTTCTTTCTTTCTTCAGTTAACAAAGCTTTCTGGCTTCTTCTGAAGATTCTTCTGTCTTTCTTGTCACCTGTCCTTAGTTTGTTGAGGGCAGGACAATCCTTCTTGAAGTGGCTGTTTACGACAATAGAAGCAGATATCGTTTCCAATTTACCTTCCTCAATACATGATGCTTTACGGAAATGGCTTGTTCATGAGCTCTGCATATTTTGTCTTGGTGATAGTTTGAGCCTAGATGCTTTTTCACTTCTCTTTGGCTTTTCTTCTCTCAATTTCTCGATGACAAATTTACTCATTTGCTTTGCAACAAGAGCATCCTCGATCTCCTTGCTTTTCTTCTTTTTGAAGTTCCTTGATTAACTAGAGCAACATTACGCAACTTTTCGGTTGTTTGTTCTCTGAGTTTTCTCATAGTCAATGAGCAAGATGAGAGAAAAGTTCCTTTGGAGTGATATTTGGCATACCTTGGTTGAAATAAAAGAATTTAGTATGCTCCGGTTGTGGTTAAGACTTGACAATAGTCTTAATCTTCTCCGTTGAGAGTATCTATTGCTTTCCCAAGTGTCGCCATATCACTCATAAGAGTGGTAAATCTGAAATCAAGTTCTTCGAGTTTCGTGGGACCTTGTTTGAAATTTTGAAATTTCAACTTTAGAACTTCGAACTTGTTTTCCTTGGTTTTCGTTCGCCTGCATTTCTTCAATCGGTTGCGGTAACTTTCGCCGTTTAGCACCCACGCTTTACCTTGATGTGCTCTGGTGTCGATCTGATGATGATGTTATGAGCTTGACCATCCAGACGATTCCTCTTGGCATCTTCCGATGTCCAGAGTTCTCTGGGCTTTGGTTCGTAAATAACGTGACCAGTAGATCTTCCACTAGTTGACGCATCTGTTTGTGAAGATCCTTCGCTTTGATCTCTGTCTCTTCCACTTGAAACCTCCATGACTTGCTTAAGTTGTTGAATAACTATTGGGCCATTCTTTATTATTTCGATCATCTCGTCACTTATGGCTTCAAGGTGGAGCATCATGTTATTTTTCCATTTCGTAGTTCTCGGTTTGAGAACGGTGCATCACTCGAGACATACCTGCACACAAATTAAATAGTCCTCAAAATGGACAAAGTTCCTTCACCTATCGGGGATCTAGGTTCAAAGGTGAAATTTGGTGAACCTCACCTCGATACCACTTGTTGGTCGGATAACGGCAAAGTAAAAGACTAGAGGGGGAGAATAGTCTTTTAAAACTTTTGTCGATAACAAATGTTTATCAGATATCTGAATGGATATCTGATACTTAGAATCAGAAAAGGAAGACTTAATACGTATAAGTGTAGAAGCAGTTAATAAGTGTGTGTGTGTGTGTGTGTGTGTCAAGTATAAATACTGAAATGTAAATGACATGCGTAAGTATAGTGGTATCTGGAGGTGGCGTAATCCTCCAACTAATCCACTTGGTCTATCGAGACCTAGAATTCACTAGAAATGTATGATTGAGATAACCTTACAAAAATCCTATTCTAAGATTCTGAACAATTGGTTCCCAACCAAATGTTCCCCCTGAGTTGTTCCCTAGCTTCTTCAGCCAAGTACTTCCTATACTCAGAAACCTTTGAGTTGTTCCCTAGCTTCCCAAGCTAAGTACTTCCTATACTCAAAAACTTTGAGTTGTTCCGTAGCTTCCCAAGCTAAGTACTTCCTATACTCAAAAACTTTGAGTTGTTCCCTAGCTTCCCAAGCTAAGTACTTCCTATACTCAAAAACTTTGGAGTTATTCCTTAGTTTCCCAAATCAAGTACTTCCTATACTCCGGTAACCTTGGAGTTATTCCCTGATTTTTCAAACTAAGTACTTCCTGTACTCCACGCCGGTTTTGGTGTTGGTTTCGGTTTGAGTTGTCAGATGAGCGTCTTAATAACTTTTCAGTTATTCAGATAGCTCTGTGAACTAAGTTACTTAATACACTTTACAGCGTATGGTATCTAGTTCGATTTTACTGACCCAAGTCTTATGATATCTGTTCAAGAGAATGAATCTCAGATAGTTGATCTTTTGATTCAACTCCTTCACAGATAGCTTTGCTTGTTTTAGGATCAGGACACTTAGAACCTCAGTGTTTACTCAAGATCACAAGCTTTAGTCGCAACAGAAAGCTTTGATAATAAGTAAGTTTCTTTGAGAGAGTAGTATGTTCAGAGTTCTATGTTTCAGCGTATGCAATGTGTGTGTTCTCTCAAGCTGTCTAAGTGTTGATATTTATAGATGGATTTGAGTGCCGTTTGAATAGTATCCGTTAGGCTCAAATTCAAACTATCGATATCTGTGTGTATAGTACTGTAGCAGGTTTTGTCTTCTTCTCAGAAGTTGCCGTTGCTTTTACTCAGACATCTCTGTCCGTGCATTAAATGCATTGTACTATACTTTTTGTCCTGTAGTGTCAACGGAACTATGCTTTGTATCAGAGACTAGACTTGTTGTCTGATTCTTTGGACGTCCTTATCTTCATTCTTCAGATACCACTTGTATTGATTGAAACAACTTTGTTTGCAATATATGTTTCTCTTTCAGAAACGTGTTTAACGCTCAAGGTATCTGAGAATAGATATCTGTGGACACTTTCCTTGTCTTCAGATATGTATCTCATTTCTCAGATATCTCTTGTGACACAGTTTGTTTGAAACTGTTCGTGTCTACAAGATATCTGGCTAAGATATCTGAATAACAGATTCAGTAATCTTGTGCAGTTTTCTTCAAGTCTTCAATTCTTGTTGAGCTTTCTGCTTGGATGCCTTCTTCTTGGTCTTCACTTCATAAAATAAAAATTACATTTTGAGACCTATCATCCTATACAAGATTAGCTAGACTATCATACTTAGTGGGTTTCCTCTTTTACAATGTTCAAGTGAACCAAGAGTACTAATTACCTTTCTGAGACTAAGATAAGTCATCATGTTGCTGAACAAAATCTAAACAGATATTCTAACAAAATATCTAACATAGAGCAACACTTTGCAACTTCTCAGCTGTTTGTTCTCTCTGAGTTGTCTCATAATCTATAGTAGCAAGATGAGAGAAGAGCTCTACTGGAGTAATATTTGGCATTCCTTGGTTGAAATAAAAGAATTTAGTGTGCTCCCAGTTGTGATTGAGACTTCTGACAATAGTCTTAATCTTTTCTGACTGGGAGTATCTGTTGCTTTCACCAAGTGCAGCCATATCACTCATAAGAGTAGTAAACCTGAAATCAAGCTCTTCCAGAGTTTCAGTGGGACCTTGCTTGAAGTTTTGGAACTTCAATTTAAGAACTTCGAACTTGTTTTCTTTGGTTTTCGATTACGCATGATTTCTTCAATCAATTGCGTGCAACTTTCGCCGTTTAGCACCCACGCTTTACACTGTATGTGCTCAGGTGTCGATCTGATGATTATATTACGAGCTTGACCATCCAATCTGTGTCTCTTGGAATCTTCAAATGTCCAGAGCTCTCTTGGCTTGTCTTCATACATAATGCTTCCACGAGCAACATGACCACTATCACTAGCAGCCATGTCCTCGCTTCCATCTTCCTTGTTTGAGGCTTTTCTTCCATCAGAAACCTCAGTGACTTGTTTGAGTTGTCTGATTTTGATAGGCCCTTCATTTATGACATAGATCATCTCATCACTAATGGCCTCCAGATGGAGCATCATGTTGTTCTTCCATTTCTCGTAGTTTTCTGGCTTTAGAACGGGTGCATCGCTCAGAGACATACCTACACACTTAACACACAAATTATATAGTCCTCAGAAAGGGACAAAGTTTCTTCACCTATCTGGGGATCTAGGTTCAGTGCAGAAGGCTTGGGAACCTCCCGCTCTGATACCACTTGTTGGTCTAGATAACGGCAAAGTAAAAGACTAGGGGGGGGGGGGTGAATAGTCTTTTAAACTTTTGTCGATAAACACAGTTTCTCAGAAACCTAGGGGTTTCTGATACTTAAATTCAGAGCGCGGAAGACTTTAAGATAGGGAAGTGCAGAAACAATAAGTAAGTGTGTGTGCTTTCTTTGAAGATAAATCTGAAGGTAAATAACATGCAAGTATAGTGGTATCTGGAGGTGGCGTAATCCTCCAACTAATCCACTTCGGTCTTTCTGAGACCTAGAATTCACTAGAACAGATAATTGAGTTCACCTTACAAAAATCCTATTCTAAGATTCTTAAACAATTGGTTCCCAACCAAATGTTCCCCCTGAGTTATTCCCCAGCTCCTAGAGCTAAGTACTTCCTCTACTCAGATAACCTTGGAGTTATTCCCTGATTTCCCAAATCAAGTACTTCCTCTACTCCATGTCTTGATGGTGTTGGTTATAAGGTTTGTCAGAGAGGCTTCTCGTATAACTTTTCAGTTATGTTTTTAGAGAGCCTAATAGAACACGACTACTTAATACACTTGTTCAGTGTATGGCAATCTGCTCTTTACTGACCCAAGTAATTAATGTCCGTTCTGGAGAATGAGCTTCAGAAAGGTTATCTGACAGTTCAACTCTTTCACGAATAACAATCTCTTGTTAAGGTTCAGGACAACTTAGAACTACTAGTGATTCTTCAAGCAACAGAAAGCTTTCAGAAAGGGTAGTAGAGTGCTTGAGAGAATACTTTGCTAGATTGTAAGTTTGCAAGTTAGATCGTTCTTAGGTCGTATTTCTCATCATCTAAGTGTGTGATATTTATAGATGAATTAGAGAGTCGTTGGGATGTTATCCGTTAGACACGATTCAAATTCAGTCTATACTTATCTTGAAATGAGTACTCAGAAGTCCTTGTCTCATATCTCAGAGAGGACTGTGCTTTAGCGGCTTTTCTGCCGATGCAATTAATGCATATGTACTATTTCTTGTCCTGTAGTCTTCAACGGATACATTAGCCTTTCTGATGGCTTGCATGCTCCATACTCATGATATCATATGTTCCAGAATCATGTTTCAAAAGTAACTAAATGTACTTAAGAAAGGATTAAGGACATAGTCTTTCCGAGTGAGACTAAACCTTGGTGTCTTCATAAATCTTGTGCAATCTCCGGTCTTGTAATCTTCAGAAAAGCTCCATTGCTAGGATTGATCTTCATGGTCTTCTTGAAATAAAAATTACACTCAGAGACCTATAATCCTAATACAAGATTTACTAGACTAATTATACTCAGTGATTTCCTCTTTTACAATGTTCAAGTGAACCAAGAGTACTTAATCACCTTTCTGGCTAAGATAGGAACATGTGATGAATGATCAAAATACTAACAGATATTCCTAACAAAGTCTTCGGAAACACGTCATCTCCCATCAAGACTATTCTCCCGTCCTTGTCCGGAGATACGTCATCTCCCATCGAAACTCATTCACCCGTCAGGAAAAGCTTCTTCCATATCAAGCGGAACTTACAGATCCCGCGGAAGCAAGGAACTCGATCTACCTGCACAAAGGAAAATGGTTAAACATGACGAAATCCCTCATGATACCACTGAAACATGGTGACGTAGATCCAGTGTCCGAGGAGAGCAAAGTGCAGACAGACAAAGATTTCCGCCTAACCGGCTTTAGAGACTCAAACTCTCTTGAAATTAGGAAACCGGTACCAACTCAAGAGAGATTTGAGGCACTAAAGTAGGATCGGAGGAAAAGAGAGGAGACAGACAAAGGCACATTCAAGCCGAAATGATTGAGATCTCTGCCTAACCGTCGTTGATGACTCCAACTCTCTTGAAACTAGGAAACCATTGTCAATTCAAGAGATATTAGAGCCACTAAAGTATAATGGGAAGAAAATAGAAGAGATCCGGCTTCGATGATTTACAAGCTATGACGCCAAAGATAGAAAAAGAAGAGTTTGGGATCAGTTTACATGGTTTTGGCACTGGGGTCGTGTCTTTTTATAGAACACTCCAACCAATCAGCGTCCATCACGCCAACAGATTGATGTCAGCAATGGGCTTGAGCCACCCGTTCGGGTTGAACAGTGTTGGGTCAGTTGAGTTATCCAACCAAACCCAAACAAGCCAATTAATCACGTCCGAAGTTTGAATTTGATAATCGCCTTACGAAAATAAGTGCATCAACATAATCCGACGAAGCATGAACGAGAAAAAGGTGGCGATCTCTTCCGATGAAAAGTAGTTCGAATTTTATAGACAAAATTATCCAAAAATTTACATACGGAAGGTACAATCTGGAAAGGTCCGAGGATAAATACATACTTCTACGTGGCATACCCCGCCTTGTTCCTTCACCAGATTCCGGAAGTCGAGCCTTGGGACTCCGAGCCACCACCTTGGTCCTGACGAGCTTGCTGCTGCATTCGGATCATCCTACGGATCAACTTCAGTGTCCGCTCCCTCTCTTCCACGGCTAACCTCCTAGCTATTCCCGGACATTGAGGAGGATCGCCTTCAAAATCAAGAATGATTGGGTCATCCGCAGTCCCTCGGCCCGGGTAAATCGGCGGATGCATATTCCCGCAAGCACAATTTACCCAATGTTGATATTCTTCCTTATCGAATTCTGACATCCTGAAGGAGTTTACCTCTTTTGGAAAATAGAGTGGGCTAAACAAAAGAAAGATTGGAGAAAGGTACAGCACTGAAAAAGGAAGAATTACCACACCCTTATTTATAGTCACGATGGGTCCTTACGATCCCACCACTTGTCGATCATCCGACGACTAGGAAGATGAAAAGACGTAGCTATCATAACTATTTCACTGTTTTACCTTCCTCCTTCTAGAAGAATTACGCATCCCAACGAACGAACGATCCGTGGATCGGCGGGACGCTGGTTCGATTTCTACATCGGACGCCATATACAGCGATCCGTGCTCTTAAGAGATGTGTAATTTATGATAACTCAGCATTTGAATGACAGATAAAAAGGAAGCAGAGAAGAGAGCAAGTAATAATTCGGAAGCATAGGAGGTTTAGCTCCTCGGTTAAATACGAATCAAAACAATAGTACATGGCGATATTCCGTGCCATCAAAAGATACAAATCTAACAGAAAAATTCAGCAAGTATAGAATTTCACCGGGGCATACCCCGGACTTCTCACTACGGTCCAGCTTGGCTCGGACCAGCTTCACCAGCTTGGGGCGAATCGACAGAGGGCGTGTTGGAGACGACTTGCGCAGCGAGGGATTCAGCAAGATCGAACAAGTTGAAATCCGCGGGAAGGCCAACGACCCGGGCAGGCAGGAAGAACCACTTCTTTAGGAAAGCTCGATAATTATCAAAAGGTACAAAGCATACCTTTCGGAGGGCGTCCGGGACCCACCTCGGGAGGAAGGGTCCGCCGTTTTGAATCTCGATCTCACCCTCCTCAGTGACTAGTTCCGCAAACTCACACGCGGCCAACTGTTCGTCCGAGACACTGTCGACAGGAACCTCCACACCATTAGCGTCTGCAGAAGGGATCAACCCTTCCGCCTTCCAGTCGAAGTCCGGTGGAAGTAGTCCCTTGGACTGCAGCTGCCCGATAGCGGACGCGAACCCATCCAGGCGGGAGGCATCGGATTTGTCCGCCATGAAGAACTTAAAGGAGTCAGACTCCATGAAGTCGCGACCAGCCTGAAGACGGGCATATTGGAGGCCTCCAAGCAGCATATCCTTGGAATCCAGGAAAGCCTGCATCGAATTGCTGACAAAGTTCTCCTGCCAGTCGAGGTCCGACTTGATTTCTTCCCAGCTGGTCCTCAGCTTATGGAACTTCACTTCGTCCTCTTTCAGCTGCATCTCCAACTGCTTCACCTTCTCTGCCTCATCCGCGGATGTGGCCACAGCCTTGTGCAGGTCCTCCTCAATAGTAGCGCGTTCGCCGGCCTTCCATTGCATGGGCCTGACGAAACATCCGAGCTACAAGAGGTCCGCAAGGATATAAGTTACATTTTTATTATACTAAGAACAAGCCAAGGAGACCATGGAAAGGATACTTACCCGCTAGTATTGCTCATCCAGCCCTCCAACCCGATCAACCTCAGGGAGTCCGCGAGCCCGCTCATACTCCTTATCAAGAGCAGCTTGGTCAACAGGCAAGACAGTGGACAGTTGCTGTCTCTTTGCTGCAGGAGGAGCCTCCGAGGTTGCTCCCCTCTTACGTCCCGAGGTTATGGCGTCCCGCATCAACACCTCCTGCTGTGGCGCTGGAGTAGCGGAAGCCTGGGACATAGAAGCAGTGGTGCTCCGAGTGGCAGTGCGCCAAGGCCTGTGAATCCTCTCCAGCCTTATTTTGCCTTTTCCTCTGCAAGGCAAACATCGGCATTCTTCGGATCCGCCATAGGAAGACCCGCGAAAGTGTTGATGATTTTGGTCCTCTGACCAGCGGAGACCTCAAGGACTTGCTGCTCCCTTTGCAACCTTTTCTTTTCACGGAGCGTAGACATTATGTACTCGAACTAGTGAGCTGCGCAATAGAATAAAGGCGTCAGATACAGATAAACTAAGGAAGGATTACCAGAAATTGCGGAAATACGAGATCAAAACAAAGCACTCCGAAGAAGAAAGAGCAGAAAATCTCAAGTAAAAAATCCTTACTAAAGTCCGTCTTCCCTCCAACTTCCACTGCATCTGTCAGTCCGCACAAGTAGGAAAGTGCCTAGCAGATCAATCCGTGGAACGGATAAGTAGACGAGTTATTCTTTTTGTGGATCGCCGCCACCCATGGAGCAACGTTCTTCGAGAGGGGGTGCCAATCCAGGATGTTCTCCCTTAGGAACTTTATCGGCAGCCCCCATTGTTCTCGCTGCCTCTCGGACGTCCCAGGTTTCAGGGCCATCCACACAAAGATGTACTTGTCCCACCATTTCGATCCCAAAGATGAAATGGAGTCCGAGATGAAGTTGTAAGGTTTTCTATTTACAAAAGTATAGAAAAGGGGATTCCCCGGACTGAAGGAAACATGAAAGAGCTGCCTAAAGTTTTCAAAATTCACTGGCTGCCCTTTCTTCTTACAAAAAATCACGAAGCAAATAAGGTTACCCAAGGACTTTGGGATAACCTGACTCGGACCAATCCCAATGTGGTTCAGAATGTGCTTCAGCTCCGATGCAATGGGGATCTTCCATCCACAAGCAAAAGCTACCTCGTGCACGCACATATACCCGGCGGGCGGGTTGTAAAATGCATGTCCGGGCTTGGGAACCATGATTTCTACGGACTCAGGGATCTCCCACTTCCGCCTCCATTCAGGAATGTCATCCGCCTTAACCTTTGACGGACATGTAGGAAGAAGTCCGTCCGTATTCAGCTCTCCAAATTCATCCGCTATCACAACAGCGGACGCAGGACGGGGAAATTTGATTCTTGCAGCCTTCGCGCCACGTCCCTCAACTAATGGAAGGATGGATTGAACAAACACAGCAGGATATAATGCGATCCGACGACCAGTGCGTCTAGGGGGACGAGCGACGGGAGAACCTTCTTCTCCTTCCTCCTCCTCCTCGTCTTCGTCTTCTTCACCATCTTCCTCCTCCTCTTCGACACCTTCGGGTCTCCCGGACGTACTCGGGTTGGACGGACCTGTTTCCGCCACAACACGGTCCTCCACACCAGCCTCGAACATCTCGACCTCGTCAGCCTCCCGACCGCTGTCGCCTTCCCGCTCTACATGCAGTTCATTCGGATCCCCGGACGTTCCAACACCACTTATAGTCCGGGATTGGACTAGTGACCTAGTCCTAGCAAGGTCACCCCGACCTGCTGCAACGCCTACCGGCTTTACGCATCACGCACTCCTTGTCCAAAGATCGAGTCCTGGACAAAATAAGGTCCACGACCAGGAAATCTGCCACGGACAAGGTCAAATCCACGGACCCAGTCCCTAAGTCTACTGCATCATTGTAGCCTTGTGCCTCGTGCTGGTTTTGACTATCGCTCCCGGACATCCTAGGGCAGAAGGAAATGAGTCAGAAACGATAGTAGTGATTGTCCGAGAGTTCATTTAGATGTCTTATTAAGTCAAAGCGATCCGACGAAGTTCTACTTTACCAGGATTTTCTACATGAAGTATAGTCTCAACACTAGTGGCACTAACCATGGCACACAGAGACGTGCCATCGGCACTATCATCTACCCTAACAGGAACAATTTACGGAAGGTTGTGTGCCGATTGGCACCAACACATTACCAAATAAGCGTGCATAATCAAATTTTGGTTACAGTAGGCATGTCACGCGAGACAAATCAATAGGACACTGATAAAAAAACTGGCACGCGACAGTACAAAGGAGAAGTGTTTCAACTAAGTACGCTGCTAAAGCCTATCACTCGCAACATCGGCAAATACAGACTCGACAATTTCATATTCGAGCAGGGCAAAAACATAGGAGCAGGTAGTAAGCATATCACGAGAGAACTTAGGAGGAGTGAAGACGTACTTACTTGACAAAGTTGACTGGACAAATTTGAACGGACGAATGAGCCTTGCTACCTCTCCGAGGGTACGGATTCGAAGAAGAAATTTCAAAATTCTGCGAGTTTTACTTACTCGGATGGGTCTTCAATTGCTCGGATTGCTTTGTGATTGCTCTGAGTTTCGATGTTGCTAGAAGTGTGAAAGTGACTGATGAGCTGACTATTTATAAGGGCAATTTAGGGAAAGCCAAGAGTCACATCACTTGGATTTGAATCCCAGTCGTTGATCCTCTCCAATCCAAAGGCTGTGCCGGTTCGCAAGTGGATGGCTGTCAGTACGTCGCATTTAATGCTTAACAGACGCGTCACGTCAATTGGGCTTAGAACCCCAACCGTTGATATCGTTCCGATCCAACGGTCGCGTTACTTTGCCCGGGATCTTTCCCCCGTGGGCCGGACAGACAACTTATTGGGCCTCTTTGATTTACGGATTAGCGGCCCAGGAGGACCAGTTCACATAATCGGTCCAACGGATAGCTTCCAATACACTCTTCCACAGAGGGCTACGTCAGATCCTAACCGTACTCGGATCTATATATCTCGGATACAAATACCTTTTCCACCTACAGTCCGGGCTATTACGTAACTCGGACTGTAGAAGGAAAAGGGTGGGGGGGGAGAGAGATATATTGAATTCCTAAGAACATGGATGACGGATCTCAACAAAAAGGATTTTTTTTCCTTTTTTTTTAACGATTCGGATACGCTCAACAACACACTTATTCTTTTCATAGTTACCAACTATCTTCTACTAAGATACTTGGAAACTAGGGGGACATACGTTGATACAGACATGTGTCCAATCCGTTAAGGGCGCCATAGAGCGTGTCCTAGAGCGCATCACGGCTTAAATAGCCAATTCAGTATTGGTCCGACCTCACATGGTCCGTCCTAAGTGAATTAACCAGTACGCTCAAGTCACTACACCTTCACAGCTAGTCCGAGCTAGCTGGGAAAAGGACTTCTAAACCTGGCTACGTCAGTACAGAAATGCCAAACGGATCGGACGACAAAATCTCGGACGCCACCATCACATTAAGACCAAACGTATAACAGAACCACTGAGATACTTCCGTGAGACTCTTGGTTCAGGCATCCAGAGTTACCCAAGGGCAGATCAACCAAGCAGACAGATCTGTCCGAGGGACTAACACGGACCCAACAGGCGGAACAGTACTCAAGTAGGGAAATGGTCCAAACTACCCTCCCAGGCCCATTGATTAGTATTTGATTACTGTTCACTAATGGGACATGGGCCAAAGGTAGCATTGGTGTTCAAATCTGAAGCGTACACTTGGCATCATCTTGTGAGCCACCTCACAAGCATATGATAACTATAAATATAGCACAAGGTCCAAGAATTTTAGGTATGTGGGAATCACTATGTCAATTCCCAAGTGTTATCATAATCTCTCATAACTATTACATTGAGAGCTTCCAACTCTCTCTTGAGTAAAGTCTCTTACCGGATTGACATAGGCAATCCGGGTAACCCATTCTTCCCCCCCACTTAGTCCTTTCAGGTACGCAAGCTCGGACCAGTACTACGTCGGACCTCAAGTCAGAGGCGGGCCTTAGATTAGGTTGCTTGTAATAGTTTGGTTAGTTAGTGTTCGAGGTTTTACTCCTCAACAGGTTGGAGAAGTGTTTTGTTGCACCTCGATGATAACCGTTTGAACTCAAGTAACTAGACCATTGTGATTTAGTTTTTAATATCTTGAGGGGCTCAAGGGGTTTGACCATTGTGATTTAGTCTTGAATATCTTGAGGTTATTTTTTGCTTTGGTTCAGTGCTTTTGCCCTTGATCATATTTTAAATTGCTTACCACTTGACTTGAAAGATAGCATAGGGTGGAGGAATGTGATTAAGAATGGGCCCGGAGTGTATCTGTGGTGTGTAGGCATCACCGTTGTCGTGTTGGGCGTATCTAGATACTATCCAAAAAACGAATTTAGTGTCGTGAGGGTTGATGGATGCGTACACCAAACCAGCACGCATAAAAGTGCGGATTTCGGTAAAACAGACACTACTGGTGTATCTAATGAATGACGGTGGATTTCATCCAAGTATGTAACTTGTCCGTGATTGGGAGATTCAGTCTGATGGAGATGACATATGTGGGGGTGCAGAACCAGTTGACCATTTGATTTTGAGGCACCGATTGGAAGAGTTTGGTCTTGAATTTGAAGCTTTTAGTTTGTTTTTGCATGAGTTGTTAGTTGTAGTTTAGAATATGGTCCCGAGTTTGGGTGATGTTGACGTTGAGTACTATTATTCTTTGTAACAGTTTGTTCAGAGCATTTCTTGTGCTCTTGTTCTTTATTAATAAAAATTTTGCTGTTTAAAAAAAAAAAAAAAAAAAAAAAAAAAAAGTATAACATTCGTCATATAGAGGACCACATTTATGTAAAACATTTAATCAGATTAAGTACCCAATATGTTCCATTTGAAATGCATAGATACTCACCAATCGAGTGAGATTAAGCCTAGCAAACCAAATACGTACTAGTTCCAAAGTTACAAGGCTCTTTCGGTCTTTCCCACGCACTTAACTTTGCATTAATTCCACCGATATGAGAGTAAGATAACACACTTGTTCCTTTTATTTGTTTCTTTGCTCTTCATACATATACTTGAAAGCTCAAAAAAATAGAGGATGTATAACCGTTGGTGGAACATAGTATCTAATCAAAAGCTAACAATTTTAGTCTTACAGTACCTTGATAAGAACAATAATAAACAACTAGCATAAAGTGATGGAAATTTCAATATCTACTAAAAGATCCCGTGACAACTGAAGCATAAAAATTCAAAATGCATAACGTTAGATCAATGGGGAATTTGTTAGAATATTCTACATCAATTGTGAGTAGATCATGCAAACAAATATAAGGTGGATAACCTTACCCCCTTAATTTTAAGGGATAATGGACCATCTTAATATGGTATCAGAGCAGGCCCAAGTTGATGATGGGTGCCTCAGCCGATGATAATTTCGCCTTGCCCAAATATGGCTATTATGATTCCACGCGTAGAGCCAACTAACCGCGGCCTACTCGTGAGGAGACATATTAGAATATCCAACATCACTTGTGAGTAGATCATGCAAACAATGGACAACATTCTCCCATTAACAAGGCCTTTTAACTTTTAAGAGGATGATGGTCCATTTTAATGGAATTCACTTACTGAGGTACTGGATGATGATAAATGTTGTTGGTTCCGGTGTTATCACAGTCGGTAGTGGCGACAGAGGCTAAGGAGGAGACAAGCGGGAATTGTGAAATTGAATGAGAGAAACAGAAAGCCTGCTTGCTTCGATTTCTCTATTTAGGGTTCCAAATTGGGCCTCTTTTTTAAACTACATAAATGTCAATCTTATCAGTACTAATTTTAATCTTTTTAATTTCACCAAAATGAACTAGTGGCATTATTATTATTCCAATATATCACTGAATCATGTTTCGATAACATTAGATATAAATTGCCACCAATTTAATGTTACTAAATCTTGGTTTTGTTATGGTGTTATTGATTTGTATTTTAGTGACATTTGAGTTTAAATGTAACTTGTTCAAATGTTACCAAAGCACACTTTTGTTGTTTGTCTAGTCTTGTTTCCGGTTGCTATCAAATTGATTGCACTCATAAATTTGCATGAGTAGTTGAGTTGCTTGATCAATGTTTGGACACGTAGTACACATCTAGCTGTTACTACAACTTGGCGAAAAGTTGGTAGCATTCCAAAGATCGTAAGAGTATACAATACTCCATTTGTAACCATTGAAACTTTCTTCAACCTTTACCAGAAAATGCACATAAAATTGTACTTCAATTTGGATATCCTTATTCTCCTGATTCGTGGAGTCATCATGATGATGAGGTAAATGAATGAAATCATATACTTCCTCTATTTCAGAGAAAGTGTTACATTTGATTGACTATTAATCGTTTTCTTGAGTTAATTACTCATAACGATAAGAATAATTTAATAAAATCATATAATAAAAATTTAATTACTAAATTTTCATTATATAATTTTAATAATTTATTTATTAATATCGCTTAAGAGTAAATCGCACAAACGCGAGACCAATCGCAAAATAAGAAATGTAACACTTTTTTTGAAATGGAGGGAGTAATTATTATAAATTTATAATTAATTATTAGTGTTAGAATGGAGTTTTTAACTATCCCAAAAAAATAATCTCACGTATTCAGAATATTTCAAGCGATGTGAGATAGGTACTGGCCTCTTTACCTGTGCACCGTGATTAACACGTGACATTAGAGAGGCAGATCAAAAAGTAAGTTGGGAGGAATCCGAGCAGTCCAAAACTCAATGTCAACGTGAGCAATCTATTTGCTCCGATGTACCACATAAAAAGGAGTCTCAACTACCTCTTAAAAAGTTTTGAAAGGGAATAACGATATGGGATAGCTAACATTACATAATAAACTATCCAATAAGTGATAGATCTAATGATATATAGTTAATTAGTGAAGTAGGAAGATGATAAACATAGTTATCTAAGTTATTCCTCAATGAAAAGATGGTTGTCTATCTGAGACAGGGAGTTGAGAAAATGGTAATGAGTAAATAACAAAACTATACCATAAATTAAATATTACTCCTCCCTATTTCACTAAAGTTTTATATTTAAGATCTTCTTTTAAATATTTACATTTCTCTAAAGATCCACTAACTACACTTATTAAATTTTAAGGCAATTATTTAAGGCACCCTTAAATTTAGTTCAATTACAAATTCAATTCTTGATTTAAAAGAGTTATATTTTCGTCCAAAAAATGACCTACGATTTTTTTTAATTACAGACAGGTCCAAAAGTCAACGGACTTGGTGGTGACGGAACTGTTTTTTGCTGGTATGGAGGGGAAATTGGAGATATTCTCCAAAATACCATTGAGTTTAATTATTTTACACTTTATGTCATTCTTTATCCCTATTTTCTTTTATTTTTTCTTTTCTTTTTTTTTCAAGGTTTTAGAGAATTGCAATTCAAATCCCTGGAAGAGGTCAAATTCTCAATTGATCACCCATTGATTTTCTAAAAACTTTCAAAAAGTACCAATAACCAAGATCGGACCAAGACGGATATCGAGATGGCAAATCACCCACTAATCTAAGGTATGAGTCAGAATTTAGCTCCTTTTTGGAGTTGTACATACAGGAGGAGGGTTTTGCTGCTATTTATTTATTTATTTTTATTTTATCTATTTATTTATTAAAGTTTTGAAATTTAATTTATTTTAGCTTTTTAAAATATTTGGATTGAAATTATCTACTTGGAGAGAGAAAGTGATGATGTGGGAGGTCAACGGGAGGGGGGCATGTGTAATTGTTTCAAATTCAGAGATGAATCTGTTTTGACCCCCAATTACAGAGATAGTGTAGGTAATTATCCATTAAATTTTTAATCACTATCCTTCATATATTATCAGTTCTCTATCTTAATTTTAAGGAAAATTTACTTAAGGTGTATCTGAAATTTTGTCCAATTACATATTAAAACTCTGATTTGAAAGAGTTGCACTTTCATTCAAAAAATTAACTACCAATTTTTTCTAATTACATATAGGCCCAAAAGTCAACGAACATGGTGACATGGAGTAATTCGTTTTTGTTGATGTGAATGGGAAAGTTGAAGACATTCACCAAAATGCCACTCATTATTTTGATTTTAAACTTTCGTTTATTCTTTCTATTTATTTTTTTTTATTTTTCTTTACTTTAATTTTGCTAGGTTTTACTGAATTTATTTTTTGTGTTGAAAGTTACTATAAAAGTATTACATGAGAAATTCGAAGTGTTGATATGTTTCCGTAATTATTTATCTTTGTTAATAAAGAAGTGGGTTTATAGTTTTGATTAGTTGGCATTTCGAAAATGTCAATTGGAGAATGTCCTAATCATTCACCAATACAAGACATTCTCTGTGGTTGGGTTGGATTTGTATGGCTATAACGTATTATCTTAGGTTAGCTAGATAATGTCGTAATCTTTATCGAACAAAGAAGACATCCATGATCCATGCACTCTTTAGATGGCTATAATATCCTTAAGCATACTTGACGTCAAACGTCGTCATGTGAAATGTTTGGTGGTTTATTCAACGGTCCAGAGATGTTCTCAAAGAAACTGACTGTGCATGATCTATTTCATAGGAGGAGCAGTAATTTGAATGATGCAATCCCTGTCACTTGTGGTTGAGAGTTTAAATGAGATGGAATTCTATAATGGTATCATATACTTTAGTTCACATTCAACCTGCGGTCAGATTTTATTGACGATAAACTTCGATCCATATTAAATTTCCACCCAAATGGTCTTCCTAAAGAAGTTGAAACTGGGCATGAACTCATGAATCTTGTGTCAGCTTTTACTGCTTTAGATTTACAGGGAGTCTTTTGATCAAAATTAAAAAATATATGCTTGTGATTAATAGACCTTGTATTTTTGTTGGAGGATTTATTATATTTTATGTATTTAAAATTTTGAAATAATCAATAAATCTTCATTTGCGGTTGCAATTAAAGAAAATAAAAGGGGAACATTACTACTCTGGGACAAATTCAGTGATAAAGATTTATTCCCTATAAATTAATTCGGTAAAAATGAAAGATGAGGAAAAGTTTGTGAACCAGACGGGAATTTGTCGTTCATAACTACCGCATAAAAATGGCCAATGGAATGCCTGAAGATTTACTGTTAAAATCGATTTTTTCTACTGTCAGACTACCTCCTCGTTTTTTTCTACCTCACATAACATTTAATACATATTGTATAACCACAGACAACCATTAAAGGATCGTACAGAATGCAAAGACGCAGAATGAATAGGAAACCGCTAAAATCCTTACTAATTATAGTGTTTGAGCCAATACAAACGAGACATGTGGATATCAGCTAAAATTCCAGTTTTTACTTTGTTGCTGGGAAGAAACGAGAGAATAATACAATTGTCCCACCACCACCATGATATCCTCCCCTGAAATGGATGCCAGATCTATCATCCAAAAAACCCAGTACCTCAGAATCCATGGTAATAGAGGATTCTGTTTCGCGGAAATTGAAACCCCAAAGTTAGAATAAAAGGGGGGTCTATGCTGTAATTGGCCAAAATGAGATTGATAACAAAAAGAAATCGGTAATTGAGAGGAAATTGAAACAATCTAACGATAGCATAACTTTCGTAAGTTTATGCTTCATATGTGTATTTGAAGATTCTTCCCTCTAGGCTCTAGCAGTGAGTGGATTGGAGCATGAAACTAATACATAAAGCATGTACTACTAAAAAATTCATGAAGGATTGTTTCTCCCTGTAAATTGATGAGCTTGATAAGAAAGCTGCCGATGGATTGCCAGTGGAAGAAGACGATGGTTGATGCTATACTTTTTCATTTTCATTTTTTTTTCCACGTGTCTCATTTGTATTGGTCCAAACAATATAATTAGCAGGGAGTTTTAGCAGTAGATCTGATACCGGAATTCATCGGTCTCAACTTTCAACAAGGGGAAAAGTTTCCAAAATAATTTCTCCTTAAGTTTTGGAAAATAATGGCAAACAACTTTTTTTTTATTTGCTAATTGCCCCTAACTCTCTTATACTTGGGTTGCAGATTCGTTAGTAAAATGAAGATGGCCAGTCTGGTCCGACTACGATTGTAATGGCTTAACATTCGTCCATCTTAATTGTACTCATTTTTAACCGTTTAGTTCACTTGTACAAATTATATTTTAAGTTATACTTAATCCTGATCGTTCATCTGATTTTAAAAATTATACAATGTCAATTTGTGTAAATTTTACCATATAAAAGGGGTTATAACTCATGTAAATAGTTTTTATATTCATATAAATTATAGACAAAATCTAACAATTAGGAATAAATTTTAAAATATTTATTTATCATCTCAAGTTCTAATTAAACAGATTACTACTGGTACTCCATCGTTGGCCTTAATTCTTGACATCAAAGCATTGAGCAATGCATTAATTGGTAATGGAGTCACGGTTTTAATATTCTCGTCTACAGCTTCTTCCGCACCCAATTGGAGTCGGTTGGAATCAATAAACGCCAATTTTTCTTCCTTCATGAATCTGTTTTGACGAAATAGGTTCAATCCAAGGAAATCAAATTGATGAATTGATTGGAATGATGGAATCGAATTGGGAGTTTGGGACAAAGATTAAGAAATTAGGGTTCATATAGATGAATTGGGGAAGAATGTTGTTTGGCTGGAAGATAGGTAAATTAAAAGACGGATGTATCTGATTTTTAAATTAATCTTTATCTTTCAAGATTGAATTTATAATATGACAATACAATCCTGTTTGTATAGATATATTTATCAAAATTGCCATTGTAAAATTTACAAGTCTCATAAACGGTTAGGATTAAATACAACTTAAAATAATATTTGTACAAACGATCGAATCTCATTTAATCAAGATAACTGTATGCCAGACGTTAAACCGTAAAACGTAATGCATCTTAATTAGAATCGACCAACATAATAAGATAAGATCATAAGAATATGTTGTAATTAAGCACATAAACGTCACAAATCCATTATTCTCTTGATTTAATCTAGAAAAAACATGCATACATACATAAGGAACGCGCATAAAGTTCATTCATGCCGTCCCTTAATTTGTAGTACTACACAACAAATTAACTTACGTACTAGCGAATTCATCAAGAATGTCCAAACCCCACAATCATAAGCTTAATTGCATATTAGGTACGTAGGTAGGTAATATATGGTCCGAATCTGAACCCGAACACCCTTCATTCGACCGGCATGCTATGGAGAACAACAGTCTCAACTGTGAGACCTGGTCCAAACCCGAACAGGACACCCCATTCGAGCCCTTCTCCAGTCGTGTTCATCCCATCTTTCGCAGAAGCCTTCCTCATCTCATCCAATATAAACAAAACACACGCGCTCGACATGTTTCCATACTCACTCAGCACGTGGCGTGTCGCGCGCATCTTCTCAGGCTTCAATGCCAACTTATCCTCAACCTGATCCAGGATCGCGGGCCCACCAGGGTGCGCGATCCAGAAAATGGAGTTCCAGTCCGAGATCCCCAAAGGATCAAACGCCTCCTTAAGACTCTTCTCGATATTCTTGGAGATGAGCCCCGGAACATCTTTCAACAAATGGAAGGTCAACCCGACTTCCCTCAAGTGACCATCAATAGCCCCGTGGCTATCAGGGAGAAGTGTTTGAGCAGCAGAGACGATCTGGAAAAGCGGCCTCTCCACACCCATGATAGGATCTGACCCCACAATGACTGCTCCAGCTCCATCACCGAAAAGCGCCTGGCCCACCATACTATCCAAGTGAGTATCCGCGGGGCCACGGAAGGTGACCGCGGTTATCTCAGAACACACAACCAACACACGGGCACCAGCATTGTTCTCAGCAAGGTCCTTGGCCATACGGAGGACCGTCCCTCCGGCAAAGCAACCCTGTTGGTACATCATGAAACGCTTGACGGAAGGGCGCAGGCCGAGGAGCTTGGTGAGCTGGTAATCGGCACCGGGCATGTCGACACCGCTAGTGGTGCAGAAGACAAGGTGGGTGATCTTGGACTTAGGCTGACCCCATTCTTTGATGGCCTTTTGGGCAGCTTCTTTCCCAAGTTTAGGGACCTCAACTACAACAATGTCCTGCCTGGCGTCAAGTGAAGGTGCCATGTACTCACACATTTTTGGATTCTCCTTCAATATCTCCTCGGTCAAGTGCATGTACCGTTTTTTAATTGTCGATTTCTCGCCTGCATGTACATAATTTTGTCATTATTCAGTGGAATAAAAACTAGGTCACCATTAATGTCCAAATGCAAATTAACTAACCAATTAATTACATCTAAATAAGTCAAGTAGTAAAGAAATGTTCCTTTTAATTTTTGGTAGCCCCAGATATATATCTGTGAACTAATTAATACAGTACTTACTAACTAATTAAATCCGAAGAAGAACATTAATTCTGATTCCTATTATAATTAATTTGATTTTATACATCCGATTCCGAAGTCATAAATAAATGAACATGTGATGTTCCAAATGGGGTTATAAACATTTTCATTAAATTAACCCAAAAGTGTCACACTTTATTCATTTGGTATGAGGACAAGTAAGAGTTTCCAAGCATGAAAGCTGCCACTTGTAGTGACAGTCTCGACACGTAAAAGCTTCAATCCATGCACCACCACCACTACCATTTTACTCCGTCGCACCACCGCCGTGGCGGATCAGAGCTCTCTTAACCACTTTCAGAAATTAATTAAGATAACAAAGACCTAGTAATTAAACTCACTCAACAAACAGATTATCTCTAACTCTCTAAATGTTGGTATGCATATAACTATTTTAGGGTGGAGTATTGACCCGAGAAAGTTCGATGTAATTTTTGTAAAACTCATAATTTTTCTAAACTTTTCTTTTTTATTTAGAAAAATCAAGTATTTCATATTTCGCTTTCCCAAAACAGCAAGTTTAGCTGAAAAAGTTAGGTAATATACATGGTATATAATTGCTCTAAAAAGGAACAACTAATTTACACATGCATAGAAATTTCTCTTTAAGGTCCATCATGTGCACAAACTCTTGTAAAAATTATGACTTTTCTAGATTTAAGAAAGTATAATATCTTTAATCCAAGTATTTGGCGTATTGACACAAAAAGTAATTTTAATTTTATTGTTATTTAGGAAAATCAAATATTTCACCCGGAAAATGGAATATTCAAGTAACTTACACATGCGCACAAATTTCTCTTTAAGGTCCGTCATATGTTCACTATTGGTGATGCGGAAATAGTAGTCAGGGTAGGTGCTCTGATCGACGCAGTTAGCCGGAGTCGAAGTTCCGATGGCAAGAACGGTGGCGGGTCCCTGGGCACGTTGAGCCCTGCGGATATCCTCGACGGTCATCATCTTGCCGGATCGGAAAGTTGAAATGTGGTTGATTAGTTGCTAGTGTAGTGTGTTTGTGTTTGTGTTTGAAAGTAGAGTAGTGTGAAGTGCTTATATAGTTGCTTTGCAAGGATCTGATGGTGAGAAATAAGTTCGGTAGCTGAAATTCACGTGGATTAAGGAGGGCACTCCATGCTCTTCATTACCAAGAATTAGCTAGGCGCTTCACATTTTCACGGACCAGCAGTTGGCACGTGACGTGGGCTTTTTGTAATTTCATTTTTTCTTGGTGCGTTACTTGGTCCCAAGACCATCCACATGATACTTAATTCACGTACTAGGAGTTAGGGGCCGTACGGGGAGTAATGGGGTGGTCGGCCCGGTTAGAAAATTGGTTGAACCGAAACGCACATCAAATGGTGTGAGTCTGTGCCCTAGTGTGAGATGAGAAAAACATTGTTCCCACCAACATTTCTTCGTTATTTGGGAAGTCATCACCGGTTTTCTTACTTCGAATCATCAATAAAATTATGTTCTCTGTGACCATGGAAAATCATATATGGAGATTCAAGCTCGGTCCATGAGCAATAACATTAACTATTTCTTATTTAAACGTTAAACATTTCAAATTTAAGAAGTTGTAAAACATATTCAAATTCACAAATGTCTAAATAATAGTAGTTCACAATGACCTAAGTTTTCTACTAATTGCATAGGCAGGCAGATGGAGACGCCTTGCAAAATATGGAAGTGTAAATATCTTTTGTGTATCGGGAAGAAAATCAAGTGGCGGATTTGAATCTACTAGTCAAGAAAGCATGTATCGACGAGGTTACTCATGACTGTCCCACACACGTCTCGTTGGTATGATATTGTCCGCTATGGGCCGGAACCCGCACGAATTTGCTTCTAGTATCACCCAATTGGTCTCATACCATAGGAGAGTGGTGGTGTGCATATATATAATATTCACCACAACTGCTTTTAAGTGATGTGGAATGTTACAAACCTTAAGTGTTTAAGATGAAGAGATAGTAACCCGGAGAAGTAATAATAGCACTCCTATTTCGCTGTATGGAGACTCGTTTAACTTATTATGTACTAACAATTAAAAGTTTGGGACTGTTGTATTTTATCTCAAATCAAGTAAGCAGGATTTCTGAAACCAAGTTTCAGACGAGTGAAACTAAGTTTCAGAAAGTTTCAGAAATCTTATGAAACCAAGTTTCAGCTACGTGAATGCTTACTAAAGGTGATTGACGGACCAGATTTAATTCTTGATGATCAATGGCTGAGATCGATTCAATCGTTAAAAGTTTGTTATGAGCGGTTATTAAAGAGAAGAGAACAGAAAACAGAGTCAGTTGCTAGTTTGGAACACTCTCAGAAATTCTCTCTCGATTCTTCATCAATTGCTCTGAGATTTTGCATAGCGGTTGAGGAAGGTTATTCGCACGACTGACGGTTGAAGATATCAGGTTTCGTGATCTGCTCATTGAGAATTGGTTCGAGTTCCTTTGTCGCTTGTTTGTCGTTGAGATTGATCTTGTTTTCTCTTCGATTGATCGAGGAGTATAGATAATCGACAGTTTGATCTTTGTATAGATTGTATAAGCTTGTAATCTAATCGCTTGATATCAATATACGTGCTTGGTTTCCCGTGGATGTAGGCTATTTTGGCCGAACCACGTAAATTCCGTGTTTCATCGTTTACGTTTTTGTTGATCGATTGATATTTGTTATTGTTTGGTTGAGATTATTGTTGTGACTCAACAATTGGCGCCGTCTGTGGGAAAGGTTTTGAATCTCAACTGTTTTCGATCAAGCTATGGGATCATCCATGAGGTTTGATGTTGAAAAGTTCACGGAGAAAACCGATTTCGGTTTATGGAAAGCCAAGATGGAAGCACTGTTGATTCATCAAGGTTTAGATGCTGCACTCTTGGGAGACAAAGGATTTGTAGAAGGATTTGATGCCAAGGAGAAGGCTACTATCATGGGAAGAGCTCGTAGCACAATCATATTGTCCCTTGATGACAAGATTCTCCGGGAAGTAATCAAGATCAAGACAGCTAAAGAAATCTAGGACAAGCTGGAAGATATGTATAACTCTAAAACTTCTGCAAACAAGCTGCATCTGAGGAAAAGGTTGTTTAATTTTCGAATTAGCACAGATAAGTCTATTTCCCAGCAGCTTGATGAGTTTAACAAGATGTGCCAGGACCTGGAGAGTGTTAGCATTGAAGTTTCTGATGAGGATAAAGCCTTAGTAATCTTGGGAGCCCTGCCTAAATCATATGAGCACTTTATTGATGCTCTAGTTATTCATAAGAGCACCAAACTGACATATGAGGATGTGGATATTGCTCTAAGGAACAAGGAGTGATAAGGGACTGCACCGTAATGACAATGTCAACGAGAGCCTAAATATCAAAGAAAGGTGGAGCCATAAGATGCAGGCAAAGAACAAAACACCTATGTCTGCAGATACCAGAAAATTTGAGAAATTCAAATCTGCAGATGGTAACAATTCTGAAAAGAGGAAGTGTTTCGATTGTAAAATGCCAGGCCATCTCAAGAAGCAATGTTTCAAATTTAAGAGAGACAAGAAGGCTGGAAAATTGCAAGTAAATGACTCAGAGAACAACAATACTCATAATGCACACATTGCTGAGTCTGCACACTATTATGGTGATGCTGAAGTTCTGGTGGTTTCTGAGGCTTGTTCAGTGGTGAAATCAAGGTCAAATGTACACTGGGTATTGGATTCTGGATGCTCATTTCATATGAGCCCTAACCTTGAGTGGTTTGTAAACTACAAAGCTAGGAGAGGTGGCTCTGTACTGCTAGGTGATGATTTTGAATGCAACATTGAAGGTATTGGTGATATAAGGCTCAAGTTGCATGATGGAGTGGTAAGAATGCTTACAAATGTTAGGTATATACCTAAACTAAAGAGGAACCTGATTTCTCTTGGTGTACTAGATAGTACTGGACACAAATATTCCTCAGAAAATGGTGTTCTGAGCATCACTAAGCATGGTGTTACTGTAATGAAAGGCCTGAAAGAAAATGGTCTTTACTACCTGGTTGGAAATACAATATCTGGAGAATCAGCACATATTAGTGCTCAAGATAATACTCAGCTTTGGCATGCAAGAATGGGACATCTCAGTGAGAAGGGACTCAGAGAATTATCAAAGCAAAATCTGCTGTGTGGAGATCAAATAACTCACCTTCAGTTTTGTGAAAATTGTGTTATGGGGAAATCTCACAAGGTTGGGTTTGATACTGCAAAGCACACTACTCAAGCATCTCTTGATTATCTTCATTCAGACTTATGGGGACCAACAAATACACAAACCATGAGTGGAGGAAGGTATTTCATGTCAATAATTGATGATTATTCAAGAAAAGTGTGGCTGATAATATTGAAATCAAAAGATGAAGCTTTCAGCAAATTCAGAGAATGGTCAATTGAGGTGGAGAACACTACAGGAAGGAAAATCAAGCATCTCGTAATGTATAATGGCTTAGAGTTTCTCTCTAGTGAATTCAATGAATTTCAAAAACAAGGGCATTGTTAGACATAAAACAATACCAGCACACCTCAATGTAATGGGGTTGCTGAGAGGTTCAATAGAACTGTTCTAGAGAGAATCAGATGCATGTTGATTAGCTCAGGTTTAAGCAAGTGTTTTTGGGGTGAAGCTGCAACTACAGCCTGTTACCTTATCAATAGAAGTCCCACAACACCTCTAAACAACTTAACACCTGAGGAACTGTGGTCAGGCAAGCCACCTTATCTTGGTCATTTGAAGGTTTTTGGGTGTTTGGCTCTAGCACATGTTAGACAAGGAAAGCTGGAACCAAGAGCTCTTAGATGCATTTTTCTTGGATACCCCACTGGTGTAAAAGGTTACAAACTATGGATAATTGACCAGAGAAAGTGCATAATTAGCAGGGATGTGGTGTTTAATGAAACACTCATGCCACTGAAGCCTGTGGAAACCAATACTGAGATTCAGGTGGAGCATTGCAGTAATACAGGTGATTTACATGAAAATAATAAGCATACACCTGTGGATGAGAATAGGGAACAACCTGATATGGAGAATTTATCCACTAGAGATACAGTTTCAGGCATCTCTGCAGATGAAACTAATGTGCTATCTACATATCAACTTGCTAAAGATAGAGAGAGGAGGTTAAATAGGAAAGTTCCTGACATGTATGGTTATTGACAGATGGAAAAATCATACAATGTTGCTTATGCTCTCTCAGTTGCAGAAGATATCAACTACTCAGAACCAAGCACTTATCAAGAAGCCATTAGCTGTACTGATAGTGAAAAGTGGATCACAGCTATTCATGAAGAATTGGCTTCCCTGGAAAAGAATGATACTTGGGATATAGTTCCTATATCCAAGAACAAGAAGCTTGTGGGTTGCAAGTGGATTTTCAAAAGGAAGGTTGAAACTGGTACATCACACACAATTAGATTCAAAGCTAGGCTTGTGGCAAGGGGCTTTACTCAGAAGGAAGGTGTAGATTACACAGAAATTTTTTCACCTTTGGTAAAGCATGTTTCTATAAGGATTCTCTTAGCCATGGTAACTCAATGGGATTTACATCTACAGTAGATGGATGTCAAAACCGCGTTTTTACATGGTCTGCTAGAAGAAACAATATATATGAAAATTCCTGAAGGAATTCATATTGAAGACAAGGAAAACAAGGCATGTTTGTTGAAAAGGTCTCTATATGGTTTAAAACAAAGCCCTCACAATGGTATAAAAGGTTTGATGAATTCATGAGCTCAATATAGTTTACAAGAAGGTATGATACCAGATTTATTTCTCAAACATTTACAGAAAAATTGCATTTATTTGTCAGATGTTGATGATATTTTGATTGCTGGCAAGTCTCTTGATGAAATTAGAGTATTGAAAACTAAGTTGAGCTCTGTGTTTGAAATGAAAGATCTGGGAGAGGCTAGTAGAATACTTGGTATGGACATTAGTAGACAAGAACATGATAGAAGTCTATTTCTCCGACAATCTGCATATCTGACTAAGGTGCTTGCAAAGTTCAACATGAATATGTCTAAGCTCGCTTCGCACTGTAAAACCCCGGAACTAAGTCACAAGAAGTCAATGTCCTGTGAATCAAGCTGATATACAGGAAATGTTCAAGATTCCTTATGCAAATGCAGTAGGAAGCATAATGTATTCAATGATTTTCTGCTGACCTGATCTTGCTTTTGCAATGAGTATAATTAGTAGATTTATGAGTAATCCAGGTATGATACATTGGAATACAGTGAAGGGTGTTCTCAGGTATATTAAGGGAACAATTCACTATGGTCTAAGGTTCAAAGCATCTAAAGGTTCAGTTTTACCTCTGAAAGGTTTTGTTGATGCAGATTTTGCTTCTAATGTGGACACTAGAAAATCTGTTACAGGTTTTGTATTTACCTTGTTTGGTACTGCCATCTCATGGAAATGTTCTCAGCAGTCTATAGTTGCATTATCAACAACTGAGGCTGAGTTTATTGCAGTAACTGAGGGAATCAAAGAGGCTATATGGTTGAATGGTTTGATTACAGAGTTGGGCATTGAACAAGATTGTGTATCTGTGATGTGTGATAATCAGAGTGCCATTCAGTTAGCAAAGCATCAGCATTTTCATGAGAGAACCAAGCATATAGATGTGAGATTATACTTCATAAGAGATATCATTGATGGAGGAGCTGTTAAAGTTGAGAAGGTTCAGACTACAGAGAATGCTGCAGATTTCTTCACAAAACCATTGTCAGCTGCCAAGTTCAAGCATTGTGCAGAGCTGATAAATGTTGGTGAATTGGTCTGAATTTTTTGCACAGAGATTCTGGAAGGCATGCTCTAGCCATAAGGGAGCTTAAGTGGTTGTTTGTTCTACCGAGTAAAGAACAGTAAATTGGGAAAAGAGCATGTAGACTTGATTTTGAGCTAAGGTGGAGTTTGTTGTGTTTTATCTCAAATCAAGTAAGCAGGATTTCTGAAACCAAGTTTCAGCTACGTGAATGCTTACTAAAGATGATTGGACGGACCAGATTTAATTCTAGATGATCAATGGCTGAGATCGATTCAATCGTTAAAAGTTTGTTATGAGCGGTTATTAAAGAGAAGAGAATGTAAAATGAGTCAGCTAGTTTGGAACACTCGTAAATTCTCTCTCGATTCTTCATCAATTGCTCTGAGATTTTGCATAGCGGTTGAGGAAGTTTATTCGCACGACTGACGGTTGAAGATATCAGGTTTCGTGATCTGCTCATTGAGAATTGGTTCGAGTTCCTTTGTCGCTTGTTTGTCGTTGAGATTGATCTTGTTTTCTCTTTCGATTGATTGAGGAGTATAGATAATCGATTAGGCTTGATCTTTGTATAGATTGTATAAGCTTGTAATCGAATCTCAGTTGATATCAATATACGTGCTTGGTTTCCCGTGGATGTAGGCTATTTTGGCCGAACCACATAAATTCCGTGTTTCATCGTTTACGTTTTTGTTGATCGATTGATATTTGTTATCGTTTGGTTGAGATTATTGTTGTGACTCAACAGGGACCGGACTGTTGCCCAAATCGATTGTTTGATGCACTAAGACAAGATTTTGCTCGTTTCAACCTTTCGTGATATTCACATATGCGATCATGTTAAAAACTTTGTACAACCTTAATTTCTAGTAATGAAATTTGGATTATCAAAAAAATCCATTGATGGCCAATGCGAGGCATAGTTCAATTGGTTATCCATAACTTCATAGGTTATGGGTCCAATTTCCGTCGAGTATGGGTTTGTGATCTAGTCTATGGTAGTTGTGATAAATTGAGTGATAATTATATCATAATTGATATGAATGATATATTAGTTCAATTGTTGTAATATGATTGTAATATTGATAATCTCAAAAAAAATCATTGATGTGGTCACGTAGCATATATTTAATGTATGTTTGGCAATACCTTAAGTTAATTGGGTTTGGGTAACAGTAGAATCTTTCGCATTGTACTATTGTTAGTACACCATTCAAAATTTAACAAATGTAATAATAAAACAATAAATTATAAACAATTTAATAATTTAAAAAAATTTCAAAAATACATATTACATATAATTACAAAACTCATCCTCCTAAATCTTATATTTACATTTTATACTCCAGACTTAATCTTCTTCTCCACAATTCTCCTCCACCACCACCTCCCACACTCCATCAACCACCACCACGACTTTATTTTTGTTTTTTTTTTTTTACTTGAATGAAACACCCGAGCTTCCGTGAAAGCTTTAAATGAGCTTCCATGGGAGCTCATTTTCGAGCAGTCATGGAGCTCGATTTCAGCTTCCATAGAAGTCCTTTTTTGAGCTTTTTCAAAGATTCCATGGAAGCTCTAACCGGAGCTCCAGTCATTTTTTATAAAATTAATTTTGAAATGAATTTGGGCACTACAAGAAATTACTGAAAAAACGATGGAAAGGGGCGACGGATAAAATCCGTCCCCCCAATAGCGACGGATCGCTAGGGTAGCGACGGATCACATCCGTCGCTACCCTAAGCAACGGATAATTTTAAGGGAAGCAGCCCCAATTCGCCATTTCCGATTCTGCTTCAGTTTCCTCCATTTCTTCCGCTCTTCAGCTTTTCCGTCCAATAATTCGTCGTTCTGGCCAATCTTGGTATCAATTCGAAGCTCGTGGGACAAGGAGCTTGGGTGATCGATCAATTTCATCCTTCTTCGGCTATTTTTACCGCAATTTGAGGTATTAGGCTAAACCCTAACTATTCTAAATTTGGAATTTTTGATAATTTGGATTAATTGTATGCTATAGACAATTATGGTAGCTAGTATATGTTATATGAAGTAGTGGGTTAAGCTTGGGGTTGTCAATTGATTGATTTTGTTGTGAAATTAATTTATTGTTTGATGTTTGATTGATTAAGCTTGATTTTCATGTTTGATGTTTAATTGATTAAGCTTGATTTTCATGTTTGATGTTTAATTGATTAAGCTTGATTTTCATGTTTGATATTTTTGTATATGTATTACGATTAGTATTTTGAAACCCTAATTTTTTGACAAATTTGGAAATTTTGTTAATTTTAATGTTAAGTATATATATATCAAATTAGTATTACTAGTTAATTAGTATAATGTTAAGATTTAGTAAATTAACTTTGAGATTGTTATCACTTAGATTGTTAATTAGTATAATGTTAAGTAGTTTTGATTTGATAAATTCGTATATGTACTAGATAACGAGGATTTAGTTAAGTGTTTTGAGACCATTTGTTGATTATATTAATGTGTAATTTATAATTTATAACTCGTAGTAAGTGGTTGAAATGGTTAAAATACATGGGAAATTTTGTAACATATCGAACACTTAATAATTAATCATGAAATTATAAGGAACGTATGATAATTAACAATTAATCTCTACAATCTCGGCAGAATTGGAATCGATCTAATAAATTAAATACGATCTAATCAATTGAACGGTCGTTACAAAGTATCTAATGAATTCAATTGCTCATGGATGTACGATCGCATTTGCGTAAATGGCGTAGTTTGTAGAAGGGTTAAAGGTTTCATCGCGTTTGCCATGGGACGTCCGGCTTGTGCAAACGGGGGTTGATAAAGTGTCCTTGCACATTGAAAACCTGCAGAAACAAGCAATTTATGATTCCTACAGCGGTATTCGAGCACTTGAGACGTAATGAATTCATGCCTGAGTATCATGTATGGATTCATCATGGTGAGGAAGCACCGTCCATGGCATACCTCCAATGGAGGGAGAGGCGGGGTTTGGGGCCACCTATTGAGTACGTTTTTGGTTGTCGGAACATGGGCATGGTGTATTGGGAGGAGGATGTAGATCTGTTGGAATGCAAGTTCTGTGGTAGGGAGCGTCACAAGTGGTGAGGAGGGGGCTGCAAGAGAATGATGAGTTTTATCCGTTTTGTCTTTAGCCAGATAACTAGTAATCATTAGTTGATATATGTGAGTGGACATTATGGTAAAATTGAAGCTAATGTAACTTATATTATGTAATGACGTAACAATTGATTGAAGCTAATATAACTTATATTATGTAGTAATTGATTGAATTATTGTAAAATTGATTTATTGCCGTAAATGATAGACCTCGATCTAATGAATTCAAATGTGTCAAGTTATTATCTAACTATTCAATATGTAGACTTAGAGGACGGCGATAACGGTATATTATGTGTATTATAACTAGTTAGTAGTTGATAACACTTGTATTTCTCGCATGAAAATGGTTACATGTGTTATTTATAATTTGTTCAGACATAACTCGTACTAACACATTTTATTGTATTTGTTACATGTTTTTGCAGATGCCATGACAGAGACCACGTATTTATTCCCCACGCATGATGGTGCCGGGTGGGGACAGTCGAGGGGGTGAGGGCTCTGGTAGTCAGGGCAGCAGGTCTCGGATTCCTGAGACCCCACCAGCCATCATAGCAAAGAAGGGCTCTACCAGCCTGCATACGATCGGAGGAGGAGGACGATTGTCCCTACCTCGAGTGGGATGCACAGAATCCCAACGTTACGTGGGACGGGTTGCCTGTGATTTTTCCTCTTGGTTCTGCCAAGTAAGTATTATACATTCTTCTTAAATATGTAAAACATAACTTATGATAGTTGACAAGTATAAATTGTTGTACTAAAGTAATAAATATTTATTTCTTGTATCTTATACATTGACAACAGTTTATGCCTCGGGAGGTCCACAACAAACTAGGTGACATCTTTCGGAGCAGGAGAGAGCTACCGGGGCAGGGTGGTGAGTGTTGGTCTCACATCTCGGACCGCATGAGGGCCGAGTACTTTGATGAGCTGCGGGTAAGTTAAAATATGACATTCCTTTATTTGTTATTATAATCGTTTTAATATGAGTGGTACGTTAGCCACTGTATGTGAGTGGTTTGTTAGCCACTTTATTTGGGTGATATGTTAGTCACCATTGTGTTAGTAAAATTTAGGACAATGTGAGTGGTATGTTAGCCACTTTGTTTGGGTGATATGTTAGTCACCATATCCATTGTTGTTGTCAGATCTTATTAAATTGATGTAACATGGTGACGTTATATATATCGACTTTGGATGTTGTATGAAATTGGGAATGTAGAAGGAGTACGTCATTCAGCAGATTGATCCCCAGATCCGCATGTTTACTTAGACCGTGGATCTAAACCATGCAGGATATGGTCCATACTTGGAAAGCCATTCGGGATCGGAATGGCCCAATGCCTCCACATGTTGATGCAGAGGAGTGGGCCCTTTGGGATGCCTACTGGTCTCGAACTGATGTCGAGAATAATGCCTTCATCAACAAATAGAACTGGGCATCTCAGTCTGATGCAGCAGGAAGGGCCGTTCACCACCTTGGGAGGCGATCTACTCTCACTGATTATTACCAATCGGTAAGTATATATATGTTTTTTTTCAATCTAGCATTACGTGTATGTATCAGGTTCTCGCCTATTACTTGTGAGATGATAAATTGTTGACTATATATGTTGTTCAGATGTCACGGGGGGAGGTGAAATCCAAGTATGACATCTTCAAGAAGGCCAAGCATAAGGGCGGGGTATGGACTGACTCCCGGGCCGAGTCTATTGCGGTATGTTTATGTTGCTTAAAGTTCATATTTGTACACTATTACAAGTTATTTTTGAAAAACAGTAACTGATCATGATATCTGCTATTTACGATTTCAGGCTGAGGTTGATGCTCAGGTAGCGAGGCAGGAGGAAGAGACGGGTGATGTGCTGTCAACTGAACAAGTTGACAACATCTTCTTAGAGGTCAACAAACCGGACATCAAAGGACAAATATATGGACTCGGGAGCCTCGGTTTGAGTCATAGTCCGGTGCTCCTCATCATCATCCAGCAGCCTAGACGCCCGCCACACAGCCTGTGTCTCGGATATGGTGCAGTCACAGGTCGTAGAACATGTTGCACGGCTAACTCAAGAGATGGAGCGGCGCGACAGAGAACAAAGGGAGGAGATGGAGCGGCGCGACAGAACGAACGGTAGAGAACGCGCCTTTTCTGAGATGGAGGCTTTCATGTCCCAAATTGCCAAAGACCCACCCCGTCTGGTAGCTAGTTATGTATATGTACAATGTACGTTCGGATATATTATATTTAGACTTGTTCGGATAATTTAGACTTATTCGGATATTACATTTTTGATTTATCATTTATTGAAACATTTTCCGTATAATTGATTTATTATCGAGCATTATATTGATTAAATAGATGAAATACGAAAAACAGGGATTAATATTAAAAAAATAAAATTTAAAAAAATTATTTTAGATTTTAATTAGTGACTAATTTGAGATTTCGTCACTAATTTCAATAAAACATTGGGCGACGGATAGAATCTATCCGTCGCTACATGGGTCTATCCGTCGCCCAATGTAGCGATGGATAGATTCTATCCGTCGCACAGTTTGGCGACGGATAGAATCTATCCGTCGCTAATAATCGATTTTTTAAAAAATATAAAAAAAAAAAGGTCAAACAAGATAATCCGTCGCGAATTGGGCGACGGATTATCTATCCGTCGCCATAGCTCCAGTGGGGCAACGACATTATTATCCGTCGCCGAGTCGGGCGATCGTCATTTATATAGCGACGGATAGATCCGTCCGCATCAAAGATTTTTGTAGTAAAAGTGTTTAGTCAATATTTGATTAATGGAAGGTTTGTTTTAAATTGTTCTTGGGTATCTTTTGTTAATTTTAAAATATAAAGTATATGTAATTAATTCAACCTTATAATATGAGATCTATTATGCGACTATGCAATGCCTGTTGCATTAATAAAAAATAGAGGGTTGCGATTACATCTAAAAGTAATCTAATGGTTTAGAATGTAGTACTAAGAATAGTACAATACGAGATTGATAGCTATCCCCAGGTTAATTTCACCTTATTTTGGCAAATAAGGTGATTTGACTCAAATAAGGTTGTCTGATAAACACCCAACTTATTATTTTTAATTTATCTTATAAGGTAGATTAAAAAATGAGGTATTTCATGCACCTTATTATAATAAGTCTGCCTTATAACTATTTTTTCTCTTTTAAATTAAATATAAATTTTTTTGAGAATATTACTATATATTACAATCATATTACATCAATTGGACTAATATATCATTCGACATTCATATCAAACATTATATAATCATTACTCAAATTATCACAAGCTAGCATACACTACATCACAAATCCCTATCGACGGGAATCGAACTCATAACCTCTTATTATTAATCATTTGCCAAACATGTTGATTCAAATAAGTTACATTATCAGTTTCAAATTTCAGTTATCTTATCGGTTACCTTATCAATTTCAGTCATCTTCTCAGCTTCTAATCACCTTACCAGTTTTCAATCAACCTATCATTTAGTTTTTTCAAACATAGCTTCAATATATATTGGCTAGTTTTGCAATTATGTTTGTGAAGGGGTGGTTTGAGCAATTCACTCAATCCACTTTGCCAAATTATTGTCCAAAAAAGTTGAAAAGTTGATTGATTGTCCGAACTTGAGTCGACCACGTGGACGATAAATTAATTAAGTTGGTAACGTTGTAACCTGTGGTCGCAACTCGCTAGCCACTTCGACTTCAGAATGATTAATGCCGTTTAGCAAACAATTAACATTAATTTACCATTCATCAGTTTTTTTATTTCACGTACAATTAAAAAGGTTTATAATTCATTATTACACCTACATAAAATCGGGTTATTATTTATCTGTTAACGATCTTTGAAATAAACTATATCAAAGTCTTATGTAACAGCCTATGAAATTAAAGTGTTTCACGTTATATTAATGAATTGAGAGTTTTTCACGATGGTATATAGTGACATACAATATTTGAATGTGCTGCAAATAATATATAATGTACACGTAAGAGTCAATTTTTAAGTAGTTAAGACACTACAACCTGATCTAATATAGATCATTCATATCATAATATGGAGTTATCCCGCTTTTTTCAATCAAATTTCGAATCGAATCAATCGAATTAAACTGAATCGAATCGAATCAATCAGTAGATAAAATATAACTAAGTAATGTAATCGAATCAACTAAATCAACTAAATGAGCTTTTAGTTAATAAATGAGCCTTATTCATATTTAATCATCATGATATTATATATTGATACTAAGGCTTCATTTGGTTTGAGGGAAAATGAGAGAAAAGAAAAAAAATACGGGAAAATAAAATTTTCCTGAAAAATGTGAGGGAAAAACAACTTTCCTTATTTTATGGAGATAGATATATTTAATATAGATTTTCATAAATTTTTCAGGATTTCCTGAGAACTACCAAATGGCGGGAAACAATATTTTCCCCTATTTTTTTTCTTTTCCCCCATTTTCCCTCAAACCAAATAAGTCTAATATAAACACAATAGTTCTTTATATAATAAATATTGCCCTTGATTTAAAACTACACATTGTATATTTTGTATAAAAGTATCTACTATTCCACTAAGTAAACTAAATAGACACCAAGAGTACATCTAGTATTCCTTTCGTCCCATAAAACTTAATACATTTACTATTTTTAACCGTCACATAAAACTTCATATATTCCAGAAAGAAAGCTATCACACACACAACAAATAAACAATCTCAATTGACATCATATTACACATTCCGCCACTAAAAGTATGCATTTTTATATCTTATCCTTAGTACTACTATTTTTTTTAATCCAAAACTATGAGTGAGTCATCATTAATATATGAAATTTTTCTGGGATGGATGGAGTATTAATTATTAGGAGAGACCAACATATTAAAGAGATTAATACAAATAATTTATTTAGATTTATACCATTTTAATGTTCGATAATGTAAGTTTAAATCTTAAGTTATACTCTCTCCGTCCCAGTTTCATTTTTCCGCATTCCGTTTTGGACCTTCCCAACTTTATCTTTATATCCCTTAAATGAAAAATTTATATCCTACTTTATACACTATCTCTCATATTTTATTCACTATTTATCATACTTTATTCATTATTTTTCCTACTTTATCACCATATCTCCTACTTTATTCACTTTTCTCTTAAATCTTGCACACTGCATGGAAAGATTAAACCGGAAGGAAAGAAGTTACATGGTCTCCGAGAGAAGTAATTTCACTTTGTTGGCAAAGACATTTACAACTACCATATTCATGAGAACATCATCACATCATGACTTGGGGCCCAAACAACCCTAAAATAGATACTACTACTTGTTTCCCAAAATCTCCCAAAAACTATTTGCAAAATAGTCCACATATTCCCAAGTAACTACACATAACTCTGTCAGATACACAAAACTTTAACCACCACACTTTCCAACCACCGCCCAGGCGCCCACAATCCATCCATTAATGGGGATGGCAATTTGCCGCTCTTCGGTGTGCCACTAAAAGAGTATTCATCCGTTAAAATATTTCGCAGATTTGTTTTGATTCATTACAGTAAAAAAATTAAATTAATTTTTTCTCCACTAAACAATCATCATTCTCTTTCTACCATACTCTTGCTTCCTCTTTACTTTTTCAATCAAACTGACAATCTTAAACCAATCAAACATCAGTTAAACCAATCACATAAACATTATAGTTATATTTATAAACATTAGAGGTTTTATTAAGATTATCGGTAATATATATATACATAGAAAATGATATAATGTGTACACTCATAAAACATTACTAATATTGTTTAAAATATTATACATATACGTAAGAACATCGATCCGTCTCTCAGGTCTCTCACAAATACAGTTCTCTTTCAAGACTTTGTGAATATTTAATTGATTTTTGAGTTCTGTTCGATAGTATATTAAACATCCAAATCAAGTTATATGATATGAATTAGAATAATTATAGTAGAATTGTGTGATAAAAGAAAAATAACAGTGATTTTGAGTTATGAATTATGCGGTTGATGAATTATAAAGTGCACTTGTTATTGTGACTCAAAGAAAGGGACTAATCACTAATGGGTGCCACTAGGTGGCAGGATGTTCTTGGTGTTTCTTAAACAGGAAGTAGATTCCTTGATGGCGGAGCAAGTAGAGGTGTTTTTTTGAGTTACTCAATTTATCAATACACCTTAAATTCCTTACCACTTATCTTTCTTGGATGATGAGGCATCTTAAGACACCTCATTTAGCACTTTTTACCTTTCTTTTACTAATTATTTAGTTGTGTTTTGTAAATATTTTGTGTAGTTTGTTGTGTTTGGTGTGCTTCCACCTTGTATCCAGGATCTAGGTATTTTCGAGAAGAAATTAGGCCAAAATCGTGCATTTTGTTGCATTACGGAAGGTCAAAAGTTCTAAGGTCTCAAAGGTGCTGGAATGTGGAGTGCCATGGTCGAAACGGAAATGCATTTGGAGTTATGATGAAGTTTCTATAGCCGTTTAAGTGAAAACTTGCGAAAGTAGAACTATATTGGAGTGGTCTAGCCATTTTTGGGCATAACTTCTTCATACGATGTCGGATTGACCTCAAATCGGCGGTCACGCGAAGATATATAAAAGAGGAATCTGGTGGTGAAGGTGGAGCAAGCAAGCGATCGCCCACTTCGAGCGGCAGGCGATCGCCTACTGCGTTCAGCTCGTCTCTGGTGTTACTTTTTCCATTTTTTGTGTTTTAAACTCCAGATTTTGGTAATTCAAACATACTTTTCATTCTAGACACATTTTGGGAGAGGTTTTGAGAGAGTTATAGGGTTCGAATCATCATCCATCTGATCAAGTTGGATATTTGGTTCACCATTTAGCTTCAAGATTTCTTCCTCAGAATAAAGATTTTCACCATCAGTATCCATTGGAGCTCGGTAATTCATCAGTATTCAGTAAAGTTGTATAGTTTCTGATTTCTTACTTCTTGTTGATGTTTATTGCTTGGTTTATCATATTTCTTGACTGTGATAACATGAGTATGAGTAGCTAAACATCACCAATGGTTGGGTGGTGAAATATTGAGCATGCTAGTGTAGGATCTTTGGATGAATATGCAATGTTTATTGTTTGTAAATCTTTCGAATCGTTTATAGTTCAATGTCTTAGCAATCGTTTTCTAATACAAAAAATCTACAAAAGGAATTCACACCTCAAGGTTACTTACGATTTAAGCCCAACACATTCGACTACAAACAAGTAGAATTGACAACTCTGCTACGACATTGAACGATTTTACTTTCAAAGTCGTATTCTTCATTGCATTCCTTCAGTAGCTAGCTTTCGATGAAACCACCATCCCATGCCTCCTTTAGTTGATTTACAAACTCATGTTTGCTGATTACTATCTATTTAGTTGTGAAAGAAAGAATTGGTAGTCGTAAGTCGCAATTCTTAGTTGAACTAATCTTTTAAAAACAAGCTTAGTTAAGTCCTTTGAGAATCGACACTGGGCAACTTATCAACTCACTATGTTTTCTAGTGATCCTTAATATTGCTCTTGTTTTATAAATTAAGGACTTGATTTGACGCATCATTGGACATAGGGTGGAGGGACGCGGCTAGTATGAGTGAGGGGCAAGGGAGATTTTTTGACCTTTTAATTTTTTGACCATAGGGTGTAGGAGCCTTTGCAATTTGATGTCGGTTTTGGAATTGACGGTTTTAGAAGATTGTTGGTAAGACCCCTTGTAGTGCACTTTTGGTTGCTACAAAGGACCATCACTCTTTGTCGTGTCTCTATATGTACGAAGAGTATTCCGCCTTTGTTGTCTTGGTTTTTGGACTCGTCCACAACCCCTCACTCTCGGCTAGACTATGGTGGTGACCAAGATGACAACTAGATTTCACTAAGGGGGTTAAACCTTGTATCTTCATGGCTATGGAATTGACATATTTTGGTTTGCTTTGTCTATGACCGCACCTTAAATTATTTGCTACTTGCTTTTATAAATCATGGAGAGGTGTCGGCAAATATAAACGCAAGTTTCTTATGGATTTGACGGATTCTATTCTGGAGAAACATGACAAGGTGAATAATTGAATGAAAAACACGAAAGCAAGATGGATTGAATGATGTTTGTTTGAGCCTGCTGTGGTAAAAACGGTTTGGAATTTTTTATCTTGATAAAAGACTCAATTGTAATGGGCCAGGGCTTGTGGTTAGGGACAAAAATGCAGATGGATATAAAGCTATTTGGTAGTAGACTAGTAGTTTTGGAGGTTGTGATTGTAATACTTTGTATGGAAATCTTGCGTTATTAATTATTTTTTTGAGGTTTCAAAAAAAAAAAAAAAACATTGGTTTTGTAATGTCCGGACTAGAAAGCACTCGGCTCTATTAAGTCGATGCTACATTAAAAGTAAACCTGAGTAGAATATAGCCCGAAATGGATAGAAAGGCAAACCACACTCTAATTTACATTCCAACTTATGTTTAGGTTACAGGTCCAAAGTTCTAGAAACTAGAAACGCACAGGCAAGACTCCTTAAAGCTGCTTTCGTCAAAACAACATCCGGATCTAGGTCGACATCTGCCAGTGATTCACACACACTCACTGAGCTTATTTATGTACAGGTCCAAAGATTCACATTACGATAGCGATTACTAGCAACACCCGACTTTCTACGTACCCGGCTCACTCAACCTGGGGAACAAAGACACAACAATAAAGAGGTTAAGTCCCAAAGACTTAGTGAGTATAAATAAATGACAAAGAAGTGAGAGAATGGAACAATTGTGTAGTAACAAAGCAACGATGACACAAGTAATACAAGGAGAGGAACAATAGCTGTGAAATGAAACGAGTTCGAGTATCACTGTCAAAACCTGCTATATAACTCCCTGAACCTAACTACAACCTTATGACATCCCCCAAGGAGCGACCCCGGAAATAGAGAAAACAAGCATGCCGAGATTCATGCTAGACCAGATCACGGAACACACCAACCACAGGTTGCATTCGTGATATGGGAAAAGGATCTCAGAAGATGACCTTAACCGGTGGTCCATTCCACCCGGAGCTATAGCCACATCCGGGCCCATCCGTTATCAGAATCATATATCTCATTTCCTGTGGTAGGTCACAAGTACCATAAGCAATTGAATAGGATCACTCGAACGGTTTCATGTCAAATGACAAAATGAAGAGGATTCAAGGGTGCAACAAAGCAAAGTAGCAAAGGCTAAAGGGACAACAAAGTTGATACAAATTGGCTCAGGTCCAAAGTTAGAAGCGAATAATAGGTAAGGATTTTACTCTTGTCGCACAAACATTAAGGACAAGTGAAAGTAATCAAATTCCCAAGACCGGATGCGAAATGATACATAGAAACAATGAAAGAAACCTCACCTTGTGCGTAGGAACTTGTGCATAAAACTTCTTAAGTAGCCTCGGTAGTCCCGATATCAACACCTATAACATCATAGAAAGACTGTAAATAGTTATTATACCTCACTTGCTCATCACTCTAAAAAACAGATAGTTTGACATTGTTTCGGAACAAATGGGTGGAAATATAATCAAGATAGCCTTAGGCATATTATAATTAATTCAAACACAAGGACTTACTAATGAAGTTATATTTCTTACAAGTTCCATTAGTCCTATACATCAAATTCAGGCACACATACAACTCTAGAAAACCCCGGCTGCACAATCTAGCATCATTCTACTTTTGAATTGCATTACTACTTATTTCATTCATTAAATGGGACCAACAACATCTCTTACCTTTAAGAGAACTTGCTAATCAAAAACAAGATTAAGGTGTAACTACTTTATATATTTATCTTATTTACAAAGGACACTTTCTGCCAATTACTCTAGATACTAAAGATAGCAATTTATCATATTTTGTTTATAAGTACCCTAATTACGATAACAACCATTTTATTGTAATAAAATAAAGGGTAGTCCACTGATGTACTTTAATCGTTAATATATACGTAGAATAGTTTAGCTTGTCTGCAATTAGCAAGATCAGTCAGGTTTTTTTTCTTTCCTACTTCCAGTTAACATATTTGATGTTCTTTAATACAACTAAATTTAGGTGCAAAGGTAGAAGAAACGTCCTTACCAAATCCTAACATACTAGTCAAGTGTCCTAGCTAGGCAAAAGTATATTTTCTCAAATTCTAAGCTCAATCAATGAAGGTGGAACTACCAGAAAACAAAATAGAATTCCTGGGTAAATTCAATTTAGAAACACATGTAACAAAGAAAAGAATAGATAATCCCATAACTAGAACTAACCAGCAGGGATTCTTAATCCTACAATCTTAACTCGGTTCTGTTTGGTACTTTACTACCTAAATTATTTTCTTTTACATACAAACAACATACAGATGAGATTTTTAGATGAAATTAATTATTATAGTTCATTCCTAAATTAAGGCTACGTGGAGTTCTGCAAAGTTAGAGATAATGGCAAAGCAAGCTCTACTGATCACACATGTTCTTAGCTTTACCACATAAGTCGGTTTTCTCTTCCCTACATCTTTGCTACCTCCACAGTGCTTTACAGGTTGTACCATATGTATTAAATGTTGTACTGTACAACACATTAAAAGCGGGAGGTAGTGTAGCATGTAGTAGAAAAACAACATAAGTCTACAACTCTAGCCCTTACTAGATCAATTAAAGAGATATTACTTAATTTATAATTACTTTATATTTCTAGATATCTACTAGTTAATGGCCCGTCGATACACGACGGGGCATGGAAAAAAAATTTTAAATAATAAATGAATAAATTTGTTAACATGTCGAAGTTGAAATACATATAAAATTGCAAGGTGAATAAATGCATGATCTAATCGATTCAACATTGCATCAGAAGTTACCGCTAACTTTTGAATTTTGCTTATTGTTAATTAGTGAATTTGAACACGTCCTTATATATTAGATACACATAAAAGATAAAATCAACTCATAACTTGTCGAACACTTCTTTACAAATTACGTTTGTTGTCGTGTCATATGTATTACCCTCTACGTCACAAATTACTACGTTCAAGCCCTTCACGATAGTAACTCCATAAAGAGCAACATTTAACGATCATGGTTGAATACATGTTGTTGATACGAAATATGTCCAATCCGTCATAAAAGACCTAGGAGCAAATCCTAAGGCATCCCAAGTCATCCAATGGATCCGAGGCACTTAGGTCCGAGCGATGGTCCGATCCGGCGGACCATCTATGGTCGACCCACCCACAAAGAAAGGGACAAAGGATTAGGACTGCAAGGCCGACCGGAACCATAGGTCGACCACCGTGGTCCGAGCCTCCACAGGAAAGGAGCATAGTGCTAAGTCAGCACCCTCTCGACCCAAAGACTCCGTCTGAGATGTTAACTGATCGGCATGACCATCTCATAGGCTACCAAGCAAGTGGGCACCAAAGAGTGAGATGTCCGAACCCATGAGCTCGAATCGGAAGAGTTGATGAGACGGAGAACTTCCTCGGTGTGACCAGTCTTGTCGGATCAGACATCCGGACCGACCCCTCCGAACCTAAGATCTCGGCAGACTCTGTCACATCCTCAAGAACTCTCCCAATAATGACCAATTACCCCTAAAGCCCAAGATGGCATGGGCTAAAGCTTCATTATTGGGCTATGGGCCTCATCTTAGCATTGGTGGCTCAATCCTAGCCGTACACATGGCGCGATCCTAGCAAGGCCTTCCATCTCAATGGTAGCCTATAAATAAGGCACATATCCCAATAAGCAAGGGAAAGTAAGTCACTTCGAATAAGTCTTCTCGCTAGTCACATCACGAGCACTATACAGAGTTGATCCTCAGTCACTCTCGAGTAAAGTCTCATCCCGGTTTGACACTTAGCAAACCGGGCACTAATTCCCCCCCACTCAAGTGTGCAGGTCCCTACCGGAGTAGTTGGCAGCTGGTTCTTACGCTTCGGTCCTCACCTAGCAAGGAGCCTCTTACCTTGGCACCATTTGTAAGAGTCAAATAAATCTAAGTGATTGTGGAGTTAGACCCCCAACATTTTGGCCGTCATGGGAACCTTTACAAAAGTCCTGTTCTCTTGACAATGGCAAGAACAAGAAGGTCCGCAGAACCAACGCCACTACGTTGTACGCCAGCTCCGAGACAAAGGGGGAGACCTCCCACTAGAAGAGGAGGAGTAATAAGAGTCTTGACAAGAGAAGTGGTAGACGATCCGAGCGATGGCCATACCGCCAGTCTTTCTTCTGACGAGGAGAGAGCCACTAATCCACCGATGAGGTCCAGACACTTGGGGATGAAGGCAGTTCCTCCGTCAGAACACATGGTCCTCCCAGTAGAAACTTTACCCTCCCAAATGGGGACAGATCATTCGTCCTAGTGAATTTGGAATGAATGAGAATCGATTTGGCCTCCTACTCACCACTATTCAGGTGCTGGATCAAACAACCTCCGGCCTCCTCGGCCCTCACTGATCCAGAATCCCAAGACAATTCAATCGCTCAATCCGAAATGAGCACCGTCCGATCCAACAAAAAGTGGAAGCAAGCTCAACAAGATCCAGACATCTTCTCAATAGGAGAAGTACTTCTCATGAACAACGAGGAGAAGTCCGGAGTGCTGAGTGAAGGTGGTAAATCGGTGAAGGAGCTCAACAACAAGTGCCTAGAGATCAAATGGCAAATGAGAGTGATTGTTCCAATCAATGATCTCCCTCGGATGTAGCCATCATCACGATGGTGAAAAGGCTGGCTGAGATCTACCTCCAATGAAGGCCTTGGAAACACTGAGAATTGCCACCTCAGAATGAGGTAATGGTGAGAAGGTGGTAGTTAAAACTCCCAACCCTCCTGCGATGAGATCGAGAAAAGAAAGTGCCTTCGTGTTATCCCAAACCTTGAGCATTACTATGGAGATACTTGCCCGTAGGGCATCTCACTAAATGCGAGTAAGATGGAAAGCAATGGACTCAGCGACAACATGAAAGCTCTCAACTTTTCCACCACACTCTTTGGAGAAGCAATGGATTGGTGGACCTCACTGCAATGGTTCCATCAAATCATATCGGACGTCGCCTCCCTTTTCCTGAAAAGGTTTGAGAAGGCGAAAAGAAGGAAGAGATCAGTTGAGCACCTGGCTGGCATAATCCAGAGAGAGCATGAGGACCTTAGAACCTTCCTCGATCGCTTCAACACTGAAGTACGACAGGTAGAACCTCATAGCATCAAAGAGCGGGTCCGACACATCTATGCCAACACTTATAATGTTGAGCTTAGAAGGAAGCTTTCCAATGAAGAAATCACCGCTGAAAAGTACTTGGAGGAAATCTGTGAAGGAGTCTTGTATGGAGAAGATTACCGAAGGAACGTCCCGATAAGGCGAGGATCAAGAAGGAAAAGAACAAGAGCAGCAGAACTCCCTTCTCGTCGAGGAAGTTTGAGCAAAAAGAGATCGAGGAGAGAAAAGAATTTCACGGAAAGAACTCCACCCAAGAGGTTTGCCGAGTATACCCGCCTCAACAGACCAAGATCCGACATCTTGGCCTCTATTGTTGAGAAGGACTTGGATATACAATGGTCTAAACCAGTCAAGAGCGGCAAGAAGAGTAAATTCTCTAAAGACTACATGGGTTCCACAAAGGAAAAGGTCACCCTGGAGGACCGCATCCGATTGAAGGCGAAATTGAAAGGCTAGTGAGAAGTGGGAAGTTGAAAGAACCATCAGTTGAAGATGAGCCCTCCAGGCATAGAAGGAATGAGCAAAGAAGAGAGGAGCGTGGTTCTGAATCTCCGACAGGATCTTTACCACCACCTCCGAAATCCCACCTCGGCGGGCCCAAATATATCAAGGTTACCGAAGAGGCAGAAGGAGAATCTCCTTACAGTGGAGTTATCAACGCCATTGCGGGAGGACCAACAGGAGGAGATAGCAGAAATGCAAGGGAAAGGACCGCACAACACTTACGAAACAACGAAAGGGCTTACGGCCCACCAGCTTTGAAAGGCACAAATACAATCACCTTTGACGATAGTGAGATCCCCCCACCAACGTCTGGCGGAGGAGACCTCAAGGACCCTGACGTCCCTTTGGTTGTTTCTCTAGTGATTGCCACTTACAAAGTCGACAAAGTCTTGATCGACAGAGCTCCTCCAATGTCATATCCAAAAGGGCGGTCGAGGAAATGCACCTGGGGCAAATACAATATGGACAAGTATACACCTCACTGGTAGGTTTTGGAGGGTCTGTAGTGCGCCCCATTGGAAGCATACCACTGCAAGTCTCTATGGGCACCTTTCCGACAAGGGTGACCAGGACTATTCTCTTAAGTAGTTAATGGCACCTTCGACTATAACGTGATCTTGGGCCGAGGACTTAACGATTTAGAGCAATTGCCTCACCCTACAACGGGTAAAGTTTCCAACCCGAATGGCGTAGGGAAGAAATGGGCAACATCGGAGAAGCACAGGAATGCTACATCATGTCGACGGAGGAGCCACGAACTGTCCTTTCGGTCACTAAGGGCCCTCTTAGCCATTCTTCAATACTTTAACACCACCAAAGGAAGAGATCGGTATTGGATCGTTGAGAAAAGTTCCCAAGGCGGTAGGATAGAATCCCGAAGCCTTGAAAGAGGTCCAAGTGGTGAAGGAAATCCGGAGAAAACAACTCGGATTGGAGCGGAGATAAGTGCGGAAGTAGGCGAGCTCATCACACGCCCGGGACAATCGCGACATCTTTGCTTGGAGCACGAGATGACCTCGAGGATAGACCGAGGATCCACAGTTCACAAATGCGAACATGGATCCTACGATCAAGCACATCCGTCGAAAGAAAAGACTTTGGGCGATTGAGGATGCTATCATAGCGAGGAGGTTGACAAATTGATGAAAGCGGGTCATATCGAAGAAGTCGGATACTACGATTGGAGTGCATAGCGTGGTTCTCGTTGAAAAAACCCGGAAAGTGGAGAATGTGCAATGACTTCACCGGACTCGACAAGTTTTGTCGAAAGATCCTATCTATTGCCATGCATAGACCAATTTGGTTGATTCCTTTGCGGGATGTGCACTTCTAAGCTTCATGGATGCATACCAAGGCTTCTACCAAATTAGGATGGCTCGAAGACATCGAAAGCGGCATTCTTTGGCGGAGTCTATTGCTTCAAGGTCATGCCCTTTGGCCTCAAGAATGCAGGAGCTACTTACCAACGGTGGTAAATAGGATGTTCAAAGAAGAATTGGGAAAAACCATGGAAGTCTATGTGGATGACATGCGTGAAAAGCAAGGCGAAGAGGAGCACATCGAACACCTCAACAATTGCTTTTCCATTCTCCGAAATATGGAATGGTGAACCCGAAAAGTGCACTTTCGGGGTAAAAGGAGGAAAATTCATTGGCTACATGGTCTGAAAGAGGCATCGGTGCTAACCGGAGAAGATAAAGGCAATCATAGATCCGCCATGCAAGACCATCAATGAAGTTCGAAGCTGCTAGGAAAGGTGATGGCCTGAGCCATTTTATCTCAAGGTCCGAGAAGAACCTTCCTTCTTCAAACCTTACGGAAGGAAACAAGTTCGAGTGGACAAAGGAGTGCGAAGAGGCCTGGAAAACTTGAAAAGTATCTCCTCTCGCCCTTACATCTAAACCCATGGAGGATGAAACTCTTTATCTCTATTTGGCCATCACCGATGAAGCATTGAGTTCTGTACTGGTACGGCTACAAGACAACGAGCATTTACCAATTTACTATTTGAGCAAAGCGCTTGTAGGATCCGAAATCAGATATGTCAAGGTTGAGAAGCTCGCCTTCGCATTGGTTTACACCGCGCGGCGACTGAAGCCTTACTTCAAGTCGCATCGGATTGTGGTCCTTATAAATGAGCCACTCAAACATGTCTTGGAAAAACCGGATCGGTCGGGCGCCTATCAAATGGGCTATTGAAGTGAGTGAATACGATATTGGCTACGCCCCATCGCCAAGAAAGCACAAGTCTGGCCGACTTCTGGTAGACTATCCGGAGAAAGCGAGAAAGGAGAGCGAAAACTCCCGGGAAAGGATAATCATGTGGTGATAGCGGATCAAGGAATCAAGTGGAGAGAAAGAAGTGAAAAGACATAGAGGTAGCATCCGACTATGACTCGATATCACCAACCTATGGATGATTCACCGAGAGTGAGGCACATGTTTCTTTGGACGAAGAACCCGATATCTCGACAATTGCATCTTCCGACAAGAAGCGGAAGGTTGAAAGCACCGCTCCACTTTTGGAGGAAAGGAAGGAAAGCAGAGAATGTTGGACATTACAAGTGGATGGATCATCAACGGACGGTCGGGAGGAATAGGAGTTTTCCTTGAAAGTCCTGAAGGAGCCAAGCTTCGATGCGCCATCACCCTCAACTTTAAGGTGACAAACAACGAGGCGGTATGAAGCACTTATCACGAGGCCTAAGAATGGCAAAAGCCCTTCAAGTGAAAAGAATCAAAGCTTCACGGACTCATGGCTAAATGATCCAGTTCTCGGGTCCTTTATCACCAAAGGACCTAACATGATCAAATACTTGGAGCTCCTCAAAAGAGGTTGAGCACTTTGAAGAATTTACTCGACCAATTCCACAGAGAGTGGAATGAGAAAGCCGATGCTCTCTCCAAAGCGCCTCGGCCTTAGGAGCTTTGGACAAGAAGCGTCATCCTAATGACCGTCGTGCGAATCCTCCTAGCAAACCCCAATGGAAAGATGTTTCTCTTGAGCACGAAAAGCTGGATGACCGATATATTCCGTTACCTCAAGGATGGTACTTTACCTTTGGATCCTAGAGGCGGGAGGATTCAATGTCGAGCTATGACGAATACTTTATTGGAGAAGACCTACAAGAGATCTTTCAGGAACTCACTTAAGGTGCCTAGATCCTCGGAGTAGCTGCGATGGAAGAAATCCACTTGGAAGTTGTGGAAGTCACTGGAGGAAGAACTTTGGCACAAAAGATCATAAGGCAAGGATACTATTGTGACCATCGATATGGGCGCTGACGCCCACACTGCGAAGGCGCGATACTATGCCAACATACCACACCGTCAACCAACCCTATGATTCCGTCAATCATAGCTTGCCCATTTGATCAATGGGGCATAGACATAGTTGGTCCCTTTCCACGAGGAACGCATCAGAAGAAGTTCTTGATAGTGGCAGTAGAGTACTTCACTAAGTGGGTCGAAGCTGAAGTAGTGTCAACCATCACCGAAAGCAGAGTTCGGACATTCATCTGGAAGAACATCATCTGCCGGTTTGGACTTCCACGAGTATTAGTTTCAGACAATGGAGCACAATTTTACGTCGGTGAAGGTGGCTCCACTCCTTCAAAATAGAACAACGCTTTACTCCGTTGGCCACCCCAAGTCAATGGTCGGTGGAAGCCACCAAGACCATAGTCAAGATTCGGAAGAGGTTGAGAACTTCACAAGGCAGTTGGCGGATGATCTTGGCGCGGTCCTTTAGGCGAAAGCAGCGACTGCTACAGAAACACCTTTCTCCTTGGTCTATGGATCTGGCGGTCATCCCTTGAGAGGCGGTGGTAGCAACCAGAGAATCCAACAATACAACCCGGTTGGTAATGAGCTCGCAAGGATCTCGACCTTGAGCTCCTTGAAGACAATAGCGATAAGGCATTGGCGACATCCTTGACACCAGCCATGGCTCGAGCTACAATAAGCGTGTCTTTCGAGGACATACAAATTGGAGACTTAGTCCTTAGAAGAGCGATATATTAAGTCATGTGGGAAACTTAAACCCAGTGGGAAGGGCCATACAAGGTTCTTTGAGGCAAGAGTTAATGGAAGCTTCGAACTAGAAGATGAACAAGGCCGGCCCTTGAAGAGAACTTGGAATGCCAAGAATCTCCAAAAGTTTTACACTTAGAGAAGTATGGCAACGACTATCAACTTCCTCTATCTCATCGACCTGTTTTTTGTGTTTGTTGTTTTGAAAAAGGCTTCGAAGCCCTCAAGTTGTAATACGATTTCCGTCAAATCAATACAACTGTGATTTCACAAACATTGCGGATAATCATGTCCTCGAAGATATTTAACTGCTTGATCCGGACCTAGTTCATACATTGATCCCGATCGGACCAGCACAATCAAACAGTGTCAAAAACCTTGACAAAGGAAAAAACGCTTTTATTATTACAGTACAAAGTTACAAAGTCAGGGTCCGAAGAGCCCAAATCGAGCTTACAAAAACAAGCCCCTACTCTATCTCTTTTCTACTATTACAACGAAGCTTCCCAATTAACCCTGAGCTACCAAACCAAACCCCATCCGAACAACATCGATGCATCATGGCGCCCGAAGGAAGAAGGAACTATACCATCCGAACTTTGATTGCTTACTGGCAGAAGTTTCAAAACCCCTTCGGACGATCCAAGGTTTAACAGCAACCGGACTATGTAACCGCCATTCATTGATTCCAGAAAGGATATTTCATCACTTCTGAATGACAGAAAGCTCCGAAGCACACTGACCATCCGGATCGCATCATACTAAATACCATGAACACACCCCAGATTGACATATTTGAAGCGACCAACCCGGTTGTCGGATCAACACAAATCATTCCGAGGCCCCATTGGTCAAGTCCCAACAAGACCGGCATTATCGGGGACTCCGTTCGATTAAAGGCACTCCTTGAGCCTTTAATTACGGAACAAAACCCTAACAAAACCAAGCTGCTCGGACGAAAGACCTTAGGTGCAAGACAAACGAGTCACCAAAAAGGTTACTTCCGAAGGTCCTCAATGATCCGACTCCGAACAAGCTCAGCATTGTTGGGGACTCCATCCCAAAATTGCAAATAGCTCCCTCGAGCCTTCAATCCTGGGAATGCAGACACCAGCAAAACCAAACCGCTCGGATACACATCCTCAAGGACGAGCTAAGAGACCTACTCAAAATGATAAGTCTCCCTCCATCCGAGAAACGAGCAACTAGACACAATAGGATTGGTAGAAAGCCTTCCAACATTTCGGGCGGTTTCTTACGACCGAGCCACGAAATACTGGAAGGGATTCTACCAAACCAATTCTGCCGACTTGTCGCCCCCCGGGCACATAACCAGAACGGGTTGCCTCGGATGCATTGAGATTCAAAGCCAATTATTTGAAGATCCCCGTACCATCCAGCTAATCTACCTCTCCGGGGCTAAAAGTCACGAATATAGACCCGGAGAAAGAAGATTAGCTTTGGATCGAAGGAATTGAATGGCAAAAACTTTGGGCCTCACTCGGTACGGACCATATTCTCGAGGATCCGAAGCTGGCTTTCCGAGCAAACTAATTTCCATGACTCTCACCGAAGAACCAGCCCAGGTAGACTTCCGAAGCATCGGAGAAACCCTTGGGACGAGATCATGGGCGAGAGTAATGGCATAAACATGCTCACCAGCCGCTCGGACTCGAGCTCCGGACCTTTGATTACTATAAAAGGGCGCGATGTCTTAATCAAAAGCCGTCTAAGCGAGTATATATAGAGAGAAGACCAATTGAAGCGGACCGTGCCCCATATTTACGAGGAGATGGGCTTGGGCGCTGCAGGCTAACTCTTGACTTCCCAACCCAACAATCCATCCACACGGTTGAGCATACCGACTATGCTACTCACTCGGATGTACCAAGCTCGGGGCTAACATAACAACATCCGAAGCAACTGTGATTCGTACAGAGACACCCTGTACTTGATACTGATCGACTTTTCACTATCTCACAAGTCTGCATGACTCGGAAAGACACACCAAGTCAACGTCCGAATCGTCTTAACTTGTCACGATCTGAGGTGTGTTTCGGCGACCACTCTAAGACGCGGCTCTGGACTGTTCGTGATCCAGTTTAATTCTATTATAGCTTCCGATTCGGATGGGAACAACGATTGATCGTCCCCAAAGACCCGCAAAGGAGAATTTGAATCAGGCAAACTAATGTCCTGGCGGTATGGATCTCAAAGGTCCGAGCCCACTATCCGAGTCTACGAGAGTTGATGAGTTACTACGCAAATACGAAATTAAACGTGCAAGGATGGAAACAGCAACAATAGTATATCGGCCACAAAAATAGTTCCGAGCCATTAAGGGCCGAACGACAACATTCATCAAAGAAAAGATGATGGGCAAAAATGACAAACATTTCTTTATGGCCCGGAGGCACCCTATTAGAAAAAACCCGGGGCATACCCCGTCTTCACTGCCTTCGCCGCTCGGACGAACTAGGTTGCGACCGAGAAGGACCGCCTGTATCCTTCTCTGGAGGTGCTTGACCTTGCTGTTGGGCTATCCTCCGTTCTCTCCGAGCCTCAACCTCTTTCAGAAAGGCCGGACACTCCTCCATCAGGTCGAGATCGCGATCAAAGCCTTGGATAGGCCAAAAAGTCAACCAGTCTCGGTTGTGCTGCAAGTGGTCCTCCAACGGAACGAAAACACTGGACATGAGCACCCGAGGGACGAAGGATGGGAGATACGGACCGCCATGGTTGTACTTCTTGCCCTCTGACTCGTCGCAAACCAGCTCCACAAATTCACACTTAAGCAAATCTGCATCCAAGACACCTTAGGGCGAGAAGCCATCTCCATTTTTAAAGCGGATACCCCTCGGCCTCCAAATTCTGATCATCCGTATCCAACCTTCCTCCGCCTTTGCTCCACAACGCATCAAACCCATCTTGGCCAGGCCTCATCATACTTTGACTCGGCAAGAACTTGTAGGAGTCCGAATCAAGAAATCTTGGGCGACCTTGTCCAGGACTCCCGAGCTCCTTGACATCTTATCCTTGAAAGTCAGAGAGCGGCCACGAAATCGTCAAACTATCTTGGTGCACTTTCAAATCAGCCTCCAAAGATCGAATGGCACTTTTCATCTTGGCCGTCTCGACTCGGCCTCTTGTTTCAGACTATGGCCTTCTTGAAAGGCCGAAGTCTTTGTGCAACCGGGGCCTTCAATCGCCGAGCAGCCTCGGCCTTGGCTAGATCTTCTTCGGTAGCCCTCGGCGGCCACCAAGGAGCATGCTTCAACAGCGAGCAAAGTGAAAACAAAACGGAATATCGAGCGTTAGACACCTCCGAATCACGAAGATGCGAAACCGGAAAGCTTAAACTCACTTTGCTGGCGGCGATTAACTCCAATCCGCTCTAGCTCGGCGACAACCGAGCCACTTCAGCATCCGACTCAAGCTCCGGAGCCTCGCCCACCTTTCCTTTGCCCTTCTTGGCAGGAGGATTCGGACCTTCGGAGGAGCGCCTTTTTGGAACTGCAGCACTCGATCCGCTTACAGGAGGATCTCGCGACACGGATCTCGGCGGCTTCTTCGAGCCCTTAGTTGCGACCACCTTACCCTTATGCGGGTAGGGATGGTTTGGGACTCTTCCCCGCAGACCTTCGAGACTCCTCCACTGGAACACGGCATTCCTTGGTTCGTTCGCCGGAGTGCGGTTCACGTCTTGATAATCTGGGTCCGAACCCTCGCAACTCCTTCCATTGCTGCGGCGATACTGGCACGGCTCCGCATGGTCGACATCGTATACTCGAACGAGCGCACATCCGAATCACAATAAGTTGCAAGATACAAAAGAATCTACAATTGATAATCATATAGTCGACAAACAGACAACCGACATGGACAACCAACCAGAGGTGGAGAGAAATCACTTACTCGAATCCTCCATGTTATCACAAAAACTTGGCTCGGACAAGCCCGGCGAAAAGCGGTGACATATCGGACCTCGGAAGAAGTACTTCTCGGCTCGACTACGATGGGCAGCTTGCATCCATAAGGGATGTTCCGCGGTGGCTTCAATCTGGCGATTGGCCGGAAGAACTTCTTCTCAAAATGCCACGTGGGCCTCTCCGCTTCGGATTGTCCGGGCTTCAGAGCCGGACGGACAAAAATGTACCTCTTGAACCATTGGATTCCCAACGAGGACAAGGGATCAACAAAAAATGTGTATGCCTGGCGACATACGAATGTATAGAACCAAGTGTTCCTATTACTAACACTAATATTGAACAATTTACGGAAATTATCGAAGTTAAGCGGAATGCCTTTATATTTACATAGCACTCCGAAGCACATCAAGTTTCCGAGGGAGTTGGGGATGATCTGATGCGGACTCAAACTCATGCTGTTCAAAATCTCCAGAAACTCGGACGATACTGGTAGCCGCCACCCGCAATGGAGACTTATCTCATAGACCGACATGTAGCTCGGAGGCGGATTGTAAAAAGCATGAGATTCGTCCGGGATGAGAATCTCCACACACTCCGGGATCTCATATCTTCTCCGCAGCTCATTCACTTCATCGGCTCGGATGGTTGAGGCACAAGTAGGCAGAGTACCAGCTTCATTTAACTCGCCCTCCGGATCGGGGTGAGTGACACAGTCTCTAGGCAGAGGAACTTCACTTTGGCGTCCTCACCCTTCCTCGGTCTCTCGGACGCTCTTCCTCGGCCACTGACTCGGCCACCTTGCGGTTTCCACCACGGAGCACATTAGCGGAGGGCTCCGCACCTTCTTCCTCGTCGGAACCAGAATCTTGGCCCCGCACATCTTCCTCTGCCTCATCTTCCCCGGATGAGGGCCTAACTCTGACAGTCCGGATAGGCGCAGAACTTGCACCGATCCTCCTCACCCTCTTGAAGATGCTCAAGTTGGGAGGTGCTTCCAGTATCATGCACTTCCTCGATAGTTGGCGCTGCGGATCCGGAGCGGGACTCGATTAGGATTACTCCTAAAGTTATAACCTAGGTGCGAATTAAAGTACGGATCTCTAGGAAGTTCGATTCTGGCCGGCCGAGCAATGAGTCCCTATAACTCGCGAGCTTGTCTCTTGAGCCGCTACAATAACCTGCACATGCGACACTCGCAGGTAATCCGGACGCCTCGGAGGACCAGAATCTGGAACAACTAACCGAAGTAAGGAACTTACCTCGGGCTGTTCCCGACTCGGATGAGGCTCTTGTTCCACCTCCAGAACGTCATCATCCACGATCTCAATCTCCTCCAAGCTATCGGTTAAGGATGTCGCCTCTGAGTCATATCCCTCAGCCTCGGATCGGTTTTGGCTATCACTCTCGGACATCCTAGGGAAAGGAGAAAGCAATATCGTAAGCTCTAAGATGGCGATCGTCAGAGGTAGTTTATGTATATTGGCGTGGCGATTCAAAGCCAAAACTAAGCGGCTTTACTAAAGCACTAGTTGAGTCGATTACTGCTTATTCGGTGTTAGTCAAACATCAAGTACGTATTGGTTATCAACTATACTACACATCATAAGCATACATCCGAGTAACTTGGAGATAAAAGACAACAGAGATAATTTAATCATAAGACGAGACAAGTAAACTTACTTGGACTCGGATGATTAGAAAGAAGTAACTTGACTCCGCACAGGATCACGCGCTTCGACCCGCTCCTTGCTCGCTTCGGATTGCTGGTAGTTGCTTCGGATGTACTCGGAATGCAAAAATTATCTCTCTAAACGATGTGAAATGAATCGGACCCCTCTATTTATAGAGGCCATATTAGAACTCCAACCGTCGCGATTTTTCGGATTTAATCTCCACCGTCGATCAAGAACCATCCAACGGTATAGTACAATTATACCAAGTGAAATGATGATTGGGTACAACACATTTACTTCTTGGATAGATGAATACAACAACTCTCCCTCTCTCGGGCGGCGAGCAACGAGAGCTGGAATGCGTCTTCTCGGCCAGTTATCGATGACATAACTTGTCCACACAAGGAACCTCGTATACTCGAGCGATCACCCTTCGGACCTTCCCTCAACCACAGAGGCTGGTTCGGACGGGACACCCACCTCCGGTCCGCCACCGTAGCTCATCAAAAGGTACACTACCGATGTTCGGAGCCTAAACTTAGTCTCCATTACAAATACCCTTTTTTTCTTTTTTCTTCACTTCGTTGCCCTTCGGACCTACTCCCTCGGATGGCAACGATGTTTTAGAAAAAGAAAAGGGGAGTGAGACTAAGTCAATGGCCACCAATCTGAGTACATCTTTTTCAGCAGGATCGAAGCGGATTGGGTGAAGAGCAGTTCTTTTCCTCAAAAGCGACTTCCAAACCAATAGTTCCACAACTATCTTCTACTAAGATACTTGGAAACTAGGAAATATGTTGATCTGATATGTCCAATCCGTCATAAAAGACCTAGGAGCAAATCCTAAGGCATCCCAAGTCATCCAGTGGATCCGAGGCACTTAGGTCCGAGCGATGGTCCGATCCGGCGGACCATCTATGGTCCGACCCACCCTAAAGAAAGGGACAAAGGATTAGGACCTGCAAGGCCCGATCGGAACCATAGGTCCGACCCACTGGTCCGAGCCTCCACAGGAAAGGAGCATAGTGCTAAGTCGGCACCCTCTCAGGCCAAAGACTCCGTCTGGATGTTAACTCGGATCGGCATGACCATCTCATAGGCTACCAAGCAAGTGGGCACCAAAGAGTGAGATGTCGAACCAGAACTCCGAATCGGAAGAGTTGAATGACGGAGAACTTCCTCGGTGACAACCGAGTCTTGTCCGGATCAGACATCCGGACCGACCCCTCCGAACCTAAGATCTCGGCAGACTCTGTCACATCCTCAAGAACTCTCCCAATAATGACCAATTACCCCTAAAGCCCAAGATGGCATGGGCTAAAGCTTCATTATTGGGCTATGGGCCTCATCTTAGCATTGGTGGCTCAATCCTAGCCGTACACATGGCGCGATCCTAGCAAGGCCTTCCATCTCAATGGTAGCCTATAAATAAGGCACATATCCCAATAAGCAAGGAGGCAAGTAAGTCACTTCGAATAAGTCTTCTCGCTAGTCACATCACGAGCACTATACAGAGTTGATCCTCAGTCACTCTCGAGTAAAGTCTCATCCCGGTTTGACACTTAGCAAACCGGGCACTAATTCCCCCCCACTCAAGTGTGCAGGTCCCTACCGGAGTAGTTGGCAGCTGGTTCTTACGCTTCGGTCCTCACCTAGCAAGGAGCCTCTTACCTTGGGACCATTTGGAAGAGTCAAATAAATCTAAGTGATTGTGGAGTTAGACCCCCAACACATGTGAGCGGAGGTAGAGGCCGACGTGTTAGAGAGAATGTCAATTACCCTTATTTATGGTCATAGCAAAGCAGACGAATATGGGGAGCTATCTCCAATCAATTGATAAGGAACTTCATCCCTCCGGATGGCTCATCATCAGCCTTGGAATGAAAACCTTTTGTCACGCATTGATTCAAATATCATCTTTGCCTCGATGATATGCTTCCCAAGATTAGTAACTATGATCCTTGTTACATTGCACAACTCGAAGATCTGATCAATATTCCTCAGAAGTATTATCATACACCTAACCTTTAGTATGATCCAATGGTTAGGCAATTTAGAGCAATTAATGATATTGAAAAATTCTACGGTGAAAACATGTTCGATACCGTTCTCAAAATTATCTTCCCAAGAAATGCTATATGCGGTCAAATATTCAACGCTATCTCTGGACATCTTTGACATGAAAAATTGATTTATATCATCAAATATTTCATTTGTAGGTTCAAGAACATCCCGGTGATGAAATATACAGGGTTAAGTGATGGATCGCCAAAGTGATATAACAACGAAGGATGTGTACTATCTACAATGGTTGAAATTTGATGACTTACTTCTCAAATAACTAAACCTTCGGGGATCTTGATATGAACCCACAATCATTAGGTTCAGCGGCAATGCCCACACCGACATGTTTTATCTGCTCAGCAAATTCTTACTTCTCTTAAATTTCGAAAGATGATAAACCAGACTGTATATGATTGAATTGGACGTAAAAAATGATAAGTTAAATACTCCCTCCGATTTCAACTCCCCTTATTCCATTTTGGGACGTCTCAATTTCAACTTCACATCCATTAAATGGAAAACCTTTCTCTTACTTTCTTCACTATATCTCCTACTTTATTCACTATTTGCCATACTTTATTTACTCTTTTTCATACTTTATCACCATCTTTACTACTTTATTCATTTTTATCTTAACATTTGTGTCCGGGCCAACGGGAAGATGAACCCGGGACGGAGGGAGTATGATACAAGTATATGTGGTATATAGATAAAACGGGCCATTTACCTGCAATCTCATGGTTTTTGTCAATCGAAGCACCTCACAACATCTCATATCCTAGAGGAGCATATATAGGTATTCACAATATTATAACTATTCCTCCTGGAATAACGGGCAAAATATGTCGGAAGTTCCCTTAGAAGACAATCACTACTCCCACCAAATGGCTCATCTGAACAGCCCATCACATCCTTCAAGCTCCTATCGGTCGCTTCAAACAATGTCGTTTTGTCATGAGAGCCTAATCCCAAATAATAAGTCGAGCATCCTTGAGCAGTCATGTGGCCTATGAATCATGAGCTTATTGCATGTTGAGTCCTCGGGATTCGCAATGGTATTCCTAACCTCGAATATGCCATATTACTATCCTACCTTTATAAAGAAGGAGTGATGCATTCCCACGGGACGCAACTGGAATTACAATATATTCTTTAGCCCTAAAAAACAGGGCACATCATTCTCCATATAAAGGTTTTTGTGGTCCCTACGTAGATGTATAAGAAATATACTTCGCCTTTTTTACCATTGACAATAGACATAATTTCATATATGGCATGTTATCCATCAGTCAGTTGTGGGTATAAACCATTGTGCTATGCTCCATTGCAACTCTAACATAGAACATCTAACGCAAAATGAATGGATTTGAAGCATTTTATATAACAGACTCATCCAACACGGGCATATCGTCAAATGGACTAAGATTGTTGCAGTTTTTCTTCGGTAACTTCGGACTTGCATAATAGCAATGTTTTTTTTTATTTGTTCATCAGTGAGTTTCAAACCTGGATGGAGAGTTCACTATCGTTACATGACAATTACTTACACAATTTAAACTGATTGCCACTGTATGTGTGAATGGACAATATAGTCTTTAAATTTATTGTACTAGGATTGCTGAGTAACCTTTGATGATTATACAGAATGTCGTTTGATAATAAAGTCCATGTTTTGTTCCACACTTCCTCAGGCCTCGACATGCTGCGTGATTACAACATTATGAAAAGGTGACGTAAAAAACTCGCAAATTCCCATAGAATTCTCCCTTTCAAACCACTAATATACTCTCCATCATTGAATGAGATGCCCATAGCGTCACATGCATCCTTGTGATATTTTTGCATTACTTAATAAAATATAAAGGAAGATACAAATTACTAAAATCAAAATTACCATAATTGAAACAAACATTTAGTTACCCACAGTCGCATGTTCTTTGTAAGTCTTAGGACCTCACATGAATCTTTGGATAAGCATATTGCTGCATTAACAATGACAGATCTAGACCCTCACGAAACCACTGACAGTATCTGTCTAAAGTGTCCGGCAAATACAATAATCAAACCACCAAATTGTGTGGCTAGTCGATGCATAACATTTCTCAAACTCCTATCACGCACTTCAAAACAATGCATATTGGTCACTGTAGCATCGTCCCATATAATAAACTTCGTTTCTTTGAGTAGACATGTTACATCAGAATCATGCATAATCTTACTGCTCAAGTAAGGACATATATGTGCTTTGGACAATGGTAGGAATAGGATCACTCACTTCTTGAAAAAGAATGTCCTCTGGCATCTTGATATCAACGTCACTGTCATTATCACCATCAACAACTCCATCACCAACCCGAAGTATCCACTTTGCGAATTCTCTCGTCTCATGAATCTCAGTTGTTAACGTACCAGCTTAAAAAACATAAAACACACTTTACAGAATATAAAGAAAGATACAAATTACTCAAATCAAAATTACCATAAGTGAAACAAACATTTAGTTACTTCCAGTCACATGTTCTTTGTAACTCTGAGGACCACACACGAATCCCAAATTTTGGATGAGCATATTGTTGCATCAAGAATGTCATATCTAGACGCTCCCGCAACCACTGGCGATATTTTTCTAAAGTCTAACCAAATCCCCGAATGGTGTGGCTGGTCGATAAACAAAATCCCTCAAACTCCTATCAAGCACTTCAAAACAATGCATATTGGTCACTGTAGCCCCGTCCCATATAATAACCTTCATTTGTTTGAGTAGACAGGTTGCATCAGAATCAGGCTTAATCTTACTGCATACCGAGTCTAAATGGATCTTCAATGGTATATCGAATCTTAAGCAGTTCGCACCCTTGGAAGCATCAATGATATGATACCTAAGGAATCCATTGGGAGAATTGTATCTCTTCTAGCTCTCAAAACGGAGAATAAAGTCCTCCAAATATAATATCTCCTCTAGAATCAATAATGATTGTAATAATGACGTCCTGCTAAGTATGAGTTGATGACCTTCATTCTCCCTATCTTGTATACGGACAGCTAACCTTAGAATAATATTTGACATCTTACTCACAATACTTATCTGAATATCGATATACCATCCGTCTACTCCATGGACGAAAAGTAGTGGATATTGAAAAATAAGGTAGCATCGAAGAAACTCAGTTATGTGCTTCCAGTCCCCATTCCTCATCTGATCAACTATAATATGATTTTTTGCATGTAAGTTATCGACATCACCCTCTACTATAGCAGTGACTTCTGATGCAGTAAGCAAATTGTAAGTTCCCCCATCCCCTGGCGTCTTGCAATAAGTTGAAGACCTACCTCACAGACATTATCAAAGGAGATGCGATCTCTGGCCATCTTGTATACTTTTGCATATGAATATTACTCTTCCACCATAGTTTTGATCAATGTCGCAGTAGCAGTTTTCACACCAGCATCATTGGTTTGGCCTTACCATAATAATAAAATAAATTATTTCTTTGTCGGTATCTATAATTCTAATGGATACTAAATGATGTATAACGAATAATTTGTTTGAAACAAAATATGTGAAAGATACATAAAATTGAGTGTATAGGTTTAAAGAAACGAACCCGAGAGCATTGATCATGTTGTCAATTCCGTGTTCAGTGTCATATATGCAACGTTGGGCGAATTTTTGGAGTTTGTCCTTCGTTGGGGAAGAGTGAGCCAATCTTGTGATCATTTTAGCCACCTATCTTAAATCAATAAGGACCTTTTCGTTTATTGTCTTCCTTGTCTATTTTCCATCCATTGAAGTAAATGTGAAGATGTTATTGTATGCACGGATGACAGAACAGTTATATGAACTGAGTACCTGGGTAAACAACTAATACATGTAGAATATATTTTCAGAATAGTATAGTTTTGAACCTTCCACTCATTCAAATTTATTCCATCTTGTGGAGTTTGATCTTGAGACTGTAAACGGTTATTCGATTTAGAAGATTTGTTATCCATCAGAAGTTTTCAAATGTAACCAATTCCAAGCAAGAACTATGCATGCTTATCAAATAAATAAAGCTTACAATCATGAGTCGCATTTCACAACTAAATGTAACAGTTGGGAATATAGGAAACATTTCAACATCTAGGTTTTGTTTGAAATCAAATACTATCTCCATCCCAGTTTCATTTATCCGTTTGACTTTCTCTGGTCAACGCTTACAAACTGCGAATTACTCATAAATAATGTTGGTAAAAAATTCATATTATTAAATATTACATTTTAAATTTTCATTATATATTTTTCAAAAATCTATTAAAAGTATCATATGTGAGTAAATCAAACTCAAAATTGAACGATGTTGACCAGAAAAAGTCAAACGTGTAAACGAAACTGGGACGGAGGGAGTATGTAATTAGTTCGAAAGATTGATCATGAAAAAAATTAAAAATAAAATTAGAGCATAGCGACTACTAATGGACAAAATTCTACATTAAATGCCTCGGTTTCTTCTATAATATAAAAAAGTCGCAAATCTATAATATGCAGACTTAAGAGATTTAATCTCACCAAAGAGAAATTCACTTTAATTAATTACTACATGTTGCCACTCAGAATTTCGAAACAATTCAGTTGCTAATTTGTCAGTTAAACGTTCCGCACCTTCTAGAAAAAATCATAAGACACAAAGGTTGACGCCAAGCAATAACATTGGTCCCGTTGATCCCTAGCAGCAACACCAATACCACCCCTATATAAACTCTACGTACTCAACCGTAGCATCAAAATTAGCTTATATGATACTAAGATCATGCGGCAACCAAGATGTTGCCACAGTTGGCGACTATCTGACACAAAGATCTTTCTTGATTACTTATTTTATCCTTAAAATAATCTATTAATAATCTAATAAAGTTAATTTTCAATCATAACAAACTCAATATATATAAATTGAAATTTATATTTAAAATGTTCCATATAGTGCATATATAAGATAGAAGGTAATATTTGAATAAATAATGAGTAAAAAGTAGAAAACGTGTGAGAATTCACGTAAATGCTGATAAGATGATGGTTTTTATTTAATACAATACGTTAATTTATTGCTAATTTTTAAAGTGTCCATTTATATTGGACACCTAAATAAATATTGATTTCTTTGATAAATGGAGGGAGTATTAAGTATATGATAAATGCTCGATTTTTAAAATTTTATTATTTCAATTTATATTATTTAATAAACCTACATAATTTTTAATTTAATATAAAAATAATTTAATTAATTAATAAAATATTCAAGTTTGGTATCTATGGATTCGTCTTGTCGCGGTGAATCTATATATATGTTCGAAATATTTTTCGAAGTTTTGCAGATAAATATATATGAGATTAAATAAAAATTATATATGGATTTAACATACTAAAAATAAATCATGAGAGTTATATGGTGTGCTACATCTTAACTACATAAAATGTTCCACAACCAACATACCAAATTTAAAATTCTAATAACCAATCAAAATACACTTGGGAAAAAAACTGACCAACAGGAATGCTCTATAATGCCACGTCAGCATGACACATGTCTATGCTTAGAGGGCTTGAAAATGTCTTTTTTTATATGTATACTAGTTTATGAACCGTCGATACTCGACGGGTATGGTAAAAAATAATTAAGTATAAACGTGTAACGACCTGACCATTATTCGATCGAGCCCCGCCCTTTGGGCCGGAGCGGTTAGTCATGGGAAGCTCTCTGAGTGATATGTTGGCCCTAATGTAACAACATAGGTCCTTTCCTGCTCACTTTGTCCTCACTCGTGCACGATGGGGGCGTTGAGACCAGTCACCCACAAAGAAAAAGTAAAAGTCTATCGAAACATGTGAAAAATATATGTTAGTGAAATAATAATACTTACCTTTTCAGTGGTTTCGGACCCCCCCCCTCTAAAATCGTCGGAACGTATGGAAAATGATTTATTAAAATAATAAATTTACTTTTTTGGGTGGGGCGTGGGGTCCACCTGCAGGACAAGGTTGTTGGCCGCCTTACCTGATTAGTTATATATGGTACGTGCTTTTTTTTATTGAACTTGGAGTCCACCCATACCTGTTAATTAACATCTAATGGGTACCGGTCGGAAACTCATTTTGATATTTATAGGGTTCCACCCCGTCGGTTTAAACCGGTTAGTGTCAGATTGAATGATTTTTTTATTATAGTCAATTCTAATTTATTAGCAGCATCATCCATGTTGTTTATGTTGTTCATATTTACGCACTCAATAATATCACCGAGCATTATGACATATCATATTGATTAATCTCATCTACTATACAGACCATCTTAGTTATGAACTAAAATTTTATGAGATCGCACTACTCGAAAGTCTAATCATGATTCCATAAAAGCATGTTAACAGATGAAACCTTCAGTACGATCATACGGTTAGGCATTCCTGAGCTGTTAATTGTATTGATTAACTTTTGCCAAATCATTGCGGCAAATACAATGTTGTTGTAAATACATGTGAAATTATATCTCAGACACAATCTTTTTCAAATTATAGTAGAATAACAACACCGGCTTATCTTAAAATTTCAATCTTCAATTTGATATGAAATTCAAGTTTTGTTTCAATTCTTTTGTTTTTTTTTTTTGTATTTATATTAATTTTTGGGAATAATTTCATCCATACTCGTTCTCATTATCTCAAATAACCTCGTTAAATGCGGACATTTACTAATTTCTCATATAATAAGGGAAATTTACATATACCACCCCTGCAATTGGCCCACTTGTCCCTCGCCCCTTACTATTTAAAGTATTACAGATACATTCAAATTTTACACATTAATTTTTTTCTAATTACATATAGCCTCAAAAGTCAACGAAGATGATGATATGGCCTGCCATTTTAGTCATGTGGAGGAGAGAGTTTGCATTATGCACGAAAATGCCATCCATATTATTGATTTTTACTTTCTTTAATTGTTTATTTTCTCTTTTCGTCTTACTCCTTTATTCATTTTATTGCAACCCAAGTGCCTAGTCTTAATATGATTCTCCATAGCTCACACAAATCTTTCCTGAAAAAGCTCAAATTAGTGCCTATCAAACTTTAACATCAATTAAACTCCACAAAGACTAAATTGTTCAACTACACGTTATAGGTCTCCAAGAAAAATAGAATTTGGAGCTTTAACATCCCTGACATGGAGCTGTTAGAGCTCCAAGTCGGAGTCGTCAACAACTCCGACATGAAACTCATAAGTTGTGCAACTCCAAATCGGAGTTGTCAACGGCTCCAACTTGGAGCCGTTAAAGCTTCAAACCGAACAACTCTGATTTGGAGCATTAACAGCTCTGACATGAAGGCGTCTAGCTCTCCCCGTCGAGTTATAACTATTAAATATGACTTAAGTGCATTAACTAAATTGTAACGACTCAACCACTAATCGATCGAACCCCGACCCTTTGGGTCGACACGGTTACTTATGGACAACTCTTTCAGGTCCTTTCCCACACACACTTTGTCCTCACTCATGTGCGAATTGGGAGATTTATCAGTTCGTCACCCATCTTAAGATTTCTCCAGAGCAAGCACGCTTAACTCCGGAGTTCTTATGGATGGATTTCCGAAAAGAAAGGTGCAATTGGTATGAGTAGCGTTCTCAATCCCTTTAAGCACCTTTAAAACTTATCTTGGAACTTTAGAGCGTTACATAGATAGTCCAAGTAGGAGTTGTAAGAGTTTTGAGAATTTTTATTGGAAAATGCTACAAATAATTTTGTATGATACTATTTAGGATGATCCATTTTGTTTACGTTTAACATGCGCTAAAAATATGTCAACTTCTGTGGCACATATTTTGTAAAGAATTGTTGAAATGATTTGATGCGGCTATGAATTCATCTTCTTAGACATGGCTCCCCGAGATCCTGTTTCTCTAACTATATATAAAACCCAAAGAACTTGGTTCAAACTTCACTAACTTTTCAGTTCAATTTAAATCCCACATGTTAATCTTATTCTTTTATTCTTTTAGTTTCAATTTTGTACATATATATGTCAGTGTTTAAGTAAAAGGCCCAAGACTCGAGTCTTATTGGCATGATTTTTTCCACTTTTATAGTTTTATTTATATATTTTTGAATATCTTTATTTTTTTTTCAAATATTTGGTGTTATCAATGTTTTTAATCTTATACTCCCCCCGTCACAATTTCAACTTTCCGCATTACATTTTGGGACGTCCCAATTTCAACTTCCCGCATTCCATTTTGGGAGTCCCAATTTCAACTTCTCATCCCTTAAATGGAAAATCTATCTCCTACTTTATACACTATCTCTCATACTTTATTCACTATTTGTCATACTTTATTCAATATATTTCCTACTTTATCATTAGCTCTTCTACTTTATGAACTTTTCTCTTAAATCTAGTGCCCAGGCTCAGAAAGATAAAATCAAGACGGAGGGAGTATATATTATACTTGAGAGTAAATATGTAAAACTATTATACTTTATTTGTGAGAAGTGCCGTAATTTTTCTAGCTAGCTGCTCTTTTTGCTTGATACATCCGTTTCGAGATTTTGTACTTGAGCTATGTACGAAATATGTGATTTATTTAGTTTTTTTTGTCTATGTTATATGTACAAATTGGCACGGGGATGATCATGTTGAACATAATGGTTACTCAAAATCATCACATGATAAACCGTCAATCCCAGCTAGTAATTAATTTGTTGCTAGTTCAGTGATTATTTTATATTTTAACCCAGCTAAAATTAATTTTAATAATGATCTGCAAATAAACCAAATCTTATCCGACTTAAATTAAATTCCACCACTACTACTGTCAATTATAAAAGAGTAAGTTTTTAAGAGACGGACTACTGAAAAATAAAAAAGACGGACATACGTTTGGATTATTACCGAAAATATATGGTGTTTAATTAAGACCATTGTGCTTTTCATGATAGAAAGAATATGCATTTTAGTAATGAAATGGGTGTTTGTTTCAAAAGATCATGTTCTTCTTGACAATACCACTCCATCTATTTTTAAATTAGTTATATAGGGGTTTTAGAAAATATTATATTTGTTGTGAAAAAGTATAAACTTGAAGTTGTCAATTACTTATATTGAAATAAGAAGCAATAGCTAGTTGACTGAACATGATAAACGCGTCTCACTTTCCCTTTTTTTGTACCAGCTAGTAAGAAAATGTAGTTTGCAATTGCATGTTAAAATGGAAGATGACAAAATATCCCAAGAAAATTATAAGTGTACACAGACCATAATATATTATTATATTTAGTGATGTAGTGCACATTTAGGCTGTTTGGCAAGGTATTTTTAGGTGTTTTTAACCAGGTTTTGTGGGTTTTAATCGCTTGCCACATATGGTTTGTTTCGTTAATTAAAACTTTGACTCCTTGAATGTTCCTTCAAACAATATACTCCCTCCATCCCAATTCAACTTCCATTATTGTTTTTTGATCTGTCTCAATCTCAACTTCTCATCATGAAAAATCTATCACCTATTTTTTCATTAATATTTCACATACTCTATTCATTCTTTCGATTACTTTATTCATTCAAACTTACATATTTTAAATTATTTTGATTATTTACAAATTTATACAATTTACTCTTTAAAATAGTGTCCGTACAACCATACCTATGAGAAGTTGAGTTTGAAATGGAGGGATTATGAAAGAACATATTTTAATATCAATTCTATACATTTTGTGTATGGGTTGGATTTTCGTCGAGAGCGGGTTTGTGATTTAGTGTATGATAGTTTGTGATAGATTGAAATGATTGACGAATGATATATTAGTTCAATTGATGTAATATGATTGTAATAGTGACATTTAAAAAAAATACATACCTAAATATATTTATTAACTTATCTAAATATATGAAATCGAACATAGTTAGCTAAATTTTAGTCAGGTTTTCTTCTTGTTGGACAACATATGATCAAACGACCGATAATGATGTGATATTGTTTAAATTTCCAACACTAATTGCCATAATTAATTTCCATGCTTAAGACTAGATTAAACAGGAATGCGGAACTGCTTACCAAAAGCATGAATCAATTTGTATTGAATTTCCTTCTAAAAGAGATTTTAGCAACTTCATTACACATGAGCAAGGATTAAAATTTTTGACCAATTAGAATAAAACGATTTAACACTCAGCAATGGAATAGACCAGTCACAGCATAGGGATTTGCCAACTAATTAATTGACGTGGACACTCTAAAATGGCTCCAAACCTTTTTTGTTTAATGTAGTATATAGATAGTACCAATCTGAATCGAGGTCAACTGTGAAAATGATTGCACGGGTTATGTAAATGCCAGGCTGTGACAAAACAAATTATGAAATAAAAAAAGTCAGTTGTAATTTAATTTCAGTCTTCCCGTTATTTTTTATTTACATATGATGTAAAGTTTTATCAGCTATTCGAGTAATATGGTTATATCTTACTTCTTTTGCTCTTAGTAGCTTGGGAATGGTTTTCATAGCAGAGGTTTTCAACCATTTATTAGTATTGCATTATGATATATCGTTTGTTACAGTAACGCTCGCAATTGAAATCCCAGGTTCAATCCTGAATTCATAAAAATTGTCTCATCAAATTTGTAAATGAAAAAGAAGTGAGAAAATAACAAATGCACATGTAATTGATATAAAGGCCAATATATAAAAGATAGATAATTATCAAAGCATGAATTACCTCGACAAAAACTGTTTTACTTCATCACAATCAGGATTGATATGAAGCTTAGAACCATTTCTTTGAGTTTGAGTGCGATGGGCAGCTGGACATTTTAGAAATAGTCATACAACATAAATATTTAAGTAAATATAGATGTAAAAAACAAAGTAGACAGAGTAAAATAATAAATTACGAACTTTTGTATGAAGATAGAGAGGCAAACTGCAATATGGTAACAACTGGATCTTTTGCATCTTGGCCCAAAGATTCAAAGAAGTCGATCAACTGATCTCCAAATTGCTCCCACAAAATTACTTGTATAGTTTTCGAGCCACTAAAATGATAAGGGAATAATTAATATTTAAATTTCGACTTTGAACATAATTTAATATTAGAAAGTGAAATGTGTTGGTCCAGATAACGGCAAAGTAAAAGACTAGAGGGGGGGGGGGTGAATAGTCTTTTAAAACTTTTGTCGATAAACACAGTTTCTCAGATATCTGTGAAGATATCTGATACTTAATTTCATAGAGCAGAAGACTTTTCTGTGATAAGTGCACGTGCTCAGCAAGATAAGTGTAAATACTTTGCAAGATAAATAAAGCAAGTAGTAAACTGCAGAAAGTAAATAACACAAGTCTTTTTATAGTGGTATCTGAAGGTGGCGTAATCCTTCAACTAATCCACTTCGGCCTTTCTTAGACCTAGAATCCACTAAGACTGATAATTGAGGTAACCTTACAAGTATCTTCTCTAGATTCCTAAATACACTAGGTTCCCAACCAAGTGTTCCCCCTGAGTTATTCCCCGGCTTTCACAGCCAAGTACTTCCTGTACTCAGAAACCTTTTGAGCTATTCCTTAGTTTCCCAAACTAAGTACTTCCTATGCTCAGTAACCTTGGAGTTATTCCTTAGTTTCCCAAACTAAGTACTTCATGTACTCCACGTCGATTAAGGTGTTGGTTAAGGTAGTTTCTCAGGAGAGCTTCTTTAATAACTTGTTCAGTTATTCAGGTATCTCTATGAATCAAGTATACTTAATACACTTTGCAATGTATGGTATCTTGTTCTTTACTGACCCAAGTCTATGATAAGTGTTCAAGAGAATGAATCTCAGATATGAAATCTTAGTTCAACTCTTTCACAAATAACAATGCTTGTTAAGGATCAGGACACTTAGAACTTTTGTGCTACTTAGAATCAAGAGCTTTGGTCGCAACAGAAAGCTTGAAGGTAAGTAGTGTGCCTGAGAGAGCTTGTGAGAGTATTCAATATAAGTTCAGTAAGTTATGTGTTCTAAGGTGTGTTCTCAAGCAGTCTAAGTGTTGATATTTATAGATGAATTTGAGTGCCGTTTGAATAGTATTCGTTAGGCTTAACTCAATTTCAAACTATTGATATCTGAGTATAGTACTGTAGTAGGTTTGTCTTCTTCTTCAGAAGCTACCGTTTTTGTTCAGACATTTCTGTCCGCGCATTTAATGCAGTGTACTATACTTTGTCCTATAGTTTCAACGGAACTATATATGCATGCTTTCTGAAGCCTTGCACGTCCTTTTCCAGAGATTATCACAATTCTAGATACCACTTGTTAAAAATATATTGTTTCCCGAAAACATAATCTTTATCCAAGGTATCTGAGTGTAGATATCTGTGGGCATTTTTCCTTGTTTCAGAAACCTTTCAATTTCTCAGATATCTTTTGCAACACCGTTTATTTAAAAAGGCTTGTGTCTTCAAGATATCTGGTCATAGGTATCTAAAAAACCTTTGTCTTCAGCAATCTTGTGCAGTCTTCAGATCTTCAAAAATTGTTGAACTTTTCCTGCTGGATGTCTTCTTCTTGGTCTTCTTCAGAGAAATAAAAATTACATTCAGAGACCTAACATCCTATACAAGATTTGCTAGACTATCATACTTAGTGAGTTTCCTCTTTTACAGTGTTCAAGTGAACCAAGAGTACTAACCACCTTTCTGAGCTAAGATAAGTCATTAGGTTGCTGATCAAAATCTAAACAGATATTCCTAACAAATTTCCCCCATTTTGATCAGTCAACGATGACTATCTGACCTATTACAAATCTGGATGAGGAAACAATCCATCACTTAATCATTTCTTATGATTTTTCAATTCGTATAATTAAGTGCAGAAAGTAAACATCAACCAAATCACAAGGTGTGTTCTTTGCTGACAAGTTATCTTTTATAGATTGATATCTGAGAGTAGGTTCATCAGATATGTTACAATGAAAGTTCAGATAACTTTTACATGATAAAACAACAATAAGGTACAGTCAGCAAGTTACAAAAATTACATAGTAAATTAGGACAATAGGAGTAACCAAGCTCCAAGTAGACATCCTAATAAACTAGTCTTCAAGTCTTCAAATCTTCAAGTCTTCAAAAGCAGTTCCATGGATCAATCTGCAAATTTCCTATCACCAAACCTTTTAACATCATCTGAGTAGTCATAGAGCAAGGTTCTGACCAACATCTCAGTGTCTCTGGCATAACCACATACTTCTTTGTATGATTTGGTGGGATTCTTCTTAGCAAAGTGCTTGACCCACAGATACTTTCCCCACTTCCAGGCATGCTCGATTCTGATATCTGATAGCTTGAAGTATTCATATATGATCTTCAGATATCTGATGTCACCTTTGTATTGATCTTCAGTCAAGTAGGACTCATAGGGTTCCACAGCAAGTCTTGCTCTTGTGCCTATTCCAGTTATGTTGGGAATTCTGTGCACATCATCTGGCTTTCCATAAGGACATTCATCAGAGAGGTTTTTTTTCATGGCTTCTATTCTCTTGATTAATTCAAAATCCAACCAGGCTTTGATGTGGTTGGTGTTAATCAAGATTGGCTTGTATTTTCTCCATGCCATGAGCTGTTTATGGATTGGTTCTGGAAATTTTTCATTTACCAATAAGTGCTTGAGTTCCAGAATCCAGTAGCCATTCATCTGATTAATGCACCTGTAGACAGAGGAGTCATTGTTGGTCTTCACATACTTAATCTTGGCTTCTTCAGGCCTGAGTGGTAGTTGAAGTTTTCTTTGTTCAGCTCTCAGCCTGTTCCTCCTTTGTCTTGAATTTTCCCTTGGGGGTACTTGAAGAACCACCCTGGATAGACTTGGTATTTCCAGAGGGTGTTTTAGCTGCCAAAGGCTTTGCAGCTATGGGCTCAGTTAGGCTATCAATTTTTCTTTTTCTGTGAAGAGGAGCTTCATCTTCATCAGTCTCTTCATCATCATCAAGATCAATTCTTGTGAGACTTTTGCAGCCTTCTTCATTGCCCAGTGATTTGATTTGGCCTTCTTCTTCTTCTTCTTCTTTAGAAGACTCATCAATCCCTCTTACTTGTCTTCTCCTTGGAGCCTTGGTACTCCTTGGAGGTTTCTGTTCCATGGCCCTTGTTAGCATTGAAGTTCCTTCAGTTGGTTTCTGGGAAGTAGCTATTATTTGCAAAGCAGCTTGACTTGAGGAGGGCTCATTGATTCTGAGTGGTGGCTGGGAAGTTTTCTTGTTTCTTCTTCCTCTCTGGCGGCTGACTCAGATTTCTTCTTATATCCTTCTCCTTCTTCCCATTCCCCCTTACTTTGAGGTCCAGATTTGTACAATCCTTCCCCCTTAGTCATTCTTGGCTGACTAAGTCTTAAAAAGGATTCTGGGAGAGACTCAAAATGTCCTTGTAAACAGTTATAGGCAGTGACCAAAATCTGAAGTTCAGCTTTGAGCTCCTGATTTTGTTTGATAAGTCCATTTTCCTTATCAGTGAGCTCTGCCAATGGGCCTTGAATGGCATCTGCTTTTCCAGCAGCATAGCTAGCCTCTTCAAAAGCTTTTGCAGCCAAGTTTTGGTCATCATCCCTAACCATGCCTAGGTCTTTCTGAGCAATGACCAGACTGGTTGTCCTCTGAGTGATGAGCTCAGTGAATGTCTTCATTTCTACAGGGACTGGTGCAGTGGCGGCTTTATCTTGAGAAAACAACTCCTTTTTCAATTTGGCGGATTGATATACATTCAAGTATTCATTGGAGTTGACATTTAGCAGTTTGCTGAATATTTCAGGAGCAATTAGCTTCCTTTTCAAATGAGAAACCGCTAAGTGTTCATTGCGGTGTTCTGCCAATTTCTTCTCTTCTTCATCATCTAAGTCATCAGCCCAGTGATCTTCATCCTCTTGGACATTTTCAAGATTTTCTAGTCCAGCAACCATCTCAGAGATGGGCTTCTTTCCTTTCAGAGAGGAGGATGGTATATCTTTTGATGGTGATGCAGCCTTAGCATCATGCTTTTCTTCAGATACTTCTTCAGTATCTAGCTCCTTAGCAATGGCATTTACAGCATCCTGGAGCTCTTTGACCTCAGAGTAAGCTACCATTTCTTGTAAGTATTGATCTTGAAGCTGATTAAGCTTATCTCTGGATTTAACTAGCTCTTCTTCCAGTTGAAGATGGAGCTGTTGTTCTTCTTCCAATAGTTGTTTGAGTTGAGCAGCTCTAGTTTGTGTGTTCAATATCTTCTGAGTTGTTTCCTCAGAGTGCTCAACTACTTGTTCAGTAGAGTCCTTGTGTTGGGGAGATGAATGGGTAGATTTCTGAGGACATGGAGGAGGGGATTGTTGTGATGTCCTCTCAGTGTGCTTTTCAGCAGCTGAGGCATTATTTCCTTGTGGAATCCCTCCTGTCCCTGGTCATCATCATCATCCTTCTTATCATCCTCATCCTTGTGATGGTCGGAAGGAGAATCTTCATAGTCATTCTCATCAGTCTCCTTCTCTTCTTCGTCTTCAGAGACCAGATTGATCACTTCTGGAATAGTGATCATTTGCCCATTTACCTCCTCTTGTTCAGAGTGTATGCATTGTAAGGTCTGGGGCAAAGTAGGCTTGAATGTCATCTGCATTCTGGTATGACCATCTGCCTTGTTAAAAGCTTCTATGAGCTTGTGTGCAGCTTCTTTGATAAAGTCCTTATGCATCAGAGTAGCAAAGGAGTACTGCTCTGTTGGAAATATAGCATGGACATAATTCTCCAAGTCAAAAGCTCTGACTCTTCTCAATTGGTGATCAGTCACCTTTGTTAATTCAGTCAGATCTGAGCCTCTGAGCTTCTGAAACACTGGAGATGTTTCTTTAGTGTGTGGTTCTTGAAGAATGTAAGCAGATCTTCTGTTGAGAATGCAGAAGCCTTTTGCAAACTTGTTTGAGCCTGAAATAAAGAGTTTTGAGTTAGATTCAAAACTTGTGTAGATATCTGAGTACGAGTGTAGTTAGGTTTCTGAATTACCTGAATGAGTACATCAGGCTCAGAGACTTGTACTACTGAGGCAGGGGGTGCCTCAGATATCTTGTTGAGAGGTGGAGACTTGGATGTCTGGTCCTCATCAACCTTTCTTTTTGCTTGATCCTGAGAATTAAAATTATCGCAATACTTAGGAAATTGTCATGAAAGAATTTATGCAATTAAGCTTCAATGATTTATGAGTTTTCCACTTACTTCCTCAGCAGGAGGCTCAGAATCATTTTTCGCAGAAACGTTCTCAGTTTCCGGTGTTCTTTCTGGTGATGTTACCTTGGGGGCTTCATCAATTTCCATGGGTGCAGGGGATGTCACAACTCTTTCCCCTTGCACTTCTACTTCTGAATGAGCCTGTAAGTAGAAAGTATTGAGTAATTAGAGAATAATTTATATTAACCCATAATGAAGAATGTTTATCACTGATTTTCATATACCTTCACACTAGAAGGCTCAATGACATTTTCTTCAGAAACATTGACGGTTTCTGGGTCCTTTTCTGGCATGGCTGCCTTATCTTCTTCTTTCTCAGTTGGAACCTATTAGAAACATCCACTTAATTAGTTAAGTGTATTAACATATATCTGAAAAGTAATATCTTAAGAAACTCTCTATCACCTGTAGCACAGGCTCAGATTCCTTAAGAAGTGAGGTTGTAGTAGCCTCCTTCTCAGTCTCTGAGGCAAGCTTTCCAGCTTCCTCTTGTTCTTGTGTTTCTAATTCAACCTGAAACAAAGAAATTTTATTAAATAACAAGATTAATAAACACAAAATATCACAAGTAGAGAGTTAAATCATTCAGCTACCTGAGCAGTGTCAGGCTGATTGGTCTCTGGAACTTGTGACCCTTCTATGTTTTGGTCTTGTTGTTCCATTTCAGCTTCTTTGTTTGAAGTTCCAGGTACTTCAGACCTTTCCTTAGTATGCAACTCAGTTGCCTCCCCAGATTGATCATTCTGAGCAGATGCCTCAGTTTGATTCTTCTCATTGAGTTGGGGAACCTGCTTGTTTGCAGGATTTTCTTCAGCAATGAAAGATGCTGGTTTCTGTAACTCAAGTACCATTTCAGCAGTATTCACATCTGGCTGTTGTGGTTGTTGTGCTTGAGACAGACTATTGAGTGTTGAGGCAATGGCAGTATCCTCCAACACTAAGCTATCACTCATCAGAGCATCTTCAATAAGTTTAAGTCTTTCTTGCTCTGATGGTTTAATTTGTCCAGTAACCTTGGACACAGTTGCTTCTTCAGCAACCTTTGAAACAGGTGCTTGTTCAGCAACCTGTGGTGTAGGTTCTTCTTCAGATACCTCTACACCAGTTACTTTATCAGTAACCTTAGCCCTTTTTGGTTTTTCTAGGACTTGAGAGATGACTAATTCATCATCTTCATCGTCAGAGCTCTTATCAGCATTAGGAACTGATTGGTCCATAATCCCTGCGGTTTCTGTAGATAGGGCTTGGTATCTATCACTACTTTTTTTTTAGCAGTATTGATGAGTTCATCAGCAAGGCTTTCGGCAGTAGTCTTAACATTTCTGAAAGCACTTTCTCTTGCTAAGTCTACTTGTTTAGTAGCCGATACCTCTTTTACAGCATTGATGAGGCATATGTATTTATGAGTTCATCTGCAGCGGCGGCAGGTATCTGGGAATCGACAACCTCAATGGGTGTGCCTACAGATTTGCCATCAGACTTCTTTCGTGAAATTCTGGGCTTCTTGGTCGCAACCTTTCCCTCAGATACCTCTTCAGTCTTTCGCTTCTTGTAACCTTTCTGAGATCCAGTAACCTTTTTCATCAAGATCGTATACTCATATTTGTAGAGTACGTTACTGTTGGCTATGTCAGCCTTCTCTCTGAGATGAATGCCAAACTTCTCCATCAAGTAGCATATATTTAGACCATAGCTTACTGTGGCCTTTGGCTCAGCAAGTCCCTTAGCGATTTTAGGCTCAAAGCCTTGAATCTTCTTCACAAACATCATAAAGGCGTACTTTCCCTAATTGAAAGGGTTTTTCAGCCTTTTGTCTTGTTGTTGCAACAAGAACATCATCATCCAGCGTTCTTGGCTTATCTGGTCAGCACTTGTAGACCATCAAAGCATCTATGAAGAATGCATGCCAACACATCCCAGTGAACGGGATATGCGGTTACGATGTCAGCAAGCTTGAAATCAGTGGGTGTATCTGATTTTTCAAGATCACACACATCACTGTATAGCTGTTTTACACCTTCAAGGAGATCATCATCCTTGGTATCTATTTCAAAATACTTTCCAAGATTTTGAAGATCAAACAACTTACAGAAAGTTGTTAAGTCCAAAAGGATTTCCTTTCCTTGGACCTTAGTTTTTATAGACACTATTGCAGTGCCTTCAGAAACCTAGGATATAATCCTGGAGTTATTGTAGAATTATAACACATCTAGTGAAGAAATTCTACTGGGAAGAGCAGATAGAAAACCCTTGATTTGTTCCTTTTCAAGCATGTCAAGAATTAGCTTCCTATCGGCTTGATTTTCAATAGCAGCCGTGAGGTATTTCTCAATCATGGCACCACCCCAAATCATTCTGTGATTTGAAGTCCAATGATCAGGATTAAAGTCTCCTACCAAACGATTGTTCACTATAACCAACTCTGGTGCTTGCTTTTCAGCAGTACCAGTGGTAGAAGATTGGGATTTCTGGGTAGATGAACGCTTAGGAGCCATCTCTTTATATAGAACAAGTGTTTGAAAGTCTGAAAGAGATTTGGGTGAGAGATTAGTGATTCTTTGCAGAAAAACTAACAGAGATTTGCAGAGGTTGAAGAATGGTCTTTGCTATTCTTGTGCAAGTCTGAATGTTGGATTAGGCGAAAGTAATTTCTTTTGCCAAAATCCTATATATATAGCAATGTAATTCAGACAAACATATACATACAAATTGGTTTTGTATATACGTATCTGTGAATTGCAGACAGGTGTGGGTAAAAGTTCATTCGACATTAAATGCATAGTGGGCCATGTCGGAATTTCAACAGTCCACTATTTACCGAGAATTAATCTCTGCCGTAAAGATCAATCGCCCATTTCAGCAATGATCACAATCAACAATTGTAATTGTGCCCATTTAATGAATTTTGGCTATTAGCTATCTGAATCACGTTTTTGTGTGAATGAGAACACTGTTTGTATCTGATTCTATCTTATACTTGTTGTCTTTTCAATGTTTTTCACAAAGATAGAAATAATACAAATTTCAAGATAGTAGTTAAGCGTGAGCGGTTGTACTATTCTCTTTTGTGTTCCCCCTCACTGAGTGATCTAGATATCTGAGTACCCGTCTCAGAAATCTTCAAATAGCCATTTTACCCTTTAGCCTTTGGTTTCTGGATACCCGTTCCAGATTCCTCTTTTCTGGATACCCGTTCTAGATACCTCTTCTCTGGATACCCGTTCTAGACACCTCTTCTCTGGATACCCGTTCCAGATTACTTTTCTCTCTCCTTTGATATCTTCTTCAGATATCTGAACTTTTTCAGTTCTTTGGTAGCTCCATTAGTCCAAGACTGTGTCTTAAGGCTAAGAATCTACTTTCTTGTAGTGGCTTAGTGAAGATATCTGCAAGTTGGTCTTCAGTGCCAATCTTGAGTATCTCTATATTACCTTTTTCAACATGGTCTCTGATGAAGTGGTGTCTAACATCAATGTGCTTTGTTCTTGCATGAAACTTAGGATTCTGAGTTATGGCAATGACACTTGTGTTGTCACAGAAAATGGGAGTTTTCACTTCATTGAGTCCATAGTCTCTGAGTTGTTCTTGTATCCACAATATCTGTGAAGCACAACAGCCAACAGCAATATATTCAGCCTCTGTGGTAGATGTGGCAATTGAATTTTGTTTCTTGCTGAACCAAGATATTAATCTAGCACCAAGAAATTGACAAGTTTCTGAGGTGCTTTTTCTATCAAGCAATGATCCAGCATAGTCGGCATCTGAATAACCAACCAAACTCAATCCACTATCTTTTGGATACCACAATCCAACTTCTACAGTACCTTTTACATACCTCAATATTTTCATAGCAATGTTGTAGTGTGATTGCATAGGATTTGTCTGAAATCTAGCACACACTCCAACTGCATATTGAATATCAAGTCTACTTGCAGTGAGGTACAGTAGAGATCCAATCAATTTCCTATACTTGTGTTCTTCAACACTCTTGTCAGATTCAGTATAGGTCATTTTGGTTCCTATGCTCATTGGTATCTAAGCATTCTTTTCAGAAGGCTTTAGATTAAACTTATTGAGCATGTCCTTTGCATACTTTGTTTGACTAATGAATATTCCATCATTGAGTTGCTTGACTTGCAGCCCTAGGAAGTAATTCAATTCTCCCATCATGCTCATCTCAAATTTACATTTCATGAGTTCAGCAAAGTCTTCACAAAGTTGCTTGTCTTTAGATCCAAATATAATGTCATCGACATATACTTGAACTAAAAGTAGTTTCCCATCATTGTTCAATGTGAAGAGTGTTTTATCAACATCTCCTTTCTTGAAACCACTTTCTAGTAGGTATCTGGCCAATGTATCATACCATGCTCTTGGAGCTTGTTTACCCATCTGAGCTTTACAAGCTTATAGACCATCCTACTTTCTGAGGAAACTTCAAAACCTGGTGGTTGCTCAACATAGACTTCCTCAGCAAGTTCACCATTTAGAAATGCACTCTTGACATCCATCTGATAAAGTGTAAAGTTATTATGAGCTGCATAGGCTAGAAAGAGTCTTATTGCATCCAATCTTGCAACTGGTGCATAAGATTCATCAAAATCTAGTCCTTCAGTCTGGGTGAATCCCTTGGCAACCAACCTAGCTTTGTTTCTGGTTATTTCACCAGACTCATTCATTTTGTTTCTGAAAACCCACTTGGTTCTGATTACAGATATTCCGTCAACAAATGGAACCAGTTTCCAGACTTTGTTTCTCTCAAATTGATCCAATTCTTATTGCATTGCAGAGATCCAATCTTGATCCTTTAATGTTTCTTCAATAGTTTTTGGTTCAATGTTTGAGATGAAACATCCATAGAGACAATTTGCATTTTCAGCGATTGCTCTTCTACTTCTAACTCCTTGGTCTATGGGACCAATCACATCCTTTGCAGGATGATTTCTTATCCATTTCATAATGGGTTTTGAACTAGTAGGATCAATATCATTTTGATTTGAATGTGAATCAATATGATCTTGATGAGATACTTGTGCAGTATCTCAGATATCTGACACATGGGAAATGCCATGGATATCTGACACTCTTTCAGTGTTAGAGATATCTGAATCTTGCATTTCAGCAATCTCATTTTCAGATACCTTTTCATGATTAAGGTTCTCAGTAACCTGTTCTATTTCTGGAATTATCATAGGAAATTCTTCATCATGTCTTAGAGTCATCTGGTTGTTACTAAGCATAGGTTGCTTTTCATCGTCAGGCTCATCCTCTATTTGAATGATAGAATTGTTTCCTTCTGAGGATCCTTTTTCAGAATCTTTAATCATCAGTTCTTTGAACCTATCTCAGAGATCATCATTCAAGAGTACTTTCTTGGTTTCTTCATAGAATATTACATGAACAGATTCCTCACTCTTTTGCGTTCTTTTGTTGTAGATTTTATAGGCTTTGCTATTCAGAGAATAAACAAGAAATACTCCTTCATCTGCCTTTGGTTGAAATGTTCTCAAGTATTCTTTTCCATTGTTAAGAACGAAACATCTGCAACCAAACACCCTTAGATGTTTGATACTAGGGGGTGGTCTACCAATGAAAAGCTCGTAAGGAGTTTTATTATGGTGTTTGTTAATCAGACATCTATTTTGAGTGTAGCATGCTGTGTTTACAGCTTCAACCCAATAGATTTCACTTATTTCAGTGTCAGCAAGCATTGTTCTTGCTGCTTCTTTCAGGGTCCTATTCTTTCTTTCAGCAACACGATTTTGTTGTGGTGTCCTTACAGAAGATAGTTGATGCTGTATACCTTTGCAGGTACAAAACTCTTTTATGTACTGGTTCACAAACTCAGTACCATGGTCTGTTCTGATTACAAATACCTTATCATTTTTCATGACTTCAAGCTTATTCAGCAAGTTGGGTATCTCAACTCTTGCATCAGATTTGTGTTTGAGAAAGACAACCCAAGTGAATCTTGAGTAATCATCAATAACAACCAGACCATAATTCTTTCCTGCATAACTAGTTACAGAGGATTCAAAAAGATCCATATGTAACATTTGCAGTGGCCTTTCACTGGTATGTCTAGTTTTAGACTTGAAAGATGTTTTGGATTGTTTTTCCATTTGGCAAGTTGAGCATACACCTTCTTTTCTATATGCCATTTTGGGTAAACCAACCACCATCTCTTTCTTGGCTAGCTTATTCAGAGTTTTGAAATTCAAGTGACTCATTCTGTTATGCCATAGCCAATTTTCTTCAGTGTGGCCAGATTGACTCACCATGAGACATTCTTCAGTTGTGGCGGATGCCCAATCAGCAACATAAAGATTTCCTTTACGCCTTGCAACCAAGACTGTCTGCTTTGACTCATTGTCAATCACTTTACATAGTTTTGACTTGATCTTGACAGTGTACCCTTTGTCTACTAGTTGACTCATGCTTAGGAGATTATATTTCAATCCTTTTACATGAAGTACTTCAGAGATTGTAAGGGCTCCAAACTTCAAATTGCCAAAATCTATGTTTGGATTTTCATCTCCTCCAGCAAACCTGATAATTGGTCCATCATTGCACTTTCTGTAGTCAATCAGATTTGCTTTGTCTCCTGTCATGTGCTTCCCACATCCACTATCAAAATGTCACTTTGAATTAGTCTTTAGAGTGTTATGCACAAAACAGGAAACAGGAGATTAGGTTCTCATACCAACAATGGAACCATCTGGACTAAAGAATCTTCCAGTAGGAATCCATTTTTGAATGAATTTCTTAGGAACATTCTTTTGTCTAACAGGAACATAAGGAGGAATTTTAGTTAAATGAGTAATATCATTGTTTATAAGAACTATTTTCTTCCTTGGTGTGTTCCTTGGTGCTCCATTTGGTGCTTTCAGATACCTGTTAGGTTTCTGAGCCTGCTTCTCAGCAAACTTAGCTTTCCTAGCCAGATTTCTTCTAGCCCTGGCATTCAGATTTTCAGTGGCTTGATTCATCTTCCACTTCTGATAATTGCCCTGAGCAATTCTAGCCTTTAACCATCGTTGTTGCTCTTGTTGGTACTCACGAGCAAGTTGTTTTCCGATGGATTTATAGCCAATACCATTCCGAGCACTTGGTGCTATCTGAGATCTTTTCTCAGCAGCTTTGCTAGTCTCTAGATAATCTATCTTCTTTCCAGAAAACGTGACATAGGAGAATTTGCCAGCTCCTGCAATTTTTCCTTTCTGAGAGACATAGCACTGTGGGTGATTGCACTTTTCAGTGTTATGTTTCTTTTCAGAAACATTCCCAATAGTTTTCCTTGGGACTTGTTTTTCCCACAAAGGCTTAGTCGCAACTGCCTTTCCTTTGTCAACAATCTTAGCTTCAATCGACATCGTAGATTTTTGGGAATCACCTCTTGAAAGCGACAAATGTTCGTCTTTCATCACTCTTATTCAGAGTGGTAGAACTATCTGTGTGTGTGTCCAGCCCAAGTCCTCTCTTTTCTGAAGGATCTCTTAAATAAGATTGTACTTCAGTAAGAGTGTCACTAGCTTTGGCATAAGATTGAAAAGATAGTTCTTTCTTTTTGAGTTTTTCATTTTCAGAAAGAAGATCTTCACATTTCTTTTGAAGATTGGCCAATGTTTCTTTATGTGACTTTTCGGTCTCAGATATCTGAGCCTTGAAAAATGCATTTTCAGCATCCTTTCACTACAAAAAACAGTGCATGGCAGCGCGGATAGATCCGTCGTCAGATTCAACTATCCGTCGCCTCACGGCGGACGGATCGGGCGACGGATAGAAAATCCGTCGCCCCTGAGTGGCGACGGATAATAATCCGTCAATTCGCGATTGACAGATTGACGGATTATATGTTTGACCAATTTTTTTTTTTAATTCCGAAATATAACGACGGATAGAATCTATCCGTCGTCATATTTAGCGACGGATAGATTCTATCCGTCGCTAAATATTTTAATTGGACTAGTGACGGAATTTGAAATTCCGTCACTAATTCCGTCACCAATTCCGTCATTGTGAATTTCGTCACTAATTCCGTCACTGTGAATTCCGTCACTAATTCTGTCACTATTAATCCGTCACTATTTATTTCATATTAATCCCTATTTTTCGTAGTTCACCTATTTAATCAATATAATGTTCGATAATAAATCAATAATACGGAAAATGTTTCAATGAATAAAAAAGTAATATTCGGAGCTGGAGAAATTATCCAAACAAGTGTAAATATGAAAAAAAATCCGAACATACAAATACATAACTAGCTATCAGACGGGGGTGGGTGTGGGTGATGGCGGAACAGGACATATCGCTCCATCTCAGAATCAAGGCGCTCGTTCCCTTTGTTCTCTTCGCGCTCCATCTCATCCCTTTGTTCTTGGACACGTTGCATCTCTTGAGTTAGCCGCAACCTGCTTTGTTCCGGACTTGTCGCACCATTTCCGAGACCTGCTCCTGTGTGTATACCGGACGTCTGGACTGCTGGGATGATGATGAGGAGCACCCAGGACTAGCCAGGCTCAAACCGAGGCTCCCGAGTCCATATATTCGTCCTTTCTTGTCCGGTTTGTTGACCTCTAAGAAGATGTTGTCAACTTGTTCAGTCGACAGCTCCTCGCCCGTCTCTTCCTCCTGCCTCGCTACCTGAGCATCAACCTCAGCCTGAAATCGTAAATAACAGATATCATGATCAGTTACTGTTTTTCAAAAATAAATTGTAATAGTGTACAAATATGAACTTTAAGCAACATAAACATACCGCAATAGACGAGGCCCGGCAGTCGGTCCATACTCCGCCCTTATGCTTGGCCTTCTTGAAGATGGCATACTTGGATGTCACCTCCCCCCGTGCCACCTGAATCAAACCAAATCTAGTCAACAATTTAGCATCTACAAGTATTAGAGCAGCAGAGACACAATAAATACACGTAATGCTAGATTGCAAAAACACATATATACACACCGATTGATAAAAATCAGTGATGAGATCGCCTCCCAGGTGGTGAACGGCCCTTCTGCCAGACGATCGGGATGCCCGGTTACTCGTTGGTCCAAGCAACGCCGACATCGATTCGGCGCCATGAGGCATCCCAAAGGGCCCACTCACGCATCAACTGTGGAGGGATTGGGCCACCCGATCCCGACGGCCTTCCACGCATGCATATATCCTCAGATTTGGATCCCACAGCTAGTAAACGCGCCAGATCTGTGGATCAACTCTTCAGAATGAAGTACTCTTCTACATTCCCAATTTCATACAACATCCAAAGTCAATACATGTCCTAACAACATAACAGATATGGTGACTAACATATCACCCAAATAAAGTGGCTAACATACCACTCACATATAGTGGCTAACATACCACTCACATATAGTGGCTAACATAACACTCACATTGTCCTAAAATTTACTAACACAATGATGACTAACATATCACCCAAATAAAGTGGCTAACATACCACTCACATACAGTGGCTAACATACCACTCACATTGTCCTAAAATTTACTAACACAATGGTGACTAACATATCACCCAAATAAAATGGCTAACATACCACTCACATACAGTGGCTAACATACCACTCATATTAAAACGATTATAATTACAAACAAATGAATGTCATATTTTAACTTACCTCACCAAGATTTCGGCCCTCATGCGCCCGAGATGTGGCTCCAACACTCACCACCACCCTTGGTGGCTCTCTCCTGCTCCGGAAGATGTCACCTAGTTTGTTGTGCACCTCCCGAGGCCATAAGCTGTTGTCAATGTATAAGATACAAGAAACAAATATATATTACTTTAGTACAACAATTTATACTTGTCAACTATCATTATAAGTTATGTTTTACATATTTAAGAAGAATGTATAATACTTGGCAGGACCAATAGGGAAAATCACAGGCAAGCCGTCCCACGTGACGTTGGGATGGTTTGGATCGAACACGAGGTAGGGACAATCATCGTGGTCGTCCTCCAAAGATGTGTCCGGCCGACCGTAGAGCCACGGCTGCTTCTCTCGCCTGGGGTCTCGGGAATCCGAGACTTCTTTGTCTTGATCATCGGAGCCCTCCTCATTGTTCGACTGCCCCGACCCACCACTATCATGCGGCCGGCTGCGTGGGGGGGGGACGATAGGTGGACGGCATATTCAGTCTAAATGCATCTGTATCCTCCAAGCAATGTGGACATGCATATTTCCCTGCAGTTTTCCTTCCAGATAGCATGGAGTACGCAGGGAAGTCACTCATGGTCCAAAGAAGAGCTGCTCTCAAGGTGAAGTTCTTTTTTGTCGACACATCATATGCAGGGATACCATCCGTCCACAACTCGATCAGCTCCTTGATTAGGGGTTGCAAGAAAACATCCAACGTCGACCCAGATCTTTCGCCGAGCACCAATGCGATCGAAACATGAATGGCTCCTTCATGCACTCACCGGGGCAGATTGTACAGTGTGAGCATAACTGACCAACAAGAGTATTTACGTTCACTACCGAACGGGTTAAAACCATCCGTACAAAGTCCCAAACGTACATTTCTAGATTACGCAAACTCGGATATGTCTTGTCAAACGATTTCCATGCGGGTGAGTCTGCTGGATGGTCCATTCTACCACCTTCTGCATTATCCGAGATTACTCGCTCCTTGTGCCACCGCATTTTATCCGCAGAAGCACTTGAAGCATACAATCTTTTCAAACGAGGTGCTAGAGGGAAGTACCACATTTTCTTATGTGAGAGATTTTTCTTTTGTCGTTTCTTTGCAACCCCCTCCTTGTAACGCTTGTACCGTTCCTTACCACAGAACTTGCATTCTATTAGATCTGCATCCTCCTCCCAATATATCATGCACATTTTCGGACAACAGTCTATGGTTACCACAGGCAGCCCTAATCCCCGCATCTTTTTCTTCGCTTGGTAAAAGTTGCTGGGAACTAGGTTTTCTTCAGGACAAAGGTCCGACATTACATCAACCCATTCATTGAAACTCGTTTCAGATTGCTGGCCATTAGCCTTACAACTCATTAGCCGAGCTAACAAAGACAACTTAGTGAGCTTACACCCCGGGTAAACCGGCTTCCTTGATGATTCTAACAAGTCAAAGAACAACTGATCCTCGGGATTCGGTGGTTCCTCCACCTCCACCTCGGTTTTAGTGTTGGTTGTGTCCCTGAACTCCGCCCCTGCAGCATCGTACACCATTTGTTCGACTCGAGCTCGAATAGCATCGCCTTCAGATGTACTTTGTTCCCCGACTTGTTCATTTTTTCTCTTCCTTCCACGTCTCAGATTGGTCATATGTATTGACGGTCTTGCTTCCTCACCATGATGATTCCATACCGATACGCAGCAGAATCCATTTTTCCTCAAGTCTTTGGACTACCACTTTAGGAGTCACGTATTGCTTGTTTCGACCTTTTTTCATTGCAAGGACACTTTATCAACCCATCCTTAACACAAGCCGGATTTGAGATTGCAAATGCAATGAAACCTTCAACCCCTTTCGTAAAACTCCATTGAACTCGCCATTGAGAGTAATGCAATACATCCATGAACGATCGGTATTCATTGAATAATTAGATAATAACCTGACACGTTTGAATTCATTAGATCGAGGTCTTTCATTTACGGTAATAAATCAATTTCACAATAATTCAATCAATTGCTACGTAATATAAGTTATATTAGCTTCAGTCAATTGTTAAGGCATTACATAATATAAGTTACATCAGCTTCAAAATTTTACCATAATATTTGGTTTCATATATATATCAACTAATGATTACTAGTTATACAAGCCTAGAGACAAAACGGATGAAACTCCTCATTCTCATGCACCCCCCTCCTCATCACTTGTGACGCTCCCTACCATAGAACTTGCATTCCAACAGATCTACATCCTCCTCCCAATACACCATGCACATGTTCCGACAAGTAGAAAGGCACTCAATAGGCGGCCCCAAACCCCGCCTCTCCCTCCACTGGAGGTATGCTATGGACGGTGCTTCCTCACCGTGATGAATCCATACATGATACTCAGGCATGAATCCATAACGTCACAAGTGCTCGAATACTGTTGTAGGCGTCATAAATTGCTTGTTTCTAATGTGCAAGGACACTTTATCAACCCCCCAATTGCACAAACCGGACGTCCCATGGCAAACGAGATGAAACCTTTAACCCCTTCTACAAAACTCCTAGAAATTCTGCCATTTACCGCCGTACGATCGTACATCCATGAACGGTCGGAATTCATTGTATACTTTATTTTTAACCTGAGACGTTCCAATTGATTAGATCGTATTTAATTTATTAGATCGATTGCAATTCGGATAAGAAGATTGTAGAGGTTAATTGTTAATTATTATATGTTACTTATAAATTAATTATTAATTAAGTGTTCGATATGTTACAAAATTGGGCATATAATTTAACCATTTCAACCTCTTAGTACATACATTATATACTTAACATACATATCAAATTAACTAATTACTCTATACATATCGAATTACTACATATATTCATATCAAATTACATACTTAACATACAAATTTATCAAATCAAAACTACATACTTCTATACTTAACAAACATATCAAATTAACTAAACTAACTATATATACTTAACACACAAATCAAACTAACTACATACATTCATACATACCAAACTTAACATACTACATACATTCATATCATTAATTAAACTAACTATCAAATTGAACAAATTACATATAATTGATCAAATTAACTAAACTAACTACTACATACTTATCATATATACATATAATTGCTCAAATTAATCAAAATAAACAAAATCCCCAAATTTTTAAAAACTAGGGTTTTAGCCAAAATATCTTGATTAATCGGTAGAAATATGAAATTGATCGAAGAACCAAACTCCTTGTCACATGAGCTTCGATTAGGCACCAAGATTGGCCGGAATAACGGATGATTGGCCGGAAAACGGATTGAGGAGAAGAAGAAAATGAGGATGAAAGAATGAAGTAGATGAAGAAAATGAGGAGATTCTGCCCTCTGCCCGGAAAATATGAACTCTGGGCCGACGGACACGTATCCGTCGGCCCAAAGTTGCCGATCCGTCACTATTTTGGGCGACGGATAGGTATCCGTCGCCTTATAGCGACGGATAATCTATCCGTCGCCCAGTTTTTAAAAAAAAAATAATTTCCTTTTTTTAAAAAAAAAATGCAAACTTGGGCGACGGATAATTATTATCCGTCGCCCCGTTTGGCGACGGATAATAGTTATCCGTCGCTTATTCCGTCGCCCCAATTAGCGATCCGTCGTTATGGGGCGACGGATAAAATCCGTCGACCCATAACGTCGTTTTTTTCTGATTTTCTTGTAGTGTTTTTCTCAGATATCTTGAGTATTTGTGAATTTTCGTTTACAAGAGAATTCTTTTCTTCTTCAAGAATTTCGACTCTAGCTCAGACCATTAGAAATTCTCTTTTGTAGAGATCAAGTTCTCTTCTGAGATTTTCCAGATTTTTGATTCCTTCTTCATCACTTTCATAAGTATAACAGGAAGTATGTGTTACCTCATCAGCCATTAGACAAGGTTCAATGTTGGAGATATCTGGAAAGATCTCTTCAGCCATTCCACACACTTCTTTCTTCTTTTGTCCAAAGTCAATTACTTCATGAGAAAACACACATTTACGGAAGGCGGTGTGGAATCATCTGAGTCTTCATCCTCGTAATCGCACTCAATGTCTAGAGCATCCGATTGAGTTGGATCTTTTTCCTTTCTTCAGTGAGCATAGCTCTTTGACTTCTTTTGAAGATTCTTCTATCTTTCTTGTCACCTGTCTTAAGTTTGTTGAAGGCAGGACAATCCTTCTTGAAATGACCAGGTTTCTGACAATAGAAACATATATCATTTCCGATTTCTGCTTCCTCAGTACTTGATGCTTTCTGAGCCGGCTTGTTCAGCGAGCTTTGCATATTTTTGTACTGGTGATAGTTTGAGCCTAGATGCTTTTTCAGCTTCTCTTTGGCTTTTCTTCTCTCAATTTCTCGACTGACATATTTTCCCATTTGCTTTACAGCAAGAGCATCCTCAGTCATCTCCTTGCCTTTCTTCTTTTCAGAAGTTCCTTGAGCAACTAGAGCAACATTCTGTAACTTTTCAGTTGTTTGATCTCTTTGAGTTGTCTCATAGTCAACGGTGGCAAGGTGAGAGAAAAGTTCCAGTGGAGTGATATCTGACATTCCTTGGTTAAAGTAGAAAAACTTTGTGTGCTCCCAGTTATGATTTGAACTTCTCACAATAGTCTTAATCTATTCTGACTGGGTATATCTATTACTTTCTCCAAGTGCAGTCATGTCACTCATAAGTGTTGTAAACCGGAAATCTAGTTCTTCAAGAGTCTCTGTGGGACCTTGTTTAAAGTTTTGGAATTTGAGCTTCAAAACTTCGAACTTATTTTCCTTTGTTTTCTCAGTGCCGGCACAGATTTCTTCAATCAGTTTCCAGGCCACTTTCGCCGTTTTTGCACCCCACAGTTTACACTGTATGTGCTATGGAGTAGAACGTATGATGATATTACGAGCCTGACCATCCAATCGATTTCTCTTGGCATCTTCCGATGTCCAGAGCTCTCTGGATTTTGGTTCGTAAATAACTTCGATGGCGGTCTCCATTGGTTGGCCGTCTGCGGAAGACCCATCGCTTTGTTCTCTGTCTCTACCATTAGTTACCTCTATGACTTGCTTGAGTTGTTGAATGACTATTGGGCCATTCTTTATCACGCTAATCATTTCGTCATTGATGGCTTCTAGGTGGAGCATCATGTTGTTCTTCCATTTCTCATAATTCTCTGGCTTGAGAATTGGGGCATCACTTAAAGACATCCTGCAGCAAACACACTAAACAAATGAATCAAGTGTAGGTGAAAAGCAGTTAGTGGGCACTTATCTGGGATGTAGGTTCAGTGCAGAAGGCTTGGGAACCTCCTGCTCTGATACCACTTGTTGGTCTAGATAACGGTAAAGTAAAAGACTAGAGAGGGGGAGGGGGGTGAATAGTCTTTTAAAACTTTTGTCGATAAACACAGTTTCTCAGATATCTGTGAAGATATCTGATACTTAATTTCATAGAGCAGAAGACTTTTTTGTGATAAGTGCACGTGCTCAGCAAGATAAGTGTAAATACTTTGCAAGATAAATAAAGCAAGTAGTAAACTGCAGAAAGTAAATAACACAAGTCTTTTTATAGTGGTATCTGAAGGTGGCATAATCCTTCAACTAATCCACTTCGGCCTTTCTTAGACCTAAAATCCACTAAGACAGATAATTGAGGTAACTTTACAAGTATCTTCTCTAGATTCCTAAATACACTAGGTTCCCAACCAAGTGTTCCCCCTGAGTTATTCCCCGGCTTTCACAGCCAAGTACTTCCTGTACTCAGAAACCTTTTTAGCTATTCCTTAGTTTCCCAAACTAAGTACTTCCTATGTTCAGTAACCTTGGAGTTATTCCTTAGTTTCCCAAACTAAGTACCTCCTGTACTCCACGTCGATTAAGGTGTTGGTTAAGGTAGTTTGTCAGGAGAGCTTCTTTAATAACTTGTTCAGTTATTCAGATAGCTCTATGAATCAAGTATACTTAATACACTTTGCAATGTATGGTATCTTGTTCTTTACTGACCCAAGTCTATGATAAGTGTTCAAGAGAATGAATCTCAGATATGAAATCTTAGTTCAACTCTTTCACAAATAACAATGCTTGTTAAGGATCAGGACACTTAGAACTTTTGTGCTACTTAGAATCAAGAGCTTTGGTCGCAACAGAAAGCTTGAAGGTAAGTAGTGTGCTTGAGAGAGCTTGTGAGAGTATTCAATATAAGTTCAGTAAGTTCTATGTTCTAAGGTGTGTTCTCAAGCAGTCTAAGTGTTGATATTTATAGATGAATTTGAGTGCCGTTTGAATAGTATCCGTTAGGCTTAACTCAATTTCAAACTATTGATATCTGAGTATAGTACTGTAGTAGGTTTGTCTTCTTCTTCAGAAGCTACCGTTTTTGTTCAGACATTTCTGTCCGTGCATTTAATGCAATGTACTAACTTTGTACTGTAGTGCCAACAGAACTATGCATGCTTTCTGAAGCCTTGCACGTCCTTTTCCAGAGACTATCACAATTTCAGATACCACTTGTTAAAAATATATTGTTTCCCGGAAACATAATCTTTATCCAAGGTATCTGAATGTAGATATCTGTGGGCACTTTTCCTTGTTTCAGAAACCTTTCAATTTCTCAGATATCTTTTGCAACACCGTTTATTTAAAAAGGCTTGTGTCTTCAACATATCTGGTCATAGGTATCTGAAAAACCTTTGTCTTCAGCAATCTTGTGCAGTCTTCAGATCTTCAAAAATTGTTGAACTTTTCCTGCTGGATGCCTTCTTCTTGGTCTTCTTCAGAGAAATAAAAATTACATTCAGAGACCTAACATCCTATACAAGATTTGCTAGATATCATACTTAGTGAGTTTCCTCTTTTACAGTGTTCAAGTGAACCAAGAGTACTAACCACCTTTCTGAGCTAAGATAAGTCATTAGGTTGCTGATCAAAATCTAAACAGATATTCCTAACAAAATGATTTATTATGAATTAGTTGATGGAGGTCATACTCGAATATTGTCACGTCAAGTTTCCTTGCACCAGCGTTTGTGACAAATTCCATTTGTTTCAAAGGTGTACAAACCAAACCAATCACATCTGGAAATAATGCATGAAAGATGTAAGTTTAACGGTTGAGTCAAGAACAATGCGTCAATAAAACTAAAATGCATGGACTTGTACTCCCCAAACGCGAAATCAGGGGAAACATTTGTTGGCCTGTTATTGTTGTTGGGGTTAGGAAGGAAGTCAGCATATGGAATGAATGAAAAACTATTCCATGGAAAATCAGGCTGATCAATGATCTCGACAACAATTGTTGACATTGCTATAGAGATAGTCCATTCATGCTTGACTTTGCAAATGTAAGTTGTATTGTTTTCAGTAACTCCAAAGTTCGAAATCTTGAATATACGACCGACATGGAATTTTGTCTCAAACCTACTCTTTAAGCTGGGGGGGGGGGGGGGGGCACAAACGCTTGGATTTTGACCCCCTATAGAATTGCACAAACAAATAAATTATACAGTAAAAGTTGTGTCCATAAATACTGTAGAAAACAAAAATTAAATACTTGATAACTTAAATACAACTTACTTGTTTGTTCATGAGGATCATGTCCAAACCTTGTTTGCCGAATTTGTCCCTCTGAACCCAGTAGTGCAAGACACAAACTTCAACACTCCGGAACTTTGTTTTCTTTTCTAGAGCCGTAAGCGGATCAAAGCACTGGATCTCGACATGTTCTACAACATTTTCCATCCAAAATTAGTTTTGTTTATCTATGTACTAACTATTGTTTAATTTTGTTATTATTATTGGGATGTAGCAATGCAGGTAGGTGAACACACATATAGCAAATAATATAAATGAAGTTAATCAACTATGATAATCATATGAAGTTTACTGTATTCAGTAATAGCCTGAATTCTATAAAAACAGTATATGTAATCCAATTCCAAATATGAAATTTTGGCTTCCTTATATGGTAGTCACATGCTCTAAAAAAATTAGATTGCACTTTGTGACACTTGATAATGACTTTTTTGTTCTCTGACAGAAGAAACATGAATGATAAACATGTGAAGAAATTGAACTGGAGAATAAGAAAGCTCAAGATGAGGATGAAATGGAAAATGTCAGCTTATTTCTGATTTCTAAGTCAGTTTAAATATAGTTCTGATTATAAATCATACCAAACAGTTCAACCTGGTAACATCGTATCCTTATTTAAATACTCTAACATGATCCGGTTTTGAATTCTAGGTGAATATTACTCTTACGTACCAAACGAACGATGGCAACACTCTGCAATGACACATCTACCATCATCCAGAACTTCAACCAGGTAGTTGGAATGCACATCAAAAAAATAATTAAAACTTCTTTATCTGCCTTGCATTTTGCATAAATTTTTGACATTTCTCTTTTTGTAACTGTGTGTTATCTCGAATTTACTATTCCAGTTGATTAGTTTGTAGAATTCTTTTAAATTGGATTTTAATTCTAATTCTATGAATACAGCAAGATTTAACAGCATGCCATCTACATCTATCACTAAGGGTCTTGACTGGTTGATATTTATGGATTCATCCGAACTATATAGAACAATAAAAGCAACAATCTAAGCAACTATATAATAGGTGAGAATACATAAAAGACTGCGAGGTTTGTAAATTGTGAAACAACACATTTGAAACTATCTAACAACAACTAGATTTGTCACTGGATTCATAATTTTTTTATTTGGTTTATGCAGGTAAACGTAAAATTGATGGCATGTAGTTAAATACGAACCTTTTACAACCGGATGATTATTACTTTGAAGAACTACTTGGATGTTGGCCGAGAAAAAATCTGCATCAAAGGAAGCACATAGCCGAATAAGATTCAATATTAACATGTATGTTAAACTCAATACTTTCGAATTCAATAAGAGGCCTAGGTAGTATATGAATAAGAGAGAAAAACTCACTGCAAAATTGCTTTCTTTCCTCGTTCTTAGTATTCCCAAACTCAAACTTTCGAAATCAACCCTTCTAAGTTTCGGTAGATATGAGTGAATGAATGAGTGAATGTGTATTAATATTGAACGTGATATTTAGGGAATTTCTACTGATTTCATAGAGCAGAATTTTTGTGTATGATTAGAATGGTTAAACTAATTTAGATCCTCATTAATATTTTTTAGGACTGAATTTATTGACTTGCCTTATTAACTTACCTTTTGCAGGTGTGAATTTGTATTAGTGAGTTAATATGCTATGGACAAATTTCCATGTTTGAGTCAAACGAAAAATCTTATGTATTAAAAGCCTCTTTTCATAACTGCACTTTATCCATATGAAAACACATAAGCAGGATTTGAAACTTATGACCAATCAAAATAAAGCTTCTTAACAGCTAGGCAAAAAAATGGACCAATCAGAAATCAGGGAATTGCCAAATAATTGTTTGATGTGGACAATGTAGAATGGCTCAAAAATTTTTTTGCTTAATGTATTATATAGATATATTGTAAAAATACTAAAGGTAGATAGGTACGTTATTCGTAGTCCATTTCCATGGTGAGCTACACAAATTTTATACCTACAAAGATACTACAATTTTAAGTATAGTCCAAGTTTCTTGCCCCGCCCGCAGTGACCCCCGCACATAACTAACTTTTACCACATCAATCATAACATTGATAACACTTACAACCCGGAACGAAGAAACTTGCTAAATCAATTAAATAAATATAATAAATTATTTTATTGTTAATTTTATTTTATTTTTGTATTAAAATAAATAAAATATAAGCACATATTTTCAAGTGTCACAGGTTTTGAGTTAAGGAAATAAATGCTATTCTAGTAGAGCTTATAACTTTAAAATGAAAAAATATATATTAAAAGAATGGCAAAATTATAACTGTCGTGGTAATCAAACTTGGGTGATAAAGATACATGTCCATAGCTCTAATGATTTAATTTGTGCTACATTTAACAATAATATGTTAATTATCCGAAAGATACAAAACTGTAAAAGAGAGGGGAAAAAAGGTGTATGGTTGATGGGGCCGGGCACTTGGTCCCAAGCATGGTTCTAAGACCACTCCCAATAGGTCGTCGCGACGACCGTGAATAATACGCGAATGATTTGACGGTGATTTAACGAATTACGAAAAAAACCGTCAATGCGTCTTGGACGATCGTGAATAGTGTTTTTTATTTTTTTTTCGTATTTTTTTTATATTTTTTTTAGGTTGCTTCACATATTATAAGAGTGTTTAGAAGTTGAAATTACTCAAATTGGATTCTTAAAACTCGTTTTATAATTTATTGAGATTGAGATGGAAATGAAAAAAAATGAGAAAAAACATAACAAATCTAGTACAAGATATGGATAATGAATTTGGTATTTTTTATTTAATACTACTTTATAAATTAATTTTAAAAAATAAAAAAAATTTTAAAAAAAGGTGGGGCCCGGCCGTCCCGGACGGCCGAGAACAAGGCCGAATTTGGGGTAATGGAGCACCACGGCCGGCCGTGATGCATGGCCGGTCTCACGACCACTCCCATTGGGAGTGGTCTAAATATCGAACCGTTTCGGTCGATACAACCAAAAATTTTCCGGATTTGGAAAGCACCGGCACAAAATCTCAATGGAACCTCGGGATTCCATGGTGCCGGCGGAAAAAAATGTATTTATCGATATTTCGTCCGAAAGTACCGAGATCTCATGTATATCGATATTTCATCTCAGAGGCCAGAGTTCAGTCAATGTAAGTGGGCAAAGTATAAGGTATGACTACGAATGTAATTGGTTAACGTACACCCATCTCAGTTGTATTTATTGACCACCGTTAGATTATTTGTAAAAATATTATTTCTAGTTGTAATTAATCATGACCGTTCATCGTACTTGTAAATTTTAAAATGACAACTTTTGTAAATTTTAATATACAAACTGGATTGTAACGTCATATAATCTCTTTTTAATTAAATATTTATAAATTCAATCTCAAAATCAATAACAAAATTTAAAAATATCATAAAATCAAAAACAAAATTTTGAATATTAATCATAATACTAGAACGTGAGAACACGCTACGCGTGTTATTATGACATCTACTTACAAATAATTGATGAAGAGTCCGTTTCCTGAGAGTCCTTAATATAGTGAGTCCTACATAAGAGATAAATATACACAATTTTTGACAACTTGGTAGCTATAGAATCTTGCGGGTCATGACCCGGATCCATGAAAAAATGGATCATGTATAAAAAGGTAAAAAGTAGGTCAAAAACATAAAACCAAGCTCATTTTTTCTTCTCCAGCTCGTTTTTTTCTCTCTCAACATTCATTAGCCGCTTTTTATCATCTTCTTCAGTGACCAAGCCGAAAAATCATTGTAGATCGACTTTCATTGTTGATTAACATTGATTAATGATCATAGATCGACATTCCTAGCATAAACGACATTGAGGTATAGAAAAAACATTGGCAAAACACTCTTTTATTCCGAAAAATCAACCATTAATCGTTGATATATGATGTTGTAGATTTTATGATGGACGAAATTGTTGAAGAAAACATACTATCTAATGAGAACGACCAACGTCTATTTGCATCAGTTGAAAATCGAGATGATTTCCGAATGATTGTACACGAAGGTAACAAAATGAATTGTGTTATTTTTGTAATGTTATAGTCTATTGTTATAGTAATATTGTATATGACAGTCGCCAAAAATGTGATTGACTGTGTGAATATGTTCATCAGTATGTCCATTGAGTCCCATCCTAGTGTGAGGATTGTGCCTGCCAAGCCAATGTATTATATAGATTGGTTGTCTATTGTTGTAGTGTAATAGTATATTATTATAGTAAAATTGTATATGACAGTTGCCAAAATGTGATTGACTGTGTGAATATGTTCATCAGTATGTCCATTGAGTCCCATACTAGTGTGAGGATTGTGCCTGCCAAGCCAATAGATTATACAGCTTGGTTGTCTATTGTTGTAGTGTAATAGTATATTGTTATAGTAAAATTGTAAATAACAGTTGCCAAATAGGTGATTGACTATGTGAATATGCTCATGAGTGTGTACATTGAATCCCATGCTAGTATGAGGATTGTGCCTGACAAGCCAATGGATTATACAGCTTGATTGTCTATTGTTGTAGTGTAATAGTATATTGTTATAGTAAAATTGTATATCACAATTGCCAAATAGGTGATTGACTGTGTGAACTTGATCATGAGTGGCCATTCAGTCAAATGCTTATTTTTCATATAATTGTCTGTTACTATCATATAATTGTGTACTATTAATATATAATTGCTTATCTTTCAGGTGAAGTTCAACCTGAAAATGGTGATGAAGAATTGCTACAATCATTTGTAGGTAAATCTGCACCTACTTATGAAGAAATATTTGAGCAATATAGAAGACAGGCTGCTATACTAGGGTTCAGTGTTAAGCTATCAACAGCAAAACGTTTTACTAGTGACATACAAGTGAAGGATAAGTATTTTAGGTGCTCTGCTGAAGGAAAAACACATAACACAAAAAAACCAAAAACACCTTCCCCATACATAGAAGGATCTGCAGAGAAAACAATAAAAAAAAAAAAAAAAAAAGAGAGAAGAGTACATGTCACTAGGTCGGACTGTAAAGCTGGCATGAGTGTGGCATATTGTAGAGAGACAATTATTTACGGTTAAATGGCATCACATGAATCACACACATCCATACACTAGGCTTGAGTGGCAACATCTTCACAGGGTGGAGAGGAAGATTGACCAGCATAAGAGAGATGCCATCAATGCCATGGAGGTGTCTGGCATGAAGCCTACTGTTGCATATAGATACATGGCAGCAAATTCTTTAGGCAGGGAGCATGTTGGACACACAAAAAGAGACCATTTGAACCATATAAACAGGTTGAGAAATCGTGAAACTGGTGGTGCAGATGCACAAAATGTAGTCAGCATGCTACATCAAAATCAGCAAAATGGCCCTCAATTCTTCTATGAAATTCTTTTGGATGAAGAAAGCAGACTATGTGGTCTGTTTTGGGCTGATGCAATGATGAAGGAAGATTACAAGATATTTGGGGATGTAGTTGTCTTTGATACAACATTCAGAACAAATAGATATGAGTTTATTTGTGCTCCAATTGTTGGAGTCAACAATCATTGGAGTAATGCAATGTTTGGATGTGCATTCTTGGCAAATGAGCAAACTGATACATTTGTTTGGCTTCTAGAAATCTTTCTCAGATGTATGGATTGCAAAAAACCAATAACCATATTCACTGATCAAGATGCAGCCATGTCAAATGCAATACAACAAGTATATTATGCTAATTGTTCATGTTTGTATATTTATTAATGATTGTTACGGTAAAATATTCTATTATTAACTATTAATGACAAATGTTGGCAAGCTTGTTTGCCAGGTGATTTTAACAGCATACTAATTGTGCATATTTACAAAGAAATTGCTTAGTACTGATATAAAATAGTGAATGATAAACAACTGAGTTAAAAAATTGAATTTAACTACAGGTGTTCAAACAAGAAACAAGACATGGATTATGTGTTTGGCACATTGAGCCAAATGCAATAAGTCATTGTGCACTCCTGAGAAGTGATGCAAAATTCAAGGAGAAGTTTGATAAATGTTTGAAGTTATGCTACAATGAGGAACAGTTTGAAAGAGAATGGTCATCGATGATTGAAGGATACAATCTACAAAATGATGCTTGGTTTAAAAAACTATATGGACTGAGACAAAAGTGGTGCAGGGCTTTAAATAAAGATGCATTCTCTGCAGGTATGCTATCATCACAAAGAAGTGAGAGCACGAATCATGCAATTTCATTCAACTCCAAAAAAACAAACTTCACTCACTCAATTCTTCAAGCTGTTTGATGCTGCACTAGAAAGATGGAGGGAAACAGAAGTTGATTATGAGTTCAAAAACTCCCAAGGATATGCACAGCCAAAAAGCAACCATGCTTTATTGTGGCAGACTACTAAGGTAAAATTGTTGATTTCAGTACTTATATTGTAATATAATTACAAGTAAATAGTATATATTTCTCAATCTATGGTAACATGTTTAATATTGCACTATTATATTATACTGCACTTTTACAAGAAATTTTTTTTTTTTAATTGTTGATTGTAAACTTTAAATTGTCTATAACAAATACTAAATACTATATGTTTGACTCAATTTGCAGATATATACATTGAAAATTTATGGTTTATTTGAAGATGAATTTCAAAAGTCAGAAGCAAGAAAAGCTACTTTAAACTTTTCTGAAAATGGATTGAAGCAATACAGGGTTACATCTCAAGTAGATCTGGAAGATTTTGGAATTGTAGATTTAAAGAATGATGAAGATGGAGGGGATGTCCATGTAATATGCAGTTGCAAGCATTTTGAAGAGGTTGGTTGGCTATGTTTCCAGTGCTTTAGAGTCCTAAAACAAAATGATATTTTGCAATTGCCTCAAAGGTACTTTTTGCCAAGGTGGACACGGGATTTAAGAAAGACATTTGGAATAGGGAAAAAATGAAGGAGGCGGCACATGAAAATGGCCCCGAATGCATTGCATGGAGACACCACATGAACAGAGTTTATGTTGATTTAATTATGAAATCTGAAGGCAACATGGATGATAGAAGAATGTTGGAAGACTCATATGAACGGGATTTGCTTGCTATCAACCAACTCAATGGAAGACAAGACCCAACAACACAAAATGAGACAACTAGCAATTGTATGACAAATGTAAGCACTACTACTGTGCTTGATCCACCACATATCAAGACAAAAGGCTGGAGCAAGAAACGCATCAAAATTCATGTTGAGAAAACAAAATATGCAAGGGGTACAAAGTCAGCTGAGATACCTGTTGTTCTGAGAAAGGAACACCTTATACAAAAAAACTTATAAACTGTTGCAGAACTTCTAATTGACTGTTATTAAGTATTAATTGTTTATGTTTATTATCAAATTGTTGATGTCTAAAAAATTCTACTATGACTTCTTTCTACTATGATTAAAGTGCTAGTTCATGATTGACTTGCAAAATTGTCTATAAAATTACTTATGATTGAAAAAAATGTATATACTAAAAAAGCTAATTCAACATATATCCTAGTTGTTGAAAAATGATACATAATTGCATATAATTAAAAGCTAAATGTGTATAAGTATTACCACACATAAATGATATAACTCCTAATAGTAGATTATTGAGTGATAATTGTTGATTATTAACATGAAAATGTATATAACCATAATAAAAAATGACTGATGCTAGAAACATGCTAGAAGTAAAAATAAATTTAAACCTCCTAATTGTAGATTATTGAGTGATAATTGCTAATTATTGACATGAAAATGTATATAACCATGATGGAAATGACTGATGATAGAAACATGCTATAAGTAAACATCAATTTAAACCTCCTAATTGTAGATGATTGAGTGATAATTGTTGATTATTGACTTCAAAATGTATATAATGATGCATAATAACTGATATTAAAAACCTGCTATGATTAAAAAGATAAAGTTTCTACACAAATCCATTCCACACAAAAACAACTACATAAAACACAACCTAAAAAAGCCTGAAAATGAATTCCTACAGATGTTCAAATGCCAAACTACACAAACTCCTACACATTTTCACTTAAACTTCAATTTCTTCTTAATCCTCATTAACCCCCCAGGTTGTTCAAGAGTTTCAAAGTCGTCGTCATCACCACCTTCATTCTTATCATCTTTAGGGCCTGTCTTCTTACGAGCACCTATATTTCTATTCTTCCTCTTCTGCTCAGCTTTTTCCTCATCAATAAGAAAACTTATCAATTCATCTTTCCTACCAATGAAATCCTCAACATCTGTTAACAAGTCACTCCTCAGCAAATTGACATCAGCAAGAAGAAGTGATGCAAGAATATCGACTCGTAGAACACGCCTCAAAGTAACCTACAGTACAAACAAACAAAAACAAGTAAAAAACTTACAGTAATTTACAATTACACCAAACAAATAAACAATTATGCTACAAAAAAAAAACATAACACACAAGAAAGGATAGTTCACATACCAACATGAGATCCCTACATGGTCAAGCGTAGCCTTTGAAAGACTCCATATGTTTCATAAGAAACACACTGCAGTCTAAAATTCTCACCATTTGATGTCCAATTGAACTTGACAATCACATTATCGAAACCATCTACTGATTCTGCATTTGGATGACCAAGGCCAGCAAGAAATGTCTTGAATACACCACTCTGATACCAAAAACAAACTATGTTATTATGCAAAACTGAACCAAAAAAAAATTAATTAAAAGAATATATACAATTATAGTATAACAATCTTCAATTAGTATTCAAAACTGAACAATAAACTGTCATACCAAAGTAGTCATCAATGAGTAAACATCACCCATAGTTTGAGGTGTCCTGTTGTCCAAATATTGTATCTTCCTCTGATCAAGGTTAACCACACAACAAGCATAATGCTTTGCTTTTTCATAGAAGATAGGAACAAAGAACTACAAAAACAAAAATAAGAGAATCAAAAACAAAACAAATAAGAACTACAAAAACAAACAAAAACGAGTATAAAAAAGAACAAATAAGAATAAAATATACCATTCGATCTGTTTGAAGAAAGCCTCTAATGTCAGCAAGAGAATCATCAATAAAACCATTAAATGCCCCTACTACACGTTCCTTCGACTCATCTTCATTGAAGTTGTCCTGCTGATCTTGACGTGCAAAAATACCAGAAAGCCTACATAAATGATCCTAAAACAGAAAAACAACAAGTGAATAAAAACAACTAATTCAAACACAAAAATACATAATTTTCATACAATAATATGCTATTTGAGTATAACCATAAACAAAAAAACACCTAAAGCCCAACAATCAATAATTTTAAAACAATAATACACTATTTGATTGCAAATCATACACAAAAAAAGAAAAACTTACAGAGGCAGAAAAGCCAAAACAAAATCTTGTCATCAAACCATCAGTGGCCTTCCTGTGAGCAGCATTCATCACTATAGCCCAACAATCAATAACACCCGAGTCAATGCACTTGTCAGGTAACATAATCACCACCTCTTTGGGTGACAAGTAATACCGATCAGTAAAATTTCCAAACTGATCGTCATGCCTGCCACAAAAAAAAAAAAATTAAAAAGAAGATATACAATTATAGTATAACAATAAACAGTTACTATGCAAAACTCAACAATAGAAACCAAAACAAAAGGAAAGGTAACTTACTCAGAATCCCTACAAGATTGCACAAAGCAATAGTCTACAACATCTCCCTTGAGACTATTCATCTCTTTAAACAGGTAGCCGAACCTCCTCAAGTTCGAATTCACGAACTTCACTTGTCCTTTTGCCCTCAAGTTTAAAGAAGACCACCCACGTGTATCACAATAAAAAGCATTGTCAACCGGAACATCTTCACCAACCGGAATGTCTTCGTTCAGCCCTTTTTCTTCTTCATTCAACCCTTCTTCTTCTCTTCATTCAGCCCTTCTTCCTCAAAAATAACATCATCTTGAGGATCCTGAATAGTATTCTCACTCAGAAACAAAACATCATCAGTATCGCTCAAGTCAAGGGCATCATCCATTACATCCCTAGCAACATTCAGAACTCCTTCATCCACATCATCTGTACTTTTCTGTTGAGGAATATTAGCTTCAACTTCAGTCACACCTCTTGCAGTCACTTTCTCTTTGTTTCTCTGGTGACGAAGAGCTGCATCCTCTACATCCTCCCTATCCCACTGGGAAAAGTTAATACCATCAAAATTATACTAAGCATGATTCTCCCTTTCAGCTTGTGAAAACCCTAAATTGAAACTGGGCCAATCATTCTTCAAATATATGAAGTAATGATTGGCAATGCCATCTAACGGCTTGATAACATCTGGGTTAGACCAATACTTGGTATTCTGTGACATTTCTTCAACTGGAGGCTCCTCAACATTATCAATTTTGAGGCTTTTCATGATACAGGAAGAATATGCATTAAAAATCACTTCGACATCTCTCCGAAGATATTGAAGGGCCTCATCCATAGCCTTTCAATAAGAAACAAAAGCAAAAAAATAAACATCAGCAAATCATAAACAATTTAACCAAAAACCTAAACAATTTTCATACAAAAATAAACAAAAAATATACAAAAAACTTACACAGAGACATTGCACAATTTACACACTAGACAACTTCTACACTAGTCAGGGTAACAATAAACAATTTAACCACAAACCTTACCGATTTTCATATAAAAACCAACAAAAAATATACAAAAAACTTACACACAGACAATGCACAAATTACATACTAGACACCTTCTACACTAGTCAGGGTAACAATAAATAATTTAAACACAAACCTAAACAACTTTCATACAAAAATCAACAAACAATATACAAATACTTTACACACAGAAAAAATGCACAATTTACATACTAGACAACTTCTACACTAGTCTGGGTAAAAAAAAAGAACCTTTTAAAACAAACATGAATAATTTTAGTACATAAATCTACAAAAACATGTAAAACAATACACAATTTAAACACAAAAATAAACAACTTACAGATTAGGCAACTTTTATACTAAACTGGGTAAACATGACCAATTACCAATAAAACCTAAACAATTTGCATACAACAATCAATATAATTATAGAAACAAAAAGAAACCAGCAAAGAAAGAAAAAAGAAAGAAAACTTACATCGCTTGAGCTGGCCTTAATCTCTTCGTCACTACGAACACCAGGTGTGGGTACTTAATGCAATTATCAGCATTCTCCACTGATGAAGAAGCAGCAACACGAACAATTGGTTTTGTAATCGGATAACAAGTTTGCATTATAGATTTACCAAACCCAATTTTCTTTTCCTCTGACCCCCTATACCCAAGATATTCAATACTCCAATGTTGTACCAATGGAAGGATCGCTGGCTCAGTTTTACCTCTGAATGGAAACCGTTGGAGGTAAGCCAACATCAAAACAGCCAAACAGCCATGAACATGAATAATGCCGCTTGTCTTGTACTTCCTGATAGCTTCGCTCAAGTATGATACAATAAAACTACACCAATCTAAATTCTTAATCTGATGAACATCCTCAATCTGACTAACAATTCTCATATCCACAATGTGACCAGCAGTGGGAGCTAAAAACACACCACAAGAATATGCAACAAACATACGCTTAAACTCATCACCACCTTCTTCGAGCAATTCCATCTTCTTAAGCAACTGAGTACACTTGACTTCACCATTTGCCATCAACTTATCAACCTTTTACTTCCACTTCTCCCTAATTAAACCATCTGCAACATAAGCAACATCCTTGTTCTCCTCTTTCTTCTTCTTCTGATATAGCAACTTAATTTTCGTGCCGGGGTATCTAGGAAGAAGGAACATATCATGCACATCCTGTGCAGTGATATGATACTTAAAATCACCTATCGTCTGAAGGCATGCATCTGCATCAAAACTCTCCAATAACCATGGAATAAGGCCGACAGGGAAAGACTTGAACCGCATAGACAAAAGCCCACCAAAACCAATTTCTCTGACACTCTTTTTCTGAGCATCAGTCAGGTTCGACAACATATCAAAAAGCAAAGTTCCCGAACATCCTGGCTTATATTCCATGGGAATAACCTGCCCATCAACCATTACATTAACAATGTTTTGAGATGCCCTAACAGCATCATCAGATGACCTAGCAGTTGCAACCGATGAAGTATCCGCCTCACGACCCTTCTTGCGTGGTTCCAACTTCAATTTCACATCCTTAGGCTGCACAACCCTCTTTAGCAGAGTGTTTTTCTCCGCCTTCTTAGCCTTACCCTTATCATCTTTCCCTGCACAGAACAAAAACACAATTAGAATGAAACAATCAACAATTCATACACAAAAATACACAATTAACAAATAAAACGTACAACTCACAAAAATCAGCAATTAAGTATGAAACATGTACAATTACACTGAACACCATACAAAAATTTAAACACTCAGAAACTAAGCTTTGCCCGCCAAAAAAAAAAAAAACAAACAACACAAAGAAAACAATGCATATACACAATTTGTATACAAAACTAAGCAATAAACTTACAAAACCAATATCCAAAAGAAATAACTGCAAAAAACTGAATCAAAAATCAAAAACCACCAAAACGAAGAACAAAACTGTCAATCTAACAATAATCGAAGCATAAACAACATAGTAAATGAGAATCTAGAACATAAAACACCAAAGAAAACACTAATCGAAGAACAAAACGCTAATCTACCAATAATCAAGCATAAACAACATAGTAAATCGTAATCAAGCATGATAACACCAAATCGAAGAACAAAAACGTCAATCTACCAATAATCGAAGCCTAAACAGCATAGTAAAAAAGAATCTAGCACATAAAACAACAAATCGAAGAACAAAACAAAAATTAAACAGTAATCGAAGCATACAACAACATCAAAACATAGAGAAAATAAAAAAATAAACAAAGAAAATAACTTATCAACTGCCGGAGCATTATTACGAAGCACAGGAATCTCCATGTTAACAGGAACACCACCAGTAGCCGGAACGGAACCAGATGTAGACGGATTGGCGTTCGAATCCGCCATTGAAAACACTGAAACAGCAAAAAAGTAACTAAAATCTCGATAAAAATAACATAACAACTATCCAAAAGAAAAAAGGAATGAAAAACATAGGAAATACCTGTAAATCGGAAGCAGATGTGTGTAAACTAGGGTTTCGAACGAGAATCGCAAAGAAATCGCAGAGAAATCGCCAGAACCCGCCAATCGGGAGAGAAATGGGGAAAAAAGGGAGAAAAATGGTGGAAAAAAAACTGAAAAAGGGGATATTTATATGACCCATATACCCGCGTGGATATCCATACCCGGACCCAGGATCAGCGAATTAGACCCGCGAGATTCAATAGCAACCAAATCGTCAAAAATTGTGTATAATTGTGTTTTGTTCAGGACTCTCATGGACTCTCACAGTCTATAGGACTCTTTTAAGTTTTAGTAATTGATGAAATATATGAATGTAAGTAATATCGTTGTTTCCTGATAATGAATTACTATTGCTCTTTTTTTCGAGTTGAAATAGGGTTTAGGTTAGTGCGAATTGATATGTTTTAATTCAATTGGAGACAATGGAGAAGAAAGATTGGTTATCCTTATTTTTTTACGATGAATTGATTTGGTTGGGTCTGAATTAGTGCTTGAAATTTAATTGCAGAAGACATATTTAATTTTTTTGAATGATTAATTGATTTTGTTAGGGTTGTATTTAGGCTTGTAATTTAATTGGATTAAACAGATTGTTTTTTTAACTAAAGTCTAATTTACATACTTATTATAAATGAGTCCAACTTAACTTAAATTAAGTACTCAATTGGACAACTCTAAGAGTTGTGCACTTATATATAAAAATAAAATACTGTAATATTCTTACTTCGTAGAAATAATAGAACATCAAATTAGTCCACCTACCAAACGCCCGCAACAATGTTCTTCCCTAATATTCTCCCACAAGGCCCTAACCAATATTATGAACCCTACATCACACAACTGAATTCGTTTTTATTAAAGAAATTAGTGAGAGATATGCAGTGTAGTCCGTCCGTGAGAAACAAGAATCAAATTCATGAATTGCTCTTTTAGTCCAATCCATTGCCATTGTTCTTTTTACTGACATAACAAAGATTGGAAGAATTGGGATAAATATTGAATTAGGGTTTATATATATGAATTGGGGAAGAACTTTAATTGACTGGAATAAAACAAGATTGAATTTATAATATGTTATGACATTACAATTCTTTTTGTATTGATTCTTATCAAGTCAAGGAGGTCGGCTTCTATGAGCAAGCGACTCCTCAGCTTTGGTCAAGAGAGTGTGATGGATTATCTCCAAGTCTTCCTAAGTCGGGGATTAGTGAGAGGGGACTCATTTGTATATATCATAAGTCCCCCCAAGTTTCCAAGTATCTTAGTAGAAGATAGTTGAGGAACTGTAGAGTTGGAGTCCTCGTCTCTTTAGTCGTTTTTCTTCTATTTTTTGCGACTTCTATGCGATTTTGGCCGAGCTGTGGTTGGGCTTTGGCCTGTTGGGCTCGAATTGGATTGGCCCAGATAAAGGCCCAGGATTAATAAATGAGGGGCAACACGTGACGCGTCCCCAGTGGTCATGCACATCTATAAATATCGATGGAGAAAGCGACATTTCATTTCATTCCAAACCCATCAGTTGGTCGGTCCTCGGCTTCCCCCTCTTTCTTAGTTAAATGCCTGGTCGGAATAGGTGTTGATTAGAGACGAAAAAAAGTCCGTTGGGACATCTGTTTTGTCGGCTTGCTTTTTGTCTCCTTACTGTCACATCTTCCCTCCAGGTAGCGTGGAGAGCTTTGAGGTCGGCCTTCCCCTATTATTCTGTCGGATTGGAGTGGTTGTGCCGTCGGGACGATAGACTGGCGGGAAGAGCTCGGAAACTTTGTTGTTCGGTTCCAGTCTGTAGTCCTAGATGATACAACTACTCTTCTTACGACATCCTTTCGATCACCTTTGCCTTGCACTCGGCAATATCAAAAATATAACTTAAGGGCTACCTTGAGGTGCTTGCGTTCTCCTAAGATAGTTAGCTCGCGGGGTGAGCAATGTGCCTCGGGCATGGCTAACCATTTCCAGCTTTGTTGTCTTGGAAGATACGCGAGCACGTCAAGGGCGAGCAACCTTTTTCTTAAGATTTTATTCTTAAGATGTGGAAACGCTTCAATTGCCGCTATTGAGACACTGGTGTCCTCAAGATCGTGAGCTGGCACGGAGAGCTCGGACATGCACTACAAAATCCTTAGCGATCCATCGCTAAATCCTTAGCGAAGGATAATCCCCCGTCCCCAAACAACACGTCAATATTTTTTTAGGGACGGATAAGTATTCCGTCGCCAAATAACGACGAATCAAGCGACGCTGCTGACTGATCAATTGGCGACGGATTACTTATCCGTCGCCAATTAGCTTACGGAAGAAAATCCACGCTAAATCCCACCACTACTCCGCCCTTAGTTCGCTTGATATTTAGCGACGATTTTAATCCATCGCTAAATTCAATGGGCTAATTCGCCCTTAGTTCGTGAATTTAGCGACGGATTTCTTTCCGTCGCTAAATTCACTGTTTAAAAAAAAATTGTTTTTATATTTCTGTTTCACATTTCACCTTTTTTTTCACATAATATAATCATAGATAATATACCCGAAACAATTAAATTGCATTAATATACCCGAAACAATAAAAATTATCCATAACAAGTCCAAAGTATGCAAGCGCAAGAAGGTGAAATAGTGTCAAAGTATATATGTAGCATAAACAATATAAGTCTGATGTAACTAAGAATCGGGAGGAGGCGGTGGGTGAGATCGAAGAAGTGTCAACATCCGGTCAAAGCGCCCATCCACGAGCCATACGAGCTGCTCTCAAGCACTTTGGTAAGTCGCCTTGGTCGCATTTATTTCGGTGGAGAGGAGTCATCATCTCTTGAACTCGGTCCTGTGAAGAGATTAGATCGCAACTCGATCCCCGACACTAAGAAGCTACCAGAACTCATAGAAGAGCCCAAACTTCCCAATCCATATGTTCGACCCTTGTTGTCCATTGGGTTGAACTCGAAGAAGATCTGGTCTTGCTCTTCAATTGACAACTCATTATCGTCGATCATCCTCTCATCCATCCTCCTCTCCACCTCACTCTGCAATTGTAAATTGCATACGAAATGAGATGCAATTTTAGGAATCACTTTAAAATACTCAAATACAGATGTTAACCTTAAGAAAGAAACATACCGCAATACGCTCGGCCCTCACGTCAGTCCAAATGCCATTCTTCAGATTAGCCTTCTTGAAGTGGTATAGAGCACTCTTCGGCTGTCTTCTATTGGCCTAAAAAAATATATGTGCAAACAAGTAGTTAGTTGATTGAAATGAAAGCAAAAAACTGTTATGTATCATATTCCAAGTCATAAACAACATATTTACTAACCTCCATCACGTGATCTCAGAATAATAGCTCATGACCCATAGTGATGTAAACCGGCGGTCTGCATTCATCTCGCCCTCGCATAAACGGTTTTTTCTGTTCTTGTAAGCTTGATCCTGGACAAAGGGATCATTCCAGTACGCCTCCCAAAGTGCCCACTCGTCATCCCCCACCCAAGTTGGTTGTCTGCGTGTCTCCTTCATTTTGTAAACCATTTTCCTATAGATGTCTGACCCTAAAGTCTCGAAAACAGAGTACAACTGGGACACCAGGGCATTGGGAATGTAGTAGTCCTTCTACAACAATTCCATTCAAAGTAAAAATTACACAAGTTTAAAGAAAGATAACAATTTAAATATAACACCATGTTTAGTGGATAACATACCACTCAAATTGTGTGCAATAAGTTCATGAATAAATACCAACATATCACCCAAGTTTAGTGGTTAACATACCACTCAAATGACACAACAAGTTCATGAATGGTGACTAACATATCAAAACAAGCTTAGTGGTAACATACCACTCAAATTGTCCTAAAATTGACTAACACAATGGTGACTAACATATCACCCAAGTTAAGTGGCTAACATACCACTCACAGATATAATGGCTAACATACCACACACATTAACACAATGATTAAAAGAACAAATAAAGCATTCATTGTAACATTTAAGCTTACCCGCAGCTCGTCGAAGTAAAAGTGCTTCGTCCGGGACGTTTGTCCACTTCTCGCCTCCCTGTTCCGGCATCTCCGTCCTCCCCCTAAAGATATTGCCTAGTTTGTCCGAAGCATCCGGTGGCCAAAACCTGTTATCAATGAGACAAACAAGGAACGAATATTCATTAGTAAAATCATGTAACATATGTCCGTCGCTACAGGCCAGATTTTTTGTAGTGATAATACTTACTTGTTCCTGCCGTTGGGGAACAACACCGGCTTCCCCTGGAATGTAGCACCGTCAGTCAATGTTAGATAGGGACACTCGTCAGAGGGGTAGTCACCAGGAGCATGTGACGTGTAGGTGGAGTCTCCGAACTCGAGATCGGTCACGCCCCACCAATGTCGATTCTAACTGTGAGGATTAGTAGCTCCACTCGCTGGTGTACTACCAGAACCCGATGGACTCCCCCTAGTATCCCTACACCCGGGAGGAAGGTATGTAGACTTCCTTTGGCGCGGCATCTACAAGAGCATATAAGAAATTGCAGGAAAAAATGTGTTAGTAAAGAATACATGAATATGCATGTAAAACATATACATTTGACATTTATTAAAGCACAAAAAGTAATAATAATCAACAACTAAGCATATATACACATAACAAAGACAACTCGCTGAGCCTACACCCCGGATAAATCGACTTCTTTGCTTATTCCAGCAAGTCAAAGAACACCTGATCCGCAGGATTCAGAGGCTCCTCCACATCCCCCTCGGTTACTGGCTCCCTGGTGTCCATGAAATCTGGACCCGCAACATCATACACCATTTGCTCCATCCGTTCATGATCATAATTAGCATCAGATGTAGACGTATTTTGAGTACTTTCGATCACATTTTTCTGCTTCCTTTTACGCTTTGAGAGATGCTCATAATCCATGAACGGTGCTCGTATCTCACCATGATAACACCATACCTCATACTGAGACACGAACCCCTTACGTTTCAAGTGCTCCACTACCGTTTCAGGAGGCAAAAATTGTTTATTCCTACATTTGTTCGCATTGCAAGGGCACTTCATCTTCCCCCCACTCAAACAAGTAGTTTGTGTAAGCGCAAAAGTGATGAAGGATTCAACCCCTTCCACAAAACTAGACTGAATTCTGCCATTAACTATGTGACGGTACATCCATGAACGATCGGGATTCATAATTATATGATTAGCCTGACACGTCTACAATTATTAGATTTATAACATGCATTTTACGTTAATATAATCACCAAATAGTCTCAAAACACTTAATTAAATCTTCATAATCTAGTGTATATATACGAATTTATCGAATCAAAATTACTACGTACTTACAAACATCCTAACATTATACTAATTAACAATACAAATTCACAATCAATATATCAATTGCACAAAGTTAACTAGCTAGTATACTATAGCTCCCATAAACATACAATTGATCTAATTAGTCGAAATTAACAAAATTCCCAAATTTGTCAACATGTAAGGGTTCCAAAACACTCAACTAAATCTTCCTAATCCTACCACATATACGAAAATATCAAATTAACAACCCTACATACTTCCAAACATCCTAACATTATACTAAAAATCCAAATTCACAATCAATATATCAATTGAACATCTCAAAGTTAACACACTACGTAATATAAGCTAAACTAACTACTACATACTTACAATAAACATGCAATTGCTCAAATTAGTCGAAATTAACAAAATCCCCAAATTTGGCAAAGTTAGGGTTTTAGCTAAAATACCTTCGATTAAGATGGAAAAAAGATGAAATTGGTTGACCACCGAGCTCCTTGTCCCACGAGCTTCGAGAAGACTCCAAAATTCGTAATGGCAGTAGTTTTTTGGAAATTGGAAATGGCGAAATGAAGAAGAAAGGAGGAAGAAACAAGCTGCTGAAACGGAAATGGAGAAGAAAAGGGCCTCTGCCCGATACTATACATATTTTAGTGACGGATCGCTATCCGTCGCTATGTAGCGACGGATAGCCTATCCGTCGCTAAAATCGATTTTCTTTATTTTTTTTTTCTTTTTTTTTTTGGTCAACTTATTTAGGGACGGATATAATATCCGTCCCTAAATAACAACGGATAAAAATATCCGTCGTTATTTAGCGACGGGAAAATATCCGTCGCTAAACCTAGCGATTCGTCGCTATCCCCCGTCGCTAAACTCGGGATTTCATGTAGTGATGGGGCTGTCCGATTCCAGGTTTTGATCTTGAAGGACATAGGTGTTTCAATTTAGGTGCTTCATTCTCTAGTGGGGTGAGCTAGGCCTCGGCTGGGCTTGCCCCCTCAATTGAGTATTAAACCTCTTGTTCTATTTGGGAAGTATTTTTGCAAGATTTTGTTTGTGGGATTCTTCGCTGCTCGGCTTCCAAATTGTCAGTCCTAGATGATACAACTACGCTTCTTATGACATCCTTTTCTCTAAAAACATCACAAGGGCAACCTTGGGGTGCTTGTGTCCGTCCAAGGTAGTTAGCTGGCAGGGTGAGCCGACTGCCTTGGGCATAGCTAACTGTTTCCAGCTTTGTTTGTCTTGGACGGCATGCAAGTACGCCAAGGGCACGTAACCTTCATTACTTGTCGGTTTGGAGTGGTTGTGTCATCAGGACGAAAAGCTGGCAGGAAGAGCTTGGGTACTCGGGTTGTTCGATTCCTGCTGTTAATTCTTGATGATGTATCTCTTCCTCTTGAGACAGTTAATGCTTTCGGGGAGCCTCGCCAACCATGATGGTAACTTCATCGGTCAATCTTGAAGGGCTACCCTGAGGTGTTGGTGTCCATCTAAAATAGTGAGCTGGCGGGGCGAGCCGACTGCCTCAGGCGCGGCTGACCATTTCCAGCTTTGTTGTTTTAGATGATACAACAGCATGTCATGGGGATGCGACCTTCACTACAAAAAAAATCGGGTTTAGGGACGGACGTCCCTAAACCCCAGCCGATCCGTCCCTAAACCGTTAGGGACAGATAGAGACGCCCATCCTTAAAACAAGCGTCTCTCACCAAATAGGGATGGATAAAATATCCGTCCCTATTTAGGGACGGATATTATCCGCCCCTAATGGTCTTCGACAATTAGGGACGGATATTATCCATCCCTAACTGCATTTTTTTTATTTTTTTTATTTTTTTTATTTTTTTCCTTTTTTTTCACATTTCACCTGTTTTACACTGAATATAGTCGTAGATAATATACCCGAAAGTGATAAATATTAATTAGTTGAAGAAAGGCTAGTTTCTGTTATATCCAACACATACAAACTGGATCACGAAAGATAGATAATTTACAGTGTTCGATCACCAATTTCACTTTCTATTACAATAAATAATTGGAGAAAGCTACTAAGAACTTTGACCCTCTGCCACATGTTTCGTAAAGATCAACATTTTGCAAGAAACATAGCTCAAAGCGCATTGTTCGACTTAGATGAAAGTGACTACTCGCATTAGCATGAAGGTTCGGTACCATCATGCAGCACAATGCAGCTTGCTTTTTGATGGCCCTTGTAGACTTTAATTTCTTCTCCGTAGGACATGGACCATAATCTTGCTGTTGAATCAGAAGAAGCTGCAATGCGGAATTTTCAAAGAGTTACAAGTTGATGGTCACAAGTGACATACACAGCCTTACTATAAGCACGACTTTGGCAAGAAATTAGTTGATCAAAATGTTGCAACAAAAATAAACATTCTTTTGTGGTTCAATATCGTCTGTGTCAAAAGTCTTTAACAAAAACTGTAAGGATATCCTGAGAAAGATACTTTATGGCTTTTAGTTATTCGCCTAGCTAAAATACAAGTCAAAGCCAAAAATCATATTTACAAACACTGCAAAAGTAACTTACAACCAATGAAAAGTCACATTTTTTTAAGGTCTCAATGAGATATAATACAATGTAATTGCTTATATTGATTAACACCGTGCAACTATAAAATCAAGGAGCACTCCTCATGTTCCTAAAGAACCAAATTCTAAAAATTCAACTACCAAATTAAAACCTCGTGTCGCAATTATAAAGCCACAACATTCAGAACTTATGTAAGCTGAAGCAATAGGTACTTGATAAGTGCACACAGCCACTAAGTCGATTTGTCTCAATTGGGTTTATTGACAAACAAATATTTTCTCTGTAATTTTTTTTAAAGCAATTATGCCAAACAAAATATATGTGTGAACTTTCTGAATACTAAATTTTAACATCATACCCGGATCGTGAAGGCACCATCAACGAGAAGACATACCCCACACCCAACGACTATGTCCTGGAAAATCATTTACCCACAATATTAATACTCCTGCTTTCTTTTTCTCGAAGCGGCAAAGAAAATTTTATTAAATCAACATGAATTAACATTTCATAAAGAAGAACATATCAAGACCTAGTTCAGAATGTTAAATTTATACCTTCTAGAGTTTTTTCCCAAAGCAGAACCCATCTACATTCCATATTTTAACAAGGTGGTCGCAGATGTTGTTGCTAGTACCTTACATCACCAGCCACGCCAAGATACCTTAAGGTAGTTTAGTTTCTAACTAGTAAATAGAATAAATAATGATAAAATAGATAAGGAAATCCCTTTACAATGAAAGCAAAGAAGAATATTCAAGTCCAAAGCAAAGATAATGCAATCACCCAAAAAAGAAGAAAAAAGCTACTAGTTCTTTTCACCTCATTGTTTACCACGCTAAGACATTGACGCAATCATAAGAAACACATTAACTACAAAAAACCCCGATTAATGTGATTGATATGATCATAAAAGGCCAATTAGCTATTAATAAATCAATCAAGAAGAAATGAATGCTATCACATCGCGGCACCTAAACAAAACATGATCAATGCTTGCTTAAAACGACTATCGTAAGACGACACATACTAACCGTAATCACATTTAAATCGTAACTCAAATGCCTTCTTAGCCAACTCGTTTGTTCATAGAAAAGCTTTCCTTATTCGGAAAGTTTTCATTTCAATCAGTTAAGCAGGTAACCGTACACAGCGATAACAATAATCATCCAATTGATAAACGGAACCGTTCTTCTAAAGTAAGGGTTTAGCCAAAATACCTTCAATTCCGGAGAAAATAGCGGATGAAAGTTGAAATTGATGCACAACCCTAGCTCCTTGTCCGACGAGCTTCGAAACGAGTCCAAGATTGGCCAGAATCGTCGAGATTTGGCCGGAAATGAAAAGGGGCGAATTTGAGAAGAGAGGAAGAAAGAAAGAAAGCAAAAGGAAAATGAGGAAGAAAGGGCAAGGCTACCCGCTGTATAGGGTTTAGGGACGGATAGCTATCCGTCCCTGCTATCCGTCCCTAAAAACATTTAATTTAATTTTTTTTTAGTCAACTGTTTTAGGGACGGATAAAAAATCCGTCCCTAAAACAGGGACGGATTAGTCAATCCGTCCATATTTAAGGACGTATTAGGGACGTATAGGCCTATCCGTCCCTAATACGTCCCTAAAGTCACCGATTCGTCCCTAATTTAGGGACGGATAATATTTGTCCCTAAATCCGTCCCTAAATTCGATTATTCTTGTAGTGCTTTTGTTTTCTGTACTCTCCTCGATTTGACGGAGCAATCTTTCATCTTCAATCGCCATTACCGAGTCCCTAGTGTCCTCAAGATTTTTTGCTGGCGTAGAGAGCTCGGTAATTGGGCTGTCTGTCCCCAAGTTTTAATCTCGCAGGACTCTGGAGGTCTGGTTTGGTGCTTATAAAGCCGAATACACTTCCTATAATCCTCCCGAATATCCAGTTGTCATTATTGAGACACCGGTACCCTCCAAGTCGTTAGCTGGCGCGAAGAGCTCGTTCTCCAGGCTGTCTGATTCCAGGTCCTGACTTGAAGGTTACATGTGTTTCAATTTGGTGCCTTGCTGACCGATCACGACAATAGTCGGAATCTTAGGAACCTCTTTTCCTTCAGGATTCATGGATAAGCTTCAATCGCCGTTGTTGAGACACTGGTGTTCTCGTGAGTGTGAGCTGGGACAGAGAGCTCAGTCTCTAGGCTGTCCGATTCCAGGTTTTACTCTTGAGGTACATTGGTATCCCAATCGGGTGCTTTTATTTGAGTTCTTCAATGGCCGCAGAGAAACGATTTCAGATATCCTTTCTTACTTTTTCTAGTGGAGAGAGCTAGGCCTCGGCTAGGCTTTCCCCTTCAATCTAAGTTTCAAACTTCTCGTTCTGATTGTGAGATATTCTTGTGAGGTTTTGCTCGTGGAATTTCCTTACTGGACTTCGGCTTTATGACCAAAAACATGGGTTACACATGCCGAGGTCTTGACGTTGCATGGATTAAATGACTCTTTCTCGGTTTCTCAGCCTCTGTGATTTGTCGGTCATTTACTCAGATGAATCCTTGAATCTGACCCGTAAATGACGGCAGATCACCGAAGTTGTGGTATCCGAGGAAGCAGCAGAAACGGTTAAACTGGTTCTTCCGAGTTTTTTACTTTGGGCCTCAAATTCTCAAGGCGATCTTCTCAATTTCTTGACCTCTGTTACATGTCTTTCATTTACTTTGAGTGTCCTTGATGTTAGCACTCGTAAGCTAGGTCAAGTGACCGGGGTTTAGATTACCGAGTTCTCGTGCTTCTTGTCATGAGATTCTTCCTGGATTTTCCGACCTCGGTAACCTGTCTCTCATTTACTCGAGATTTGTTCTTCGAAGAATTTATCGTAAGTGAGAATAGGTTATTGAGGTTGAGACATCCGAGGAAAGGTACTGGAGGAGATCTTTCGAGGAGGCGGTTCTTGTCAGGTATATCTTCTAATTTTCTAAGTGGGTGAGGTCAGCTCCGGCTAACCTTACCCAACCAATTAAGTATGAAAACTTTCCGTCTTGGTAAAAACTTGAAAGCTCCTCGGGTATCATAGTCATCCTCCCCCCAACTGTTTAGTGTATTTGTAATGGACTAAAGACTTGAGAATAAATAGCCGAGGAGGCTATAGTAAGCTGAAAAGATGAAGCGTTGTGGCCTTTGAGTGGTGAATTAAGAAGAATCAAGGTGAATCGGCGCGTAATGATGGCGATCTTCACGGGAAACGAGGTTACGGTTCGCCAACCGGTTCATGGGCCTGGTTGAACCGGCCCATTACCCCTATAAATAGGGGGCCTCATGTCATTATTGTTTATTTTATAAACGTTGAGAGAGAGAGAGAGAGAGAGAGAGAGAGAGAGAGAGAGAGAGAGAGAGAGAGAGAGTTGTGAGCCGAGGAACTTGTAGAGAGAGAAAGAGAAAGCTGGTGTTTGCCGAGTAGTTGTTGCTTCCATTCCTGCGGTCGATCTTCTTTAGCAAGTAAGTTTCCTTTTCACCTTCTCGGCTTTTCATTTTTACCTTTCCTTTTGTGGCTTTTCTGCTTTTCTTGCGCAATGCCCTGTTTTTACTTTGCTTTTAGCTTGTATGTCTGTAGTCGGAATTGTAGAAATTGTATGTGTAGTCTCAGACATAATCTAAATGGAAAACACGTAGCCTCCCTTAAGATACTTGTAGCTTTTAAGGTGTGAAGCTAGGAATTCTTGAAATGCCCGAGGACTTGTAGAAACCCTTAGTATCGCCTAAGTGAGAGAGGTCGGCTCCTAAGGGGTCGACCTTTTAGCGAATTTATGAATAACAATTAATTGATCCCCTTTCCTTTTGCTTTCGTAGATCATGTTGTCGGATAACGCAAACTCCTCTTCTGAAAACCAACCCATAGAAGAATTGATAAATGATGAAGTCTAGGTTAATCAATCACCTATTCACATTCATGTTCTTTCTGATTCGACCAGCCTCAAATTGCCGAAGAACTTGTGGGTTTCATGCCTGACGAATCCGAGATCCAACTTGTGAATAAGCCTCCTCCCCGAGCTTCATCAGTAAATAAGGAAGTCCGTCGACCCGATGTATCTGTACAAATAGCAAACACCGCGACTCAGGCAACCAAAACTGCCCAAGCAACAGCTGGTAGGGGCCAATACAGCCAAAACGGTCACGAGACCATTCCCGAGTCATTTGGAGATCTCGGCTATAGATACAGGCTCCCCATTTTTTTCCCCATGCCCTTTGCCTCCATGCACGGGTCGAGCTTTTACCAAGGAGCCTCTTCAAGTAGTGTGCCCGACCCGGATCTTGAACTGCTGGATGAGAGACCCTACACACCTCTTTCGAGGAGCAGTCCCCCGAGTATAGAGTTGATGGATGGAGATCCTGACGACTCTACCTTCTCGGATTCGGATGAGTCTTCTGATGATGGTTCCGATGAAGAGTCTTCTGGGGAGGGAGATAATCAAGAAGAGCCAGTGAGGGATAACGTAGCCGAGGCGGATTAGGAGGAAGAGGAAGATGAGGAAGTGGGGCCGATGGCGATCATTGTTTTCGAGAAGCAGGGGAAACAAAAGATGACTGGAAAGATCGCCAAGACACTGAGGGAGGTACCCGTAGGTCCATTGAGGGATGATGCGGAGAAGAATGCCTCGGGCCTCATACCAACTTGTTCGTCGACAGTTACTGAAGCCGAGGTAGCCTATCTTCGCCACTTGCCAGAAATTCCATGAGTACGAGATCATCGTACCTAAGCCGAGGAGACACTGTACAATCCGCCTGAGGGATGCATTTTTTTGCACGAGCAAACCTTCAGGTGTGGATTTCGAGTGCCGATGATAGAGCCGATCCACCAATTCTTCGTACATGAAGGGCTTTGTCCGACACAAGTGCTCCCTAATTCCATGGGGGCACTTATGTGTTTTGCCGTGGTCTTGGCCTTGAAGAGTGAGGAATTCTCGACGGCCAAATTCCTCTCGGCCTTAAAAATTTCCCAGATCCCCAATAGCTTGTTCTACTTCTTCTCGGCTCATCTGAACTACAAGTTTTTGGATCCTTATGACTCATCATACTTTTTGTTGATACGGAAATATGTCCAATCCGTTAAGGGCGCCATAGAGCGTGTCCTAAAGCGCATCACGGCTTAACTAGCCAATTCAGTACTGGTCCGACCTCACATGGTCCGCCCAAAGTGAATCGACCAGTACGCCGAAGTCACTACATCCCCACAGCTAGTCCGAGATGGCTAAGGAAAGGACTTGTAAACCTGACTGTGTCAGTACAGAGATGCCTAACGGACCGTACGAGAGAACCTCGGACGCCACCATTACTCTAAGACCAAACGTATGTAATGAATCACGAGATACTTCCGAGACTCTTCGCTCGGGCATCCAGTCACCCAAGGCGATCAACCAAGGCATGTGTCCGTCCGAGGGACTAACACGGACCCAACAAAGGAACAAGATTTCAGAGGGAAAAGGTCCAAACTACCCTCCCAGGCCCACTTATCGGTATTGGACTACTGTTCACTAATGGGCCAAAGGTAGCATTGGTGTCCAAATCTGGATCGTACACTTGGCATCATCTTATGAGCTACCTCATGAGTATATGATAACTATAAATACAGCTCAAGGTTCAAGACCTAGAGGTAAGTGAGAACTCGATAAGTGTTCTTGAGCATAATAACCTTCCTCATAACTATTACATTGAGAGCTTCCAACTCTCTCTTGAGTAAAGTCTCTTACCGGATTGACATAGGCATCCGCATCCAGCCTAACCCCCCCACTTAGTCATTTCAGGTGCCCTACTTCGGACCAGTATTCCTTCGGACTTCAAGTAGGAGGCGGGCTACAGACTGGGTTACTTGTAATAGTTTAGTTAGTTAGTGTTAGAGGTTTCACCCCTCAACATTTTGGCACCATCTGTGGGATACCCGCAAGCCAATGGACAGGCTGAGTCCACAAACAAAACAATAGTCAAGGTCCTCGAGAAGCGATTGAGAACTTCACAAGAAACCTGGGCGGACGACCTGGAAGGCGTGCTTTGGGCGCATCGCACCACCGCACGGACTGCGACCAAAGAAACTCCTTTCTCCTTGGTGTATGGTTCAGAGGCAGTCATTCCATCCGAGATTGCTGTAGAAACTTTGAGAATCCAAGAGTTTGAAGACAAGGCAAACCGAGAAGCTCGGATATTCGAGCTGGACATGTTTGAACAGGAAAGGTCTGATGCACTGGCGAACATCCTTAGGTATCAGGCAACCGCCGGCCGAGCCTACAACAGGAACGTGCATGCGGCAAACTTGCAAGTCGGGGACTTAGTGCTCCGACGGGCCGACATCTTGAGCAATGTTTGAAAACTCAAGCCCAAGTGGGAAGGACCCTACAAGATTGTTGGGGCCAAAGTAAATGGCAGTTATGTATTAGAAGATGATAACGGACATCTCCTCAGGCGTCCGTGGAATGCTAGAAACCTCCAGAAGTTCTATGCTGGAAGAACATTGCGCGGAACTCCATCATTTCGATTGATCATTTCAATATCAACCATCTGCTACGTAACTCCGCCGCCTGCTTTTTCTCATCGCTATAGCGCCCAAGTTGTAATTGAATTTCCGTCAAATCAATACAACCTCTATCTTTCGATCTCTAATGTTCGATTAGCTACAAAGAAAGCAAGAGATTTCGTTCATACATAGATGAATTACACTTAATATTGTCTGTACAATTTGCAACCACGGATCGATATCCGAACACTACAAGAAAAAGGCAGAAAATGTCTTTGGAGATACGTTATCTCCCAGCAAAGATCGTCCCCCGTAGAAAAAGCTTCCTTCGCGTCAAAGCAAAAAGGTCTGGTTCTACCTGCGCACAAGAAAATGGTTAAGCATGCCGGAATCCTTCCGGATACCACCAAAACATGGAATGCAAGTCCTGTATCCAAGGAAAACAAAGTGCAGACAGGAAGAGATTTCCGCCTCACCGGCTTTAGAGACTCAAACTCTCTCGAAATTCGGAAACCATTTCCAATATGAGAGAGATTTGAACCACTAAAGTGGGGTTGGAAGAAAGTAGAGGAGACGGGCGGATATACACTCAAACTGAGATCTATGATTTTCAGCGACTGATCTTCAACAATTTTCCCCTCTAGACCCACTCCACTCTCAAACTCAGGATAAATGCCAATTTGAGAGTGGACGGGAGTCAAGAGGGGGAAACTATTCAAGAAACCGTCTTTTTGCTATTGAGTAGATTTGGAAAGTGGAAGTTGGATTTGCACGACTAAGGCCAAAAGGGATCCGCAGTATTTATAGAAGTGGCAAACCAATGGGCGTCTACACGCCGTAACTCGACGCCAACAATGGGCTTAAACTATTCATTTGGGTTGAACAGTGTTGGGCCAGACGGGTTTACCCAATCAAGCCCAAACAAGCCCATCAACTACGTCCGAGTTTCTTAGCCAATTTTTACAAAAAATATATGTGCCAGTATCATCCGACGAGGTCTGCAAGAAGGAAAAGACGGAGATTCCATCCAAGGAAGAATAGTTCGAATTCTATAAACAAAATTATCCGAACATTTACATAATAGAAAGACAATAGGAAAAGGCCTGAAGAGCAGTACATGCATTCACGGGGCATACCCCGCCTTGCTCCCTCACCAGACCCTGGAAGTCGAGCCCTGGGATTCCGAGCCTTCACCTCGGACCTGACGAGCTCGTCACAAGATGTATCCTCATTCGGATCAGCCTCAGTCTGCTCTCCTCCTCCTCACCAGCCTCCTAGCTATTCCCGGACATTGAGGGGATCGCCAAATCCAAGACAATAGGTCTTTTTGCCTTTACCCGGATAGATGGGGATGCATGTTCCGCAGTACAGCTCACCCAAAGGACTATATACTCATCATCGCCGATTCCGACATTATCAAGACAAGAAAGAATGAGGGAAGGTACAACAGTGAAAAAAGAGAATTACCACGCCCTTATTTATAGTGGCAATGAGTCTTTCAGATCTCGACATCTGTCAATCATCCGACGACTAAGAAGATGAAAAGACGTAGTCATAATGACTATTTCACTGTTTCACCTTCCTCCTTCTAGAAGAATCTCGCATCCCAAGGGATGAACCGTCCGGGTATCGGAGAGATGATGGTCTGATTTCTACATCAGATACCATCCCCAGCGGTCCGTGCTCTTAAGAGATGGGTAATTTATAATAACTCACCTTATAAACGACAGATAAAGAAAGGAATGAAGAAGAGAGCAAGTAAACGTTCGGAAGCATAGGAGGTTCATCTCCTTGGATAAAATACGGAATATTGTCATAATGTGAAAGGATGTTCAGAGTTATCAAAAGATGCAAATACAACAGAAAAAGTTAGCAAATACAGAATTTCTAATGGGCATACCGGACTTCATTCGCCCCACCGCTTGGACCAGCTTCCTCAGCTTCAGGCCGATTGGTGGCTTCCGCAGCAAGAGCTTGAGCGTGGGCAAACAAGTCGAAATCAGCGGAAAGATCGAGAATGCGGGCAGGTAGAGCAAACCACTTTTGCAGGAAAGCTCGATAATCGTTAAAGGGTACAAGGCCCACTTTCAGAAGAGCTTCCGGGACAAACCTAGGAAGGAAAGGCCCGCCGTTCTGGATCTCAATCTCGCCTTCGGTGACCGCCCACGAACTCACATGCACCAATCGCCGTCCGAGACACTATCGACGGCACTTCGACACCATTCGCATCCGCAGGCGGATTAATCCTCCGCCTTCCAACAAAATCATGGAAGAAGTCCTCGATCGCAGCTGTCCGATCGCGGACACAATCCCATCCAGTCGGGCGGCATCCGACTTGTCCGACGTCAGGAACTTGAAAGAAGCAGACCTCAAGAAGTCTCGGCCGGCGTAAAGATGGACATATTGGAGGCCACCGACCAGGAAGTTCTTAAAATCCAGGAAAGCCTGCATCGCCTTATCGACGAACCTCTCCTGGTGGTCGAGTTCCGCCTTGACTTTCTCCCAGCTGGTCTTCAACTTGTGGACCCTCACCTCTTCCTCCTTCAGCCTCACCTCCAGCTGCTTCACTTTTTCCGCCTCATCCGCGGATGTGGCCACAGCCTTGTGAAGGTCCTCTTCGATGGTGGCCCGTTCACTGGCCTTCCACTGCATGGCCTTGATGAAACACCCAAGCTGGGGAAACACCCGAGTAGATACAAGTTATATTTGCATCACATTAAGAACAAAACGAGTAAACTAAGGACAAATTATTTACCCGCTGGTATAGAGCATCCAACCCTCTGACTCGCTCCATTTCTGGGAGTCCGCAAGCACGCTCGTACTCCTTGTCCAGAGTAGCTTGGTCCACAATAAGGACAGCGGACAACTGCTGCCTCTTCGCAGCAGCAGGAGCCTCCGAGCTTGCCGCCCTCTTTCGTCCCGAGACGATGGCATCCCGCATAAGCACGTCTCGGGATGGAGCTCGAGTGTTGGCAGTGGCGCTCCGCGTAGCAGGAGCCTTACCCTTGTCAGGCACCGCCAAGGCCTGGGAGTCTTCACCAGCCTTGCTCCGCCTTTCCTCTTCGGCGGCGAACACAACAGCATTTTTCGGATCCGACATAGGCAGACCCACAGAAGTGTTAATAATCTTGGTCCTTTGCCCAGCCGCGACCTCCAAAGCTTGCTGTTCCCTCTGCAACCTCTTCTTCTCTCCGAGAGTCGACATGATGTAGTCAAACCAGTGAGCTGCACAATAAACCAAGGGCGTTAGAAACAAGCGGGTCAAAGAAGGATTATCGGAATTGCAGAAACTCGTGATCAAAATAGAGTATAATGAAGAAGAAAAAATTCCAAGTCTCCAACAATCTAATCTCATCAAGTCCATCTTCCTCCCACTTCTACTTCACCTGTTAGTCCGCAAAGGTAGGGAAGTGGTCAGATCAATCCGTGAAACGGTAAGTAGCGGGTCGATTTTTTGTGGATGGCCACCCACGGCCACATTCTTTGGAAGAGGGCGCCACCGATGCTCTCCTCGAAACTTTGTGGGCACTTTCGTTTCTCGCCTCTGACTCTCCCGGTTTGAGCCATGCTACGAAGACGATTTTGTCCCACCACTTCGACCCCAACGACGAGATGGAGTCCGAGATAAAGTTGTAAGGTTTCCTATTCATGAAAGTGTAGAATAGTGGATTCCCCGGACTGAACGAGACATGGAAGAGCTGCCTAAAATTCTCAAAGTTCACATGCTGTCCTTTCTTCTTACAAAAAACTACAAAGCAAATAAGGTTACCCAGGGACTTGGGGATAACCTGACTCGGACCTATACCAATATGGTTCAGGATGTTTTTCAGCTCTGTAGCAATGGGGATCTTCCATCCGCAGGAGAAGGCCACCTCATGCACGCACATATATCCGGCGGGCGGATTGTAAAAGGCGTGACCGGGCTCGGGAATCATGATTTCTACTAATCGATCTCCCACTTCCGCCTCCACTCTGGGATGTCCTCCGCCCTAACCCTGGATGGACACGTAGGAAGAAGCCCGTCCGCGTTTAATTCTCCAAATTGATCCACTATGGTAACAGCGGACGCAGGACGCGGGAACTTTACTCGGGCGGCTTTTGCACCACGGCCCTCGATTACTTGAAGATTGGACTGAACGGGCGCAGCGGGATGTAATGCAATCCGCCGACTGGATCGTCTAGAGGGACGAGTGACAGGAGATCCTTCTTCTTCTTCCTCCTCGCCCTCACCTTCCTCTTCCTCACCATCTTCTTCGTCCTCGAGGACATCTTCGGGTCTTCCGGACGTGCTTGGCTTGGACGGGCCTGCTTCTACCAGAACACGGTCCTCCACTCCGCCCGAACATCTCCACGCCATCGCCTCATACCACCGCCGCCTGCTCAAGTTGAAGCGCATTCGGATCTATGGGCCCTCCCACACCGCCTATAGTCCGAGATCGACCAACGCTCGACTCATCAACACCGCCGACCATCGGCCCGTCTGGCTTGAGGATTAATCGTTTATGGGCTCCGTGTAGCGCCGAATCTCTAGAAGAAAGGACATCCACGAGATAGTCTCCTAAGGACACGTTCACGCCCACGGATGCATCGGCGAACTCGCCCATCTCGTAATCCCGCACTCGCGAACGTTTTGACTATCGCCTTGACATCCTAGGCGTATGAAACGGATCAGAAATGATGATTGTTATTGTCCGAGAGTTCATTTATATGTCTTATTAAGTCCAGAGGTCCACGAAAAAGTTTAAACCCTAAGATTCTCTATACACAGAAGGACAGGGAACCCAAGACCCCGGCATGCGCAGCTGTGCCACTGGCACCACGATTTGCCCCTTATGGCACGATGACGAAAGAAACAACCTATGGCAAAATACCACAACCCACACCGATTTACAAGTAAACATGCATGTTCAAGACAGGTTGTGTCAGACGGGACTTATCAAATGAGAGTACAAGACATCAACGAAGAAAATTGGCATATTATGAGCATGCAACAGAAACACATCAATTATCGTCTAAACCAAAGGTATCGCAAGAGTCAATTACTGAAGACAGGCACAATTACGGAAGCAGCAAAAGGAGCTACACTAGACATGCAATAGGCGTATAGCGAATACAGGCAACTTAAACAAGGCCAAAGAAGAGTACTTACTTGCTAAATATCCAAACAGGGAAGTTCCACGGATGATCGAACTTGGGTAATGCACCGAGGATAGAGATCTCAGCTTGATGGCCCAAAAGTCTTACAAGTCCTAGTTGCTCGGATCGACCTTGCGTTGTTTGAATTGCTTAAGGATTGCTCTAAGTTTCGAGATTGCTAAAAGTGTGAAAATGACTGATGGGCTGACTATTTATAAGGGCAATATGGGATAGCCAAGAGTCACGCCGCTTGAATTTGAATCCCAGCCGTTGATCCTCTCCAATCCAAGGGTTGTACCGCCTCGCGAGTGGATGGTCGCCGTAACGTCAGATTTAATGTCGATGACGCCACATCAATCGGACTGGGAACCCCAACCGTTGATGTCGTCCTGATCGAACGGCCGCGTCTCTTTACTCGTGATCTTTCTCCCGTGGGCCGAACATATAACCTATTGGGCCTCTTGGGCTTATGAAGAGGACAAAATCAACAATCGGCCCAACGGATGCCTTCCGCATACCACGTCAGACTCTAACCGTACTCGGACACATATATCTCGGATACAAATACCTTTTCCTCTACAGTCCCAGTCATGCGATAACTCGGACTGTAGACGGAAAAGGGGGGGGGGGAAGAGATATATTGAATCCTTGAGGACACGGACGACAGATCACGACAAAAAGGATTTTTTCCTTTTTCTCTTAATTAACGATGCGGACACACTCCAGAAACACGACTGATCCCTCATAGTTACCAACTATCTTCTAATAAGATACTTGGAAACTGGGGGGACATATGTTGATACGGAAATATGTCCAATCCGTTAAGGGCGCCATAGAGCGTGTCCTAAAGCGCATCATGGCTTAACTAGCCAATTCAGTACTGGTCCGACCTCACATGGTCCGCCCAAAGTGAATCGACCAGTACGCCGAAGTCACTACATCCCCACAGCTAGTCCGAGCTGGCTAAGGAAAGGACTTGTAAACCTGATCGTGTCAGTATAGAGATGCCAAACGGACCGTACGAGAGAACCTCGGACGCCACCATTACTCTAAGACCAAACGTATGTAACAGAACCGCTGAGATACTTCCGTGAGACTCTTGGCTCGGGCATCCAGAGTCACCCAAGGGCAGATTAACCAAGCAGACAGGTCTGTCCGAGGGACTAACACGGACCCAACAAAGTGAACAAGATTTCAGAGGGAAAAGGTCCAAACTACTCTCCCAGGCCCACTTATCGGTATTGGACTACTGTTCACTAATGGGCCATGGGCCAAAGGTAGCATTGGTGTCCAAATCTGGATCGTACACTTGGCATCATCTTATGAGCTACCTCATGAGTATATGATAACTATAAATACAGCTCAAGGTTCAAGACCTAGAGGTAAGTGAGAACTCGATAAGTGTTCTTGAGCATAATAACCTTCCTCATAACTATTACATTGAGAGCTTCCAACTCTCTCTTGAGTAAAGTCTCTTACCGGATTGACATAGGCAATCCGGGCATCCAGTTCTAACCCCCCCCCCCCCACTTAGTCATTTCAGGGGCCCTACTTCGGACCAGTATTCCTTCGGACTTCAAGTAGGAGGCGGGCTACAGACTAGGTTACTTGTAATAGTTTAGTTAGTTAGTGTTAGAGGTTTCACCCCTCAACACTTTTGGCGTTGGTGGCCTTGGTATTTTTTTGTCAAGCATGCCAAGGGCGACTGGGGGCTCCCTCCACTACAAGAATTCTGTTGTTTAGCAACGGATTGGGGCGACGGATAGAATCCGTCGCTATTTAGCGACCAATCGGTCAAATTTAGCGACGGATGGAGCGTTTTGCCCTATCCGTCGTTGTTTCCGTCGCTATTTAGCGACAGATAGTCTATCCGTCGTTAGTGTTTGTTGACTTTTTTATTTTTAAAAAATCAAAAATATTATTTTAACGACGGATAGATTATCTGTCGTTAAATATTTAATTAAAAATAAATTAAAACTAGCGACGGATAATTCTATCAGTCGTTAACTGTCTTAAAATCGGGCACAACCCCCTTTCTTCCCCATTTCGATTCTGCTTCTTCTTTTCTTCTTTTCTTCTTCTCTTCGCCATTTTCGTCCACCTTCCAATTCCGGCCAAAACTTCACCATTCCGACCAATCTTGGACTCTTTTCGAAGCTCGTGAAACAAGGGACTCGGGTGTCCATTCAATTTCATTTTTCTTCGGCTATTTTTCCCGTAATTGAAGGTATTAGTCTAAAACCCTTACTTTGTTAAATTTGGAATTTTTGCTAATTTCGAGCAATTTTATGTTTTTAGAAGTTTGCACTAGCTAGTTTAGCTTATATTAAGTAGTGGGTTAAGCTTGAGGTTGTTTAATTGATAGATTTAGGTCAATTTCGAGCAATTGTATGTTTTTGAATTGTTAGTATCATGTTAGGATGTTTGTAAGTATGTATGGTATTTACTTTGATGTTTTCATATATGTAGTAGGATTAGTGAGATTTGGTTGAGTTTTTTGAGACCATTTAGATTTAGTGATTTTGGTGGTTGTAGTATAATTGGCTCGTATTAAATTAGAAAAAATTACTACTGTTTTAATTTATACTTCGTAATTATAATGGAATTTTGAAATTCATAAAAAAAAATTTTAACATAAAATGCATGTAATTCATGAAATTTGGAACGTATTATAATTAACAATGCAATTATAGCCAGGAATTGGAATTGGTTGTGGTATAATTTGCTCATATTGACTTGTTGTGAATTACTACTATTTTAATCTACAATATGAAAGCTATTATTATATCTTCAAGGATGACTTCTCCACCTTCGTCGCCTCCTCCACCGTCGCCTACACCATTGCCGCCTCCACCCGATTCATTGGAGTATCATTGGAGTTCTGCCGAGTAAGTATACTTCGTCTTTCTTAGTAGTGATTTCATCTCTAACATGTAAACTGTATTTTGTAGTTAATTTAGCACAATTAATATTTAACCTCAGTTTTTTTATGTATGTAGAAATTGCGATACAATCTCCTATGCAGACATGTGGACATGTTTTTCTGCTTTCGATAGAGCATTGGAAGAAGAAATGAAGGCCGACGAAGATGCAAACATGGTTAAAACCAATGCTGGGAAAAAATGGATGATGAAAATGATGAGGATTTTGACATGACCAATGAGAGGATGATGAACTTTCGATTATTTGCAAGTGTGTCTATCATGCTTGAATATAGACGGAATCATCTCTCGGTTAGTGTATATATTCGTATCTTATTTGTGATAATATGATCATTCTTCTTTATTTGTTTGTGCTTTATTTGTGAGTGGTATGTTAGCCACTATATGTGAGACTGAACTTGGGTGATATGTTAGTCACCATTGTCTTAGCTGCTTTTAGGACAATATGAGTTGTGTGTTAGCCACTATATGTGAGACTGAACTTGGGTGATATTTAAGTCACCATTGTCTTAGCTGTTTTTAGGACAATATGAGTGGTGTCTTAGCCACTATATGTGAGACTGAACTTGGGTGATATTTAAGTCACCATTGTCTTAGCTGCTTTTAGGACAATATAAGTGGTGTATTAGCCACTATATGTGAGACTAAACTTGGGTGATATGTTAGTCACCATTGTCTTAGCTGCTTTTAGGACAATATGAGTGGTGTGTTAGCCACTATATGTGAGACTGAACTTGGGTGATATGTTAGTCACCATTGTCTTAGCTGCTTTTAGGACAATATGAGTGGTGTGTTAGCCGCTATATGTGAGACTGAACTTGGGTGATATGTTAGTCACCATTGTCTTAGTTGCTTTTAGGAAAATATGAGTGGTATGTTAGCCACTATATGTGGGTGATATGTTAGTCACCATTTGTGTAGTATGCGTAATTTTTCATCCGTTACTCATGGTATGCACTTTACGATTTCAGGCTGAGGTGGTGAGGAGGATTGACATTCGGGAGCTGTCAATTCAAGAAGAAAACGACATCTTCTTAGTCTTGATACATTTCTGTTATGCTTCTCCTAGATATTTCGTTTTGAACTTCTGTTTTTCTGCCACTTGACCTCTTGTTTTAGCTTATGTACGGATATTTAATTTCATTATGGATAATTTGTATTCGTCGAATGTTTTTTTTAATTAATACCGTTTAATTATTTTGAGCTTATTTATCGGACATTATATTTGTGGAACGGGTGAAATATGAAAACAGGCATCAAAATTAAAAAACAAAAAATAAAATAAAAACCTGGAAAATTTGTTACAGAATTAGTGACGGAAAAAGTCCTATCCTTCGCTAATTCCGTCATTATTTAGCGACGGATATTTTATCCGTCGTTAAATAGAGCAGATTTTGATTTTTTAAAAAAAGGAAAAATCAGCTTTTTAGCGACAGATAAAATCCGTCTCTAAAAAGTCAACAGTCTATCCGTCGCTAAATCTGTAGTTATTTAGCGACGGATAGTTTATCCGTCGTTATGATCATTGTGACGAAGAAAATGATGACGGCATTTTTATTCGTCGCTAAGTCCGTCGCTAACGACTTAGCGACGGATCGCTCCATGTTTAGCGACAGACTTAACGGCAAGTTTTTTGTATTGCTCGGATTTTTCAGTACAAACATTATAGGTCGGCTGGTCTGAAGGAAGTTCCTGTGTGGCTCGGTGAATTTGGCCAAGTACCATTTGAAATAGTGGTACCATCTGATGAAGAAGTAGAGGAGGCCAAGGGTGAGGAACAGGCCGAGGGTGAGGATAGAAGTGGTGATGAAACCGAGGGAGATGATGAGGAGGAGGAAGAGGGCGAGGAGCCGAGAGACATTGGTTGTTTGGATATAGATCCCGAAATGGCAGCCGAGCGACTCGCAATACTTGGGGATGACGAAGTGTCTGACCCCAAGTATTTCTATCCTACTCCTCGCCATCCAACCACAGCTTTTCTTAGTTGGATTGACCGCGAGTCCTGTTTATTGTAACAATAATCCCGATCTGAGTAAGTGCCTAGTTATGTTACTTGGTCTTTTATATGTTTTTCCTTAACATCTTGTCGGCTATGATACTAGTTTGCTAAGACCTTTTTTATTTGCAGAGTATTGGATTATGATGACCGCCGCCGAGCTGAGTAAACAGAAGGCTATGGCGAAGATGAAGGCACTTAAAGCCAGCAAGGACATGGGTCGGCATACGCCGAAATTGAAGACTCAGGAGCCAGTGAATGCGACGACTCATCTGGAGCCAGAACGTGGTGCAGCCGAAGAGGGTGGCCAAAAAACGGTAAGTATTTTGCCTCGGATTTCTGAGGTTTCTTTAATCATTCCTTTGTATTAATGATGTTGTCGTCCATTTTACAGGGAGCCGGGGAAAATTGATGGGTGATGCCATCAAGGCCGATCTGAAGGGCAGAAAGCGTAACCGAGGAGAAGGTCACAAGAGCAAATCGGCGAAGAAAAGCCAATCAACCAAAACACTCTTTATTCTGGAGTTCACTCCTGAGAGTCTGAAAAGCTTCGATCAGGAAGCTTTGTCGGCAAGCTTGAAGCTTCTTGCTGGCATGGTAAGCCAAATCTCTTTCAGGGAATCTTTCTCCAAGTTAATGTTCACGACTTCTAATAATCTTTTTCTGTGTAGATGACCAATCATGCCGAGGCCCTAGCCAACTTTAAGATCACCGAGGATACCTCAGCGTTGCAGGCCGAACTGGAAGCGACCAAGAAGGCCTAGGCCCAGGCTGAGGCGGTCAAGCTTGAGGCCGAGACGGAGCGTGAACATCTCCGTAGTGAGGCCGAGGAGCAGCAGATAAGGGCCGATAAGGAGGCTGCTCTGGCCCGTGCCCTGCATTCTTGTCGGCAGAATATGAAGTCCTTCCTGATGGAGAAGTTGAGGACAACTAGGGTGGAGGCTGTGAAGGAGTTCTTGGAGTCGGGATCTTTCCACTCCAAGGTTCAAGAGGAGGCTGGAGTTTTTAGGGCCGAGGGCTTTGAGTCTTGTCTTGGCCAGCTGAAGAAGGCGGAGCTGCTGGATGCGGGTGTGACGTCCGAGCATGAAGACTTGGATGCCTTCATGAATGAAGACGGGGTCGACTATGTTGATCCCGAGGAGAAACCCATCTCTGAGCTCCAGGCCGAGGAGTGGTGGTACAACACCTGCGGGCCGCCTCTGGAAGGCATGGAAGATGTCAGAGGCGAGTTTTGCCCCAAGTTCCCATCTTGGTTCCCCAAGTTGTTCTTCCGTTCTCGGCTCGAGGGTGTTGAGTATGCTCCCCTTAACAAGGACTGGTGCCGGCTTACAGCGACCTATGGGAATGTGGCCGGCATGGAGGTGGTGGACAAGGAGGTAGATGGTCCCGACAGGAACAAGAGGACCATGAAGAACTGGCGGCGGATACGAAAGGCTGATGCCGGGGAGGGGGAGACAAGTCGTCGCGCCGAGGAAGTGCCCACCTCCCATATTCCCAGTGGTCAGTAGAGCCGAGGGCTTGCCCTCACAATCATTTTGTAAAGTGTATCAAGTAGAACACTTAGTTTATAGGGCTTTTTATTTTGCTAACTATGCCCTCGGTTTATGAAGGTCCATTCTTTTGTCGGTCAGTCTCGGATCTTTTATCCTTACTTGTTGTGAATGCTAATTCTGCAAGATCCGAGGCTGACCTCCTATGTAATGTCGAACCTAGCTTCCTTCGATTTTAATGCAATCTAATTTTATGAAAGTGTTACTCGTAAGATTAATGTGAAATTTTTACTTTTCCTTCTTATCGAGTCTAGAGAATAGTTAGCTCGGACAAGTGAGTAAATTTGTACGCTAATGCTTCAAATACTTGTGCTCGGATTTTTCATATCCGGCTGAAAACTTTGTTATTGCATTGTGTTTTGAATATTCCGAAGAACTTCAGTTGGTCGATTTCATCGAGTCTTATTCAGTTAGCTCAGATGAATAAGATGTGTTTCACAACTGTTTCAAGGAATTGAGTTCGGATTCTTATGATCCTGTTTCAAATCCTTGATTGTATAGTGAGCCGTGGATTTGTATAATCAGAGGGGCTTCACTTGATGTTTTTGCATGAACCATGTTGAAGAAATATTTTCTTTATTTCCTGGTTCCTCGGCAAAGCTGGTGTAGAGCCTGGTCGGCTATACCAGTCATTTTCATATATGCCCCCATTCAGATTATAACTTAGGGGTTCCATCTTTTAGTGGCATTACCGAGACTCCTCAGGTCTGGTTTGGCCGAGATGGTAGAGGTCGGTCCAAGATATTCTTTTGAAAGAATATCTTTTCAGACGTCCCCATCCAGTTTAAGTATCTTGACAGAAATGTATAGGACAAAAGACGATTTCATTGAAGCTCGGAAAATTCATCATAATGATTTTCAAGCATAGAACTTCTGAAGATTCTTGGCGTTCTAGGTTCTTTTGAGGGCCTTTCATTGTAGGTCGGCTAGCTCATAGCTTCCATTGATGCTTGCTCGGGTAACCTTATAGGGTCTCTCCGAGTTGGGCTCAAGTTTCCCAATTTTGTCGAGGATGCCGGCTCTCCTGAGTACGAGATCGTCGACCTGGATATCTCTCTTCTTCACGTGTTTGTTGTAAGCTCTTGCCATGGTTACCTGATAGCCGATCGTGCGGGCAAGAGCAGTCCTTCTTGTGGATTCCAACATATCCAAGACGTAGATACGCTTGGTATGAGTGTCCAAGGGAGTATAACCCTGGATTCGGTAGGTATGCACTGCTATTTCCGCGGGAATGACCGCCTCGGATCCATACACCAGGTTGAAGGGTGTTTCTCGGGTGGCTGTTTTGATTGTGGTTCGGTACGACCACAAGACCCCTTCTAACTCATCCACCCAGTCTTGCTTGCTATCTCCTAGTCTCCTCTGCAAGTTCTCGACAATGGTACGATTGGTGACCTCGTTGTGCCCATTGGCTTGGGGATAGCCAACCGAGGTGAAGCGTTGTTCGATCTTCATTTCCTCACACCAATCTTTGAGTTTGGCTCCTGAAAATTGCCGACCATTGTCAGCCACTAGAATCCGGGGTAGGCCGAACCGGCATGAGAGCTTCCATAGGAAGTCCATTATCTTCTTTTCTGTGATGATGGTGGTGGCCTCAGCTTCTACCCACTTTGAGAAGTACTCCACGGCGACAATGAGGAATTTCTTTCCCCCTTGTCCAGGCAGGAAGGGTCCGACGATATCAATCCCCCATTGATCAAAGGGACAAGTGATGGTGGACTGAATCGTCGGTTGATGGGGGATCCTTGCAAATTTTTGGCATTCTTCACAAGAGCGGGAGAATTTGCTAGCCTCCTTCTGCATGGATGGCCAATAATTACCAGCCCTTCAAACTTTTTGTGCCAATGCTCGGCCGCCAGAGTGATTGCCGTAACTCCCGAGGTGGACCTCTTTCAATACGGTCAAGGCCTCGGTTGGTGTAAGACACCGAAGATGCGTCCCGTCAAAGGATTTCCAATAAAGGTCGGAGCCGTTCCAGAAGTACCGAGGAGCTTTCCTTTGGAGACATCGATTCTCTGCAGGGTCGGTCAGTAGGATGCCCTCGAAGAAGTATGCTATTAAGGGATTCATCCATGTGTCCGAGGAGGAGATTACTGCCACCATCTGGTTCCGAGGAGGGGTGTCGATGGAAGGAGCATCAGCAGTCATTAGTACTACTGTCCGAGTATCAACCGCGCCCGAGGCGGTTGCCCATTTGGAGAGGCCATCTGCTCTTCCGTTCTTTGTGCGTTCTATCTTTGCTAATGAGAACTCCTCAAAAGCTTCCCCCAACTATTTTACCATCTTCAAGTACTTGATCATGGCCGCACTCTTTCTGGTGAATTTACCAGAGTATTTCTCGGTGACAAGCTGGGAATCTGAGAAGGCTCTGATTTTTCTTGCCATGACCGACTTTGCCATCTTCATACCCGCAATCAAGGCTTCATATTCGACTTCATTGTTAGTTACTATGAAATTCAGTCAGATTGGCATATTCCATCTCAGCACCTTCAGGACTAACGAGTAGCAGTCTAGTTCCACCTGCATGTGCAGCCGAGGACTCATCCATGTAGAGTTTTCATTCCGAGGGAGGCAACTCCTTTGGAACAAAGAGAGGTTGTTAGATCGGTGCACTAGGTGGAAGAGGTTTGTCGGGCGGAGGTGAAGTTAATTCCATCATGTCTAGCTTGTTTAGAATCCATTCAACCACTGGGTCGGCCTCCTTGTGATCTCTAGTCTCGGTCGCATGTACTGTCAGTACATTAAGTGTTTCTTGATTCTTCTGGGGCTCCCCTGTCTCGGACAGTTGATCAGTTGTCTCGGCAAGGGGGTACTCGGCTAGGAAATCGGCCAAAACTTGTGCCTTCTTCGCCGAGGGGGCTTTGTATTCAATGGTGTGGTCACCCAACTCTATGGTCCACTTAGCCAATCTTTCTGATTTTGCCATGTCTTCTAGCACTTGTTTCAAGAGTTGACTAGTTAACACGATGATCTTGTGGGATCTGAAATAGGGCTTGAGCTTTCTTGCCGTTTCGATCAGGCAAAAGGCGTACTTTTCTATCTCTTTGTAGTTCTTCTCGGCGGAGCTCAACACTTTGCTCAAATAGTAGACAGGAAAGTGTTCACTTTTGCTGATCCTAACCAGGACCGAGCTAATTACTTCGGCCGAGACGGCCAAGTAGATGTAGAGGGGTTCACCTTCCTTGAGTTTAGCCAACAAAGGTGGCATTGCTAAATAGGTCTTCAGATTTTCGAATAAGACCTTACACTACTCGGTCCATTCGAATTTGTCGGTCTTCCTGAGTGTTTTGAAGAAGGGGAGATTTTTCTCCGCGGATCGCGAGATGAATCGGCTAAGGGAAATGACTTTTTCGATGAGTCGTTGGACATCCCTTAGCTTCTTCGGGTGTGGGAGATCGATGATGGCTTTGATCTTCTCGGGATTAGCCTCAATCCCCCTCTGTGTCACCATGTAGCCGAGGAACTTTCCTCCTTTTACACCAAATGTGCACTTTGCTGGGTTCAATTTCATTCCATACCGACGAAGGATCATGAAGCATCTCTCCAGGTGAGAGATGTGGTCGGCAGCTTCCTTGCTCTTGACAAGAATATCGTCCACGTAAACCTCCATGGACTTTTCAATTTCTTCCCGAAACATGAGGGTCATCAACCTTTGGTAGGTTACTCCTGCATTTCTCAAACCGATTCTCAAACCGAAGGGCATTACTTTGAAACAATACACACCCCCCGCTGTTATGAAGGCGGTCTTTGGGAAATCCTCCTCGGCCATTCGGATTTGGTAGAATCCTTGGAATGCATCCATGAAGCTAAGAAGGGCATAGCCAGCCGTGGAATCTACCAACTGATTAATCATCGGGAGTGGGTAAGGATCTTTTGGGCAAAAACGGTTGAGACTAGTGAAGTCGTTACACATCCTCCACTTGCCGGGACTTTTTTCCACCAGTACGACATTACAAATCCAATCCGATTAGTGCACTTCTCGGATGAGTCCAGCCTTAAGTAGACGGTCGACCTCCTCGGCGATGATTCGGTCATGGATGGGTCCATGGTCTCTCTTCTTTTGTCGTATGGGGCGGATCGTTGGGTCCACATTGAGGGAGTGGACCATGATCCTCGGATCAATACCAGTCAGGTCCTCGGTACCCCAAGCAAAAACATCGTCATTCTTCCTTAAGAATGCGGTCATTTCAAAGTGGTTTCTTCGTCCATGCCCGAGCCGATCTTGGTTGTTTTGTCCGGGCTCTCATCGACGAGCTAAATCTCCAACACCTCTTCCTCGGGCTCAATCCGATTTTCATTAAAGAAACTCCTCATGGGACTCTCCCCGGATGGTTCAGGAGGAATAACTCGGTATTCCTCAATTTTAACTTCCCCTATAGGAGGACCAGACCTGCCCAAATGCTTCTTGTCAATTTTCATTTTTAACCAATTAATTCCCTCTTCGAGGGTTTTCTCCTTTCTTCTTGTCGCGGGCATTGGGTGGATGGGGAGGCAATGCCTTTTCCCACGTTCATCGACGCCCCTGTAATGATATCCGTCCTCATAATCATAAGGTCGAGAATCACACCTTGTAGACAGGGTATAACATTCCCATGCTTCTCGTCGATTTCCTGTTAATGTCCCTATTCCCTTAGGGGTCGGAAACTTCATCTGGAGATGGAACGTTGAAACTTTGAATCTATTCAAGGTGGGTCGGCCAATCAGGGCATTATACTCAAAGGGAGCATCAACGGTGAGGAAATGAACTTGGGTTTCTGTTACTTTCCTCGGGAACGTGCCTATTGAGAGCGGCAAATAGAGGACTCCCCTTGCTCGGACTTGGTTGACGTCGAATCCCACTAGGCTAGTGGTAACGGGTCTGAGACCCTCATCTCCATTTTCCTTACCCTGCTCATGAAAATGATGTTGGCAGAACTTCATGTGTCAATCAAAACTTTGCTCATGTCATAGCCGGCTATGACCATATCCACCACCAATGGAACATCCGGGCTACTCGTTGCCCCTTGTCCCGTGCATGGGGTCGGGGCGTCAGCTTCATCAAAAGTGATGACATTTGTTCCTGGCTTTACATAGTTCACATGTTCTTCGTCGGCCTTTTTCAAGGCTCTGGCCATTGATTCTCGAGCATTTTGGTTGTCTCCCCCAGCTGGGCCGCCGGCTATGGTCAAGATTCTACCATATCTCACAGGATTTTCTTCTTCACTTATCCGGGCCACTCGGTTGTTTTCTCTTCTCGGACTGTGGGTCCGTCTCGGGCTTAGTGACCTCCTCGGATGTTGTTCGCGGGGTGGGACTGGAGCTCGGGCTGGTGAACGTGCTCTCCAAGGAGTTGGTGATCTCCTCGAACTTTTGTTCCTCTGTGGGCTATTCCTCCTTTCTTGTCTGGGCTGGCAGTCGGTCAGTTCGACCAGCGTCCCATTGACCATCTGCTTGGTACCGCCTCATGACATATTCCTGGAGGTAACCCAACTCTATTAATCTTTGTATCTCTTGACGTAGATGATTACACTTTTCCGTGGAGTGTCCCTTTTGCTTGTGAAAATGACAATACTCGGTCGAACTTCTTGTGTACCGAGTTTCCTTGTATTTTTTCGGCCTTTGAAAGGGTAGGCCTTTGGTTTTCATGATCGTAAGGATCTCATTTTTGGGGCTCTTAACTCGGCATAGTTGACGAAGTGACGCCGAGGAGATTTCCACCTTTCCTCATGCCGAGCTCTCTTCTCGTTCCTTGATCGGTGTTGTGCTTCATTAATTTGATTCCCTCCTGGCTTGTTACTCTGGGGCGGTTATCTTTCTTGGTGACTGCTTTTACCACGATGGTTCCCAATGTCTCCTCTGTTTTCAGGAAGCGGTTGGTGAGATCGGTAAGTTCCCGCTCGGTTCGGATGTCCGCATCAATCTGTTGGTCCAGATAACGGCAAAGTAAAAGACTATGGGGGGGGGGGTGAATAGTCTTTTAAAACTTTTGTCGATAAACACAGTTTCTCATAAACCTGGGGGTTTCTGATACTTAAATTCAGAGCGCGGAAGACTTTAAGATAGGTAAGTGCAGAAATAATAAGTATGTGTGTGTGTGTGCTTTGCTGAAATGTAAATACAAAAAGGTAAATAACACAGCAAGTATAGTGGTATCTGGAGGTGGCGTAATCCTCCAACTAATCCACTTCGATCTTTTTGAGACCTAGAATTCACTATAACAGATAATTGAGTTCACCTTACAATAATCCTATTCTAAGATTCCTAAACAAATTGTTCCCAACCAAATGTTCTCCCTGAGTTATTCCCCAGCTCCTAGAGCTAAGTACTTCCTCTACTCAGATAACCTTGGAGTTATTCCTTGATTTCCCAAATCAAGTACTTCCTCTACTCCACGCCTTGATGGTGTTGGTTATAAGGTTTGTCAGAAAGGCTTCTCGTATAACTTTTCAGTTATGTTTACAGAGAGCCAAACAGAACGAGACTACTTAAAACACTTGTTCAGTGGATGGCAGTCTGCTCTTTACTGACCCAAGTAATTGGTGTCCGTTCTGGAGAATGAGCTTCAGAAAGGGTATCTGATAGTTCAACTCTTTCACGAATAACAATCTCTTGTTAAGGTTCAGGACAACTTAGAACTACTAGTGATTCTTCAAGCAACAGAAAGGTAGTAGAGTGCTTGAGAGAATACTTTGCTTGATGGTAAGTTTGCAAGATAGAGCGTTCTAAGGTGTGTTCTTCAAGCATCTAAGTGTGTGATATATATAGATAAATTTGAGAGGCGTTTGAATTGTATCCGTTGTGCTCTCTATCAAATTATATCCGTTTATATCTTGAACTATGTACTCAGAAGTCACTATCAGAGAGGACTTGCTTTTTGCAGCATTTCTGCCGATGCATTTAATGCATAGTACTGTTCATTGTCCTTTAGTCTCAACGGATACATGAGCCTTTCTGATGGCTTGTATGCTCCATACTCATGATGTCATATGTCCAGAATTATATTTTGAAAGTAAGTTAATATACTTAAGAAAGGATTATGGATATAGTCTTTCTGAGTTAAACTAAACCTTTGTGTCTTCATAAACCTTGTGCAATCTTCAGTCTTCTAATCTTCAGAAAAGCTCCATTGCTAGGATTGATCTTCATGGTCTTCTTGAAATAAAAATTACACTCAGAGACCTATAATCCTAATACAAGATTTACTAGACTAATCATACTCAGTGATTTCCTCTTTTACAATGTTCAAGTGAATCAAGAGTACTTAATCACCTTTCTGGCTAAGATAAGAACATGTGATGAGTGATCAAAATACTAACAGATATTCCTAACAAGTTTCCCCCTTTTTGATCAGTCATCCATGACTATCTTTTAAGTCCTATTACAATATTGTAATCCTGGAAGAGAAAACAATCCACCACTTAACCATTTCAAATGATATTCAATTTTAGTTGAATTAAGTGCAGAAAGTAAACATCAACCAAATCACAAGAAGTGATCTTTGCTGATAAGTTGTCATCTATTAAAATGTATCTGAGAGTATGATCTTCAGATAGGTACATGAGTAAAGAGATGCAACTTTTACATATAGAGAATTTTAGAAACAATCAGCAAGATTACAAAAAGTAATAAAACATACTAAGTAAATTAGAACAAAAGAGAGTCCAAGATCCAAGGGAGTATTCTAATGTTACTAGTCTTCAAATCTTCAGAAACGCAACTTGGGTTTAGATACCTCAAGTTCTTCAGCACCCTTTCTGGATCAGTTGACATGATCATTCACTTTTCTGCATTCTTGGACATAGTCATAAAGAATCCTTCTGACCGAAAGCTCTGTCTTTCTGGATAAGTCACATATTTCATGGTAACTCTTGCCAAGTTTGTGATTCTTCCGCAGAAAGTGTTTGACCCAGAAGTACTTTCCCCAGACCCAGGCATGGTCTACTTGCAGCTGAGATAGGTTGAAATACTTGTATATTTCTTCCAGATCGTGTATATCATCTAGGTATTCATCCAATGTCATATAGAATGACTCATAGGTTGAAACACCTAGTTTGTTCTTCCTGCTGTAGCTACCATCCAGTTTTCTTACCTTGTGTACATCATCAGGTTTTGGGTAAGGACAGGCAAAGGAAAGATCCATCTTTCTGGCTTCATTCCTCTTTTCTACTTCAAAGTTTAGCCAGGCATGAAGGTGCTCAGGTTTTATCAATTCTGGCTTGCCTTCTCTCCATTTCAGGATCTGGTTGAGGATGGGAGTTGGAACCTTATCATTGACAAGTAGATGTTGTAGTTCCAGAATCCAATACCCTCTCTTGTTCAGAATGCACCTATATGAAGATTCTTCATTACTAGTCTTCATATACTCAATGTGGGCATCAGTTGGCCTTTCTTGATGTGTTTCATTGTTTACTCTGCCAAACTGGAAATCCCTTCTTGCTTTTCTGTTTGGTGGCCTTCTGTCAGGAGATCCTCTAACTCTTTCTTCCTGCCTTGGGGCTGTGCTGGTGGATGTTCCTTGTAATGACTTGGTATTTCCAGAAGGGGTTCTGGCTGCTAAAGGTCTTGCTGCCAGAGGAGGTTGTGAAGTAGTTGCTTGTCTCCTTTTCTTGTGAAGTGGATGTTCATCTGTGTCAGATTCATCCTCATCATCATTGAAGTCCAAAATTGGAGACTTGCAGCTTTCTTGACCTCTTACTTCTCCTTCTTCCTTTTCTTCTTCTTCAGAAGTCTTCTTCTCTTCTGAGATTCTAAGGGACTTGGTTCCCCTAGTGACCATACTTCTCAGCCTTCTGGCTGGTTGATCTGGAACAACTTCTTCAGCAAGGGTGTCTCCAGTGGTGTCCTTAATGACAAGTTGACTTGAGGAGGGAGGATTTGATTGTTTTCTTTTTCTTCCTCTGCCTTTCTGAGGCATCTCTTCTTCCCCCTTAGTCATGAATGACTGACTCATGATAGCATAAGCTTCAGAGAGAGTTTCAAAAATTTTCTGGAGATTGTTGTGCACCCTGACCAATTCTTGAAGTTCCTTCTTCAGCTCTTTGTTCTGTCTAACCAGTTCCTACTCCTTTGTGTTGAGCTCTTCAAGCGGCCTTAGGATGGCGTTGGCTTGCAGAACATCATGGCTGGCTTCATTCAATGCTGCATTAGCATTGTTAGAATCCTCATCCCTGACCAACCCTAGGTCTTTCTGAGAGAGAGCTATGTTGGTTGCTCTGTTGAGTAAAGCAGCAGCCAATGGCTTCATCTCTTCTGGGACGGATTTTAGCACTTCTGTGTCTTGGGTAACTAGTGTCTATCTGAGCTCTAAAAAGACACTGTTCCTTGCACGGTGCTCTTCACTTTCTTTTTTTTTTAAGATGGAGTCAAGCTCCTATTATTAAAATAAAAACCACGGGGGTTTATAGGAACCCGAGTACAACTCCAAGAAATTACACAAAAGAAAGTCCGAACTAGCACAAAAGACATAACAAAAGCTAGTCCATCCAGGAGTTCTTCCAAGCCACAAGTTGCAGTCTTCACAGACAGTTTCACTTCTTGAACTACTTGGTGCAGAGAATATATGAGGAGCAAGTAGGGCTCTTTTGTGCTGAGTGACAAGTCTCTCATCTTCTGCTTCAGTCTTTCTGATGCAGTCTCAGCATCATGCTCTTCATCATCATTGTCATCCATGGAATCTATCTCAGCAGCTGTGACAACAATGGCATTTTTCAAATTTCTTTGCTCATCTAGGAGTGCCAATTCCTTGGCATTAGCTTCTTCGAGCTTCTTAATTTTGGCTTCCTTTTCATCAACAAGAGCTTGAGTCTCAATGTTGATTCTCTTCTCTTCTTCCAATACCTTTCTGAGTTGTTCAATCCTAAACTCAGCGGCTGAAATTTCTTCTATGGCATCATTGTGTTCAGCTTGTTGGGTATCTTGATGAGACTTGGGAGGTGATGATGATGGAGCTTTCTGAGCAATTGAGGGAGTAGCCTTTTCTCCACTTTCTTTGCTAGCTTTCTGAATCCCGCCTTGTCCAGGTTGGGGATCATCATTCTGATCATCATCATCATCATCCTTTTTCTTTGCTTCTTGGTTTGGATGCTCAGAGGGAGGTTCTTGATAATCATTTTCGTCCATCTCCTCGTCATCTTCTGAAACCAGGTTGATCACATTTGGGAATGTAATCATCCTCCCATTGACTTCTTCTTGTTCAGCAGGATAAGTAGTGAGCTTGCTGGGCAAGGCAGGATGGGTAACCATCTGCTCTTAGGTTTGAGCATCCGCAGACTTGAAATCTGCTAAAAGTCTTTGTGCTACTTCATGAATGAAGTCTTCATGCATCAGAGTGGCAAATGAGTAGGACTCTGTTGGGAACAATGCATGGATATAATCTTCCAGATTGAAGGCGATTGCTCTCTTTTCTGGGACGTTGATTACTCTGGCTAATTCTGAAAGGTCAGTCTTTCTGAGTTTCTGCCATTATCTGAAGCACTTGAGATGTTTCTTTAAAGTGTGCTTCTGGAAAGCCTTGAGTAAATCAACTGGCACTAGACTTTGAGCCTGAAAGAAGGGGATCAAGTTAGTTTTGTTCAAACCACTTGAGTTAGTATCTGTGTGCAAGAGTAAGCTTTCTGAGCATACCTGTGTAGAAACACTAGGCTCATTATTCTGTACTTCTGCTTGCTTGGGCACAGAGGCCTCAGATACTTTGATGTGAGGAGAAGTTTTATCCTCATCAACCTTTCTTTCTGCTTGAACATGAGAATTTAAAATCAAATATGTTTAGAAACTGTTAACAGAGAAGATAGGTGGAAAAGTGCTTTCTGAGACTTCACTTACTTCCAAGTGAGGAAGCTCAATAGCATGTTCCTCAGAAACCTTGGGGGTTTCTGGCACCTTTTCTGCATATACTGCTTGTTCAGCAGTTTTAGTTTCCTTTTGAAAAGATAACACAACAGTTTCTTCATCCAATTGTCCTTCTGACTGAGCCTGTAAGAACAAACATAAAAGATTTAGTAGTGGGTTTTCTAGAGTATTCTTTGAAGAAGACTATTACTGATTGCTTACCTTCTCAGCAGAAGGCTCAGTAAATACTTCCTCAGAAAGCTTTTCAGCCTCTGGAATCTCTAGGTTTTGGGGTGTTGGTTCCACCACCACTACTTCCTCAGTTGGAGCCTAAGAAGAGACATTAAGAATATTAGAACATAAGATAAGAGCATTTTTAGTTAGTTATTTCTTGTTCAGAGCCGTTTACACATATTAATAAAAAAAAGTTGTACTATACTATAATAAATATTGTATTACAGTTACCTGTGGGACAGGCTCTTCTTGATGTTCTGAGGTTGAAGGAACCTCTTCTTGATTTAAGGGAGTGGACAGATTTTCTTCCCCCTGAAAGTGTGTCTCCACGTTGGCATGTAACAAATACAGCTTATGAGTAACAAGTTAACATGCAATTATGTTGACATGTTAGATACAAACTATCTTTGTTACCTGAATAGAGTCAGGCTGATCATTAATCTCTTGGACTTGTGGTCATTCCACAGTCTCTCTGTGCTCATTGTTGGTCTCCTTTGCAGTATCATTCTGAGTCTCCATCTCAGTTTGATCCCTTTCTGAGAGTTGAGCATTCTCAGAAGGTTGAGGAACCTGTGTTAAAACAGGATTTTCTTCAGCAATATTAAGTGCTGGCATTGTGAATGTGGAAGCAATGTCAGGATCTTCCAGCATTCTATCTTCCTCACCCAGGCCTTCTTCTTCCTGCTGGGCAGAGGGGAAGAGCTGAGCCTGATGCTCCTCCATGGGTCTCATACTTGAATCTTTTGAGTACTTTTGCAAGTACTTCATCATCCTCAGAATCACTATTCTGTGTTGGTGCGACTCCATCTATGATATTTCTATCATCTCGGAGAGTTCGGAGCATTCTCGTTCAGACTCTTGGGGCATTCTGAGTTCCCTTCGAAGGCCCAACATCTTCTGAGACCTTGTCTCCCGAAGGTTGCGCCTCTTGTATGCTTAGGGGCTTGGAGGCTCTTTTGCTATGAGTCCTCTTTCTCTTGGCAACTGGAGGTTTAGCTTGAGCTTGCTCAGAGACCTCCTCACCTTGCTGTGCAGTTTCTTCTTCTTCTGCCTTTCTGAGTGCGTTCTCAGCAGCAAGTTTCTCCTTTTCTTCAGAAGCGTGTCTAAAAAGGGAGTTGGTGACTGGGATTTCCTGCCTCTCTTTAAGAGTGATTCCCATTGTTTCCATAATGTAACAGATTCTGAGACCAAAGTGCATATTGGCCATTGGCTCAGCAAGGCCATTGATGATTTTGGGCTCAAATTCCTCAATATGTCCAAGGAATTTGTTGAAGGCGTACTTCCCCCAATTGAAGTGGGTTTCTTGGTGGTCATCTTCTTGGGTGCCATCTCTTATATAGAGTTTTGAGTGAGTATTTTTCAGATGAATATTGCACATTAATCGAGATTAGTCTATCTTTTCAGAAGACTAAGCACAAGAAGTTGAGTTTTGCAGAGGGGTTTTGCAGAAATCTTGAGAGATTTTGCTGTTTTGATGCAAGTTTGAAATTTCGGAATTGGTAAAAGTGTTTGTCTTTTGCCCAAATCCTATATATATATAGCAGACAAAATGTACATAGATACAACATACATATAGCTGAATATGAATGCGTGTCTTTGCATCTGCATAGGCGTGGTACGTCCTTTGTACTTCATTAAATGCGTAGTGGGCCATGTCTGCATTTCTCAACAGACATTACTTGCTTTGTTTTAATCTCAACCGTTGAGATCAAACGTTTATTCATCAAGGGCTTATATTGAATATCTTGTAATGATATCAATCAACAAATGGTAATGTGCCGACTTGATGGATTTTTAATATGCTACATTCATTGTGTCACTTAGTAAAGAGTAGGAACACTTAATTGTTTGAGCTTATCATTCTGAGTGTCAAGTCTTTATCTATATATTGTTTATCATGAAAATGGTAAAAATACAAGACATTGCACATGTTTGACTTTCAGAACTTATACCTTTTGGGCTTTGTGTGTCCATTTCTCTTTATGACTAAATAGCTTTCTGAATTCAAGTGTCAGAAGCTTCAGTTGTTTGAATGTATTTGACCCACTCTCAGTAAGTAAGTTCTAGTCTTATTTACTTATTAAGTGTGTACCAACCTTTGCCTTTCTGGATACCCGTTCTAGAAATGTTTTGCCTTTCTGAGTGTTGCTACTCAGAAACCTTTGCATCACTTCTTATCAACTTTGGCTTTCTGAGAACCTGTTCTCAGAGGCCTACTCACTTATTCAGACTTTAGAGATTCAGGATAATTTTTCAGTCCTTAGGCAACTCCATTAATCCAAGATTGTGTCTCAAAGTCAAGAACCGACTTTCTTGTAAGGGCTTAGTGAAGATATCTGTAAGTTGGTCTTCTGTGCCAATCTTGAGTATCTCTATATTGCCTTTCTCAACATGGTCTCTGATGAAGTGGTGTCTAACATCAATGTGCTTTGTTCTGGCATGGAACTTGGGGTTCTGTGTGGTTGCAATAGCACTTGTGTTATCACAGAAAATGGGAGTTTTCTCTTCATTGAGTCCATAGTCTCTGAGTTGTTGTTGAATCCACAGAATTTGTGTTGCACAACAACTAGCAGCAATATATTCAGCCTATGTGGTAGAAGTTGCAATTGAGTTTTGTTTCTTGCTAAACCATGAGATAAGTCTAGTTCCTTAAACCAAGTTCCTGAGGTACTTTTCCTATCAAGCATTGATCCAGCATAATCAGCATCTGAGTAACCAGCCAAACTCAATCCACTTTCTTTAGGATACCACAACCCTACATCTACTATACCTTTCACATACTTTAATATTTTCATAGCAGTGTTGTAGTCTGATTGCATTGGATTTGTTTGAAATCTAGCACACACTCCAACTGCATATTGAATATCAGGTCTGCTTGTAGTAAGGTAAAGTAGTGAACCTATCAATTTCCTATACTTGTGTTCATCAACACTCTTATCTGATTCAGTATAGGTCATCTTGGTTCCTATGCTCATAGGTATCTTGGCATTCTTTTCAGAAGGCTTAAGATTGAACTTTGTGAGCATGTCTTTTGCATACTTTGTCTGACTAATGAATATTCCATCATTGAGTTGCTTGACTTGCAATCCTAGGAAATAGTTCAATTCTCCCATCATGCTCATCTCAAATTTACTTTTCATGAGATTTGCAAAGTCATCACAAAGTTGCTTGTCCTTAGATCCAAATATGATGTCATCAACATATACTTGAACTAAGAGTAGTTTCCCATCATGATTTAAAGTAAACAAAGTTTTATCAACTTCACCTTTCTTGAAACCACTTTTCAGAAGGTATTTGGCCAAAGTGTAATACCATGCTCTTGGAGCCTGTTTCAGTCCATAAAGAGCTTTCTGTAGCTTATAGACCATTCTACTTTCTGAGGAAACTTCAAAGCCAGGTGGTTGCTCAACATAGACTTCCTCAGCAAGTTCACCATTCAAGAATGCACTTTTGACATCCATCTGATAAACTTTAAAATCTTTATGAGCTGCAAAGGCCAGAAAGAGTCTTATTGCATCCAATCTGGCAACTGGTGCATATGACTCATCAAAATCTAAACCTTCAGTCTGGGTGAATCCCTTGGCAACCAACCTTGCTTTGTTTCTGGTTATTTCACCGGATTCATTCATCTTGTTTCTGAAAACCCACTTAGTTCCAATCACAGATATTCCTTCTACTAATGGAACTAGTTTCCAGACTTTGTTTCTTTCAAACTGATCCAACTCTTCTAGCATTGCTGAGATCCAGTCTTGGTCTCTTAATGCTTCTTCTATAGTTTTTGGTTCAATGTTTGAGATAAAACATCCAAAGAGAGAATTAGCATTTTCAGATATTGCTCTCCTAGTCCTAACACCTTGATTGATTGGTCCAATCACATCTTTTGCAGGATGATCCTTGATCCATCTCATCATGGGTTTAGGGCTAGTAGGGTCAACATCTATGTGATTTGAATGTGAATCACTATGATTATGACTTGATACTTCTTCACTATATGTGACATTTTGCACCTCAGAAGGGCGGTGAATGTCTGACACTTGCTCAGTGTGAGAGCTTTCTGAGACATGCCTATCAGAGAGGTCATTTTCAGTTAGCTCTCTGATGAACATCTTCAGTTTCCATTTCTGGAATTCTCATAGGAAATTCTTCATCATGTCTGAGAATCATCTGGTTGTTACTAGGCATTTCATGCTTTTCTTCGTCAGAGTCATCCTCCCTTTCCATAATGATGTTTTTCCTTTCTGAGGGTTCTTCTTCATAATCCTTTATCATTAGTTCCTTGAAACTTTCTGAGAGTTCATCAGCAAGGGGTGTTTTCTTGCTTCCTTCATAGAATACAACATGAACTGATTCTTCAATCTTCTTTGTTCTTTTGTTGTAAACTCTGTATGCTTTGCTATTCATAGAATAACCAAGAAAGACACCTTCATCTGCCTTTGGTTGAAATGTTCTTAGATACTCTTTTCCATTATTAAGAACAAAACATTTACAACCAAATACTTTTAGATATTTGATATTAGGGGGTCTACCAACCAAGAGTTCATATGGGGTCTTGTCATGGTGTTTGTTTATCAAACATCTGTTCTGAGTGTAGCATGTTGTGTTTACAGCTTCAACCCAATAAACTTCACTTATCTCAAAGGTCATTAGCATTGTCCTTGCGACTTCTTTAAGTGTTCTATTTTTCCTTTCTGCAACACCATTTTGTTGTGGTGTTCTCCTGAGAGGAAAGTTGGTGTTGTATACCTTTGCTGGTACAAAACTCCTTTATGTACTGGTTGACAAACTCAGTACCATGGTCTGTTCTGATTGCAGATACCTTGTCATTTTTCATGACTTCAAGCTTATTCAGCAAGTTTGGTATCTCCACCCTTGCATCAGATTTGTGCTTCAGAAAGACAACCCAAGTGAATCTTGAGAAGTCATCTACAACAACAAGACCATACTTCATTCCTGCATAACTAGTTACAGATGATTCAAAAAGATCCATGTGTAATAGTTGCAGTGGTCTAACACTAGAGTGTCTGGTTTTTGACTTGAAAGAGATTTTGGATTGTTTCCCCATCTGACAGGCAGAACAGATACCATCCTTTCTGAAAGATGTTTTGGGAAGGCCAACCACTAACTCTTTCTTGGCAAGTTTGTTCAGAGTTTTGAAATTCAAGTGACTCATTCTTTTGTGCCATAACCAGTGCTCTTCTGTGTGACCTGATTGACTCACCATGAGACATTCTTCAGTTGTGGCAGATGCCCAATCGGCAACATAAAGACTTCCTTTCCGCCGAGCAACCAAGACTGTCTGCTTTGACTCATTGTCAATAAGTTTGCAATACTTTGCTTTGAATTTCACAGTGAATCCCTTGTCTGCAAACTGGCTCATGCTAAATAGATTATATTTCAAACCTTTAACATGTAATACGTCAATGATTGTTAATGATCCCAATTTGACGTTGCCAAATCCCAGAGAGGGATTTAATTCTCCTCCAGCAAATCTGATGTCTGGTCCATTGTTGCAAGCTTTGTAGTTGACCAGATTTGCTTTGTCTCTTGTCATGTGCTTTCCGCATCCACTATCAAATAGCCATTGAGCCTTAGTCCAAGAGGCGTTCTGCACAAAACAGGAAACAGGAGTTAGGTTCTTGCTTCAGAGATAGAACCATTTAGACTAAACATTCTTCCAGTAGGAATCCACATTTTAGTGAATTTCTTGGGAGTTTGTTTTTGTCTATCTTGATCAGAAGAAAATGCAATAAAATCAGTAATTTTGATCTCAATCTTCCTTCTTGGGGTGTTTCTAGGTGTTCCCTTTGGTGGTTTCTGGGGTTGCTTTTCAGCAAACTTAGCCTTTCTGGCCAGGTTCCGTCTAGCTCTGGCATTCAGTTTTTCAGTGGCTTGAGATTTCTTCCACTTCTGTCTATTGCTACGTGCAATATCAGCCTTGCGCCATTGTTCTTGTCCTTCCTTATATTGTTGCAGAAGAACTTTTCCAATAGCACGATAGCCAATGCCATTTCGAACACCTTTGGCTTTCTAAATGCGCTCTTCAGAAGCCTTACTAGTTTCTGCACCATCTTTATTTTCATAAAACGATACAGTAGAGAATTTGCCTATTCCAGCAATTCTTCCTTTCCTAGTAATGTAGCAATGTGGATGGTTGCATGTCTGAGGGTTGTGTTTCTTTTCAGAAACCTTATCCACAAGTTTCTTGTGAACTTGTTGTTCTTTCAAAGGCTGGGTTGCTACTCCTTTTTCTTTGTCAACTACCCTAGCTTTCTGACCAATGCAATAGGTGGTTGAGGAACCATTCTCTTGACTTTTTACAAAGGTCAACCTTTCATCACTCTTCTTCAGAGGAGATGAATTACTCGATTGTTCATCAAGTCCAAGTCCACCTTTCTCAGAGGGATCTCTCAGATAGGATTGAACCTCAGTGAGAGTGTCACTAGCCTTTGCATAAGATTGGAAGGATAGCTCTTTCTTTCTGAGTTCTTCATTTTTAGAAAGCAGCTTCATCAATTTCTTATTGAGTTCATCCAAGGCTAGTTTGTGAGAATTTTTATTCTCAGATATCTGAGATTTCAGAAAGGCTATTTCATCGTTCTTGTTCTCAGATACTCTGGTTAGCTCAGAAACCTCTTTTTCAAGAGTTTCTTTGCTTTCCTCTAGAATTCTGGTTTTGGATTGTGCTTCCAGAAATTCTTTCTCATAACGATCCAATTCACTCTTGACCAACTCCAGATCCTCAATTCCATCATCACTCTCATAGTACGGAAATTGTGAATTGTTAGTTACCTCATCAGCCATAAGACACATTTCAATGTTGGAGATGTCTGGACCAAAGAATCTCAAAGAACTCCACACATTTCATTCTTCTTAAGGCAAGTCGATTACATCGTGGGTGATTCCACACAATCGGTGATGGTAGGTTTGAGTCATCTGAATCTCCATCTTCAGAATCTGTCTCAATGTCTAGAGCATCAAGTTGAATTTGAATCTTCTTCCTTTCTTTAGTCAGTAAGGCCCTTTGATTTCTCTTGAAATTTCTTCTGTCCTTCTTATCACTTGTCTTGAGCTTGTTTAAAGCAGGACAATCTCTCTTGAAGTTACCAGGCTTTTGACAATAGAAGCAGATATCATTTCCTATTTCTGACTTCAAGATTAACACCTTTCCGAATGGGGTGTTCAGAGAGTTGTTCATTTGTATGTTCTTGTACTGATGATAGTTTGGGCCAAGATGCTTTTTCAGCTTTTCTTTAGCTTTTCTTCTCTCAATCTCGTGACTCACAAATTTCTTCATGTGTCTTACTGCAAGAGCATTTTCTTCAGATGCATCTTTGGTATCCTTCTTTTCAGAAGAACCTTGAGAAACTAGAGCAACACTTTGTAACTTTTCAGCTGTCTGTTCTCTCTGAGTTGTCTCATAGTCTACAGTAGCAAGATGAGAGAAGAGCTCTACTGGAGTAATATTTGGCATCCCTTGATTGAAATAAAAGAACTTAGTGTGTTCCCAGTTGTGATTGAGACTTCTGACAATAGTCTTAATCTTTTCTGACTGGGAGTATCTATTGCTTTCACCAAGTGCAGCCATATCACTCATAAGAGTAGTAAATCTGAAATCAAGTTCTTTCAGAGTTTCAGTGGGACCTTGTTTGAAGTTTTGGAACTTCAATTTAAGAACTTCGAACTTGTTTTCTTTGGTTTTCTCAGTTCCGGCACAGATTTCTTCAATCAATTGCCAGGAAACTTTCGCCGTTTTAGCACCCTACGCTTTAATCGTATGTGCTCAGTGTCGATCCGATGATGATATTACGAGCTTGACCATCCAATCATGTCTCTTGGCATCTTCAGATGTCCAGAGCTCTCTTGGCTTGTCTTCATACATAATGCTTCCACGAGCAACATGACCACTATCACTAGCAGCCATATCCTCGCTTTCATCTTCCTTGTCTGAGGCTTTTCTTCCATCAGACACTTCAGTAACTTGTTTGAGTTGTCTGATTTTGATAGGCCCTTCATTGATGACATAGATCATTTCGTCACTAATGGCCTCCAGATGGAGCATCATGTTGTTCTTCCATTTCTCATAGTTTTCTGGCTTCAGAATGGGCGCATCACTCAGAGACATACCTGCACACTTAACACACAAATTATATAGTCCTCAGAGAGGGACAAAGTTTCTTCACATATCTGGGGATCTAGGTTCAGTGCAGAAGGCTTGTGAACCTCCTGCTCTGATACCACTTGTTGGTCCAGATAACGGCAAAGTAAAAGACTAGAGGGGGGGTGAATAGTCTTTTAAAACTTTTGTCGATAAACACAGTTTCTCGAAACAGGGGTTTCGATACTTAAATTCAGGCCAGAAGACTTTAAGATAGGTAAGTGCGAAACAATAAGTATGTGTGTGCGCTTTTGAAATGTAAATCTGAAGGTAAATAACACAGCAAGTATAGTGGTATCTGGAGGTGGCGTAATCCTCCAACTAATCCGCTTCGGTCTTTTTGAGACCTAGAATTCACTAGAACAGATAATTGAGTTCACCTTACAATAATCCTATTCTAAGATTCCTAAACAAATGGTTCCCAACCAAATGTTCCCCCTGAGTTATTCACCAGCTCCTAGAGCTAAGTACTTCCTCTACTCAGATAACCTTGGAGTTATTCCTTGATTTCCCAAATCAGGTACTTCCTCTACTCCACGCCTTGATGGTGTTGGTTATAAGGTTTGTCAGAAAGGCTTCTCGTATAACTTTTCAGTTATGTTTACAGAGAGCCAAACAGAACGAGACTACTTAATACACTTGTTCAGTGGATGGCGACCGCTCTTCTTGACCCAAGTAATTGGTGTCCGTTCTGGAGAATGAGCTTCAGAAAGGGTATCTGATAGTTCAACTCTTTCACGAATAACAATCTCTTGTTAAGGTTCAGGACAACTTAGAACTACTAGTAATTCTTCAAGCAACAGAAAGCTTTTAGAAAGGTAGTAGAGTGCTTGAGAGAATACTTTGCTTGATGGTAAGTTTGCAAGATAGAGCGTTCTAAGGTGTGTTCTTCAAGCATCTACGTGTGTGATATATATAGATAAATTTGAGAGGCGTTTGAATTGTATCCGTTGTGCTCTCTATCAAATTATATCCATTTATATCTTGAACTATCTACTCAGAAGTCACTATCAGAGAGGACTTGCTTTTTGCAGCATTTCTGCCGATGCATTTAATGCATAGTACTGTTCATTGTCCTTTAGTCTCAGCGGATACATGAGCATTTCTGATGGCTTGCATGCTCCATACTCATGATGTCATATGTCCTGAATTGTATTTCGAAAGTAAGTTAATATACTTAAGAAAGGATTAAGGACATAGTCTTTCTAAGTTAGACTAAACGTTTGTGTCTTCATAAACCTTGTGCAATCTTCAGTCTTCTAATCTTCAGAAAAGCTCCATTGCTAGGATTGATCTTCATGGTCTTCTTGAAATAAAAATTACACTCAGAGACCTATAATCCTAATACAAGATTTACTAGACTAATCATACTCAGTGATTTCCTCTTTTACAATGTTCAAGTGAACCAAGAGTACTTAATCACCTTTCTGGCTAAGATAAGAACATGTGATGAGTGATCAAAATACTAGCAGATATTCCTAACACAACCAATGTGCGACGGAAGACAACATTATTCATGTTGGCGCAAAGATGGCCAATTCGCTCCTTGAGAGAATGAGTGTCGACCCTGGACGCAGCTAACTCAAATCTCCTGACGAAAGATCTCAAGGTTTCGTCCTCCGTTTGAATGACCTCGGTCAAGTAGCTTGCCGGTTGGACAGTTTCTCGAAAATTTTCAAATCGAATTGTGATTTCCGCCAAAAGGTGATCCCATGAAAGTATGGATCCCGATCTCAAACTTTTCCACCATGTCATTGCTTGTCCATGGAATGTGCCTGGGAAGATTTGTGCTCTTACATTATCGGTGATTCCCGTTCCTCCGAGGGAAGCCTCAAATCTGATCCTGTGATCTATCGGACATGAATCCCCTTCATATTTTTTTTAGGGGCCGGGGTAATTCGTCCGAGAGGTAGGACTTCTCTCTTGATTTCCGAGAACTTAATGGTGTCTCGGGCTCGGTTCAGGCAATCTAGCTTGTTTCTTTCCACCTTGAAAGCTATTTCATGGATTCGAACTTGTTCCTTGAGGCGTTCGGCCTCGTCACCATGTCGGCCCCGGCGGTGACTGTGGATCGACCTTGAGCGACTTCGCCTGTCATCTCTCCTCTAAGGGGATCGGCATCTTCTATCCGAGTACCTGTCTATCCGTCCTCTCCATGAGGGAGAAGGACGTCGACCTCGTGTTTCCTCATCTCTCCGTGAGTCCCTTGGAGTATCTCCTAAATAGCTAATTCGGGTATCTTCCTCATCATACCACTCATCTCGTCGGTTCCTTTCTTCTCGGTGGTCATTGCAGCATAGGTTTCTTCCTGAAACCCGGGATGGAGTGGGGTCAAGGAGAGTCATCTCGCCGACTCCCCTACCCTCCCCCCTTCGCCTCTTGTTACTCTAGCTCTTCGGTTGATCACTTCCCTTAGATCTTCATTCGGCCTTTGGGTCGCGGCTCTCCCGCTGTTTTGGTGAGCTATGGAACGATTAGTGTTCCTTGATTGAGGCGGGCCTCTGGAGTCAGCAACTTGGTCGGCAAGGGCTAGACCAGGTTGAGCCATGATTGGTAGGATGGCGGCATGTTGCGTGTATCTTGGAGGCCAACGGTCGTCGGGTTCCTAGCTTACATGGCAAAGAGGATGTATCTTGCTTGGCCATCACCACAATGCAGGTCGGTTGGAGGTCATGGTGGAGAGGCATGGCAATTGTAAGACATGAGCGCCATCGGGGTGACATTTGGTCCCGGATTTATTGCCTCTTTGTCAGAGATGCGTGAGTGCCATCTCGTGGATCGTGCTCGGGAATGTTGCAATCGCCGGGGATCGGAGCTAGTGGTGCTGAACTCTAGGAGTTCTGGAGCTACTTCATATGCCAAGGCTCTAGAGTTGCCTCCGAGGTTGTGCTTTCGAGCTTTCTTTTGAACCATGACTTTTCGTAAAGTTTTCCACAGACGGCGCCAATATGATGTGGTATAAAAACGGGGTTAGGCAAAGATAACGCACTTAGAGCCTCGAAATAGAACCTGGACCTGGAAGATAAGGTAGGGTGTTAGACCCTTATTAGCCAGTTTGCCTAGGACAAACCGGTTGTATGATTCAACACACCTAGTCGGACAAAATGGAGCCGAGTAGGTTACACTACAAAAAAAATCGGACTTTAGCGACGGATAAATCCGTCGGTAAAGCCCACCCGATTTGTCGCTAATCCCTTAGCGACGGATGAGACGCCCGTATGAAAAACGGGCGTCGCAAAGGAATTAGGGACGGATAAGGAATCCTTCCCTAATTTGCGACGGATAATTCCGATGACCTTCCGTCGCGATTTAGGGACGGATTACTATCCGTCCCTAACTGGCTTGGACTTTTAGTGACGGATTAGGAATCCGTCGCTAACAGTCCCAGCCATAATTCGCCCAAAGTCGGCGTTTTTAGCGACGGATTCCTATCCATCGCTAAAAAACCTGTTTTTTTTTATTTTAATTTTAATTCCTGTTTCACATTTCACCTGTTTTTCACACAATATAATTGTAGATAATATACCCAAAATAATTAAATTGTATTAATTAACAATAGAGATTCCACGAATACAAATTATCCAAACCAAAGACTAAATATACCTGAAATAATTAAACTATACTAATTAACAAAAAGCATTCAACAAATACAAATTATCCATAACGAAATTAAATATCCGTACATAAGCTAAAATAAGAAGTCAAGTGGTAGAAAAACACAAGTTCAAAACGAAATATCTTGGAGAAGCATAACATAAATGTATCAAGGCTAAGAAGGTGTGTTTTTCTTCTTGAACTGACAGCTCCTCGAATGTCGATTCGCCTCACCACATCAACCTGAAATCGTAAAGTGCATACCATGAGTTACGGATGAAAATTAAATGAGGGGACTACACAAATTGTGACTAACATATCACCCAAATATAGTAGCTAACATACAACTCATATTGTCCTAAAATTTACTAACACAATAGTGACTAACATATCACACAAGTTCAGTCTCACATATAGTGCATACTATGAGTTAAGGATGAAAAATTACGCATACTACACAAATGGTGACTAACATATCACCCACATATAGTGGCTAACATACCACTCATATTTTCCTAAAAGCGGCTAAGACAATGGTGACTAACATATCACCCAAGTTCAGTCTCACATATAGTGGCTAACATACCACTCACAAATAAAGCACAAACAAATAAAGAAGAATGATCATATTATCACAAATAAGATAAGAATATATACACTAACGTAGAGATGATTCCGTCTATATTCAAGCATGTGATATGAACTTTCAAATAATCGAAAGTTCATCATCCTCGCAATGGTCATCTCAAAATCCTCATCATCTTCATCATCCAATTCTTTCCCAGCATCGGTTTTAGCCATCTTTGCATCTTTGTCGGCCTTCATTTCTGCCTCCAATGCTCTATCGAAATCAGAAAAACATGTCCACATGTCTGCATATGAGAGTGTACCGCAATTTCTACATACATAAAAAAAACAACGAGGTTAAAAATCAATTATGATAAGTCAACTACAAAATACAGTTTACATGTTAGAAATGGAATCACTACTACGAAAGACGAAGCATACTTACTCGGCAGAACTATGATACGGCCACTCCGATGAATCTGGTGGAGGCAATGGTGTAGGCGACGGTGGAGGAGGCAATGGTGTAGGCGACGGTGAAGGAGATGACGAAGGTGGAGAAGTCATCCTTAAAGTGTTGAGATTGATGATGTTTTGTTGAAAAAAAATAAGAGCTATCATTGCAATTCCAAGTGTATAATTACATAAATCTTAATTATGATACGTTAAGAATTTTTATCTTAATACGAAAAAATTACAATTGCTCCATAGTAGTAATTATTTTTATGTTAATACGAAAAAATTATATTAAAATCACCAAAATCACCAAATTGTCTCCAAACACACAATTAAATCTTCCTAATCCTAGTACATATACGAAAATATCAAATTAAATACCCTACATACTTACAGTCAACCTAACATTATACTAACAATCCAATTTCACAATAAATATATCAATTGCAAATCTCAAAGTTAACACAATACGTAATATAACCTAAACTAGCTACTACATACTTCCTATAAACATACAATTGCTCAAACTAGTCGAAATTAACAAAATTCCCAAATTTTAAAAACTAAGGGTTTTAGCCAAAATACCTTCGATTACGGAGAAATTAGCCGAAGAAAGATGTAATTGATGGACCACCCGAGTTCTTTGTCCCACGAGCTTCGAAAAGAGTTCAAGATTAGACGGAATGGTTGAGTTTTGGTCGGACTTTGAATTTGGACGAAAATGGAGAAGAGAAGGAGAAAGAAGAAGCATAATAGAAATGGGGAAGAAGAACCCGTCTGTTCTCCTTATTCGGGTTTAGCGACGGATTTGCTTATCCGTCGCAAGATAAGCCAATCCATCGTTAAATCAAATTTTTATTTTTTTTAATTTTTCTTTTCAGTTTAATTGTTAGTCAAACCTAATTCGCGACGGATTAGTCTATCCGTCGCGAATTAGGGACGGATATTTAATCCGTCTCTAATTCGAGACGGATTGGCGACGGATTGAGCAAATCGCTCAATCCGTCGCTAGACGATGCCGATTCGTCGCTATTTGGCGACGGATAAAATCCGTCGCCAAATGCCAGTTTTCTTGTAGTGTTAGAGAGAAGTATATTAGTGGTAGGTGACTTACTTAAATGGGAGTAAATTCCCTCATATTTATAGGAGATGCTCCGGGGGACAGACCTCTGATCCATCCGGTGGTTGGTCAGAGGCTGGTCGGATCAATCACCTTGTGACACGTGTTGTCGTCGTAAGGTGGCGCGTTTGGATCACGCGAAGGCCTTAGACCTTTAGGAGGTCGGCGGCTCCCAACCTTCTGTCCCTTGGTGAGTAGTCTTTAGTTAGTGCGATGGCACGTGGTCGGACTTGTTTGGGTAGGGTCGGTCCGACGAGACGGCTTTGATAGCCAGTAGAGAACACACTATTCTTATCAAGTCAAGGAGGTCGGCTTCTATGAGCAAGCGACTCCTCGGCTTTGGTCAAGGGAGTGTGATGGATTATCTCCAAGTCTTTGTAAGTCGCGGATTAGTGAGAGGGGACTCATTTGTATATATCACACAATATTGAATTTTATCCAGTACCCCTCTTAGATATTCTAATTACACTTGGTTACCAGTTAGTTCAACAATTACATATAGGTCCATTTTCGTTGACCAAATGATGGATGCCAAACATGGCCTTATTTTGTCAATTTGAAAAGATATCCCTCATGTCTTTCTAATTCAACTTAATTCCAAAACTTCCAATATTTTTTGTTCAGTACCTAATTTATTGTTTAATAACATGAATTAAACTTTCTAAATAATATATGGACTTAATTGCAAAATCGGAAACAAATTTAGGGCCAAATTGAACGTAACTGGAAGTTTATTGAAAATTAACAAAAAAAAAGAAAAAATATGACCGGAGGCGGCTCGAGTCAGTAAATAGCTCGATCGAGTCGCCTTACAACTCAGATTGAGTCGTAAGAGCTCGATCGAGCATCACAAATCGATCGGAGCTATTAAGCTCAGATTGAGCAAAGACTCGATCGAGTGAACAACTCCGATCTGAGTCGCTTATTTCCAATGGAGTCAGAATACCTCGATCGGAGCATCACATCTCCGATCGGAGAGCTGTTTGTTTTAACAGCTCCAGATCGGAGCAGCACCGCTCGACCGGAGCTGCTCCGGTCACCGGAGTTTTAATTTTTCTTTTTCTCTTTTTTTTTTAATCTTTTATTTAAATTTCTAATTAGCCCATAAGTTGTAAATTAATTTGGCCCAGGGGTTGTAAATTAATTTGATTTTGGGGAAAATATATAATTTGTTATAAGTTAGGATTAAATTTGCAATTTCCAGTAAAAACTTGTGAAGGGTTATGTTTGACAACACTTTAAATTTCTTTGACTTTTGGACTTACATATAATAGAAATACTCTAATTATCATTTGTTTGTTATTGTTGAACTAACTGGTGCTTCAATGCAATGACTAACAGGGGGTATATGTAATAACCCCTTTAGTAATCATTCAAATAACAAACTCTTCCACAAGTAAGGAGTAAGATGCTCGACTATTCCATGTAAGCTATGTAAACGTTACAATTAGGGCTGAGCATCAGTGGACCGGACCCGAATTTTACCCTGACCCAGATCGGACCCGGACCGGCCCGTTTTTTTCGGTCCGGGTCTCGGGTCGGGTCAAAACCCGAAAAAATTCGGTCCAACCCGGAATGGCCCGGACAAGGCTTGGTACATCTAATCTTCCCCACACCGAAACTAAGTCTATTTGCATGTGTTATTACTACTTACTAAATTAAACTTAGACAAAGAAAAAAAATATAATATTTTTTAAATTCCAATTTACCCAAGTGAGTGTGCTAGACTGTTAGTGTAGTAGTTCCTGAAATTTGAAATGAAAAATGATGTGCATGTGCTAGTGACTCGGTACTAGGTAGTTTTGCTTGGGTGGAATCAATTTAATGGTGTTGTTTAACTACATGCAGATTAATTATTTGTTTCTAAGTTTTGTTGTATAATGTGCAATAACTAATTATTAAATTAGTCCATTTTTTTTTTTTTAATCAACACTCAACAGGGTCAAAATGGGTCCAGCCCGGACCGGCCCGGATTTTACCGGGTCGGTCCGGGCTGGACCCGTTCCAATACGGTCCGGGTCTCGGGTCGATAAACTGTGACCCTTTATCTACCGGTCCATTTTTGGGTCGGGTCAAATCGGATCGAGTCTGGCCCGGTGCTCACCCCTAGTTACAATGACTACCCAGCCCGTTGTTGCCTATTTGTAAGTGATCATTAATGAAATTTTGTTTAATGATACGGTCGATTGCATTTTCCTTAACTGATTCTTCGTATAAACTTAACTTAAAAAAAACTGAAATGAATTATAATATAAAATATAACTAAAATGGATCTGAACTGAACTGAATGAGTTTACAGACGAAGAGAACATAGCCTAAGTCCTAAATTTTAGAATGGATGATAGGAGTAAATTTTGGATTATTTAAAATGTTTATTCATTAATTTTGACACAAAATCTCCGGATAGACGGTCCGTAGATAACTTATTCAGAAACGGCTTATAATAAAATTATTGATGTTGTTAATAATTTTTGTTAATGAAATAAGTTATTTCTTATATGAAAAACATAAATATTGATAACATAGACATTTTAATTAACAACATCGAAGATTTTATTGATAACCAAGATCCGTCTCTAAATAAATTATCTATATGTCGTCTCATACTCTAATTTTGGAATGTATTTTCACATAATTTATCAAAATAATTCTGTTATAATTTTGCATCGTCCTTGTTAGCAAAAAGTCTTGGAAGATACGTGTATTAGCGGGATACCTGGGAAACCGATTGATATTCTTAAGTATATTTATAATGTTTTAAACAATATCAGTAATGTTTTATGAGTGAACATTTAATATCATTTTTTTGTGTATACTTATATCACGTTCTTAGTAAAACATATAATGTTTTTGGATATATTTGTTTCTTTTAATCTCTCCATAAGACTGTCTTTTGGGAGACTTAAATAGGCTGTTAAAATATGAAATTTGGACATTTGTGAAATAAAGGGCATTTTCGCCTTTCTTCCCAAATGTGATGTTGTAAACTCATTTTTGTCCAAAAAATCAAACCAGATGGAACCAGATTTTGGGCTTGAAATTCAATACAATAAACCTGGAGACTAGCCCCATCATTAAGCTCAATAGTTTAAAGTCGGTTTTCACATTTTAAATCCAAAATGAAGCCCAACCCCAGCGGACCAAACGGAGCTTAAATACTTAAGACTAGACTTAAACTCCTCCATTAATTAATCTATTCCTAGTTGTAACAAACACAGTAATTGATGATGTAAAAGTACTGATTAGTATGCGGAAAAACTAGTGATACTTGTAAGGAGATGGCTCCTAAGAAGAACCCGTCAGAACCGTCGCGACCAAGGGGCCGCCCGAAGAAGTAGGGGACTCCGGCAATTGATGTGGATTTGGTTGACTCTCAGGCACCATTGATTACGGATGGAGGGACAATTGGTGACGGGGATGGGACATCGGCTTTGGAGAAGGAGCCGCCACCGCCTGAGGAAGGTTCTGCAATGCCGCAGGTGGCTAAGGATGGTGGACGAATTACAGTAGGGTTGGATTCCGGCGACATGAGGGAGGAGACGCCCACGAGTTTGACTAGGGCAGAGGAGAATCGCCGATTGGAATCTGATTTGGCTTCCGATCCGCAATTGGAGAATGACCTAGACAACTCGGCTGCAGCTGATGCTATTCCGGCGAAACCCTTATGGGCGGATATAATCAGAGGAAATCGACTACCTGGACATGGGACAAAAATCAAATTTATTTCACCGGTTGTTGTGGATGGTGAGGTTGAGGTAGAGATTAATGATGAGGATGTTGCATCAGAACTAAGTTTCTGGAAAAATTCGTTAATTTTCTTTGTTATGGGAACGGATTTGACAATGAATGCGGTTAAACAATTTATGATCAAGAACTGGAATTTTGTCAAATTGCCGGAACTTTTTTACAATGAGGAGGGATACTTCATAGTAAGGTTTCAGGATGAAAGTGAATGGAAGGAAGTTATGAGGAAGGGGCCGTACTCTATGTTTGGGAAGACGACCATATTATTACAGTGGGTGCAAAATTTCTCGTTAAAAGAAGATTTACTAAGAACCATGCCTGTTTGGGTGAAATTCCCTAACCTCCCATTGCACCTTTGGGGTGAACGGAGCCTTGCTAAGATAGCCAGTACAGTTGGGAAGTCGATGGTTATGGATGAGTGTACTGCAAAGAAACTCCGTGTTACGTATACTAGGGTGACGATGGAGGTTGATGTTACAAAAGATCTTCGGAAGAGTGTCATAATAAAGGATAACACGGGTAAACGCATAGAGCAGCCTATTGAATATGAATGGCAATTTCCGTTTTGTGATAAGTGTCAGCAGATTGGACACCAATGTGGTGTTACGAAAGGGCAGGGACCTCCACCTACTCGAACACAGATGCAACAGGGGGAGAATGTGGGGAATAGATGGGTGGTAAGGAGGGACAGGCGTGAGGCTGCTCAGGGAAGGAAGCAGCCTGACACGCGGCCTATTTCGCAGCAACTGCCAGCACCGGAGCAGGCTGGTGGGACGGATCAGAGACAAGTTCAGGAGGCGACTCGAAGTAGTGTGCTGGTAGGACAAGGGAGGGATGCGGCGAATGTTGAGCAAGCAGCTGGACACAGTCATCATGCACCTAACCCAGCTTTGTTATCTGGACGTGCGCGATCCCCTACAGCAACACGACAACTGGATTCGCAGGTTTTGGTATTACATAATGGTTTTGCGGCTTTGGACCCTTTGATTGGTTCCAGGGCTGAGCAAAACCAGTCATTATGATTGTCTGGAATATTAGGGGGCTGAGCAAAGCAGTAAAGTTCCGAGAGATTGGCTCCCATCTCTCTGTGCTGAATGTTTCAATTGCTGCTTTATTGGAAACAAGGGTAAAGAAGGATAAGATGGACCGTGTCCGTAAACGGTTGGGTCGTAAATGGAGTTACCTGGATAATTATGATAGACATGATAATGGCAGGATTTTGATACTTTGGGATAATCAAAAGATTGATGTTCGTCTGGTTGATTTGTCGGATCAGTACGTGCATTGTGGTATCTACTCCTTGGATGGTACTTTGTCGCAGTGGATCACTTTTGTTTACTCGCATAATACGCTTGAGCACCGTTGTACTCTTTGGAGACATATTGAACAAAAAGCGACTCTAATTTCTGAACCATGGGTGGTAGTTGGTGATTTTAATAATGTCTTACATTATGAGGATTGCATTGGGGGTGAGAGTGTAATGGAGTCGGAATACCGTGACCTAGCAACTATGATGGATGCCGCACGGCTTGTTGAGATGGACACGATTGGTGACCACTTTACGTGGTCCAATCAACGGGTGTATTCGCGTATTGACCGTGCCATATGCAATCCAGAATGGTTCCAAAAATTCGACTCCATGGTTCTACGGGTTTTGGAACCAGGGGTATCTGATCATATCCCTCTACACCTGCATTTGGAGGTTATACAAAGGCCGCGTCATCATCAGTTCCGCTTTATTAATACTTTGGCGAGCCATGACCGTTTCTTAGAGACGGTCTGTGCACACTGGCAGCATGGGGCCACAGGACAACCGATGTACACGGTATGGAAGCGACTATTATCCCTCCAAACCCCGTTCAAAGTACTGGGACAGCAGCACTCAGGGGCTAGGATCAAGGTAGAAGCTGCGCGTGTTGAGCTCCAAGCAGCACAGGAGGCACTTTTGTTAGATCGTTTTGACATTACACGCATTGATAGAGTGAAACTTGCAATGGCATAATTGATTAGATGGAATGACATTGAGGAATCTCTCGTTTCGCAAAAGGCAAAGGTTCATTGGCTACGTGTAGGAGATGGAAATAATACTTTCTTCCACGCTGTGGTCAAAGACAAGAATCGAAGAATTGTACTCTCGAAACTAATTACAGCGGATGGTGTAGTGCTGACTGAACACCGTGCGATGGAGGATGAGATCTTAAGCTACTACACGGCACTTGTGGGAACAAGAGCACCGCGACTTGAGGGTATTGACATTGAGGCTCTAAGAAGTGGACGGCAACTTAATCGTCAAGAACGGATGGGTCTTATTCGTGAGGTTACGGAGGCTGAAGTATGGCAGGCACTACAAGGCATTGGTGATAACAAGGCCCCGGGAATTGATTGTTTTAATGCTCGTTTTTTCAAGTCTGTTGTCTTTGACTTCTTTAAGAATGGGAGACTGTATCGAGTGGCCAATTGCACACTAGTTACACTCATTCCTAAAACACCAGGAGCTTACACTATGAAGGAGAGACGGCCTATTTCGTGCTGCACTACAGTTTATAAAATTATCTCGAAGATTCTCACGAATAGGATAAGCAAGGTTATAAATTCGGTGGTTGATGAGAGCCAGTCTACGTTCCTGCCAGGAAAGGTTATCCATGATAATATTCTCCTGGCTAGTGAGTTGGTTAGAGGGTATGATCGGCGGAATATTTCTCCTCGTTGCATGATTCAAATGGACTTGCAGAAAGCATACGATACTGTGGAATGGAGTGCACTTGAGAATATAATGGATGAGCTTGGTTTTCCTGTGGTGTTCACGGATTGGGTGATGTGGTGTGTTCGTTCGGTGTCGTATCGCTACTCCATTAATGGGGTTCCATCCCGGATAATTAAAGCTGAAAGGGGTTTACGCCAGGGTGACCCCATCTCTCCACTCCTATTTGTCCTCATGATGGAGTACTTACATAGGGTGTTACTTAAAGTCAAGCTTGTCCCGAACTTTAATTTCCATCCTAAGTGTGAGCGATTGGATATTGTGAATCTGTGCTTTCCTGACGACCTTCTACTTTTTGTTAGAGGGGACCCTACATCAGTTTCGATTCTTATGGCTCAGTTTGATAGCTTCTCTCGTGCAACAGGACTTAATGTGAATCATAGCAAGTGTCGAATTTATTGTGGAGGAGTAAACCGTGCCTGCCTTAACCGTTTGCTCACGATTACAGGTTTTGGGGAAGGGCAGCTGCCGGTGAAATACCTCGGTGTGCCTCTAACCACCAGGAAACTGACTATTCGACTCTGCCAACCGCTCATTGACCGCATTACGGCTAGGATCCGGCACTGGAGCTCAAAATTCCTAAGCTATGCGGGTAAGATGCAATTAATCCGTAGTGTGCTACAGGCAATGACGAGCTATTGGATGCAGGTTTTTCCCATACCGAAACAAGTAATCCGCCGCATAGAATCACTCTGTCGCTCCTTCATGTGGAGTGGTACGGCTGAAATAACAAATAGAGCACCGATTGCCTGGGACAAAGTATGTGATGCTAAGAATGCTGGAGGCCTCAACCTTACCTCATTGATCGAATGTAATATCTGTACGGTGGCAAAGTTGCTTTGGAATATCTGCCGGAAGGAGGATAGATTGTGGGTGAAGTGGGTACATTGCTACTATATAAAAGACAGGGAGGTGATGGATGTATAACTCCCGGGGGATGCCTCTTGGATCTTGAAGGCTATATTGAAAAACCGATGTATGTTAAGACAATCACCAGCCTGGACAAGTATGTGGAACACTGGTCGATTTCAAAATTGAGATTTGTATGAGGAGCTGCGGGGTGTGAAAGAAGATGTACCATGGAAGAAGTGGTGGTTTGATAACAAGACGCAACCCCGAGCTATTTTCTGTACGTGGATGGGTCTACATAAGAGATTAGATACCAAGGATAGAGTTCGTAGGTGGAACCCGAATGTGACTGTTGTTTGTTCTTTCTGCCCTGCGGATGAGTCGATGGAACACTTGTTCTTCCAATGCCCTTTTTCGCGCCAGATTTGGACCCGTGTCTTGAGATGGATGGGAATTCAGCGTGCTCCTTGCCCGTGGGAGGAGGAGGTCGAGTGGTTATGTATGCAGCTGCGGAACAATGCATGGCAAAAGAAGGTGCTGTGGTGTGCTTTCACAGAGACTGTATATTCTATCTGGATGGAGAGGAATCTTGCTGTCTTTCAGCAGAAACCAGCAAATGCAAGACTGGATGAGCATATAGTCAATAAAATTATAAATAGATGTTGGCAGGATTGGAGTTTACGCAAATATTGCTCCCTGCTCATTTTAAGATAGAGTCTAGAAAATTGTTTTGATTCACTTGGTTGTTTTGATTATTTTCGATTACCTGGATCTTCGGATCGGTTGTGTACTTAACTGTTGGAATGGAATAAAAGTATTTTCGGTTCCAAAAAAAAAAGTACTGATTAGTGTTATTTTGGGAAAATAATTACGTAAACAAGATATTGTAGACCATGTGATTAGAAATGATCTATAATGCCAAACAAGTGTGGAGCACACTTAATGATTGTGTGATGTGGATAAATCTTGGCCACAAGGTCTATGAAAAAGTAATAGATCCGGTCAAGGTAATAATTTTCTGTTTTTTAGTTAGCATATTGTAGTGCGAAAAATTAATTTTTGGTACACTACAATGAGACAGTGTCACTTTTAATACAGTAGAATGGCCTTGTCCAATTTCAGTACAATACAACAACCATTCTCGAAAGTTATGTACTCCGATCAATTTACCAGCCAAATTGACGATGTGGCAACCAGAGGTCCAATTTTACAGCAAAAAATAGTATATTAACCATATTTAAGCGATTTTGACAAAAAAAAATTAAATAAATGGACACATGTCACGTTCTGATTTTAAAATATATTTTTTTATAAATTTCAAAAAATATATATAAAAATTATAAAAATTATTAAGTAATATTTTAGAACTTAAAAAATAAAAAAATTAAAATGAAATTTAAAAAAAATCATAAAAAATTATTTAAAAAATAAATTATATATATTTATATTTAAAAATCAAAATAAAAAATAAAAAAATACCTTCTTTTTCTTCCTCACAAAATTACGATACACCTCTCAAAATGATTTTTCTTTCAAAAATATATATTTTTTAATTTTAAAATATTTACATTTATTTATTATAATTTTTATAATTATATTTATATATAATTTAAATATTTCTTATAAATTTTTAATTTTTTTCTAAACTTTTTCAATTTTATTTTTATTTTTTTAAGTTCTAAAATATTAATAACTAGAACTCGCGTAACACGCTACGCGTGTTGCACATTTCAGTTTAACGTGTTCTTTCCTTACATAACGTCATTTTTAATTCAAAATTTCATCAACCGGTTTCTTATTTACACCTCAAAATTGTTACAAAGTACCCTAAAAAAAATTAGCCATGTTAATGAAAATTGCATCACTCAATAACATACAAAAATGTAAAGTCAAACAGACTTCACTTGAATCTATATATATAATACATTAAGCAAAAAAGGTTTGGGGCCATTTAAAACTATTTACATCATTTAATTATTTGGCAAAATAATGCTTTGTGATTGGTTGATTCCCATTCATGTTATCCTATACTTTTATTCTGATTGGCCAGTTTCTATCTCATGGTGATGTGTTTCGGTTATTTAGCTTACATATGCACCAATTTTTTTAAATCAATCAACCATTTTAATTTCTGATTTCTTTCCATTTTTGTAAATATTTTCCATTCTAAATGAAAGTCCAACATCTCGGTTACTCTTTATTTTATAAATTCCATGTGTTTATTGAATCTATAAAGTAATTGGTTGGTCACTATGTTTCTAAAAATCACCATATTCGAGATGTTAAAGTAATTAAACAACTTTTTTATGGTTTATTAACATAATTGGTTGGTTGATTCATGTTAACCATATATATATATATCAAAGAAGCTTTGTGACCCGACCAGACCAGCCGTTTGGTATCAGAGCCAGTTTACAGTAAGGGCATGATTTGAGATTGAGTCTTAACACGAACTGTTTCATGATCATGATAAACATGATAAGAAGGAAAGATACTGTTAAAAACAGTAGAAGTGAGGAATTTGATATTCCCCAAAATTTAGATTTATTAAATAAATAGACGATTCCAAGAATCGAACCTAAGGTTATTTACCAGTTAGGTACTTTTGAAAAATCGGTAGTTAAAACTACTGAAGAATCTGTCTCACTTGATAATGATGAGTTAGTAATAAAACTACTCAGTGAGAAAGATATTTCTGTTTATAAAAACTTTTACAAATTTTTACATATTGGTTTAGTGCAAATTGCTTTTAAACCTTTAACCTTAGAAGGACTACCTGAGAGCTTTATAGCTGCTCTTAGAGATGGTAGAAACTTAGACTGGAAAAAATCCTTAATCGGAATTATACAGTCTAGTTTAGCCCATGGTCCAGTTTATTTTGATGTTTATCCGAATTTACAATTGTCTTTATCGGATATTAATATTTTAGATTCTTTAACATTAAATGTTAAAACTAATGGTTATAATTATATTTCTGGTACAGAAACAATCTGTATTTGCTATAGGATTTATTATAAACCTTTGTTTACTTTAAATCCTCATTGCCGAAGGGTTTATAAACCTTTAAATGAAACTATTTTAATTGAGACTAATTTTAGCAAATCTAAAATTACTACTCGTAGATCTATTAAATGGGAAGAAATAGATTTTCCTGAAAATTGGACAATTAAACAGGCTGTACCCTCACAACCTGTTATTCAAAATAATTTAATAGATGTTATCCAAACTCCTGAAGGTTTGGTAAAAATGCAGTTTGAAAATAACAACGATTTTATAGGATCTTCTTCAAGACTTACTAAGTCTTCTTCTTTAAGATCTTTTATATCACCTATTGAATCAATTCCAATTCCAAAAGATCCTCGAATTCCAATTACAAATTCGCTGGGGCCTTTAGGAACCACTTTTCAAATTGCGAATCTGGTTGATACTCCATCAAGGATGTCGACCTCTGCTAAAAGCAGAATACAAAAATCTTTTGAAACTATTCCAGAAGATCATATAGATGAACTTCGAATAAATAAAGATTTTGATAATGTTGTCAAAGGAGTTACACATACTTCAACTGAAGCAGATATAACTGCATCAGAAATGGAATTTCGTTATTAATGAATTCCAGTCAAATTGATTTTAGTCCTGGCTCTCCGGCTAGGCAAAAGATTAAAACTGAATTCAATTTACCCAGATGGGAACCTTTTAAAAATTGGTTTTTTACAAACTTCTCTTCAACAGAGAAAACTTCTATTCAAAATGAATTTTATAAAGATTGTGAAAAACACAATACTCCAATTCCTTTTGTTCCATGGTTTGTTTCTAAATATGTGGAACAATATATTTCAGTATTAGAAAGGAATTATAAACTTTCGACAGGGAGGAATTTACAACAAGTTTATCCTCCGCAACAGTCTTTTCAAATTGAAAAAGGAAATCATAGTTTCCTAGCTTTTGCGAAACTACTGGAAGATGAAACTCTACCAGTAACCTGTAAACAAATTAACAGGATGATTGAACAACAGAATTATACTAATCTGTTTATAAATGTTCTCGGAGAACATTTAACTTCTTTAAGTGAAAGGGTGGATTTAGTTTTAAAAACTATTAACCCTGATTCTTCTTTAAATTCAAATGTTTCTTTAAAAGAAAAGGAGAAGGAACAGGATTCTGCCTGTCCTAATATTCAACCACCTCCTGAAATTTCAGATTTTAAATTAAAGTCTATGAAAGAACTTGAAAAGTTCTTAACTGAAAAATTTAAAGATATGAAACTTACAACTCTTCATGATGTTGTAAAAGAAAATCCTGATTACAAAGAAGTGATCAGTGATGAAATTAACAAGTTGGGAAAATGGGCTGATAGACCAACCCAACGTATGTATTATTATAGGAGACCTTCTCCTATAGATACCTTGCATGAAGAGCAAGAGTACATACTAAATAACAGTTACAATGGTAAAAACATCTATGAATGGAATTTAGATGCTTATGCTGATAGGCAGATTTATAATATGATTCATAGGATGCTTATGTATTCCACTATTTGTAAAACAAATGGCAACACTGATAAAAATGTTGCAAAAATGATTGTCGCTGGTTTTACAGGACAATTAAAAGGTTGGTGGGATAATTATCTTTCACCAGAAGGGAAAAATCATATTTTTAATACTGTAAAACAAGAGGATGGTAGTACTATTGAAAATGCAGTCTATACTCTTGTTGTTACTATTATTGAACATTTCACCGGAAGATATTCCGATAACAGCGAAAATATTCGAACTGTTTTACAAAACTTAAGATGTAAAACTTTAACTGATTTTCGTTGGTATAAAGATACCTTTTTAAATAGGGTAATGGAATTACCTGAGTGTAATAGTTCTCATTGGAAATCCAAGTTCATTGATGGACTTCCTGCATTATTTGCAGAAAGGGTTAGGAAAAATCTTAGAAAAGATAAAGTTTCTATCCCTTATGAAAATTATACTTATGGCAAGTTAATTGGAACTTGTATTCAAGAAGGTTTAGCCTTATGTAATGAGATTAAATTAAATCAACAGATTAAAAGACAGAACTTGAAAGAAAAAGCCCAGTTGGGACAGTTCTGTGATCAATTTGGGATGGATGTTCCATCCACTTCTAAACCTCATAAGTCGGAAAAGAAGTCGGCTTATAAACCAAAAAAGAAGAGACATTACTCTCCTCGAAAATTAGAAATCCGTAAACAAAGAAGAGAAGATAGAGAAGAAAGAAAACGGATTCGAAAGAAACTAATAGTTTGCCGAGCTTGTGGAAAACTTGGTCATTTTGCAACACAATGTTGGACCAAGAGGAAATTAAACAGATTAAAAGCTGATAATGATTTGAAAGAAACTCTTTCAAAGATTCTTTTAAATTCTGATGAAGAAAAGAGTAATAACTCTTTTGATGATTCAGACACTTCTAATAGTACTAATAGTACTGAAGAAGAGAACTTAAAAGTTCTTGATCAAGAATCGGTAATATCTGATTCAGAGTCAGAGTGTGAACCTTGTATTCTTGGACAACCTTGTATCAAGAAACAAGAAAACACAGATGACAGTAAATTCTTTAATAAAGAATTTTACAATATTCTCTCATTGTTCCAAGGAACTGATTTAAATGTTTTAGACGGTAATAATATTATCGAGTTTCTAAAACAAATCAAAGATCATAAGTTGAGATCTAAAATAATAGATCAGATGGATAATATTCCAAGTACTTCTACTTCTGTGCCTGAACCAATGGTTCTTCAAGAAGATTTTAAAAATGATGAGCCTTACTCAATGTCAGAAGTTTATAAACTTCTAAAACAGAGAAGAACAGTTGAATGTCCAACTTCTACTCATGATTTAGAGATGGAAGCTGAAAATCTCAAAAAAGAGATTCAGTTTTTGAAAAAAGAAAATAAGTTAATAGACTATCGAGTTTCTAAACTTGAAAATTATAAAAAAGAGACTAATCAGTCTACCTAGTCTACTACTAGTGAATCGAGTCCAATTAAAAAGGCTCAATGTTTTGATTCACAAGTAGATGATAATTTTTTATCAACTTTAGAAATGGTTATATCCCAGAAATGGTATGTTAAAATTACTTTGTTAATTGATAATTACTTTTCAAAAGATTTGACTGCTCTCATAGATAGTGGTGCAGATTTGAATGTTATACAGGAAGGATTAATTCCTACAAAGTATTTTTATAAAACTACTCATACTCTTTCTCATGCTGGAGGAGAAAAATTAAATATAAAGTATAAGCTTCCTAAAGCTTATATCTGTATTGATAAAAACTGCATTCAAACCAGTTTTTTACTAACAAAGGATATTTCCAACCAAGTAATACTTGGTACTCCATTTATTTCAAAAATTTATCATTTTACCCATGTGGATAATTCTGGTATTACTGGAACTTTTCAAGGTAGGGAAATTCATTTAAATTTTATTACAAAACCATTTCATAGAATGTTACATGAAATGTATGATCATCTGACTTTAAAGAAAAACCAGATGAATTTCTTAAAACAAGAAATAAACTCTTTGACTATTGAAGAAAAAGTTCAAAATCCCAAATTACAAGGGAAGATTAGATTGATTGAAAATCAACTTTCTCTAGAAATCTGTAATGACCATCCTAATGCTTTCTGGAATAGAAAGAAGCATGTGGTCAGTCTTCCTTATGAAGAAGATTTTGATGAAAAAAGAATTCCGACAAAGGCAAGACCTTGTCAAATGAATTCAGAGTATTTAGAACTCTGTAAAAAGGAAATTGATTCTTTATTGCAAAAGGGTCTGATAAGCCCTTCTCAATCTCCTTGGTCTTATGACCTTTTATGTTAATAAACATAGTGAACAGGAAAGAGGAGTTCCTAGATTAGTTATAAATTATAAACCCCTTAATAAGGTTTTAAAATGGATTAGGCATCCTATTCCGAATAAAAAAGATCTTTTAGAAAGACTTTATGATTCAATTTTATTTTCAAAATTTGACTTAAAGTCAGGTTATTGGCAAGTTCAAATTGAACAAAAGGATAGGTATAAAACAGCCTTTAATGTTCCAATAGGACATTACGAATGGAATGTAATGCCATTTGGTTTGAAAAATGCTCCTTCTGAATTTCAGAAAATTATGAATGATATTTTTACTCCTTATAGTGATTTTATATTAGTCTATATTGATGATATCCTAGTTTTCTCAAAGGATATTGAATCTCATTTTAAACATTTGGATATCTTAAAGAAAATAGTCATACAAAGTGGTTTAGTTATATCAAAACCAAAGATGTTTTTGTTTCAGACAAAAATTAGATTTTTGGGTCATTATATTGAAAAAAGTAATATTATCCCAATAAATAGAAGCATTGATTTTGCTGACAAATTTCCTGATGAAATAACTAATAAAACCCAGTTACAGAGGTTTTTAGGAAGTTTGAATTATATCTCTTCCTATTATGATAGACTTAAAAAGGATCCAAAGCCTTGGTCTGATCATCATACTCAGGCTGTTAGGAAATTAAAAGAAAAGGTGAAAACTTTGCCTTGTCTTATGTTGAGTAATCCCTCATGGGATAAATCTGTTGAAACAGATGCTTCTGATATAGGTTATGGAGGAATTCTTAAACAAATTGATCCTCATAATAAACAAGAATATCTTGTTCGTTTCTATTCTGGCAATGGAATAACAGTCAGAAAAATTATGCTACAATTGCTAAAGAGATACTTTTAATTGTCAAATGTGTCTTAAAATTTCAAGATGATTTATATAATCAAAAATTTATTATAAAGACAGATTGTAATTCTGCAAAGTTCATGTTAACAAAGATTTTAAACATGATGTTTCTAAGCAAATGTTTGCAAGATGGCAAGCTCATTTAGCTCCTTTTGATTTTGAAATTGTCTATAAAAAAGGAGAAGACAATAATCTTCAGATTTTCTGACACGAGAATATATTTCATGATTGTTGCAGGAATGTACTTGCAAGGAAGAGGCTCTTCCTCTTATAGAGGCAGAGGAGGACGAGGAAGAGGATCTGAAAGAGTCCTCTCTCAAACTGGCAGAGGACAGCTTATAGCTATGAATTTACCATCACAAAAACATGAAGCTGAAAGCTCAGAAGAGTACCAAGAATTTCTTGAGTACAAAAAGAATAAGGGAAAAATTCCCTCTTTTGCTAAAATAATAGCAGAACAAGAGTCTGAAGAAAATAAAGCAGACTATTTGGAAAACAGAAATCAAGAAGTCATACTTCTAATTGAAATAAGAGATATGAGATGGGTAAATAACCCATGGACTTTAATGTCCAGATATCTTGACAAAGCATCATATGCTTTGGGGACTTATAAAACAAGATACTTTTATGAAAGTATTCTTTTAAACACAGGGTCATGTGAAATATCACATTTCTCAGGAGTTCAAAAAGAAGTTTATAACTTCAGTAAGATTTATATTAAGAAGATTATATCCATTGCGAGAAAGGGAATTTTATTACCCTCATAACAGAAGTCCCATAAAATTTAATTATTGGGATTATGTTGAAGCATGTAATAAAGTGCTTTTATATGAAAATGATAAAAAGAAACACTCCTGCTTCATAAAAATCAGTAGTGAAGCTTATGAGCAAGAGATACCAAATTGGTTTCTTAATTGGTGGAAATATTTTGGAACCACCAGAGTAATACTCCCTCAGAATTTTACAGAATTATATTCTGTTTGGATAGATGTTAATCAAAGAAGGATATTCCTTCAGATCGATATGATTTATATTTCTTTATGGAATTTTCCATACCATGGATTTGGAAATGGGTACCTATTATCGGTTATACCGAAAGTGAGATACCATGTATCAAAAGATCTTCTTATACGAAGTTCTGGGATAAAATGAATAAGAGTAACCCAGAAACTAGGCAATTATATTGCATTGATACTATTAATCTTATAGAAAAAAGAATAAAATTGTACCAAGAAAATAGAAGACTGGTGACAGAAAAAGAAGAGTCGCCTCTTGATCAAATCACAAAGAAGTTTAGCATGAAAGATAGCAGCAGAGAAATGTTCATAGAAGCATATATAGAAGAAATGAAGAAGGATCTTCTACAGGGTTTTGATGGAGAAACTCAATCTGTGAAATCAGACACATCAATGGTATCGGCTAGCCAGGAATATCAAGATGCTCAAGATCCAAATCAGGAAGAAGTCTCAATAGAAGACGTTTTTGAAATACTCAAAGGAACTCTTAAACAGAAGAGTAAAGATAAGGAAGAATCTTCTACAGCAATAGTGGTAGCAGAAAAATCTACCCAATAATACTGATTAATGACAAGTGGGGCAAAAAGCATTCCAGACAAAAGAGCTAATAGCCAAAAGGAAAAAGTAACGATGGAGAATTAAAGAGATCTGTGATGGTGACAGATATCAGCTCCTAGGGAATCAAATTCCCTCTATAAATAAGAAGAAGGCAGAAGGAAGAAGGCAGAAGCTGGATACCCATCCATTGTATACACACCTAAGCCGAAACACTCTCCCTTCAGTTTTTAATTTTTAGTATTTGTAATTAAGTTTGAAGTTTGTGCTGGTGCTTGCAGACATCAATTTGTAAGTACTCTTTTATTTTTATTTTTGTATTGTAATATATTTTTATATTAATGAAAATTAGCCTCATGATAGACTAAACGTTTGGTTTATGTTAAGACATGTCTAAATTATGTATTTACTATAACTCTGGCAAAAATGTTTTGCTGTTCATCCGGTCACTATTCATGGTTACTATTCACGGCGGAATTATGAATTAATCTAAGACTTTTACTATTTACTAAGAATGAGACCAGAGAAGGTTTTGTATTAATCAGGCATGTTGATATATTCCGATAGACATATAAAGGCACTGTTTGCCCCTCTAAAGCCGAAAGAAATGGCGTCTCTGGGCTGTTTTTGTGCTGATAATTATGTCTTGCGAAATATCTTGATATTGACAGATTTTATACAAGTAATCAGTCCTGATGTCGTCTCTATCTTAGTCGGTAGTCTGAGTCTGGATTAATGAAGTGATTCTAAAGTTTGAATATTGTAGCCAATATGAATAAATCAAAGAAGCTTTGTGACCCGACCAGGGCAGCCCTTTGGTATCAGAGCCAGTTTACAGTAAGGGCATGATTTGAGATTGAGTATATATATATATTTCATACAGTAATATCATTGGGACTGACAAAAAATATTCTTATAAATAGTTTATTCTTAGAGTTTTTTAAGCATTTATACACAAGTTGGGTCCGTAAATTTCTATTATTATAGAAAGTTTATTCATTTATAGAGTATTCTTTTAGAGGGTTTCTACTGTATATATAGACACACACACTAAAATGTGAGAACATTTCGAAGTTGAATTAGGGTTTTAAATTAGTGTGAATTGATTTGTTTTAATTTAATTGAATAACGTGGAGAAGAAAGTGTTGAGGGATAAAACCTCAAACACCAACACTACTACTACAAGTAACCTAATCTAAGATCCACCTCCAACTTGAAGTCCGAGAGAAGGCTTGTCCGAGCAAGGCTACCTGAAAGGACTAAGTGGGGGGGATAGAATGGATTACCCGGATTGCCTAAGTCAATCCGGAAGGAGGCTTTACTCAAAGGAGAGATGAAAGCTCTCAATGCAATAGTAGAGGGAAAGGTTAAGATATCAAGAGATACTTGTTACTATGGAATTATCACTTACCTTGAGGTCTTGGACCTTGTGCTATATTTATAGTTATCATATACTTATGAAGTAGCTCATAAGATGATGCCAAGTGTATGCCTCAGATTTGGACACCAATGCTACCTTTGGTCCATAGCCCATTAGTGAATAGTAATCCAATACTAATTAATGGGCCGGGAGGGTAGTTTGGTCCTTTCCCTCTGAGAGTATTGTTCCGCACGTTGGGTCCGTGTTAGTCCCTCGGAGACACATGCTTGGTTGATCGCCTTGGGTGACTCTGGATGTCGAGCCAGAGTCTCACGAAGTATCTCGATGGTTACATTATATACGTTTGGGCTTATCGTGATGGTGGCGTCCGAGATTTCCTCATCCGGTCCGTTTGGCATCTCTGTACTGGCGTGGCCAGGTTTGTAAGTCCTTCTCCCAGCTAGCTCGGATTAGCTGTAAGGTTGTAGTGACCTTTAGCGTACTGGTCGATTCACTTTGGGCGGACCATGTGAGGTCGGACCAGTACTGAATTGGCTAATTAAGCCGTGATGCGCTTTAGGACACGCTCTATGGCGCCCTTAACGGATTGGACACATGTCCGTAACAACATATGTCCCCCTAGTTTCCAAGTATCTTAGTAGAAGATAGTTTGGTAACTATGAAAAGAACAAGTGTGTTGTGGAGCATGTCCGAATCGTTAACTGAAGAAAGGTAAAAGATCCCTTCTGTTTGAGATCCGTCATCCGTGTTCCGTGTTCAGGAATTGAATATATCTCTCTCTCCCCCCCCCCCTTCCTTCTACAGTCCGGATTAACAGAAGTGTTCGGACTGTAGATGGAAAAGGTATTTGTAATCGAGATATATAGTTCCGAGTACGGTTAGGATGTAGTGTAGCCCTCTGGAGACTTTACGTTAGACAGCTTTGTCAAACTGATCCGTCTGGGTCGTTGATCCGTAAGCCCAAGAGGCCCAATAGGTTGTGTGTTAGGCTCTCGCGGGAAGGATCCCGAGTAAAGAGACACGACTGTTGGATCAGGACGACATCGACGGTTGGGGTTAGAGGCCCGATTGATGTGACACGTCTGTCACGCGTTAGGTGCGACGTACTGACAGCAACCCATTCGTGGAACGGTGTAACCCTTGGATCAAAAAGATCTGACGGTTGGGATTCAAATCCAGGAGATGCGACTCCTTGGTTAGGCACCAAACGTAATGCGTTGTTGGCCATCTATTCGTGAATCGTCATGACTGTTGGATTTGAAGAGATCAACGGTCATGGTTTAATCCTAAGTGATGTGACGCTTGGCCTTTCCCAAATTGCCCTTATAAATAGTCAGCCCATCAGTCACTTTCACACTTTTAGCAATCTCGAGATTCAGAGCAATCGCAAAGCAATCCAAGCGTTTGAAGACACATCCGAGCAAGCAAGAGTCGCAAAATTTGAAAGTTTTTTTCTTCGAATCCGTACCCTCGGAGAAGCTGCAAGGCTTAGTCGTCCGTTCGAATCTTATCAAATCAACTTTATCAAGTACATACATCTTCACTTTTGCTAAGTTGTCTCCTTTTCACGATATGCTTACTTCGTGCTCATATGTTTTTGCCCTGCTCGGATATGAAATTGCGAGTCTGTTCTTGCCGATGTTGCGTGTGATAGGCTTTAGCAACGTTCTTAGTTGAAACAATTTCTCCTCCGTACTGTTGCATGCCAATTTATTGCGAGTATCTTGTTGATGCATCTCATGTGTATGCCGACTGTAACCAAAATTTGATTATGCATGCTTATTTGGTAATGTGTTGGTGCCAATTGGCACACAGTCTTCCGTAAATTTGCCCTTTCGTCTTTGGTAAGGTAGGTGATAGTGCCAACGGCGCGTTAAGTAGAAATCCGTAGGCTTTCTTTGACTTAAGAAATTACCTAAACGAACTCTCGGACAATCAACACCATCATTCCTGACTTGTTTCCTTCTGCCCTAGGATGTCCGGGAGCGATAGTCAGAACCAGCACGAGGCCCCAGGTTATCATGACGCATTAGATTTAGGGACCGGGTCCGTGGATCTGACCTTGTCCGCGAGAGATTTTGTAGTTGTGGAGCTTGGGTCGTCCAGAGATTCTGATGCTGGGCATGGAGTTCGCAGTGCGACAGAAGCGCAGGCCGATGTTTCAGTGGACCGGGGTGACCTTGCTAGGACTAGGTCGTTAGTCCAATCTCGGACTATAGGTGGCATCGGGACATCCTGGGATCCGAGCGAACTGCATGCGAGTGTGAAGGCGAAGGCTGATCGGGAGGCTGATGAAGTCGAGATGTTCGAGGCTGGGGTGGAGGACCGTGTTGTAGCGGAAACAGGTCCGTCCAAGTCAAGCACATCCGGGAGACCCGAAGGTGTCATCGAGGAGGAAGATGGTGAGGACGAGGAGGAAGAAGGAGAAGGATCTCCTGTCGCTCGTCCCCCTAGACGATCCAGTCGGCGGATTGCACTACACCCTGCTGCGCCCGTTCAGTCCAGTCTTCCATTAATTGAAGGTCGTGGTGCGAAAGCTGCCCGAATCAAATTCCCCCGTCCTGCGTCCGCTGTTACAATAGCGGACGAATTTGGAGAACTAAACACGGACGGACTTCTTCCTACCTGTCCATCCAGGGTTAGGGCGGAGGACATCCCCGAGTGGAGGCGAAAGTGGGAGATCCCTGACTCCGTAGAAATCATGGTTCCCGAGCCCGGACATGCCTTTTACAACCTGCCCGCTGGGTATATGTGTGTGCACGAGGTAGCTTTTGCTTGTGGGTGGAAGGTCCCCATTGCAACGGAGTTGAAGCACATTCTGAATCACATTGGGATCGGTCCGAGTCAAGTTATCCCGAAGTCCTTGGGTAATCTTATTTGCTTCGTCATTTTTTGCAAGAAGAAAGGGCAGCCCGTAAATTTTGAGAACTTTAGGCAGCTCTTCCACGTCTCGTTCAGTCCGGGGAATCCACTATTTTATACTTTCATGAATAGGAAACCCTACAATTTTATCTCGGACTCCATTTCGTCGCTGGGATCGAAGTGGTGGGATAGGTACATTTTTGTACGGATGGCTTTGAAGCCAGGGATGTCCGAGAGACAGAGGGAACAATGGGGGCTGCCCACAAAATTCCTAAGGGAGAGTATCCCGGATTGGCGTCCCCTTCCGAAGAACGTGGCTCCGTGGGTGGCGGCAATCCACAAAAAGCATGACCCACCTACTTATCCGTTTCACGGATTAATCTGTCAGCCACTTCCCTACCTGTGCGGACTAACAGGCGCAGTGGATGTAGGAGGGAAGACGGACTTTAGTAAGGATTCGTTGACTTAAAACTTGGCGTTCTTTCTTCTTCGATATACTCTATTTGGATTACGTATTTCCGCAATTCTGATAATTCTTCTTTAACCCGTCTGTATCTAACGCCTTTGGTTTATTGTGCAGCTCATTGGTTCGACTACATCATGTCGACACTCCGCGAAAAGAAAAAGTTGCAGAGAGAGCAGTAAGCCCTGGAGGTCGCCGCTGGTCAGAGGACCAAAATCATCAACACTTCCGCGGGTCTTCCCATGTCAGATCCGAAGAACGCCGCAGTTTTTGCCGCGGAGGAAGAAAGGCGGAACAAGGCTGGAGAGGATTCTCAGGCCTTGGCGATGCCCGACAAGGGCAAAACCCCCGTCACTCGGAGCACCACCGCTTCGAAGTCCCAGGCTTCCGCTGCTGTTGCACCACAACGGGAGGTGTTGATGCAGGATGCCATTACCTCGGGACGCAAGAGAGGAGCAACTTCGGAGGCTCCTCCCGCAGCAAAGAGACAGCAATTGTCCGCTGTCCTTCCTGTTGACCAAGTTGCTCTTGACAAGGAGTACGAGCTGGCTTGTGGACTCCCTGAGGTTGAGCGGGTCTGAGGGCTGGATGGGCTATACCAACGGGTAAGTAATCTTTGGATGCTCTTCTTGGTTTGTTCTTAGTATGACAGAAGTGCAACTTATATTCTTACGGACTTCTTGCAGCTCGACTGTTTCGTCAGGGCCATGCAATGGAAGGCCTCTGAACGCGTTACCATTGAGGAGGACCTCCACAAGGCCGTGGCCACTTCCGCGGATGAGGCGGAGAAGGTGAAGCAATTGGAGATGCGGCTGAAAGAGCACGAAGTGAAGTGCCATAAGGTGAAGACTAGCTGGGAAGAGATTAAGGCGGACCTCGACTGGCAGGAGAACTTTGTCGACAAGTCTATGAAGGCTTTTCTGGATTCCAAGGATTTTCTGCTCGAAGGCCTCCAATATGCCCGTCTTCAGGCTGGTCGTAACTTCATGGAGTCCGACTCCTTCAAGTTCTTGACGGCGGACAAATCCGATGCCTCCCGCCTGGATGGGTTCGTGTCCGCTATCGGGCAACTGCAGTCCAAGGGACTACTTCCACCGGACTTTAATTGGAAGGCGGAAGGGTTAATCCCTTATGCGGATGCTAATGGTGGAAGTCCTCAGAGAGCGATGTCTCGGATGAACAGTTGGCCGCGTGTGAGTTTGCAGAACTCGTCACTGAGGAAGGTGAGATCGAGATCCGAAATGGCGGGCCCTTCCTCCCGAGATGGGTCCCGGATGCTCTCCGAAAGGTATGCTTTGTACCTTTCGACAATTACCGGGCTTTCCTGAAGAAGTGGTTCTCCCTGCCTTGCCGGGTCGTTGGCCTTCCCGCGGATTTCAACTTGTTCAATATTGTTGAATCCCTTGCTGCGCAAGCCACCTCCAACACACCCCCTGTCGATCCGCCTCTAGCTGGGGAAGCGGGTCCGAGCCAAGCTGGGCCTCAGTGAGAAGTCCGGGGTATGCCCCGTTGAAATTCTGTATTTGCTGAATCTTTCTGTTGGATTTGCATCTTTTGATAACTCGGAATGTCATTACATACTATAGCAATGTTTCGTATTTAATCCGAGGAGTTGAACCTCCTATGTTTCCGAACTATTACTTGCTCTCTTCTTCGTTCCTCTTTATCTGTTGTTCATAAGCTGAGTTATTATAAATTACCCATCTCTTAAGAGCACGGACCGCTGTAGATGGCATCTGATGTAGAAATCAGACCATCATCTTTCCGATACTCGGACTGTTCGCCCCTTGGGATGTCTAATTCTTCTAGAAGGAGGAAGGTGAAACAGTGAAATAGTCATTATGACTACGTCTTTTCATCTCCCCCGTCGTTGGATTATCAACATGTGGCGAGATCTTGAGGACCCGTCGTAACTATAAATAAAGGTGTGGTAGTTCTTCCCTTTTTCACTGTTGTACCCTTCTTCGCTTTGTGTTTTGTTTTATTGATTCCAGCCATCCACAAAAGCCGGAGTTCTCCAGGATGTCGGAATCTGATGACGAGGAATATCAGCACTGGGTAAACTGTGCTTGTGTTCACATGCATCCTCCGATTTACCCGGGTACGGTGACCGCGGATGACCCGATCATCCTTGATTTTGAAGGCGATCGACCTCTATGTCCGGGAATAGCTAGGAGGCGAGCCGAGGAAGAGAGGGAGCGGATGCTGAAGCTGATCCGTAGGAGGATCCGTATCTGTGACAAGCTCGTCAGGGCCGAGGTGGAGGCTCGGAGTCCCAAGGCTCGACTTCCGGAGTCTGGTGAAGGAACAAGGCGGGGTATGCCCCGTGGATGCATGTACTTATCCTTGGATCTTTCCAGATTGTACTTCTGTTGTGTAAATGTTCGGATAATTTTGTTTACAAAATTCGAACTATTTTTCCTCGGATGAGATCGCCATCTTTTTCTTGTGCAGACTTCGTCGGATGATATTGACGCACATATTTTTGTAAAATGACTAAGAAACTCGGACGTGGTTGATGGGCTTGTTTAGGCTTGATTGGATAAACCCGTCTGGCCCAACACTGTTCAACTCAAATGAATAGTTTAAGCCCATTGTCAACGTCGAAGTTCTGACGTGTCGGACGCCTATTGGTTCGTCACTTCTATAAATACTCCAGATCCCTCTTGGTCTTGGTCGTGCAAATCCAACTTCCAATTTCCATATCTACTCAATCAGGTGATTTCTTGAATAGTTTCCCCCTCGAGACTCCCGTCCATTCTCAAGTCGGCGTTCATCCTGAGCTTGAGAGTGGCGTGGGTCTAGAGGGGAAGATTGTTGAAGATCAGTCACCGAAAAGCATAGATCTCGGTTTAAATGTATATCTGTCCGTCTCCTCTGCTTTCTTCCAACCCCACTTTAGTGGTTCAAATCTCTCTTATATTGGAAATGGTTTCCGAATTTCAAGAGAGTTTGAGTCTCTAAAGCCGGTGAGGCGGAAATCTCTTCTTGTCTGCACTTTGTTTTCCCCCGACACGGGACTTGCATTGCCATGTTTTGGTGGTATCCTGAAGGATTCCAGCACGTTTAACCATTCTCTTGTGTGCAGGTAGATCGAGTTCCTGGCCTCCGCGGAAACCAGACTTGCCGCTTGACACGGAAGAAGCCTTTCCCGACGGGGGAACGATCTTTGCTGGGAGATGACGTATCTCCAGAGACGTTTTTCTGCATTTTTCGTATTGCGTCCGTAAGTCCGGATAATCGATCCGGGATTGTAAATTGTACAGACAAGATTATGTATAATTCGTCTTTGTATGAATGAAATCTCTTGATTTCCTTGTCGTTAAACGAACGGTAAATCTCAGATGCGTAAATCGAAAAATCACAAATCGAAAAATAGAGGTTGTATTGATTTGCCGGAACTTCAATTACAACTTGCGGGCTCTATGGCCAATGGCAAAAGGACCAAAAAGAAACAGAACTGACGGAGTTCCGTGTAACAAGTAGTTGAAACTGAGATGATCAATCGACATGATGGAGATCCGCACTGTTATCTCTATGCATAGAACTTCTGAAGGTTTCTAGCATTCCACGGACGCTTGAGGAGATGTCTGTTTTCATCTTCTAATTCATAACTCCCATTTACTTTTGCCCCGACAATCTTGTAGGGTCCTTCCCACTTGGGCTTGAGTTTTCCAATTGTTCAAAATGTCGGCTCGTCGAAGCACCAGGTCCCCGACTTGCAAGTTAGCCGCACGAACGTTCCTGTTGTAGGTTCGGGCAGCAGTTGCCTGATACCTAAGGATATTCGCCAGTACCTCAGACCTTTTTTGTTCAAGCATGTCCAGGTTGAATATTCGACCTTCTCGGTTTGCTTTGTCTTCGAATCTCGGATTTTCAAAGTCTCTACGGCAATCTCGGATGGTATGACTGCCTCTGAACCATATACCAAGGAGAATGGAGTTTCTTTGGTCGCAGTCCGTGCAGTGGTGCGATGCGCCCATAGCACGCCTTCCAGGTCGTCCGCCCAGCTTTCTTGCGAAGTTCTTAACCGCTTCTCGAGGATCTTGACTATTGTTTTGTTTGTGGACTCAGCCTGTCCATTGGCTTGCGGGTATCCAACAGATGTAAAACGTTGCTCGATTTTAAAGGATGCCAGCCATTCCTTGAGCCTATGTCCTGAGAACTGGGCACCATTATCCGAGACTAGAACTCTTGGTAGGACGAAGCGGCAAATGATGTTCTTCCAGATGAAGGTCCGCACTCGACTTTCCGTGATAGTCGCTACAGCCTCCGCTTCTACCCACTTGGTAAAATATTCTACCGCCACAATGAGAAATTTTTTCTCTTGGGTACCCCTCGGAAATGGTCCGACAATATCGATACCCCACTGATCAAACGGACACGCTATGATTGGCGGAATCATAGGGTTCGTCGGGCAATGTGGGATGTTTGCGTAATATTGGCAATCCTGACATCTCCGGGCGTGGTCGGCGGAATCTTTACTGATGGTAGGCCAATAGTAGCCTTGTCGTATGATTTTCTGGGCGAGAGTCCTCCCTCCGGAATGACTCCCACAGCTTCCGTTGTGTATCTCTTCCAGCACGGTCTGTGCTTCTTGTGGGTTTAAACATCTCAGGTGAGTCCCGGAAAAAGATATCTTGTACAAATCATCACCCATTATAAAGTATCTATTTGCTCGGCATTGCACACTCCTTGATTCTTTCGGATCGACTGGCAAACATCCGTCCTTGAGATAGTTAAAAATGTCAGTCATCCAGTTTCTTCCCGTGTCAAGTATCATGACCGCTGAACTGGGACTCATGACGGATGAGTCAGTAATGGTGAGTAGGATTACTCTCCTTGTGTCTAGAGCCGTTGTAGCAGATGCGTATTTTGCCAAGGCATCAGCTCTTTCGTTCCAAGCTCTATCACACTTTTCCAAGGTGAATTCCTCGAAGTGGCTGGCCTCATTCTTGAGCAGCTCAAGATACTTGATCATCGAAGGACCCTTTATGGCAAAAGTTCCTGAAAATTGGGCCTCGACGAGCTGTGAGTCCGTGTAAGCTTTGACCTTCCGGGCTTGGAGTGATTTGGCTAGACGCAGCCCCACTAAAAGTGCCTCATACTCAGCCTCATTATTGGTAACTTTGAACTCCAAGGAAATCGCATAGTCGAGTTCCGCGCCATCCGGGCTCTTAAGGTAGATTCCAATTCCTCCCACTCTTCCAGTGGAAAAACTTGTTGAGCCTTGTGAAGTCATTGCACATCCTCCACTTTCCTAGGGCCTTCTCGACGAGTACCACATTACAGACCCAGTCCGAGTATCTAACTTCTTCAATGTGCCCGGCTTTCAAGAGCCGGTCAACTTCCGCAGATATAATTGCGTCCTTGACCAGGCCAAAGTCTTTCCTCTTCTGTCGGATATATTTGATCGAGGGATCCATGTTCAGATGGTGAACAGTGATTCTCGGATCTATTCCCTTCAAATCATCAGTACTCCAAGCAAATACATCCCTGTTGTCTCGGAGACAAGCAATAAGTTTCATCTCCACTTCTGTGCTCATCTCTGTTCCGATTCTAGTCTTCTTATCCGGGCTTCCAACAACAATCTCAATTTCCTTGAGAGTTTCGTGAGGCTCGATCCGTGCAGCTCTAGGGAACTTCTCCTTCTGGCTTCCTACCCCTATCTGCGGATTCTCCTGTTTGGGCGGGAGAATAACTCTCGGATCGGAGGTCACCGTAACTGCCAAAACGGGGCAGATGCCCTTCTCGTGGACATAATGTAACACTCCCAAGCTTCTCGGATGTTTCCTACCTCTTCTCCTTCTCCGAAGGGAGTTGGAAATTTCATTCTGTTGTGTAAGGTGGATGAAATAGCCCGGAATTGGTTGAGTCCTGGGCGCCCAAAGATGGCGTTATAGTCGAAGGTCCGATCAACCACGACAAATTGGACCGACTGGGTTACCCTGGCCGGGAAGGTTCCGAGTGAAACGTGTAACGTAACACTTCCCAGTGGTCGAACAGTTCCTCCTCCAAACCCTAGTATAGAGGTGTGAACTCTGTCGTAGCGGATTCTTCCCAACTCCATCTGATCTAGTGTCCTCTTAGAGATGATATTCGAAGAACTCCCGGTATCCACCAGGATTTTGTTCACTCGATAAGTCGCGATGGTCAATGAAACTACAAGAGGAACGTTCGGGTCGTCAATCTCCTCACCTCCTGCCGTGGGAGGGGGAATTTTGCTATCGTCAAAAGATATTGCATTTGTTCCTCGAATCGCGAGGGCGCCGTACGCCCTATCATTGTTCCGAAGGTTTTGGGCGGTCCGCTCTCTTGCATTCCTGCTATCACTTCCAGAGGGTCCGCCTGCGATAGTGTTGATCACTCCGCTGTACGGAGGGTTCTCCATTTCCGTCTCATCGCCGTACCTGTATGGATGTACTTTCATGCGTGGCAGATAGCCTACTGGTGGAGGCGGCAAAGATAGTGGGCGGGGTGGTGGGTCTGCAGCGTTATCCTCCCTCCTCCGCTCCGTTCTATCGTGCCTGGAGGGCTCGTCCGCATATATGTGCTCCTTCAACTTGCCTTCTCTCACCAGGTGTTCGACCTGCTTTTAATCGATACAATCGCTCAGCCTACGGCTCGCTCTTGTGAAATTTGCAGTATCCCTTCGCATTTCTGTTTCTCCGATTATGGGATGGCTTTGGCCATTGGATGTCCAACTTTTTCTCCACAATAGTGGCCAAGATGTCGGATCTCGGCATATTGAGGCGCGTGTAGTCCGCGAATCTCCTGGGCGGACTCCTCTCCCTGTAAATGCCTTTGTCTCTGTGATCTTTCTTCGGATCAAACTTCCCCTGGCGTTGCTCTTGTTTCTGCGGTTCCTTTCCTTTCCTCTGCCCTTGGGTGACTCTGGATGTCCGAGCCTAGAGTCTCACGGAAGTATCTCAGTGGTTCTGTTATATACGTTTGGGCTTATCGTGATGGTGGCGTCCGAGATTTCCTCGTCCGGTCCGTTTGGCATCTCTGTACTGGCGTGGCCAGGTTTGTAAGTCCTTCTCCCAGCTAGCTCGGACTAGCTGTAAGGTTGTAGTGACCTTTAGCGTACTGGTCGATTCACTTTGGGCAGACCATGTGAGGTCGGACCAGTACTGAATTGGCTAATTAAGCCGTGATGCGCTTGAGGATACGCTCTATGTCGCCCTTAACGGATTGGACACATGTCCGTAACAACAGAAAGATTCATTATGGTTGACTTTTTAATGATGAATTTTGTTATTGAATTAGGATTGAAATTTAATTTGAGAAGATAGATTGAGTTTTCTATGATAAATTGATAATTTTGTTGTGGTTGAATTAGGACTTAAAATTAAATTGAGTGATACATGTTGGTTTTTTGCAACAAAAATCTAATTTACATATATATTACATATTAGTCTAATTAGGGATCGGAGATGATGGAAAATGTAACGGAGAGACACGCACTATTTGTCTTCTTGTGAGAGTCTGGGCCTTCTTATCATTTTAAGGAGATTTGTACTGTTTTTACGAAATTGAGCAAAAATGGGCACAAATAATGACTTTCCCCACTCGCTTTTTATTGGATTATATCATTACTTTGAAAAAAATTACTATAGTATATACGTGTGTGTGTGTGTGTATTATTGTATATGTGTGTGTGTGTATATCATATACTTAATCGAGACGGGTAAAATAGTTTTACAATCCATTGCAGGTCAGGTGATAAGAGATGGGGCGAATTAGTGGGTGAAATAGACCAAACTAAATGTGTAATATAATTAATTAGACAAAAACGTTAAATACAAAACAAAATAAATGTTTAAATCCAAAAACTAGACATTTATTTATGAGTAAGTCTCCTGAGAGACGATCTCTAAATAATTTATCTAGAGACTGACCTATATTATCTAGGCACGTGTCCACTCTCATATTTCCACGTTTTATTCTCTTCCAGATTAATCTGGATGTGACATGTGTCCTCTTAAGTAATTTTGAATCGTTTTATTTTAAAATTAATTTATAAAATTAAATGAGGAGCCAACACACGTCCAACGTCTAAACTAATCCCGACACATGAACATCAATCTCCAAACCTGAGGGGAAAAAAGGCAGAGTTTAATGTTTATATTGAAAGCCCTTGATATATACATAAAGTACAGAGCCATTAAGTGGAAACATTGATGTATACATATAGTCGTGAATTTAATTTCAGGTTTTTAAATTTTTTCTTGACTTATTTGCAAAATTACAAACTATTTATTGGCCAAATTGAAAGAAACTGGTTTTGCAATCCAAGTCCCTCATACAACTCTAATTCTGAAAAGGCAAAGCTTATAAGTTCATAAAACATTGAATTATGTCCCTGATTTTCAAAATCGAATCCCAGCATCAACCAAACTCTGTCTCGAGTTCAATTCTTGAATCCAAATCTAATGCACACTAAATCGATACGGAATCCCTAATGACAACTCCACCAATCTACAAAAACTCCACCATCCCCAAATCAAAATAGTTTCTCCATATGCTACAAACCCATTCACCAATATTCGAAATCCCTAACTACAACATAACCGATTGAAATATTATTGTAAGAAAGGGATTTTATCTGTTCGGTTATATTCCGACAAGATTGTGATCGGGGAAGAAGCAGATAGTAGGGCAGTTTCCCTTCTTGCACGCACCTTCATTATAATTAGACTATTGTTGAGTTGTTGTAATACCCAACATCCAACATCGGTTCAGAGTGAAAGGGGTGAAGGGTATATAAATGTAGACCACCACTCTCCTATTTTATGGGGCCTTTTGGGTGATTCCAAAAGCAAATCCGTGTGGGTTCAGGCCCAAAGCAGACAATATCCTACCAACGAGATGTGTGTACGCAAGTCATGAGTAACATTGCCAGTCCAATGGACCGGGTCTCGGCCCTTAGTGGTCGGGTCGTTACAGGTGGTATCATAGCGGGGCTATCGGGATTGCCGGAAATAAGTGTCATACGGGGCAAAGTGCTACTGTATGGACCGTGGGAGCCACCTCTAGAATCATGCGCAAATGGTTAGTCCCAGGATATATTGTAAGTCTGTAACCACTTGAAGCCGACAAGTTCAGTTTCAATTCAATAAAAACGGACCAAACCCTTTGTATTTTTAATCTATTTTGTTTAGAATTGAAATGGTACTCCAAATGAATTGGCTAAGGGCATGTTTGGTTTGTGAATAAGTTGATTCAGCTTATCAGTTAGTCAACCCAAAAACAGATTAATGGACCTGGATGTAATTGTTCGACTAATGGTATCCAGATTAGTAGAGAGAATCTAATAGGGGAGGTATATGTAATTGTTCCGTACATATAATATGCAATAAAAATGCATACATTCCTCTAAAATTAGACTTTGACAATAGATTACCAGTTGTTACGTATTAAATTTTTTCTCATTTTCAATCTTTTTACATATAATCCCTCCGTCCCGTTAAACGTGTCTCACTTATTTTTTACACTATTGTCAAGAAAGTCTATAGTTTGTTGTTTGTTATGGAAGAGATAAATGATAAATAATGGAGAAAGTATAAGAGGTAAGAGACAGAAATGATAAAAATGGAAAAGTCTTGGAATGGAAAGTATTGCAATCCCATATCGTTTTATGGAGGGGCGTAAGTTGTTTTTACACAAGAACTAAACCGACCCAGTACTATAGGCTCTCAGCTATAATAACAACTGGGACAGGTATAATAGTTTTTCAACCCATGGCGGTCTGGTGATAACAAGGGGGCGGATAAACGGGTGAAAATAGACAAAATTAAATACATAATTAGTTAAAAACTTCAAATAAAAAACAATATAAATGTTTAAATAAAAAAAACTAAGTAGTAAGTGATAAAACATTAAAATATGGTAAAATTGTGTAATTTTAGTGGGAAATTTGTAAAGAGTTGGTAAAAAGTGCAAGAGTAGGATTTATTATTATTGGTTGGGTGTGGAGTACCTTCATTTTTTAGTAATGTATGAAGTTTTGTAGTACGTCTAAAAATGACAAATGTATGAAGTTCTGCGGGACGAATAAAGTATATATTAAATAAAACATGCAAATCAGTAGTTGTTGAATTTATTGTATATGCCATTTAATATAGATAATTTTTTATTATTGTAATTTATGGATGTACACATATATTTACTCTCTTTCTTTTTCACATATTGACGAGGTCGGGTGACTGAAGAGTTGTACCAGCTCATCTGTCATTTCTTGAATTACAGGTTACGAAAAAATTAACCTGTAAATGTTTTAAAGAAAATAATTGGCGCGTGGGGTAAGAGGCTGACATTTTGCATGGTATGGTTTGGCGTGCGCTTTTTTTAATACCCCTAATTTTAGGGGAGTACGATCGGGTGAAGATGGTATTGTTAACAAATTAGACTGGCCACTATAGATGTGTGGTTTAAATAAAATCAAGGTGGGTAGATTGCTTTACTAACCTGTGGCAGATTGACAAATGAGTTGGTGGGTAACATGGAACGGGTGAGGTATATACCCGATCCGTACGCCATTATTTTAAATAGATACCGTTAAGGTTCGCAAGGGGTTGGATATACCTCGATCCATTTAAAAGACTTGATTGGAAAAGGTATTCTCAGCTTATAATACTAATACGATTAATTACTCAGGTGCGACTTATCATAGATCATGATAAAGATTGGCCTAACTTTTGAGGAATATTGATTATGCATTAAAATTGTGCAATGGCACGATTGAGAGTCACTACTCTTATAATTATAATCGAGGTAAAAGTGATGTATGGAATAAACGCATGCAAAAAGTTTATCGTTCTTAGTTAGTGTGATGATGAGTCCATCAGAGACAAACTAAAAATGTAACGTCCCAAAGTTTAAGATAAATTTTCAGAGAGCTTAAAGGATCGAGAACGCTACTCATACCAACAATGTGCACCTTTCTTTTCGGAAATCCATCCATAAGAGCTTTAGACTTAAGCATGCATGCTCAGGAGTAATCTTAGGGTGGATGACTGGTAAGTCTATCGTTGCGTGCACGAGTGGGATAAAGTGCGGGAACGAACATGTATTGGTACAATGGGCCAACATATCACCCGGATAATAGTCCATGACAGCGCTAGCACAGAGGGTCGGACATCGGCTCGCAAGGGTACGACGCGTTACAAAAATGTTGTTGTAAATATTGTAGCATTTCATATACTTAAATATTTTTTTACTATACCCGTCGAGTATCGACGGGTTATAAACTAGTTTATGAAAAAACGAATTGGCATAACTTTGATTGACTGTGTGATCCTCTACCCATAAATTACTCCACAAAATACCCCCTCTTATAATTAGTCCACATGTCATCATTTAACCCCAAGTAATTAGTTCAAATTTAACCATAATCAAGCAAAAATTTGATGGACTCTTTGGCTGTGTCAATAGTTCCTGATTTTATCTCATTTACCAAAATATGGAGTTTGGTTTTAACTGTAATCTTACTCGGAAAATAAGAAAACGTGATATCAAACCTTTATACATAGGATATGATGTCCATTTCAATTTATTCATCTTATTTAATCCACATGGATTTATGAACTTGACACTTTACCAAACAAGGATGCAATTTAATCATCTAGCGTAAAAAATTGACTCTTACACAACTAGTTTATGGCCCGTCGATACTCGACGGGTATAGTGAAAAGATAATAAGGATATGGAACTCTACAATTACAACAATACCATTTTCAGTTTGCAATGGAGCATTTGTTATACAAATAAACTCAACTTTAGTTGAGCCATACAATCGATCATGTTTGCCACTCGACTTTAATCGAATCGGAACAGTATCCCTTTTTAATCAACATACTGTTCACAACCCAATTAAATTTTCTCTCTCTACCTATTTTTTTCCTCCCACTTTACTTTTTCGTTTATTATACCAACCTTAAATAAATCAAATAAACTTAAAACCAATCAAATAATTTTAAAAACTCTTACACACATCTCTTCACTCTTAGTCTCTTACACACTTTATATAATAACCCTATAAAACTTATAAAATTTTAATACTATCTCAATCACAATTATTCACAACTCAATTAAAGTTGAGTTACTATTCATTTGTTAATGGTATGTTAAAGTCGTATGCCAAAAAGTTTACAAACATATTCACATTTTACAGTTCCGTGAAAATTGTATAAGCCATTAGCAGAAACAAAAGCTCATACGAAAACAACACATACATGTGACTCGATAAAATTCTTTTGAACGTGTCATGTTATAACCAGCTCGTTACGAACCCGCACAATACCCGTTCAAAGTAATGGCATCCGGGTTGGGTATATGCCCCACCCATTCTGTTGGTCCAGATAACGGCAAAGTAAAAGACTAGAGGGGGGGGTGAATAGTCTTTTAAAACTTTTGTCGATAAACACAGTTTCTCAGATATCTGTGAAAATATTTGATACTTAATTTCAGAGAGTGGAAGACTTTTCTGTGATAAGTGCACGTGCTCAGCAAGATGAGTGTAAGTACTTTGCAAGATAAGTAAAGCAAGTAATAAAATGCAGAAAGTAAATAACACAAGTCTTTTTATAGTGGTATCTGAAGGTGGCGTAATCCTTCAACTAATCCACTTCGGCCTTTCTCAGACCTAGAATCCACTAAGACAGATAAATGAGGTAACCTTACAAGTATCTTCTCTAGATTCCTAAATACACTAGGTTCTCAACCAAGTGTTCCCCCTGAGTTGTTCCCCGGCTTTCACAGCCAAGTACTTCCTGTACTCAGAAACCTTTTGAGTTGTTCCTTAGTTTCCCAAACTAAGTACTTCTTGTACTCCACGCCGATTAAGGTGTTGGTTAAGGTAAATTGTCAGGTGAGCTTCTTTAATAACTTGTTCAATTATTCAGATAGCTCTATGAATCAAGTATACTTAATACACTTTGCAATGTATGGTATCTTGTTCTCTACTGACCCTAGCAGCTTGCTGAATATTTCAGGAGCAATCAGCTTCCTTTTCAAATGAGAAACCGCTAAATGTTCATTGTGGTGTTCTGACAATGTCTTGTCTTCTTCATCATCTGAGTTATCAGCCCAGTGATCTTCATCCTCTTGGACATTTTCATCAATGTTTTCTAATCCCGCAACCATCTCAGAGATGGGCTTCTTTCATTTCAGTGAGGAGGATGGTACATCTTGTTGGAATGCAGCCTTAGCATCATGCTTGTCACTAGATACTTGCTCAGTATCTAATTCCTCAGCAATTGCCTGAACAGCAAGCTGAGTTCTTTCATTTTAGCATAAGCTTCCATTTCCTTGATTGTTTGATCTTCAATCTTTTGGAGCTTTGCTCTGGATTTAGCTATCTTTTCTTCCAGTTGAAGATGTAGCTGTTGTTCTTCCTCCAACAGTTGTTTGAGTTGAGCAACTCTGGCTTGTGCATCTGATATTTTCTGAGTTGTTCCTTCAGAGTGCTCACTACTTGTTCAGTAGTATCTTTGTGTTGGAGAGTTGGATGAGTAGATTTCTACGGAGATGGAGGAGAGGATTGTTGTGATGTCCTCTCAGTGTGCTTTTCAGCAGCTGAGGTAATGTTTCCTTGTGGAATCCCTCCCGTCCCTGGTGCAGGGGCATCATCATCATCCTTCTTATCTTCATCCTTGTGATGGTCAGAAGGAGGATCTTCATAATATTTTTCATCAGTTTCCTTCTCTACCTCATCTTCAGAGACCAGGTTGATCACTTCTGGAATAGTGATCGTTTGTCCATTAACTTCCTCTTGTTCAGAGGGTATGTACTGTAGAGTCTGGGGCAAAGTGGGCTTGAATGCCATCTGTAGTTTGGTCTGACCATCAGCTTGATTGAAAGCTTGGATCAGCTTTCTGGCCACTTCCTTGACAAACTCCTTATCCATCAATGTTCCGAAAGAATATTGTTCAGTGGGGAACATTGCATGGACGTAGTTTTCCAAGTCAATGGCTCGTGCTCTCCTTGTGTGGTGATCAGTCACCTTTAAGATCTCAGATAGATTGGAGCATCGGAGCTTTTGCCATTTCTTAAAGCATTTCAGATGCTTTGGCAAGGTGTGTTCCTTGAAGAAAGGAAGCAGGTCCTCTTTCTCATCAACAGGGACCTTAGCGGCACTTGTTTGACCTGAAAGAAAGAGTTTTGAGTTAGATTCAAAACTTGTGTAGATATCTGAGTACCAGTGTAGTTAGGTTTCTGAGTTACCTGAATGAGTACATCAGGCTCAGAGACTTGTACTACTCAGGCAGGGGGTGCCTCAGATATCTTGTTGTGGGGTGGAGACTTGGAAGTCTGTTCCTCAACAACCTTTCTTTATGCTTGATGAGAATTAAAATTATCACAATACTTAGGAAATTGTCATGAAAGAATTTATGCAATTAAGCTTCAATGATTTCTGAGTTTTCCACTTACTTCCTCAACAGGAGGCTCAGAATCATTTTTCGCAGAAACTTTCTCAGTTTCTGGTGTTCTTTCTGGTGATGTTGCCTTGGGGGCTTCATCAATTTCCATGGGTGCAGGGGATGTCGCAACTCTTTCCCCTTGCACTTTTACTTCTGAATGAGCCTGTAAGTAGAAAGTATTGAGTAATTAGAGAAGAATTTATATCAACCCATGAAGAAGAATGTTTATCACTGAGTTTTATATACCTTCTCACTAGAAGGCTCAATGATATTTTCGTCAGAAACCTTGACGGTCCCTGGGTCCTTTTCTGGCATTTCTGCCTTATCTTCTTCTTTCTCAGTTGGAGCCTATTAGAAACATCCACTTAATTAATCAAGTGTATTAACATATAACTGAAGAGTAACATCTTAAGGAACTTTTTATCACATGTGGCACAGGCTCAGATTCCTCAAGAGGTGAGGTTGTGGTGGCCTCTTTCTCAGTCTCTGAGGCAAGCTTTCCAGCTTCCTCTTGTTCTTGTGTTTCTGATTCAGCCTGTAACAAAGAAATTTTATTAACTCACAAGATTAATAAACACAAATTATCACAAGTAGAGAGTTAAACCATTCAGCTACCTGAGCAGTGTCAGGCTGACTGGTCTCTGGAACTTGTGACCCTTCAATGTTTTGGTCTTGTTGTTCCATTTCAGCTTCTTTGTTTGAAGTTTGGTGCCGGACCTTTCACAGTATGCAACTCAGTTGCCTCCCCTGGTTGATCATTCTGAGTAGATGTCTCAGTTTGATCCCTCTCATTGAGTTGGGGAACCTGCTCTTTTGCAGGATTTTCTTCAGCAATGAAAGATGCTGGTATCTGCAGCTCAAGTACCATTTCGGCAGTATCTTCATCTGGCTGTAGTGGTTGTTGTGCTTGAGACAGACTATTGAGTGTTGAGGCAATGGCAGTATCCTCCAACACTAAGCTATCACTCATCAGAGCATCTTCAATATGTTTCAGTCTTTCTTGCTCTGATGGTGTAAATTGTCCAGTTACCTTGGACATTGTTGCTTGTTCAGCAACCTTTGAAACAGGTGCTTGTTCAGCAACCTGTGGTGTAGGTTCTTCTTCATATACCTCTACACCAGTTACCTTTTCAGTAACCTTAGCCCTTTTTGATTTCTCTAGGACTTGAGAGATGACTGATTCATCATCTTCATCGTCAGAGCTCTCATCAGCATTAGGAACTGATTGGTCCATAATTCCTGCGGTTTCTGCAGATAGAGCTTGGTATTTGTCACTACTTTCTTTAGCAGCATTGATGAGTTCATCAGCAAGGCTTTCGGCAATAGTCTTAACATTTCTGAAAGCACTTTCTCTTGCTGAGTCTACTTGTTCAGTAGTCGATACCTCTTTTGCAGCATTGATGAGTTCATCTTCATTGATGAGTTCATCTGCAGCGACGGCAGGTATCTGGGAATCGACAACCTCAATGGGTGTGCCTACTAATTTGCCAGCAGACTTCTTTCGTGAAGTTCTGGGCTTCTTGGTCGCAACCTTTCCCTCAGATACCTCTTCAGTCTTTCGCTTCTTGGAACCTTTCTGAGATCCAGTAACCTTTTTCATCAAGTTTGTGTACTCATATTTGTAGAGTAGGTTACTGTTGGCTATGTCAGCCTTCTCTCTGAGCTCAATGCCAAGCTTTTCTAGCAAGTAGGATATCTTTAGACCATAGCTTACTGTGGTCTTTGGTTCAGCAAGTCCCTTAGCGATTTTAGGCTCCAAGCCTTAAATCTTCTTCACAAACTTCATAAAGGCGTACTTTCCCCAATTGAAAGGGTTTTCCAGCCTTTTGTCTTGTTGTTGCAACAAGAACATCATCATCCAGTGTTCTTAGCTTATCTGGTCAGCACCTCCTTGTAGACCATCAAAGCAACTGTGAAGAATGCATGCCAACACATCCCAGTGAACCAGCAGATGTCTGGTTCTGATGTCAGTAAGCTTGAAATCAGTGGGTGTATCTGAGGTGTATCTGATTTTTCAAGATCACACACATCACTGTACAGTTGTTTTACACCTTCAAGGAGATCATCATCCTTGGTGTCTATTTCAAAATCCTTTCCAAGATTTTGAAGGTCAAACAACTTGCAGAAAGTTGTTAAGTCCAGAAGGATTTCCTTTCCTTGGACCTTTGTTTTTATAGACATTATTGCAGTGCCTTCGGAAACACAGGATATAATCCTGGAGTTGTTATAGAATTCTAACACATCTAGTGAAGAAATTCTACTGGGAAGAGCTGATAGAAAACCCTTGATTTTTGCCTTTTCAAGCATGTCAAGTATCAGCTTTCTATCGGCTTGATTTTCAACAGCAGCCGTGAGGTATTCCTCAATCATGGCACCACCCCAAATCATCCTGTGATTTGAAGTCCAATGATCAGGATTAAAGTCTCCTACCAATCGATTATTCACTATAACCAACTCGTGTGCTTGCTTTTCAGCAGTACCAGTGGTGGAAGATTGGGTCTTCTGGGTAGAGGCACGTTTTGGAGCCATCTCTTTATATAGCGAATGTTTTTCGAAGGTCTGTAAGAGATTAAGGTGAAATATTAGTGATTCTTTGCAGAAAAACTAATTTTGGAGCAGAGATTTGCAGAGAAGTTTAAGAAAGAAATTTTGCTATTCTTGTGCAAGTCTGAATTTTGGATTAGGTGAAAGTGAATTCTTTTTGCCAAAATCCTATATATATAGCAAAGTAATATCAACAGACATATACATACAAATTAATTTTGTGTGTACGTATCTGTGTATTGCAGATAGGAGTAGGTAAAAGCTTGTTCGGCATTAAATGCATAGTGGGCCCTGTCTGAATTTCAACAGTCCACTATTTTCAGAGAATTAATCTCTGCCGTAAAGATCAATCGCCCATTTCAACAAGGGTCACCATTGCTTCTTCAACATCTTCAGCAATGATCACAATCAACAATTTTAATTGCGCCCATTTAATGAATTTTGTCCATTAGCTATCTGAATCACGTATCTGTGTGAATGAGAACACTATTGTATCTGATTCTATCTTATACTTGTTGCCTTTTCAAAGTTTTTCACAAAGATAGAAATAATTCAAATTTCAAGATAGTAGTTAACTGTAGACAGTTGTACTATTTTCTTTTGTGTTCCCCCTCACTGAATGATCTAGATATCTGAGTACCCGTCTCAGAGATCTTTAAATAGTTATTTTATCCTTTAGCCTTTGGTTTCTGGAAACCCGTTCCAGATTCCTCTTTTCTGAATACCCGTTCCAGATTTCTCTTTCTCTCTCCTTTGATATCTTCTTCAGATATCTGAACTTTTTCAGTTCTTAGGTAGCTCTGTTAGTCCAAGACTGTGTCTTAAGGCTAAGAATCTACTTTCTTGTAGTGGCTTAGTGAAGATATCTGCAAGTTGGTCTTCAGTGCCAATCTTGAGTATCTCTATATTGCCTTTTTCAACATGGTCTCTGATAAAGTGGTGTCTAACATCAATGTGCTTTGTTCTAGCATGAAACTTAGGATTCTGAGTTATGTCAATAGCACTTGTGTTGTCACAGAATATGGGAGTTTTCTCTTCATTGAGTCCATAGTCTCTGAGTTGTTGTTGTATCCACAACATCTATGAAGCGCAATACCCTGCAGCAATATATTCAGCCTCTGTGGTAGATGTGGCAATTGAATTTTGTTTCTTGCTGAACAATGATATCAATCTAGCACCAAGAAATTGACATGTTCCTGAGGTGCTTTTTCTATCAAGCAGTGATCTAGCATAGTCGGCATCTGAATAGCCAACCAAACTCAATCCACTATCTTTTGGATACCAGAATCCAACTTCTCTGATTCTTTTACATACCTCAATATTTTCATAGCAATGTTGTAGTGTGATTGCATTGGATTTGTCTGAAATCTAGCACACACTCCAACTGCATATTGAATATCAGGTCTACTTGCAGTGAGGTACAATAGAGACCCAATCAATTTCCTATACTTGTGTTCTTCTACACTCTTGTCAGATTTAGTATAGGTCATTTTGGTTCCAATGCTCATAGGTATCTTAGCATTCTTTTCAGAAGGCTTTAGATTGAACTTGTTGAGCATGTCTTTTGCATACTTTGTTTGACTAATGAATATTCCATTATTGAGTTGCTTGACTTGCAGCCCTAGGAAGTAATTCAATTCTCCCATCATGCTCATCTCGAATTTACATTTCATGATTTCCGCAAAGTCTTCACAAAGTTGCTTGTCCTTAGATCCAAATATAATGTCATCAACATATACTTGAACTAAAAGTAGTTTCCCATCATGGTTCAATGTGAAGAGAGTTTTATCAACATCTCCTTTCTTGAAACCACTTTTTAGTAGGTATTTGGCCAATGCATCATACCATGCTCTTGGAGCTTGTTTCAGCCCATACAGAGCTTTCTGAAGCTTATAGACCATCCTACTTTCTGAGAAAACTTCAAAACCTGGTGGTTGCTCAACATAGACTTCCTCAGTGAGTTCACCATTTAGAAATGCACTCTTGACATCCATCTGATAAACTGTAAAGTCATTATGAGCTGCAAAGGCTAGAAAGAGTCTTATTGCATCCAATCTTGCAACTGGTGCATAAGATTCATCAAAATCTAGTCCTTCAGTCTGGGTGAATCCCTTGGCAACCAACCTAGCTTTGTTTCTGGTTATTTCACCAGACTCATTCATTTTGTTTCTGAAAACCCACTTGGTTCCTATTACAGATATTCCGTCAGCAAATGGAACTAGTTTCCAGACTTTGTTTCTCTCAAATTGATCCAACTCTTCTTGCATTGCCGAGATCCAGTCTTGACCTTTTAATGCTTCTTCTATAGTCTTTGGTTAAATTTTTGAGATGAAACATCCATAGAGACAATTTGCATTTTCAGCGATTGCTCTTCTAGTTCTAACTCCCTAGTCTATGGGACCAATCACATCCTTTGCAGGATGATTTCTTATCCATTTCATAATGGGTTTTGAACTAGTAGGATCAATATCATTTTGATTTGAATGTGAATCAATATGATCTTCATGAGATACTTGTGTAGTATCTGAGATATCTGATACATGGGAAATGCCGTGGATATCTGACACTTTTTCAGTGTTAGAGATATCTGAATCTTGCATTTCAGCAATCTAATTTTCTGATACCTTTTCATGATGAAGGTTCTCAGTAACCTGTTCCATTTCTGGAATTCCCATAGGAAATTCTTCATCATGTCTTAGAGTCATCTGGTTGTTACTAAGCATAGGTTGCTTTTCATCGTCAGACTCATCCTCTATTTGAATGAAAGAATTGTTTCCTTCTGAGGATCCTTTTTCAGAATCTTTAATCATTAGTTCTTTGAACCTATCTGAGAGATCATCATTCAAGAGTACTTTCTTGTTTCCTTCATAGAACACTACATGAACAGATTCTTCGATCTTTTGCGTTCTTTTGTTGTAGATTCTGTAGGCTTTGCTATTCAGAGAATAACCAAGAAATAGTCCTTCATCTGCCTTTGGTTGAAATGTTCTCAAGTATTCTCTTCCATTATTAAGAACAAAACATCTGCAACCAAACACCCTTAGATGTTTGATACTAGGGGGTCTAGCAATGAAAAGCTCGTAAGGAGTTTTGTCATGGTGTTTGTTAATCAGACATCTATTTTGAGTGTAGCATGTTGTGTTTACAGCTTTAACCTGTTGGTCCAGATAACGGCAAAGTAAAAAAGACTAGGGGGGTGAATAGTCTTTTAAAACTTTTGTCGATAAGCACAGTTTCTCAGATATCTGTGAAGATATTTGATACTTAATTTCAGAGAGCGGAAGACTTCTGAGATAAGTGCACGTGTTCAGCAAAATAAGTGTAAGTACTTTGCAATATAAGTAAAACAAGTAATAAACTGCAGAAAGTAAATAACACAAGTCTTTTTATAGTGGTATCTGAAGGTGGCGTAATCTTTCAACTAATTCACTTCGGTCTTTTTCAGACCTAGAATCCACTAAGATAAATGAGGTGACCTTACAGATATCTTCTTTTGATTCCTAAATGCACTAGGTTCCCAACCAAGTGTTCCCCCTGAGTTATTCCCCGGCTTTCACAGCCAAGTACTTCCTGTACTCAGAAACCTTTTGAGCTGTTCCTTAGTTTCCCAAACTAAATACTTCCTTTGCTCAATAACCTTGGAGTTATTCCTTAGTTTCCCAAACTAAGTACTTCCTGTACTCCACGCCGTTTAAGGTGTTGGTTAAGGTAAATTGTCAGGTGAGCTTCTTTAATAACTTGTTCAGTTATTCAGATAGCTCTGTGAATCAAGTATACTTAATACACTTTGCAATGTATGGTATCTTGTTCTCTACTGACCCAAGTCTATGGTAAGTGTTCAAGAGAATGAAACTTAGATCTGAAATCTTAGTTCAACTCTTTCACATATAACAATGCTCGTTAAGGATGAGGACACTTAGAACTTTTGTGCTACTTAGAATTAAGAGCTTTGGTTGCAACAGAAAGCTTGAAGATAAGTAGTTTGCTTGAGAGCGCTTGTGTAAGTATTCTTGAAGTTCAGTGTGTTCTAAGGTGTGTTCTCAAGCAGTCTAAGTGTTGATATTTATAGATGAATTTGAGTGCCATTTGAATAGTATCCGTTAGGCTTAAATCAAATTCAAATTATTGATATCTGAATATAGGACTGTAGCAGGTTTGTCTTCTTCTTCTTCAGAAGCTACCGTTTTTGTTCAGACATTTCTGTCTGCGCATTTAATGCTCTGTACTATATTTTGTCCTGTAGTGCCAACGGAACTATGCATGGTATCAGAAATCTTTATACAATTAGAGTTTTCTGAAACTTTGCATGTTCTTTTCCAGAGATCATCATAGCTCCAGATACCACTTGTTTAAACAACTTTATAATATGTTTCTTTTTCAGAAGCATATTTTATGTCCAAGGTATCTGAGTGTAGATATCTATGGGCACTTTCCTCGTCTCAGAAACCTTTTATTCTCATATATCTTTTGCAACTCGTGTGTTTCAAAACACTTGTTTCTCCAAGATATCTGGACATAGGTATCTGAAAAACCCTTGTCTTCAGCAATCTTGTGCAGTCTTCAAATCTTCAAATCCGTTGAACTTTTCCTGCTGGATGCCTTCTTCTTGGTCTTCTTCAGAAAATAAAAATTACATTTCGAGACCTAACATCCTATACAAGATTTGCAGACTATCATACTTAGTGAGTTTCCTCTTTTACAGTGTTCAAGTGAACTAAGAGTACTAATCACCTTTCTGAGCTAAGATAAGTCCTTAGGTTGCTGATCAAAATCTAAACAGATATTCCTAACAAATTTCCCCCATTTTGATCAGTCAACGATGACTATCTGACCTATTACAAATCTGGATGAGGAAACAATCCACCACTTAATCATTTCTTATAATCTTTTAATTCATATAATTAAGTGCAGAAAGTAAACATCAACCAAATCACAAGGTGTGATCTTTGCTGACAAGTTATCTTTTATATAAAATGATATCTGAGAGTAAGTTCATCAGATATGATACAGAGAAAGCTTACAGATAACTTTTTCAAGATTTAACAGAAAAGATCAATCAGCAAAATCATAGCAACTACTTAGTCAAATAGAACAACAGGAGTTACCAAACAATCATCTGGCTGCATTCTAAATGACAAGTCTTCAACAATCTTCAAGTCTTCAAAATAGTTCCATGGATCAGTCTGCAAATTTCCTATCACCAAACCTTTTGATGTCATCAGAGTAGTCATAGAGAAGAGTTCTGACAATCATCTCTGTGTCTATGGTAAATCCACAGACTTCCTTGTAGGTTTTGGTGGGATTTCTCTTGACAAAATGCTTGACCCACAGATACTTTCCCCACTTCCAAGCATGCTCGATTCTGATATCTGATAGCTTGAAGTATTCATAAATGATTTTCAGATATCTGATGTCACCCTTGTATTAATCTTCAGTTAAGTAGAAGGACTCATAGGGTTCCACCGCAAGTCTTGCTCTAGTGCCTGTTCCAGTAAGGTTGGGAATTTTGTGCACATCATCTGGCTTTCCATAAGGACATTCATCAGAGAGGTCCTTCTTCATGGCTTTTGTTCTCTTGATTACTTCAAAATCCAACCATGCTTTGATGTGGTTGGTGTTAATCAAGATTGGCTTATCTTTTCTCCATGCCATGAGCTGTTTATGGATTGGTTCTGGAAACCTTGAATTTACCAGTAAGTGCTTGAGTTCCAGAATCCAGTAGCCATTCTTCTAATTAATACACCTGTAGACAGAGGAACTGTTGTCATTCTTCACATACTCAATTTTGGCTTCTTCTGGCCTGAGTGGAAGTTGACTTTGTCTTTGTTCAGCTCTCAGCCTGTTCCTTCTTTGTCTAGAATTCTCCTTTGGGGGATTGCTTGAAGAACCACCCTGGATTGACTTGGTATTTTCAGAGGGTGTTTTAGCTGCTAAAGGCTTTGCAGCTATGGGCTCAGTTAGGCTATCAACCTTTCTTCTTTTTCTGTGAAGAGGAGCTTCATTTTACTCCTCATCTTCATCATCATCAAGATTAATTCTTGTGAGACTTTTGCAGCCTTCTTCATTGCCCAGGGATTTGATTTGGCCTTCTTCTTCTTCTTCAGAAGATTCATCAATCCCTCTTACGTGTCTTCTCCTTGGAGCCTTGGTACTCCTTGGAGGTCTTTTTGCATGGCCCTTGTTACCATTGTAGTTTCTTCAGTTGGCTGCTGGGAAGTAGCTACTATTTGCAAAGCAGCTTGATTTGATGAGGGATCATTTATTCTGAGTGGTGGCTGGGAAGGTTTCTTGTTTCCTCTTCCTTTCTGAGCGGCACCAACTCTAGATTTCTTCTTTCCTCCCCCCTGATCAGATCCAAATTCTTCCCCCTTAGTCATTGTTGACTGACTAAGTGCCACAAAAGAATCTGAGAGGGACTCAAAATTCTTTTGCAAGTAGTTGTAGGCAGTGACCAACTTCTGAATTTCAGCCTTATTTTGTTTGATAAGTCCATTTTCCTTATCAGTGAGCTCTGCCAATGGGCCTAGTATGGCATCTGCTTTTCCAGCAGTGTAACTTGCCTCGTGAAAAGCTTTTTCAGCTAATGACACATCATCCTCCCTTACCATTCCCAGATCCTTCTGAGCAATGATCATACTGGTTGTTCTCTGAGTGATGAGCTCAGTGAATTTCTGCATATCTGAGGGGACGGACGCAATTACCTCTTTGTTTTGTGAAGACATCTCCCTTTTAAGATGTGCCAGGACTTGGTATCTATTCATATATTCATGGGAGTGGACATTTGGCAGTTTGTTGAAAACTTCAGGAGCAATTAGCTTCCTTTTCAGATGAGAAACCGCTAAGTGTTCATTGCGGTGTTCTGCCAAAGTCTTGTCTTCTTCATCATCTGAGTCATCAGCCCAGTGATCTTCATCCTCTTGGACATTTTCAAGATTTTCGGTCCAAAGAACCATCTCAGAGATGGGCTTCTTTCCTTTCTGAGAGGAGGATGGTTTTTCTTTTGATGGTGATGCAGCCTTAGCATCATGCTTTTCTTTAGATACTTCTTCAGTATCTAGCTCCTTAGCAATAGCATTTACAGCATCCTGGAGCTCTTTTACCTCAGAGTAAGCTACTGTCTCTTGTAAGTATTGATCTTGTAGTTGATTGAGCTTATCTCTGGATTTAACTAGCTCTTCTTCAAGTTGAAGATGGAGCTGTTGCTCTTCTTCCAACAGTTGTTTGAGTTGAGCAGTTCTGGTTTAAGTATTTAATATCTTCTGAGTTGCTTCCTCAGAATGCTCAACTACTTGTTCAGTAGTGTCTTTTTGTTGTTGGGATTGCTGTGAAGGATGGGTGGATTTCTGAGGAGATGGAGGAGGGGATTGATGTGATGTCCTCTCAGTGTGCTTTTCAGCAGCTGAGGCATTGTTTCCTTGTGGAATTCCTCCTGTCCCTGGTGCAGGGGCATCATCATCATCCTTTTTATCATCCTCATCCTTGTGATGATGGTCAGAAGGAAAATCTTCATAGTCATTTTCGTCAGTTTCCTTCTCTTCTTCATCTTCAGAGACCAGATTGATCACTTCTGGAATAGTGATCATTTGCCCATTTACTTCTTCTTGTTCAGAAGGAATAAATTGTAGTGTCTGGGGCAGGACTGGCTTGAATGTCATCTGCAATCTGGTCTGACCATCTGCCTGTTTGAAGGCTTGCACCAATTTGTGTGCCACTTCCTTGGAAAAATCCTTACGCATTAAGGTCGCAACTTGATATTGTTCAGTAGGGAACATTGCGTGGATGTAGTTTTCCAGGTCAAGAGCTCGTGCTCGTCTTGTTGGTTGATCTGTGATTCTCAGTATTTCAGAGAGATCAGAGCACCTTAACCTTTGCCATTTCTTGAAGCATTGAATATGCTTTGGCAAGGTATGAATCTTGAAGAAGGGAAGAACGTTTTCATAGTCATCATTTGACTCCTTCTTGACACTACTTTGAACCTGAAAGAGAGAGTCTTGAATTAGTTTCAAAACTTGTGTAGATATCTGAGTTTTAGAGTAGTCAAGTATCTGTGTTACCTGTGCAACAGCAACAGGCTCAGAGGGTTGGACTACTGAGGTTCCAGGTGCCTCAGATATCTGGATATGAGGAGGAGACTGGGAAGTCTGATCCTCAGTGATCTTTCTCTCTTCTTGAACCTGAGATTAGAAACATAACACTTAGGAAATTTTATCAAGAAAAAGTTCTATTTTCAGAATCAGATATCTGAGAGGTCAATTACCTCCACTATTGGAGGCTCAGATACTTGTTGCTCAGAGACTTGTGCAGTCTTTGGAAATTTTTCTTGTGGTGAAGGTTTTGATGCCTCATCAATTTCCATTTGTTGTGGGGATTGAGCGGGCAATTCCCCAGCAACTTCTACTTCTTTTTGAACCTGTTTAAGTAGAAAGTGTTAGTTTGAGAAAAATGATCAGAGATTTGTCTTTGAAGATTATAGGTATCTGAATGAAATACCTTCTCTGTAGAAGGTTCAGATACTTGTTCCTCAGAGACCTTGGAAGTCTCTGGATTCTTTTCTGAAGAGATAGACTTTTCATTCTCTTTATTTTTCTTCTCAGTTGGAATTAGAAACAAACACTTAATAGTATTAGTCAAGTGTATAAAGCACATATCTGAGATGTTATATCTTAAGGAACTGTCTTCTACCTGTGAGACAGGCTCCTGTTCCTTAAGTGGTGAAGCTATGGAAGCCTCCTTCTCAGATTCTGAGGCAAGCTTTGCAGCTTCCTCTTGTTCTTTTGTTTCTAATTTAGCCTGTAACAAAGAATTTTTATTAGTTAACAAGACAGAAAACACAAAGAATTTCACAAGTACAAACCATTCAGCTACCTGAGCAATGTCAGGCTGAGTGGTCTCTGGAACTTGTGACCCTTCCATGAGTTGGTCTCGTTGTTCCAGTGTCGCTTCTTTGTTGGAAGTTTGAGGTACTTCAACCTTTTCCTGAGTGGCTAACTCAGTTGCCTCCCCTGGTTGATCATTCTGAGTAGGTGTCTCAGTTTGATCCCTCTCTTGGAGTTGGGGAACCTGCTCATTTGCAGGATTTTCTTCAGCATGTTGCATGACTAATATGTCGAAATGGAGTTCATTTACCATTTCATCAACCACTTGTGGCTGTTGTGGTTGTGGTTGTCTGGAAGCAGAAGTTTGAGCAGTTGAGAGCTCTTCCAGATTTTTAAGTGTGGTGTTGACATCAGCGTCTACCAACACTAGGTCACCACTCATCAGGGCTTCTTGAAGTTGTTTATATGTGACTTTCCCTGATGGTGTGTTGGCACCAACAACCTTTGCTATAGGTGCTTGCTCAGCAACCTTTGAGCTGGTTGCTTTCTCAGCAACATTGGACCTTTTGTTCTTCCCCTTTGCCTTGGTTACTTTTTCAGCAACCTTGGGGTCTGGGATCTTCTCCTCGTCCGATTCGTCATCGAAATCTGGAACAGAGTTATCAACAATCCCTGCTGCTTCTGCAGAAAGAGTTTGAAGTTTTTCAGCATTTATGATTTCATCAGCAAGGCTTTCGGCAATAGTCTTGACATTTCTGAAAGCACTTTCTCTTGTTGAATCTACTTGTTCAGTAGCCGATGCCTCTTTTGCAGCATTGATGAGTTCATCTTCATTGATGAGTTCATCTGCAGCGACGTCAAGTATCTGGGAATTGACACACTCAATGGGTGTGCCTTCTGATTTGCCAGCAGACATCTTCCGTGAAGTTCTGGGCTTCTTGGTCGCAACTTTTCCCTCAGATACCTCTTCAGTCTTTCGCTTCTTGGAACCTTTCTGAGATCCAGTAACCTTTTTCATCAAGTTTGTATACTCATATTTGTAGAGTAGGTTACTGTTGGCAATATCTGCCATCTCTCTGAGCTCAATGCCAAGACATTCCAGTAAGTAGCATATTTTCAGTCCATAGCTTACTGTGGCTTTTGGCTCAGCAAGGCCCTTAACGATTTTAGGCTCAAAGCATTGTATCTTCTTCACAAATTTCATGAAGGCGTACTTCCCCCAATTAAAAGGGTTTTCCAGCCTTTTGTCTTGTTGGCTCAACAAGAACATCATCATCTAGCGTTCTTGGCTTATCTGGTCAGCACCTCCTTGTAGACCATCAAAGCATCTTTGAAGGATACATGCCAACACATCCCAGTGGACCAAAAGATGTCTGGTCCTTATGTCAGCAAGCTTAAAGTCGATGGGTGTGTCTGGTTTGTCAAGATCACACACATTACTGTATAGTTGCTTCACACCTTCAAGGAGATCTTCATCCTTGGTGTCAATTTCAAAATCCTTTCCAAGATTTTGAAGTTCAAACAGCTCACAGAAAGCTGTTTCGTCCAACAGGATTTCTTGTCCTTGGACTTTGGTCTTGATAGACACTATCTCAGTGCCTTCAGAGATCTTGGAAATAATTGTGGAGTTGTTGTAAAACTCCAGAACATCCAGTGAAGAAGCTCCACTGGGAAGAGCAGATAGAAAACCATTGATTTTTGCCTTTTCAAGCATATCAAGTACCAACTTCCTGTCAGTCTGGTTTTCTATTGTGGCTACCAGGTATTCCTCAATCATGGCACCACCCCCAAATCATCCTGTGATTTGAAGTCCAATGATCAGGGTTGAATTCTCCGATCAACCGATTGTTTGTTATAACTAGCACTGGTGCTTGCTTTTCAGCAGTACTTAGTAGCTTGGGATTTCTGAGTAGAAGCACGTTTGGGAGCCATCTCTTTAAATAGTGAAGTTTTTGAAAAACGAGAAAGAGATTTGGGTGAGAGATTAGTAATTCTTTGCAGAAAAACTAACAGAGATTTGCAGAGGTTGAAGAAGAGTTTTTGCTATTCTTGTGCAAGTCTGTATGTTGGATTAGGCGAAAGTAATTTCTTTTGCCAAAATCCCATATATATAGCAATGTAATCTCCACAGACATATACATACAAATTAATTTTATGTAAGTATCATGAATTGCAAGCGTGAGTAAAAGCTTGTTCGCATTAAATTCATAGTGGGCCTCGGAATTTTAACAAGTCCACTATTTCGAGAGTTAATCTCCAGAAGATCAATCGCCCAATTCATCAAGGGTCACCATTGCTTCTTCAAAGAATGATCACAATCAACAAATGTAATTGTGCCCATTTAATGAATTTTGGCTATTAGCTTTCTGAATCACGTTTCTGTATGACCAAGAACACTGTTTGCATCTGAATTTATCTCACACTTGGTATTTGTCCAAGTTTTACACAGAGATAGAAATAATACAAATTTCAAGATAGTAGTTGACTGCAGACAGTTGTACTATTCTCTTTTGTGTTCCCCCTCACTGAGTGATCCAGATATCTGAGTACCCGTCTCAGAAATCTTTGAACTGCCGTTTTACCCTTTAGCCTTTAGTTTCTGGATACCCGTTCCAGATTCCTCTTCTCTGGATACCCGTTCCAGATACCTTTTCTCTCTCCTTTGATATCTTTTTCAGATATCTCTTCTCTGAACTTTTTCAGTTCTTTGGTAGCTCCATTAGTCCAAGACTGTGTCTTAAGGCTAAGAATCTACTTTCTTGTAGTGGCTTAGTGAAGATATCTGCAAGATGGTCTTCAGTGCCAATCTTGAGTATCTCTATATTGCCTTTTTCAGCATGGTCTCTGATGAAGTGGTGTCTAACATCAATGTGCTTGTTCTTGCATGAAACTTAGGATTCTGAGTTATGGCAATGGCACTTGTGTTGTCAAATAAAATGGGAGTTTTCTCTTCATTGAGTCCATAGTCTTTAAGTTGTTTTTGTATCCACAATATCTGTGAAGCACAACACCCAGCAGCAATATATTCAGCCTCTGTGGTAGATGTGGCAATTGAATTTTGTTTATTGCTGAACCATGATATTAATCTAGCACCAAGAAATTGACAAGTTCCTGAGGTGCTTTTTCTATCAAGCAACGATCCAGCATAGTCGGCATCTGAATAGCCAACCAAACTCAATCCACTCTCTTTTGGATACCACAATCCAACTTTTACAGTACCTTTTACATACCTTAATATTTTCATAGCAATGTTGTAGTATGACTGCATTGGATTTGTCTGAAATCTAGCACACACTCCAACTGCATATTGAATATCAGGTCTACTTGCAGTGAGGTACAGTAGAGATCCAATCAATTTCCTATACTTGTGTTCTTCAACACTCTTGTCAGATTCAGTATAGGTCATTTTGGTTCCTATGCTCATTGGTATCTAAGCATTCTTTTCAGAAGGCTTTAGATTAAACTTATTGAGCATGTCCTTTGCATACTTTGTTTGACTAATGAATATTCCATCATTGAGTTGCTTGACTTGCAGCCCTAGGAAGTAATTCAATTCTCCCATCATGCCCATCTCAAATTTACATTTCATGAGTTCAGCAAAATCTTCACAAAGTTGCTTGTCTTTAGATCCAAATATAATGTCATCAACATATACTTGAACTAAAAGTAGTTTCCCGTCATGGTTCAGTGTGAAGAGTATTTTGTTAACATCTCCTTTCTTGAAGCCACTTTCTAGTAGGTATCTGGCCAATGTATCATACCATGCTCTTGAAGCTTGTTTCAGCCCATACAGAGCTTTCTGAAGCTTATAGACCATCCTACTTTCTGAGGAAACTTCAAAACCTGGTGGTTGCTCAACATAGACTTCCTCAGCGAGTTCACCATTTAGAAATGCACTCTTGACATCCATCTGATAAACTGTAAAGTCATTATGAGCTGCAAAGGCTAGAAAGAGTCTTATTGCATCCAATCTTGCAACTGGTGCATAAGATTCATCAAAATCTAGTCCTTCAGTCTGGGTGAATCCCTTGGCAACCAACCTAGCTTTGTTTCTGGTTATTTCACCAGACTCATTCATTTTGTTCCTATTACAGATATTCCGTCAGCAAATTTAACTAGTTTCCAGACTTTGTTTCTCTCAAATTGATCCAACTCTTCTTGCATTGCCGAGATCCAGTCTTGATCTTTTAATGCTTCTTCTATTGTCTTTGGTTCAATTTTTGAGATGAAACATCCATAGAGACAACTTGCATTTTCAGCGATTGCTCTTCTAGTTCTAACTCCTTGGTCTATGGGACCAATCACATCTTTTGAAGATTGATTTCTTATCCATTTCATAATGGGTTTTGAACTAGTAGGATCAATATCAATTTGATTTGAATGTGAATCAATATGATCTTGATGAGATACTTGTGCAGTATCTGGGATATCTGACACTTTTTCAGTGTTAGAGATATCTGGATCTTGCATTTCAGCAATCTCATTTTCAGATATCTTTTCATGATGAAGGTTCTCAGTAGCCTGTTCCATTTCTGGAATTCTCGTAGGAAATTCTTCATCATGTCTTAGAGTCATCTGGTTGTTACTAAGCATAGGTTGCTTTTCATCGTCAGACTCATCCTCAATTTGAATGATAGAATTGTTTCCTTCTGAGGATCCTTTTTCAGAATCTTTAATCATTAGTTCTTTGAACCTATCTGGGAGATCATCATTCAAGATTACTTTCTTGTTTCCTTCATAGAATACTACATGAATAGATTCTTCGATCTTTTGCGTTCTTTTGTCGTAGATTCTGTAGGCTTTGCTATTCAGAAAGTAACCAAGAAATACTCCTTCATCTGCCTTTGGTTGAAATGTTCTCAAGTATTCTTTTCTGTTGTTAAGAACGAAACATCTGCAACCAAACACCCTTAGATGTTTGATACTAGGGGGTCTACCAATGAAAAGCTCGTACGGAGTTTTGTCATGGTGTTTGTTAATCAGACATCTATTTTGAGTGTAGCATGCTGTGTTTACAGCTTCAACCCAATAGATTTCACTTATTTCAGTGTCAGCAAGCATTGTTCTTGCTGCTTCTTTCAGGGTCCTATTCTTTCTTTCAGCAACACCATTTTGTTGTGGTGTCCTTACAGACGATAGTTGATGTTGTATACATTTGCAAGTACAAAACTCTTTGATGTACTGGTTCACAAACTCAGTACCATGGTCTGTTCTGATTACAGATACCTTGTCATTTTTCATGACTTCGAGCTTATCAAGCAAGTTAGGTATCTCAACCCTTGCATCAGATTTGTGTTTGAGAAAGACAACCCAAGTGAATCTCGAGTAATCATCAACAACAACCAGACCATACTTCTTTCTTGCATAACTAGTTACTGAGGATTCAAACAGATCCATATGTAACATTTCCAGTGGCCTCTCACTGGAATGTCTAGTTTTAGACTTGAAAGATGTTTTGGATTGTTTTTCCATTTGGCAAGCTGAGCATACACCTTCTTTTCTATATGCCATTTTGGGTAAACCAACCACCAACTCTTTCTTGGCTAGTTTATTCAGAGTTTTGAAATTCAAGTGACTCATTCTTTTATGCCATAGCCAATTTTCTTCAGTGTGGCCAGATTGACTCACCATGAGACATTCTTCGGTTATGGCGGATGCCCAATCAGCAACATAAAGATTTCCTTTACGCCTTGCAACCAAGACTGTCTGCTTTGACTCATTGTCAATCACTTTACATAGTTTTGACTTGATCTTGACAGTGTACCCTTTGTCTACTAGTTGACTCATGCTTAGGAGATTATATTTCAATCCCTTTACATGAAGTACTTCAGAGATTGTGAGGGCGCCGAACTTCAAATTGCCAAAACCTATGGTTGGATTTTCATCTCCTCCAGCAAACCTGATAATTGGTCCATCATTGCATTTTTTGTAGTTAATCAGATTTGCTTTGTCTCCTGTCATGTGCTTCCCACATCCACTATCAAAATGCCACTTTGAGTTAGTCTTTAGAGTGTTCTGCACAAAACAGGAAACAGGAGATTAGGTTCTCATACCAACAATGGAACCATCTGGATTAAAGAATCTTCCAGTAGGAATCCATTTTTGAATGAATTTCCTAGGAACATTCTTTTGTCTAACAGGAAAAAAAGGAGGAATCTTAGTTAAATGATTAGTATCATTGTTGTTAAGAACTATTTTCTTCCTTGGTGTGTTCCTAGGTGCTCCATTTGGTGCTTTCAGATACCTGTCAGATTTCTGAGTCTGCTTTTCAGCAAACTTAGCTTTCCTAGCCAGATTTCTTCTAGCCCTGGCATTCAGATTTTCAGTGGCTTGATTTATCTTCCACTTCTGATAATTGCTGTGAGCAATTCTAGCCTTTAACCATCGTTCTTGCTCTTGTTTGTATTCGCGAGCAAGTTGTTTCCCAATGGGTTTATAGCCAATACCATTCCGAGCACCTGATGCTGTCTGAGATCTCTTCTCAGCAGCTTTGCTAGTCTCTGGATGATCAATTTTCTTTCCAGAAAACGTGACATAAGAAAATTTGCCAGCTCCTGCAATTTTTCCTTTTTGAGAGACATAGCACTGTGGGAGATTGCACTTCTCAGTGTTATGTTTCTTTTCAGAGACATTTCCCACAGTTTTCTTTTGGACTTGTTTTTCCCACAAAGGCTTGGTCGCAACTGCCTTTCCTTTGTCAACAATCTTAGCTTTCGACATCAGATTGTTTGGGAATCACCTTTGAAACCTTGGAATGTTAGTCTTTCATTACTCTTATTCAGAGTGGTGGAACTATGTGTGTGTGTGTGTCCAGCCCAAGTCCTCTCTTTTCTGAAGGATCTCTTAAATAAGATTGTACTTCAGTAAGAGTGTCACTAGCTTTGGCATAAGATTGAAAGGATAGTTCTTTCTTTTTGAGTTCCTTATTTTTAGAAAGAAGACCTTCACATTTCTTTTGAAGATTTGCCATTGCTTCTTTATGTGACTTTTCGGTCTCAGATATCTGAGCCTTGAGAAATGCATTTTCAGCATCCTTTTTCTCAGATAACTTCATTAATTTAGAATTTTCCTTTGCAAGAGAATTCTTTTCTTCTTCGAAATTTTCGGCTCTAGCTCGGAACATTAGAAATTCTCTTTTGTAAAGATCAATTTCTTTTCTGAGATTTTCCAGTTCTTTGATTCCTTCGTCATCACTTTCATAAGTATAACAGGAAGTATGTGTTACCTCATCAGCCATTATACAAGTTTCAATGTTGGAGATATCTGGAAAGATTTCTTCAGCCATTCCACACTTCTTTCTTCTTTTGACCAATGTCAATTACTTCATGAGAAACACCGCATATTTCTGGAGAAGGCAGTGTGGAATCATCTGAGTCCTCATCCTCAGAATCAGACTCAATATCTAGAGCATCCAGTTGGAGTTGAATCTTTTTCCTTTCTTCAGTGAGCATAGCTCTTTGACTTCTTTTGAAGATTCTTCTATCTTTCTTGTCACATGTCTTAAATTTGTTGAAGGCAGGACAATCCTTCTTGAAATGAACAGGTTTCTGACAATAGAAACAGATATCATTTCCGATTTCTGCTTCCTCAGTACTTGATGCTTTTTGAGCTTGCTTGTTCAGCGAGCTTTGCATATTTTTGTACTAGTGATAGTTTGAGCCTAGATGCTTTTTCAGCTTCTCTTTGGCTTTTCTTCTCTCAATTTCTCGACTGACATATTTTCCCATTTGCTTTACAGCAAGAGCATCCTCAGTCACATCCCTGCCTTTCTTCTTTTTAGAAGTTCCTTGAGCAACTAAAGCAACACTCTGCAACTTCTCAGTTGTTTGTTCCCTTTGAGTTGTCTCATAGTCAACAGTGGCAAGGTGAGAGAAAAGTTCCACAGGAGTGATATCTAGCATTCCTTGGTTAAAGTAGAAAAACTTTGTGTGTTCCCAGTTATGATTTAGACTTCTCACAATGGTTTTAATCTTTTTTGACTGGGTATATCTATTACTTTCACCAAGTGCAGCCATGTCACTCATAAGTGTTGTAAACCGGAAATCTAGTTCTTCAAGAGTCTCAGTGGGACCTTGTTTAAAGTTTTGGAATTTTAGCTTCAAAACTTCGAACTTATTTTCCTTTGTTTTTTCAAAGGCCAGATTTCTTCAATTGCTGTGCCACTTTCGCCGTTTTGCACCCTACGCTTTAATCGTATGTGCTCTAGAGTAGAACGTATGATGATATTACGAGCCTGTCCATCCAATCTATTTCTCTTGGCATCTTCCGATGTCCAGAGTTCTCTGGGCTTTGGTTCGTAAATAACTTGACTAGCAGGTCTCCCACTAGTTGATGCATCTGTCTGTGAAGACCCATCACTTTGTTCTCTGTCTCTACCATTAGAAACCTCTATGACTTGCTTGAGTTGTTGAATGACTATTGGTCCATTCTTTATTACTTCGATCATTTCGTCACTGATGGCTTCTGGGTGGAGCATAATGTTGTTCTTCCATTTCTCATAATTCTCTGGCTTGAGAATTGGGGCGTCACTTAAAGACATCCTGCAGCAAACACACTAAACAAACGAATCAAGTGTAGGTGAAAAGCAGTTAGTGGGCACTTATCTGGGATCTAGGTTCAGTGCAGAAGGCTTGGGAAGCTCCTTCTCTGATACCACTTGTTGGTCCAGATAACGGCAAAGTAAAAGACTAGAGGGGGGTCAATAGTCTTTTAAAACTTTTGTCGATAAGCACAGTTTCTCAGATATCTGTGAAGATATCTGATACTTAATTTCAGAGAGCGGGAGACTTCTGAGATAAGTGCACGTGTTCAGCAAGATAAGTGTAAGTACTTTGCAATATAAGTAAAATAAGTAATAAACTGCAGAAAGTAAATAACACAAGTCTTTTTATAGTGGTATCCAAGGTATGTAATCCTTCAACTAATCCACTTCGGTCTTTTTCAGACCTAGAATCCACTAAGATAAATGAGGTGACCTTACAGATATCTTCTTTTGATTCCTAAATGCACTAGGTTCCCAACCAAGTGTTCCCCCTGAGTTATTCCCCGGCTTTCACAGCCAAGTACTTCCTGTACTCAGAAACCTTCTGAGCTGTTCCTTAGTTTTCCAAACTAAGTACTTCCTGTACTCCACGCCGTTTAAGGTGTTGGTTAAGGTAAATTGTCAGGTGAGCTTCTTTAATAACTTGTTCAATTATTCAGATAGCTCTGTGAATCAAGTATACTTAATACACTTTGCAATGTATGGTATCTTGTTCTCTACTTAGTGTTCAAGAGAATGAAACTTAGATATGAAATCTTAGTTCAACTCTTTCACAGATAACAATGCTCGTTAAGGATCAGGACACTTAGAACTTTTGTGCTACTTAGAATCAAGAGCTTTGGTCGCAACAGAAAGCTTGAAGATAAGTAGTTTTCTTGAGAGCGCTTGTGTAAATATTCTTGAAGTTCAGTGTGTTCTAAGGTGTGTTCTCAAGCAGTCTAAGTGTTGATATTTATAGATGAATTTGAGTGCCGTTTGAATAGTATCCGTTAGGCTTAAATCAAATTCAAACTATTGATATCTGAATATGGTACTGTAGCAGGTTTGTCTTCTTCTTCAGAAGCTACCGTTTTTGTTCAGACATTTCTGTCTGCGCATTTAATGCTATGTACTATATTTTGTCCTGTAGTGCCAACGGAACTATGCATGGTATCAGAGATCTTAATACAATCAGAGTTTCTGAAACTTTGCATGTTCTTTTCCAGAGATCATCATAGCTCCAGATACCACTTGTTTAAATAACTTTATAATATGTTTCTTTTTCAGAAGCATATTTTATATCCAAGGTATCTGAGTGTAGATATCTGTGGGCACTTTCCTCGTCTCAAAAACCTTTTATTCTCATATATCTTTTGCAACTCGTGTGTTTCAAAACACTTGTTTCTCCAAGATATCTGGACATAGGTGAAAAACCCTTGTCTTCAGCAATCTTGTGCAGTCTTCAAATCTTCAAATCCGTTGAACTTTTCCTGCTGGATGCCTTCTTCTTGGTCTTCTTCAGAAAATAAAAATTACATTTCGAGACCTAACATCCTATACAAGATTTGCTAGACTATCATACTTAGTGAGTTTCCTCTTTTACAGTGTTCAAGTGAACTAAGAGTACTAATCACCTTTCTGAGCTAAGATAAGTCATTAGGTTGCTGATCAAAATCTAAACAGATATTCCTAACACAACCCAATAGATTTCACTTATTTCAGTGTCAGCAAGCATTGTTCTTGCTGCTTCTTTCAGGGTCCTATTCTTTCTTTCAGCAACACCATTTTGTTGTGGTATTCTTACAGAAGATAGTTGATGTTGTATACCTTTGTAGGTACAAAACTCTTTGATGTACTGGTTCACAAACTCAGCATTCATGGTCCGATTACATGTATATTTTGTCATTTTTCATGACTTCGAGCTTATTCAGCAAGTAAGGTATCTCAACCCTTGCATCAGATTTGTGTTTGAGAAAGACAACCCAAGTGAATCTTGAGTAATCATCAACAACAACCAGACCATACTTCTTTACTGCATAACTAGTTACTGAGAATTCAAACAGATCCATATGTAACATTTGCAGTGGCCTTTCACTGGAATGTCTAGTTTTAGACTTGAAAGATGTTTTGGATTGTTTTCCCATTTGGCAAGCTGAGCATACACCTTCTTTTCTATATGTAATTTTGGGTAAACCAACCACCAACTCTTTCTTGGCTAGCTTATTCAGAGTTTTGAAATTCAAGTGACTCATTCTTTTATGCCATAGCCAATTTTCTTCAGTGTGGCCAGATTGACTCACCATGAGACATTCTTCAGTTGTGACGGATGCCCAATCAGCAACATAAAGATTTCATTTACGCCTTGCAACCAAGACTGTCTGCTTTGACTCATTGTCAATCCCTTTACATAGTTTTGACTTGATCTTGACAGTGTACCCTTTGTCTACTAGTTGACTCATGCTTAGGAGATTATATTTCAATCCCTTTACATGAAGTACTTCAGCGATTGTAAGGGCTCCAAACTTCAAATTGCCAAAACCTATGGTTGGATTTTCATCTCCTCCAGCAAACTTGATAATTGGTCCATCATGGCATTTTTTGTAGTCAATAAGATTTGCTTTGTCTCCTGTCATGTGCTTCCCACATCCACTATCAAAATGCACTTTGAATTAGTCTTTAGAGTGTTCTGCACAAAACAGGAAACAGGAGATTAGGTTCTCATACCAACAATGGAACGATCTGGACTAAAGAATCTTCCAGTAGGAATCCATTTTTGAATGAATTTCTTAGGAACATTCTTCTGTCTAACAGGAATATAAGGAGGAATCCTAGTTAAATGATTAGTATCATTGTTGTTAAGAACTATTTTCTTCCTTGGTGTGTTCCTTGGTGCTCCATTTGGTGCTTTCAGATACCTTTCAGGTTTCTGAGTCTGCTTCCCAGCAAACTTATCTTTCCTAGCCAGATTTCTTCTAGCCCTGGCATTCAGATTTTCAGTGGCTTGATTTATCTTCCACTCCTGATAATTGTTGTGAGCAATTCTAGCCTTTAACCATCGTTCTTGCTCTTGTTTGTACTCACAAGAAAGTTGTTTCCCGATGGCTTTATAGCCAATACCATTCCGAGCACCTGGTGCTGTCTGAGATCTCTTCTCAGCAACATTGCTAGTCCTGGATAATCAATTTTCTTTCCAGAAAACGTGACATAGGAGAATTTGTCAGCTCCTGCAATTTTTCCTTTCTGAGAGACATAGCACTGTGGGTGATTACACTTCTCAGTGTTATGTTTCTTTCTAGAGACATTCCCAACAGTTTTCCTTTGGACTTGTTTTTCCCACAAAGGCTTGGTCGCAACTGCCTTTCCTTTGTCAACGATCTTAGCTTTCTGACCGATACTGTATATTGTTTGGGAATCACCTTGCTGAGCACTGACAAATGTTAGTCCTTCATTACTCTTATTCAGAGTGGTGGAACTGTCTGTGTGTGTGTGTCCAGCCCAAGTCCTCTCTTTTCTGAAGGATCTCTTAAATAAGATTGTACTTCAGTAAGAGTGTCACTAGCTTTGGCATAATATTGAAAAGATAATTCTTTCTTTTTGAGTTTCTTATTCTTAGAAAGAAGATCTTCACATTTCTTTTGAAGATTGGCCATTGCTTCTTTATGTGACTTTTCGATCTCAGATATCTGAGCCCTGAGAAATGCATTTTCAGCATCCTTTTTCTCAGATATCTTGATTATTTGAGAATTTTCCTTTACAAGAGAATTCTTTTCTTCTTCAAGGTTTTCGGCTCTAGCTCGGACCATTAGAAATTCTCTTTCGTAGAGATCAAGTTCTCTTTTGAGATTTTCCAGATCTTTGATTCCCTCTTCATCACTTTCATAAGTATAACAGGAAGTATGTGTTACCTCATCAGTCATTAGACAAGGTTCAATGTTGGAGATATCTGGAAAGATTTCTTCAGCCATTCCACACACTTCTTTCTTCTTTTGACCAAAGTCAATTACTTCATGAGAGACACCGCACATTTCTGGGGAAGGCAGTGTGGAATCGTCTGAATCCTCATCCTCAGAATCAGATTAAATATCTACAGCATCCAGTTGGATTTGAATCTTTTTCCTTTCTTTAGTGAGCATAGCTCTCTGACTTCTTTTGAAGATTCTTCTGTCTTTCTTGTCACCTGTCTTTAGTCTGACCTCTTCAGTGAGCATATTCAGTGTTCTTGGTGTTCAGTGTGTTCTCAAGCAGTCTAAGTGTTGATATTTATAGATGAATTTGAGTGCCGTTTGAATAGTATCCGTTAGGCTTAAATCAAATTCAAACTATTGATATCTGAGTATAGTACTGTAGCAGGTTTGTCTTCTTTTTTCAGAAGCTACCGTTTTTGTTCCGACATTTCTGTCCATGCATTTAATGCACTGTACTATACTTTGTCCTGTAGTGCCAACGCAACTATGCATGCTTTCTGAAGCTTTGCACGTCCTTTTCCAGAGATTATCACAACTCGAGATACCACTTGCTTAAGAATATATTGTTTCCCGGAAACATAATCTTTATCCAAGGTATCTGAGTGTAGATATCTGAGGGCACTTTTTCCTCGTTTCAGAAACCTTTCAATTCTCAGATATCTCTTGTAACATTGTTTATTTAAAAACGCTTGTATCTTCAAGATATTTGATCATAGGTATCTGAAAAACCTTTGTCTTCAGCAATCTTGTGCAATCTTCAAGTCTTAAAAAAAATGTTGAACTTTTCCTGCTGGATGCCTTCTTCTTGGTCTTCTTCAGAAAATAAAAATTACATTTAGAGACCTAACATCCTATACAAGATTTGCTAGACTATCATACTTAGTGAGTTTCATCTTTTACAGTGTTCAAGTGAACCAAGAGTACTAATCACCTTTCTGAGCTAAGATAACTCATTAGGTTGCTGATCAAAAATTTAAACAGATATTCCTAACACATTCCATACCAGTGAAACGGGATCCAAACCCGACCTAACTCGAAAAAAAGATTATGATTATTTTAGTGAAATAATGAATATTTGTAGCGGTGGGTGAGGCCGTGTTGATAGGAGTGTGTCCCAACTCCAAAAAGAAGTAACTTTTATCAAAACACGTGAAAAGTTAAGTTAGGGAACTATTGATATTTCTTGGGAATCGGAAGACCTACCCCTACCCCATCTCCTTGAAAAACATGTCACTGAAACATTTGAAAATGCATGTTGATTTATGATATAATAATATCTTTTAGGCCACCCATCTAATTCGCCCAACCAACCCCCCCCCCCCCCCCCCCCAAAAAAAAATCACAGGGATAATGTAAAAAAATGATGTAGTGAAATAATAATTTAATTTTTTGGGCAGGGTGCACACTCACCCAATTTCAGCGTAACATGTTAATTAATGAAACTAAAATGTAAAAAAAAAAAAAAAAAAGGAATGTTCTCTTGAATAACCGTTAATAATTGTTTTTCCAATACACTACTAAACATGAAAACTCATTAATCTTTTCTTTTTCAACCCCATCTGAACATGCTGAACATGTGATTAGTACTTTGAATTACATATGCTCTTACAAAAAAAGTCAAACTAAACATAACCCTTTAATCCATGCGGAGAGATTTGTCTCAAAGATTAAGAAATGCCCTAACTAAAAAAAAAAAAAATTATTCTGTGTTGGAGGTGGAATGTAATTCAAAACTTTCCACTGTTAGATGATGAAACTATCGTCAAATCGATGCCAATGCTGGAATTACTTATCAATTTTGGTTCCTTGGTCACTTACAAGGGATTAGTATGTTAAGGTTTTCTATAAATCTTAAAATTTGTTTATACCCATTTGTTTGTTGTTTACCTTTTCTATAGTCTCTTAATTTATTTTTGTTTTTCATTTTTTTTCTAATTATGAGGCATGCCACAATGATAAAATTCTGGTGACAATACAAAGTGAAGGACAATGTTTGTCATATTTGGTACAATTCGGCTAATCATTCTTGTTCGAGTTATGTAAATCAATATAATCACTCAAACCAGATCTGCTCAACTCAGACAGCTGTTGGAAGAAGAACAACAGCTCCATCTTCAACTGGAAGATCAAATAGCTAAATCCAGAGACAAGCTTGATCAACTACAAGATCAATACTTACAAGAAATGATTGCTTACTCTGAGGTTAAAGAGCTATGGGATGCTGTGCATGATATCACCAAAGAACTCGATACTGAAGAAGTATCTGAAGTCAAGCATGATGCTAAGGCTGCATCATCTTCAAAAGAAATACCATCCTCCTCCCAGAAAGGGAAGAAACCAATCTCTGAGATGGTTGCTGGACTCGATACAATCGATGAAAATGTCCAAGAGGATGAAGATCACTGGGCTGACTACTCAGATGATGAAGAAGACAAGACTTTGGCAGAGCACCGCCATGAACATTTAGCGGTTTCTCATTTGAAAAGGAAGCTGATTGCTCCTACAATATTCAGCAAACTGCCAAATGTCCACTCCAATGAATACATGAGCAGTACCGCAATCTTGGCTCATCAACAAGGAGATGTCTTCACGTAACAAGGAAGTAATTGCCTCGTCCCTCGAAATGAGAAAATTCACTAAGCTCATCACTCGAGAACAACTAGCATAGTCATTGCTCGTAAAGATCTGGAATGATAAGGGACGATGATGCGTCTTTAGTCAAAAAGCTTTCAAGAGGCAAGTTACATCGCTAGAAAAGCAGATGCCATCCTAGCCCATCAAGAGCTCACCGATAAGGACAATGGACTTATCAAGCAAAATCAGAGCTCAAAGCCAACTTCAAGTTGGTCACCGCTATAATTATTTACAAGGGCACTTTAACTCTCTCGATTCCTTTATGAGACCGAGTCACCAACAATGACTAAGGGAAGAATGTACAACCGGGGAATGGGAAGGAGAAGAAAACAAGAAGAAATCTGAGTCAAAGTGCTCAGAAAGGAAGAAGAAACATGAAAACTTCCCACCACCACTCGTAATCAATGAACCTCCTCGCCAAGTCGCTTTACAAATAGTAGCCGCTTCCCGTAAACCCATCAAGGAACTAAAATGATAACAAGGGCAATGGCACGAAACCTCCAAGGAGTACCAAGGCTCCAAGGAGAAGACAAGTAAAGGGATTGATGAATCTTCCAAGAAGAAGAAGAAGGTCAAATCAAGTCCCCGGCAATGAAGAAGGTCAGAAACTCTCACAAGATCTAATCTTGATGATGATGAGGAAACCGATGAAGATGAAGCTCCTCTTCACGTAAAAAGGAAAATTGAAAGCCTAATCGAGCCCATAGTCCGAAAGCCCCTAGCAGCTAAAACACCCTCTGGAAATACCAAGTCAATCCAGGGTGGTTCTTCAAGCAACAACCCCAAAGAGAATTCAAGACAAAGAAGGAACAGACTGAGAGCTGAGCAAAGAAAAAGTCAACTTCCACTCAGGCCAGAAGAAGCCAAAATAGAGTATGTGAAGTATGACAATGACTCCTCCGCTCTGTGTGCATCAATCAGAAAAATGGCTATTGGATTCTGGAACTTAAGCATCTATTGGTAAATTCAAGATTTCCAGAACCAATCCATAAACAACTTATGGCATGGAGAAAAGATAAGCCAACCTTGATCGACACCAATCACATTAAAGCCTGGTTGGATTTTGAAGTTGTTAAGAGAACTGAAGCCATGAGAAAGGACCTCTCTGATGAATGTCCATATGGAAAGCCAGATGATGTGCACAGAATTCTGAATATCACAGGAACAGGCACAAGAGCAAGACTCGCTGTAGAACCCTATTAATCGTTCTATCTAACTGAAGATCAATACAAGGGTGACATCAGATATCTGAGGATTATCTACGAATACTTCAAGCTTTCAGATATCAGAATAGACATGCCTGGAAGTGGGGAAAGTACCTATGGGTCAAACATTTTGTCAAGAAAAATCCTACCAAAACCTATAAAGAGGTCTGTGGATTTGCCAGAGACACTGAGATGCTCGTCAGAACACTTCTCTATGATTATTCTGATGACATCAAAAGGTTTGAAGACAGGAAATTTGCAGACTGATCCATAGAAATACTGTTGAAGACTTGAAGAAATTGAAGACTTGAAGACTAGTTTATTAGGATGTTTACTTGGAGCTTGGTTACTCCTGTTGTCCTAATTTACTATGTAGTTTTTGTTTTTTGTCGAGCCAAACTTGTTCTATGTATTGAAGTTATCTAATCTCTTTATAACTTATCTGAAGAACTTACTCTCAGATAGTATTCTATAAAAGATAACTTGTCAGCAAAGATCACACCTTGTGATTTGGTTGATGTTTACTTTCTGCACTTAATTAAATAAATTTGAAGATCTTAAGAAAAGATTAAGTGTTGGATTGTTCACTCATCCAGATTTGTAATAGGTTAGATAGTCATCGTTGACTGATCTAAAAGGGGGAAATTTGTTGGGAAATTTGTTGGGAAATTTCTTGGGAAATTTGTTAGGAAATTTGTTAGATATTTTGTTAGAAATATCTGTTTAGATTTTGATCAGCAACATGATGACTTATCTTAGTCTCAGAAAGGTGATTAGTACTCTTGGCTCACTTGAACATTGTAAAAGAGGAAACTCACTAAGTATGATAGTCTAGCTAATCTTGTATAGGATGTTAGGTCTCAAAATGTAATTTTTGTTTTATGAAGAGAAGACCAAGAAGAAGACATCCAAGCAGAACAAGCTCAACGACATTGAAGACTTGAAGAAACTGCACAAGATTACTGAAAATGTTTTTCAGATATCTTAGCCAGATATCTTGAAGACACTAATAGTTTTATACAAACTGTGTCACAAGAGATATCTGAGAAATAAGAGGCCTATCTGAAAACAAGGAAAGTGTCCACAGATATCTATTCTCAGATACCTTGAGCATTAACCACATTTCTGAAAAAGAAATATATATATATTGCAAACAAAGTTGTTTCAATAAATAGTGGTATCTGAAGAATGAAGATAAGGACGTGCAAAGAATCAGATAACACTGGTCTCTGATACAAAGCATAGTTCCGTTGGCACTACAGAACAAAAAGTATAGTACAATGCATTTAATGCACGGACAGAGATGTCTGAATAAAAGCAGCTTCAAGAAGAAGACAAAGCTCACATAAAGATTATACACAAATATCAATAGTTTGAATTTGAGCCTAACGGATACTATTCAAACGGCACTCAAATTCATCTATAAATATCAACACTTAGACTGCTTGAAGAGACACACGACACACTTTGAAAACGCTGAACATCTTACTCTCTCAAAGCAACTTACTTATCCTCAAAGCTTTACATTGACCAAAGCTTTTGATCTTGAGTAACACCAAGTTCTAAGTGTCCCGATCCTAAACAAGCATAGCTATCTCGAAAGAGTTGAAACGAAAGATCTAGTATCTGAGATTCATTCTCTTGAACATTTATCTAAGACTTGGGTCAGTAAAAAGAACAAGATACCATACATTGAAAAGTGTATTAAGTATACTTGATTCACAGAGCTATCTGAATAACTGAATAAGTTATTAAGGAAGCTCATCTGACAACTCAAACCAAAACCAACACCATAACTGGCGTGGAGTACAGGAAGTACTTAGTTTGAAAAATCAAGGAATAACTCCAAGGTTACCGGAGTATAGGAAGTACTTGATTTGGGAAACTAAGGAATAACTCCAAGGTTATTGAATAGGATTATTGTAAGGTGAACTCAATTATCTGTTCTAGTGAATTCTAAGTCTCTGGTAGACCGAAGTGGATTAGTTGGAGGATTACGCCACCTCCAGATACCACTATACTTGCTGTGTTATTTACCTTCAGATTTACATTTCAAAGAACACACACACACATATTAACTGTTTCTGCACTTATCTTTATTAAGTCTTCCGCGCTCTGATTCTAAGTATCAGATATCTATTCAGATATCTGAGAAATAGTTTTTATCGACAAAAGTTTTAAAAGACTATTCATCCCCCCCCCCTCTAGTCTTTTACTTTGCCGCTATCTAGACCAACAAGTGGTATCAGAGCAGGAGGTTCACAAGCCTTCTGCACTGAACCTAGATCCCCAGATAGGTGAAGGAACTTTGTCCATTTTCGAGGACTATTTAATTTGTGTGTTGAGTGTGCAGGTATGTCTCTAAGTGATGCACCCATTCTCAAACCAGAGAATTACGAGAAATGGAAAAATAACATGATGCTCCACCTTGAAGCCATAAGTGACGAAATGATCGAAGTGATAAAGAATGGCCCAATAGTCATTCAACAACTCAAACAAGTCATGGAGGTTTCTAATGGTAGAGACAGAGATCAAAGCGAAGGATCTTCACAAATCGATGCATCAACAAGTGGGAGATCTACAAGTCAAGTCATTTACGAACCAAAGCCCAGAGAACTCTGGACATCGGAAGATGCCAAGAGAAATCGTCTGGATGGTCAAGCTCGTAATATCATCATCAGATCGACACCTGAGCACATACAGTGTAAACTGTGGGGTGCTAAAACGGCAAAAGTTGCCTGGCAACTGATTGAAGAAATCTGTGTCGGAACTGAGAAAACCAAAGAAAACAAGTTCGAAGTTCTCAAGTTGAAATTTCAAAATTTCAAACAAGGACCCACTGAAACTCTGGAAGAATTTGATTTCAGATTTACCACTCTCATGAGTGACATGGCAGCTCTTGGGGAAAGATACTCCCAAATGTAAAAGATTAAGACTATTGTCAAGTCTTAACCACAACCGGAGCATACCAAATTCTTTATTTTAACCAAGGAATGCCAAATATCACTCCAAAGGAACTTTTCTCTCATCTTGCTACTGTTGATTATGAGACAACTCAAAGGGAACAAACAACCTAAAAGTTGCAACGTTGCTCTAGTCACTCAAGGAACTTCAAAAGAAGAAAAGCAAGGAAGAAAGCGAGGATGCTCTTGCCAAAGCAAATGAGCAAATATATCACGAGAAATTGAAAGAAGGAAAGCCAAAGAGAAGATGAAAAGCATCTAGCTCAAACTATCACCAAGACAAAATATGCAAAGCTCATAACAAGCCATTTCGAAAGCATCATGTCTTGAGGAAGCGTAAATTGAAACGATATCTGCTTTCTATTGTCGTAAACCCGCCACTTCAAGAAGTATTGTCCTACCCTCAACAAACTAAGGACAGGTGACAAGAAAGATAGGAGAATCTTCAGAAGAAGCCAGAAAGCTTTGTTAACTGAAGAAAGAAAGAAAATCCAAATTCAACTGGATGCTCTAAACGTTGAGATGATTCAAGATGACAATTCAGATGACTCAACCTTACCATCACCGAATTATGTGGAGTTACTCATGATATAATCGACTTGACCTCAAAAAGAATGAAATGTGGAGTTGAAATTGACGGTCCGACATCTCCAACATAGAAAACTGCCTTATGGTGATGAGGTAACACATACTTCTTGTTATACTTATGAAAGTGATGAAGAGGAAATAAAAAATCTAGAAAATCTCAGGAAAGAACTTGACATCTATGAAAGAGAATTTCTAATGATCCGAGCTAGAGCCGAAAACCTTGAAGAAGAAAAGAATTCTCTTGCAAAGGAAAAATTCTCAATTAGTTAAAGTATCTGAGAGAAAGGATGCTGAAAATGCATCTCTCAAAGCTCAGATATCTGAGACTGAAAAGTCACATAAAGAAGCAATGGCTGAATTACGAAAGAATTATGAAGATCTTCTTTCTGAAAACAAGGAACTCAAGAAGAAAGAATTATCTTTTCAATCTTATGCCAAAGCTAGTGACACTTCATCAAGTACAATCTTACTTAAGAGATCCTTCAGAAAAGAAAGGACTTGGGCTAAATACACAGACAGATTGTTCTATCACTCTGAATAAGAGTAAGGAGAGAAGAACATTTGTAAGTACTCAGCAAGACGGTTCCCATGCAATCTATAGTATCGGTGAGAAGACAAAGATTGTTGACAAAGGAAAGGCAGTTGCGACTAAACCTTTGTGGGAAAAACAAGTCAAAACCAAAACTGTTGGACACGTCTCTGAAAAGAAACACAACACTGAAAAGTGTAAACACCCACAGTGCTATGTCTCTCAAAAAGGTAGAATTGCAGGAGCTCGCAAATTCTCCCATGTCACTTTTTCTGGAAAGAAATTGGACCAACCAGAGACTAGTAAAGCTGCTGAGAAAAGATCTCAGATAGCTTCAAGTGCTCGAAACGGCATTGGCTACAAAGGCATCGGAAAACACTTTGCTCATGAGTACAAGCAGGAGCAAGAACGATGGCTGAAAGCTAGAATTGCTCAAAGCAATTATCAGAAGTGGAAGTTAAATCAAGCTACTGAAAATCTGAATGCCAGGGCTAGAAGAAATCTGGCAAGGAAAGCTAAGTTTGCTGAAAAGCAAACTCAGAAACCTGACAGGTATCTGAAAGCATCATATGGAGCACCTAGGAACACACCAAGGAAGAAAATAATTCTTACTATTGATAACATTCATTCAAATAAAATTCCTCCTTACTTTCCTGTCAGACAAAAGAATACTTCAAAGAAATTCATTCAAAAATGGATTCCTACTGGAAGATCTTTTAATTCTGACGGTTCCATCAAAGATATGAGAACCTATTGTGTGAAGAATGCCTCCTGGACTAAAACACAATGGCTATTTGATAGTGGATGCGGAAAGCACATGACAGGAGACAAAGCAAATCTGGTCGATTACAAAGCTTGCAACACAGGACCAGATATCAGATTTGCTGGAGGAGAATTAAATCCCTCTCTGGGATTTGGCAACGTCAAATTGGGGACTTTAACAATCACTGACGTATTACATGTTAAGGATTTGAAATATAATCTACTTAGCATGAGCCAGTTTGCAGACAAGGGTTTTACTATAAAATTCAAAGCTAAATACTGCAAACTAATAGACAATGAGTCAAAGCAGACAGTCTTAGTTGGTCGGCGGAAAGGCAGTCTTTATGTTGCCGATTGGGCATCTGCCACAACTGAAGAATGTCTCATGGTGAGTCAATCTGGTCACACAGAAAAGCACTGGTTATGGCATAAAAGAATGAGTCACTTGAACTTCAAAACTCTGAACAGACTTGCCAAGAAAGAGTTAGTGGTTGGTCTTCCCAGAACATCTTCGTAAAGGATGGTATCTGCTCGCTCGATGGGGAAACAATCTAAGATCTCTTTCAAGTCCAAAATCGACACTCTAGTGTTAGACCACTGCAACTTTTACACATGGATCTATTTGAATCATCTCAGAACTAGTTATGCAGAAAGAAGTATGGTCTGTTGTAGATGACTTCTCAAGATTCATTGGGTTGTCTTTCCAAACACAAATCGATGCCAGGTGGAGATACCAAACTTGAAAAAGCTTGAAGTCTTGAAAATGACAAGGTATCTGCAATCGTATCGCACCATGGTAATCGAAGTTTGTCAACCAAGACATAAAGGAGTTTTGTACTGCAAAGGTATACAACACCAACTTTCCTCCGTAAGAACACCTCAACAAAATGGTGTTACGAAAGGAAAACAGAACCCTTAAAGAAGCCGCAAGGACAATGCTAGTGACCTTTGAAATAAGTGAAATTTATTGGGTTGTAAACACAAACTTGCTACACTCGTAATGTATGTTTGATAAACAAACACCATGACAAGACCCCCTATGAAATCTTGGTTGGTAGACCCCCTAATATCAAACATCTGAGAGTATTTGGTTGTAAATGTTTTGTTCTAAACAATGGGAAAGATTATCTGAGAACATTTCAACCAAAGGCAGATGAAGGTGTATTTCTTGGATATTCCACAAATAGCAAAGCCTACAGAGTTTACAACAAAAGAACAAAGAAAATTGAAGAATCAATTCATGTTGTATTCTATGAAGGAAATAAGAAAACACCTACTAATGATGAACTCTCAGAAAGGTTCAAAGAACTATTACTGAGGGATTCTAAAGAAGAATCCTCAGAAAGGAGAAACATCATTATGGAAAGTGAGGATGACTCTGACGTAGAAAAGCTTGATATGCCTAGTAACAACAAGATGACTCACATACATGATGAGGAATTTCCTATGAGTTTTCCAGAAATGGAACAGGTTACTGAAAACCTTCATCATGAAGAGGTATCTGAAAATAAGACTGCTGAAATGCAAGTTCCAGATATCTCTAACACTGAAAAAGTGTCAAATATCCATGACATTTCCCATCTGTCAGATGTCTCAAATCATAATCTTAATGATTCACATTCAAATCACTTAGATATTGATCCTACTAGCACTAAACCTATGATGAGTGGATCAAAGATCATCCTGCAAAGGATGTAATTGGACCAATTAATCAAGGTGTTAGGACTAGGAGAGCAATAGCTGAAAATGCTAATTCTCTCTTTGGATGTTTCATATCGAATATTGAACCTAAAAGTATAGAAGAAGCATTAGGAGACCAAGACTGGATCTCTGCAATGCAAGAAGAGTTGGATCAATTTGAGAGAAACAAAGTCTGGAAACTAGTTCCATTTATAGAAGGAATATCTGTGATTGGAACTAAATGGGTTTTCAGAAACAAGATGAATGAATCTGGTGAAATAACCAGAAACAAAGCAAGATTGGTTGCCAAGGATTTACCTGCATCAAGGCTTAGATTTTGACGAGTCATATGCACCAGTTGCCAGATTGGATGCAATAAGACTCTTTCTAGCCTTTGCAGCTCATAAAGATTTCAAAGTTTATCAGATGGATGTCAAAAGTGCATTCTTGAATGGTGAACTTGCAGAAGAAGTTTATGTTGAGCAACCACCTGGCTTTGAAGTTTCCTCAGAAAGTAGAATGGTCTATAAACTGTAAAGCTCAGATGGATCAAAGGCTCCAAGAGCATGGTATGACACTTTGGCCAAGTACCTTCTGGAAAGTGATTTCAAGAAAGGTAAAGTTGATAAAACTTTATTTACCTTAAATCATGACGGGAAACTACTCTTAGTTCAAGTATATGTTGATGACATCATATTTGGATCTAAGGACAAGCAACTTTGTAATGACTTTGCAAATCTCATGAAAAGCAAGTTTGAGATGAGCATGATGGGAGAAATGAATTATTTTCTAGGATTGCAAGTCAAGCAACTCAATGATGGAATATTCGTTAGTCAAACAAAGTATGCAAAAGATATGCTCACAAAATTTAATCTCAAGCCTTCTGAAAAGAATGCTAAGATACCTATGAGCATTGGAACCAAAATGACCTATACTGAATCTGATAAAAGTGTTGAAGAACATAAGTATAGGAAATTGATAGGTTCACTACTTTACCTCACTGCAAGTAGACCTGATATTCAATACGCCGTTGGAGTGTGTGCTAGATTTCAGATAAATCCGATACAAACACACTACAACATTGCTATGAAAATATTAAGGTATGTAAAGGGTACAGTAGATGTAGGATTGTGGTATCCTAAAGAAAGTTGATTGAGTTTAGCTGGGTACTCAGACGCTGATTATGCTGGATCACTACTTGATAGGAAAAGTACCTCAGGAACTTGTCAGTTTCTGGGTACTAGACTTATCTCATGGTTTAGCAAGAAGCAAAACTCAATTGCAACTTCTACCACAGAGGCTGAATATATTGCTGCTGGTTGTTGTGCAACACAAATTTTGTGGATACAACAACAACTTAAAGACTATGGACTCGATGAGAAGAAAACTCCCATTTTCTGTGACAACACAAGTGTTATTGCGATTACACAGAATCCTAAATTTCATGCCAGAACAAAGCACATTGATGTTAGACATCACTTCATCAGAGACCATGTTGAAAAGGGCAATATAGAGATACTCAAGATTGGCACTGAAGACCAACTTGCAGATATCTTCACTAAGCCACTACAAGAAAGTAGATTCTTAGCCTTAAGACATAGTCTTGGACTAATGGAACTACCAATGAACTGAAAGAGTTCAGGTATCTGGAACGGGCATCCAGAGAAGAGGTATCTGGAACGGGCATCCAGAGAAGAGGTATCGAACGGTATCCAGAGAAGAGAAAGAGAAATGAACGGGTATCCGTAAGTCAAAAGGCTAAAGAGCAAAAGATAGCTTAAGATCTACGAGACGAACTCGATATCCGAATCACTCTATAAACGGGAACACAAAGAGAATAGTATAACTATCTCTGCAAACTACTCTCTTGAAACTCGCATTATTTCTATCTTGATGAAAAACTTGGAAAATCCTAAGTATAAGATGATTCAGATGCAAACAGTGTTCTTGGTCATACAGAATTGTGATTCAGATAGCAAGTCGCCAAAATTCATTAAATGGGCACAATTACACTTGTTGATTGTGATCATTGCTGAAGAAGCAATGGTGACCCTTGATGAAATTAAGCGATTGATCTGAACGGTGGAAATTAATTCACAGTAAATAGTGGACTGTTGAAATTCAGACATGGCCCACTAAGCATTTAATGTCGAACTAGCTTTTGCTCACGCCTGCTTGCAAATCACAGATACTTACACACAAAATCAATTTGTATGTATTTGTCTGTTGGGATTCAACTGCTATATATATAGGATTTTGGCATAGGAAATCACTTTTGCCTAAACCGAAAACTCATCTTGCACAAAAATAGCAAATCCTTCTCTTGATTCTCTGCAAAACCTCTACAATCTCTGCAAATCAAGATTAAGTTTTTCTTCAAAGAATTACTGAATCAAATCTCTTTCAAACACCAATTTCAAATTCCTACACTATATAAAGAGATGGCCCCTAAAAGTTCAACCACACTGAAATCTCAATCCTCCACTGGTACTGCTGAAAAGCAAGCACCAGAGTTGGTTATTGTGAACAACCGACTGGTAGGAGATTTTAATCCTGACCATTGGACTTCAAATCACAGAATGATTTGGGGTGGTGCCATGGTTGAGGAATACCTCACGGCTGGAATAGAAAACCAAGCCGACAGAAAGCTAATTCTTGACATGCTTGAAAAGGCACAAATCAAGGGCTTTCTATCTGCTCGCCCTAGTGGAATTTCATCACTAGATGTGTTGGAATTCTACAACAACTCCAGGATTATTTCATGTGTTTCTGAAGGCACTTTGAAATAGTGTTCATCAAAACCTCACCCAAGGAAAGGAAATCCTTCGGACTTAACAACTTCAGAAAGTTGTTTGAGTTTCAAAATCTTGGAAAGGATTTTGAAATAAACACCAAGGATGATGAACTCCTTGAAGGTGTTAAAGAATCAGATGGCGTGTGTGATCTTGAAAATCGATACACCCACCGAGTTCAAGCTTCGACATCCCAACCGGACATCTAATGGTTCAGGGATGTACCGCTTGCATTCTTCACAGATGCTTTGATGGTCTACAAGGAGGTGCTGACCAGATAAGCCAAGAACGATGGATCATGATGTTCTTGCTGAATCAACAAGACAAAAGGCTGGAAAACCCTTTTAACTGGGGAAAGTACGCCTTCATGAAGTTTGTGAAGAAAATTCAAGGCTTCGAGCCTAAGATTGCCAAAGGACTAGCTGAGCCAAAGGCCACAGTAGGATATGGTCTGAAGATATGCTACTTGTTGGAGAAGCTTGGCATTGAGCTCAGAGAGACGGCTGAAATAACCAACAGTAACCTACTCTACAAATACGAGTATACAAACTTGATGAAAAAGGTTACTGGATCTCAGAAAGGTTCTAAGAAGCGAAAGTCTGAAAATGTATCTGAAGAAAAGGTTGCGACCAAGAAGCCCAGAACTTCAAGAAAGAAGTCTGCTGGCAAATCAGAAGACACACCCAAAGAGGTTGTCGATTCTCAGATATCTGCAGGCATTGCCGATGAACTGATAAAGGCAGATGAAATCATCAATGCTGCAAAAGAGTTATCAACTACTGAACAAGTAGACTCAGCAAGGGAAAGTGCTTTCAGAAATGTTGCGGCTAATGCAGAAAGCCTTGCTGATGAACTCATAAATGCTGCCAAAAGTGGTGAAAAACACCAAGCCCTAACTGCAGAAACCGCATGAGTAATGGACCAATCAGTTCCCAATGCTGATGAGAGCTCTGACGATAAAGATGATGAACTAGTCATCTCTCAAGTCCTAGAAAGAACAAAGAGGGCTAAGGTTACTGTAACAGTAACTGGTGATAAGGTATCTGAAGAAGAACCTACACCACAGGTTGTTGAACCTATAGCAAAGGTTGTTGGTGAAAACACATCATCAGGGAACGTTTCTTATGCACAACTTCAAAAAGCCCTGATGAGTGGTATTTTAGTACTGGCAGATGCTGATGGAAACGCCACAACTAAAAATCTGGAAGAACATTCTACTGATCAATCCTCTGCTTCCAGACAACCACAACAACCACAATCACAACAACCACAACAGCCACAAGTGGTTGATGAAATGGTAAATGAACTCCATTTTGAATTACCAGCAATACAGTATGCTGAAGAAAATCCTGCAAAAGAGCAGGTTCCCCAACTCAATGAGAGGGATCAAACTGAGACATCTACTCAGAATGATCAACCAGGGGAGGCAACTGAGTTGCATACTCAGGAAAGGTGTGAAGTACCAGAAACTTCAAGCAAAGAAACTACACTGGGACAAGAAGACCAAAGTATAAAAGGTCACAAGTTCCAGAGACCAATCAGCCTGAAATTGCTCAGGTAGCTGACCGGTTTAACTCTTATCTTGTGAAAATTTTTATGCTTATACATCTTGTTACTCATAAAATTTCTTTGTTACAGGCTGAGTTAGAAACACAAAAACAAGAGGAAGCTGAAAAGCTTACCTCAGAAACTGAGAAGGAGGTTCCCTCAACCTCACCTCTTAAGATATCTGAGCCTGTGCCACAGGTAATAATGGATTCTTAAGATAACACTTCTTCAGTTATAAGTTTATGTGCTTAATCATTAAAATGAATGTTTCTAATAGGCTCCAACTGAGAAAGAGGAAGATAAGGCAGAAATGCCAGAAGAAAACCCAGAAACCGACAAGGTTTCTGAAGAACTGATCATTGAGCCTTCCAGTATGAAGGTATATTGAAAATCAATGATAAATATTCTTCACCTTGGGTTAACTAAAATCTTCTCTAAATTATTCAATGCTTTCTACTCACAGGCTCACTCAGAAGTAGAAGTGCAAGGGGACAGAGTTGCGACATCCCCTGCACCTATGGAAATTGATGAGGCATCAAGGCCTTTATCACAAGAAAAGATTCAAGAGACTGCACAAGTCTCTGAGAGACAAGTATCTGAGCCTCCCATGGAGGTAATTGACCTCTCAGATATCTGACTTGTCACTTAAAGTTTTCTTGATAAAATTTCCTAAGTATTGTGATAATGTTAATTCTCAGGTTCAAGAAAGAAAGGTTGATGAGGACCAGACTTCCAAGTCTCCGCCTCACAACAAGATATCTGAGACACCAATTGTCTCAGTAGAACAAGTCTCTGAGCCTGAAGTACTTACTCAGGTAACTCAGAAACTAAACTACACCTCTCCTCAGATATCTGTAAAAGTTTTGAAGCTCACTCAAAACTCTTTCTTTCAGGCTCAAACAAGCGCCGAGCAGGCTCCCAATGTTGAGACAAGGGACCTACTTCCCTTCTTCAAAGCTCACACCCTGCCAAAGCACATTAAATGCTTCAAGAAATGGCAAAGGTTAAGGTGCTCTGATCTCTCTGAAATATTGAGAATCACAGATCAACCAAACAGACGAGCACGAGCTCTTGACTTGGAGACATACATCCATGCAATGTTCCCTATCGAACAGTACACAGTTGCGACTCTATTGCATAAGGTTTTCTCCAGAGAAGTGGCGCACAGTTTGATACAAGCCTTTGAACAAGCAGATGGTCAGACAAGATTACAAATGGCATTTAAGCCAGTCCTGCCCCAAACTCTGCAATTTATACCTTCTGAACAAGAAGAGGTTAATGGGCAGAAGATCACTATTCCTGAAGTGATCAATCTTGTATCTGAAGATGATGAGGAGGAAGAGATAAACGAAAATGACTTCGATGAACCTCCCACTGACCATCACCAAAAGGATGACACAGACAAAAAGGATGATGATGATGCCCCTGCACCAGGGACCGGAGGAATTTTTCTAAGAAATGATGCCTCAGCTGCTGAAAAGCACACTGAGAAGACTTCACAGAAATCTCCATCTCCATCTCCTCAGAAATCTACTCATCCATCTTCTCACCAACACCCAGTTACTACTGAACGAGTAGTTGAGCTTTCTGAAGAAACCAATCAGAAAATATTAAACACTCAAACCAGATCTGCTCAACTCAGACAACTGTTGGAAGAAGAACAACAGCTCCATCTTCAACTGGAAGATCAAATAGCTAAATCCAGAGACAAGCTTGATCAACTACAAGATCAATACTTACAAGAAATGATTGCTTACTCTGAGGTTAAAGAGCTACGGGATGTCAGGCATGATATCACCAAAGAACTCGATACTGAAGAAGTATCTGAAGTCAAGCATGATGCTAAGGCTGCATCATCTTCAAAAGAAATACCATCCTCCTCCCAGAAAGGGAAGAAACCAATCTCTGAGATGGTTGCTGGACTCGATACAATCGATGAAAATGTCCAAGAGGATGAAGATCACTGGGCTGACTACTCAGATGATGAAGAAGACAAGACTTTGGCAGAGCACCGCCATGAACATTTAGCGGTTTCTCATTTGAAAAGGAAGCTGATTGCTCCTACAATATTCAGCAAACTGCCAAATGTCCACTCCAATGAATACATGAGCAGGTACCAAGTACTGGCTCATCTGAACAAGGAGATGTCTTCACAGAACAAGGAAGTAATTGCCTCCGTCCCCTCTGAAATGAGAAAATTCACTAAGCTCATCACTCAGAGAACAACTAGCATAGTCATTGCTCAGAAAGATCTGGGAATGATAAGGGACGATGATGCGTCTTTAGCTGAAAAAGCTTTCCAAGAGGCAAGTTACACTGCTAGAAAAGCAGATGCCATCCTAGGCCCACTGGCAGAGCTCACTGATAAGGACAATGGACTTATCAAGCAAAATCAGGAGCTCAAAGCCGAACTTCAGAAGTTGGTCACTGCCTATAATTATTTACAAGGGCACTTTAACTCTCTCTCAGATTCCTTTATGAGACTGAGTCAGCCAACAATGACTAAGGGAAGAATGTACAAATCAGGGGGAATGGGAAGAAGGAGAAGAAAACAAGAAGAAATCTGGAGCTGGTGCGGCTCAGAAAGGAAGAAGAAACATGAAAACTTCCCAGCCACCACTCAGAATCAATGAACCCTCCTCAAGCCAAGCTGCTTTACAAATAGTAGCTGCTTCCCAGAAACCTACTGAAGGAACTAAAATGATAACAAGGGCAATGGCACAGAAACCTCCAAGGAGTACCAAGGCTCCAAGGAGAAGACAAGTTAAAGGGATTGATGAATCTTCTGAAGAAGAAGAAGAAGGTCAAATCAAGTCCCTGGGCAATGAAGAAGGCCGTAAAACTCTCACAAGATCTAATCTTGATGATGATGAGGAAACTGATGAAGATGAAGCTCCTCTTCACAGAAAAAGGAAAATTGAAAGCCTAACTGAGCCCATAGCTGCAAAGCCCCTAGCAGCTAAAACACCCTCTGGAAATACCAAGTCAATCCAGGGTGGTTCTTCAAGCAACAACCCCAAAGAGAATTCAAGACAAAGAAGGAACAGACTGAGAGCTGAGCAAAGACAAAGTCAACTTCCACTTAGGCCAGAAGAAGCCAAAATAGAGTATGTGAAGTATGACAATGACTCCTCTGTCTACAGGTGCATCAATCAGAAAAATGGCTATTGGATTCTGGAACTTAAGCATCTATTGGTAAATTCAAGATTTCCAGAACCAATCCATAAACAACTTATGGCATGGAGAAAAGATAAGCCAACCTTGATCGACACCAATCACATTAAAGCCTGGTTGGATTTTGAAGTTGTCAAGAGAACTGAAGCCATGAGAAAGGACCTCTCTGATGAATGTCCATATGGAAAGCCAGATGATGTGCACAGAATTCTGAATATCACAGGAACAGGCACAAGAGCAAGACTTCAGTAGAACCCTATGAATCGTTCTATCTAATCAAGATCAATACAAGGGTGACATCGATATCCGAGGATTATCTACGAATACTTCAAGCTTTCGATATCGAATAGAGCATGCCCGAAGTGGGAAAGTACCTGGGTCAAACATTTTGTCAAGAAAAATCCTACCAAAACCTATAAAGAGGTCTGTGGATTTGCCAGAGACACTGAGATGCTCGTCAGAACACTTCTCTATGATTATTCTGATGACATCAAAAGGTTTGGAGACAGGAAATTTGCAGACTGATCCATAGAAATACTGTTGAAGACTTGAAGAAATTGAAGACTTGAAGACTAGTTTATTAGGATGTTTACTTGGAGCTTGGTTACTCCTGTTGTCCTAATTTACTATGTAGTTTTTGTATTTTTGCTGACTGAGCCAAACTTGTTCTATGTATTGAAGTTATCTATAATCTCTCTTTATAACTTATCTGAAGAACTTACTCTCAGATAGTATTCTATAAAAGATAACTTGTCAGCAAAGATCACACCTTGTGATTTGGTTGATGTTTACTTTCTGCACTTAATTAAATAAATTTGAAGATCTTAAGAAAAGATTAAGTGTTGGATTGTTCACTCATCCAGATTTGTAATAGGTTAGATAGTCATCGTTGACTGATCTAAAAGGGGGAAATTTCTTGGGAAATTTGTTAGGAAATTTGTTAGATATTTTGTTAGAAATATCTGTTTAGATTTTGATCAGCAACATGATGACTTATCTTAGTCTCAGAAAGGTGATTAGTACTCTTGGTTCACTTGAACATTGTAAAAGAGGAAACTCACTAAGTATGATAGTCTAGCTAATCTTGTATAGGATGTTAGGTCTCAAAATGTAATTTTTGTTTTATGAAGAGAAGACCAAGAAGAAGACATCCAAGCAGAACAAGCTCAACGACATTGAAGACTTGAAGAAACTGCACAAGATTACTGAAACTGTTTTTCAGATATCTTAGCCAGATATCTTGAAGACACGAATAGTTTTATACAAACTGTGTCACAAGAGATATCTGAGAAATAAGAGGCCTATCTGAAAACAAGGAAAGTGTCCACAGATATCTATTCTCAGATACCTTGAGCATTAACCACATTTCTGAAAAAGAAATATATATATTGCAAACAAAGTTGTTTCAATAAATAGTGGTATCTGAAGAATGAAGATAAGGACGTGCAAAGAATCAGATAACACCGTCTCTCGATATAAAGCAAAGTTCGTTGCACTCACAGACAAAAAGTATAGTACAATGCATTTAATGCACGGACAGAGATGTGCGAATAAAAGCAAGCGGCTTCGAAGAAGAAGACAAAGCTCCATAAAGATTATACATGATATCAATAGTTTGAATTTGAGCCTAACGGATACTATTCAAACGGCACTCAAATTCATCTATAAATATCAACACTTAGACTGCTTGAAGAGACACACGACACACTTTGAAAACGCTGAACATCTTACTCTCTCAAAGCAACTTACTTATCCTCAAAACTTTTTGTTGCGACCAAAGCTTTTGATCTTGAGTAACACTGAAGTTCTAAGTGTCCTGATCCTAAACAAGCATAGCTATCTGTGAAAGAGTTGAAACGAAAGATCTAGTATCTGAGATTCATTCTCTTGAACATTTATCTAAGACTTAGGTCAGTAAAAAGAACAAGATACCATACATTGAAAAGTGTATTAAGTATACTTGATTCACAAAGCTATCTGAATAACTGAATAAGTTATTAAGGAAGCTCATCTGACAACTCAAACCAAAACCAACACCATAACTGGCGTGGAGTACAGGAAGTACTTAGTTTGAAAAATCAAGGAATAACTCCAAGGTTACCGGAGTATAGGAAGTACTTGATTTGGGAAACTAAGGAATAACTCCAAGGTTATTGAGTATAGGAAGTACTTAGCTTGGGAAGCTAGGGAATAACTCAAAAGGTTTCTGAGTACAGGAAGTACTTGGCTGAGAAAGCCGGGGAACAACTCAGGGGGAACATTTGGTTGGGAACCATTTGTTTAAAGGAATCTTAGAATAGGATTATTGTAAGGTGAACTCAATTATCTGTTCTAGTGAATTCTAGGTCTCTGGTAGACCGAAGTGGATTAGTTGGAGGATTACGCCACCTCCAGATACCACTATACTTGCTGTGTTATTTACCTTTCTGTATTTACATTTCAGCAACACACACACACATTAACTGTTTCTGCACTTATCTTTATTAAGTCTTCCGCGCTCTGATTCTAAGTATCAGATATCTATTCAGATATCTGAGAAATAGTTTTTATCGACAAAAGTTTTAAAAGACTATTCACCCCCTCCCCCCTCTACATGTGAAATGGGTGCATAAGGATATTGTGCTCCCCCCCCCCCCCCTCTAGTCTTTTACTTTGTCGTTATCTGGACCAACAAGTTTAGTAAGATATAGGCCGACATGAGCTCAACAATGTGAATTCCAATAACTATACGTTGATTAGTCAAGTATGAATTGATCGAACAATACCAATCCCACTCACCTAAAGTGGCACCACCTAGAGAACTTCTTTTTCTTCTTTCTAACCACATTTTTTCTTTCTTCATATTTACCCAAATTATCATTAAATATTAAATAGTCATTTTTAACTCAATCATTATTCCAAACCACACGAAAGAATCCCGTTGAATCTTTTCAAATTTATTTCTTGAAAATAAATGCATGATGAATTTTTTAGGAATACATTGTGAATACATTATTTTCCATGCACGGAGTAATAGCTTTTGTCGGAACGCTAGGAACATGCACCATTGTTTGCAACAACCTCGTATAACACAGGTTTGGTGTCTTTGTCGGGCTGCTCATCACATATATAGTCATTAATGTGGCGTTTAATTATATCATCATCCTCAACTTTAAGAAAGACTAATATGTAGACATGTAAGAGACCTCGCTTTTGAAACTCGATGGTGTCTGAAAAAATGAATGACATACAACACATGTCACCAAGTTTAGATAGAAATATACGAATTTAAAAACATGCAAGTTTCAACCAATCGTGATCAATTTAGACTTGTAACTTTTTAAGGATCCTTAGGTGGACCAATATTTAGACCCACCTATAAGGACCTATTTGGACCAGGAATTGGAGTTGTTAATTGGCAAGGGTATGAGCCTCTCTATTTATTTACGATTCTCGAACACGACTAATATCGTACTCCATGCGTTCTGTATAATTTCATACATTTGTCATTTTTAATCGTATCATAGAACTTCATCATTACTACCTCCGTCCCCTGCATACATTTTTAATCGTCCACAAAACTTCATACATTAATTAAAAAAGGAAGCTACCCCACACCCAACAAAAATAATAAACTATTTCAGTTTTAAACACATATTAAACATATTGCCACTAAAATTAAAAAATCCTGATGTAGGAAGGTACCACAACCAAATAATTAAAAAACCATCCAGTTACATCTTTTTACCAATTTTTCATACTCCCACCAAAAGTATACATTTTTACCACTTTGTCATAAATTATCATATTATTTAAATATTTCACCATCCTAATCTATATAATAGACTTCATTTGTTACATTCGATTTATCCAAAATAACCCTCACACCTTGGTGTCATTTTATTTCTTCTCTTTTAGCGATGCACCCTAAATTTACATTAAATGGAAAATATCATAAAATATGGAAAATTACAAATTACTCCCTACATCACGCAGAACTTCATACTTTTCAAGTTTTTAGCCTTTTCACATAATTTCGTACATTACAAAAAAAAAATGAAATTACCAGCACAAACTCAACGAATAATAATCAATCTTAATTTTACACACAAATTACACATTTTGTCACTAATTAATAAATACATTTTCCCACCTTATTTTTAATCTTTCATTACTTTAACTTTTAGCCTAAAACTATACGCAATTTTATTGTACGAAGTTTCTTCGGGATGGCTGGATAATATTCTTGCAAAATAGCACACGCATATATATATCGAACAATAATATTTAGATTGTAGGAAGGTCTATAATTATCAACACACATCAACCTTTCATTTAATTTTTCATTCTTTTTCATATATTGTGACAATTTCATCTTCATCCTTCTTCCCTTCAACCTTTTCATCCCCTTTCTTCTCCTTCATAGTTTTCTTTGTTTTCCCGCTTCTTTTACTTCCACTTACTCCCTACTAAAAACAATAATTAAAAAAAATAAAAAATTGAAAAAATAAAAGTGAAAATTTAATAAAATTAATTTTAACAACTTGACCCTTTTAATTTTAATTCATTTTAAGTCGGGAACTTGTCTTAAGAATTTAGATAAAATATGAATCACAAATTTTCGATGGACCTGTATTAGTAAGTGAATTGAGGGATGTACCTATATTCTTAAATATTAACGTGTTAAATATTATAAATAATATTTTATGAGTGAATATTTTATGTCTTCTAATTAAATATTATTTTACATTGAACATCAATATTTTAAAGAAAACATTAACTAATTTTTTACAAAACTTCATTCTTAGTTTTTGACTATAATAATAATGTTTGTCGATCAGTTACATAAAAGTTTTTGAAATTGAATATATTTATAATTATTTGTGGTTAGTTTTATGAATTAAAAATATATCAGGACTATAGTATAACAAACTAAAATTCTAAAATAATACTGTTTGTCGATCAGTTAAATGAAAGTTTTTGAAATTGAATATATTCGTAATTATTTGTGGTTAGTTTTATGAATTAAAAATATATCAGGACTATAGTATAACAAACTAAAATTCTAAAATGCATCAAGTCGTTGTCAAGGGTATGATAATGTTTTTATACTAATTTCACTTTAAGTTTATTATAATTTTATTAAGTAATTTTGATCAACACATTTTAAACTTACATATAGCAATAAAAATTATATAGGCACCAACTTGATAATAAATCATATTTTTTATGCATTGAAATGTGGTTTATAAAATAGGCTCATTTCATAGTTAAAATAACATCTAATTCCCACCCATGGAAAGCTCCCCGCAGAATCATTTCCATGAAATCAGTGGACACAATTTGCCATAGATAGCTTTTACATGGCTGATAGAAGAATTGCAAAAGAAGAAACTAACAACTTAGCAAAAATAATTGATATGACACAATATAAATGCAAAATTATTTTTGTTTCTCAAGCTAATAACACATCATTGGAGTTAAATCTCTGGAGCAATTAGAATAAAAGGACTGGCCAACTAATTAATGAAACGTACCAATCAGAACCCTTTATTTTACCAAATAATTAAATGATGTGGATAGGCTTAAATGGCTACAAACCTTTCTTGCTATAGATTGAGAAATATGATAACCATCTTTATTCCTTTCGGTTTGTAATTATTACACATAAAATATTTAGTAAGTTTTTTCTTCCGCATAAGGTGTTTGAATATAAAATGTCCCATAAAAGTTACAGTTTTTTTTTTTTTCACATAACTACTTAAATTAATTAACTAGACAAAGTTGTAAGATATTTAAATCAATTTGTCAAAATCTAATTGATATAACAACTATCTAAAATTATCTAATATTCAAACTTTGCTACTTATTTTATTTTATGATCATAGAATCAAGCATCTTGCTCAGGAAACATATTGATGCAGAGACAAATAAAAATATTAGGAGCTATCTTAGTAAATCGACAAAATATTGTGAAAATGCTCAAGAGAATCTATATTTAGTATGTATATGGAAAAATTAAAAGATGAGAGAGAAAATTATGGAACCGTCATTTACTAAGTAACCATGGTTAAACTCAATGTAATGAATTGTGTTAAGTGATGACATGTGGAACAATTATATGCATGAGTGGGGTATTTTGTAGGGTAAATGATCCACTCTTTTTTATTGAAGCCCCATATGGTGCACTCCTACCGAATTGTGAGTCTCGTTGCCTCCAAATTGGTGACCATGGTTGAAACACCGTTGTTTTTGCCTGCCTAGTTGAAGACCACATAAGCATGGCCCATTTTTTACGCATGTCAAAAGGAGTGGCTGGATATTGGTTTAGATTAATGTTCGGCGTTTGCATATGCACGCAGCACGCTAAGCGTTTATAGGCCCTTCAGTTCCGTTGTTGAGAAGCTGCAACTCCAATAGCATAAGCGAAAATTAGTACCTCTGCTTGATTACTGCACTCCAGCTGATCCGTCCTATAGTCCTGCTTCTGCTACTACCTTTGTCAGGGCTTTGCCAATGTTGACTACAATGTTAAGTCAACATCGTTTCTCCGCATTGGTACTTTCTTTGCGGTCCAATGATTACCAAGATGTTGAAGTTTTCAAAGAACTCTGGTTTCTTTCCTTTCTCACAAAAAGGGGGAGAATGTTTGGTTCAATTGAACTCTTGGTATTTTGTATTAAGGGGGAGTTCTTGTTGCAAGGGGATTTCCTTGATATTGTATTGTTTTTTCCTACTAACTACTTGTTTTGGTTTTGTGAAGAAAGGCAAGAATTAAGGGGGAGATTGAAAGTGCAATTTATTGCACTTAGTTTATTAATTCGGTCTTTCTTCGTTTATTAACCGGTTCGACAATTGTAGTTGTTTTTCTATGGATATTTTGTAGGAAATAACAAGTTGGGCTTCAATATTGTTTAATGGATCAAGATTGATTATCTTGGGCCTCAAGGAAGAATCTGAATGCAATCTGGAAGATCTGGAAAGCAAACAGACGTGAAGAAGCTTATGGACGCAATATTCCTAGGATCTGGCGCAGGCAGCTAATTGATGGAAGTCCTATTCTATTTGGATTGTGATTAAGGAAAGAGTTTTATGGGACTTGGAGACAAGAAAAGCAAGAAGCAAATAAAGATCTTGAAGATATTCTCTCAAGGAAGATTTCCTAAAAGAAGGATGCTAGAAGCAGGAAAGAAAGAAACGCAAGAAGCAAAAAATATAAACCTGTGTTCTTCTTCTTCAGTTCGACTTGCACAACATACAAAGGAGAAGAATGCTTGCAAGAAATTAAGTCTCTATAGTATCAATTCACAACATATTGAGAGATAGTTTTTCTTGTGTTTACTAGGCATTGTTGTCGAATTCACTTGTGAGTAGTCTCTAAGGATTGAGATTTACTTTAGTGTCTTCGAACTAGAATAGGTTTTTTAGTATCTATTCTAGGTCTAGTCTTTGCAGTTTAATCATTCGTTTTGTGATTGATTAAACCTAGTTTTTGTAATTCTACTTTTCTTGATAGTGGAAATTTAGCCTAAGGCACGGTCAGTATATTTTATATATACTGGCTAGAATTTATCTGTGGTGTTCAGTATTTTTATCCGCTGCAAACTGCTCTGTTCTGTTCGTTACTGTTCACTGATATCTTTACTGTTGAAGACGTTGTTGACTCAACACCATAGTCAACATCGTCTGAAACTTGTCCAGAGTACCAGTCCCGGTCCAAAAGTTCTAACAAATATAATTAACCTAAAAGTCATATATCCAACCTCGGTCCCAATTTATCCAATAACTCTTCGATGCACTTCTTTGGACTTTTATTCTGGTCCAAACCCAATACAATAAAATTATCATAGCCCGTCTAAAATAATCGATCCATGAAAAATAATGACTAGTAACATCCCGTTCATCATCTCAGGTCCAAATAAATTTCCAACTCCAAGTGTGTATATATATATATAGACGGTCCAAAAATTTCGGGATATTACATTCCACCCTCCTTAAAAGAAGTTTCATCCTCAAAACTGAAATCCTAATCCACTGTGCCACATTAATAAAGCTCAGTTCTCTAAATCTTCTATTCACTTACTTCCTTCCTAATACTTTTCCACCAAAAACATACTAAATCCCTTTTAGTACAACATCATCAAACCTTGATTCCTCAAAGATCATAACCTGGCTCTGAGACCATTTGTAGCAGTCGTAATGGTAAACACCGCAAGATTTGCCATTCTTGGGTGATATACCGCCCCATCAGATCAACACAAGTCCTTTCCCGCGCACTTTGTGCTCACTCGTGCGCGGACCGGGAGACTCCCAATTGGTCACCCATCCTAAGATTGCTCCAGAGCAAGCATGCTTAACTTTGGAGTTCTTATGGATGGATTCCTGAAAAGAAAGGTGCACCTTGTTGGTATGAGTAGCGTTCTCGATCCTTTTAAGCTGTTTGGACTTGACTTGAAACTTTGGGGTGTTACATTTTTTGTCAAAAACGCTGAAATACGGTCAATATACTATTTTTTTCAGAAAATTTGGACTTCCGGTTGCCACATCATCAATGTGGCTGGTAAATTGATCGGACTATATAAATTTCGAGGATTGTTGTAGTGTACTAAAATTGGACAAAGCCTTTCTACCGTATCAAAAGTGACACTATCTCATTTGTAGTGTATCAAAATAAAAATTTCCCCATTATTGTTGTAAGATATACTTAGTAGTAATAGAATTTATGTAACTCGCTAAGTACTGAGTTGTATTAAAACGTTTTGTTTTTTTATATATCTTGATTTTATATATAAAGATTACATACCCGAAGTACCGTCTTGGACTGAAACTTGGGTTCCACAAACGCGGAATTGGCAAGATTGAAGTCCTTGATGGCTTCTAAGCTTAATATCTCCAAATCACATTTCCATTCTGCAAAAAACCCACACGTACGACCCACCTGCGCAAACCGCCTGCCTTTCACCCGCCAACTAATTTTTTTATAAAATGTGTGGTGGGTTAATTTTTTTTCACCCGCCATTAGTGGGTGGGTGGTGGGTTGGATGGTTGCAACCCGCGACCCACCCGCCATTTGTATGTATGTATGTAGGTAGGTGGTATATGTTTGTAAATTTAAGTATAAGGCGACCCATCAACTAGAGAAGTTGCATCTTCGCTTATGTCATTGAGTATATATAGTTTAAGTGAGCCTACAACTCTTCTCTTTAAGCACTATTTCGTCTTCATTTTTGCACTCACCATTCTTCTCAGCTTATGTCATGTATTCAAACAAAATAACACAAGTTGACAACTTCTCGGGTCAACATTTCATCCAATATTGTGTGAAAATCTTTAAAATTAAGTAAAGAAGGATAACTACTTCAAAAGAATCACTACCCTCTTTGTTCAGAACATGCTCTTTGTTGCTGATTTTTTTTTACTTGCACGTCTGCTTCTGCACAAGTTGCAAGATTTTACTACATCCATTTTTTTTATCTATATTCACACGTCAATCCGTCCGCCACTCGCTCGCCATTTTTATCATCCGAACCGCTGCGGGTTAAAAAATATTCCACCCGCCTCGATTTATAATTATAATCACCCACCATAGGTGGGTCGGTTTGATTTTTCGTAGAAACTCACCCACACCCGTTCGCACTCAACCCGAACTGTATATTATTTTTTACATTTGGTCAATGATTGCGATATTTAATTTCTAGTTTTTGCACTACAAATATCTAGATTTTTTAAATTTTTTTGATACCTTAGATAATGATTATAACTCCCCAAAATTTTAGATAAGTTTTAGATAATGATGATGAACGCTATTCATGATTATGATTGTATAGCTCAAAGGAGTTTAGACAATGATTGTATCAATTGCATGACCCTAAAAAAGCTATATTAACATTTACAATGTGATAATTTCTTAAACTATGATAAATGATGTTTCGAACCATCATTCACCATAATCAATACTTATACCACCATTTGTTACAATTTACTACATGATTGTATTATAGGAAAAAGGTTGAACAAAAATAAGAGCAAAAAAGTTTCATCATTATGCGCCATGACAAAATATTCACCAATATATTCCAAAATACCCTCCCCTACACTTTACCTCCTCTTCTGTTACCGTCACCAATCGCAATAGCCACTTGATTGCCACCACCACCACGAAAAATGGATCCTACTGCTCTGGCGTTCGCACCCATTGCATCATCCGACTGCCACCGAACCTCAAACCAGTCACCTACTGCACTACTTCCCCTTCACGATTCGTCCAGTCTTTTCCGTTTTGGAAAATTCAACTCATTTCCCGACGAAACCTTCAGAGGGTGTATTTATTAGATTTCACTCATCATACATGAAGAAAGAAGCAGGCAACAACTCAAAGCTGAAGTAAGAAATAAATAAACAAGAAGAAGCACATTTTACAATATTGTGTTTTCTATTTAAAGAGGCGACCTGTACATGAAGCTTTCTGAGTTGTACTTCCGGTAGTTATAGTTTGTTAAGAAGAATTGAGCTAATATGAAACAAATATTCTTCTCTCTTTTTCGATTCACTGTTTTCATTTTCATTTGCAATCTTCTTCATCATGAAGATTGAGACTTTGTAATCTTGTTCAACTAAAATTCGATTCATATTGATTTTCACATGGTATCGTTCGCCATTCGATCTTGAGTTTTCCGCATTGCTTTCTCTCTTCAATCTCGATCTGAAAGTTCATTCATTCTATGTTCAAATCGTTCCAATTTGTCTCTATTTTCTTTGATTTCATGGAGAATCCTTCGATCCCCGTTGTTCGTAATCCGTGTGATGATTCAATATCACCCTACTTAATTTCTTCATCCAACTTATGTTGGCATGCAAATTGCAATTGAATTGTTTGATAGTGACAATTACTTGTCTTGGAGTAAAACCGTATTGATGAATTTGCAAGCCAAGATCAAGGTGGCTTTCGTTGATGGTTCAATAACTGCTCCTCTTTTAGTCTAGGTTTAGTTTTTGATAAGCAGACACATGACATCTTTAAACTCAACAAGTGATGGATCAAAACCCATCGTTAGAGATTAAGCTCCGATCAAAATTTCCTATTACAATTAAGCAGCTGTTTGAATTTATAGTGTGCCTACCACTAACAGAAACACACAGAAACGTACTGCAGTGAAAGTCGTTCTAAGTGTTGAACTCTCACTGGAACAATAATTTTAATTACTTAAAACGGAAGATAAAGTTTATTTGCATACACTACAAAAAATCTGGCCTGTAGCGACGGATAGATCCGTCGCTACAGGCCATCTATCCGTCGCCCCAGCTCTGGCGACGGATAGAAAATCCGTCGCCCCCCTGGAGCTGTGGCGACGGATAACAATCCGTCGTCCAATTCGCGACGGATTGGACGACGGATTGATCAATTTTTTTTTTTTAAATTGATAATGATTCTATCCGTCGCCCCACGTGGCGACGGATAGATCTATCCGTCGCCCCATTTCTATTTTTTTAAAAAAAATAAAATCCGTATTCGAATTTTTATATTAGTATATGGATTAATTAAATATCAATTTGTATTCAGATATTGATTGATTTGTATTCAGATACGGATTAATTTGTATTCAATTTTTATATTCATATCCAATTTGTATTAAATGCAGTGCGGTGGTGGTGGGAGGAGAAAGGTGGTGCGGTGGTGGTGGTGCGGTGGTGGTGGCAGGGTGGTGGTGCGGTGGTGGTGGGAGGAGAGAGGTGGTGGTGGTGGTGGTGGAGATGGTGGTGGTGCGGTGGTGGTGGTGGTGGTGGAGATGGTGGTGGTGGGAGGAGAGAGGTGGTGGTGGTGGTGGAGACGGTGGTGGTGCGGTGGTGGTGGGAGGAGAGAGGTGGTGGTGGTGGTGGAGATGGTGGTGGAGGAGGATGGTGGTGGATGGTGGTGGAAGGAGAAAGGTGGTGGTGGGAGGAGGAGGAGAGGAGAAATGGAGGAGAAGTGGTGGAGGAAAGGAGGTGGTGGAGGAGATATATGGTTTTTTTTTAGGCTTTTAGCGACGGATCTATCCGTCGCTAATTTTTTTTTTTTCGGCTATCTATCCGTCGCTAAATTTTTTTTTTTTTTTAAAATCTTGGTCAACGCTCTGTAGCGACGGATAAACTTATCCGTCGCTACAGAGCGACGGATAAGTTTTATCTATCCGTCATGCTTGGCGATCCGTCATAGGCGACGGATAAAATCCGCCTTTCCGCCCCATTCTAGAATTCTTGTAGTGATATATAAAGTTTTGTGCTATGTATTGAATTGTGATTTTGATAGGGTCTAATAATATATTTCAGTTTTAAATTGATAAATAGTTTCTCAATTCGAGTAGCTCTGCGTATTGAGAAACAAATACAAAAATTTAAAAAGAAGTCGCCTCAACTCGAGTTGAGAAAATTCATCAAGAACTCCGATAGCGACAACTAAGGCTCTGCTCTCTTCAACTGAAAACTCATTCAATTCCATTCAGTTCAGTTCAATTCAGTTCTGCTTAGTTATATTTTATATACTACAGTTCAGTTCAATAAATTTCAGTTGAACATAGCCTTAACTATTGTTTATTGGATCTTTCCGAGTGAGTGAGTCATCAGTGCGTTATTATCAAATCAAATCATATCTACCACTGTATCACACTCTCACTCAATCATCATCACTCCACTAAACCCTCAGCCGCCAAAATGCAGGCCTCCTTCCTCCTCTCGACGCCACCACCCTCCGCCGCCGTGAAAACCTACCTCAAAACCACCACCGTCCGCGCTTCCTCCACCACCGAAACCTCCACCACACCCCCACCATCCGCAGCCACCAAGCTAAACAAGTACAGTTCAAGAATCACCGAGCCCAAATCCCAGGGCGGATCTCAGGCGATTCTGTACGGTGTCGGACTCTCCGATGACGACATGCATAAACCCCAGGTGGGGATTTCGTCTGTCTGGTATGAGGGCAACACTTGCAACATGCATTTGCTCCAGCTTGCTGAGGCTGTTAAGCAAGGGGTTCAAGAAGCTGGAATGGTCGGGTTTCGGTTTAATACGATCGGTGTGAGTGATGCCATTTCGATGGGGACTAGAGGGATGTGTTTCAGTTTGCAGTCCAGGGATTTGATTGCTGATAGTATTGAGACTGTTATGTCTGCCCAGTGGTATGATGGCAATATTTCCATTCCGGGCTGTGATAAGAATGTATGTAATTCCCCTCTTTCTTTACCTTTCCTTTTTCATGTTTCATTTGTCAACTTTGTTCAGTTTGTGATTGATTATTGGGTTTGTGCATTTGATACTAGTGTGTTTGCTGTGCAACTAGTCTTGCTGCTATCTGGAAGAGAAAGGCTTTGGCTTTTTGGATATTTGGTTGATTTAGGGGTTTATATGATTAAGTAGAATCTACGCGATTGGCTTCTTGGATATTTGGTTAATTTGGGAGTTCATATATGATTAACTCTCTACACGATTGGCTTCTTGGATATTTGGTTAATTTAGGGGTTCTTGTATTATTAAGTATCTACGCGGTTGGATTTTTGGATATTCGGTTGATTTAGGGGTTCATATATGATAAGCTCTCGATGGTTGACTTTTTGGATATTTGGTTGGTTTAGGGGTTCATATATGATTAACTCTCTACGCGATTGAGACTGGTTGAGAGGGTTTTTTTTTTATTAGATCTTGACAAATATCACCCCCTTAAAAAAGTTTGTTAAATGAGAGGTTACTTGGCTGAGTTTGGGATCTCATTACAAGCGGTGGGGATATTTTTCCATCATGTTGTTGGAATTAAAAATATGTGCATAATTGATGTTTTCTTGCTCTGATATATATATATATATATATATATATATATATATCTTTTCTTTCAAAGATGTTAATCTGTTATGTTTAGGAAATGATTGTGAATAGTGTAGAAGTAGGTGTAAAACATTGAGGCTAGGAGACCATCTTGGTTGAGTATTTGGATTTTGTGCCTTACTAGGATGGGGAACAACCTTGACTTTTGAGGATAGAAAGTGAGTGTAATGCATTGGATGTATAGAGAGTTTTTGTTTGCATAATTACAATATTTGTTGATATTTGAGCGGAAGACTTTAAGTTCTTGTAAAATTGTTTATCTTAGGCACATTTGGAAATTTTCTTTTGTTCAGATGATTACATTTCTGTTTTTTTTTTTTTTTTTTTTTTATATTGAACTCACAGATGCCAGGTACAATAATGGCCATGGGACGGCTGAATCGGCCAAGCATCATGGTTTATGGTGGGACAATAAAGGTGAGTTGGGATCTCGTGTACTCTGAATTTGATTCAGTAATTTATTGCTCCTGTGATCTTCAAATGTATTTGTGCTGCACATACGATAAGATAAAATAGCCTGTTTTTATGTTAATGACAAAGGTCATGGTACTAGTGGTATCAATTCCAAAAACTGGTTAGCGGGATGGCCTTTATTCTAATTAAGTAAATACTATAAATACTTAACCGAAGGTAAACATTCAAGTCATAATCATAATTCATAATACGAGGTCACTAGTATTGAGGTAAAATCTACAAACTGTAAGTTATTTAAATCTGAATGCGTGAATCTTGCTGCAATGGGAAGGGAGTGGTGGGAGAGGAGCGGGTGAAACTTGAAAGGGGAGCAGTAGTTGTGCACATAGCGCTTGTGTGAGTGTGGGGATGAAAGAAAAGAAACAGGATTTGCTTATTTTGCTAGGTTTATTAAGGTCAAATCTTGGAATTCATCTCTTAAAAAAGAAAAACTAGCATAATTTGCTAACGCCGTGGTGCCAACTGCCAACCCGCCATCTGCTCTGCTCGGGCCGCAACCTTAAACTGCAACGTGCTGAATAAAGCTATCGCAGGCCCTACAGGATAGCCTCTATTGATAAGTGATAACTATGTTATGTATTCTCTTCTGGCAATGAGCAAGCATGTGTTAGAATTTATCCCGAATATTCTGTTAGCTTTTGACCTGGTCAAAGAGTAGATATAGATGGGCTAATCTCTAACATATCTTGATTGGTTAATCAAAACCATGAGGCAAATGCAAAATTTGCAAATCATATAAGTTTATATTGTTGATCTCGTAAGAAAATGTTCCCTATTGTTTCTCTGGGATTTGCTTCAGTAGTGACTGTTTCTTACTTTCTTCGTTGGCATGTGCAGCCAGGTCATTTTCAAGGGAACACATATGACATAGTAAGCGCTTTCCAGGTATGTGCATGTTCTCTATCCAATTCATTTAATTCCAATTTTTTCCTGCTTTCTGTTGTCTTCTATTCTTTTATCGATAGGGCGACATGCGAATTGGGTGATTGGAGACGAGGTTAATCAGAATCATTTCATCTCTAAATTCTAATTTTGGTGCAGAGAACAAAGTTGGACACACAAATTTATTAAATCAGTTCCCCTATTATAAGCATATCCCACAAAAAAAGGGAGTTGATTCCCTAAAAGCAAGCAAGCAAGCATTGGTAAAACTATTTAAGCCTAAAACCAGAAGAAGGAGAAAGTAGGTTAGATGGTTCAGTGATAAATGAAATGGGGACCCTTTAAAATGTAAGTGAGGGGCTGATCAGTTTAGGAACAAGTTTTAGGGAATGTATTTTTGAATATGCTGTGAGTGCTTCATGCGTTGGTGCAATTTTTTTTAAACATCACTGGAAGTCCATAGTATGAAATTAACTAGTGCTCAAATCATCTACCGGTCGTGGGAGTTTAATGTATAGTATGAGCCTTAGTCTCAATTTAATCGAATTATGTATTCTCGCATTGCTAGTCTACTGGACTACTGGTTCATGTAATTGCAAGCTTAACCTGTGAAATTGCAAAATATATCAACATACCACATAAATGGGTCGTTTCGTGCACATTATCTACTGGCTGTTCGGCTTGTCATTTAGCACCAAGATCCATTTCTTCGTCAACTGGTGCATATTGATGATCATGCCTTCTTATCAACAATGTAGGTGTATGGGGAATATGTAAATGGTTCAATAAGTGATGCAGACAGGATGGATGTAGTTCGTAATTCCTGTCCTGGAGCTGGGGCATGTGGTGGTATGTACACTGCGAATACAATGGCTTCGGCAATTGAAACTTTGGGGATGTCACTGCCTTATAGGTAAGAGTACGGTTGCAATATCTATGCAGTCCTTTTTGTCCTAATCAAAGAATGAAAGCTCATGTTTTATCGGTGTTTTGCTACCGAAAAGTTCTTCAACCCCTGCAGAAGACCCTATTAAATTGGATGAGTGTCGCCTTGCTGGAAAATATCTGCTAGACCTGATAAAAATGGACCTGAAACCTCGAGACATAATCACTCCAAAATCATTGCGTAATGCAATGGTCATGGTCATGGCACTAGGTGGATCTACCAATGCCGTGTTACATTTGATTGCTATTGCAAGGTTAGTGATGCCTTGCCACAAAATCTGTATCTCAGTGGATTTTTAAGCAACTCACACCTTAAATTCATGCAGGTCTGTTGGTCTGGAATTAACACTTGATGATTTCCAGAAGGTCAGTGATAAGGTTCCATTCCTTGCAGATCTCAAGCCTAGTGGCAAATATGTCATGGAAGATGTGCACAAGGTATGCTCAAGATTATCTGTAATCCTATCCTGTTTCGTGTGCAAGTCTTATTTCCGAACTTGTCATTTTGCTCAACTATTCTCCTTATTATTTCTAGATTGGAGGGACACCCGCAATCACTCGCTATTTGTTAGAACTTGGGCTCTTAGATGGTGATTGTATCACTGGTATGTATCTACATTTCGGTTAAGACCGCAAGACCAACCATCTCACCAGGATCCTCAAGTTTTTCTTTCTTATTTCAATATTATGTTTTTCCTTTACGATAGTTACAGGACAGACTTTGGCCGAGAACGCGAAGTTATATCCATCACTGCCTGAAGGCCAGGTATCATACTTCATAACCCGAACTCATTGCAACTGTATACCAGATTATAATTTATACTTAATGTGCATAATGCAACCGCACTCTACTTTCTTTGGTTTCAGCAAATAATCAGACCACTGTCAAACCCCATTAAAGAAACTGGTCACATTCAGATTTTATATGGAAATCTTGCCCCAGATGGTTCTGTTGCCAAGATTACGGGGAAGGAAGGGCTATACTTCGCTGGTATTGTCTTTTATTGAACTATATGGAAAGAAACCTTGTGGTTATTATTTTTACTTGTGTTATGGTAACTAACATCGAAAAATACTTTATCCTAGGCCCTGCGCTTGTTTTTGAAGGAGAGGAATCTATGATTGCAGCTATCTCGGAAGACCCAGCTAGTTTTAAGGTAACACTTACGTTGGGAACTATCCATCATTGGGTTAAATAGTTGTTCATTGTGTATCTTAAGCAGTCCCGATAGCCTCCTTGTTGAATTTGAAGTTAATTTTGATGGTATACTTCGTTGTTTATATCTTGTTTCAGGGAAAAGTAGTAGTTATTAGAGGAGAAGGACCCAAAGGTGGACCAGGCATGCCAGAAATGCTGACTCCTACAAGCGCAATAATGGGAGCCGGGCTAGGCAAAGTTTGTGATTTTTCCTGACCTTCTCTAGTTTTGGTTCCCTTTTTAGTCGGTATTCTGACTAATGTTGCATTAAATTAATTTAAATTGACATCTTTTCCCTAAAACTATACTGCATTTGTTTCAACCTCCAGGAAGTTGCATTGCTAACTGATGGACGGTTTTCCGGAGGTTCTCATGGTTATGTTGTAGGGCATATTTGTCCTGAGGCACAGGTTCGTCTTACAGATGCTGTTTATTGCCTATTCTGTAAGCATATACTATATAGGTGATCTTGGGCTCCTAAAACTAAGATGCATACATGTCGTGTAAATTTTTTGGGGAGTTGTTCTTTTCGTAATCTTCAAAAATCATGTATTTAACTTGGGAAATTATTACTACAAAATTTCAAGTTGTATTTTGAAAAATCAAGAGCAGTGCGAAATGGTCATTGATGACTTATTGTGAATTTCAGGAAGGCGGCCCCATTGGCCTGGTTGAAAACGGAGACATTATTCAGATAGATATTGGGAAAAAGACAATAGACGTACTGATAACAGACGAGGAATTTAAGGAGCGGAGAAGTAGGTGGACGCCGCCAGCATATAAAGCTAAACGGGGTGTTCTTTACAAGGTAGGTTGAATACATGTATTTTTAAATGCATGTCCCAAGTTTTGATGTCTCATAAACTCCTTGTTTATTGTATTCTCAGTACATTAAGAATGTGCAATCGGCCTCGAATGGATGTGTTACGGATGAGTAGAAGATCCAGAGTTTTTTGCAAAAAAAGACTATAGAGATGTTGTACTCCTGGATGTTACTGCGGCTGATTAAGGAGATATATATGTTGATGTTTGTTCAGATAATAATTCTAAACATAGATAAAAGCTGTGGTATTATTTGAGCAAGTTCATCCTTAGTATGAATCTGCAAGTGCATATTACTGGATGTAGAAGTGTAGAACGTGAAAGATATTCTCTGGAAAGAGTCACCATGTTGAATTTGACTTGTGGAGAAAGATCTGATGATTTACATGATTCTGTGCAACTATCAGCAATAATCGCTTCTCTTGAGTTTCACATTGTATTTCTCAGTATGCTGCTCAAGTTGTATTTGAGACAAAACTTAAAATATTCAACTTAAAGGGCAATATGGCTAACGAGCCGAGCCTTGTATTGTGTTACTCGGCTCGAGCTCAAACGAACAAAACGAGTAAATAAATGGGCTTGAGTAGCTTGTAACAAGCTCGGTTTGAACTCGAAAAAATAATGAGCCTTAACTAGCCTTATCTATTAAAAATATTGAAAATAAGTATAAAAAATATAAATTTATTAAAATAATGAGCCTTAACGAGCTTAATAGAGTCTAGTCGAGCTCGGCTTGCTAGATAAACGAGCATAAAATGAGGCTCGAGTGAGCCGAGCTCAAGCCTTAAAGAGCCGAACCAAGCCCTCGTTAAGGCTCGACTGGCGTAACAGCTCTCTAGACATATGCATTGATTAGGCTGAAAGTGTAGAGTAACATTAAATACGAATTAAAATTTTAGTTTCGTCATATGTTATGTTAATCCAGTCTCAATCTATGGTAAAAGTTGTTATTAATGATAATTGATAACCATTATTATTATTATTATTATTATTATTATTATTATTATTATTATTATTATTCCAAGTACTACTACTACATTTTAAGGATTTTTATCATTGGATGTGTGAAATGAACAAGGACTCTAGATTATTTACAATTAGAAAAATAAAAATATTAGAAGGCTGTTTTAGAAGCTCAATAATTGATATTGGCATATTCCTAAGTGGTTATCAGTCCCATGAGTGTTCCTTCACCACTTTCTTACTCCTACGCTATATAAAACGGTGTCCTATTTATTTAGTGTAATGGAATATACTAATATTAGAATTAAAACAACCATATATATGAGCAAGTCTCCCGAGAGACGGTTTATCTAGAGACAGATCCATGTTCTCAAAAATTTGTCGATGTTATTAATCAAAACGTATATATTCTCAACATTGGTATTTTTTCATATTATAAAAGAACTGGATTTCGTTAATAACATAGGCATTTTGATTAATACTAACATAGATGATTTTTCTAAAAACATAGGTCATCTCTAGATAAGTGATCTAAAAACCATCTTTTATGATACTTTGTGCATATATATTACTACTAGAAAATGCGTAACACTTATCACGTTGTATTTTTACATTTTACTCTTTTGTTCAACTTTAACTTTTATTTGCATATTGGTGACATGAGTTATATATAGTATATATATTAACTTTAATTAGCACTAACGATATGTTCTTTTCATCAGAGAACTCATTAATTTTTGTTCAATTCAGTTTTGTTTAGTTTTCTATACTACAAATAAATCCGGTTCAGTTCAGTTGTCTCTAGATAACTTATTTACATATCGATCTATGTTATCATGAAAATTATCGATGTTATTAATCGAAACGTATATGTTGTTGACAAGATGTATAATTTGTATATGAAAAATATCAATGTTGACAATATGGATGATTTAACATCAATTATTTTATTGATAACATAGTACAGGTCCGTCATACTCAAACAAATAAGGTGAAATAATAACAAAAAGAAATTTATTTATTTCACTCTTGACAAATAAAGTAATTAACATTTTGCTCCAGAGAAGAACAACTGTCATATACTGAAATTAAAAACACAAGTACATCTAAAGAGCTTCTGGACCATGGACCACCACACTTGGAAATAACTATTGAGCCGAAACATGGGATTATTTATATCCTAATCTACCAATATAACAAAAAGGAATATGGTAAATTTTTTTGCAAATAAGCTTAACGACTCCAGTACGTGTTAAACATGCCTCAGATGTACATTCTAGCCAACTCAACAACATAAAACGCAGGCTATGAATCCTCCTTTACCTACAGGCCTTAGTGTCACCTACACAAGGACTCACATACCAGCAGAATTACCGAATTTCAACTGTCAAAATTAAATTTAATTTGGCCGGCTATTGGTGGTGTCCAAAGAGCTCCCTGCAGGTGGATGTGGGCTAGTAAATTGAGTTTTTGCTGCCTTGTAACGTCGAATAAAATGCTTCACAAACTGAAGAGTACACATTATTGTAGTCTATTGTTGCTCAGGAACAAGCATTTTGCAACTATACCAGAAACTCCAGCCTAAACAAATAAAAATTCAAAGCAAAATATGGTTTAGAAAGCTGCTGAAACACGTGTATATATGACCTATGCCAACTCCGTATATCCCGTGTTGTGTGCCTGTGCAACAACATTATTAGCAGATCTTAAATTCTCCCATTGACCTATATGATTTATTAGAAAATAAGTTAAAGGAAATAACAAATTCTGCTATCAGCGATACCAACTTTCAATTGCATATCTAATCAAAATAATCTACAGGATCGCCTGCTGAGTTAACGCATATAAATAGATATCACATCTCCAAAAAAAATTTAGCTCTTTGAGATATTTTTCATGTCTCTTGTTAAGTTCTACAAGTCTTTTCCTCATCTTAGCATATGATCCTTCAGGGTTTATATACATAAATGCGAATATTTCAAGTTCAGACTGCAAATAAAGTTGTAGGAGTAAACTTGCAGCTGAGAATGCTATAAACGTAAAGTGATAAAAAGGTCAATGCAACTATAAAAGTCATGTCATGAAATCTATCCAGGAGCTTAGTTGTGATGTTCATTTATATTTGAAAAGGAGAAGTAGAAAAGCAACAAAAATACAATGCTGATAATTGATTTTTTTCTAAAAATAGATCAGCGAACTGCTCCTTCTGGAAGTGGAATCCCACCTTCAAGTAATACTGCACTGTGTCGAAAAGGGAGATATTAGATAAAACTGGCAGTGGTTATGGTAGTAGTAAGCAGCTGTGATGTGTAGAAGATGAGATTACCATTAAATAGGCTTGAATTTGGCTTCACCAATGCTATTGAAGAACGCAATGTGGAAGCTAGCGACACTTTGTCAAACTATAAACGCCTGTCTTATTTCTAAGAGACTTATGCCACAAAACCTACCTCATGTCCGTAAGCCTAAGAAGTGGCTGCTACCACAGTGAGAAACATTTTAGCTATATGATTCAAATTCAACCATATTTCATCATTAAATTAAAATATAGTACTAATCGATATAAACTGGCTACGCCTATATGTTTGGTTAAACTGGTTTTGCATATCGAGAGGGTCAGACAACCTTGGTTCCCAACACACCAATGGTCGTACCCAAGCGTTGAACTTAGAGCCAGTAGCCACACCATTAGTAGAGAGTACCAAAATAATCAAAGAACCAACCAAGAACCTTTGACGAATACTTTTCATTCTTCTTTTGCCACTTAGCAAATAAATAGAATTTGTAACTCGGCAAGCATAGATCACAGTTCAACAATTAGCCTTCAATATAAAAAACTTTAATTACTCCATCTAACATAAAAATTTAATCAAAAGAACAATCTTGGAAGAAATCCGCATATAAATTTCAAATAAGTTGTGCAATAATATGCGTATTTGTAATTCATAAGAGACCAATTAAATTGCTTACCATTTTCTCATCTTAGAAGCACCCAGATTATGATAAATAGAGGAACAATGGATATGATCAAATAAATACTCACTGATTTCATGGGGCTGCTAGACAGCTAGAGGCGGAGGGTCAAGTAGCAACCTTGACCCTCGTCTCTTCCCCCAACCATGACGATCGGGACCGTTTGGTTCATCGCCGCATAGCTCTCGTCTCTCTATGTCCTTTCTCCATCAACAGCTGGTGGAGCTACCCACATTCTTATATTACTTCAGACATATACTTCCGCTCTCGCAACAACATACTTCAAAATACTCTTTTTAATCAACAACACGTTACACCCAGTGGCCTCCTCCTTCATAATCCTATCCATCAGTGTATAATTTGAAACTACAATATCAGTCTTAGGTGGCAAAATCTGAAATTGTATAACCCTAACTTCAGCCTATTAAATGCTTAGAAACAGGAGACATTAAGTAAGACGATACAACAAGATAATATGCAATTGGCAGATGGGTCAAGTTTATGGCATTCATAAAATTTGCCTTCCACAGGATTGAATGAATTCATAAACGGACACTACAATAAATAAGCAATTCCAGGATACACTATTTAATTTGCATTTGTTTGAACAAGTATTGATAACCTAATCAAGATTGGGAAAGTAGATCACTCACCAGATTGGCTGCAAGAAATAGAGTTCTTCAAATTTTAGACCAGCCCTGTGACGATATAGAGCCGGATGGAGAAGTGAAGCCGATCTTTTGTTGCGATGGTATCCATGGGAGAAGGGCGAAGAAGAAGAGATAGCGTTTCAGAGGATTTCACGTGCCATCCCGCGCGCCCAGTTGTGGGTTATATACTACCTTTAATTAATAATAATTTTAGCATGTATTTAAACACAAAGTACTGTGAGAGAGATGGTTTCTAGTTATAATTAATGAATAGTAACTAAATTTTAATTGAGTTGTGAAAATTGTGTTTGAGATGGAGTTAAAATTTTATAGGTTTGTTATATAGAGTGTGTAAGATTGAAGTAATGTTTGTAAGAGTTTTTAAGATTATTTGATTGGTTATAAAGTTATTTGATTAGTTTGAGGTTTTGTTATAATAAATGAAAAGGTAAAGTGAGAGAAAAATAGTGTGGGTTGGGAGAGGAGGATATGTTTTAATTGAGTTAGCTCAAAAGTGTAGAAGTAAATTATAATGGCTAACCAAACACAACATGCACTACTACTTAATTATAATGGAGCTATAATTGTGTGACAAACAATCACGTAATGACAAACCTATTTGAGGATATTTATGGTATTTGGTATGAAAATATGGACCCCAATACACAAAATACACATAAACCAATCACCAAAACCACTTTTACAAGTGTGTTTTGGCTATCCGAAATACACCTACAAAATGTGATACCAATCACCCGATTTTGCGGTCAAACTGCATTTCATAACACACAAATGCATTCGGGCTTTACAAATGCTCTTTGACCAAGCTCAAGTGCACTTCAGAACCAATTAGGCCCATTCAAGTTAGTGGAGATGTCTTGTCTCTTCATATACTATTAGGCCCTTGAGATACATCTTCTCATGTATATATACATACTATGTACTCCCACTTTTGTGTGAAAAATGAACTCTACATTCTCTCCATGTTATTCTCTATATTCTCTTCATTCTTCTACTCTTACTCTCATACTACTCTAATTTCTCTTAACACGTTATCAGCACGATAGTTTCGTGCTCAACCAACTGATAGAGAATGTAAACTGTGGCCCGAGGGAAAAGTTAGAAGAAGAGGAGAGTTCTGATTGGCCATGAACGATGAGTAAATCATGAGTTATGATCGAATAATTGTGGAAGAAAGCATGCGGTTGATGATGATCATGAATGGGGATTTCTTATTACATCAACCCTCCACCTCTCAGTTACATTGATTCATTTTATCATGTTTCTGTTTGAGATTATATACTAATAAGTTCTTTATTTTTGTAGTTCCATCCTAAAGATGCATGAAGCAACCTTAAACGATGGCATACTTATGACATACTTAAGATCATGGGAAATAATATTGATAGACGATGCCATGTGTGTTAGTATGATCACTTACGAGTTTTTGCCGGTGGAGCTAAGATATGGATGATACAATCAATGGAGCTACATATCCTTTGAAACCATAAAAAATATTTATCATCTTTCAAGATAAATTTATTTTGTTTATAATTTATCTTACTTGAATTTCTTTTTCTCATCATATGATATTATCTAACCACTCTATTTTTCTTGAAGTTGTAAATCATATCCAAACTCATATTTTGGATGAAACTTTTCAAGCGGTGATAAAATACAAAACCATATTCCCTGAAGTGAATATGAGATACAAAACCATAAAAGTTGATGTGGTTATATATTGACAATGAAGTTATGTCAAATTATCATTCACACGAATATTTGATCCAAAATTTTTCAAGAATTGCAAACCACCAGAAGTGGCTACAATTGATGGTTCGGAATTATTGAAATTCCTTTGTTAAATATATATATATGTTCATAGACATATCATAAATCCATCAACAGATGAGTCAAAATTCTGGCTTTGATTAGCTAGCCAAAGATGGAATGCACACCCATATTAAGAAATTTTATTAATGGTGATTAGGGGTGAGCATCGGGCCAGAACCGAAAAAGACCGGCCCGAAAATTTAGGTTTTCCTTGGCCTGAGGACCGGACCGAATTATGGTCGGTCCTGGACCGAACCGAAAATTTCGGTTCGGTTCGGGCCAAAATCGAATTAAACTTAGAAAAATAAAAAAATTAAGAAAAAAAGAGATGGAAGAGAATAAAAACTGTCCAGATCTCATTTCTTTTCTTCCCCTTCTCTTTTCATGCTCATCCCCTTTTCTTTTCTTCCCCTTCTCTTTTCATGCTCATCCCCTTTTTCTTCTCTTTCAATGATGGGGCGGAGGTGGAGGCGTGGTGGACGGAGGCCGAGCAGTGGAGGCGGAGGTGGAGAGAGGCGTGGTGGACGGGGGCGGAGGTGGAGGCACGGAGCAGTGGAGGCGGAGGTGGCGGAGCTGTGGACGCGGAGGCGGCGGAGTGGTGGACGGAGGCGGAGGTGAGTTGGGGTGGAGGAAGGAGAGGGTTTGGATTGGGGGCTAGGGTTTTATTTGGGAAGAAGATGATATTATAAGGAAAGGGAACACGCCAAGCTATAAACGACCCAGCTAGCCTAATCGGTTATGTTCGGTCCGGACCGCGGTTTTTCGGGTTTTGGCCCGGACCGGACCGAATAGGTTTAGGGCTGGCCCGAAAATCAATTTTTCGGGCCGGTTCGGGCCAGTTTTTCGGTCCGATCTCGTTTATGCTCAGCCCTAATGGTGATGCAAAGAAAGTGTTAACTTCCAACCAGAAGTTGGTCGTATTAATTTTTATAACTTGCCCAACTTGAAGTTGGAATCATATATAAAATTTCGAAAATTTTATTGGACCGTCTATATATACATGGAGTTAAAAAAAGTTATATGGACTCGAGTTGTTGCACGGAATTTTATAAGTCAATATTTTTACGGATCGATAAATTTAGACGGCTGGCTATAATTAATTTATTGAATTGGATTTGGACCGGCCCATTGAGGTGTACAAAAGTGTTATAGGATATTTGGGCCCGAGCTTGTACTAAAGATTCTTAGGTTATATTACCCATGGAAGTATATTTTGCCGTCAGTAGCAATCAAGGTAAGTAAGCAGACGGTCCTAAGTTGTTCGTGAAAGTTGGAGTCCATTCAAGGAGACTTGTCATATTGTTATTATTTTGATAAAAGAGTTCGACTTTTGCATGGATTATGGATTGATCATATATTGATGAGTTGGAGGGCTGCGAGTAGCTAAATCCAATGTATAAGGTAGACCGACCTGTTTGGGTTTGGTAATTCTGGATGATTTATGGATCGGAAGGTAAGTGGGTTTTTTGGTGCACTTTTATTGTTTTCCATTGTCGTATTATTATTATTTTAATATTTGTGAAAATTAGAATTGTCGTCTTTAGGATTGCGAACAAGAGTCAAGCATGTAAAATCGAGTATCTTATGAATTGTTGCGTGTATGGCATGTGCCTATGTGATGTGAAGTGGGTGTGCCTCCGTACTTAAAGGAACTAAGTGTCATGCGGAACAAAGTGCTACACTGTATGGAGCGGTGGGAGCCACCTCTTGAATCCGTAGGAGCCACCTCTAGAGTCCGGCAAGGGCGGTTGGTATACTCACGATATGCGAAAGTGTTCTGTTTATCGTTCTGATATGTGAATGTCTGTCAGTATCTATATATATATATATATATATATGTATCGATGTGTGTGTTTTGCTAACGTAAATATATGCTTGGCTCGGTAAAGGGGAATTGGAGACTTGCTTACTGAGTTTGTAGCTCACCCCTTACTCTATATTTTCAGTGGATTAGTGATTGTGACTTGGATGAGGTTTTCGTTGGAGTAAAGCGGGTTAGAGCATTTGAGATTTTCAACCGTAGTTGTTTATTGGATTAACTATAAATTTGAGGATTCAGTTTGTACTTTGAGGATTTGTACTGTTTTCGAGGTTACTAGATGTTGTATTTTGTATTGAGGGTTTTAGTTGCTCTGATTGTACCACAGTTGAGTTAATTGTATGTATTTTGAGGATAAAGGTAGGCTTCGTCTTAGCGTGAGCCCATCTCACGATAGACGGCCGGTCGCGCAAAAGTGAATTGGTTTTGGGGCGTGACATCATATGTGTGCAAGTGGACTTAAAGTCATTCTCATAAAAGCGCAATTTCTTATTATTGCTCATGAAGTAGCAATCGTGTACATAGTATGGATCTTGAAGACCACTATAAATTTGATATGTACGTGGTAAAAATATACCCCTAGCTCGCAAGAACAATATTTGGTCTTGTAGACCATAGTCCTATAATATGAGTGCAACTATTGTTATTCATACATATTTACATGATGATGAACTAAAAGTTCAATTTATTTGTAAATGTTCTCATCTTGCACAATGAATAACATATACAATTTATGTTTCTCCTTTCCCAGAAGTGATTGGAGATACTTGGAAAAATTAGAAGGTTGCAAAATGAGCTAATGGCAATTTGGTATATTGGAAATGAACCACCATTATTTGATCTATACAAGTGCATCCATGATCACACCCCAAGATGTGGTTGGAAAATAATAAAGTTTTAAAACTTTAATTAATCATAATCAATTTATGAAAATTGATTCTTCTCATTCCCTGAAGTGAATGTGAACATTATGCTGGTTTATACATGTATCAAAGCTTCACCGGAAGCAAGCATAAAATATAACTCATCAACCTCAAGTTGATAGAAGTATACGAGTGATCAAATATATCTCACCAACTTGAAGTTGGGAGAATGAGAATTGAACATTTTATTCTAAAAAATATTTTATATAATATGCTAAATTCTGTTGTCCGAGCGTTTGGGTGGAAACCTGACATGTCCTTTATACTCTCCAAATAGAGTGTTGGGGCTAAGTAGGTATCATAATTTCCACAGCAAAGACTTCTAAAAACATAAATGAACAATTTGTATGCGTATAACTATTGTTCGTGACAAGTATACATATTATAAGATATATGTACAACAAACATATCAAAATGCATGTTTACAAGCAAACTTTGTGCCCCATAAGAGCACATATTAGACTTACTCATTGAATGAGTACTTATAAGTCTTGCCAAATAGAAAAGGATAAAGATTTGTGTATTTACGTCACATCATTCTGGCTAGTTTTGAAAATACTTTTGTATACATGTCAAAAGTGATAATATAGACGTATATTGACATGCAAATTTGATGTGACAAATTAGGCCATCCGGTTATAGCTTAACCGTTGTTGTGAAACCTGAAGTTTCCATATGATTATGTGCTGAAAGCTATCTCCTGTTGTAAATTATATTATGGCAAGACACAACACTGAGATTAAGCATGAAAATGGAGATCTTGAAATGAGCAATAGTCACTCTTTTAAAGTTGACTATGATTATGGCCAGAAGCCCTAAAGTATGATCTCCAATTTGAGGGAAAAATTATCTTCAGCACAAGAAAATCCAACTGTGCAAATATATTGACTCCCTAGCATATTGTTCTCCGCAAAGAACTAATGCTTGAAGCATGCAATAGTTGTATGCGTATATCAATTTCTAAGCCGGGCATTATAATATCATGAGCCCTCATTATTCCCAGCTTAGGGGAGGAAGAACATGAGTAAGCTGGTAAAAACAAATTCATAGAGTGAATTGATCTCCACATATATTTGAAAGTTTCAACTTGAACTAAATATTTACTCTCCAGCTCCATGTTGCTATATCAAGATATGTTCAAACATGACATTCTATGATTTGAATGTTAACCCACTATGACTCTATTTTGAGGCGTACAGAGTTACATATCGATTATAGAATGTGTTGGACGTTGATATATCTTGCCTATTGTACTAATGATTCATTCACCTCAGAAATATTCGGTTCCAGTGCTAAGTACAATACAAGAAAATGGCAAGATAAGGCAGTTGGTACTCCTGAAGAGTGATGAATGCCATGAAAGGCATAAATATCTGAATTATAATAGATGGCCTATATGAAAGAAAATGGTACCTACAAACAATATTTAGATATCGATGATCAGTACTGACTTGAAGCAAATATATTTGATACCGGTATACATGGAACCGATATATTTTATATTCATATGCAAAATCGATGGACATAAATTATTGGACATGTACATGGGGATCTTACATGAAGTCCATTCGATGACATCATGATGATGATAGAAAATGAGCTCATGGACTTGAAGTCCTATTGATTAACGAATTCGAAATACATACCGTACCGTTGCATTATCGAGTCAAATTTCACGTGCATTTAGATACTAAACATTGCATCATAATATGTTTATTCTTGCATAGTTTACATTATGTAGTTTTTTCTAGTATCCTTATGCATGATGTTGCATACTCGCATGTTTATTCTTATATTGTGTATCCTACACTCATACACAACCCTCAGGTTGTGCACATGAAAATGACTGTTTGACTTACAAGTCATATGGTTCAAGAAAGTTCAATGAGGGGAAATATCATCTCTGACAGTTAGTCTCAAAAGGAGACTAAAAGTATCATGTTAACAAACATTGATTGAATGAGGAAAGTTCTTGAAGAACTATTTTGATGTCTATACTCATTCTATAATCAACTTCACGTTGATAAAATTCACCTCAAGTGAACTATTGAAGTATGAGATAAAATTCTCAATACTCATGAAGGTATTGGCTACACCAATGTTAGCTCAACCTAAGTTTGAGCATATGAATGAATATTTACAAAGGTTACTTATTGTGAACCTTGAGATTGACATGGTCCACAAGTACCTAAATTATTTGTCAAACAAGAATTTTGATATTCGTTACAATACCCCCTGAAGAAGGTATGTTTTATATGACAAGTAAATGAGATAATGATTGAAAAGCATTGAGTACTTTTGCGCATCACATGAGCAATTGTTGCACTCTTTTTACCTTCGACTAGTTTTTTTTACCCCATTGGGTTTTTCCTATCAAGGTTTTTAACGAGGCAACATTATAAGCGCATATAATTATCTCCACATCTCCATATCTTTGATACATGTGATAAAGATAAGGTCATGAGACTTATTGGTTCAAACCTTACAATATTATGGAACGTTGAAACTACATGATGTTCCAAGTATTTGAAAAGTTCTTCCACATGAAGACGAGCCACGTATTACAAAAGTTCTTCTCCACTATTATCTATGAGAAGAAGATTCCATCTAAGTACAAAAGATTTGAAGATTTGCTCACCAAATCATATCAGATATCTCATTTGAGAACTTGGTCCGGAAAATTGGAATTGCAGCAGTTTGAAGAATTACAGTGATGCATCTCATCGATCAGGGGAGTTGGATACGCACTGCACTCTTTTTCCCTTGACTAAGTTTTTATCCTAAATGGTTTTTCTTAGCAAGGTTTTTAATGAGGCAGTATATTTTTGGCGTACCAACCATCACCAACTCATGTTCATTCAAGGGGAGTGTTATGGATAAATGCACAATGAGTTAGTGCATGGGAGTTAGTGGATGAGAGGATTAATGTATACAAGTTAGTGGAGATGTCCTTGCCTCTTCATATACTATTAGGCCCTTGAGATACATCTTCTCATGTATAAATATATACTATGTACTCCCACTTTTGTGTGAAGAATGAACTCTACATTCTCTCTATTCTATTCTCTATATTATCTTCTTTCTTCTACTCTTACTCTCATACTATCTAATTTCTCTTAACAGCTCTTCTGTTTATTGTTTTATCGTGCATGATTTGATTAATTTTTTTTTATTTGTTTCTAACATTGCTCTTGTGTTTTAATTTGTCAGCTTTTTTCGTAATCTATTTATTGATCCGGATAGATATCCAACGGATTCAGACGAAGAGAATCTCGCCAATGATGAAGAACCCCAATATTTCATACCTTCACCGGAATATGATGATGGTGATGAAGGTATTTTTGGGGCGGGTTATGATGGTGTCGAGAAGGACGAGAATGAGTATTTTTGGGGCGGGTTATTTTTAAAAAGCTCCGATTTGGAGCTTCACCGAATTCCGGCCAAGAGCTTCGGCGAGATTTGGGGTTTGTGAAGGGGAAAGTAAAAAAAAGGCCAACCTTCCTTTGACGCTTCTTGGAATACTTTTTCGTGTTCTTCGATTTAGTTCGTTTGAAGATTCAAGGAGGAATATGTATGAAGGGAGTTTAAATGCAAAATTTGAAATGTTTTTGGATAAAATTGTATTATTTTGAAGTTAATGAATTGTTTTATAAATTACTATAATTTTTGTGAGATTTACAAAATATTAGAAAAGTTTCATGCGTTTAGTGAAAACTGTTATGCGTTTAACATTTCTGAAAATAAAAAAACACCCGACGATGTTTATAATTAATTAAACCGGAATAATATCCGACACAACCGAGCCTTTCAAATTGGGCCCCCCCTTCTACACCAAAGCACCCTATCACCGCGGCTAATTACGATACTGGCCCTCCCTGCAGATTTCTAAATTCTAATCGAAGGTTAACAAAAGAAAAAACCAAAAACAAGATTATTTTCGTCATCAGCTATATGAAGAGGTGGTTTCAAAGAATCTGAAAGAAATGCATCAAGGTATCATTTTTCTTTACTAATTCGACTTCAATTTTCATATGATTCCTTCAATTGATTCCTTCTTCTCTCAGATTCATTCATGACTTCGATTTTCGTAGAACCCTAAATTGTTGAATCTTTTCCAAATTTCATATCTATGTCATGTTAAGTTCAATTATCTGAATTTATGGGTAATATCTCTAACTCTTTTTTTCTAAATTTTCTTACTACTTCTTTATTCTACAATTAGCTATCTGGATCTTGTTGTTTAATTCACAATTACTTCACTGCTTATATATAAATTCATCCAGCTATTGAAAATTCTGATTTAGTTTTTTTTGCATATGAAAAGAGTTTGGTAATGTTGGTTATGCTTCAATCTGTATTTCAAGAGCACTTGCTATTAAATTTTGCATTATGAGTTGGCTGGTAGTGTTAAACTTGAATCATTATTTTTGTTTGGTCTACAGATATGGATAATATGGACGTTGATCAAATAGTGGATGTTCCCGACACTCCTGATCGGTTGACCCCGAGAGTAAATTTTGATAAGAGTGACTCCAGAGAGGGAAACCACCATGAATCTAGTCACTGCCATTCAGGACGCCGTAAAATATTTGAGGTGTCTCGAGATCTTCCTATCGATGTTGAAAGTGGAAGAAAAAGGATGATACCGCGTCGTGTAAAAGGTACCGGCAGCTCTAGCAACCCGGTGTACTCTAACAAAAACTCAGAGGCCATTGAGAGGCCTTCGAGGCGCAATGATGTAGTAGATCTGTCAGATAGGAGCAAGTTTGATAAGAGTGGCTCCAGAGAGGGAAACCACAATGAATCTATTCACTGCCATTCAGGACAGCGTAAATTATCTGAGGTGTCTCGAGATCTTCCTATGGATGTTGAAAGTGGAAGAAAAAGGATGATAACACGTCGTCTAAAATGTACTGGTAGCTCTAGCAACCCTGTCTACCCCAATAAAAACTCAGAGGCCATTGAGAGGCCTTCGAGGCGCAATGATGTAGTAGATCTGTCAGATTGGAGTATGCATAGACCTGTATTTATAGACAATCAGAGAGAGGTTAGAAATGGGCCAGCATTAGCCAATGGCGCTTCTTGTTCACAAAGCACAAATATGATCCCCGCTCTCCTGGGAATGGGTGGTGAGGGAGCCAATAATGTGAGTAGAGCTCTTCCAACTGTCGGTAATGGTGAAGGACTTGAATCTTCTGGCAGTTTCCGAAATAAACCTGCTAATAGTAATTTTGTTCCCCTTGATTCTACTCCCTCACCTGTTATAAATAAGCAAAAGAGATTGGTCAGAAATGGATGTATATCTCCGAATAACATAACTAAGACCAAACATGTGTCTCGGAAGGAAGAAAATGCTTCTGTAGCCTTGGTTCAAAATGCTAAAGCTTCTACCTGTTCTAGTGCTCCATCAGTTTCAGTTGATATAATGGACTTGGTTGCCGAAGATAATAATTCACGCAAAGGAAAGGGAAAAGCAGTTCTATCTCAACCTTGCCCATCAAACGAGTTAAATGCAAAAAATAAGCATTCGCTCTGCAGGTAATCCTTATGTTACTTTTAAAAAAATATCTTCGTTGTATTTTATTTGATTGGTTTGGGTATGCTATATTGCTATGTAGTCTCACTGTGAATGTTTTGAAGCTTTGTTATCATAAAATACAACATATAAGTTGCCTGCCTCAAGAATTTTCTGAAGGAAACATATGTACATATTTGCAGGAGTTCTCTAAGTTTAAGTGAAAAGCTTCATGAAACCAATGGTTATGCTAGGGATGTCAGCACAACCATGGAAGAATCAAGTAGATGGAGAAGTACAAGAAACCGGCATAGAAAAACAAATATACCTCAATCTGATGAGGATTGGGCTGTCGTAAGGGAAGCGAATGATGCAAGTTATGCTGGTGAAGAGCTTCATAACAGACGGGGGAGAAGCGATAAAGATACAGGTGTTCCAAGTAGTCAATGTTCAAGACAATCAGAATCTAATCCTTCGGCTCTTTTGAGGCAACTGAGTAGCCATAAGACAACAAGCACTCACCCTGTGAGGTTGAAGCCAAGATCCTCTAGTAGTTTAAACGAGTGTTCTACTTCAGCCCGTAATGATCCAGAAGTTGTATTGATAACCTCACCGGGAGAACCATCAACCTCAAGATTAACTTCTAGAATGGCAAACAATTCAAAACGAGTTATTGAGGTCGAAAGATCCACTCCAGAACTAAGAGATAACAGTGTTGCTGAAGAGGCTAGGATGAGACAGCTTGAAGCAGATGAACGTCTGGCTCGTGAACTTCAAGAACAACTTTACAATGAAGCACCTGCTCTTGAAGCTGGAGAGGTATATTTTCAACTTATACTTGTAAACATTCTACATTACCATAAATGTCTATACCATTTATTCACAATTTATTCTGGTGATAGTTTGATGAACATATTGCACTGGCGTTGCAACAGCAGGATGATTCAGCTCATGTTTCGTCTAGGTCAACCCGCCAGGTACCTGGTGCTGAAGTTTATTACTTGTGATCTACTGTATTACACAATTTATTGGTAAAAGAATTGTAGATATTTGTCCACGAGTACTTTTGTTTGGTTGGCATTTCTTTTTGACTTTGTGCCAATCACGTAACCCATTTTTCATTGCAAATCATTAATTATAAATTTCAGGAATTTCCTTCTCATTGAGTTACATGGAACTTGGAGGTTATTGAACATTCTATTTTAGATGTTACCGTATATGTTGTTTGTTGCTAAACTCTTATTGATTAATCTTCTGTTTTATTTTGTTCTTTTTTGCTTTTTATTATTTTTATCCTATCCTCAAGTGGAACGGAAGATCATCTTTGTATGTGCTTTTGTAACACCTTGAATTAAGTGAGGGCATGTTTACGAGCTTCACTGCTTGCGTGAGTGTGTATTGTATGTGCTCCTATGTTTGATGTATCTATGCTCCCACGTAGTGTAAAATATCTACTTAATGAACTCACTTGTCTATACATTGATTTTCAACAAGAATCTATGAGTATGTCCATACTATATTATATTTGTTATATAAATGTCTGCAATAATTTTCACGAATTCTTGTACTATTCCAAATTTTTGCAATGATTGTCATAACATTTATGCACTATTTGTTTGTTTCTTGTGCTTCGAAGTTTCCTGATCAGATTTCTCTGATTTTTTTGCAGAGAGGCAGCTCACTAATATCGGACTTACGCAGAGAGTCCCAGTTGCGTTCTTCAAACGCTCAAAGATCATTTCAAAGCCGTGTGCGTAACGTAGGAAGAACAACTAGACCGAGGAGTCGGTTTCCTGGTGTACCCCGATCTGTATTGCCATCCACAGGAAGAGCATCAGTTTTCCCAGCTGACATGGATATTGATATGGTAATGAATTATATTATTATTATTTTCTGACATCTCAATCTGGAAATTATTTCCTGACTTGTTTCAAAATTGATGTGAGATTTTTCCGTGTGCCTAGATGCTGAGTCTTAGATATCTAGTTGCAATTTTCTTTTGTTTGATCTGTTTTTAATGGTAATGTAATTCTATACTTTAAACTTGTGTCTTTTGTATGTGTACGTTCTGACCACAGGGAACCATTGATAAGCTTTAATTGTGATGCCATGTTGGAAACTAATAAATCTCAGCCACTATGAAAGAGATACAATTTTAAGTAGAACTGTATCGTTATCATGTACCACCCATTGAAATATGGTGAACCTATTTGGATACATCTATTTAAATTATTATAGATCTGGACAAAGATTTTACTTCAAAAGTCTGTTGAAGTTGTGTGGTCGTGTGTGTGGGGTGGGGGTGAAGACATAAAGTTAGTATGCATGGGATGAAGTGTATAATACATGGTCAGATGAATGTCTGTCTGTATATTTTTTGGTCTTGAGAAGGAGTATTTCTATTGATAGAAACTAATCTGCCTGTTGTACGGAAGGCAAAATGTAGTCTCGTCCCAATTAAAGTTTTTAAAGTTTGTTCCATTCACAATGTTGTGATTCAAACTCTCAACCTAGCTTAGTTGAAGAGAGCCCTTGTCACTTATCAGCACTTAATTGGTTAATGATATTCTGTATCAATATATGTTAATGTTCGATGATTTCTAGCCAATGTCTTTTTTTCGGTCTTTCTCTGCTCTATAATAGCATTAACTTCCTTATCTGAGTTCCGATGCAAATATGTTCATTGCTTTCTATGCACCTTATTGCAGAGAATGCATATACTCGGTACATTGGAGGCCTTTAGTGATATGGGAGTGGCTCCCAGTATCCTCCAAACCCAGCGTGATTTTAACGAGTAAGAATATATCACATGCCCCTCTTTTTATACTGAAAATAGACTTGTGATATGAAGTTTCTGTTGATCAAACTCGCAAGACAGAGCAGCTTCTGTGTTTTGTGCTAGAAAGCTGAATAAAAAATTTGGGAACATTTTTCTTCAGAATTTATAAGCATCAGTCTGCAGCTTTGAAATTAATTTTTATACTGATGATTTGTATAATAATTCTCTAGCAATTGTGAATCCCAAATCATTCACCGAGTAATTTAATTGCACTCGTGCTATCCTTCATAGTTTGTTCTTAACTCTGTTTCATGCATATTTTCCCTTTTTGGGAGAATCCAATTTTAAATTAGAGAAAGTTAAGATAAGAAAAATTATGTTAGGCTATACTTACATTTTCCTTTTTGGTTAGGAATGATTATGAGATGTTATTGGCCCTCGATGAGAACAATGATCGGCATGGTGGGGCATCTGTCCGTGCGATAAATGGCCTCCCAGAATCCACTGTTCAGGTATCTAACCTTGCTGCTGTCACAGATCTTCTAGATTACTGGGTGTATCATTTGACAACACTCTCTTTTTTTTTGCAGAGTGATAATTATGACGAAGCTTGTGCAGTTTGTCTTGAAACTCCAACCATTGGTGATACTATCCGCCATCTTCCGTGTCTACACAAGTTTCACAAAGATGTATGATCATCTCATATACTATTTTTCTGGCACCCTTCCTGTATGCATGTGGTTTAATTTTTAGAAAGTAGTAGTATCTGATATCATCTTATTGCAGTGCATTGATCCATGGCTGAGAAGGAAAACGTCTTGTCCTGTTTGCAAGTCATCTATAACTTGATACAGTAAGTTGTAGTCCAAGCAATAGACTGCTCACAGTGATCAAAAATTATGTTTTGTTACTTGGCGAAAATAGCTTTTTTGTCTTGAAAGATGTAGACTTTTGAAATTCTCATTTAGAAGATCAAATATTCTGCCAGTTCAACACTATTTTGTTAGATCTCTGCCCATTGAAAAGTCTATATGCTATGGGGAAGTTACCTATGTTGTGTGAATTGCCTTTTTTGTTTTGCTCTCTGTATTGATGGCACTGTTCTCCTGTATGTTACCGAATTTTCTTGTGAATGTCGGTATTACCCTAAATGCAGATGCGATTTCGGACCCAAAAAAAAAAAAAGAAAAGCGCACACACACACACATTTCTTATATTTACACAGAAGAATAAGAGCATAATCTCACAAAGAAAATTTATTACTTGTATGTCGAACCAGTATTTTTCCTCCTAGCTTGACTAATAGGCAGTAATTACATTATGATCTGGTATGTTAATTCGATAGCAACACTTGTTCAATCAACTTCTCAAGGTTTAGATATGACGAACCCTTAGGACTAGTCGTGGCCTCTTCAGCTTTAGCCTTCCATTGCATTGCTCTCTTCTTCATCTCCTTGCCCTTTTGCTCTTCTATTAGCTCCCTTACTGCCCTCGCTATCTCATCGCTACTGGAGCTTTTGAAAACTTCAATTCCAATACCCCAGTCTTTGCAAAGGAACTTACTGTTTAAAAATTGTTCAGAAATACATGGCATGCACAGAAGTGGCACACCTGCTGTAATTCCTTCAATTGCTGAATTCCAGCCGCAGTGTGTCAAAAATCCGCCAACTGAAGGGTGGTTTAGGACTTTTTTCTTGGGGGCACCAGCTTGCGATGAGTCCTCTTCCTTTAGTTTGTGTCAGGAAATCAGTGGGTAAAGTTCCTGAATCTCCCTTGATCAAATCGGGTCTGATTACCCATAAGAAGTTGTTCTTGCTGTTTGCTAGCCCCCATGCAAGTTCAAGAACTTCATCAGGTGTCAGTACCACAATGGTGCCGAAGTTAACGTAGATGACAGAATTTTGCTCCTTGGAGTCTAGCCACTTGAGGCAACCTTCCTCAGCTTTCAAGAGGCTACAATCTAGAAATTTAGAACCTGTATTCGGGATTTGGTCAATTAGTGGCTGGAGAGGCCCGATTGTGTAGACAGGTGGAAGTAACGGTGATAGAATATCCAGCATGTTAGCCTCTAAAGTGTCGAATGTGTACAAGATGACAGCTGAAGCTTTTGAGGTTGCTTTCAGTTGTTCATCAATAAACTCTAGGATTATGTCATTTGGGTCTGTTGTTTGAATGAAGCTTGCGACGTGTCTGAGTTGGATGTCTTTCAAGCCTGGAATCCATCTCACCGGGTTATCTAACGTTCCATCGGTTAAGTACCTCGAATCTAAAACAAGAAAAACCGTCAAGAAAACGGTAAAACCTCCATTTAGTCTGCGCAGGAAAGTAATTGTATATCTAGAATATATCATGTTTAGAAGTTGGATAGGGTTCTTAGTTCTTGCCCTGAAATAACTTAAAAGGATAGATCCCAACCCCACCCGGACGCTCAAAAATATCCTTATGGAGATAAATTATTCTTAAGAGAGGTATAGGCGCTTCATACTGTCATACCCTACCATTCGTATCCTAACTATTCTTGAAAGCATATGTATGCATACCTTTAAATGGTGTGATACCCATATCTTTCAAATCATTACAGAGTTTCAAACTCATAAACCCACAGGCTGCAAACGTCCAGAACAGTACGCAAGGGATGCCGAGTTGCTCAGCAGACTGGAGGGTGAAACTCATCTTCCCATCTGCAACAATGCAAGTGACTGGAGGAACTGACGAATCAAGAGATTGATTGAGTTCTGCAAGAACCTTTTGGAACGTGGACGAACAGCATTTGCTTGTGAAGTGACACAAACTTGGAATATCTTGTGGGGCGTCAAGCTGGCCATCTTGCATGGCCTTGAAACGAAAATTAGGCAGCTGGTGCTCGACATTGCTGCCTTTCGACTTGAGCATGCGCTTGTGGTTGTGATCTGTGTTTACGAAGGTAACGTAGAAACCTCTGTGATGTAACAGTTTTGCCAGCTTAAGCAGGGGACTGATGTGGCCTTGTGTTGGAAAGGGAAGGAAAACAGCATGAGGTTTATTGGACTTGTGTGATAAAGATTTCATAATTTTGCTTGGCTTGATTTGAGATCTAATTGCTATTGTAAGTGCTTGACCAAGTGTTTTGTGAGTGATAAAATGGGGCAGATTTGATGTAGTATTTATTATGTATTGGATGTGAATAAATACACACTCAAGATATGGTATAAACCCTTGGGTTAAAAAAGATTATCATGTGTGAAATAAGTGAAATGTTAAATGGGTATTATAATTTGTTCAAGATATAAAGTTGCAGGTAGTTACTATCACTTTTCTCCAGTGCTACTATGTGAGGAAGAAACAATGACACTTGTGCGTATTAGATTCAAATTAAATAAGTAAGATGAACGGATGAGATTTAAATTGTATTACAAATTTAGTCAAACTTTGTGAATTATTATACTTTAATAATTGATGAATATATGGCGCCGCTTAAAATTAATTAAAGTTCACCTCTCTCAATCAGTTCATCCAGTCGAGTTCGACCTTCCTAAGACATCAATACTAATACAAACCCTGTAAAATCCTCTCTTTCATGTCACATGAACTTTCCAATAGTAAAACCCACACCATTTGCTCCACCAATAGAAGTATAAAATCCACATTTTCCTTTTTAAAAATAAAGGGAATCCATATCATTAATTAGTTTTTATCTAAAATTACTAGGACCCTTTATTATATTTATTATCCTTAATTGTGTCATAAGAAAGAAAAAGGGGATTGTTGGTACTACAAAGAACGATAACCCACTAGTTGACAGGAGAAAGCGACGTATAAAAATAAAAGAGGGCATAAAAAATTCTAACATTTTATCATTATTTTCCAAGTTTGATTGGAAATGCATGACTTTGTTAAATTATTAACAAATGAGCAAGTGACTTGAGTACAAATTACTCCATCCGAGTCAAAGAAATTCAACCAATTTCTATATAATAGAGCCGATACATCTCGTTTTTTAAAGAGCCGAACCGAGCTGAGTCGTCGAGTTCGACCCAACGACATTTAAATCTAACTGAAGATGACAAGTTTGGCCGGCTCGGCTCGACTCTAGACATGCAAGTGGTTAACATCAATGGGTTCAGATATTCTCCAGTAGGTCCAACTTTACACATCAAATGTGTGTGTACGTGAGTCATTGTAAACACCTCTGATGACTCGAGTCATTGACTAAACAACTGCTTCCTCCCAGAAACAGAAAGCCCTAACTACCTTCCAACTCCCTTTTTAACCTTAGTCTGTTTATCTTGAATAATTAAATAAGGAAGACAAAATTTTGTCATCCAACTATTGGTTCACACTTCACCATTTTACCATCCACGTCATTTCAAGTCATCTTTATAGACTTAAGTAATGTTTATCATCTTCTAACTTTCCGTATAAATTCATATATTTTTCATTTTTAAACATTCTAGATGTTCATATATCACCAAAAAAAAAAAAAGATTTTACTTTTGACTTAAATATGCATGATTTTACTACTAAAAGTAGTTACTACATTTTCAAGTTTCATCATTTATTTTAATTTTGCGCCTAAAAACTGCACGACACACCTAATATATGAAGTTTTCTATTCGAATGAGTAATGTTAAATTATTCATCAGTCATTCTAGAAACAAAAGAATTATTCATCAGCCAATAACAGATGTAACACTTGCAAGAGGTTTTTGTGTGGTGGAACTTTTCAACCAAATCTTTTGCAATATTGAATTACACAATCTACTTAGTGATAAGTAAAGCCAGGAATATGCATTTTAAATTTTGAAACTTCTTAACTAGTCGTGGGATGTGGCAAAGATCATATTAATACACCTAGATGACATGTTCATAATAATTGGGGAGATTTACAAGACACCCATAGTAGATGTACAATTACACAATCTGCTGCCATTGGTGACCTTACATTTAACAAAATCACATCTTTTATGTGTATGTATAACACTGATATTCTTAGTAAAAACATACTATGATGTTTCTTGCTTAACAAAAACGTATGGACTATATTATCTCATAGTGGAAGACTACATTCTCTTATTTCGTCATTGTAATTTTGTCAATTGTCTGAAACTACAGTGTTTTCATCATCCCTGTATAATGGATAAATAGGACAGCATAGGCCAATTAAAGCAACTATCTCTACTGTATATCACCATGTCAAAGTAAGCAATTCCCAATCATAGAAAGTAAAACAAGTTCCAGGTTCATCAACCATCCTGACTTATTACATGCAGCCGAAGACACCATCTTAACTTATTACATGCTATTAATCAATACAATGATTGCAGATGCAATAAAGCAACTTATTTGGCATCCTTGGACAGGAAATTGTGTGTTCCAACCTTGCGCACATTGAGAAGATCATCACATGCATCGCCTCTTTCAAAAACAGCAGCTGCCCCCATCCCTGTGCCTTTAATCACGATGTAAATATGTAAATCAGACTTGGGAGTCTTGGAGACGCTACTAGATGTGCGTGGTGAATAGGGAGTAACTAAGGACATACCTATACACATGGATACAACACCAAAGCGACAATCCCTGCCACGGCGCTTCATTTCATGCAACAAGGTTGCAACACAACGAGCTCCTGCAATTTGCTCATATTGTATCAGGATTCAGGAACCAGGATTACAGTTTACACTATTAAATTTTACATGGTTATATCCAGAAAGTTTATGCTTCAACATAAATGTGACTACTGGATAAGTTTCCTACATCACAATTTTAATACAGTTTAAATCCATGATATGCGAGCTGTTCTACGTGCTGTAATTTCTTGGACTTACGACTAAAAGAAGGAAATGTTTCTGGCAGCAATTCAGGACAATTATTGCCTAAGCTGAGGTATATTATATACCTCATGGCTGAATTCATCCACATCAATTTAACAAAGTAGACAGTCTGTAATAAAGACACATTGACCACGTGCACGTAGACTGTAGCACACACAAACCAAATGTAGGTAATAATTTTCCAGTAACTGATTACCAAATTACCAATGACTGCACAAACTGATGACAACGTGGCATGATTCAGGTATGGATGAAACATAGTAACAATTTAAGTACCTGTTGCACCCAGAGGATGCCCAATGGCCATTGCACCTCCATTAACATTGATCTTTGCCGGATCAAGTTCTAGCTTCTTACGGCAGTACACATATTGGGAAGCAAATGCCTGCTCAATGACGTCAGAAAGAATTAACTCTGAGCTTGATCGGAGACATTATTGTAATTTCACAAATCACCTGGTGTAGAAATTTACCTCATTTATCTCAAAAAGGTCAACATCATCAAGTTCAAGACCAGCAGATTTGACTGCTGCAGGAATTGCAACTGCTGGACCAATACCCATGACTGCAGGATCTACGCCAACAGCAGCAAAACTCCTGAAGAAGCAGCAAATTCAAAATCACTTCAGTTTCTAGGTATCATAGTCTACTGTAACCAGAAAGGACATGATGGCTGTCCAACTATATGAATATTGCGACTTTATGTCAGTTATTTCATGCAATGAAGAGACTACAATTGTGAGGCCACGTGCATATATGAAATAAGTTTGAAGCCTACTTAACTCCACAAAAATACTAATGAAGAAACCAAAAGTGATATTCTTCTTTAAACAGCCTGGTTTTCTTAAACATTAGGAAAAACCAAATTGCATGCACACCAGTATAAAGTTATTCCACCACCTCCCAAGTATCGGGCATAATTTTTCCTGGTACCTTGGAAAATTCGGTTTTTTTTTAAAGGGCAAAAACTTGTGTTAGACGATCTAACGGTTAGACATGCCTTAAAACTATACCACCAACCACCCCAGGTGTGTGGCGTACTCCCCTAAGTTACACCCGTCTAACACAAGTTCTCTCTTGCAAGACATACTCATAAGAGACCGATGAAGCTGCAAGAATCAAAACCATCAGACTTTGAGCAAGGAACACCCTTGCAGAAGAGTGCATCGGAGACAATTCTTATTGGGGCTAGTGCCCTAGATGATCTGTACATTAACATTTCCAGCCGGTATGATTCTTGAAACCGCTAGTATTCTATAGACATGGAAAACTGGAATAAAAAAAAGAACCAAGTAATGTCTCATTTGGGAAACTAATGAAATCTGAATTATCATATTAGGGTATCGCCCTATAGATTTCATAGCAGTTACCCATCATGCATCAAAAGATTTAGATATCAGCATATGACAGACCTGAATACACCAAGTATCGGAAGTCCTTTCTGCATTGCAACACTTCTCTTCATCAGCAGCACAGCTCCAGCACCATCACTCACCTGGCTAGAGTTACCTGAAGAACAGAGCATCAGGATAAGTACATAAGCGTTTCCAATTTTAAGACCACAAAGCAGTATCCTATTTACCGGCAGTGGTTGTGCCATCTTTCTTGAAAACAGCTCTCAATTTTCCCAGGTCTGCCACTGTGGTGCTTGCTCTTATACCATCATCAACAGATATAGTAATTGGTTTCTCATCTCCAGTCTTTGGATCCACAAGCTTTGTCATTATTATTATAAATAAATGTTAATACCATTTGGAAGATTGCAGGAGAGTGAATGCAACTCAAAATGAAGAGAAAACAACTATCCTAGCAAATTATAATCTTTGAATTGAACTTGGTACCTTAGTTTTAACTGGTATTATCTCATCCTTGAACCTTCCTGCAGCAGTAGCAGCAGCTGCCTTTCTGTGGGAATCAACCTGACATGATAGTTTGAGAGATGTGAAGCTACCATATACAGGAAAGTCAATGAACACGAAAATAAACACCGTTCCTATTACTGTGGGCTTGTTTCTGAAGAAAATCTCACAGAACCACCAGTCCAAGTGGCTGGAGGGAGGGACTCTTATATTTTACCAAACGATCTTTGCATGGTTCTGTGAACTCTTGGGAGCTTCTTCTGAAACAACCCAAGGCTCTTAACCTAAGGATGAATTAAATCATCCGATATACAACTTACTGCAGCTTGATCTTGCTCTTGTCTCGTCACTCCAAAACGTCCGGCAACATTTTCTGAAGTAATGCCCATTGGCAACAGACAGTCTTGTGCTTGTGCCATTGTTTTTACCTGGAATTGTACAGGTCTTCAACAGTCAGCAATTGAAATTATCAAAGAAAGAAAAAAAAACATAATATAACACCATATGAAAGAATATTTACTCGGGGATTGACTGATCCTTCCCAAGCCATGGGGTTCACTGTCATTGACTCCAATCCGGCACCAATTCCTAATTTGGAAGGATCAATAAGCTAAGAAGAAAACAAGAATTTGAAGAAAATTTTCTATGAGGTAAGTAGGTAATCCCTGCCAGGCATGGTTTATGAGAATATAGAACCCGAGGCTAGACATGCTCCATGTATGCTTGTGAATGGGAGTTTAGTATTTTCAACCATAAGGCCTACTAGATTATCATTAACTGTTTGTAGGAAAGAATGAACGAGTAAATAGGTACTTACCAATATCATAAAATCCAGCCTTGATAGCTGCAGCCACATCAGCAACTGCTTGGAGTCCAGATGAACATTGCCTATTCACGGTTCTAACAGGTACAGTTTCTGCATTTGACAAATCGCCATAAGAGATGCAAAATATGACATCTATATACAGTGAAAAAGGAAGGAATGCGAAAGTGTAGAATAGAAGAGCAGAAATCAATACCAGGGAACCCCGCATAAAATGCAGCCATTCTGCATTCGCTTGCTCTTTGAGAGCCTGGTGCCAACACTGTACCCACAACGATATCCCCAACTTCATTTGGATTCACATTTGTTTTCTCTATGACTGCCTGTTAGCATTCACAAGAGAAATATTATCAGAATTCAACATTGCATGCTTCAATAAAAGAACCAAAAGAGATTCTGGCAAAACATACCCTCAGAACAGGTGACAGCAAATCATCAGGATAAGTATCTTTGAAGCCACCTCTCTTGGCCTTGCACAGAGCAGTTCGGTAGGCACTAAACCAGGATACAGAAGATGCTTAGTCAAAGGGGCATGTAATACTAAAATCACCACAAATGAGTGAAAAAAACAAAGTAGAAAAACCAGTAGGACTAGTAAGATCACTTACGCCACAATAACTACATCATCGCCGAAAACAGAAGACCTGTGGTATGCTGCACTATCTCCAGCAGAACACGCAGATGCCTGATTGAAATACAAAAATTCATCACCAAGCTACATAAACGAGAAATGCAAATCCAGATCCATATGTATGATAAATTACTATCCCACAGGACAACATACTCCTTCCATTTTTTACAACCATTCACATTGTCAAAATATGGCCTTTTTTTACAATCGTTCACTTCACTTTTATGAAAACCCACAATCTCAACTTATTGATTATATACATACTATACCTCATACTTAATTCATTCTATCAACAACTTTTTATCATCCATCAATAACCTTACTAATATAAATACCTTCACAGATCATTTTTTATTCTTCCAATGTTAAATTTTGTGTCATTCTAAATGTGAATGGTTTAAACAAACAGGGCGGGGGTAAAAATTTAATCTCCATATATTCGCACACCGTCCATTTTTTTTCTGTTATACCACATATAAAGTGCCTATCCTTTACAAAGATCCCAACTTTTATCGCATATGCAGCTATATTAACAGCTCACACTACAGAGTCATAAGAGCAATGATAAAGCTCAAGTAGGACACAAAATTCCTTTCCGGGAACCTCGATCAGTTTCTCTAACACATGAAAGAGCGACATGTACACAAACAAGATCGATCAAGATCCCATATTTAGCAAAAATTCATCTCATTTACATAATCGATTACATGATCAGCCGATACACCACTTAACACTTTTACAAATAGCAAAATCAGAACCTCTAGATCGAAAAGAAATTGGGCAAAGTCAAATAAAATCTTGAACCAATCAATTTCCAATTAATTCATATCAAGCATCAAAGAGAACAGGAAGGTGATCTGAATTAAGATAAAAAGCCACAAAATTTACCGAATAAAAACAAACAAGGAATCAATGATAGCAAGATGAGAATCGAAAACTGACGGAAATAGTGGATTGAATATCTTCGAGGGAAGAAGCGGTGAATGAAGGGCGGATGTGGTGGAGCAGAACTCTCTGTCTTTCAGCTGCTTTCTCCATATTATCGATTGGATTGGATAAAATTGCGTGTGTGATTAGCTAGCTAACAAGGAATGGAGAATTGGAAATCAGTGATGATCAATTCAATCGGGTAGAAGAAGAAGAAGACGACGAACGATTGTTGTGATTGCGTCGTATTTATAGTATGTTGTGGCGTTCGGTACTCAAATTGTATCGGGAAGTGTGAAGCGGATGAGATAAGTAACGACGTTTTCTATATTTTTCTATTCATCTTCCTATTGTATCCAAAAAATATTATCTCCGCATCACCGCCTTTTTTTGACAATCTACTACCATTAACAACCAATAAAATCCATAAAAAACAATAGAAATGAAGACAATAAAGTACAATTCGGATCCTTTCAATACAAAAATATTACGAGTTTTAGTTAAAATACAAACTTGTGCAATGTATATGTAAATAGGTCCGACCCAAACCAACCATGTTAGATGTCCCATCTAAAGAAAAACCAACACAAAATAGGTTCTCTAGATGAAAAATTGAGTGTTGCGGCCTTCGGCTCTAGCTCCAAGTTATATAGATCTTACTAAAAGGACCCTCATTTGCAAAAGAAGGGTCCAACCTCATGGATCTGACCCTATGAGGTTCGACCTTAACTATAAAATACAGTCACGGCCTCATGGAGCTGATCCATGGATATCTCCGAACTCCAAAGTTGAAGTCGTTCACAATTCCGATTTGAACTTTTAGCAGCTTTCATTTGAAGCTTTAGAAACTCCGCCCGAGGTGGAGTTGATTGTAGTTGTTTATCAATGTGAAAATTTTATGGCAATTATACAATTTGTTTGGGGATGAATGTGAGATTATAAAAAGGTTTTTGGATGTTAATAAAATGTGCTCCCTCCGTCTTTTACAAGGTTTTTGTGTGAATTTTAAGAAAATAAAATAAAATGGGAAATAGATGGTAAAAAGCAAAAGAGATAAAAGAATAGATAAAGTGTGAAAAAAAGTGATTAAAAAAATTAATAAGTGGAGATAGTGGATTTCCAAAAAATAAAACGTTAAACTTGTAAAAAATCCCCCCAAAATGGAAAATAATAAACCTTTAAAAAGAACGGAGGGAGTAATAAAACAACTCGATCACTAATCGATCGAGCCCGACCCTTCGGGCCGACGCGGTTACGGATGGACTACTCTCCGAGTGATATGTTGGCTCCAACACAAGTCCTTTCCACACATTTATCCTAACTCGTACACGCACCGGGAGACTTACATGCTGGTCACCCATCATAAAATTGTTTCAGAGAAAGCACGCTTAACTATGAAGTTCTTATGGATGGATTCCCGAAAAAAGGTGAACCTTTTTTGTATGAGTAGCGTACCCAACTCCTTTAAACTCTCGAAACTTTGGGCGTTACATTCAACCCCCCACCCCCACCAAATGGTGCGACATCCCCGCCGCACCTTGTCTTGACCAACCGTACACCCTTTGTGGGTTTGGAGGCTTAGCTCCGATACTATTTGTAATTGACCCAATCTCTAATCAATTGAGATGACTTTTTAGACCAGCGCGGTTACTCATCGACTGTTCTTTAGGTGATATACTGGCTCCATTGTAACAATAAAAGTACTTTACAGACACTTTCTCCTCAATCATGCGCCGCACCAGGAGGCTTTCCAGTTGGTCATAAGATTGCTCCAAAACAAGCATACATGAATTCGCGAAAAGAAATGTGCTACTTGTTTGTATCAAGTCCTTTAAGCTCTCTTAAAACTTTGAGTCGTTATAAAACATTTAAATAAATGTTGGAAACAATTTTAAAATTGAAAAATCATAATTTGAGGGGTATAATTGTCTAACTATCCTTGGTTAACCGAAAATGGACTTAAATAAGTTAGATGTATTGTCGTGATTTATTAGGGATATTAGATCAAATTTACCTCATACATTAGTGCACATATTTTTATGAGTAGTTCTCTTTTTTTTTTTTTTTTTGAAGCAGAAAAAAATATTATATTAATCAATAAGTCATGAAGAGCATAAGAAATGCTCAAAAACGAAGTTACAAGGTCAATTGACCGAAATCCACCAAAATCGAAATCATACAAACCAATAACCTCACAGAACTTTACATCAACTTCTTAACCATAATTCTCACATATCATCTAAGAATAATGTCACCCTCATAGCTTCATGACTTCAAGTAGTCCCATCCAAAACCAATGAACCCGAACCTTAGAAGATCCACCGTCAATTCATGAGAAAACACCGGTAGTGTCTGTTTTACCGAAGTCCGCACTTTTGTGCGTATTGGTTTGGAGTACGCATCCATCAACCCTCACGACTCATGGCCGATATTGGATAGTATCTGGACACGCCTAATACGACAACGGTGATGACAAGCACCACAGATCCACTCCGGGCCCATTCTTAATCACACTCCTCCACCCTATGCTATCTTCCAAGTCAAGTGGCAAGCAATTTAATGTGTGACCTAGGGCAAAAGACCGTCAATTCCAAAATAGAGGCAAGTCCAAAGACAACCTCCATTCAAGGTGTAAGTGCATTAGCCGACCCCTAACAACCTAAGTTCACAAAGAACATAGGCGAGATATTTAAGATACGGTCCTAACATCTTACTTAAACCGTCAATTCCACTAGATTATTCCACAATAGGACACCTCGAGATATTTAAAACTAAATCACAATGGTTTAGTTCCTCAAGTTTCAACTTGATATCATATACTCTTACAAGTATCACTACAAAAATCGCTGTGGCGGATAGATCCGTCGCTACTGACCTATCCGTCATCACTCTGGCGGATCGGGCGACGGATAGAAAATCCGTCGCCCCCTGAAGCTAAGCGACGGATAACAATCCGTCGTCGATTAGACAGTTGAATGACGGATTGACATCGATTATTTTTTTAATTAGAAATTTAGCGACGGATAGATTCTATCCGTCGCTAAATATTAATTGGACTAGTGACGAATTTGAAATTCGTCACTAATTCCACATCCTGAATTCCGTCACTAATTCCGTCACTATTTATTTCATATTAATCCCTATTTTTCGTAGTTCACCTATATAATCAATATAATGTTCGATAATAAATCAATAATACGAAAAATATTTCAATGAATAAAAAAGTAATATTCGGAGCTGGAGAAATTATCCAAACAAGTGTAAAAATGAAAAAAATCAACATACGATACATAACTAGCTATCGAGACGGGTGGGGTGGGTGATGGCGGAAGGACATGAATCGCTCCATTCAGAATCAAGGCGCTCGTTCTCCTCCTTCGTTCTCTGTCATGGCGCTCCATCTCGTCCCTTTGTTGCTCCATCTCTTGAGTTAGCGAGCAACATGTTCCGGACTGATCGCACCATTTCGAGACACAGTCCTGTGTGTAAACCGGACGTCTGGACTGCTGGGACGATGATGAGGAGCACGCCGGACTAGCCAGTTGCAAACCGAGGCTCCCGAGTCCATATATTCGTCCTTTCTTGTCCGGTTTGTTGACCTCTAGGAAGATGTTGTCAACTTGTTCAGTTGACAACACATCACCCGTCTCGTCCTCGCCACACGAGCATCAACCTCGGCTGAAATCGTAAATAGCAGATATAATGATCGATTCATCGTTTTAAAAAGTAACTTGTAATAGTGTACAAATATGAACTTTAAGCAACATAAACATACCGCAATAGGCGATGCCGACGGTGGTCCATACCCATACCTTGGCCTTCTTGAAGATGGCATACTTGGATGTCACCTCCCCCCGTGCCACCTGAATCAAACCAGATCTAGTCAACAATTTATCATCTACAAGTAATAGAGCATACACGTAATGCTAGATTGCAAAAATACATATATACGCACCGATTGATAATAATCGATATGAGATCGCCTCCCAAGGTGGTGAACGACCCTTCTGCCCGTGACGATGGGATGCCGGTTACTGTTGGTCCAAGCAACGTCACGGACATCAGCTCTTGGCCAACATACCATCGACATATAGTCAAATTGTACATTGTCCTAAAATTTACTAACAATGAAGCATAACATATCACCCAAATAAAGTGGCTAACATACCACTCACATTGTCCTAAAATTTACTAACACAATGGTGACTAACATATCACCCAAATAAAGTGGCTAACATACCACTCACATACAGTGGCTAACATACCACTCACATTGTCCTAAAATTTACTAACACAATGGTGACTAACATATCACCCAAATAAAGTGGCTAACATACCACTCACATACAGTGGGCTAACATACCACTCATATTAAAACGATTAATTATAATTACAAACAAATGAATGTCATATTTTAACTTACCCTCAGCTCATCGAAGTACTCGGCCCTCATGCGCTCCGAGATGTGGCTCCAACACTCACCACCCTGCCCCGGTGGCTCTCTCCTGCTCCGGAAGATGTCACCTAGTTTGTTGTGCACCTCCAGGCCATAAGTCGTTGTCAATGTATAAGATACAAGAAACGAATATGCATTACTTTAGTACAACAATTTATACTTGTCAACTATCATTATCGGTTATGTTTTAGATATTTAAGAAGAATGTATAATACTTACTGGCGGGACCAATAGGGAAAATCACAGTCAGTCCCACGGACGTTGGGATTGTTTGGATCGAACACGAGGTAGGGACAATCGTGGTCGCCCTCCAAAGATGTGTCCGGTACCGGTGAAAGCCACTCTCTCCTTGGGGTCTCAGAATCCGAGACCTTGTCACGATCTTCTTGAGCCCTCCACGGCGGTGTCCCGACCCACCACTATCATGCGGCCTGCGTGGGGGACGATAGTGGACGGCCTCTGTCATGACATCTGCAAAAAATGTAATAAATCAATAAAAATGTGTTAGTACGAGTTATAATACATAACAGATTATAATAACACATATAATTACTCATAATACACATAATATACCGTTATCGCCGTCCTCTAAGACTACATATTGGTCCTCGTGCAGATCAAACAGCTCATCATCTGAATTCATTAGATCGAGTTCTTTCATTTACGATAATAAATCAATTTCACAATAATTCAATCAATTGCTACGTAATATAAGTTATATTAGCTCCAGTCAATTGTTACGGCATTACATAATATAAGTTACATCAGCTTCAATTTTACCATAATGTTTGGTTTCATATATATATAAACTAATGATTACTAGTTATACAAGCCTAGAGACAAAACGGATCAAACTCCTCATTCTCATGCACCCCCCTCCTCATCACTTGTGGCGCTCCCTACCACAGAACTTGCATTCCAACAGATCTACATCCTCCTCCCAATACACCATGCACATGTTCCGACAAGCAGAAAGGCACTCGATAGGCGGCCCCAAACCCCGCCTCTCCCTCCATTGGAGGTATGACATGGACGGTGCTTCCTCACCGTGATGAATCCATACATGATACTCAGGCATGAATCCATAACGTCGCAAGTGCTCGAATACTGCTGTAGGCGTCATAAATTGCTTGTTTCTGCAGGTTTCCAATGTGCAAGGACACTTTATCAACCCCCCAATTGTACAAACCGGACGTCACATGGCAAACGAGATGAAACCTTTAACCCCGAATACAAAACTCCTACAAACTCGCCATTTACCGCCATTTATCGTACATCCATGAGCAATTCGAATTCATTCAGATATATACTTTATTTTTAACTTGAGACGTTCAATTGATTAGATCGTATTTAATTTATTAGATCGATTCCAATTGGATAAGAAGATTGTAGAGGTTAATTGTTAATTATTATATGTTGCTTATAAATTAATTATTAATTAAGTGTTCGATATTTACAAAATTGGGAATATAATTTAACCATTTCAACCTCTTAGTACATATATTATATACTTAACATACATATCAAATTAACTAATTACTCTATACATATCGAATTACTACATATATTCATATCAAATTACATACTTAACATACAAATTTATCAAATCAAAACTACATACTTCTATACTTAACAAACATATCAAATTAACTAAACTAACTATATATACTTAACACACAAATCAAACTAACTACATACATTCATACATACCAAACTTAATTAACATACTACATACATTCATATCATTAATTAAACTAACTATCAAATTGAACAAATTACATATAATTAATCAAATTAACTAAACTAACTACTACATACTTATCATATATACATATAATTGCTCAAATTAATCAAAATAAACAAAATCCCCAAATTTTAAAAAAACTACGGTTTTAGCCAAAATACCTTGATTAATCGGTAGAAATCAAATTGATCAAGAAACAAACTCCTTGTCCCACTAGCTTCGATTAGGCACCAAGATTGTCCTAATAACGAAGAATTCACCGGAAGAGAGGAGAAGAAGAGAATGAGGAAGAAGAAGGGAGAAGAGGAAGAAAGTGAGGCATTCTCTCTCAAGTTATGAAACTCCGGGACGGACACGTGTCCGTCGGTCGATCCGTCGCCACATGTGGCGACGGATAGGTATCCGTCGCTATAAAGCGACGGATAATCTATCCGTCGCCCCGTTTTTTTAAAAAAAAAAAATTTCCTTTTTTTTTTTTATCAAAGTCAAACTTGGGCGACGGATAATAATTATCCGTCGCCCAATTTAGCGACGGATACGTTATCCGTCGCCAATAAGCGACGGGTAACAATTGTCCGTCGCAAGATTAGGCGGCGACGGATAGATTCCGTCGCCCCAATAAGCGATCCGTCGTTATGGGGCGACGGATTTCATCCGTCGCCCCATAACGTCGTTTTTTCCAGCTTTTCTTGTAGTGTATTGATCAACAAGTCACTTACCCTTCTTGTGTTTACACACACTGCTATCACATGTCATTTTCATCCACTATTGTGTCAACATCACATCAGGACAAAATCATCACATCTTCTCCAAAGTCAAATGGCGGGCCACCCAAATCAAGGCAAAAAGATGCCTTCACGTGACTCTTCACTACAAGACACACACCACAAAACCAAACTGCTAAATTAGTCACCACTCATGCAACAAAGCCAAATAGACCAATATCTGTGCATGTCTTGTCCCTATCCCAACCGAGCTGATTATTAATTCCCACACATAAGCTTGCACAATACTGACCTCCACCGAATTGCACTGTAGCAACCAGCCAAAAAATACCAAACTTGATTCCTACTCTCACCACTTTTTCAACCTGCATACATTAAAAACAGAGAGCTGGCTCTTGAAGCCAAGAATTCACATTTTTGTAATTCACTAACTTGCATTTTCCTTTCAACCAATTCCATCATGTTATTTTGATTTTATCCACTAAATTCCAAGGACTTTCTTTACAATCATTATAAACACCATCATTCCTCCTTAACCAAATTAACCATATATAAGCAAGCCAAATCAATTGCCAAATCTCTTTTTCTTTTTTTCTATTATTTACATGATTTTCTAAAGAAAGCTCCAAACTATTTCCAACTAGGTTATCACAATCAAGCCAACTATATACCAATTCCCAAACTTTTTTAGTGAAAGAACATGCCCCAAAAATATGCCACACGGTTTCAAGTTCATCATCTCCACATAATTTACATACATTGTTCCCCACACCTAGAAACACCCCTCTCTTTTCCAAATTATCTTTGGTCGGTACTTTATTTTGAAGCACTTTCCACACAAAAGCATTCACTTTCAATGGTGTTAATTTATTCCAAATCACCGAGACCCATTTCTTTAGAGGGATGTCCACCGCTTCCATTTGCATTTTCTTGTATCCATCTTTTGTTGTGTATACACTATCTCGTGACCCTTTCCACACCCATTTATCTTTCATGCTTTCGGTTAAGAGGAGGGAGTTAACATGACCCTCAATCTCATTAACCACTTCCAATCCTCTATCTAAGAGTTCTCTAGACCAATTCCAATTGCATTCCACTCCATAATTATTCATCACTACCCTATCCTTTATCACACATTCTTTACACATTTCTAATCTATACATTCGTGGGTATAATTCTTTAAGACTCTTTTCAAGACTACCCCATCTTTCCTCCCAAAAAGAAGTGCTACTCCCATCCCCAATTATTTTTTTTACAATTATTTTTAAACCAAACGGATGATCCAACAACATTCACCAAGTCCCTCCACCACTCGGACCAATAGCTACTACCCGCCCCTCCATTCTCTCGAATTTTAACATTCCCAAAAAAATCACCATATTTTGACTCAAGAATGCGTATCCAAAGGTCATTACCCCCTTCTAACAATTTCCATCCCCATTTTCCAAGTAATGCAATATTAAACATTTTCAACTTTTTTATTCCAAGACCTCCCTCTTCCTTTTCCGCACACACTACATCCCATCTCACCCAAGCAATTTTTCTTTCCTTATCACCACTTCCTCCCCACAAGACATTCCTTTGCAATCTTACAAGCTCATCAATTATCACTTTAGGGGCCTTAAAAAAAGAAAGGTAATACATTTGTAGTGCATTCAACACCGCCTTTGTTAAAACAATCCTACCCCCAAAAGATAAGAATTTATTCTCCCAAGCCCCAAGTCTTTTTTCAAATTTTTCTTTCACCTTAACCCACAATTTTTTATCCTTTGCCCTCCCACCAATCGGCAATCCTAAGTACGAAAACGGGCTACCCCCCACACCACAATTCAAGTAATTTGCCATCTCCTCAATTTGTTCTATATCACACCCAAAACCCATAAGACTACTTTTTCCAAAATTTATCTTAAGTCCGGACACCAATTCAAAACACCTCAATACACTTTTAATGACAACAAAATTTTCTTTACACATTTCCCCCATAAGAAGGGAATCATCCGCAAATTGAAGGTGAGACATTGGGATTTTCTTTTTACCTACCAACACCAGTTTAAATATACCCAATTCACACACCTTTTCCAACATTCGACTAAGCCCTTCCGCCACAATAAGGTACAAAAAAGGGGATAAAGAATCCCCTTGTCTCAACCCCCTACACATTTTGAATTCTTTGGTCGGGCTTCCATTAACTAACACGGAACTTGTAACACTAGAAACACATTCTCTAATCCAATTACACCATCTAACACCAAAGCCCAAATTTTTTAGCATATCAAGAAGGAAACTCCAATTTACCGAATCATAAGCCTTTTCAAAATCGAGTTTAAGCATGAATATGCTCTTTTTTTTCTTTTTGGCTTCATCTATAATTTCATTTGCCACAAGAACCCCATCAAGAATGTTTCTATCCCCTATGAAAGTCGATTGATTCTCCGCTATCACTCTATCAAGCACCCCTCCTAATCTATTTGCCAAGACCTTTGAAAGAATTTTGTACACACTATTTACAAGGGATATAGGTCTATATTCACTAATGTTCACCGGATTTTTTGTTCATACCTTTGCATATTCTTCCATTCTTATGAAACTCATCAAACATCCGGAGAAAGTCATGTTTAATCACATCCCAACAAGATCGAAAGAATTGGCTTCCAAATCCATCCGGACCCGGGCTTTTGTCCGTACCACACTCCCATATGGCACGTTTGATTTCTTCCTCCGTGAAACTTTCTTCCAGCCTTCGCCTCTCATTCTCCTCAATTTGTTTCCCATCAATCCCCTTTATCCCAAACGTTCCCATGTCTCTTTCTTTGAAGTGATTCTCAAAATACTCACGAATGCCTTCCTTTACCTTGGTTACTTCTTCCAACCACTTCCCTCCAATCCGAACACCTCTCAAACCCTTCACTCTTCCTCTTCTTTCCACCACTCCATGAAAGAAACTTGTATTCGCATCCCCCTCCTTGATCCACTTTGATTTAGCTTGTTGTATCCGAAGACTTTCTTTCACTTGTAGTAGCCTATGTAATTCAGCCATATTCTCACACCTTTTATTCATCACTGTATCACAAGGCCCACTATTTAGAAATTCAGAATTATCTCCACAGTATATCTGAGACAGAGGCGGCTGCTCTGTTTTTTCTCTATTTTGCGGCTGGAACAGAGATTGCTCTCTGTCGCCATCTGTATCATCAGCCTGCAGGCCTGGCCCACCACTATCAGGTTGTTCAGACATCTCCTCAGGCCCATTCTCCTCCATTTCCATGCTGGCCGCCACCTGTAACTCGCCCATTCCCCCAAATTCATGATCCACCGCGCCATTTTCCAATTCCAAGTCTGCCAATTCGATTTCAGTTGTCAGCATCTCAATTTTTTTGTCCAAGTTACCACATTCTTTACTTTTCCATGCTTTCAATCTTGTTTTCACATTCCTCAGCTTCTCTTTCATTACAAAACCACCCCACCCTTCAACTCCTCCCTTATTCCATTCCTCTTTGACAATCTCCAAAAACTCCAGCTCTTTAGTCCAACTATTAATAAAATGGAACGGCTTTGGTCCCCAATCTTGACTCCCATCCTTCAACAAGATAGCCGCATGATCCGACAATTTTCGCTTTATTCCCACTTGAACTAAATCCGACCATTTATCCAACCACGTGTCGGAGAATAAAAACCGATCGAGCCTACTACAACTCGACCCACGATCCCGATACCATGTGAACTTCCTTCTTGATAATGGAAGATCTATCAATTCCGCTTGGGCAATGAACTCATTAAAAGCCTTCATTCTTCTCTTATCTCCACTACAAGATCTCCCCCTTTTTTCTTCCAAATTTCTTATGGAATTGAAATCGCCACATACACACCACTTTCTCCCATTGTTCTCCTTAATCCTTTGCACAATGTTATTCCACAATTCTTCTCTTCTCACATCCACACATGGGGCATACACGTTAAAAATCTCCACCTCCTCACCTCTCAATTTACCTTTAACTCCCAATGCTCCTTCTTCACCCCAAAGACTCTCTTTCTCAAACACATCCGTGTTCCACATACTAAGTATACCACCGGACATACCATTTGAACCGGAAAATATCCAATCCACATTGACATTACCCCACAAATACTCTACTAATCTCCTATCTACCATCTCTCTCTTAGTCTCTTGTATGCACACAAATTCAATTTTCTCCTTGTAAATCATCTCCTTGATCTCTCTTCTCTTCAAGAGACCCCCCAACCCTCTAACATTGAAAGTCATCATCTTCATGATCCACAACTTTTCACACCAATACCATCCTCTCCATTCAATTTTCTATTGCATTCTCTATCTCTTCTCTCCCATTCCGAAAATATTTCACATACTTTCTCTCTATCTTGAGAGTGTATGAATCCCATTCCCACGGCACTTTCCACAATTTGTCTAGCTTCAACTTGACATGCCGTTCTTTCCACTTGCTTATTACAAAGCCTAACTTGACTATCAAAAATAATGTCTCCTCCATCCAATTGGGAAATCGCGGTCTTTGCCTTCCTTCCCCTCTTCCCTCTCACTTTTCCCCTTATGACCCCTGCTTTTTCCTTACCTCCACTGTTGAGGCCTTGTACAAATTCTCTCCAATCCTGGAATCTTGTTCTCTGTTTATTCGCGTGCTTCTGACTGATTTTTCTAAATTTAGTGCGTCTTCTAGCACTTCCCATTGTTTTCTCAATCACTGGTCCCAGTTTGAAAGGGTCACTATCCTCATACATCACTTCCTCAGACAACACGCCAGCAGCCTCCTTCTTTCCCATCTTACTTTTCTGATTTTTTTGGCCTTTTCTCTTCTTCTTTATCCTTACATTCTGCCCACTTGTACCCTCCTTTTCCTGACTTTCCATTATATTCTGAAGATGTCCAGGATAAGTCTTCTCCTTTTCTCCATCCCTCACGTTTTCCCATGCCACATCATCCCCTTCCATATTTAGCTCAGCTTGCTTCAACAATTCTACTGTACCGGATGCATCAATCCCTTCACTCCCTTTTTGCACAGCCACCTCATCCTCATCCATCAATGGTGTTTCAGGTACACATTCCAAACTTAGTGTGTCATCTCTCTCTTTCACCGATTCCTCATCACTCCATTCACTCGACATATCATCCTCATCGATACATTCATCCGAAGATTTTTCAAAAAACATCTCCTTGTGTTCCCTACATGGCTGTTCTTTATTCTTTTCATCATGGCTATCCATCACACCACTAGGCTCTGTTATTTCCTCTACCACATTAACAGGATAGAATTCACCTTCAATACAAATCGATGATTTTTTCCTAATCACCTCAAACATTGGTGTTTCGACCATTATCATTCCTCTTCTAAAATCATTCCTTTCAATGGTGTTCTTATGTATCTCAATTACTTTCCCCACATTTCTCCCAATCTTCGAGAACGTCTTTGCCGACCACCCATGTAATGGGACACCATATACATTCACCCATACTCTCCTTTTACCATTAATCTCTCTTTTGTCCCACTGCTTCACTTCTTTAAAATAATCCCCCAGCCATTCAACAGTATTATTCAGCAACCTTAAACATTGGTGTTTGTCCTCAAGTTCTACTACCCATCTTTCCTCTGTTAGTCTGGCAATATGACATCCCCCTAGTCCATACTTTCCCAACAGCATCTGCAGCTCCCGTTCTTCTAAATTTTCCTTTGGTTCCATAATTAGGCATCTCTCTGTCCATTCTTTAGCATTCTTCCTCTGAATATTCTGATGTATATTATTAGTCTCTGCCTTCTTTGTTGGGCTACACTTTCCATCTTCAGCACCCCTTGTGTACACCGCAGCCCTCCTATTCACAGGATTCACAGGTGTCTTCAGTACCTGTTTATTTGCCAATTTCACAGCTCCAAACTTTTCCCCCTTTTGTTTCCAGATCAATTGATTACTCCTCTCCCTCACGCCTGTATTCTTACCTTTCCATTCCTCTTGATACCTCTTTTCCCCAATCCAATTCTGCTTGCCTTGTCTAGGTTTATAGTCCCCAATTTTATCGAAACGTGCAACATTAGCCAGCAGCCTATTCAATCCAATCCAGACGGTTTTAGCTCTGCTGATTAGAGTCGCTTCATCTCTTTCCTTCTGGAACCTCACAAAAGCAAATCTCTTCCCATTCTTTGCTCTCTTTTTTGGGATTGTTACATTGATAACCTTGCCCACTGATCTCTGCAATATGTCTTTTAGAGTTGGTTCATCCCAATCCTCCGGGAAATTGGTGACATACATATTGATGAATTTTTCGTTGATTATCGCCCTTCGAATTCTCTCTTCCTCCTCCCAGTTTCTTCGCTGTTTCCTCTGCACTAGTGTCCATCCGTCCTGTCAATCCGTTTCAGTTCTCTCAGTTTGCCAGTTTCCCTGGTGTTTTCCGGTATTGTTTGCCGGTGCATTGATCTGATAAAGAGCCGTTGGACTTAGTTCTCCCGTTTGATTGACTGTTTTTATAGAGTGACTAAGAGGGACCAACAAACGTTAAGGTTATAGCCAGAAACATTACCATTTTTATTAATAACATCAACATTATATATACACATAAAACATAATGTATGAAATGTTAAAATAAAACATTATTAATATTATCTAAAACATTATGCATATATTGAAAAACATCAATCCATCCCTCACTTTATATACGGTTTTTTCTTAAAGTTTTTCTAATTTTATTTGAAGGATAAACAAGATAGTAATTACCAAGATTAAGAAGAAAAAAAAGTAATCAATTTTAACCACAAGTTACTATTATATTATACGAGAAATAATATTTATAATGAACTTACAAAATATTAATTTTATTAAATATTTAGTATATAATTTAGGAGTAATTTATAGTCAAAGTAGACTTAAAAAAAAAAATACTAAAAGGACAAATGTGTCATTTATTATGCGGAAGGAGTATAACTCATCATCTAATATATCGAATATATCAAGCATGGGCTTAAAATTCGTAAGTATAAAACATGCAGGACTTCAACATTGTCTTACTAAAACCAAAAGTTAGTAGCACAGCTAGGTCGCATCTCAATCAAATACATTAAATTGGTAGCTCGAAAACTAAACAGCATCAACATTCAATAACAACATGATAAACAAAAATTCATAAGCATTGCACATGCGCACTACATCACAGAGATGATCGAATAGAGTACATCATGGAGAAAAGCAGCAGTCGAAAGAAAACCGTTAACTAGAACCAGCAGGGCCAACAAGAACTCCCTGTGCATTGCCTTCCTTCTTGCCACCCTCATCCTTCATTTCCTCATCACCCTTCCTAATCCTAATCTTGTACTTGGCCTCAAACTCCGCCATCTCCATTTTTTTCTTCTCCAATGCCTCATTAAACCGCTGAATTACATCTTCGAGTCCCTCTTTGTTTCGCTGGACAGCTGGCAACACTTCCTTAACAGTTCTCTCAACAAGAACTCCTCCAATCATTCGGTAGCACCGGCGTGATGGATCTAGTGGTTTAATGGCATTGATCACAAGATGATGCTCACTGGCCTCCATCTCAAGTTCAGTAATTTTGGAGTGAATTTGGGTGATCTCATTCTTCATGGAGGCGTACATGTTGGCGACTGCTTGTTCATTAATTGGTTCTCTACTGTCACCTTCAGCTCTTGCCATGATATTAGTCTGAAGATAATTAGAATATATGATCAATTTAATTTTATGGTACACAAACTCAGACAGCGTCCCAACAATTTTGCTGGAAGGGCAGGGATGTTGTAAATCATATGAACTGCGTAATGTAATTAGTAGAGGAAGTAGATTAATACTAGCTTTCTACACAAATAACTGTAACTGGGGTACAAAATGAATGTTTGGCATAGAAAACCAAGCATATAATAGAAGCAAGTCCCTTTCTATCAAAGTCGAAGGAAACTTGCTGCACTAGAAAGCAAGTTGGATGAGATACTTGCTGCACTAAAATATGCTCTTGTTATTATGTTCTAGGTTAGCTGAGAGTACTGTTGCCGGCGCCACCTTGTTCTACGTAAATATATCTTATCACATTTCATCATGAATACATGATGCAACTACAGTCTACGGGAATGGGAAATATTCCCCTTTATTCAATACATTCCACAACAAATCAAATGCATTCTACAAAGAACAGGAACACGTGAAGGAGAACCAACAATCCAGACAGGCAGAGACCCCTACCCAGACGGCATAAAATGAAAAGAACAGTAAAGCAGTTACCAGTAAAAGTGTCTCTTCAGGAGGGGAACAATACAAACAAATTGAAAAGTGTTTATTGCATACAATTTGACAACTTTGCGACTCATCAACAACTCCGAGGACAAAACCACATAATGACAACAGAAAAAAATGTAAATGACAGAGTTCCAGAAGCTTAAAAAAGAGAATACCGTTTTCTTTTCCTGTTCAAATTACAATTCAAAATGCAGTTCAAGCATCATGAAAGAAAATGCTGGGGAACGAAAATTTTATGCCACACAAGTAACTGACCTATCGCCTCGTGAACCATGCTGGGGAATTTTAAAGGAAATAAGCATACCAATTTAATTCAGTACTTAGTAGAATTCAATTCAGAGCAACCTGACACCGTGCTAATGCGTTATAAAAAGTCCATAAAACCCGAGTTGGAGAGTCAAGCAACTAGTGTCTCAATACCACTAAGACAAACATCAACGGTTTAAGGTCAATTCTTCACCTGGAAACCACTCATTAAATATTCTTATAAAACCTCTCTGTCTCAACATTTCTGGTTCAGATTCAGAAATTCGAAGTTCCTCTACCATACTCATCAATCTAGCTTCAGACCATATACATATGATGCTTCAAATCACCCAAAATCAATTCCATCTGATACGCCTAAATCCTAAGCCCCCGGTTCACAAATTCAAGACTTTAATACAATCCTGAACAACAACGATTCGTCAAATTCCAGTATACTGAATAGGCAAACCCTATTTCAACAAAAAAAAAAAAAAAAAAAAAAAGGCAAACCCTAGTCTATAGGAAATGAGTTGTCAGCAAGATCAAACTGATAAAACCGTAAACAAAAGAGTCGTGCTTATTCATAAAATCAGAAGCAGCAGCTGGAACAAGTAATTTCATCCCTTCCAGTGTAACAAATTGAAATATTGTTGATACTAAAGTAACTGAATTCGAAAGAGTGAAGTTCACCGATAACATACCTGGAAGCTGATCGAGCTCTAAATGGCTCTTCTCCAAATACGGTGAGCGATTGCACGGAGAGGAAAGTTAATTGCGATTCTTCTTCTTCTTCTTCTTCTTCTTCGCTGAGCTTAGGTCTCTCGCTTTCTCTGAGACTGTGATGTCAATTTAGGTCTTTTATTGAATTTTTCAGACTCACATTTTTGCAACCATTCCGAATTGAGCAACTTAAATCATACGGATTAATATTGCATATTTAATTAAAGGGCGATTTTCATCCAACACGTTTTAAGATTTTAAGATGGTCACTAAACATTTAGGTTTCTAATATTTGAAAATTTACTTTGATGGACAAAAAATGACTTACAAAATAAAAGTATTTACAATGAAGAATAAAAGTCAACAAACTTAATAATATCCTATGGTGATCTTCCAAACCTACCCTTCTATTTTTCATTTTCTTTTAAATCAATTTTTTAACTAACATTATTGCCCATCACGTAAGTATAAGGTGTGGACTGCAATGTAATAAGGTTTCAAAGTGATGAACTAGACAATAATAAGGTTTCAAAGTGATTGACCGGATTGTAATTTACTTTCAGACTCAACTAACCGTTACAAACTTACAATCAAACTTTTCCTTTTGGTAGCTATTGTTGTGCTCTATTTTTGTGAGAACAATTATGGCCATCCACCCATGTAAAAATACAATACAAAAACAAACTCCTAAAATAGTACTGGTATAATGACCTTCATATTAGCACAAAATAATTCCACAAGGATTCAAACAAACTGCTCATATAGCAAACTGCTAAAAATTCCAAAACAACAATTAACAACTCCATTAACCACCACAACAAATGTCAGTCATTAAAAGTAAACTGCTCGAATGTCAAAACACCATAAAAGAGCAATACTACAAGTCATAGCTAAGAACTAGACAAAAAGCGCTACTAAGCAGTTTCAAAATATTGTTTCCCTAGGATCATTTGGTCTTCTTGTAAGCAAACTGCTTAGTAGTAGTTTGTTGTGCAACTCCTCTCTTTCTCTTAGCTCTTTTACTAGTGCTAGCTTGATTGTCTTGGTTACCACCACTTCCAAATTCAGTGTCACCACCCACTTCATTTGCTTTTGGCTGATTCAAAGAAACATTAATAATTAACATCACATACTTATAGAACTACATAAGAACATATAATTAACTGATAAGAAAAATTAAACTTACAATATTCTTGCAGCCTCTAGAGTTATGTCCCTTTTCCCCACATTTTCTACAAGTGACTTGTGCCTTTCTCCTTGAATGTCCAACTTTGCTAGGACCCTCAGCTGCACTTCTATGTCTTTCCATCTTTGGTCTCCCCCTTTGCCTCTTCACTATCGGCGGCTTGCACAGAACATTTGCAGATTCCAAATCAGCTGGCCAGAATGGGTGATAGGGTATGGGTTGTAGTTGTACATTGTATGCTCTCATGTAAGCTGCTTTGGTATGGGTTTCTGAAACATAGTTCGCAGCATCCTCTCTATTATGAGTTATACCTACCCAGGCATGCCTACATGGAATTCCACTTATATCCCATCTCTTGCAGTCACAAGTCCTAGCATTCAAGTCAACAATGAACCTATAGTTGTAATCTTGCACCTCAAACTTGTTGTTATTCTCACAGATAAGTTTGCATCTTCTAGATTCATCCTTACTCAAATTCAACTTCTTTAAAATCCTAGGCATTAGAACTGCATTACATTTCTCACCCTTTCTCCTCCTAACATTCATTCTATTCATAAGTTGAGCCCTCAAATCTTCCATGATACTAAGGATGGAATGTGCTCTTATGACATCAATTCAACTATTAAATGATTCAGAGAGGTTATTGGTAACATGATCCACTTTCGGGGAGGGATCAAATGCATGCCTGGCCCAATAAGAGACATCTATCTCCATCAACCACTCATAAGCATCACTATTAGCATTCTTGATTCTATCTATACCTTTGTTGAAGCCATAGAGTGTGTATGCAGTTGATGCTTGCCAATAATATCTCCGCAGATCAGCTGATGGAAACTTCACTTTGAAGTTGTCATAGATATGTTTGGCACATTTTCTATTGACAACTTGAGGGGCTTGTTCCTTGATCACCTCCACTAGGCCCTGTACAATGATTCATGAGTAACAAAGAAAATAACCGTTAAAATGTATAACATTTTAACAAATAGAGTACAGAACTGCAAAGTTAACAAAAAAATTGAACTAAAACATTACCGGTTGCCTATCAGCCATAAAGTGCCACCTCTTCTGGGAGTCCATCAAACATTTGTGCAAGGCATTCAATGAAAAATCTTTTTTCCCCCAACTATCTTTCCCTTCAATCTCTACAACTGCTACGGCAACAGGGTATATCCCACCCTCTCCGTCCATCCCTGCACAACTAAGCAGTGCTCCACCATACCTCCCTTTCAAGTGGCATCCATCAAAAAATAAGAATGGTGAACAACCTGCCATAAAGCCTGCCCTCAATGCCTCCATGCCTAAAAAAAACCTATGGAAAGTTGGCTCAATCAATGTAGGAGATGGATCAAATCTCAACTCTGCAATTGATCCGGGGTTGCATCTTCTAACCATCTCACAATATCTCGACATTAACTTGAATGCATCAGCTGGATTGCCACCAATAATCTCATGTGCCTTTTGTCTTGCCCTCCACATTTTCATGTACTCAACAGTGACTTTATGCTTGTTTATCACATATGCAATGAGTGATTTAATCTTGCTCTTGGGATTCTTTTTCATTTCATCAACAATCTTATCTGCCAACCAGTTTGAGTCAACCTCTCTAGTGTCAAGCTTCCTAATACATTGATGTTTACTCTTATAAGTCTTGATCATCATAGCCTTTTTATTATTCATCAATGAAGCATGCAGTCTCCACTCACATCCTACCCCCCTCACACTCAACTGTGTACCTAATTCCATCATTCTTGCACCTCATACATTTGAAACCTACTCTTATGATATATTCCTTCACCCTCTTTCTTAATTCTTTAACATCAGCGAACACTTGTCCTTCAACAAATTCTCTATGCATTCATCAATAACAACAAATTCATCTTCTACCATTTCTTCTTGTTCTATGTCCCTTTCACCATCACTACTTTCATCTACAGTGTCAACCTCCTTGGGTGCAGCCCTTGGCCTACGTCCTTTCATTTTTCTTGTATCAGCCGGACGGTTACTACCCTCTCCCTGATTGACATCATCACCATCTGCCCCATTATCATTTGTCACTGTATGTTCTTCAACTATATCATGTTCATCTTCCTCAGAGTCACTCCAAGTACACCTAACAAACCCTATTTGCTCATCCTCACTCGCATGCATGTATGCATTAATTTGTTGGTTCATCATCATCGCAGTCAATGTCGCTGTCAGTGGGAATGGTTGTGGATGATGGCTGAGGATAGTAAGTAGGTTTCGTGATGGACTCTTTGGGAGGATGATTTTCAGTTTGAGGATTGGTGCTACCAAATAACAAGTTTATGAAAGACATGTCATCAGTTATGTCCATATCCAATGAAGAAAAGGTTGAAGATTGACTAGGGTGGGTAGATGGTGCATGTTGGTTCACATTTTCAAGTGGTTCTTCAGCTGATATTCCAAGCGGTTCTTCAACAGTTTTAGGCTGCGTTTCAATGTGTGGTTGAGTTTCAATGGGTATTTCAACCTGTTCTTCATGAATTTGAGAGTCGATATGAACATGGACTGGGGATTCATCAACAATCAATGGTCCTGCTTCCATTACTCCAACATACAATTCAACAGATTGGAATTCCTTTTTCTTTTTTTTCAAAACAGGAGATACTTCACCCTCTACACATTAGGAGAACACATCATTTAGGTAAGTGTGTGTATCTTGTTGGATCAATACCAACTAGTGTGTGTTGTTCAGCAAAAGTAATGTATCCTGATCATGTAGCTATTATAGATTGTGAATACATGTGCACGCATACATAAAGGTTACTGATAATGTATCTTGACCATATGATTTAGGAGTTTTCCATTTTATGTCTAAAACTCATTTACAGAGACCCTAATTTTGCAATTAAAGGTTACTGATAAAGTCCACTTTTTTTAAAAACACACTTACTGTTTACAAACTTTTCCAACCATATAACAAGGGAATTAGCAATACATTGCATATATTCAGGAAAAAAATAACTTAAAACCTAGGTTCCAGACGAAAAAATAGACCCCAAAACATGGTAATACCGAAAATTAGCACAACCATTAAACATTTCAAGCAATTTCGAGTCTAAATAAGGGCATAATTAATTGAGCTGTAAGTGAAGATTCTTCCCTCTTGAAAAGCTTTCTATTGACCTCCAAATAGTACCCAAACTCGTCAATGCCTTTTAACCCGTTGCAATGTTAATCTCGTCAATATAGAAGATAGCTTTTAAAAATAAAATTGGAGATTTCTAGTCAATTTTCATGAAGTGATGGCAATGGCGGGAGGACATGGAAGGAGTAAAGGTTTTGGCGGGTCTGTGTATAGAAGGAAATATAGTGATGAATGGTATAGACCCTATTTGTCAATTAGATGGGCAAAAATGTCATCTTCTATTTCCCTATTTGGATTTTGTAAAGAAATGATTTATCCAGTAAATTGGAGGGGTACATTCGACAACTTAGTGAAAGTATAACTGAAAAAAAAGAGATTGTCCTTCAGTTCAAATTTTGAAACATTAGGGACCTAGACGTTTAGTGACCATCTTAAAAGGGGATAGATGAAAATAGTCCTTAAATTTAATTATAAAAAACACCATGTTGATACGTATGGTATCCTGTAATAATATGTATTCCAAATTACTTCGTTTTTTAAGTGTGACAAAACTTTTGAATTGCATGTGATTCATAGATATCTATATTCAGTAGGGATTGATAGGATAAAAAAGAGTTTAAATTTTTTTGGAATCTCAGTGCCATCTATTGTGTTTGTATTCAGAATTATTCGCAACACCATATTGATGCAAGCATGCAATTGCGTGGTAGTAGTGATATTTGGAGAGTTACGGGTTTTTACGTGGAGGCGGATACGACAAAGCCGAAATTCACTTGGGCCTTACTTCGACAATTGGCTCAATAGGCCCACAGACCTTGGACTGTGATGGGAGACTTTAATGAGATAACATCACATACAGAGAAATTGGGTGGTAAGGCATGTGGCAGAATGGAGGATAAGAGACTTTCGGTCAACATTGGCTTCTTGTGAATTAGGAGGGGTTTAATGCAAAATACCCCTACGCAAAATTCCCTTGAGTTAAAAAATTAGTACCAAACCCCCATAAATTAGTACCAAATCCCCCCAAGTTATTAAAAAATGTGCGCGAAACTCTCCTGAGTTAATAAATTAGTCCTCGAGTTATGAAAAATGTGCACGAAACCCCCCTGAGTTATTAAAACATGTGCGTGGAACCCCTCAGCCTTTTTTTTTACGTCGTACTCGTGTTAGGTGCGACAATGGATGTTCTTTTAGGTTTTCTTACTCCAAATTAACGCAACTAAGTGAACTAGACATTCATAGTTTCAATTTATTATCTTTTGCCTTCACTTTTTTCTGTTTACATTACTAAAAATGAATTGGTATATGTTGTTGATATGTAGTGACAATTTTAATTAGTGTTATCTATGGTTGTTATTTATATATTTCAGTGCTATATAACCAGTTGTGTGTGATCAATTTTTGTTGTTCATTTAACCAGGAAAAAAAAATAGAGTTTTACTATTTTTAATAGCTCAAATTTAAGTCATTTTAATATTTTCGAAAATTTGGACTAACGAGTCAAACTGCACACAATACGAATTCATCATGTATATTTAGTATTCATGTAAAAGGGGTATTGCAATGACTTTATAAGAATTCCATGGAATTTTGCGATTATTTTTAATAACTATGATTTTTTTTTTTGCATTGATTTGGTGTAAGATAACATAAACAAACATCTATAGTCGCACCTAATAAGAGCTAGATTATTAATAACTCAGCGGGGTGTTATGCATTTAACTCAAATTAGTAGAGCTAGCTTTTGAAGGCTACCCCTTCACTTGGTCCAACCGACAGGAAAATGAATCACATACACAGCTCAGACTTGACCGAGCAGTAGCAACACATGACTGGCTCGATCTCTTTCCGGAAGCTTCTTCATACCCAAAATTCTGATCACTTACCTATTCTTCTTCGCCTTAGACGACCCCAGCAGCGTCGTTTCCGCCATATTAATTTGTAAAGTAATATTAAATAAAAAATACACCTTTGCCTATATATTTTCGAGATATATAAATACAACTCATTCAAAACCCATTTCACCACACCTCAATTTCCTCTCATCTTCCACTTCTTAAACTCAAAACGCTAAAATGTCTACTCCCAACTCCCAGAATTTGAACTCCACTCCACCAAATCCATTTGAGCATCCGACATACATATGGCTCACTCAACAAGGAATGTTGGATAAAATACCGGTATTTCTGAATGAGTTCTATGGTATCACTCCCAACTCCCAAATCCCCATCTCACCCAAAGTCCAACCGGAACCTTCATTCTACGATACGACCGGATGCTACAATCCATACAACCCAGACTCTTCAACTTATCCACCCCGTTACTCACAGCCAATCCCGGAGACTCAACCGGAACCTACGGCAAAAGGGAAAGGAAGGAAACCTCGCAAGCCTACTGGAAAAAAGGCAGCCTCAACCGTGGGGAAAGAGGAAGAAAAAGATGGGTCAAGGAGTTCGTACTCTGAAGAGGAGGATCGTGCTCTCATACAGATTTTCATGTCGTTAAGTGAGGATCCGGCGAAAGCCACCAACCGCACGTATACTTCGATGTTTGTGGAAGTTCAGGAAATCTGGGAGCAAAACATTAGAGATGGCCAACCTCTTACCGGTCTCACACCTCGAACTGCAAATTCACTACGTGGTAGGTGGACTCGGATGAAAGAAGATGTAAACCACTTTGTCTCAGCTTATGATGATGCGGAAATATGTGTCGGAGATAAAAGCGGTTACAATGACGATGATGTTATCAACATGGCCAAAAAGCTACACAAATAGAGGCAGGGCAGTAAGTTTAATAACATGCATTGTTGGGAAGCAATGAGGCACTATCCGCAGTGGCAATCTCACATGAATTTCACCAGTGCAACCGGGGTGAAAACTTATAGGGCGCAACCTCGGGCATATGGTGGTGGATCAGCTGATGAGGCTATCAATGTTGAGGTTAGTGGTGGGAGTGGTACCAAAAGGGGTTTGGAATGCACTGATGAGGGGAGCGAAACTGCATCGAAGCGCCCTATGGGTCGTGAGAAGGCAAAGGCCTTGCAAAAGCAGGGGGTTCGAGTGGAAGCTCGATGATGGACGGTTTGAATGAATCCTTCCAAGGCATGAATACAATTGAGGAGAAGAGGCTTGAGCTTAAACTGAGGAAGATTGAGGAAAGGAAGCAAGCTGAGGCGCGGAGGCATGAGTTTGAGGAGAGGAAGCTTGAAGTGATGCGAATGAAGGCGGAGAAGAAGTCTAAGGACGTGAGAGTGCTTACTGAGAGTCAACATCAAGCTGCTACGTTGGGGAAGTTCCAAATGATGATCGATCTACAAAACAGGTTCGATAACTTGTCACCGATGGAGCTTTCTATCCTGCAGAAGCTCTAGTCCGAGCTCGGAATGTGATTCCTTCTATGTTTGTTGTTGTGTGCTTTCATTTCATTTCATTTCAAGTAGGATTTCAATGTTGTTGTTGTTGTTGTTGTTGTTGTTGTCGTCGTCGTTGTTTTGTAACCGTTTGATTTCAATCTCAATAAATTATAAAACGAGTTTTAAGAATCCAATTTGAGTAATTTCAACTTCTAAACACTCTTATAATATGTTAAGCAAGTTAAAAAAAATATTTTAAAAAATACGAAAAAAATATTAAAAAACACTATTCACGGCCTTAGCACGACCTGTTGGACAGTTTTTTTCTGCAGTGGTTGTTAAATCAGCCTTAGCTCACGACCGCCACTATTCACGGTCTTAGCTAAGACCCATTGAGAGTGGTCTAACCGGAGAAGGTTTCGGTTCGAATCCATGTGGCTGTAATCAACTGATTGCGCAAAGCTTATTGAGGAGAATTGGATTCTACTGATGATGGTTTTATGGCTAATGTGGAGAACTGTCGATTTGGGCTAATTAAATGTTGGAATTGTGAAGGAAAACTTGTAGTAAACAATGCCTTGTGGGGTATGTTTGCTAGGAGACCACTTCTTAATTATTCGTTAATTAAGTAAACAAAATATATAGTCGTAAGCTACTATGTAAGAGCTTTGAATTGATATATTGCATGCCCAAAACGGACCTTGGGTTAGTGAGGAATAAGTGCTCAAAGTTGGAAGGTTAAGTGGGTTTATCCCACATTGCTAGCACATGAAAGTCATTTCTAGTTTATAACCAATTGCACCATTCTACTTGTTCAAGTGTGATGGTAAGGTTATGGAATACTCTCTACGCGGGCCTGCAGGGGGGTGCAAATCCTGGCCAGATTTGTACTGAAACTAGTGGGACTTGGGTGCGAGCAGGCGCGTGCGACCTGCGTACATGAATGCCGGACCGAAATAGGCACAAGCGGCTAGCCCGCGTGAGCCAACATTTTGCTAATTGGTCTGCACGAATCCTTCCAGAACATTACTTGAATTTTTTTGTAATTGTTGTGAGTAATGACTGGATATTACACCATGAATAGAGTGTTAGATATTTTGTTAGAATATCTGTTTAGATTTACAACATGATGACTTATCTTAGTCTCAGAAAGGTGATTAGTACTCTTGGTTCACTTGAACATTGTAAAAGAGGAAACCCACTAAGTATGATAGTCTAGCTAATCTTGTATAGGATGTTAGGTCTCAAAATGTAATTTTTATTTTATGAAGAGAAGACCAAGAAGAAGACATCCAAGCAGAAAGCTCAACAACTTTTGAAGATTTGAAGAAAACTGCACAAGATTATCGAATCATATTCAGATATCTTAGCGGATATCTTGTAGGAGAACGATTTCAAACAAACGTGTCACAAGAGATATCGAGAAATGAGATACATATCGAAAACCGTGAAAGTGTCCACATATATCTATTCTCGATACCTTGAGCATTAACCACGTTTCGAAGAGAAACATATATTGCAAACAAAGTTGTTTCAATAAATACAAGTGGTATCTGAAGAATGAAGATAAGGACGTGCAAAGAATCAGACAACAAGTCTAGTCTCTGATACAAAGCATAGTTCCGTTGACACTACATGACAAAAAGTATAGTACAATGCATTTAATGCACGGACAGAGATGTCTGAGTAAAAGCAACGGCAACTTCTGAGAAGAAGACAAAACACCTAAAGATTATACGAGATATCGATAGTTCGAATTTGAGCCTAACGGATACTATTCAAACGGTACTCAAATTCATCTATAAATATCAACACTTAGACAGCTTGAGAGACACACATTGCATACGCTGAAACATAGAACTCTGAACATCCTACTCTCTCAAAGCAACTTACTTATTATCAAAGCTTTCTGTTGCGACTAAAGCTTGTGATCTTGAGTAAACACTGAAGTTCTAAGTGTCCTGATCCTAAACAAGCAAAGCTATATGTGAAGGAGTTGAATCAAAAGATCAACTATCTGAGATCCATTCTCTTGAACAGATATCATAAGACTTGGGTCAAGAAATCGAACTAGATACCATACTGTAAAGTGTATTAAGTAACTTAGTTCACAGAGCTATCTCAATAACCGAAAAGTTATTAAGACGCTCATCGACAACTCAAACCAAACCAACACCAAAACCGGCGTGTACAGAAGTACTTAGTTCAAAAATCGGGAATAACTCAAGGTTTAGGTATAGGAAGTACTTGATTTGGGAAACTAAGGAATAACTCCAAAGTTTTTGAGTATAGGAAGTACTTGGGAAGCTAGGAACAACTCAAAGGTTTCGAGTATAGGAAGTACTTGGTCAAGAAGCTGAGAACAACTCAGGGGAACATTTGGTTGGGAACCAATTGTTCAGAATCTTAGAATAGGATTTTTGTAAGGTTATCTCAATTATCTGTTCTAGTGAATTCTAGGTCTCTGATAGACCAAAGTGGATTAGTTGGAGGATTACGCCACCTCCAGATACCACTATACATGCTGTGTCATTTACATTTCTGTATTTATACTTCAGCAACACACACACACTTATTAACTGTTTCTACACTTATCTTTATTAAGTCTTCCGCACTCTGATTCTAAGTATCAGATATCCATTCAGATATCTGAGAAACATTTGTTAACGACAAAAGTTTTAAAAGACTATTCACCCCCCCCCCCCCCCCTCTAGTCTTTTACTTTGCCGTTATCTGGACCAACATAGAGAGTTACGAAATTCAAGTTTGCAGCCCATTACTTTGTGTAATGAATGAGAATTATTCAGCTATTACACATCTGAATTGATTCATTCCTCACCTATGAATAGGTCACAAGGTTGAAGGGAAAAGACACACCAGAAACGCCATCTCTTCTTCTCTTGCAGTTTTCTTCTTCCATACCCTTTCACATATAATCCAGGCATTGCATAAGTTTGCCGGAACAACTAGTAGTGCAACTAGCTGTTGGGTTCCTTCGTTGTATCCTGGGAAACAAACGTCCATCGTTCCTCCAAGCACCGTAGGTGAGGGGACATATTTGTTTTAAGGAAATTGTGCAAGCACAGGCTTCGAATTTGTTAAACGAAAGGCGGTTTGTTTATTTTATTCTTTTATCTTCGATTATTATATATTGGAAATAACAATCTTAAAACAAATACGTATTTTCTCTTATCTGTTGATTCGAGAATTTTCCTCTGTTAATTCGAAGATACTAATCTGTGCAAGTTTCCTTCGTAGAAATGTCGACTGAATCTGCTTCTGCTGCTGCTACGGCTCCTGCCCAAGGCTCTGGTTCGGTGACTCAATTTGGTACTGGTTCCATGGTTCAAACTCAGATGGCTGGATCGACCTGCTCGATTCATGCAAGCCATGCTGAGAAACCTGAAAAGTTCAATGGGCTACACTTTAAGCGTTGGCAACAGAAGATGTTGTTCTACTTGACCACGCTGGGTCTTGCTACGTATCTCACTAACGATGCTCCCAATGTGACTTTGGATGGGCCAAGTCAAGAGGAAAATCGTGAGAAGTTGACTGCCATTGATGCGTGGAACCACGCTGATTTCCTATGTAGGAATTATCTGTTGAATGGGCTTTCTAATGCTCTGTACAATGTGTATGGATCAATGAAAACCGCCAGAGAACTGTGGGAGTCTTTGGATAAGAAATATAAGACTGAGGATGCTGGAGCCAAGAAGTTCATTGTTGGACGATTCTTGGACTTTGCAATGGTTGATTCTAAATCTGTAATCAATCAGGTTCAAGAATTGCAAGTGATCTGTCATGAGATCGATTCTGAGGCCCTGAAGCTGTCAGAAGCGTTTAAGGTGGCTGTTGTGATTGAAAAATTGCCATCGACTTGGAAAGATTTCAAGAATTATCTGAAACACAAGCGAAAGGAGATGAACCTTGAGGAGTTGATTGTTCGGCTCAGAATTGAGGAAGATAATCGTGCTTCTGCCAAGGAGTCTGGATATGTTCCTAACTCCCCACGCCCGGATGCTAGAGCTAATCTAGTTGAGTATGGAAAAGGCAAGAAGAAGGCTTTTTCGAGTGGGTTCAAGCCTAGACCTACTCGTGGGGTTGAGAAGAAGAAGTTCAATGGAAAGTGCTTCAATTGTGGCACGGTTGGCCACAGATCTGCCGCAAACCCAAAAAGAAGAGTCAAGCTAACATGGTTGAAACTGTTGCGAAGGATGTAGCTGATCTGAACCTTTGTGCTGTGGTTTCTGAGGTGAATCTGGTTGATTCTCACACCAGAGATTGGTTCATTGATACTGGAGCTTTGCTTCAACAAGGATATGTTTTCTCAGCTTGATGAAACTGAGACTAGTGAAAGGCTGTACATGGGGAATTCTGCTACATGCGATGTTAAGGGTCGTGGGACTGTGGTTTTGAAGATGACATCTAGGCTCAAGCTGACTTTGAACAATGTGCTCTATGCTCCTGAGATTAGGAAGAATTTGGTTTCTGGTTCACTTCTGATCCAGCATGGTTTTCGTGTTTTTCTAGAGTCTAATAAGGTCACTTTGACCAAGAATGGTACCTATGTTGGTCACGGTTATATAACCGGAGGCATGTTCAAAATTAATGTAATGGTTGTTCACACCAATGCTAATGGAAAAGTTATGAATTTTGCGTACTTTCTTGAGACTTTTAATTTGTGGCACAGTAGACTTGTACATGTTAATTATGATACTTTGCGTAAACTAATTAACTTAAAATGTCTACCAACGTTTCATATTGATGCGTCACACAAATGTGAAACGTGTGTTGAAGCAAAGTTGACACGATCTTCTTTTAAGTCGATTGAAAGAGAAACACAACCTTTTGATTTAATACATACTGATGTATGTGATTTGAAATCAACTCCAACACGTGGGGGCAATAAGTTTTTCATCACTTTTATATATGATTGCACCAAGTTCTGTTATGTGTATCTTCTTAAAAGTAAGGATGAAGCTATATAGAAATTTGTTCTCTATAAGAATGAAGTTGAGAATCAACTTAACAAGAAGATTAAGGTGATAAGGAGTGATCGTGGTGGAGAATATGTTTCTCCACTTGAACAGTTGTGTGCATCTAGTGGTATTAAACATGAGACCACTGCTCCTTACTCACCACAACAAAATGGCATTGCGGAAAGAAAAAGCCGTACTTTAAAGGAAATGATGAATGCCATGTTAATCACTTCTGGAATGAATCAAGGAATGTGGGGTGAAGCTGTTTTGGTAGCTAACTACATTTTAAATAAAATTCTGAAAAAGAAGGTTGACAAGAGCCCTTATGAGTTGTGGCATGGAAGAGTTCCTTCTTATAAACACTTGAGAGTGTGGGGGTGCCTTGCTAAGGTGATGGTACCTTTACCTAAGAAGGTTAAGGTAGGACCTAAAACTGTAGACTGCATATTTGTTGGATATGCGCATAACAGTAGTGCTTATCGATTCTTGGTGGTGAAATCTGAAATTTCTGACATACACAAGAATACGATAATGGAATCACGAAATGCTTCATTCTTTGAAGATGTGTTTCCATGTAGAAAGTTAGAAGATGTTGCAAGCATCTCTTCTAAACGGACACATGATGACACACAAGAACAAAATGAAGAAAGTGATAAAGAAGAGGTTGAACCAAGATGTAGCAAACGTGCAAGAACTGAAAAATCCTTCGGTCCCGAGTTCTTGACTTACATGCTAGAGAGTGAACCTCAAAATTACCAAGAGGCTGTGACCTCTACGGAAGGACCATTGTGGAAAGAGGCAATCAATAGTGAAATTGAGTTGATCTTGCAAAATCATACTTGGGAGCTAGTGGATCTTCCTCCAGGGAGCAAACCACTAGGTTATAAGTGGATTTTCAAGAGGAAATTGAAGGCTGATGGAACTATTGATAAGTATAAAGCCCAACTGGTGATTAAATGGTATCACCAAAAACATGGGCAGGATTATTTTGACGCATATTCTCATGTATCAAGGATAACATCTATCCAGATGATAATTGTGTTTGCTTGTTTACGCAATCTTGAAGTGCATCAGATGGATGTAAAGACTGCTTTTCTAAATGGTGGTTTAGAAAAAGAAATTTATATGGAGCAACCTGAAGGTTTTTCTGCACCTGGTCAGGAAAAGAAGGTTTGTAAATTGGTGAAGTCTTTGTATGGCTTGAAACAAGCACCAAAGCAGTGGCATGTGAAATTTGATAATGTCATGATGGAGAATGGGTTTGTCATTTACGAAAGTGACAAATGTGTGTACATAAAGGAAACAGGAAATGGCTATGTCATTTTATGTCTTTATGTAGACGACATGCTTATCATTGGGAGTAATGATAAAATGGTCAAATTTACAAAGGATATGTTAAAATCCAGATTTGATATGAAAGACATGGGCCTAGTTGATGTAATCCTTGGAATTCAAATTGTTAGAACACCGGATGGGTTGATGTTGAATCAGTCTCACTATGTGGACACGATTCTTGAGAAATTCAACAAAGATGGTGTTGAAACAGCTAGAACTCCACTGGAACCAAGCGTTCATCTTGCGAAGAACAATGGCTTGAGTGTGTCTCAAGTTGAGTACTCTAGGATAATCGGAAGCCTAATGTACTTGATGAACTACACAAGGCCAGACCTTGCTTTTGCAGTAAGCAAACTGAGTCGTTACACGAAAAATCCAGGAGTAAATCATTGGAATGCGATAATGAGAGTATTAAAGTATTTGAGATTTACTCGTGATTTTGGACTACAGTATGCTAGATATCCTCCTATGAAGGATATGCGGATGCCAACTGGATCTCAGATTTTAAAAATGCTAAATCCATGAGTGGATATGTCTTTATCTTCGGAGGAGCAACAATATCATGGAAGTCTTCTAAATAGACTGTCATAGCGAGATCCACGATGGAAGCTGAGTTTATTGCGTTGGACTCTTGTGGAGAAGAAGCCGAATGGCTATGCATCTTCTTAGAAAGTCTTCCAAGTTGGCCCAAACCTGTGCCAACTATATGTGTGCATTGTGATAGAAAATCTGCAATTGGTAGAGCACAAAGTAATATGTATAATGGTAAGTGACATATACGTCGTAGACACAAGTTCATTAGACAACTTCTCACAACTGGTGTTATCTCTATAGACTATGTTAAGTCTAAAGATAATTTAGCGGATCCGTTAACCAAAGGGTTAAGTCGTGAGATGATAGTTAAGTCTTCTGCTGGAATGGGATTGAAGACTTTAACTAATGATTGATGCGAAGGAAAATCCAGCCTAGTTGACTGGAGATCCCAAGATCTAGGTTCAAAGGGACAACCTGATTGTATCGATGAGGAGTTCATTGTGGGGATTTACCTATACAGTGACGAAACGTAAAGAGGTTAACCATGTGGGTTTTAATGATTCTTATTTGTAATATAGTTACACGTGATAAAGGATCACCTATGTAAGAGTGAAGTGTGGGCCGCTTCAACAAGAATTGGATCCCGAATTCTTGCATACTCTTGCAGAACCAGGAAAGGTGTTTAATGGCCAACATGAACACAACCATGAGAACGGAACGATGCCAGAGAGAACCTGTGTGGAATGCACTATCGTTTACACAAACGGCAAAGCAGTTTAAGGACATCGCGTCTACTATCAGCCAGTAAGGAAGGTGTATTCATACAAGGGAGGGTTCAAAGGTGGTAACACCTACCTATCCTATGCAGGTATTCGATCGTAGGATTATGCAACATGAAGTTTCTTCATGTGGGGGATTGTTGGAATTGTGAAGGAAAACTTGTAGTAAACAATGCCTTGTGGGGTATGTTTGCTAGGAGACCACTTCTTAATTATTCGTTAATTAAGTAAACAAAATATATAATAAGTAACTATGTAAGAGCTTCGAATTGATATATTGCATGCCCAAAACGGACCTTGGGTTAGTGAGGAATAAGTGCTCAAAGTTGGAAGGTTAAGTGGGTTTATCCCAAATTGCTAGAACATGAAAGTCATTTCTAGTTTATAACCAATTGCACCATTCTACTTGTTCAAGTGTGATGGTAAGGTTATGGAATCTACTGCATTAGTAGGGGGTGCAAATCGAGATTTGTCTTGAAACTAGTGGGACTTGGGGTAGCGTGCGGCCTGCGTACCTAATCTTGGGACGAATAGAAATAGCGGCTGGCTGCGTGAGCCAATGTTTTGCTAATTGGTCTGCTCGAATCCTTACAGAACATTACTTGAATTTTTTGTAACTATTGTGAGTAATGACTGAATATTACACCATGAATAGAGAGTTATGAAATTCAAGTTTGCAGCCCATTACTTTGTGTAATGAATGAGAATTATTCGGCTGTAACACATCTGAATTGATTCATTCCTCACCTATAAATAGGTCACCAGGTTGAAGGGAAAAGACACACCAGAAACGCCATCTCTTCTTCTCTTGCAGTTTTCTTCTTCCATACCCTTTCACATATAATCCAGGCATTGCATAAGTTTGCCGGAACAACTATTAGTGCAACTAGTTGTGGGGTTCCTTCGTTGTATCCTGGGAAACAAACGTCTAGGTGAGGGGATGTATTTGTTTTTAAGGAAACTGTGCAAGCACAGGCCTCGAACTTGTTAAATGAAAGGCAGTTTGTTTATTTTATTCTTTTATCTTCGATTATTATATACTGGAAATAACATTAAATGGGATAAAGAAGTTTTTGGATCGGTGAAGACCAATCGCGATAATTGAAGGCGGAAATGGATCGGAAAGGCTGCACAATCTCCAGTTTACAACGGAGGTGAAGCAAAAGATTCAGGAAACAAAACTGAAATTGGAGACGATGTTGGATAGGGAGGATAAGATGTGGAAATAAAGGGCGAAAACTCACTGGCTTGCTGAGGGAGATCGAAACACCAGGTTTTTTCATTCGCAAGCTTCTAATCGAGCTAGGATTAATGAGATCTCAGGCTTACTGAATGATGATGGAGTTCTCTGTTCTGATCAGGAAAGGATGGGTGAAATTGTGAATCAGTACTTTAGCTCAATTTTTACTTCCAGGCATCCAAATGTACTAGAGATCGAGGATGTTGTTAGTACTATAAACAGGCGAGTGGACCCAGCTGTCAATCGGGATCTTGGTCGTGTGCATATTGCAAATGAGGTAAAAAGGCACTTTTTGATATGTACCCCTCAAATCCCCTGAACCTGATGGTTAGAATGCATTTTTTACCAGCGTTTTTGGCATGTTGTTAGTAGTTAGTACCAATGTGATTCAATGTGCTTTTGCTTTCCTGAATGACCATGTTCTTGAATCTGACCTGAACTTCACTCATATTATCTTAATCCTAAAGTGTCAGGCACCAGAGAAAATCACCCAGTTTAGACCCATCAGCTTGAGCAATGTTATGTTTAAAATAGCTTCCAAAGCTATTACTAATAGGCTGAAGCCACACATGAATTCCCTCATAGCCGAGACCCAATCTGCATTTGTGCCTAGTCGACTTATAACTGATAACGTGCTTATCCTATGAAGTTAATCATTTTTTAAAACAAAAAACCAAAGACAAAGATGGTTTTATGGCTTTAAAACTTGACATGAGTAAAGCTTATGATGGAATAGAATGGATTTTCTTAGAACGAGTGCTTGAGAGACTAGGCTGATAATGCTTAGTGTGCGTACGGTCTCCTATTTAGTTATTTTGAATGGAGAACCTTTAGACCCTTTCTAGCCGGGAGGGGGATTCGTCAGGGGATCCTCTTTCACCTTACTTGTTCTTATTTTGTACCGAGGCTTTTAGTTCTCTTTTTCGGGATGCTGAGGAGAGGGGGGTGATTCGTGGGGTAGCTGTTAACTCAAGAACACCGAGGATTTCCCATCTTCTTTTTGCGGATGATACTTTACTTTTTTGTCAAGCTACTTCTGAGGCAGCTCTTGAGATTAATGATATTCTTAAACATTATAGCCTTGCTTCTGGGCAGGAGATAAATCTGGAGAAATCAACAGTGGTTTTTAGTCGGAATGTGGGGAGGGAAAGGATAGATGAGGTGAGGGGTATCTTACCGGTTCAAGTGGTAAATAAACATGATAAGTACCTAGGCTTACCAACGGAGATGGGGAGATCTAAGCGAGAGGTGTTTGGGTGGTTGAGGGAGAGGGTGTGGAATAAAATCCAAGGCTTTGGTAACAAGTTTCTATCAAAGGCGGGAAAGGAAGTTCTTATTAAGTCGGTCATTCAAGCGATTCCCACCTATGTCATGGGGTGTTTCAAGTTACCCGACTACCTTCTTACTGAAATGGAATCAATAATTGCTCGGTTTTGGTGGGGGAATGGTAAGGATAGGAAGATTCATTGGGTGAGTTGGCAAAAGCTTTGTGATTCCAAGAAGGATGGAGGGATGGGTTTCAGGGACTTGCGCTCTTTTAATCTTGCTATGTTGGGTAAACAAATTTGGAGAGTGATTTTATATCCAAATTCACTTCTTAGTAGAGTGTTTAAGGCTAAGTATTTCCCGGATTGTGACATTTGAGAGGCTACACCCAAGTCTAATAGTTCGTTTACTTGGAAGAGTATTTGCGGTGCTTTGGATCTGGTAAGACATGGGGTTAGGTGGCACATTGGTGATGGGAGACATGTACGGATTTGGGGCGATAACTGGATCCCAAGGGATGCTGCGATGAAGCCATTCACCCCTGATTTCTGGGATTTGGGGGATGCTACTGTAGCAGGCTTACTCGATCAATCTACTGGAGGCTGGAATGTACCTCTTATCCGGATTCTTTTCTGGGACAATGATTGTGATGCTATCCTTCAAATTCCAGTGGTTGGGAATGGGGCGAGTGATATCCGCGTTTGGCAATATATGAAGCATGGTAACTGTGCGGTGCGATCTGGTTATCATTTGGATAGGAGACTTAAGGCTTGTAGATTGGATAACCGACTTGGGCAGACTAGTAACCTGAATAGGAGTAATTGGGGCTGGATTTGGAATCTTAAAATACCAAACAAGATCAAAAAATTTATTTGGCGTCTCCTTCGAAATTCCCTGCCTACTCTTGATATTCTGAGAAGTCGAGGTGTTCATACTTCTATAATGTGCCCTGTTTGTAAAGATAAGGATGAATCACTCATTCATGTCTTTAAAGATTGTGCTTATGCTAGATTGTTCTGGGCGTGTTCTCCTTTTCCTTCGATGCTTTCTAACGCAGGTTGTGTGGATATTTATGATTGGATTATGCAGCTGAAACACAAGTCCAAGATTGTAGAATTGGAGCTCTTCCTTTGCTCGTTGTGGAGTATTTGGAGTAACCGCAACCAGGTGGTACATGAGAATAAAAGCTATGATTCTCGGGAAGCTGTGGAGTTTATTGCGCAATATCTTGTCCGATTTAGAGAAGCCCAGCACAAGTTATCATCTCCAAGGCCGCCGGAAGCACCTGTCCATTGGAAGCCTCCACCTGCTGGTTTTTACAAGCTCAACTTCGATGCTGCAGTTCGCAATTCTCCTCAAGGAATCTGTATAGCAGCTGTTGCTCGCGATAGTGATGGCCAAGTAATCGCCTGGGCACGGAAGAAGATCAGCCACATCCAGATTGTTGAAGTAGCAGAGTCTTTAGCAGCGCAAGAAGCCATGAAACTCGCTACAGAATTCAACTTTCGTCGCATTATTTTAGAAGGTGACTGTTTTGGAGTTATTCAACAATTACAGCAGGTGGAGCCTTCTTTATCTGTAGCAGGAGGAATTATCACGGATATCAAGACTTTGGGTTGTTAGTTTGATTCTGGTATTTTTCTTTCATTCGTAGAGATGGTAATAAGCTAGCACAAGACTTTGATGCCGACTGTTCTGGCAATTTTCCAATTCCTGTGGACAACCCTGATGTACTGTGATGTTCTTTACAGGAATACAATTTTTATAGTTCTCCAAAAAAAAAAAACTACTTTTGTGAAGTATTTTTTCTTTGAGTAGCTCTTTTTCCTTTTTTAACCTTCTTTCCACGTTATTTCAAATACTAAGTCTCATAAAAGTCCTACTACATTTAAAAAGTCCAGAAAGACCCCTAGTTTCTCTTAATAATTGTCTATATTTAATGTCATTCATTTTGTCCTTATTTTCTCGCGGATCCTTTCTCATGGGTCGGGTTTTTGGATATGGATCCGGGTCGAGCGGTTTATATCCCAAATTTTGTATAAAAGGCTGTTTTTCCATTTTTTTCCCTTTTTATTTCCATTTAGAAACGAGCTCCCCCTCTAGAAAGCTCCAAAACCATAATTTTCTGCATTTCCCTTCAATTTTGATCAATATTTTATGCGATTTCTTTCGTGTTTCTGAAGATCTGATTTGCATCGTTTGCTTTCTTCATCCATAATGGCGATTGTTCGACAGGTGGTGAGGATGTGAAGATTGACGGCTGGTGGAAGGAAACGGGATCTGGATTTGAGTTGCCGATGTTCGCCAAGGATCTAGGGATCAACGAGGAGCTAAGTTGGTGAAGATGCGAAAGCCGGATTTGAAGGAAAGCAGATTTAGATCTGAAAGCGACTCACAAATCAACCAAGCTTTTCCGAAGAAGAAGAGAAACAACAGTGGGAAAGGAAATCATCAACAACACGCTGGTGGCGACGAATCAGTCGCCGGGCATGGCATACACGGTGGAGCATATGGTTTTCGTCAATCTGTAAAACCCTGACATCCTTCTCGATCTCGATAACTACGTCAACGAGCAGGTTCGTCTCCACCAATTCTCTATGTGTATCATTTCGATTTCGATTTTCCTCATTTCGATTTGATTGAGCTTCGATTTTTGCAGGTTTCATCGAAGACCTATAGCTTGAAGGCGAACCTCTTCCTTCTGCTCCTCTATAAGGTATCATCTATTTTTGTAGATTTGATTTATTTATGTTTTCGTTTTGCTGTATGTTTAGTGGTGAATGTCTGTTAGTTTATCAATTTAAATGGTTCCAATGGTACTGATTGCTGCTTGCTTAATTATACCTTCACTTTACTGTTGTTATTTTCTTCGATTTGATTGAATGTCTAGTGCAATATGATGTGAATTTGGTAATTTTTGCTTTTAAGGTTTTCTCTAATCAAAGAGCTAGCTATAGGAGGCTGGAATGATGTACTGTTACTTACTGATTAAGGTGGAGGCATTTACTTTTGTAATTTGGAATTTGGTAATTTGGAATGATGTATTGTCTATGTTTTACTGTAAATTGTCTATGTTTTACTGTAAATTGTCTATTTTTTTTTTTTTATAAATTGGCTATGATTTAGTAGAAATTCATCAATAATTTGGTGGTAGGGAGAAGCTATGGCCGGCGAAACCGAGACGTTTGCTTTCCAGGCTGAGATCAGCTTCTCAGCTTGATCATCAACACTTTCTACAGCAACAAGGAGATCTTTCTCCGTGAACTTATCAACAACTCTTCAGATGTAAGCCTCTTTCTTCACAGTTCCGATTATCGTATTAGATCTGTAATCGATCTGTTTAATTTTCCGAATTAGTCTGCTTATTTGATTGTTGTTTATGTTTCATGATGTTCTGGTAGTAGTCATCGTTGTATTTGCAACTCTGTGATTTGAATCTATTATTCATATGTGCAATGCCAAATTGATGGTACTGAACTGCAATGGTATTGTTGTGTTAAGCTAGAGCTATTCTACAAGTTTTTAGGAGGTTTTGTTACTCTGTAATTAGTAATTACTTAATCGTAGTGATGCAGAGTGAGTTCATTTAGTTTTTTACGGATCTTTGTCGCTGCCTGCAATGTGATTTTTTGTGGATTTTTAGTGTTGTGTAATAGCTCAAGTTCTGATGCTTTGGACAATTGGACTAATGAAATATGAACATAATTATCTAGTAAGTTTTGTCTAGTTTTTAGAGGATATTGTCTAGTTTTTACTAAATATTGTCTAGTTTTATTATCAAACATAAATATAATTGTCTAGGAAGTTTTGTCTAGTTTTTAGAGGATATTGTCTAGTTTTTACGAAATATTGTCTAGTTTTATTATAAAAAATGAACATAATTGTCTAGAAAGTTTTGTCTAGTTTTTAGAAGATATTGTCTAGTTTTTACAAAATATTGTCTAGTTTTATTATCAAACATGAACATAATTGTCTAGGAATTTTTGTCTAGTTTTTAGAGGATATTGTCTAGTTTTTAGGAAATACTGTCTAGTTTTATTATCAAACATGAACATAATTGTCTAGGAAGTTTTGTCTAGTTTTTATTAAAAATGGTCTAGTTTTATTATCAAACATAAACATAATTGTGTCTGAAGTTTTGTCTAGTTTTTAGAGAATATTGTCTAGATTTTATGAAATATTGTTTAGTTCTATTATCAAACATGAACATAATTATCTAGTAAGTTTTGTCTAGTTTTTAGAGGTTATTGTCTAGTTTTTATAATATTGTCTAGTTTTATTATCAAACATGATCATAATTATTTAGGAAGTTTTGTCTAGTTTTTAGTGGATATTGTCTAGTTTTTAGAGTATATTGTCTTTGTTTTACTATAAATTGTCTAGTTTTTTTATATAAAAATTATATGTTTAGTATAAATTGTCTACGTTTTACTGTAAATTGTCTATGTTTTACTGTAAACTGTCTAGTTTTTTTTGTATAAATTGGCTATGATCTAGTAGAAATTGTCTAGTTTTTTTTAATTAAATATTCTATGTTTTAGTAGAAATTGTATATGTTTTTTGTGATGTTTTTGTTGTATGTATTAGGTTTTCGTAAAAATGGTGGCTGAACAAAGAAATTGAAACGTTGTGGAAGGTGTCTACGAACAAGTCGAGTGTGATGAAAGCTATTTTGTAGATTTTATTTAATGTTTTTAAAAATACATGTATTTTTATAGGTTGTAAATTTTTGATTATTTTGTATACTGAAATTTATTGTTTGATGAATGAAATTGAAGTTCATGTTTATTTTTCTAAATTTTTTTTCATTGGATAAATAGGTTGTTACTAATGTATGCATGTTAAACATAGACATTTTTACGATAAACATAGACAATTTGATGACAAAACTAGACAATTTGATGTAAAAATCATAACATGTGGATTTGGATGAACATTTATGAGCTAAGTAACTTATTTTTTAAAAAAAAATTGCGGGTTGACCCGCGAAAAATTAGACTGTCTAGTTTTTAAGGTAAATTGTCTAGTTTTAACGTTTAAGTGGACTTTTTGGACTTTCCTATATATAGGGGGTTTTTCACAAAACTGACTCTATTTCAAAATAGGCTTCTGAAAGATTGTGTGTAAAATTAATTCTATAGAAGAATTACTCCAACGTTCAAGATGAAATGGAGTAATAAATAACTATTTATTCAACTTATAAATAAATTGTTACAATCAATTAAACTCCGCATTCCTCTCGAGACAAATTGCAAGGTAAGTTTCTTCAAAGCGAGTACTTCCATTATGCACAAGCACAAGTATTAATTGATCAAGATCAAACTCTTATAATAGTCGCTTGGTTATCTACAACCATTCTTTGGTTGACACTGATCCTAAAAATTAATGGAAAATTATTGTCTAAAGATGCTAAACCAGTATATAATTTGAATTAATTATATAGTGGATAATGATCCAACCAAAGCCCGTGAACAGCACGTAATTAGAAGAAAAAAAGGTGTATTAATAAAATCTAAAACCAGCAGAGAAGAAAACAAATCAAACAAACACAATGTTCACATTAACAAAGACCATACAAAGTACAACAATGTCAAAGTGACTTGTACAACATATGTTTATTCACGTCAAAAACAAAGGGATGAGTTGCTATTTATTTCATATATTCTCTGCAAGATGCTAAATCCATTCCCCGAACTCATTTGATCACGATTTGGCATTGAAGGACGTCGTTGTGCAACTATAGAACCCGATCATGGCTCGAAAGTCATGCTCTCAGCCTCTTTTCTGACAGAATCAAAGAGCACCGAAGAAAGATACCTTTCACCAAAGCTTGGGAAAATTACCTGTAACAAGGAATTTATGTGCAATCAGTATCAGTAATAGACTTGCAGGAATGATTTTACAGTTTTATTTCTGACCTGTTAACCATCCAACTTTTCCCTACTCACCACTTAACGATATAAAAAGCATATTCTGTAGCGTATATGAATCCTAATTCCTAACACTAGTGCATATGTATGAACACAATACATGATAAGATTCGACATGTACTGCTAACAAGGCCTTTTGAGAATGATGCATAAGAGTTGAGATACATACAACAATGAGCTTTCCAGCATTTTCTGGCCGCTTTGCGATCCTAACAGCAGCTGCTGCAGCAGCACCAGATGAAATTCCCACCTGCAGTGCATATTGTGCATGTCGAAAATTATTATTAAGCACAAAATTTACATGGAAAGGACTCTAAAGTAATATAAGGTGGGATTGTCAAAAATCAAAATCATCCAAGTTTTTTTTTTTTTAAATGACCCAAACAAAATAACATACCAGTAAACCCTCTTTCAAAGCAAGTTGCTTCGCAGTCTCTATGGCCTCATCACTTGAAACCTTAAGTATGCAATGGTGAATGGTTAATCACATCTAATGATAACCAATGAGAGAAGCATTAACTAATTTCTTTCGGATTGAAAAGATGTGAAGAGGGAACTGAGAAACTTACTTGAATTACTTCATCAATGAGATTCACATCCAAGACACCAGGGATAAAACCAGCTCCAATTCCTTGAATCTTATGTGGACCTAGAGCATTTCAAAATATCATTTATCAAACCGAAATTTTGGGCCAACAAACTTGTGCTTATGCCAGAAATGGAACCAGCAAATGGAAACAATCTACAGTAAGCCAGAGTAGGGTGAATAGAAGACAATTCACTTATTTTCTCGGTTAGTAAAAAGGAAATTAAACTTCGGTTCCAACTTTCTGGATTAGTTAAACTCAGTCTAACTTCATGGATTAGATAAATTTATGTTCCAACTTCCTCACTTAGTTACAGCCAGAGATGATTTTAGTTAGATCTTGTGGAAAGTACTATTATGAAGTTAGTATTGTCAGTTTTTGCAGTATAGCACCCAACATGGATGAGCCTTGGAGTTACTCATGTCAAGATCATATGAGTAAGCAAGATCAGATAAATACTCTCTCTGAAGTAACAAATCCATATCATCTCAGAACACAAGTGATTTCCACATTAAAAAGAATAGTTGGTCTCTCGCACCATACTGAGTATGTAATCAATCATGTAAGGATACTAGAATTGGCACAAAACAGGAAGATGATTTACCCAACTGAACTGACAGCAATTTTTTTTGGATCAAACGCATAGTCAAGAACAGAATGCTGATCCATAGACTACATAATTTATAGGTACACTATGACATTTTCTAATAGGAATAGAGCTTGGAACAAACACACAATTGAGGGCAAGATGCAACTGTAACCAAAAACTAACCTGGCTTTCCACCAGAAAGAATAGGACTTTCAACTGGTTCTACACCATAGAGCTGGCAAAAACCATGGCAAAAAGATGTCAGAAACAATCAACGTAACTCATAAATCAGATCGCAAAGAAGATATCTTGACTCGGCCAAAAAAATTCCACAAGAATCATAATAAAAACCACAAAATAAGTAGATATACCTTGACATCTGACTTTTGTTCTTTAAGGTACTTTCCTGTGCCCGTGATTGTGCCTCCAGTACCAATACCAGAGACAAAGGCATCAATTTTTCCATCGGTTCCTTTCCAAACTTCGGGTCCAGTGGTCTCATAGTGTATCTACAAAAATGTTATATTTTCCTGAATAAACTCCCGAACAAGCAAAGATAACATTCAAATTTGCATAGTCAAACAATTACCTTTGGGTTAGCAGCATTTTCAAATTGCTGAAGGATGTAGGAATTGGGTGTCTTATCCCGTATCTCTTCAGCCTTCTGAACTGCGCCCTTCATTCCCTTAGCAGGATCTGTGAGCACCAACTCAGCACCAAAAGCACGGAGAATAATTCTGCGCTCAAGACTCATAGAAGCCGGCATTGTAATGATAAGCTTGTAGCCCTTTGCAGCTGCCATGAATGCCAATCCTATACCAGTGTTTCCACTTGTTGGCTCGATGAGGACACTCTTATAAAAAATAAAAAATAAAAACGTTAAAACATACTAACACAGATGCAAAGAAATCAAATTCAAAATCACAGCATCAATTTTCAACCACAAGCCGCAACAGGGGAGTTTTACCTCTCCCGGTGTGATGAGGCCAGAAGCCTCAGCATCTGCAATCATGCTGTAACCAATCCTACATAAAAGGTGAAGCATAGTTGAGGAAACCATATCAATGCTTGGTGAGTTGTAATCATAAAAAAAAACTCTTAGACTATGGCTATGTTTAGCATCAGCTAGCCTATAAGTTAAATGTGGAAGTAGATTGAATTCTGGAGATGAATTAATGAAGAAGCTTGAAGAAATGTAGCAGATTTGCTTCTGTTCTGTGTTACATGTTCTTGAGAAGGAAAAATCGTAATCTGTGGGAAAAGTCGTGTTTTCACTTAAGCCTGGTGAGGTGTAGCTTTCTGATTGGCTCGTGTGGTGTGGCATGACGTTTGAAGGCGGGATTACTGAGTATAAAGGCTTCTGCGACTTATGCTTTGGACATTACGTTTTTCTCGAGTAACAGAATTAACCGTCTTCTTCTTCCTCTCTCAATTCGTTTTCTCCAGTTTTCTGTTCATCTCTGTAAATTAACATTGTTGAAGCTTTGTTGTATCATTGTCATTGTATTGATCAATAAAAGAATCTCTGGTTACTCCCGTGGATGTAGGCATTTGCCAAACCAGGTAAATCATCGCATTTTGATTGTTCTGAGAGTTTTGTTTGATTCTTGTTCAAAGATTGATCGATTGTTTGATTTGTTATCGAATGATTGTTGAAACGCGACAATTGGCACCGTCTGTGGGAACATCGAATCGATAACTGTAATCAATGGCTTCAATGGCGAAGTTTGATATTGAGAAGCTTACAGAGAAAGTTAATTTCACTCTATGGAAAGTGAAAATGGAGGCTCTACTTGAACAACAAGGATTGAATCACGCATTGCAAGGAGATGAGGGTTTTCCTAAGGATTATGATGATGCTGAGAAGAAACGCATCATTGGTAAAGCCAGGAACACTGTGATTCTTTCGCTGGGAGATAATGCCGTGAGAGAAGTATTCAAAGAGAAAACTACAAAAGGAGTTTGGGACAAACTTGAGTCTCTCTATCATGTGAAGAAAACTGCAAGCAAGATGCGCCTGAAGCAAAAGTTCTTCTCATACAAGATGAGATCTGATAGATCAATCATTGATCAACTCGATGAGTTCAATAAGTTGTGTATGGAACTTGAATCTTTAGATGTGAAGGTGGCAGATGATGATAAGGCAGTGATTCTGTTGAGCTCTCTACCTAGAAGCTATGAGCACTTCATCGATGCAATTGTGATGACTAAACCAAATGATCTGAAAGCTTCTAATGTTGATAAAGCATTGAGGAATAAGCTTGATCAGAAGAATACTGGAAATCAGCCTGAACAAGTTGCGGAAAGTTTGTTGGTAAAACAAGCTTGGAACAAAACTCAAGCTGGTAGAAGCAAGATGAATGGTAAATTCAAATACCAGAAGGAATCTTACAATGGAGGTAGTGACAACACTGAGAAGAGAAAGTGCTTTCACTGCAAGAAACCTGGTCATTTGAAGAAAAACTGTTTTCTATTAAAGAGAGAGAAGAGAATGAGAAAGACACCTGAGCAAGGTGGAGCTAATGCTTCAGATCTGACAGAATCACCTGAAACTTATGATGATGCTGAGGTACTCTCTATCACTGAATCTAAATGTGGTTTACATTGGATATTAGATTCAGGATGCTCTTTTCATATGTGTCCTATAAAAGAGTGGTTTGAGAATTTCAAATATGAAAATAGAGGAAATGTGCTTCTTGGTGATGATTATGCATGTGATGTTAAAGGATCTGGTAATATAAGATTAAAGATGCATGATGGTGTTGTCGGAATCCTCACAAATGCAGATATGTACCAGCATTGAAAAGAAACTTGATATCTCTAGGAACACTTGACAAAATGGGATACAAGTATGGTTCTGAAAATGGTGTTATGCAAGTTATGAAAGGCAGTACATCAGTGATTAAGGCAGATTTGGTCAATGGTCTGTATATCATGCAAGGTGGAGTTGTTTCTGGTATAGTCTCTAGTGTATCAAGTGATGATAAAACACAACTGTGGCATGAGAGATTAGTTCATATCAGTGGAAAGGGACTAAAGGAGCTGTCTAAGCAAAATTTGCTAGGAAATGATCAAATCACTAAGCTAAGTTTCTGTGAGAATTGTGTTTTGGGAAAAGCACATAAATCAGGTTATGAGACTGGTAAACACACCACTAAGGAACCACTTGATTATGTGCATTCTGACTTATGGGGGCCTGCAAGGACTGAGACTCTAAGTGGTGGCAAGTATTACATGTCATTGATGATTACTTAAGAAAGGTTTGGCTCATGGTGCTAAAATCCAAAGATGAAACATTCTCTAAGTTTAGAGATTGGTTAATTGAAATTGAGAATCAAACTGGAAGAAAGTTGAAGTATCTAAGGACTGACAATGGATTGGAGTATTTGTCAGGTGAATTTAATGATTTCTACAAACAAAAAGGAATCATCAGGCACAGAACTATCCCTGGCACACCTCAGTAAAATGGTGTTGCAGAGAGATACAATAGGACTATCCTAGAGAGGATAAGGTGTATGCTCATTAGTTCTGGTTTGTCAAAAAGATTCTGGGGAGAAGCTACAAATACAGCTTGTTATCTGATCAATAGAAGCCCTACATCTGCATTAAAGTTCAAAACACCTGAAGAAGTTTGGTCTGGTCATGTTCTCAGATATGATCATTTGAAGGTGTTTGGGTGCCTGGGTCTTGTTCATACTAAACAAGACAAGTTGGATGCTAGAGCACTGAGGTGTGTATTCTTGGGATATCCTACATGTGTTAAAGGGTATAAGCTATGGAGTATTGATCAGAAGAAATGCATACTTAGCAGAGATGTTGTTTTTAATGAGAGATTAATGCCTCTCAAGTCTCAAAGCACATCAAACACTCCGCTACAGAGCTCTTCTATTACTGATGAAGATCAAGAGAGAATCAACATTGAGGTGGAGCAAGTACCTGACACACAAGTTATTGATACAGTAGTACATGAGACTGATGATATATCTGAGACTGGTGATCAAGTTGCAGAGAGATCTTCATATAATCTTGTTACTGACAGGAAAATCATATATGGTTTCTTATGCTCTTAGTGTTGCAGAAGATATCTGTTATATAGAACCAAACAGCTATCTTGAAGCTGTCACTTGTCATGAGAAAGATCTGTGGATGAGAGCAATTCAGGAAGAACTTGACTCTCTCTATAAGAATGACACCTGGGATATTGTCACTGTACCTAAGAATACTAAGTTGGTCGGGTGCAAGTGGATATTCAAGAAGAATGATGAATCTGCAATAGGTGGAAAAGTGAGATTCAAAGCAAGATTGGTTGCTAAAGGTTTTACACAGAAAGAAGGAATAGATTACACATAAATCTTTTCTCCTGTGGTTAAGCATACTTCAATCAGGATCTTACTATCAATTGTTACTCAGAATGGTTACTATCTACAACAAATGGATGTGAAGACTGATTTTCTACATGGGAATCTTGAAGAACAAATTTACATGAGAATACGTGATGGAGTAAAATTAAACAATGCTGATACTAAAGCTTGTTTACTCAAGAAATCTTTATATGGTTTGAAGCAATCTCCGAGACATTGGTATAAAAGATTTGATGTCTTTATGATATCCGTGGGCTTTAAAAGAAGCAGCTATAATAGTTGCATCTATCAGACGGGAGATAAAGATACAGGTTTACTGTATTTACTACTCTATGTAGATGACATATTGATTGCTGGGAAAAGCAAGATGATTGAAGAGGTAAAGAAAAGTTTCAACATGGAGTTTGAAATGAAATATCTGGGATATGCAAAGAGGATTCTTGGCATGGTAAATACACAGGAGTACAGATCAACAAGAAACTACATTTACTCAGGTTAGCTATCTGAAGAAAGTCTTTGACTAAATACAAGATGCATGAGTCAAAGCCTGCATCTGTTCCTTTGAGTCTGAGTATAAAAGTTTCTAATACTCAAATGTCCTACTACTGAGATAGAGAAGCATAAAATGGAGCTCATTCCTTATGCAAGTGCAGTTGGTAGCATAATGTACACCATGATATGTTGCAGACCTGATTAGGCATACTCTATGAGTTTTATTAGCAGATTCATGAGTAATCCTGGATTTACTCATTGGGAAGCTGTGAAAGGTGTACTAAGATTCATTAAAGGAATAATTGATCATGGATTGTGTTTTAAAGTGGTGGAAGCAACTGATCAACCTCTGGTGGGATATGTAGATGCAGACTATGCATCTAATGTTGATACAAGGAAGTCCAACACAGGATATGTGTTCACTCTCTATGCACCTGCTATAAGCTGGAAAAGCTCACAAAATGTGGTGGCACTCTCTACTACAGAAGCAGAATTCATTGCTCTCACTAAGGCAATAAAAGAAGCATTGTGGCTAAAAGGTTTGCTTGAGGAGTTTGGTATCTATCAGAGAACTGTCACAATTGACAATCAGAGTGCTATACAGTTGGCTAAACATCAAGTGTATCATGAGAGGACAAAACATATAGATGTAAAACTGTATTATATCAGGGATGTGATATCAGAAGGAAGCATCAGAGTTGAGAAGATTCACACATCTAAGAACATGGCAGATAGCTTGACAAAAGCATTGCCAGTTTCAAAGTTCCAGTTGTGTTCTTTGTTGATGAAGGTACAGAAGGGTCTGCTCCAACCTTAGGAGTATATTTTGTAGTAACATAGAGGAATTCAATCTAAGGTGGAGATTTGTGGAAGTAGATTGAATTCTGGAGATGAATTAATGAAGAAGCTTGAAGAAATGTAGCAGATTTGCTTCTTTTCTGTGTTGTTCTTGAGAAGGAATAATCGTAATCTGTGGAAAAAGTCGTGTTTTCACTTAAGCCTGGTGAGGTGTCACTTTCTGATTGGCTCGTGTGGCGTGGCATGACGTTTGAAGGCGGGATTACTGAGTATAAAGGCTTCTGGGACTTATGCTTTGGACATTACGTTTTTCTCGAGTAACAGAATTAGCCGTCTTCTTCTTCCTCTCTCAATTCGTTTTCTCCAGTTTTCTGTTCATCTCTGTAAATTAACATTGTTAAAGCTTTGTTGTATCATTGTCATTGTATTGATCAATAAAAGAATATCTGGTTACTCCCGTGGATGTAAGCATTTGCCGATCCACGTAAATCATCGCGTTTTGATTGTTCTGAGAGTTTTGTTTGATTCTTGTTCAAAGATTGATCGATTGTTTGATTTGTTATCGATTGATTGTTGAAACGCAACATTAAATGATCTTATTTGACCAATTAATCAAAATCAACTTGTTACATGAACGCCTAACTACACATGCTTATAAAATAGTTGATTAAATAAGCTACTGCAACCAAGGTACAAGAACGCATAACTAATAGCTTATAATTAAAGTCAGCAGTTTTCACTTCCATGTTTGCAAATCAGCCACCTTATCATCTAATTTACCAAACACATCCATTCAAACCAACCTGTTATGACAGCTATTTGTTTTAGCAAGCTTATCAATCACCTGGATCAACTAACACCGCCTTATCAATTTACCAACTATTTAATCAACTAAGTCCTATATCAGCTCGAACATAGCCCGATTCAATAATTCTCATTTACAAGAAAGCAGGCAAAATACCTGTCCTTGACACTGGAGCATGGCTCCATTGATTCCAACTTGGCCGCAACACGCCCAACACAACCATCAGTGATGCTGTTCAAGTACACCAATGGAGTGTTACCAATCAACTACAAAACAAAAAGGATAAGGAAACAGAAAAAGAGATCATCAGTTTTAAGTTCAAAATACAAAAGTGTATACAGCATCACAAAAGCTAAATCTGTAGGTTCAAGAAATAACTCACTTCAGTAACATCCTTAGCAATTCCAGTGCTTCCTTCTGCCATGTTTCAGTATCAACTCTGCAACACCAATAAAAACTTCAACAATAAAAAATAAAATTACAATTTCTCTTCCTATTCAAGAGTCAACGCTCAACCTCACGCATGTATAGAAAATCCAACAACATATATCGGATTTATCTCCAAAAAAGAGAAGAAAACAAGCGAAATGGCTTTGTTTATCTATCCGTTTGGGACAAAGACTGCCGTTTCCACCAACCACAAAAAGAAACATTTTTTATACCCAACGAAATCAATTGATTGATTATCTTGTAAAATGACATCAATTTGCATATACAGAACAAAAATGACATAAAAAAGAAACATTTTTTGTACCCAACGAAATCAATTGATTGATTATCTTGTAAAATGACATCAATTTGCATATACAGGATAACAGAACATGAACAAAACAATGAAGATTGAGATGAAATAGAAAGGATGAATGTGTAGAAAGGAACAAAAATGTCACCTTTGATGGTTTTTTGTTTTTGTGTTCTTGGCGAAATTGTGAGAAATGACCTATTGGGAGCTTGAAAGAGAGATTTTATAGCGAAAAGTCAGTCAAGTCAAGCAAGCACTCACTTGACTAATCATACATGGTATTGTAGCATTGTTGAACCGTTAATTACGAAGATTTAATAAATTATATTATTAGGGGCGTGTATGGATCGGTCCCAATTTCAATCCGAAAATTCCATAAGTTTTTGTAAATCTGAACTCTAATATAAATGAATGGGTAAATTAAATATGGTCGCATTGTACCAATCTATCTATATATATATACATTAAAATAAAACTATTTCAAGCATTCTAAAACATGCCAAGTCATTATTAAATGTGATGGAAACTTGAAGCATTCTCATTGGCTTATTCATTCCTATTTGACATCATCAAGTACCATATTCATAGGGGTGGTGAAAGGGACTCACGAACATTACAGTTACAACCAGAACTCATTGATGCATGTCATTTCCAATACTTTGTGTTAGATTTACATTATTTTACCACAATAACAGTTAGAAACTTACAGACTACTTGGCATAGAAATTTAACAGACCGGACTTTAACCGACCTTTGACAAATGAATTGTAATGCAACTTTAATTGAGTTGTGAAAACGTGTGTTTCAGAAAATGGTGTGTAAGAGTAAAGTGATGTGCGTAAGATTTTTTAAGGTTATTTGATTGCTTTAATGTTGATTGGTTTAAGATTGTTATAATATATATTGATTACAAACGGGTATGTGGATAGTATGTGGATTACAAATGGATACCATTCTAACTTGATTAATGTCACATGCCACAAGTAGTCTATTTGATTCAAGACACATTCAAAAACCCATTGATCTTGCGTAAACCAAGTGTCAACACCCCTGAACCACACATTACCAATTAATTGCCAATACTCCCAGTGTTTTCCAGTCATATTCCTCCCACCACCAAGTTAAGTGAAGGTCATCAACACATACTTGGCATGATGTCATTATTACAATTCAATGTTAATTCTTACTTGATGATGGAGTCGCAACGTCTTCAGTGGATTGGTCACAATCAGCCTAAAGTTCGTGGTAATTCATATAATAAATTGGCCAATGCGGTAAACCAGGGCCAGACACAGAAACGTCCTGGGTTGGTAGGTCTTTCATGTTGCCATCGACTTTCATTGGTAGGTCTTTAATATTGCCATCGACAATAGATGCACGAAATGTTTTCCTAAAAGTTTTAACGATCTTATCACGCTTATCGAATGAGGGACACTGGTACCACCGTTAATAAAAGTGGTGTTTCACTTGACAACATGTACTTATCATGGACTATAATTCATTATATTATTTTATATGTGCTAATTTATTTTACGTGATTTATATTTTCAAAGCTTTTATTTATGTCTATTATTGTTATTACTATTATATAATAAAAAATAGATACGCATTTCCACATAATTCCCATATGATGCTCAAATATCAAGTGCACATCAACATCGAATACTGTAACAGCCATCGATCAATACCGTATCCCTTCAAGTATATATCCAAAGGAAGTGATAAAACTGGGGTTAATTTCAATGAATGAGAAAACGGGGAGAAGGTCATGAGGCATATGGACTGTCGTTATGTGTCTCCATGCGAAGCAATGTGGAGTATATTAGAATCCCCGCTGCATTACACGATTTATGTTGTTAAGCGATTGTCGTTTCATTTGGACAATGAGCAGTTTGTTCCTTTCAAAGATGGTGAATGCATGCCAAGTGTCGTCAACAAAGCCAATGTCAAACATTTGCAGTTCTTGCAGTGGTTCGAGCTGAACAAAATAGATCATCGAGCTCGAAAGCTGACTTATGCTAAAATCCCTGACTATCATTGTTGGAAAAATGAACAGAAAATATGGTTCGTATGAAATCAAAGAAACAAGGTTTCGGTTGAATGGTGTTGACTGTGTTGTGCACGAATATCACAAGGATGCATGTGAAGTTATGAGCCTCTTATTCAAGAGTAACTATAGTAAAAGGGAAGATTTTCCTAATCTATAGGAAAATTCGATTTTCGTTATAAAGAACCGGTCAGAAATACTACAAAACCGGTCGGTAACTTTTATATAAATACCCCAAATAAACAACACACTCTCTCACAAAATTCATACCTCAACTGTTAGGAAATTTGTTAGATATTTTGTTAGAAATATCTGTTTAGATTTTGATCAGCAACATGATGACTTATCTTAGTCTCAGAAAGGTGATTAGTACTGTTGGTTCACTTGAACATTGTAAAAGAGGAAACCCACTAAGTATGATAGTCTAGCTAATCTTGTATAGGATGTTAGGTTTCAAAATGTAATTTTTATTTTATGAAGAGAAGACCAAGAAGAAGACATCCAAACATCCAAGCAGAACAAGTTCAACGACATTGAAGATTTGAAGAAACTGCACAAGATTACTGAAATAGTTTTGCAGATACCTTGGTCAGATATCTTGAAGACACGAATACTTTTAAACAATCTGTGTCACAAGAGATATCTGAGAACTAGAAGGTTTTCTGAAAACCAGGAAAGTGCCCACAGATATCTACTCTCAGATACCTTGAGCCTTAACCACATTTCTGAAAAAGAAATATATTGCAACAAAGTTGTTTCAATAAAGTGGTATCTGAAGATTAAAGATAAGGACGTGCAAAGAATCAGATAATACTAGTCTCTGATACTGAGCATAGTTCCGTTGGCACTACAGGACAAAAAGTACAGTACAATGCATTTAATGCACGGACAGAGATGTCTGAATAAAAGCAACGGTACCTTCTGAAGAAGAAGACAAACCTATCAAAAGATTATACACAGATATCAATAGTTTGAATTTGATTTAAGCCTAACGGATACTATTCAACGGCATTCAAATTCATCTATAAATATCAATACTTAGACTACTTGAGAAGACACCTTGAACTCCATAAACACGCTGAACAACATATTCTCTCAAGCAAACTACTTATCCTCAAAGCTTTCTGTTGCGACCAAAGCTCCTGATCTTAAGTAGCACTAAAGTTCTAAGTGTCCTGATCCTAAACAAGCACTGCTATCTGTGAAAGAGTTGAATTGAAAGATCAAGTATCTGAGATTCATTCTCTTGAACATTTATCTAAGACTTGGGTCAGTAAAAAGAACAAGATACCATACATTGAAAAGTGTATTAAGTATACTTGATTCACGAGCTATCCGATTAATCGAAAAGTTATTAAAGAAGCTCATCGACAACTCAAACCAAAACCAACACCATCAAGCGTGAGTATGTGAAGTACTTAGTTTGAGAAACTAAGGAATAACTCCAAGGTTATTGAGCAGGAAGTACTTAGCTTGGGAAGCTAGGAATAGCTCAAAAGGTTTCTGAGTACAGAAGTACTGGGAAAGCCGGGAACAACTCAGGGGGAACATTTGGTTGGGAACCATTTGTTTAAGGAATCTTAGAATAGGATTTTTGTAAGGTGACCTCAATTATCTATTCTAGTGAATTCTAGGTCTTTGGAAGACCGAAGTGGATTAGTTGGAGGATTACGCCACCTCCAGATACCACTATACTTGCTGTGTTATTTACTTCTCTGTACTTACTTTTCACCAACACACACACACACACTTTAAACTGTTTCTGCACTTATCTATCTTAAGTGTTCCGCGCTCTGAATCTAAGTATCAGATATCTACACAGATATCTGAGAAATAGTTTTTATCGACAAAAGTTTTAAAAGACTATTCCGCCCCCTCTAGTCTTTTACTTTGCCGTTATCTGGACCAACAAGTGGTATCAGAGCAGGAGGTTCACAAGCCTTCTGCACTGAACCTAGATCCCCAGATAGGTGAAGGAAATTTGTCCATTTACGAGGACTATTTAATTTGTGTGTTAAGTGTGCAGGAATGTCTCTGAGTGATGCACCCGTTCTCAAACCAGAGAACTACGAGAAATGGAAAAATAACATGATGCTCCACCTTGAAGCCATAAGTGACGAAATGATCGAAGTAATAAAAAATGGCCCAATAGTCATTCAACAACTTAAACAAGTCATGGAGGTTTCTAATGGTAGAGATAGAGATCAAAGCGAAGGATCTTCACAAACTGATGCGTCAACAAGTGGGAGATCTACTAGTCAAGTTATTTACGAACCAAAGCCCAGAGAACTCTGGACATCGGAAGATGCCAAGAGAAATCGTCTGGATGGTCAAGCTCGTAATATCATCATCGATCTACACTGAGCACATACAAGGTAAACTCGTAGCTAAACTAAACGGCGAAATCGACCGCAAATCGATTGAAGAAATCATGCGAACCGAAAACCAAAGAAAACAAGTTCGAAGTTCTCAAGTTGAAATTTCAAAATTTCAAACAAGGACCCACTGAAACTCTGGAAGAACTAGATTTCAGATTTACCACTCTCATGAGTGATATGGCAAGACTTGGGGAAAGCAATGATACGCTCGATGTAAAAGATTAAGACTATTGTCAGAAGTCTTAACCACAACTGGGAGCATACTAAATTCTTTTATTTTAATCAAGGTATGCCAAATATCACTCCAGTGGAACTCTTCTCACATCTTGCTACGGTTGATTATGAGACAACACAAAGAGAACAAACAACTGAAAAGTTGCAGAATATTGCTCTAGTTGCTCAAGGAACTTCTGAAAAGAAGAAAAGCAAGGAAGGGATCGAGGATGCTCTTGCAAAGCAAATGAGCAAATATGTCACGAGAAATTGAGAGAAGAAAAGCTAAAGAGAAGTCAAAAAGCATCTAGCTCAAACTATCACCAGTACAAAAATATGCAAAGCTCATTGAACAAGCCAGCTCAGAAAGCATCATGTACTGAGGAAGTAGAAATTGGAAACGATATCTGCTTCTATTGTCAGAAGGATTGTCCTGCCTTCAACAAACTAAGGACAGGTGACAAGAAAGATAGAAGAATCTTCAGAAGAAGCCAGAAAGCTTTATTAACTGAAGAAAGAAAGAAAATCCAAACTCAACTGGATGCTCTAGACTATGAAACAGATTCTGAAGATGACAATTCAGATGACTCAATCTTACCATCACCAGAATTATGTGGAGTTACTCATGATATAATCGACTTCGGCCTCAAGAAGAATGAAATGTGTGGAGTTGCTGAGATTGACGATCCAGACATCTCTAACATAGAAATCTGTCTTATGGCTGATGAGGTAACACATACTTCTTGTTATACTTATGAAAGTGATGAAGAAGAAATAAAAGATCTAGAAAATCTCAGGAAAAATCTTGACATCTATGAAAGGGAATTTCTAATGATCCGAGCTAGAGCTGAAAATCTTGAAGAAGAAAAGAATTCTCTTGCAAAGGAAAATTCTCAATTAGTTAAGATATCTGAGAAAAAAGGATGCTGAAAATGCATTTCTCAAAGCTCACATATCTGAGACTGAAAAGTCACATAAAGAAGCAATGGCTGAATTACGAAAGAAATATGAAGATCTTCTTTCTGAGAACAAGGAACTCAAAAAGAAAGAATTATCTTTTCAATCTTATGCCAAAGCTAGTGACACTCTTACTGAAGTACAATCTTACTTAAGAGATCCTTCAAAAAAAAAGGACTTGAAATGAATACACAGACAGAGTGTTCTATCACTCTGAATAAGAGTGAGGAAAGAAGAACATTTGTAAGTACTCAGCAAGATGGTTCCCATGCAATCTATAGTATCGGTCAGAAGACGAAGATTGTTGACAAAGGAAAAGCAGTTGTGACTAAACCTTTGTGGGAAAAGCAAGTCAAAAATAAAACTGATGGGCACGTCTCTGAAAAGAAACACAACACTGAAAAGTGTAAACACCCACAAAGTATGTCTCTCAAAAGGGTAAAATTGCAGGAGCTGGCAATTTCTCTCATGTCACTTTTTCTGGAAAGAAATTGGATCAACCAGAGACTAGCAAAGCTGCTGAGAAAAGATCTCAGATAGCTTCAAGTGCTCGAAACGGTATTGGCTATAAAGGCATCGGGAAACAACTTGCTCATGAATACAAACAAGAGCAAGAACGATGGCTAAAGGCTAGAATTGCTCAAAGCAATTATCAGAAGTGGAAGTTGAATCAAGCCACTGAAAATCTGAATGCCAGGGCTAGAAGAAATCTGGCAAGGAAAGCTAAGTTTGCTGAAAAGCAAACTCAGAAACCTGACAGGTATCTGAAAGCACCAAATGGAGCACCTAGGAACACACCAAGGAAGAAAATAATTCTTAATAATGATAATCATTCAATCAGAATTCCTCCTTATGTTCCTATCAGACAAAAGAATGTTCCAAGGAAATTCATTCAAAAATGGATTCCTACTGGAAGATTGTTTAGTCCTGATGGTTCCAACTGTAAATTGAGAACCTAATCTCCTGTTCCCTGTTATGTGCATAATGCTTCCTGGACTAAAGCACAATGGCTGTTTGATAGTGGATGCGGAAAGCACATGACAGGAGACAAAGCAAATCTAGTCGATTACAAAGCTTGCAACACAGGACCAGATATCAGATTTGCTGGAGGAGAATTAAATCCCTCTCTGGGATTTGGCAACGTCAAATTGGGAACATTAACAATCACTGACGTATTACATGTTAAGGATTTGAAATACAATCTATTTAGCATGAGCCAGTTTGCAGACAAAGGTTTTACTATAAAATTCAAAGCAAAATACTGCAAACTAATTGACAATGAGTCAAAGCAGACAGTCTTGGTTGCTCGGCGGAAAGGCAGTCTTTATGTTGCCGATTGGGCATCTGCCACAACTGAAGAATGTCTCATGGTGAGTCAATCTGGTCACACAGAAGAGCACTGGTTATGGCACAAAAGAATGAGTCACTTGAACTTCAAAACTCTGAACAAACTTGCCAAGAAAGAGTTAGTGGTTGGCCTTCCCAAAACGTCTTTCAGAAAGGATGATATCTGTTCTGCATGTCAGATGGGGAAACAATCCAAAATCTCTTTCAAGTCCAAAACTAGACACTCTAGTGTTAGACCACTGCAACTACTACATATGGATCTTTTTGAATCATCTGTAACTAGTTATGCAGGAAAGAAGTATGGTCTGGTTGTTGTAGATGACTTCTCAAGATTCACTTGGGTTGTCTTTCTGAAACACAAATCTGACGCCAGGGTGGAGATACCAAACTTGCTGAAAAAGCTTGAAGTCATGAAAAATGACAAGGTATCTGCAATCAGAACAGACCATGGTACTGAGTTTGTCAACCAGTACATAAAGGAGTTTTGTACCTGCAAAGGTATACAACACCAACTTTCCTCTGTAAGAACACCTCAACAAAATGGTATTGCAGAAAGGAAAAACAGAACCCTTAAAGAAGATGCAAGGACGATACTAGCTGACACTGAAATAAGTGAAATTTATTGGGTTGAAGCTGTAAACACAGCCTGCTACTCGTAATGTATGTTTGATAAACAAACACCATGACAAGACCCCTTATGAAATCTTGGTTGGTAGACCCCCTAATATCAAACATCTGAGAGTATTTGGTTGTAGATGTTTTGTTCTAAACAATGGAAAAGATTATCTGAGAACATTTCAACCAAAGGCAGATGAAAGTGTATTTCTTGGCTATTCCACGAATAGCAAAGCAAAGCTTCTGAATTACAACAAAAGAACAAAGAAAATTGAAGAATCAGTTCATGTTATATTCTATGAAGGAAGCAAGAAAACACCTCCTAATGATGAACTCTCAGAAAGGTTCAAATAACTAATGTTGAGGGATCCCGAAGAAGAATCCTCAGAAAGGAGAAACATCATTACGGAAAGTGAGGATGACTCTGACGTAGAAAAGCATGAAGTGCCTAGTAACAACAAGATGACTCACAAACATATTGAAGAATTTCCTATGAAACTTCCAGAAATGGAAACTGAAGATGTTCATCATGAAGCTATCTCTGGAAATAATCTCTCTGAAAGACATGTTCCAGATAGCTCAAACACTGAACAAGTGTCAGACATTAATTGCCCTTTTGAGGAGCAAAATGTCTTAGATACTGAAAAAGTATCAAATCAAAATCCCAGTGAGTCTCATTCAAATCATTTGGATATTGATCCTACTAGCACTAAACCTATGATGAGATGGATCAAGGATCATCCTGCAAAAGATGTGATTGGACCAATTAATCAAGGTGTTAGGACTAGGAGAGCAATAGCTGAAAATGCTAATTCTCTCTTTGGATGTTTCATCTCAAATATTGAACCCAAAAATATAGAAGAAGCATTAGGAGACCAAGACTGGATATATGCAATGCAAGAAGAGCTGGATCAATTTGAGAGAAACAAAGTCTGGAAATTAGTTCCATTCATGGAAGGAATATCTGTGATTGGAACTAAATGGGTTTTCAGAAACAAAATGAATGAATCTGGTGAAATAACCAGAAACAAAGCAAGATTGGTTGCCAAGGGATTTACCCAGACTGAAGGCTTAGATTTTGATGAGTCATATGCACCAGTTGCCAGATTGGATGCAATAAGACTCTTTCTAGCCTTTGCAGCTCATAAATATTTTAAAGTTTATCAGATGGATGTCAAAAGTGCATTCTTAAACGGTGAACTTGCAGAAGAAGTTTATGTTGAGCAACCACCTGGCTTTGAAGTTTCCTCAGAAAGTAGAATGGTCTATAAACTACAGAAAGCTCAGATGGATCAAACAGTCTCCAAGAGCATGGTATGACACTTTGGCCAAATACCTTCTGGAAAGTGGTTTCAAGAAAGGTGAAGTTGATAAAACTTTATTTACCTTAAACCATGATGGGAAACTACTCTTAGTTCAAGTATATGTTGATGACATCATATTTGGATCTAAGGACAAGCAACTTTGTAATGACTTTGCAAATCTCATGAAAAGTAAGTTTGAGATGAGCATGATGGGAGAAATGAATTATTTTCTAGGATTGCAAGTCAAGCAACTCAATGATGGAATATTCATTAGTCAAACAAAGTATGCAAAAGATATGCTCACAAAATTCAATCTTAAGCCTTCTGAAAAGAATGCTAAGATACCTATGAGCATTGGAACCAAAATGACCTATACTGAATCAGACAAGAGTGTTGAAGAACATAAGTATAGGAAATTGATAGGTTCACTACTTTACCTCACTGCAAGTAGACCTGATATTCAATACGCCGTTGGAGTGTGTGCTAGATTTCAGACAAATCCGATACAAACACACTACAACATTGCTATGAAAATATTAAGGTATGTAAAAGGTACAATAGAGGTAGGATTGTGGTATCCTAAAGAAAGAGGATTGAGTTTAGCTGGGTACTCGGCCGATTATCTTTGGATCATCTTGATAGGAAAAGCACCTCGTGAACTTGTGGGTTTACGGTACTAGACTTATCTCATGGTTTAGCAAGAAGCAAAACTCAATTGCAACTTCTACCACAGAGGCTGAATATATTGCTGCTGGTTGTTGTGCAACACAAATTTTGTGGATACAACAACAACTTAAAGACTATGGACTCATTGAAGAGAAAACTCCCATTTTCTGTGACAACACAAGTGCTATTGCAATTACACAGAATCCTAAATTTCATGCCAGAACAAAGCATATTGATGTTAGACATCACTTCATCAGAGACCATGTTGAAAGAGGCAATATAGAGATACTCAAGATTGGCACTGAAGACCAACTTGCAGATATCTTCACTAAGCCACTACAAGAAAGTAGATTCTTAGCCTTAAGACATAGTCTTGGACTAATGGAACTACCAATGAACTGAAAGAGTTCAGGAATCTGGAACGGGCATCCAGAGAAGAGGTATCTGGAACGGGCATCCAGAGAAGAGAAAAGAGAAATCTGGAACGGGTATCCAGAAGTCAAAAAGGCTAAAGAACAAAAAGACAGCTTAAGATCTCTGAAACGGGAACTCAGATATCTGAATCACTCTATAAACGGTGAACACAAAAGAGAATAGTACAACTATCTGCAGTCAACTACTCTCTTGAAATTCGCATTATTTCTATCTTGATGAAAAACTTGGAAAAATCCTAAGTATAAGACAGATTCAGATGCAAACAGTGTTCTTGGTCATACACAAACATGATTCAGATAGCTAATAGCCAAAATTCATTAAATGGGCACAATTACACTTGTTGATTGTGATCATTGCTGAAGAAGCAATGGTGACCCTTGATGAAATTAAGCGATTGATCTATACAGTGGAAATTAATTCACAGTAAATAGTGGACTGTAAAAAAAAAAAATTCTGACAAAGCCCACTTTGCATTTAATGCCGAACTAGCTTTTGCTCACGCCTGCTTGCAAATCACAGATACGTACACACAAAATCAATTTGTATGTATTTGTCTGTTGAGATTCTATTGCTATATATATAGGATTTTGGCAAAAGAAATCACTTTCGCCTAATCCAAAATTCAGACTTGCACAAAAATAGCAAAACCTTCTCTTGATTCTCTGCAAATCTTCTACAATCTCTGCAAATCAAGATTAAGTTTTTCTGCAAAGAATTACTAAATAAAATCTCTTTCAAACACCAATCCAAATCTACACTATATAAAGAGATGGCCCCAAAGAATTCTTCTACACTGAAATCTCAATCCTCCACTTGTACTGCTGAAAAGCAAGCACCAGAGTTGGTTATTGTGAGCAACCGATTGGTAGGAGATTTTAATCCTGGCCATTGGACTTCAAATCACAGAATGACTTGGGGTGGTGCCATGGTTGAGGAATACCTCACGGCTGCAATTGAAAACCAAACCGACAGAAAACTGATTCTTGACATGCTTGAAAAGGCACAAATCAAGGGTTTTCTATTTGCTCGCCCAAGTGGAATTTCATCACTCGATGTGTTGGAATTCTACAACAACTCCAGGATAATTTCCTGTTGTTGGTCCATATAACGGCAAAGTAAAAGACTAGAGGGGGGGGGGGGTGAATAGTCTTTTAAAACTTTTGTCGATAACAACTATTTCTCAGATATCTGAATAGATATCTGATACTTAGAATCAGAGTGCGGAAGACTTAATAAAGATAAGTGCAGAAACAGTTAATATGTGTGTGTGTGTTGCTGAAATGTAAATACAGAAAGGTAAATGACACAGCAAGTATAGTGGTATCTGGAGGTGGCGTAATCCTCCAACTAATCCACTTCGGTCTTCCAAAGACCTAGAATTCACTAGAACAGATAATTGAGTTTTCCTTACAATAATCCTATTTTAAGATTCTTAAACAATTGGTTCCCAACCAAATGTTCCCCCTGAGTTGTTCCCCGGCTTTCACAGCCAAGTACTTCCTATACTCAGAAACCTTTGAGTTATTCCCTAGCTTCCCAAGCTAAGTACTTCCTATACTCAATAACCTTGGAGTTATTCCTTAGTTTCCCAAATCAAGTACTTCCTATACTCCGGTAACCTTGGAGTTATTCCCTGATTTTTCAAACTAAGTACTTCCTGTACTCCACGCCAGTTATGGTGTTGGTTTTGGTTTGAGTTGTCAGATGAGCGTCTTAATAATTTTTCAGTTAATCAGATAGCTCTGTGAACCAAGTTACTTAATACACTTTACAGCGTATGGTATCTTGTTCGATTTTACTGACCCAAGTCTTGTGATATCTGTTCAAGAGAATGAATCTCAGATAGTTGATCTTTTGATTCAACTCCTTCACAGATAGCTTTGCTTGTTTAGGATCAGGACACTTAACAGAAAGCTTTTAGAATGAGTAAGCTGCTTTGAGAGAGTAAGATGTTCAGCGTTTGTAAGCAGTTCAAGGTGTCTAGTGTTCTGTGTGTTCTCTCAAGCTGTCTAAGTGTTGATATTTATAGATGAATTTGAATACCGTTTGAATAGTATCCGTTAGGCTCAAATTCGAACTATCGATATCTGCGTATAGTACTGTAGCAGGTTTTGTCTTCTTCTCAGAAGCTGCCGTTGCTTTTATTCAGACATCTCTGTCCGTGCATTAAATGCATTGTACTATACATTTTGTCCTGTAGTGTCAACGGAACTATGCTTTGTATCAGAGACTAGTGTTATCTGATTCTTTGCACGTCCTTATCTTCATTCTTCAGATACCACTTGTATTTATTGAAACAACTTTGTTTGCAATATATATTTCTCTTTCAGAAACGTGGTTAAAGCTCAAGGTATCTGAGAATAGATATCTGTGGACACTTTCCTTGTTTTTCAGATATGTCTCTTATTTCTCAGATATCTCTTGTGACACAGTTTGTTTGAAACTATTCGTGTCTTCAAGATATCTGGCTAAGTTATCTGAACAACATTTGATAATCTTGTGCGCTTTTCTTCAAGTCTTCAATGTCGTTGAGCTTTACATTGGATGTCTTCTTCTTGGTCTTCTCTTCATAAAATAAAAATTACATTTTGAGACCTAACATCCTATACAAGATTAGCTAGACTATCATACTTAGTGGTTTTCCTCTTTTACAATGTTCAAGTGAACCAAGAGTACTAATCACCTTTCTGAGACTAAGATAAATCATCATGTTGCTGATAAAAACCAAACAGATATTCTTTACAAAATATCTAACAAAATTCCTAACAAATTTCTCAAGAAATTTCCCAACAAATTTCACAAGAAAATTTCCCAACAAATTTCCCCCTTTTTGATCAGTCAACGATGACTATCTTTACCTATTACAAATCTGGATGAGGAAATAATCCACCACTTAATCATTTCTTAAGATCTTTCAATTCATATAATTAAGTGCAGAAAGTAGACATCAACCAAATCACAAGGTGTGATCTTTGCTGACAAGTTATCTTTTATAGAATACTATCTGAGAGTAAGTTCTTCAGATAAGTTACAAATAAGGATTACAGATAACTTCAATACATGATACAGTTAAGCTCAGTCAGCAAAAAAATACAAAAACTACATAGTAAATTAGGATAACAGGAGTAACCAAGCTCCAAGTAAACATCCTAATAGACTAGTCTTCAAGTCTTCAATCTTCAAGTCTTCAACAGTATTTCTATGGATCAGTCTGCAAATTTCCTATCTCCAAACCTTTTGATGTCATCAGAATAATCATAGAGAAGAGTTCTGACGAGCATCTCTGTGTCTCTGGCAAATCCACAGACCTCTTTGTAGGTTTTGGTAGGATTTTTCTTGACAAAATGCTTGACCCATAGGTACTTTCCCCACTTCCAGGCATGCTCTATTCTAATATCTGAAAGCTTGAAGTATTCGTAGATAATCTTCAAATATCTGTTGTCACCCTTGTATTGATCTTACATGGGATAGAGCGACTCATGTGGTTCCACAAAAAGTCTTGGTCTTGTGCCTGTTCCTGTGATATTCAGAATTTTGTGCACATCATCTGGCTTTCCATATGGACAATCATCAGAGAGGTCCTTCTTCATGGCTTCAGTTCTCTTGACAACTTCAAAATCCAACCATGCTTTAATGTGATTGGTGTTGATCAAGGTAGGTTTATTCTTTCTCCATGCCATGAGTTGTTTATGGATTGGTTCTGGAAATCTTGAATTTACCAAAAGATGCTTCAGTTCCAGAATCCAATAGCCATTCTTTTGATTGATGCACCTGTAGACAGAGGAATCATTGTCATACTTCACATACTCTATTTTGGCTTCTTCTAGCCTGAGTGGAAGTTGACTTTGTCTTTGCTCAGCTCTCAGTCTGTTCCTTTTCTGTCTTGAATTCTCTTTGGGGTTGTTGCTTGAAGAACCACCACCCTGGATAGACTTGGTATTTCCAGAGGGTGTTTTAGCTGCTAGTGGCTTTGCAGCTATGGGCTCAGTTAGGCTTTCAATTTTCCTTTCTGTGAAGAGGAGCTTCATCTTCATCAGTTTCCTCATCATCATCAAGATTAGATCTTGTGAGAGTTTTACAGCCTTCTTCATTGCCCTGGGACTTGATTTGACCTTCTTCTTCTTCTTCAGAAGATTCATCAATCCCTCTAACTTGTCTTCTCCTTGGAGCCTTGGTACTCCTTGGAGGTTTCTGTGCCGTGGCCCTTGTTACCATTTTGGTTCCTTCAGTGGGTTTCTGGGAAGCAGCTACTATTTGCAAAGCAGCTTGGCTTGAGGAGCGTTCAATGATTCTGAGTGGTGGCTGGGAAGTTTTTCTTCTTCCTTTCTGAGCCGCACCAGCTCCAGATTTCTTCTTGTTTTCATCTCCTTCTTCCCATTCCCCCTGACTTTGAGGTCCAGATTTGTACTTTCTTTCCCCCTTAGTCATTGTTGGCTAACTCAGTCTCATAAAGGAATCTGAGAGAGAGTCAAAGTGCCCTTGTAAATAATTATAGGCAGTGACCAACTTCTGAAGTTCGGTTTTGAGCTCGTGATTTTGCTTGATAAGTCCATTGTCCTTATCAGTGAGCTCTGCCAATGGGCCTAGGATGGCATCTGCTTTTCCAGCAGTGTAACTTGCCTCTTGGAAAGCTTTTTCAGCTAAAGACGCATCATCGTCCCTTATCATTCCCAGATCTTTCTGAGCAATGACTATGCTGGTTGTTCTCTGAGTGATGAGATCAGTGAATTTTCTCATTTCAGAGGGGACGGAGGCAATTACTTCCCTGTTCTGTGAAGACATCTCCTTGTTCAGAGTAGCCAGTACTTGGTACCTGTTCATGTATTCATGGGAGTGGACGTTTGGCAGTTTGTTGAATATTGTAGGAGCAATCAACTTCCTTTTCAAGTGAGAAACCGATAAATGTTCATGGCGGTGCTCTGCCAAAGTCTTGTCTCTTCTTCATCATCTGAGTGATTAGCCCAGTGATCTTCATCCTCTTGGACATTTTCATCGATCGTATCGTATCGAGCCCAGTGCTCTTAGATGTTGCAGCCTTAGCATCATGCTTGACTTCAGATACTTCTTCAGTATCGAGTTCTTTGGTGATCTCTTGCACAGCATCCCGTAGCTCTTTAACTTCAGAGTAAGCAATCATTTCTTCTAAGTATAGATCTTGTAGTTGATCAATCTTATCTCTGGATTTAGCTATTTGATCTTCCAGTTGAAGATGGAGCTGTTGTTCTTCTTCCAACAGTTGTCTGAGTTGAGCAGATCTAGTTTGAGTGTTTAGTATTTTCTGATTTGTTTCTTCAGAAAGCTCAACTACTTGTTCAGTAGTAACTGCGTGTTGGTGAGAAGATGGATGAGTAGATTTCTGAAGTGATGAAGACGGAGATTTCTATGATGTCTTCTCAGTTTGCTTTTCAGCAGCTGAGGCACTGTTTCTCTGTGAAATTCCTCCGGTCCCTGGTGCAGGGGCATCATCATCCTTTTTGTCATTATCATCCTCTTGGTGATGGTCAGTGGGAGGTTCATCAAAGTAATTTTCATTCATTTCTTCCTCCTCATCATCTTCAGATACAAGATTGATCACTTCCGGGATAGTGATCTTCTGCCCATTAACTTCTTCTTGTTCAGAAGGTATAAATTGTAGAGTCTGGGGCAGGACTGGATTGAATGCCATCTGTAATCTTGTCTGACCATCTGCCTGTTCAAAGGCATGTATCAAACTATGCGCCACTTCTCTGGAAAAATCCTTATGTAGTAGAGTCGCAACTGTATATTGTTCTGTAGGGAACATTGCTTGGACATAAGTTTCCAGGTCAAGAGCTCGTGCTCGTCTGGTTAGTTGATCTGTGATTCTCAATATTTCAGAGAGATCAGAGCACCTTAACTTCTGCCATTTCTTGAAGCATTGAATGTGCTTTGGCAGGGTTTGAGCTTTGAAGAAGTGAAGTAGGTCCCTTGTTTCTTTAATGGGAACCTGCTTTGCATCTGTTTGAGCCTGAAAGAAAGAGTTTTGAGTGAGCTTCAAAACTTTTGTAGATATCTGAGTAGAAGTGTAGTTTAGCTTCTGAGTTACCTGAGTATGAACATCAGGCTCAGATACTTGTTCTACTGAGACAATTGGTGTCTCAGATATCTTGTTGTGAGGTTGAGACTTGGAAGTCTGGTCCTCATCAACCTTTCTTTCTTGAACCTGAGAGAGATACAATACTTAGGAAATAGTTTGAAAGAATCTATGCATAAATATGCTTTTAATGAATTCTGATTTGTGCTACTTACTTCCTCAAAAGGAAGCTCAGATTCATTTTTCTCAGAAACTTGTGCAGTTTCTGGTGTTCTTTCGAGTGATTTTGCCTTGGGGGCTTCATCAATTTCCATTGATGCAGGGGAAGTCGCAACTTTATCCCCTTGCATTTCTACTTCTGAAATAGCCTTCAAGTTTGAAGGCTCAGTGATGTATTCTTCAGAAACCTTGTTGGTTTCTGGGTTTGTCTCTGGCATTTCTGCCTTATCTTCTTCCATCTCAGTTGGAGCCTGTTAGAAATATTTAACATGAATGAGCACATAAACATTTTTACTGAAAAATTAGTTCTCTTTTAAGAATCATTTACCTGTGGCACAGGCTCAGATTTCTCAAGAGTTGAGGTTGAAGGAACCTCTTTTTCATTATCTGAGGCAAGCTTCTCAGCTTCCTCTTGTTTCTGCGTTTCTAACTCAGCCTGTAATAAAGAAATTCTTATGAGGTAACAAGATTTATAAGTATAAAATTTTTCACAAGGTAAGAGTTAAACCAGTCATTTACCTGAGCAGTTTCAGGCTGATTGGTCTCTGGAACTTGTGACCATTCTATACATTGGTCGTCTTGTCCCAGTGTAGTTTCTTTGTTTGAAGTTTCTAGTACTTCACACCTTTCCTGAGTATGCAACTCAGTTGCCTCCCCTGGTTGATCATTCTGAGTAGATGTCTCAGTTTGATCCCTCTCATTGAGTTGGGGAACCTGCTCAATTCTGAGATTTTCTTCAAAGATATCTTGTATTGCTGGTAATTCAAAATGGAGTTCATTTACCATTTCATCAACCACTTGTGGCTGTTGTGGTTGTTGTGGTTGTCTGGAAGCAAAAGATTGATCAGTAGAGTGTTCTTCCAGATTTTTAGACGTGGCATTTCCATCAGCATCTGCCAGCACCAAAATACCACTCATCAGGGCTTTTTGAAGTTGTGCAAGAGAGACATTCCCTGATGATGTGTTTGCACCAACAACCTTTGCTATAGTTTCAGCAACCTGTGGTGTAGGTTTTTCTTCAGATACCTTATCACCAGTTACTTTTTCAGTAACCTTAGCCCTCTTTGTTCTTTCTAGGACTTGAGAGATGACTAGTTAATCGTCTTCATCGTCAGAGCTCTCATCAGCATTGGGAACTGATTGGTCCATTATTCCTGCGGTTTCTACAGATGGGGATTGGTGCTTTTCACCACTCTTGGCAGCATTTATGAGTTCATCAGCAAGGCTTTCTGCATTAGTCGCAACATTTCTGAAAGCACTTTCTATTGCCGAGTCTACTTGTTCAGTAGTTGACAACTCTTTTGCAGCATTGATGAGTTCATCTGCCATTATCAGTTCATCGACAATGCCTGTAGATATCTGAGAATTGACAACCTCTTTGGGTGTGTCTTCTGATTTGCCAGCAGACTTCTTTCTTGAAGTTCTGGGCTTCTTGGTCGCAACCTTTTCTTCAGATATCTTTTCATATTTTCGCTTCTTAGGACCTTTCTGAGACCCAGTAACCTTTTTCATCAGATTTGTATACTCATATTTGTAGAGTAAGTTACTGTTGGCTATTTCAGCCGTCTCTCTGAGCTCAATGCCAAGCTTTTCCAGCAAGTAGCATATCTTGCACCATAACCTCATGGCCTTTGGCTCAGCTAGTCCTTTGACAATCTTAGGCTCGAAGCCTTGAATCTTCTTCACGAATTTCATGAAGGCGTACTTTCCCCAATTAAAAGGGTTTTCCAGCCTTTTGTCTTGTTGATTCAGAAAGAACATCATGATCCATCGTTCTTGGCTTATCTGGTCAGCACCTCCTTGTAGACCATCAAAGCATCTGTGAAGAATGCAAGCCAGTACATCCCAGTGAACCAACAAATGTCTGGTTCGGATGTCAGCAAGCTTGAACTCAGTGGGTGTATCTGATTTTTCAAGATCACACGCCATCAGAAAGTTCTTTAACACCTTCAAGGAGTTCCTCATCCTTGGTGTTTATTTCAAAATCCTTTCCAAGATTTTGAACCTCAAACATCTTACAGAAAGTTGTTAAGTCCAGAAGGATTTCCTTTCCTTGAACTGAGGTTTTGATAGACACTATTTCAGTGCCTTCAGATACACAGGAAATAATCCTGGAGTTGTTGTAAAATTCCAATACATCAAGTGATGAAATTCCACTTGGGCGAGCAGATAGAAAACCCTTGATTTGTGCCTTTTCAAGCATGTCAAGAATCAATTTTCTGTCAGTTTGGTTTTCTATTGCAGCAGAGAGGTATTCCTCAACCATGGCACCACCCCAAATCATTCTGTGACTTGAAGTCCAATGGTCAGGATTAAAAACTCCTACCAGTCGATTGTTTACAATAACCAACTCTGGTGCTTGCTTTTCAGCAGTACCAGTGGAGGATTGGGATTTCTGTGTTGAAGTGTTCTTGGAGGCCATCTCTTTATATAGTGTAGGGATTTGAAATTGGTGTTTGAAAGAGATTTGATTCAGTGATTCTTTTCAGAAAAACTTAATCTTGATTTGCAGAGATTGTAGAGGGTTTGCAGAGAATCAAGAGAAAGATTTGCTATTTTTGTGCAAGATGAAATTTCGATTAAGCAAAAGTTGTTTCATTTGTCAAAATCCTATATATATAGCAGTTGAATCCCAACAGACAAATGCATACAAATTGATTTTGTGTGTACGTATCTGTGATTTGTAAACAGGCATGAGCAAAAGCTAGTTCGGCATTAAATGCTTAGTGGGTCATGTCTGAATTTCAACAGTCCACTATTTTCTGTGAATTAATTTCCACCGTACAGATCAATCGCTTAATTTCATCGAGGGTCACCATTGCTTCTTCAGCAATGATCACAATCAACAAGTGTAATTGTGCCCATTTAATGAGTTTTGGCGACTTGCTATCTGAATCACAATTCTGTATGACCAAGGACACTGTTCGCATCTGAATCTGTCTTATACTTCGGATTTTTTTCAAGTTTTTCATCAAGATAGAAATAATGCGAGTTTCAAGATAGTAGTTGACTGCAGATAGTTATACTATTCTCTTTTGTGTTTCCCGTTTATATAGTGATTCAGATATCTGAGTTCCCGTCTCAGAGATCTTAAGCTATCTTTTTGCTCTTTAGCCTTTTTGACTTCTGGATACCCGTTCCAGATTTCTCTTTTCTCTTTTCTGGATACCCGTTCCAGATACCTCTTCTCTGGATGTCCGTTCCAGATACCTCTTCTCTGGATGCCCGTTCCAGATACCTCTTCTCTGGTTGCCCGTTCCAGATTCCTGAACTCTTTCAGTTCATTGGTAGTTCCATTAGTCCAAGACTATGTCTTGAGGCTAAGAATCTACTTTCTTGTAGTGGCTTAGTGAAGATATCTGCAAGTTGGTCTTCAGTGCCAATCTTGAGTATCTCTATATTGCCTTTTTCAACATGGTCTCTGATGAAATGATGTCTAACATCAATGTGCTTTGTTCTGGCATGAAATTTAGGATTCTGTGTAATCGCAATAGCACTTGTGTTGTCACAGAAAATGGGAGTTTTCTTCTCATCGAGTCCATAGTCTTTAAGTTGTTGTTGTATCCACAGAATTTGTGTTGCACAACAACCAGCAGCAATATATTCAGCCTCTGTGGTAGAAGTTGCAATTGAGTTTTGCTTCTTGCTAAACCATGAGATAAGTCTTGTACCCAGAAACTGACAAGTTCCTGAGGTGCTTTTCCTATCAAGCAATGATCCAGCATAATCAGCGTCTGAGTACCCAGCTAAACTCAATCCACTTTCTTTAGGATACCACAGTCCTACATCTACTGTACCCTTTACATACCTTAATATTTTCATAGCAATGTTGTAGTGTGTTTGCATTGGATTTGTCTAAAATCTAGCACATACTCCAACGGCATATTGAATATCAGGTCTACTTGCAGTGAGGTAAGTAGTGAACCTATCAATTTCCTATACTTATGTTCTTCAACACTCTTGTCTGATTCAGTATAGGTCATTTTGGTTCCAATGCTCATAGGTATCTTAGCATTCTTTTCAGAAGGCTTAAGATTGAATTTTGTGAGCATATCTTTTGCATACTTTGTTTGACTAATGAATATTCCATCATTGAGTTGCTTGACTTGCAATCCTAGAAAGTAATTCATTTCTCCCATCATGCTCATCTCAAACTTGCTTTTCATGAGATTTGCAAAGTCATTACAAAGTTGCTTGTCCTTAGATCTAAATATGATGTCATCAACATATACTTGAACTAAGAGTAGTTTCCCATCATGATTTAAGGTAAATAAAGTTTTATCAACTTCACCTTTCTTGAAACCACTTTCCAGAAGGTATTTGGCCAAAGTGTCATGCCATGCTCTTGGAGCCTGTTTCAGTCCATACAGAGCTTTGTGTAGTTTATAGACCATTCTACTTTCTGAGGAAAGTTCAAAGCCAGGTGGTTGCTCAACATAAACTTCTTCTGCAAGTTCACCGTTTAAGAATGCACTTTTGACATCCATCTGATAAACTTTGAAATCTTTATGAGCTGCAAAGGCTAGAAAGAGTCTTATTGCATCCAATCTGGCGACTGGTGCATATGACTCGTCAAAATCTAAGCCTTCAGTCTGAGTAAATCCCTTGGCAACCAATCTTGCTTTGTTTCTGGTTATTTCACCAGATTCATTCATCTTGTTTCTGAAAACCCATTTAGTTCCAATCACAGATATTCCTTCTATAAATGGAACTAGTTTCCAGACTTTGTTTCTCTCAAATTGATCCAACTCTTCTTGCATTGCGTAGATCCGATCTTGGTCTCCTAATGCTTCTTCTATATTTTTAGGTTCAATATTCGAGATGAAACATCCAAAGAGAGAGTTAGCATTTTCAGCTATTGCTCTCCTAGTCCTAACACCCTGATTAATTGGTCCAATTATATCCTTTGTAGGATGATCTTTGATCCATTTCATCATAGGTTTAGTGCTAGTAGGATCAATATCCGGTGATCGAATGTGAATCACTAAGATTTTGATTTGATACTTTTTCAAGATTCGAGATATCGACATATGGGAAATGTCATGGATATCGACACTTTTTCGATGTTAGAGATATCAAACATGCATTTCAAAGATTCTTATTTTCAGATACCTCTTCATGATGAAGGTTCTCGAGAACTTTGCTCCATTTCTCGAAAACTCATAGGAAATTCCTCATCATGTCTCAGAGTCATCTTGTTGTTACTAGGCTTTTCAAGATTTTCTACGCCGAGTCATCCTCGTTTCCATAATGATGTTTTTCCTTTCGAGGATTCTTCTTCGAATCCTCGATGTGATTCTTTGAACCTTTCTGAGAGTTCATCATTAGGAGGTGTTTTCTTACTTCCTTCATAGAATATAACATGAACTGATTCTTCAATTTTCTTTGTTCTTTTGTTGTAAACTCTGTAAGCTTTGCTGTTTGTGGAATAGCCAAGAAAAACACCTTCATCTGCCTTTGGTTGAAATGTTCTCAGATAATCTTTCCCATTGTTTAGAACAAAACATCTACAACCAAATACTCTCAGATGTTTGATATTAGGGGGTCTACCAACCAAGATTTCATAGGGGGTCCTGTCACGGTGTTTGTTTATCAAACATCTGTTTTGAGTGTAGCAAGCTGTGTTTACAGCTTCAACCCAATAAATTTCACTTATTTCAGTGTCAGCTAGCATTGTCCTTGCAGCTTCTTTAAGGGTTCTGTTTTTCCTTTCTGCAACACCATTTTGTTGAGGTGTTCTTACAGAGGAAAGTTGGTGTTGTATACCTTTGCAGGTACAAACTCCTTTATGTATTGGTTGACAAACTCAGTACCATGGTCTGTTCTGATTGCAGATACCTTGTCATTTTTCATGACTTCAAGCTTTTTCAGCAAGTTTGGTATCTCCACCCTGGCATCAGATTTGTGTTTGGAAAAGACCCAAGTGAATCTTGAGAAGTCATCTACAACAACCAGACCATACTTCTTTCCTGCATAACTAGTTACAGATGATTCAAATAGATCCATGTGTAAAAGTTGCAGTGGTCTAACACTAGAGTGTCTGATTTTGGACTTGAAAGAGATCTTAGATTGTTTCCCCATATGACAGGCAGAACAGATACCATCCTTTCTGAAAGATGTTCTGGGAAGACCAACCACTAATTCTTTCTTGGCAAGTCTATTCAGAGTTTTGAAGTTCAAGTGATTCATTCTTTTGTGCCAAAACCAGTGCTCTTCTGTGTGACCAGATTGACTCACCATGAGACATTCTTCAGTTGTGGCAGATGCCCAATCGGCAACATAAAGACTGCATTTCCGCCGACCAACCAAGACTGTCTGCTTTGACTCATTGTCAATTAGTTTGCAGTATTTAGCTTTGAATTTTATAGTAAAACCCTTGTCTGCAAACTGGCTCATGCTAAATATATTATATTTCAAATCCTTAACATGTAATACGTCAGTGATTGTTAAAGTCCCCAATTTGACGTTGCCAAATTCCAGAGAGGGATTTAATTCTCCTCCAGCAAATCTGATATCTGGTCCTGTGTTGCAAGCTTTGTAATCAACCAGATTTGCTTTGTCTCCTGTCATGTGCTTTCCGCATCCACTATCAAATAGCCATTGTGCTTTAGTCCAGGAAGCATTCGCACACTGACAGAAAGCAGAGATTAGGTTCTCATATCTTTGATGGAACCGTCAGACTCAAAAGTTCTTCCAGTAGGAATCCATTTTTAAATGAGTTTCTTTGAAATATGCTTTTGTCTGACAGGAACGTAAGGAGGAATTATTTTTGAATGAATGTTATCATTAGTAAGAATTATTTTCTTCCTTGGTGTGTTCCTAGGTGCTCCATATGATGCTTTCAGATACCTGTCAGGTTTCTGAGTTTGCTTTTCAGCAAACTTAGCCTTCCTTGCCAGATTTCTTCTAGCCCTGGCATTCAGATTTTCAGTGGCTTGATTTAACTTCCACTTCTGATAATTGCTTTGAGCAATTCTAGCTTTCAGCCATCGTTCTTGCTCCTGCTTGTACTCATGAGCAAGTTGTTTTCCGATGCCTTTGTAGCCAATACGTTTCGAGCACTTGAAGCTATCTGAGATCTTTTCTCAGCAGCTTTGCTAGTCTCTGGTTGATCCAATTTCTTTCCAGAAAAAGTGACATGGGAGAATTTGCCAGCTCCTGCAATTCTACCTTTTTGAGAGACATAGCACTGTGGGTGTTTACACTTTTCAGTGTTGTGTTTCTTTTCAGAGACGTACCCAACAGTTTTGTTTTTGACTTGTTTTTCCCACAAAGGTTTAGTCGCAACTGCCTTTCCTTTGTCAACAATCTTTGCCTTTCACCGATACTATAGATTTCATGGGAACCGTCTTGCTGAGTACTTACAAATGTTCTTTTCTCCTTACTCTTATTCAGAGTGATAGAACAATCATGCGTGTATTCAAATTTCAAGTCCTTTCTTTTCTGAAGGATCTCTTAAGTAAGATTGTACTTCAGTAAGAGTGTCACTAGCTTTGGCATAAGATTGAAAAGATAATTCTTTCTTCTTGAGTTCCTTGTTCTCAGAAAGAAGATCTTCATATTTCTTTTGTAATTCAGCCATTGCTTCTTTATGTGACTTTTCAGTCTCAGATATCTGAGCTTTGAGAAATGCATTTTCAGCATCCTTTCTCTCAGATACTTTAACTAATTGAGAATTTTCCTTTGCAAGAGAATTCTTTTCTTCTTCAAGGTTTTCGGCTCTAGCTCGGATCATTAGAAATTCTCTTTCATAGATGTCAAGTTCTTTCTTGAGATTTTCTAGATTTTTTGTTTCCTCTTCATCACTTTCATAAGTGTAGCAAGAAGTATGTGTTACCTCATCAGCCATAAGATGCTTTTCTATGTTGGAGATGTCCGTCCATTAATTCAAAGAACTCCACACATTTCATTTTCTTGAGGCAAGTCGATTATATCATGAGTAACTCCACATAATTACGGTGATGGTAAGGTTGAATCATCTGAATTGTCATCTTGAATCATCTCAACGTATAGAGCATCCAGTTGAATTTGGATTTTCTTTCTTTCTTGATTAATGAGCTTTTGGCTTCTTCAAGATTCTTCTATCTTTCTTGTCATTGTCCTTAGTTTGTTGAGGCGGTGACAATCCTTCTTAAAGTGGCGAGTTTACGACAATAGAAACAGATATCGCTTTCAATTCGCTTCCTCAAGACATGATGCTTTCTGGTGGCTTGTTCAATGAGCTTTGCATATTTTGTCTTGGTGATAGTTTGAGCTAGATGCTTTTTGACTTTTCTTTGGCTTTTCTTCTCTCAATTTCTCGACCGACAAATTTGCTCATTTGCTTTGCGAAAAGAGCATCCTCGATCTCCTCCTTGCTTTTCTTCTTTTGAAGTTCCTTGAGTAACTAGAGCAACATTACGCAACTTTTTAGGTTGTTTGTTCTCTCGAGTTGTCTCATAGTCAAGATAGCAAGATGAGAGAAAAGTTCCCTTTGGAGTGATATTTGGCATACCTTGGTTAAAATAAAAGAATTTAGTATGCTCCCGGTTGTGGTTAAGACTTCCGACAATAGTCTTAATCTTCTCGACCGAGAGTATCTATTGCTTTCCCAAGTCTTGCCATATCACTCATGAGAGTGGTAAACACGAAATCAAGTTCTTCCAGAGTTTCGTGGGACCTTGTTTGAAATTTTGAAATTTCAACTTTAGAACTTCGAACTTGTTTTCCTTGGTTTCTCGGTTAACGCAGATTTCTTCAATCGGTTGCCGTGCAACTTCGCGTTTAGCACCCCAGCTTTACATTGTATGTGCTCTCGTGTCGATCCGATGATGATGTTACTGAGCTTGACCATCCAGATGATTCCTCTTGGCATCTTCCGATGTCCGAGTTCTCTGAGCTTTGGTTCGTAAATAACTTGACCAAGAGATCTTCCACTAGTTGACGCATCTGTTTGTGAAGATCCTTCGCTTTGATCTCTGTCTCTTCCACTCGAAACCTACATGACTTGCTTAAGTTGTTGAATGACTATTGGGCCACTCTTTATTACTTCGATCATCTCGTCACTTATGGCTTCAAGGTGGAGCATCATGTTCTTTTTTCATTTCTCGTAGTTCTCTGGTTTGAGAACGGGTGCATCACTCAGAGACATACCTGCACACTTAACACAAAAATTAAATAGTCCTCAAAAGTGGAAAAAGTTCCTTCACCTATCTGGGGATCTAGGTTCGGTCACGGAAGGTGGTGAACCTCCCTCTGATACCACTTGTTGGTCGGATAACGGCAAAGTAAAAGACTAGAGGGGGGGGTGAATAGCCTTTTAAAACTTTTGTCGATAACAACTATTTCTCAGATATCTGAATAGATATCTGATACTTAGAATCAGAGTGCGGAAGACTTAATAAAGATAAGTGCGTAAATGTTAATATGTGTGTGTGTGTTGCTGAAATGTAAATACAGAAAGGTAAATGACACAGCAAGTATAGTGGTATCTGGAGGTGGCGTAATCCTCCAACTAATCCACTTCGGTCCGTTAGAGACCTAGAATTCACTAGAACAGATAATTGAGTTTTCCTTACAATAATCCTATTCTAAGATTCTTAAACAATTGATTCCCAACCAAATGTTCCCCCTGAGTTGTTCCCCGGCTTTCACAGCCAAGTACTTCCTATACTCAGAAACCTTTGAGTTATTCCCTAGCTTCCCAAGCTAAGTACTTCCTATACTCAATAACCTTGGAGTTATTCCTTAGTTTCCCAAATCAAGTACTTCCTATACTCCGGTAACCTTGGAGTTATTACCTGATTTTTCAAACTAAGTACTTCATGTACTCCACGCCAGTTATGGTGTTGGTTTTGGTTTGAGTTGTCAGATGAGCGTCTTAATAACTTTTCAGTTAATCAGATAGCTCTGTGAACCAAGTTACTTAATACACTTTACAGCGTATGGTATCTTGTTCGATTTTACTGACCCAAGTCTTGTGATATCTGTTCAAGAGAATGAATCTCAGATAGTTGATCTTTTGATTCAACTCCTTCACAGATAGCTTTGCTTGTTTAGGATCAGGACACTTAACAGAAAGCTTTTAGAATGAGTAAGCTGCTTTGAGAGAGTAAGATGTTCAGCGTTTGTAAGCAGTTCAAGGTGTCTAGTGTTCTGTGTGTTCTCTCAAGCTGTCTAAGTGTTGATATTTATAGATGAATTTGAATACCGTTTGAATAGTATCCGTTAGGCTCAAATTCGAACTATCGATATCTGCGTATAATCTTTATGGTGTTTTGTCTTCTTCTCGGAAAATGCCGTTGCTTTTATTCAGACATCTCTGTCCGTGCATTAAATGCATTGTACTATACATTTTGTCCTGTAGTGTCAACGGAACTATGCTTTGTATCAGAGACTAGTGTTATCTGATTCTTTGCACGTCCTTATCTTCATTCTTCAGATACCACTTGTATTTATTGAAACAACTTTGTTTGCAATATATATTTCTCTTTCAGAAACGTGGTTAAAGCTCAAGGTATCTGAGAATAGATATCTGTGGACACTTTCCTTGTTTTTCAGATATGTCTCTTATTTCTCAGATATCTCTTGTGACACAGTTTGTTTGAAACTATTCGTGTCTTCAAGATATCTGGCTAAGTTATCTGAACAACAGTTTCAGTAATCTTGTGCAGTTTTCTTCAAGTCTTCAATGTCGTTGAGCTTTCTGCTTGGATGTCTTCTTCTTGGTCTTCTCTTCATAAAATAAAAATTACATTTTGAGACCTAACATCCTATAGAAGATTAGCTAGACTATCATACTAGTGGTTTTCCTCTTTTACAATGTTCAAGTGAACCAAGAGTACTAATCACCTTTCTGAGACTAAGATAAGTCATCATGTTGCTGATAAAAACCAAACAGATATTCTTTACAAAATATCTAACAAAATTCCTAACAAATTTCTCAAGAAATTTCCCAACAAATTTCACAAGAAAATTTCCCAACAAATTTCCCCCTTTTTGATCAGTCAACGATGACTATCTTTACCTATTACAAATCTGGATGAGGAAACAATACACCACTTAATCATTTCTTAAGATCTTTCAATTCATATAATTAAGTGCAGAAAGTAGACATCAACCAAATCACAAGGTGTGATCTTTGCTGACAAGTTATCTTTTATAGAATACTATCTGAGAGTAAGTTCTTCAGATAAGTTACAAATAAGGATTACAGATAACTTCAATACATGATACAGTTAAGCTCAGTTAGCAAAAAAATACAAAAACTACATAGTAAATTAGGATAACAGGAGTAACCAAGCTCCAAGTAAACATCCTAATAGACTAGTCTTCAAGTCTTCAATCTTCAAGTGAACCAAGAGTACTAATCACCTTTCTGAGACTAAGATAAGTCATCATGTTGCTGATCAAAACCAAACAGATATTCTTTACAAAATATCTAACAAAATTCCTAACAAATTTCTCAACAAATTTCCCAACAAATTTCCCAACAAATTTCACAAGAAAATTTCCCAACACCTGTGTTTCTGAAGGCACTGCAATAGTGTCTGTCAAAACCTCAGTCCAAGGAAAGGAAATCCTTCTGGACTTAACAACTTTCTGTAAGTTGTTTGAGTTTCAAAATCTTGGAAAGGATTTTGAAATAAACACCAAGGACGATGATCTCCTTGAAGGTGTTAAAGAACTGTACAGTGACGTGTGTGATCTTGAAAAATCAGATACACCCACTGAATTCAAGCTTGCTGACATCCGAACCAGACATCTGATGGTTCATTGGGATGTATTGGCTTGCATTCTTCACAGATGCTTTGATGGTCTACAAGGAGGTGCTGACCAGATAAGCCAAGAACGATGGATCATGATGTTCTTGCTGAATCAACAAGAAAAACGGCTGGAAAACCCGTTTAACTGGGGAAAGTACGCCTTCATGAAGTTTGTGAAGAAGATTCAAGGCTTCAAGCCTAAAATCGCAAAAGGACTAGCTGAGCCAAAGGCCACAGTAGGCTATGGTCTGAAGATATGCTACTTGCTGGAGAAGCTTGGCATTGAGCTCAGAGAGACGGCTGAAATAGCCAACAGTAACCTACTCTACAAATATGAGTATACAAACTTGTTGAAAAAGGTTACTGGGTCTCAGAAAGGTTCTAAGAAGCGAAAGTCTGAAAAGGTATCTGAAGAAAAGGTTGCGATCAAGAAGCCCAGAACTTCAAGAAAGAAGTCTGCTGGCAAATCAGAAGACACACCCAAAGAGGTTGTCAATTCTCAGATATCTACAGGCATTGTCGATGAACTGATAATGGCAGATGAACTCATCAATGCTGCAAAAGAGTTGTCAACTACTGAACAAGTAGACTCGGCAATAGAAAGTGCTTTCAGAAATGTTGCGATTGAGGTTGTCGATTCTCAGATATCTGCAGGCATTGCCGATGAACTAATAAAGGCAGATGAACTCATCAATGTTGCAAAAGAGTTATCAACTACTGAACAAGTAGACTCAGCAAGAGAAAGTGCTTTCAGAAATGTGAAGACTATTGCAGAAAGCCTTGCTGATGAACTCATAAATGCTGCCAAAAGTGGTGAAAAACACCAAGCCCTATCTGCAGAAACCGCAAGAGTAATGGACCAATCAGTTCCTAATGCTGATGAGAGCTCTGATGATAAAGATGAGAAGCTAGTCATCTCTCAAGTCCTAGAAAGAACAAAAAGGGCTAAGGTTACTAAAATAGTAACTGGTGAAAAGGTTTCTGAAGAAGAACCTACACCTCAAAGTTCTTGAACAAGCACCTATAGCAAAGGTTGTTGGTGCAAACACATCATCGTGGAACGTTTTACGCACAACTTCAAAAAGCCCCGATGAGTGGTATTTTAGTCTTTGGCGGAATCTTGATGGAAACGCCACATCTAAAAATCTGGAAGAACACTCTACTGACCAATCTTCTGCTTCCAGACAACCACAACAACCACAACCATAACAGCCACAATTGGTAGATGAAACGGTAAATGAACTCCATTTTGAATTACCAGCAATGCTGTATGCTGAAGAAAATCCTGCAAAAGAGCAGGTTCCCCAACTCAATGAGAGGGATCAAACTGAGATATCTACTCAGAATGATCAACCGGGGGAAATCGAGTTGCACACTCAGGAAAGGTGTGAAGTACCTGAAACTTCAAACAAAGAAGTGTTACTGGAACAAGAAGACCAAAGTATAGAAGGGTAACGAGTTTCAGAGACCAATCAGCCTGACATAGATCAGGTAACTGAATGGTTTAACTCTCATCTTGTGAAACTTTATGCTTATATATATCTTGTTACTTATAAAATTTCTTTGTTATAGGCTGAGTTAGAAACACAGAAACAAGAGGAAGCTGGGAAGCTTGCCTTAGAAACTGAGAAGGAGGTTCCCCCAACCTCACCTCTTAAGAAATTTGAGCCTGTGCCACAGGTGATAAATTGATTCTTAAGATAACACTTTTTAGTCATATGTTCATGTGCTTAAAGTAAATGTTTCTAACAGGCTTCAACTGAGAAAGAGGAAGATAAGGCAGAAATGCCAGAAAAGAACCCAGAAACCAACAAGGTTTCTGAAGAACACATCATTGAGCCTTCCCATATGAAGGTATATATATATATATATATATATATATATCTATATATATATATATATATATATATATATATGAAAATCAATGATAAAAATTCTTCACCTTGGTTATCTCAAACTTCTTCTAAATTACTCAATACTTTCTACTCACGGGCTCACTCGAGTAGAAGTGCAAGGGGACAAGTTGCGACATCCTCGACTTATGGAAATTGATGAGGCATCAAGGCCTTCATCACAAGAAAAGATTCCAGAGACTGCATAAGTCTCTGAGAGACAAGTATCTGAGCCTCCCATGGAGGTAATTGACCTCTCAGATATCTGATTTGTCACTTAAAGTTTTCTTGATAAAATTTCCTAAGTATTGTGATAATTTTAATTCTCAGGTTCAAGAAAGAAAGGTTGATGAGGACCAGACTTCCAAGTCTCCGCCTCACAACAAGATATCTGAGACACCAATTGTCTCAAGATAACAAGTCTCTGAGCCTGAAGTACTTACTCAGGTAACTCAGAAACTAAACTACACTTCTACTCAGATATCTATAAAATTTTTGAAGCTCACTCAAAACTCTTTCTATCAGGCTCAAACAAGTGCAAAGCAGGCTCCCAATGATGAGAAAAAGGACCTACTTCCCTTCTTCAAAGCTCAAACCCTGCCAAAGCATATACAATGCTTCAAGAAATGGCAAAGGTTAAGGTGCTCTGATCTCTCTGAAATATTGAGAATCACAGATCAACCAACCAAACGAGCACGAGCTCTTGACTTGGAGACATATATCCATGCAATGTTCCCTACCGAACAGTACACAGTTGCGACTTTATTGCGTAAGGATTTCTCCAGAGAAGTGGCGCACAGTTTGATACAAGCCTTTGAACAGGCAGATGGTCAGACAAGATTACAGATGGCATTCAAGCCAGTTCTTCCCCAGACTCTGCAATTTATACCTTCTGAACAAGAAAAGGTTAATGGGCAGAAGATCACTATTCCTGAAGTGATCAATCTTGTATCTGAAGATGATGAGGAGGAAGAGATAAACGAAAACGACTTCGATGAACCTCCCACTGATCCTCACCAAAAGGATGACACAGATAAAAAGGATGATGATGATGCCCCTGCACCAGGGACCGGAGGAATTTCACAAAGAAATCATGCCTCAACTGCTGAAAAGCAAACTGAGAGGAAAGCACAGAAATCTCCGTCTCCATCTCCTCAAAAGTCAACTCATCCATCTTCCCAACAAAAGGTTAGTACTGAACAAGTAGTTGAGGATTCTGAGGAAATCACTCAGAAATTGTTGAATACTCAATCCAGAACTGCTCAACTCAGACAATTGTTGGAAGAAGAACAACAGCATCATCTTCAACTGGAAGACCAGATAGCCAAATCCAGAGACAAGCTTGACCAACTACAAGATCAATATCTGCAAGAGATGATTGCTTACTCTGAGGTTAAAGAGCTACAGGATGTTGTAAATGCCATCACCAAAGAACTCGATACTGAAGAAGTATCTGAAATTAAGCATGATGCTAAGGCTGCATCATCTTCAAAAGAAGTACCATCCTCCTCCCAAAAAGGGAAGAAACCAATCTCTAAGATGGTTGCTGGACTCGACACAATCGATGAGAATGTCCAAGAGGATGAAGATCACTGGGCTGATTACTCAGATGATGAAGAAGACAAGACTTCGCGTAACATCGCAATGAACATCTAACTGTTTCACACTTGAAAAGGAAACTGATTGCTCCTGAAACTTTCAGCAAACTGCCAAATGTCCACTCCCATGAATACATGAACAGATACCAAGTACTGGCTCATCTGAAAAAGGAGATGTCTTCACAGAACAAGGAAGTAATTGCCTCCGTCCCCTCTAAAATGAAAAAGTTCACTAAGCTCGTTACTCAGAGAACAACTAGCATAGTCATTGCTCAGAAAGATCTGGGAATGATAAGGGACGATGATGCGTCTTTAGCTGAAAAAGCTTTCCAAGAGGCAAGTTACCCAACCGAAAAGATGCCATCCTAGGCCCATCGGCGAGCTCACCGATAAGGACAATGGACTTATCAAGCAAAATCAGAGCTCAAAGCCAACTTGAAGTTGGTCACGCCACAATTATTTACAAGGGCATTTTAACTCTCTCTCAGATTCTTTTATGAGACTGAGTCAGCCAACAATGACTAAGGGGGAAAGAGTGTACAAATCTGGACCTCAAAGTCAGGGGGAATGGGAAGAAGGAGAAGAAAACAAGAAGAAATCTGAGTCGGTGTGGCTCGAGAGGAAGAAGAAACATGAAAACTTCCCACCACCACTCAAAATCAACGAACCTCCTCAAGCCAAGTCTTTGCAAATAGTAGCCGCCCGAAACCCATCAAGGAACTAGAATGATAACAAGGGCCATGGCACGTAAACCTCCAAGGAGTACCAAGGCTCCAAGGAGAAGACAAGTTAAAGGGATTGATGAATCTTCCAAGAAGAAGAAGGTCAAATCAAGTCCTGGGCAATGAAGAAGGTCAGAAACTCTCACGATCTAATCTTGATGATGATGAGGAACTGATGAAGATGAAGCTCCTCTTCACGTAAAAAGGAAAATTGAAAGCCTAATTGAGCCCATAGTCAAAGCCCTAGCAACTAAAACACCCTCCGAAATACCAAGTCTATCCGTGGTGGTTCTTCAAGCAACAAACCCAAAGAGAATTCAAGACAAAGAAGGAACAGATCGAGAGTCGAGCAAAGACAAAGTCAACTTCCACTCGAGTAAGAAGCCAAAATAGAGTATGTGAAGAATGACAATGATTCCTCTGTCTACAGGTGCATCAATCAGAAAAATGGCTATTGGATTCTGGAACTTAAGCATCTATTGGTAAATTCAAAATTTCCAGAACCAATCCATAAACAACTTATGGCATGGAGAAAAGATAAGCCAACCTTGATCAACACCAATCACATTAAAGCCTGGTTGGATTTTGAAGTTGTCAAGAGAACTGAAGCCATGAGAAAGGACCTCTCTGATGAATGTCCATATGGAAAGCCAGATGATGTGCACAGAATTCTGAATATTACCGGAACAGGCACAAGAGCAAGACTCGTTGTGGAACCCTATGAGTCGTTCTATCTAACTGAAGATCAATACAAGGGTGACATCAGATATCTGAGGATTATCTACGAATACTTCAAGCTTTCAGATATCAGAATAGAGCATGCCTGGAAGTGGGGGAAAGTAGTTGTGGGTCAAACATTTTGTCAAGAAAAATCCTACCAAAACCTACAAAGAGGTCTGTGGATTTGCCAGAGACACTGATGAGATGCTCGTCAAAACACTTCTCTATGATTATTCTGATGACATCAAAAGGTTTGGAGATAGGAAATTTGCAGACTAATCCATAGAACAACTGTTGAAGACTTGAAGAGTTGAAGACTTGAAGACTAGTCTATTAGGATGTTCACTTGGAGCTTGGTTACTCCTGTTGTCCTAATTTACTATGTATTTTTGTTGTATTTTTGCTGACTGAGCTAAACTTGTTTTATGTAATAAAGTTATCTGTAATCTTTCTTTGTAACTTATCTGAAGAACTTACTCTCAGATAGTATTCTATAAAAGATAACTTGTCAGCAAAGATCACACCTTGTGATTTGGTTGATGTTTACTTTCTGCACTTAATTGAATGATTTGAAAAATCTTAAGAAATGATTAAGTGTTGGATTGTTCACTCATCCAGATTTGTAATAGGTCAGATAGTCATCGTTGACTGATCAAAAAGGGGGAAATTTGTTAGGAAATTTGTTAGATATTTTGTTAGAAATATCTGTTTAGATTTTGATCAGCAACATGATGACTTATCTTAGTCTCAGAAAGGTGATTAGTACTCTTGGTTCACTTGAACATTGTAAAAGAGGAAACCCACTAAGTATGATAGTCTAGCTAATCTTGTATAGGATGTTAGGTTTCAAAATGTAATTTTTATTTTATGAAGAGAAGACCAAGAAGAAGACATCCAAGCAGAACAAGTTCAACGACATTGAAGATTTGAAGAAACTGCACAAGATTACTGAAATAGTTTTGCAGATACCTTGGTCAGATATCTTGAAGACACGAATAGTTTTAAACAAGCTGTGTCACAAGAGATATCTGAGAACTAGAAGGTTTTCTGAAAACCAGGAAAGTGCCCACAGATATCTACTCTCAGATACCTTGAGCCTTAACCACATTTCTGAAAAAGAAATATATTGCAACAAAGTTGTTTCAATATAGTGGTATCTGAAGATTAAAGATAAGGACGTGCAAATAATCAGATAATACTAGTCTCTGATACTGAGCATAGTTTCGTTGGCACTACAGGACAAAAAGTACAGTACAATGCATTTAATGCACGGACAGAGATGTCTGAATAAAAGCAACGGTACCTTCTGAAGAAGAAGACAAACCTACTGCAGTACTATACACAGATATCAATAGTTTGAATTTGATTTAAGCCTAACGGATACTATTCAACGGCATTCAAATTCATCTATAAATATCAATACTTAGACTACTTGAGAAGACACCTTGAACTCCATAAACACGCTGAACAACATATTCTCTCAAGCAAACTACTTATCCTCAAAGCTTTCTGTTGCGACCAAAGCTCTTGATCTTAAGTAGCACTAAAGTTCTAAGTGTCCTGATCCTAAACAAGCACTGCTATCTGTGAAAGAGTTGAATTGAAAGATCAAGTATCTGAGATTCATTCTCTTGAACATTTATCTAAGACTTGGGTCAGTAAAAAGAACAAGATACCATACATTGAAAAGTGTATTAAGTATACTTGATTCACAGAGCTATCTGATTAACTGAAAAGTTATTAAAGAAGCTCATCTGACAACTCAAACCAAAACCAACACCATCACTGGCGTGGAGTACAGGAAGTACTTAGTTTGAGAAACTAAGGAATAACTCCAAGGTTATTGAGCACAGGAAGTACTTAGCTTGGGAAGCTAGGGAATAGCTCAAAGAGGTTTCGAAAGTAGAAGTACTGGCCGTGAAAGCCGGGGAACAACTCAGGGGGAACATTTGGTTGGGAACCATTTGTTTAAGGAATCTTAGAATAGGATTTTTGTAAGGTGACCTCAATTATCTATTCTAGTGAATTCTAGGTCTTTGGAAGACCGAAGTGGATTAGTTGGAGGATTACGCCACCTCCAGATACCACTATACTTGCTGTGTTATTTACTTCTCTGTACTTACTTTTCACCAACACACACACACACTTTAAGCTGTTTCTGCACTTATCTATCTTAAGTCTTCCGCGCTCTGAATCTAAGTATCAGATATCTACACAGATATCTGAGAAATAGTTTTTATCGACAAAAGTTTTAAAAGACTATTCCCCCCCCCCCCCTCTAGTCTTTTACTTTGCCGTTATGTGGACCAACATCAACCATTTGTCTCTCTCTACAAAACCCTAGTGAGAGAAACATTCATATCATTCTCTCTTTCTCATCGCTCACTCTGCCAGTCCTCCGCCGGAACCAACCACTGAGCCCTTACATAAACTTATGGAAACCCTTCAAAGACCCCAAGGAGGCAGAGGCGCATCTCGACTTTCTCCGCCGCGACTACGATCTGAAAGTGAAGGCGCAAAGGGGTCAGGAGAAGAAAGAGGTGCTTAGGCTCGCCGATCAGGAGTCTGCTTCTGGTATGTGCTATTGCAATTTCTAATTTCTTCTGGCTTGGTTATTTATTTTCCATCTCTTCTCTAAGTTTTGTTTTCTATTCATTACGTGTGTGCTATGTCTAACAAAATGTGAAATGAAATTGGCTCTTAATTAGTGGGTGATTGATTTTAGTATTTTTGTCTTCATCACGCTTGCAAATGATGAGTACTTCATCTAGCTTTGCCCATCATTCTTCCAGGTTTCGGTAGTTAAGTCCAAATTAAAGTGAACGATTAGGCTACTTCAACTCAACAAATTCATCTCGTTTTTTTCCGTTAAAATCTCAATTGGAAGTGAAATTTGACCTTTTATTTTCGTTTTTCGTTAATTTTACGATCTAATGTTACCATATCTGAAATTCGTACAGTGAAAATCGAATATTTCGCAATCATGTTATCTGGTGATTTATTATGGTTTTAAAAGCTGATGTGATAGTTTTAAGCATCATTGTTATGGTTTTAACTTGTGTTGAATATTTTTGTCTGTTATTGTTTTAGCGCATATGTTATAGTTTCTAGACCTATTGTTGTATTTTTAAGCAGCAACGTTAGTGTTTTTAGACTCTCGTGAAATATTTATGATTTATTTTTTTGCAGATGCTTTGTTAGTTTTAAGATGCATTACTATAGTTCTAGGAGGCATTGTCATGGTTTTAAGCATTAATGTTACTGTTTTTTGCTTGTGTTGCATGTTCATGCTCTGTTATTGTTTTAAGATGCATTGTTATAGTTTTAAGATGCACTGTTATGGTTTTAACTTTTAAGCATCAATGTTAATGTTTTTAGCTTGTATTGCATATCTCTACTTTGTTATAATTTTAAGAGTCATTGATATAGTTTTAAGAGACACTGTTATTGTTTTAAGCATCAATGTTACTATTTTTAGCTTGTGTTGTATTTTTCTGCTTTGTTTAATGTATTTAGCTTGTGTTGCATTTTTGTACTTTGTTATAGTTTTAAAATGCATTGTTATAGTTTTAAGAAACACATTGATTGTTTTAAGCATCAATGTTACTCTTTTTAGCTTGTGTTGCATGTTTCTTTGCTTTGTTATAGTTATAAGAGGCATTGTTATCGTTTTAAGAGACACTGTTATAGTTCTAAGCATTAATGTTACTGTTTTTAGATTGTGTTGCATGTTCTTTTGTTATAGTTTTAAGATGCATTGTTATAGTTTTAAGCATCAATGTTACTGTTTTTAGCATGTGTTGCATGTTCCTACTTTTTTATTGTTTTAAGCACAAATGTGATAGTCTTAATAATAGATGTTATGGTTTTAACCCAATTAGTGAATGCTTTAAGCAGGTACTGATGATAACATCAAGTTTGATGATAGATCTATCAAAGGTGTCACTGCAGTTTTGAGCAACAAGCAACAAAAGGCAGGAAGACAAAGTTCACCAACAAGTTTAATCGGAAAACTTATTTCAACATTGTAATGACCGAATGTTTCAATATTGTAATGAATGAATGTTTCAAGTAGTTTTAAAGCTTGTTCATTGATATTTTAAGGCATTCCTAAATTTTACTTGTTTAATGATATTTGTGAATTATTTTAGATTGTCACTTAAAACTATCATGTAGCTCCTTAATACCATCACACCATCTCTTAAAAAATTCACAAAAGCGGATAAAACTATAATTGAAACATACAATACTGACACATTAAAAACCATCACATTATCTCTTAAAGCGTTAACAAAAGAAGTTAAAACCATAGCTGAAACTTTCAATGCTAACAACTTAAAAACATAACATAATCTCTTAAAAGCATAATGAAAAATGTGTGTCCGGCGGTTTTTTAAGAAACTCGGCCGGTCAGACCGTTAAAACCCAAAAACCGTGAAAAAACACAAAAAACCTTGATTTTCCTATATTTTAGGAAAATCTTACATTTTCCAAGACTTTGGCCTTATTCAATTATGGAGAGTATATTAGTGGTTTGAAAGGGGCAAGTCTATGGGGATTTGCGAATTTTTTACGTCACCTTTACATAACCATGTTGTTATCACGTAGCATGTTGGGGCATGAGGAAGTGTGGAACAAAACATGGAATTTATTATCAGACGACATTCTATACAATCAAGAAATGATACTCAACAATCCTGGTACAATAAATTTAAAGACTATATGACCCATTCCCACATCCAATGACAATCAGTTTAAATTTTGTATGTAATTGTTATGTAACGATAGAGAACTCCCCATCCAGATTTGAAACTCACTCGTGAACAAATAAAAAACATTGCTATTATGGAAGTAGAGAAGTTACTAAAGAAAACCTGCAACAATCTCAGTTCATTTGACGGTATACCCGTGCTGGACGAGCCTGTTATATAAAATGCTTCAAATCCATTCATTTTGGATTAAATGTTTTATGTTAGAGTTGCAATGGAGCAGAGGATGATGGTTTATACCCACAATTAACTGATGAACAACGTGCCATATATGAGAAAATTATGTCGATTGTCGATGGTCAAAATGGCGAAGTATTATTCTTATACATCTACGGAGGGAACACAAAAATCTTTATACGGAGAATGATATGATCTGGTTTGAGGGATATTGTACTTCCAGTTGCGTCCAGTGGGATTACATCACTCCTTCTTTATAAAGGTATGTAGGACGGCAATCCGGCACATTCGATGTTCGGAATACCTTGCAAATCACAAGGACTCAACATGCAATAAGCTCATGATTTAGAGGTCACAGGACTTCTCAAGGAGGCTCGACTTATTATTTGAGATAAGGCTCCAATGACAAACCGACATTGTTTGAAGCGCTTGAAGGATGTGATGGGTCGTTCAAATAATCCATTTGGTGGGAGTGGTGATTATCTTCGGCGGGAACTTCCGACATATTCTGCCCATTGTTCCAAGAGGAATTAGTTATAATATTGTGAATGTTGTTATACGCTCCTCAGGATATGAGATGTTCTGAGGTGCTTCGGTTGACATAGAACATAATATTGCATGTAAATGACCCGTCACATCTATATACCACATATATCATATTCAATCTATCATTTTTTTACATCCAATTTAATCCTATAAAGTCTGGTTCGTCATCTTTCGAAATTCAAGATACGAAAGAATTTGCTTGGTGGATAACACAGGTCGGTGATGACATTTCCCCTGAACCTAATGACCGTAAGGTTGATATCAAGATCCCCAAAGGTTTACTTATTTGAGAAGTCATCCAATTTCAACTATTGTAGATAGTACATATCCTTCGTTGTTGGATCACTTAGACGATCCATCACTTGACCCTGGTTATTTCATCACCGGGCTGTTCTTGAACCTACAAATGAAATATTTGATGATATAAATCAATTTGTCATGTCAAAGATGTCTAGAGATATGTTGAATATTTGAGTGCATATTAGTATTGCTAGGGAAGATAACTCTGAGAACGGTCTCATACATGTTTTCACTGTAAAAAATTTCAACAACATTAATTACTCTAGATTGCCTAACCATAGGATTATATTGAAGGTTCGGTGTATGATAATACTTCTCAGGAATATTGATCAACATTTCGAGTTGTGCAATGGAACAAGGCTCATAGTTATTGATCTTGGGAAGCATATTATTGCGGCAAAAATGATATCTTGAATCAACGCATGCCAAAAGGTTTTCATTCAGTGGATGATGATGAGCTACTTGACGAGATGAAGTTCCCTATCAATTTTGATTGGAGACAGTTCCCCATATCCGTTTGCTTTGTTATGGCCATAAATAAGAGTTAAGGACATTCTCCCTCACACGTTGGCCTCTACCTCCCTTACGTGGAAGTTGGAACCAACCATGGTAAGTTAAATGTTGTTCTTTCTAGAGTTATCATTGGGAATGGATTGAAGGTAGTAATGCGACGTAGAGCATATGACTTGAGAACAAACGTAATTTATAAAGAAGTGTTCGACACGTTATAAGTTGATTTTATTTTTTATGTGTATAAATTTTAGGATTTTTTTTAACACTGAAAAATTTCTATATGAGGTTGTTCTCAATTTCACTAATATACATTATGCACTTTTTTACAAGTAGGAGTGAATTATGATGCAATGTTGAAGCGATTAGATCATGCATTTTGTCACGTTGCAGTATTTTATACTCCGTTTTTCAACTTTGACATGTTATTATACAAATTTATTAATTTTTTATTTTAAGTTTTTTTTACATGCCCCGTCGAGTATCGACGGCCATTAATTAGTGTTTTTATTATGATCCAAATATTGGATCAACACAAGGTCTTGGAAGATACGTGTATTAGTGAGATACCTAAGAGACAGATTGATATTCTTATTATATGTATAATGTTTTAAACAATATCAGTATTGTTTTATGAGTGTACATTTTATATCATTTTTATATATATGTATATCATCGATGTTCTTAGTAAAACGTCAACCCTTCATTTTTTATTAATGCGACATGGAATTGCACTATCGTATAACTTGAGCGTTGCTGCGTTGTGTTTTTATGCTTTCTTTCTTTATTTAACGCCCTTTTACAAATAGCTAGTTTAGAAGGGTAAAATTACAGCCGCCTCCGTCTTCAGTCTTCACTATCCATCACAACTTACATTATCAAACGTTTTCTTCTTAGAATCATCAGATCACTTCTTTTAATCAAACATCACAAAAAAGCAAAAGAGAGTACAACTCATCAATGTCAAAAGGCAAAACATCCATCAGCAAATAACACTCGGTAGCTATCCTATGAGCTATAAAATGTTTCCCTCTCTTTACATGATAACAAACAATGATGCTCAACAACAAAACCAATATTCAGAGAAACAACATAATATTATGTTACAGGTCCATGTAATAATCACATAAACCTAACTATACCTCGAATTTAGCTACAACTCTGCAACCTTAGATAGCTTTTCCACATAGCATTACTAATATGCGTGGACTGCTCATCCTAATACTCATATTGACTATCAAACACATAAATAAGCCTAGATACAACAGACAATGTGAGGTCAGATTATCTGAACTTCAATAATTTCCTTCTGGAAGAGCTTATGAACCATACACTATACTATATGAATCTTTACATGGAAAATATATCATCGACGATGATAGTATTAGGCCTCAGATGATAATCGAAGTACTATATCATCTTCGATACCATTAAATTACAATAGCAGTATATCACTTCAAACTTGCGAGAAATATATCAACGACCAGGCATAGAAAGCAAATCCAAATCCAAACATAAAGTTACACAAAATCATGTATCCGTAAGATTTTTTGCATCAGTTGTTATGAAAGAAGAAAGTTAGCCATGACATTTAAAGAGATTATCACTCATTAAAGGTTTGTGGTATTAAACAATAGCTTGTGACTCAGATCTTACAAAGACCTCATCTGTAAAAGAAATGAATCAAACAATCTTTTTCAGTAAACCTGAAACATTATGGCATAGATATGAGCAAGGTAATAAATGGATATAACAATAACTCATATGCCCAAATTTCTATTGTAAAAATGCTGGAATCAGTCCAGAAGAATCAGATTTGAGTAAAATGTAGAGATCTTATAATCTAATGCACGATGATCATAACAACCTCATTTCTTGCTTAAGCCGTATGAGTACAAGACAACCTAGTAGCAAATATATTCACAATCGTGATCAAGAAATTCATATAGATGATTTTGTACATCTGACCTGAATCAATGAAATGACAAGCCTTGACCATTTGAAATAGAGCAACTGAAATTGCCAAGACTGGTTTTACTAAAATGCTATACTGAATTTGCTTACTTCACAAACAGAGACCAGCAAGATCAGAAACCATGGAGATGATTTCTCAAATTTTATCTTCCATTTAAAGAGTCAGGTAAATTGCAACCATTAGCTTTTTAGTGGATTTAACATACCAAACCATAAAACTAAGTACTGAGTTTCCTCGGGGAGAAGTTCTCGTCTAGTGCCATCATTCTGAATAACTCAATTAGTACAACGCGTGAACAGAAGCCATCGGTTTTTTGGTGATTTTAACCATAACTGCAAAGTAGCCATAAGAAAGTCACTGTTTCAGTTCTGGATATTGATTTACAGAGTACAGGCTTGCTGTTTCTAGAGCAACTTATGAGTGGACTATCAACAGTCTAATATTCAAAAACTATTTTCCGAGCAAAGGACATTTTGTTACAAGACAACTGAGCGCGGCTGCTACGGTGTTATGTTACATTCTCACAAATATACCCGATCGCAATCCACAAATTTAAATCTGAAAAAAATAATAGAATACAACTACCATTTACCGCGGACTTACATGAGAGCCCCTTCCTCGTATGCAATCGGATCTTCTTCATATTCTCCACAGAAATAGAAAACCTCTTATGTACCTCCTCTGCATTCTCGAACCACTTTCTACACTGTCAAGGCTCACAATCTCATCGGTACGCCATCAAGCAAATTAAAGCTGAAATTTAGATACACTCTAATCAGATAATCAACAACAATATTCATCTAACAAGTGTTCCAATTTTCCTATACAAAATCTACCTACTATGCAAGCTGATATAAACAGATCAATCAGTGAACATATTACACGGTTATAGCTACTTAAAAACACGATTGCTTAAAGATCGATTGGTGAAATTCAGTATAAATTTGAAATCAACTAAGAAAGGCAATTGTACAGTATCACATAAACAGAATTAGGGGAAATTAACTTGTGACAGAAAGTTATGGGAAATCAAAAGCCTCCAAATTCTGAATTCAAAGTAGCAAAAGAAGGCTACCGGATCTGACGAGCTATCGGAAATACACCATGGAAGAAGCCGGATAGAGAAGTGAATCATAGCCAAGCCGAACCCGGATTAGAGCCGACAAGCCGCTGCACTATGGGAGAAGCCGGATGGAGAAGTGAATCCTAGCCAAGTCGATCTGTTGGTGCGCCATGGGAGAAGTATGTAAAGAAGAAGAAGAGATATGAGAGAAGAGGATAGATATTATATAGAAATATGGAGGACAAGAGATCTCCACGCGACATCCCATGCGCCAAACTTGTGGGTTCCATACTACTTCCGTCCGTTCAATAGATTTTTTTCCATTTTTTTATTTTTTCATTTTGGGTGTTCCATTAAAAACTTTCGATTTCCTTTTATAAAAACTCATTATCTCCATTATTAATATTTTAATCTCTATCTTTCATACTTTTTCAATTCTCTTTCTTACTTTTTACTATACACTTACTACTTTATCTATATAAACTCATTTTTTACTCAAATTTCTTAAAATTTGTGCAAAAATAAAATGGAAAGAAATTGGTGGAATGGAGGGAGTACTTTTAATAAGAAAGCACACATTTTTTTGAGGTACCATGCTACAATTACAATACTTAACCTTGGACAAATTTCATCAATAAATCACTAATAACAATTATTCTCCTTGACTACAAACGCTTTGACATAAGAAAGCACACATGATAATTAAAAATATTATAACAGCAAATTAGTTAACACACATATGTTTTAAACTTAACAAAATATACATAATCTAAAACTAACTCTACATTATTCAAAAATTCACAAAACACCCATTATCCTAAAAAAAGAAAAGAATTTGAATTTAATAATAAATAATTGTAATTCAAAGCCTTGTTGAATGTTGATTACATAGACCATGGATCATGGAGTTTGAAGCTCCATTCCATGGAGTGCTTCCATGGACACTCCATGGAAGCATTTTTCGAAAAAAGAATTAAAATAAATAAATTCCAGTCACCATGGTGTGTTGATAATGGAAATTGAGTTTAATTAGATTTAAGGTTCGTTTATAATAAATGAAAAAGTAAAATTAATTGAGTTTGAATAAGGATTAAAATTCTGCTTTTAATCCAGTTGTCTTTTTCATCCTATTTGTCTAGCGACTTTAATTCAGTCGGAACCGTTCCCGTTTTTAATCAAACCCGTCGAGGGTGAAATTCGACTTAGGTCGGAAAAATGCGTATTAGCTCCAAAAGTACGCGTGAGGCTAGAAAAAGCGAGAGTTAGACTGCTTTTTGCCGGTTTGCATTAGACAAACCGGATAATAATTCAACCCGAGTCTCAGAGCTCTTCAGAGAAAGTAGTTGAAGAGTAATAAAATGACTTGCTAGTATAAGGAGTAAATGAAGACTATTTATAGAAATTGCTAGGAAACAAGTTTCCATAAGAATCAGAGTCACTACAAGAAATCCGGCATTTAGCGACGGAAGATAGCGACGGATATATTCCGTCGCTATTTAGCGACGAATCGCTAATTTTAGCGACGGAATGGAGACGGATTGAGCGAATTCGCTCAATCCGTCGCTATATTAGCGACGGATGTTTTTCCGTCGCCAAATAGCGACGGATAAAAAAATCCGTCGCTATTTAGGGACGGATATTAAATCCGTCCCTAAATAAGTTGACCGGATTAAAAAAAACAAAAAAAAAAATTTAAATTGTAAATAGCGACGGATCGCGATCCATCGCTAAATGGCGACGGATTTTAGCAACGGATAGCGATCCGTCGCTAAAATCAATATACTATTGGCCTTCGTCTCCAGCAGAACCATTTCTGCGCATTTCTTCTCTTCATTTCTTCATTCGCCAAATCTCTCTTTCCGGCCAAATCTCGACCGTTCCGGCCAATTTCGGAGTCTTCTCGAAGCCTGTGGGACAAGAAGCTCGTGTGGTCAACAAATTTCATCTTTTTTCAGCTAAATCGAAGGTATTTTGGCTAAAACCCTAACTTTGTCAAATTTGGGGATTTTGTTAATTTCGACTAATTTGAGCAATTGCATGTTTATTGTAAGTATGTAGTAGTTAGTTAAGCTTATATTACGTAGTGTGTTAATTTTGAGATGTTCAATTGATATATTGATTGTGAATTTGGATTTTTAGTATAATGTTAAGATGTTTGGAAGTATGTAGGGTTGTTAATTTGATATTTTCGTATATGTAGTAGGATTAGAATGATTTAGTTGAGTGTTTTGTAACCCTTACTTGTTGTCAAAATTGGGAATTTTGTTAATTTTGACTAATTAGATCAATTGTATGTTTATGGGAGCTATAGTATACTAGCTAGTTAACTTTGTGCAATTGATATATTGATTGTGAATTTGTATTGTTAATTAGTATAATGTTAGGATGTTTGTAAGTACGTAGTAATTTTGATTCGATAAATTCGTATATATACACTAGATTATCAAGATTTAATTAAGTGTTTTGAGACTAGTTGGTGATTATGTTAACGTAAAATGCATGTTATAAATCTAATAATTGTAGACGTGTCAGGCTAATCATATAATTATGAATCCCGATCGTTCATGGATGTACCGTCGCATAGTGAATGGCAGAATTCAGTCTAGTTTTGTGGAAGAGGTTGAATCCTTCCACTTTTGCGCTTACACAAACTACTTGTTTGAGTGGGGGGAAGATGAAGTGCCCTTGCAATGCGAACAAATGTAGGAATAAACAATTTTTGCCTCCTGAAACGGTAGTGGAGCACTTGAAACGTAAGGGGTTCGTGTCTCAGTATGAGGTATGGTGTTATCATGGTGAGACACGAGCACCGTTCATGTGTATTTGAGTATTTTAAAGTGATTCCTAAAATTGCATCTCATTTCGTATGCAATCAACAATTGCAGAGTGAGGTCGAGAGGAGGATGGACGAGAGGATGATCGACGGTCATGAGTCATTAATCGACGAGCAAGACCAGATCTTCTTCGAGGTCAACCCAATGGATGAAGGGTCGAATGTATGGATTGGGAAGTTTGGGCCCTTCCATGAGTTCGGTAGCTTTTCGGTCCTGTGGATCAGATCGCGATCTAACCTCTACACGCAAAGAAAGTTAACGAGATGATGACTCCTCTCCAAGTGAAATAGTCTGCGACCAAGGCGACTTCTGAGCAAGTGCTTGAGAACAGGCTCAGATGGCCCAAATGGATGGACGCTTTGACCAGATGTTCAAGAGCTCTTCCCAGTCTCACCCACCGCCTCCTCCCGATTATCCTCCCGATTATTCTTAGTTACATCAGACTTGTTATGGATAATTTGACACTATTTCACCTTCTAATTCTTGTTTCGGATTATTTGTAGATAATTTATATTATTTCGGATATATTAATGCAATTTAATTGTTTCGGGTATATTATCTATGACTATATTATGTGAAAAACAGTGTGTAAATATTAAAAAAAATTTAAAACAGTGAATTTAGCGACGGAAAAAAATCCGTCGCTAAATTCACGAACTAAGGCGAATTAGCCCGTTGAAATTTAGCGACGGATTTTTTCCGTCGCTAAAAGTCAACCGAACTAAGCCGGCTTAGTGTTGGGATTTAGCGACGGAATAAATCTGTTGCTAAATCCCGTCTCTAATTAGCGACGGATACGAAATCCGTCGCCAATGTGGACGGACTGGTCAACGGATTAATCCGTCGCCAGTTCGTCGTTATTTAGCGATGGAATATCTATCCGTCGCCAATAAAAATTGTGACGGCTGTTTTGGAGACAGAGGGTTATCCGTCGCTAAGGATTTAGCGACGGATCGGCCCAGTTTTAGCGACGGATAATTCCGTCGCTAAAACTCGTTTTTTTGTAGTGAGTCGTGTCCTTAGATGACACGTGTCCCAGCAGCCGACTAGGATAGTCCAATAAGGTCCAGGTTCGGACCTGCCAGAGAGAGTGTGCTTGAGGGTAGTATAGAGCCTTCGAAGGTCGGTATATGCTCTTAGTGCCTCTCCAGGGTTATTATTTATTTGGACCTCAGATTTAGTCATGTAAGTCGGAATTCGAAGTACAAACCTTTATTATAGGAATAGTAGTTCGATTTGGTTAATTTATCATCCCGCTTTGTTCATCTTAATCCGAATGATTTTAGTAGGACTTAAATCATACTCAACACAACTACTATTCACAACTCAATTAAATTTTGCGAGATATTGTCTTTTGGAGATCAACATCACGTATTTAAAACAAACATCCCATGTCTAGCTAGCTACAAATATCATTTGTTTAAAAATGTAGGAAATGCAATTATAATATGGGTTTATTAAATTCAAAATGTTTAAAGTGAAACATATTGGGCTGTTTGGCAACCAACTAAGACTTAGTTAAGTCACTATCCAGGTTGTCACACAACTAAAAGCTATGTTAAGTCTCTATTTCATTCACATAAAATCAAGTTAATTCTCATATGTTAAAGGTATGTAAAACAAGCTATTTTAAAGTCGTCTTATGCCAGCCAAACAACCTAATGATGTTTATAGTTAAATAAGTATGTTATTTTGATGTGTCTTTACGAAATAAAGTTTGTATTAAATCTATTATACCCCTTTGTCCCTAAATAAATGTTTTGTTTCGTTGTGGATGCAAAAGATTAATGCGAAATGAGGAAGATCACAATATAGTATTTGATATTGGGATTATTTGATTAGAATTGTATGTTAATGTTACGTTTTTAATTAGGTTAATTAAACAAATGAAGGAATTACGTGTTATGTAAATTTAAATAATTTGGGGATAAGAAAACATGAAATTTGTAACTAGACATACATGGAGATTAGTAAATAGTAGGAGTATTAAAATGTTATATCTTAGAGCACTAGTTGAAGGGCATATAATTTTCTCTAAATATTACCCCTAAAAGATATACTATGTTAATTATAATCTCCCTATATTTTTTGCAAAACCTCAGGTAACCTACTCAATAAAAAGTGCTCCCTCAATTTTAGAAAAAGTGTTACATTTTACTATTCTGCGATCAACTGTTTCCGCGTTTGACCACAATTTATTCTTAAACGATATTAATAAATTAATTATTAAAATTATATAATGAAAATTTAGTAATTAATTTTTTATTATATGATTTTATTAAATTATTTACTATTATCGTTTATGAGTAATTTGTGGTCAAACTCGAAGACAGTTGACCGATCAAAGTCAAAATGTAACACTTTCTCTAAAATGGAGGGAGTATGAAATAAACTAGTGGACGTGCTAAATCCACCTTCAAAAAAAATTGCAATATGTTAGGGAGCCAAATTTTTTATATGGCCAGCAGTTAAATATGATTTATGGAGTTTTAATATTTTAGTCTACAATTTATTATTTTATCTTAAATATGACAATAAGATCCATTATGAGATACCTACCCTAGTGATATTATAGACTACTGTATGACCGTGTCATGCACATAGGGTTTGGTCGATGCTGGGGGCAGACCAGTGGTCTTACCTTCCTATCTATGATGATGACACGTATTGATCACCAGTCCATATGTTTAATAGAATCAAAAAGTAAATTGTATTATTGCAATTCAGCCCTTTACTACTTTAATTCCCGTTACCCTCCACATGACACTCCTCTTTTCTATTTGGTGGACTCACTCTTTTTTATTTTCTTTCAATTCCACTCCAAATGTAAAAACCAAGATGTCCTAATATATCTACTACGATTCCATCTTTTTTAAAAATCCTTTTAACCACAAAGTATCTAAGACACGGTCTCTAAATAACATATTTAGAGATAACCTATGTTATCAAGATAATCATCCATGTTATTAATCAGAACAAATATATTTTTACCGAAACCCTTTACTTGTAATATGAAAAAACACTAATGTTTATAAAATAGACATTTTAATTTCATTTTGAAACGTCCAAATTTCAGCTTCTCATCCTTTTAATGGAACATCTTTCTTCTATTTTATTCACTATCTACCATATTTTATTCACTATCTCTTCTACTTTATTTACTATGTCTTCTACTTTATTCAACCTCTTTCTCACTCCATTTCTCCTATTTGTTCAGTTTTATTCTTAAAATTGTGTCCGAATCCGCGGATAATTGAATCTTGGACAGAGGGAGTATAATTTTATAAATATTTGGTCAATATCATTCGAGGTAAAAAGATTAAAAACAGTAATAATAAACTCAACAAGAAAGTCGATATTAGGACGGAGAGAGAATTCTTTTTTTAAACGATGACGATAATCAAGAGTCTAATTATTATTATTATTATTATTATTATTATTATTATTATTATTATTATTATTATTATTATTATTATTATTATTACTACTACTATTGTAACTACAAGTACTTTTTTATGTATGTATCATGTATTTTATGAAATGGTATGTAGAATAAAAACACATTAATAGGAAAAGGATGTAAAATAAGATTGATATTAAAATACTTAGGCTATGTTATTTTCAACTGAAAACTATTTCGGCCTGGCCCATTCGATTCGGCTTCGTGATTCAGTTGATTCGATTCAGCCTCATAAATTCATATTATTATTATTATTGTTGTTGTTGTTGTGTTGTTGTTGTTAATAATAATAATAATAATAATGATATTATTATTATTATTATTTTATCATTTATTTACACACCCGATCTTTTGTACGAGGAAAATAAGAAAATTTATCCAATTGAGTTATTTTCAACTTTTTTTCTTTCTTTCTTTTTAATACGACTTTTAGTAGATCAATGAAATAAAGAGTATAGTTACAATTTGAATTAACAAAAAATCTACATGTTCAAAAACTCCAAAACAAGTTAAACCAAACTAAAAAATGGCCAAACTTTATAAAATAATATTATATATCACAAATATTGAAAATGGCATTTATTCCTCCATATTATCTTCCTGACTCTATATTATCTTCCTCCTCTATATCATTTGAATAGAAGCCAAATTCTCAATGTTATCTCCTCACACCCTGCTCATCGCTTTCTTTCCTTTCGGGTTCAATAAATCATTATCCACTCCACCTGGACATTGATATCATGTTGCAAAACTAGACAACAGTTTATCTGACGATTAAAATTATTTTAATCGAGTTATCATTCTCATATTGTTTTCCACGCGGTTGGTTTTAAAGTTTGTTATACAATAATAAATAAAAATGTAAAGTGACAGAAAAAAGAGTAGGAAGAATGTGAGAAAGATGACAAAAATAATATATTTTTTTAATTGTGATTATATATACCATCATATAATTGTTATTATTATTACACAATAATTTCTTCAGTTCAGTTTAGTTAGTTTCAGTTTGATTTCATTCCAATTCGATTCAGATTTAGTTCGATTCGAAGAATTTCAAATGAAAATAATGAAATTTACTTAGTATAGATGGATCAAAGTCGTATGCAACGGCGGGAGGATAAATGCAGATAGATAAATGAAATAAATGACACAAACACGTGTCATCATCATGGAGGAGTGAGAGCAATGCTCTCACCCCCAGCATCGACCAAACCTGCACATAGTCAAAAGCCAATCACGAAGTTGAACTGTGCACATAGTCAAAAGCCAATTGAACTGTCAAACATTGTCTTCTCCCTTTGTCTCAATATCGTTGGAATCATATTTCTTTTACAAATAGTAAATGGGTAAATAGTACTTGCATTGACTAATTTGATGAATGATAGGTTGGTCAACTTTAATTTACCTCTACAATATTAAATCTTAATCGAGTCCTTTATATTCCTCTTTGTACTGTATTTTAACTTTAAGGAGACTTCCTCTAATTACATTATCTAAAAGACGAATCTATATCGTGAAGAAAATTATCGATGTTATTAATCAAAACATTTATGTTATCAACATTAGTATTTTTTAATATTACAATAAGACTTATTTCGTTAACAACATAAACGTTTTAATTGATAACATAGACCGTTTCCAAATAAGTTTATCTAGAAACCGTCTCTCATGAGACTTTGTATTAATTCACATCTACACTTCCTTAAAATTTTAACTCAATTTCAAACACAATTTATTACAATTTAATTAAAATATAGTTGCCATTCATTATTTAAAACTCAGTTAAAATTCGATCAATTAAAGTTGTCCGTGAGTCTCCTAAGGCACATCTTCGCGGAGGAGGCTAAAAGGGACCGACAAATATTATGGTCATCATCAGAAATACTAGAGGTTCATACAAGAAACGCTGCATGTTATATACACATAAAAATTGACATACGATGCTCACTTATAAAACACTATTAATATTATTTAAAACATTAAATACTTAAGAGTATCGTCTCGTCTTCAGGTCCCTCAGTAATGTTGGTCCATTCCAATACTTTATGAAATTTAATAGTAGAGAATGATTGCCTTTAATTATTATGAAATGTTTGAAAACTCATGTTTTTTTTTACCTAATATGAGAAAAGATTATATATCTCCAATCTAAGTGTTTGGAATATTTATATAATTTATACTAATGTAACGTGATGTGACTTTTCAATTGTGCATGTAAATCAAAGTCATTTATTATTTTTTATCATTATCCAATCATATTTAAAAAACACAAAGGGAGAATTCAATTCATTAATTTAAATCAAGTTATTGAATATTCTGAATAAATCAAGACGAATGGAGTACATTTTAGAGTCACGCATGACATATATTTAAACAAAAATAAAAATTATACAAACTTTTATAAGAGACTATCTCTAAAAATAGCAATTCAACATCATATATTGTTGGTCCAGATAACGGCAAAGTAAAAGACTAGGGGGGGGGGGGGTGAATAATCTTTTAAAACTTTTGTCGATAAACAGCTTCTCGAAACAGGGGTTTCTGATACTTAAATTCAGAGCGCGGAAGTCTTTAAGATAGGTAAGTGCAGAAACAATAAGTATGTGTGTGTGCTTTGCTGAAATGTAAATACAGAAAGGTAAATGACACAGCAAGTATAGTGGTATCTGGAGGTGGCGTAATCCTCCAACTAATCCACTTCGGTCTTTCTGAGACCTAGAATTCACTAGAACAGATAATTAAGTTCACCTTACAATAATCCTATTCTAAGATTCCTAAACAAATGGTTCCCAACCAAATGTTCCCCCTGAGTTATTCCCCAGCTCCTAGAGCTAAGTACTTCCTCTACTCAGATAACCTTGGAGTTATTCCTTGATTTCCCAAATCAAGTACTTCCTCTACTCCACCTTGATGGTGTTGGTTATAAGGTTTGTCGAGAGGCTTCTCGATAACTTTTCATTATGTTTTCAGAGAGCCTAATAGAACAAGACTACTTAATACACTTGTTCGGTGGATGGCGACCGCTTTCTTGACTCAAGTAATTGATGTCCGCTCGAGAATGAGCTTGTAAAGGGTATCCGATAGTTCAACTCTTTACGAATAACAATCTCTTGTTAAGGTTCAGACAACTTAGAACTACTAGTGATTCTTCGAGCAATGTAAAGCTTTTCAGAAAGGGTAGTAGAGTGCTTGAGAGAATACTTTGCTTGATGGTAAGGTTGCAAAATAGAGCGTTCTAAGGTGTATTTCTCAGCATCTAAGTGTGTGATATATATAGATGAATTTGAGAGTTGTTGGAATGATATCCGTTAGACACAATTCAAATTCAGTCCATACTTATCTTGAAATGAGTACTCAGAAGTCCTTGTCTCATGTCTCGAGAGAGATGGGTTTCAATGCTTTTCTGCCGATGCAATTAATGCACTTGTACTATTTCTTGTCCTGTAGTCTTCAACGGATACATGAGCCTTTCTGATGGCTTGCATGCTCCATACTCATGATGTCATATGTCCAGAATCATATTTCAAAAGTAAGTAAATACACTTAAGAAAGGATTAAGGACATAGTCTTTTCTGAGTTAGACTAAACCTTGATATCTTCATAAATCTTGTGCAATCTTCAGTCTTCTAATCTTCAGAAAAGCTCCATTGCTAGGATTGATCTTCATGGTCTTCTGGAAATAAAAATTACACTTAGAGACCTATAATCCTAATACAAGATTTACTAGACTAATCATACTCAGTGATTTCCTCTTTTACAATGTTCAAGTGAACCAAGAGTACTTAATCACCTTTATAGCTAAGATAAGAACATGTGATGAGTGATCAAAATACTAACAGATATTCCACACAAATTTCCCCCTTTTGATCAGTCATCCATGACTATCTTTAAAGTCCTATTACAAATTTGTAATCCTGGAAGAGAAAACAATCCACCACTTAATCATTTCAAATGATATTCAATTTTAGTTGAATTAAGTGCAGAAAGTAAACATCAACCAAATCACAAGAAGTGATCTTTGCTGATAAGTTGTCATCTATTAGAATGTATCTGAGAGTATGATCTTCAGATAGGTACAGTTTACAGAATAAGATGCAACTTTTACAGATAGAGAAGTTCAAAAACAATCAGCAAGATTACAAAAAGTAACAAAACATACTAAGTAAATTAGAACAAAGGAGAATCCAAGCTCCAAGAGAGTATTCTAATGTTACTAGTCGTCAAGTCTTCAGAAATGCAACTTGGGTTCAGATACCTCAAGTTCTTCAGCACCCTTTCTGGATCAGTTGACATGATCATCCACTTTTCTGCATTCTTGGACATAGTCATAAAGAATCCTTCTGACAGAGAGCTCTGTCTTTCTGGATAAGTCACATATTTCATGGTAACTCTTGCCAAGCTTGTGATTCTTCTGCAGAAAGTGTTTGACCCAGAAGTACTTTCCCCAGACCCATGAGTGGTCTATATGCAGCTGAGATAGGTTGAAATACTTGTATATTTCTTCCAGATAGTGTATATCATCTAGGTATTCATCCAATGTCATATAGAATGACTCATAGGTTGGAACACCTAGTTTGTTCTGCCTGCTGTAGCTACCATCCAGTTTTCTTGCCTTGTGTACATCATCGGGCTTTGGGTAAGGACAGGCAAAAGAAAGATCCATCTTTCTGGCTTCATTCCTCTTTTCTACTTCAAAGTTTAGCCAGGCATGAAGGTGCTCAGGTTTTAGCAATTAACGCCTTCTCTCCATTTCAGGATCTGGTTGAGGATGGGAGTTGGAAACTTATCATTGACAAGTAGATGTTGTAGTTCCAGAATCCAATACCCTCTCTTGTTCATAATGCACCTATATGAAGACTCTTCATTAATGGTCTTCACATACTCAATGTGGGCATCAGTTGGCCTTTCTTGATGAGTTTCTCTGTTTACTCTGCCAAACTGGGAATCCCTTCTTGCCTTTCTGTTAGGTGGCCTTCTGTCAGGAGATCCTCTAACCCTTTCTTCCGGCCTTGGGGCTGTGCTGGTGGATGTTCCTTGTATTGACTTGGTATTTCCAGAAGGAGTTCTGGCTGCCAAAGGCCTTGCTGCCAGAGGAGGTTGTAAGGTGCTTGCTTGCCTTCTTCTCTTGTGGATTGGATGCTCATCTGTATCAGATTCATCCTCATCATCATTGTGGTTCCAGTTGTGAGGCTTGCAGCTTTCTTGATCTCTTACCTCTCCTTCTTCTTGGTCTTCTCCTTCTTCAGGATTATTCTGGTTGTTCCCACCTGAGATCCTAAGGGACTTGGTTCCCCTAATAACCATACTTCTCAGCCTTCTGGCTGGTTGATCTGGAACAACTTCTTCAGCAGGGGCATCTCCAGTGTCCTTGATGACTAGTTGACTTGAGGAGGAAGGAATTGATTGTTTTCTTTTTCTTCCTCTGCCTTTTTGAGGCATCTCTTCTTCCCCCTTAGTCATGAATGACTGACTCATGATAGCATAAGCTTCAGAGAGTGATTCAAAGTTTTTCTGGAGATTGTTGTGCACCCTGACCAGTTCTTGGATTTCTTTCTTCAAGTCCTTGTTTTGCCTAACCAATTCTTGCTCTTTTATGTTGAGCTCTTCAAGAGGCCTTAGAATAGCATCTGCTTGTTGAGTAGCATGGATGGCTTCTGTTAGTGCTAGATTGGCATTGTTGCAGTCATCTTCCCTGATCAAAGCTAGATCTTTCTGAGAGAAGGCTATGCTGGTTGTTCTGTTTAGTAATGCGGCAGCCAAATCTTTCATCTCTTCTGGGACTGGCTGTAGGACTTGAGTGTCTTGAGCAACAAGTCTGTCTCTTAGTTCCAAGAAAACACTTGTTCTAGACCTGTGCTCATCACTTCTTGATGCACCTGGAGCAGAAAATAGTTGAGGAGCCAGAAGGGCTAACTTTTCCTTAGGGACAAGTCTCTCATCTTCTTCTGGGGTGATCAAGTTTCGGTTTTCTTCAGCATCACTGTCATAATCCTTTTCTTGGATTGTTTGCACATTGGCAATCTTCTTCTGTTTTTCATCAAGTGTGCTGGCCTTCTGAGAAGATGTAGAAGGTCTTTCTGATGCAGCCTCAACATCTTGTGCTTCTTCATCAACAGTACGCATGGCATCAATTTCAGCTGCGGTAATGCTGATCTGTCTTTCCAAACTTCTTTGCTCATCTAGAAGGGCCAATTCTTTAGCATTAGCTTCTCTGAGCTTTTGAATCTTGGCTTCCTTCTCATCAACTTGTGCTTGGCACTCTAAGTTGATTCTCTTCTCTTCTTCCAACTTCTGTCTGAGTTGTTCAATCTTGAACTCAGCGGCTGGAATTTCTTCTATGGCATCATTGTGCTCAGCCTGTTGGATATCTTGATGAGACTTGGGAGGTGATGATGATGGGGTTCTCTGAACATTGGAAGGAATAGCCTGTTCTCCACCTCCGTTGTTGGCTTTATGAATCCCACCTTGTCCAGGTTGAGGATCATCATTCTGGTCATCATTATCATCATCACTCTTGTTCTTTGCTTCTTGGTTTGGATGCTCAGAGGGAGGTTCTTGATAATCATTTTCGTCCATCTCTTCCTCATCTTCAGAAACCAGGTTGATTACATCAGGAAGTGTGATCATACTCCCATTAACTTCCTCTTGCTCAGTTGGGTAGGTTGTGAGCTTGCTGGGCAAGGAAGGATGGGTAACCATCTGCTCTTGGGTTTGAGCATCCGCAGACTTGAAATCTGCTATAAGTCTTTGTGCTACTTCATGAATGAAGTCTTCATGCATCAGAGTGGCAAATGAGTAGGACTCTGTTGGGAACAATGCATGGATGTGATCCTCCAGATTGAAGGCGATTGCTCTCTTCTCTGGGACGTCGATTACTCTGGCTACTTCAGAAAGGTCAGCCTTTCTAAGTTTCTTCCATTGTCTGAAGCACTTGAGATGTTTCTTTAAAGTGTGCTTCTGGAAGGCCTTGAGTAAATCAACTGGCACTAGACTTTGAGCCTGAAAGAAAGTGTTCAAGTTAGTTTTGCTCAAACCACTTGAGTTAGTATTTGTAAGCGAAAATAGGCTTCCTGAGCATACCTGTGTAAAAACACTAGGCTCATTATCCTGTACTTCTGCTTGCTTGGGCACAGAGGCCTCAGATACCTTGTTGTGAGGAGAAGTCTGATCCTCATCAACCTTTCTTTCTGCTAGAACCTGAGAATTAAAATCAAATATGTTTAGAAACTGTTAACAGAAACGATAAGTGGAAAAATGCTTTCTGAGACTTCACTTACTTCCAAGTGAGGAAGCTCAGTGGAATCTTTCTCAGAAACCTTGGGGTTTCGAACCTTTCTCACGACTCGCTTCTTGAGATTGCCGCTTTTTTGGAGAAGATAAGACCACAGTCTCTCCTTCCAAGTGTTCTTCTGACTGAGCCTGTAAGAACAAACATAAGAAGAGACTATTACTGATTACTTAGCTTCTCAGCAGAAGGCTCAGTAGATACTTCCTCAGAGAGCTTTTCAGCCTCTGGAATCTGTTGGTTTTGGGGTGTTGGTTCCACCACCATTACTTCCTCAGTTGGAGCCTAAGAAGAGACATTAAGAATATTAGAACATAAGATAAGAGCATTTTTAGTTAGTTATTTCTTGTTCAGAGATAACTTTACTACCGTGGGATGTGCTTCTTGATGTTCTGAGGTTGGAGGAACCTCTTCTTGATTCAACGGGGTTGACAAGTTTTCTTCCCCCTGAAAGATTGCCTCTAAATTGGCCTGTAACAAACAAAGCTTATGAATAACTAGTTAACATATACCTATGTTCACAAGTTAAATACAAACCATCTTTGTTACCTGAATAGAGTCAGGCTGAGCGTGGGTCTCTTGGACTAGTGGAGTCTCCACAGCCTCTCTTTGCTCATTGTTGTTATCATCTAGAGTATCATTCTGAGTCTCCATCTCAGTCTGATCCCTTTCTGAGAGTTGAGCTCTCTCAGAAGGTTGATGAACCTGTTCAAGAACAGGGTTTTCTTCAGCAACCTTTTGTGCTGTCATAGTGAATGTGGAAGCAATGTCAGGATCTTCCAGCATTCTATCTTCCTCACCCAGGCCTTCTTCTTCCTGCTGGGCAGAGGGGCTCCTTTCTTTCTGAGGGGCTGAGCTTGATGCTCCTCCATAGGTCTCATACTTGGACTTTTTGAGTACTTTTGCAAGTACTTCATCTTCCTCAGATTCACTATTCAGTGTTGGTGCAGACCCATCTATGATATTTCTATCATCTCAGGAGATTTCTGGAGCAGCCTAGCTCAGAATTCTTGGGGCTTTCTGGAGTTGCCTTTCTGGGCGACCAACATCTTCTGAGACCTTGTCTCCAGAAGGTTGTGCCTCTTGAACACTCTGGGACTTAGAGGTTCTTTTGTTTTGAGTCCTCTTTCTCTTGGCAACTGGAGGTTGAGCTGGAGCTTGCTCAGAGACCTCTTCACCTTGCTGGGCAGCTTCAAGCTCTCCTGCCTCTCTCTGAGCTTTCTCAGCAGCAAGTCTCTCCTTTTCTTCAAAGGCATGTCTGAAAAGAGAGTTGGTGACTGGGATTTCTTGCCTCTCTCTGAGAGTTATTCCCATTGTTTCCAGAATATAACAGATTCTGAGACCAAAATGCATATTGGCCCTTGTCTCAGCAAGGCCATTGATGATCTTGGGCTCAAATTCTTCAATATGCCCAAGGAATTTGTTGATGGCGTAATTCCCCCAGTTAAAGTGGGTTTCCTGCCCTTCATGCTTCTTGTTCAGGAGATGCATCATCATCCATCTTTCCATGCTTATCTGGTCTACTCCACCTTTGTTGCCATCAAAGCAACGGACTAGAATGAGAGCTAGAGTACTCCAGTGTTTCTGGAGATGACTAGTTCTGATGGCCTTCAGAATAAAGTCCGTGGGGCAACCTTTTGAATTTTCGATTTGGATTGCTTCAAATAGCTCTTTAACACTCTGAATCATGGAAGCATCCCTGATGTTGATGTCTTCAATTGTTCCTCGATTTTTCAATCGGAATATCTTGCAGAAAGTCTTGCAGTCTAGGACGATCTCTTGTCCTTGAACTTCAGTCTGCATGTATTTCTCTTCTTCATCATTCACAACCTTTGTGAAGATTTTGGAGTTGTTATAGAACTCCAAAGACATCCAAAGGTGGATAGTCCATTTGGTGCGCAGATGTAAACTTGAAGATATGGGAACTTTTCAGCATCCCCAATATCAGTTTCCTTTCTGGTCTTGAAGGTATGACTGCCGGTACATACTTCTTCACTAGAAAAGCTCCCCAATTTATTTTGTGGTTTGGGTTTCAGTCAGATAGTGTGAATTTTCCCAGAAGGCGTTTATTCAACACCTTGAGTTCCTTTCCTCCTTGCTTTTCAGCAGGAGCAGATGATGCGGCCTTAGGGTTCTTGGTGGTCATCTTCTTGGGTGCCATCTCTTATATAGAGTCTTGAGTGAGTGTTTTCAGAGGGGTTTTTGCAAGATTAATCGGGATTAGTCTATCTTTTCAGAAGATTAAACACAGGAAGTTGAGTTTGCAGAAGGGGTTTTGCAGAAGTTTTGAGAGATTTTGCTATTTTGATGCAAGTATGAAATTTCAGAATTGGTAAAAGTGTTTGTCTTTTGTCCAAGTCCTATATATATAGCAGACAAAATGTACATAGATACAACATACATACAACTGAATATGAATGCGTGTCCTCAGATTCAGATAGGCGTGGTATCACACACGTTCTCCATTAAATGTGTAGTGGGCCATGTCTGCATTTCTCAACAAACATTACTTGCTTTGTTTTAATCTCAACCGTTGAGATCAAACGTTTATTCATCAAGGTATTATATTGAATATCTTGTAATGATATCAATCAACAAATGGTATTGTGCCGACTTGATGGATTTTTGACAAGTTACATCCATTATGTCACTTAGTAAAGAGTAAGAACACTCAATCGTTTGAGCTTATCATTCTGAGTGTCAAGTCTTTATATTTATATTGTTTATCATAAAAATGGCAAAAATACAAGACATTGGACATGTTTGACTTCCAGAACTTATACTTTTCGGGCTTTGTGTGTCTTTTCTCTTTATGACTAAATAGCTTTCTCAATTCAAGTGTCAGAAGCTTCAGTTGTTTGAATGTATTTGACCCACTCTCAGTAAGTAAGTTCTAGTCTTATTTACTTATTGAGTGTGTACCAACCTTTGCCTTTCTGGATACCCGTTCTAGAAATATTTTGCCTTTCTGAGTATTACTGCTCAGAAATATTTGCAACACTTCTTATCAACTTGGCTTTCTGAGAACATGTTCTCAGAGGCCTACTCCTTTTCTACCTCACTTACTTAGACTTTAGAGATTCAGGACATTTTTCAGTCCTTAGGCATCTCCATTAACCCAAGATTATGTCTTAAAGTCAAGAACCGGCTTTCTTGTAGGGGCTTGGTGAAGATCTGCAAGTTGGTCTTCTGTGCCAATCTTGAGTATCTCTATATTGCCTTTCTCAACATGGTCTCTGATGAAGTGGTGTCTAACATCAATGTGCTTTGTTCTGGCATGGAACTTGGGGTTCTGTGTGATTGCAATAGCACTTGTGTTATCACAGAAAATGGGAGTTTTCTCTTCATTGAGTCCATAGTCTCGAAAGGTTGTTGAATCCACGTAATTTGTGTTGCACAACAACCAAGACAATATATTCAAATCTGTGGTAGAAGTTGCAATTGAGTTTTGCTTCTTGCCAAACCATGAGATAAGTCTAGTTCCCAGAAACTGACAAGTTCCTGGGGTACTTTTCCTATCAAGCATTGATCCAGCATAATCAGCATCTGAGTAACCAGCCAAACTCAATTCACTTTCTTTAGGATACCACAAACCTACATCTACTGTACCTTTCACATACCTTAATATTTTCATAGCAATGTTGTAGTGTGATTGCATTGGATTTGTTTGAAACCTAGCACACACTCCAACTGCATATTGAATATCAGGTCTGCTTGCAGTAAGGTAAAGTAGTGAACCTATCAATTTCCTATACTTATGTTCTTCAACACTCTTGTCTGATTCAGTATAGGTCATCTTGGTTCCTATGCTCATAGGTATCTTAGCATTCTTTTCAGAAGGCTTAAGATTGAACTTTGTGAGCATGTCTTTTGCATACTTTGTCTGACTAATGAATATTCCATCATTGAGTTGCTTGACTTGCAATCCTAGGAAATAGTTCAATTCTCCCATCATGCTCATCTCAAACTTACTTTTCATGAGATTTGCTAAGTCATCACAAAGTTGCTTGTCCTTAGATCCAAATATGATGTCATCAACATATACTTGAACTAAGAGTAGTTTCCCATCATGATTTAAAGTAAATAAAGTTTTATCAACTTCACCTTCCTTGAAACCACTTTCCAGAAGGTATTTGGCCAAAGTGTCATACCATGCTCTTGGAGCCTGTTTCAGTCCATATAGAGCTTTCTGTAGCATATAGACCATTCTACTTTCTGAGGAAACTTCAAAGCCAGGTGGTTGTTCAACATAGACTTCCTCAGCAAGTTCACCATTCAAGAATTCACTCTTGACATCCATCTGATAAACTTTAAAGTCTTTATGAGTCAAGAAGGCGAAAGAGTCTTATTGCATCCAATCTGGCAACTGGTGCATATGACTCATCAAAATCTAAACCTTCAGTCTGGGTGAATCCCTTGGCAACCAACCTTGCTTTGTTTCTGGTTATTTCACCAAATTCATTCATCTTGTTTCTGAAAACCCACTTTGTTCCAATTACAGATATTCCTTCTACAAATGGAACTAGTTTCCAGACTTTGTTTCTCTCAAATTGATCCAACTCTTCTTGCATTGCTGAGATCCAGTCTTGGTCTCTTAATGCTTCTTCTATAGTCTTAGGTTCAATGTTTGAGATAAAACATCCAAAGAGAGAATTAGCATTTTCAGCTATTGCTCTCCTAGTCCTAACACCTTGATTAATTGGTCCAATTACATCTTTTGCAGGATGATCCTTGATCCATCTCATCATGGGTATAGGGCTAGTAGGGTCAATATCCAAGTGATCTGAATGTGAATCACTATGATTATGACTTGATACTTCTTCAGTATCTGAGACATTTTGCACCTCAGAAGAGCGGTGAATGTCTGATGCTTGCTCAGTGTGAGAGCTTTCTGGAACATGTCTTTCAGAGAGGTCATTTCCAGAGTTAGCTTTCTGATGAACATCTTCAGTTTCCATTTCTGGAATTCTCATAGGAAATTCTTCATCATGTCTCAGAGTCATCTGGTTGTTACTAGGAATTTCATACTTTTCTTCGTCAGAGTCATCCTCACCTACCATAATGATGTTTCTCCTTTCTGAAGGTTCTTCTTCAGAATCCTTTATCATTAGTTCCTTGAACCTTTCTGAGAGTTCATCAGCAAGGGCTGTTTTCTTGCTTCCTTCATAGAATATAACATGAACTGATTCTTCAATCTTCTTTGTTCTTTTGTTGTAAACTCTGTATGCTTTGCTATTCATAGAATAACCAAGAAACACACCTTCATCTGCCTTTGGTTGAAATGTTCTTAGATACTCTTTTCCATTGTTAAGAACAAAACATCTACAACTAAACACTTTCAGATGTTTGATACTTGGGGGTCTACCAATCAAGAGTTCAAAGGGGGTCTTGTCATGGTGTTTGTTTATCAAGCATCCGCTCAAGGTAGCATGTCAGGTTTCTGACTTTCAACCCAGTAAACTTCACTTATCTCAGTGTCAGCTAGCATTGTCCTTGCTGCTTCTTTAAGGGTCCTATTTTTCCTTTCTGCAACACCATTTTGTTGTGGTGTTCTCACAGAGGAAAGTTGGTGTTGTATACCTTTGCTGGTACAAAACTCCTTTATGTACTGGTTGACAAACTCAGTACCATGGTCTGTTCTGATTGCAGATACCTTGACATTTTTCATGACTTCAAGCTTATTCAGCAAGTTTGGTATCTCCACCCTAGCATCAGATTTGTGCTTCAGAAAGACAACCCAAGTGAATCTTGAGAAGTCATCTACAATAACCAAACCATACTTCTTTCCTGCATAACTAGTTACAGATGATTCAAAAATATCCATGTGTAATAGTTGCAGTGGTCTAACACTAGAGTGTCTGGTTTTGGAGTTGAAAGAGATCTTGGATTGTTTTCCCATCTGACAGGCAGAACACATACCATCCTTTCTGAAAGATGTTTTGGGAAGGCCAACCACTAACTCTTTCTTGGCAAGTTTGTTCAAAGTTTTAAAATTCAAGTGACTCATTCTTTTGTGCCATAACCAGTGCTCTTCTGTGTGACCTGATTGACTCACCATGAGACATTCTTCAGTTGTGGCAGATGCCCAATCGGCAACTTAAAGACTACCTTTCCGCCGAGCAACCAAGACTGTCTGCTTTGACTCATTGTCAATAAGTTTGCAATACTTTGCTTTGAATTTCACAGTGAATCCCTTGTCTGCAAATTGGCTCATGCTAAATAGATTATATTTCAAACCTTTAACATGTAATACGTCAGTGATTGTTAATGATCCCAATTTGACGTTGCCAGATCCCAGAGAGGGATTTAATTCTCCTCCAAAGAACTGGCGTCCGTCCAAAGGTTGCAAGCTTTGTAGTTGACCAGATTTGCTTTGTCTCCTGTCATGTGCTTTCCGCATCCACTATCAAATAGCCATTGAGCCTTAGTCCAAGAGGCGTTCTGCACAAAATAGGAAACATGAGTTAGGTTCTTGCCTCAGAGATAGAACCACTTAGACTAAACATTCTTCCAGTAGGAATCCACATTTTAGTGAATTTCTTGGGAGTTTGTTTTTGTCTAACTTGATCAGAAGGAGATGCAATAGAATCAGTAATTTTGATCTCAATCTTCCTTCTTGGGGTGTTTCTAGGTGTTTCCTTTGGGACCCTGGGTTTCTGGGGTTGCTTTTCAGCAAACTTAGCCTTTCTGGCCAGGTTCCTTCTAGCTCTGGCATTCAGTTTTTCAGTGGCTTGAGATTTCTTCCACTTATGTCTATTGCTACGTGCAATATCGGCCTTGCGCCATTGTTCTTATCCTTCCTTATATTGTTGCAGAAGGACCTTTCCAATAGCACGATAGCCAATGCCATTTCGAACACCTTTGGCTTTCTGAATGCGCTCTTTAGAAGCCTTACTAGTTTCTGCACCATCTTTATTTTCATAAAATGGTACAGTAGAGAATTTGCCTATTCCAGCAATTCTTCCCTTCCTAGTAATGCAGCAATGTTGATGGTTGCGTGTCTGAGGGTTGTATTTCTTTTTAGAGACCTTATCCACATGTTTCTTGTGAACTTGTTGTTCTTTCAAAGGCTGGGTTGCAACTCCTTTTCCTTTGTCAACTACCCTAGCTTTCTGACCAATGCTATAGGTGGTTGAAGAATCATTTTGTTGACTTTTTACAAAGGTCAACCTTTCATCACTCTTCTTCAGAGGAGATGAATTACTTGATTGTTCATCAAGTCCAAGTCCACCTTTCTCAGAGGGGTCTCTTAGATAGGATTGAACCTCAGTGAGAGTGTCACTAGCCTTTGCATAAGATTGGAAGGATAGCTCTTTCTTTCTGAGTTCTTCATTCTCATAAAGCAGCTTCATCATTTTCTCATTAAGTTCATCCAAGGCTAGTTTGTGAGAATTTTCATTCTCAGATATCTGAGCTTTCAGAAAGGCTATTTCAGCGTTCTTGTACTCAAATACTCTGGTTAGCTCAGAAACCTCTTTTTCAAGAGTTTCTTTGCTTTCCTCTAGAATTCTGGTTTTGGATTGTGCTTCCAGAAATTCTTTCTCATAACGATCCAATTCACTCTTGACCAACTCCAGATCCTCAATTCCATCATCACTCTCATAGTACAGAAATTGTGAATTGTTAGTTACCTCATCAGCCATAAGACACATTTCAATGTTGGAGATGTCTGGACCAAAGAATCTCAAAGAACTCCACACATTTCATTCTTCTTAAGGCCGAAGTCGATTACATCGTGGGTGATTCCACACAATTCTGGTGATGGTAAGTTTGAGTCATCTGAATCTCCATCTTCAGAATCTGTCTCAATGTCTAGGGCATCAAGTTGAATTTGAATCTTCTTCCTTTCTTCAGTCAGTAAGGCCCTTTGATTTCTCTTGAAATTTCTTATGTCCTTCTTGTCTCCTGTCTTGAGCTTGTTTAAAGCAGAACAATCTCTCTTGAAGTGACCAGGATTTTGACAATAGAAGCAGATATCATTTCCTATTTCTGCAGCTTCAGTACTAACACCTTTCTGAATGGGGGTGTTCAGAGAGTTGTTCCTTTGTATGTTCTTGTATTGATGATAGTTTGGGCAAAGATGCTTTTTCAGCTTTTCTTTAGCTTTTCTTCTCTCAATCTCTTGAGTCACAAATTTCTTCATGTGTCTTACTGCAAGAGCATTTTCTTCAGATGCATCTTTGGTATCCTTCTTTTCAGAAGTACCTTGAGAAACTAGAGCAACACTTTGCAACTTTTCAAATTGCTTGTTCTCTCCGAGTTGTCTCATAGTCTCTGAGCAAGATGAGAGAAGAGCTCTACTGGAGTAATATTTGGCATCCCTTGCTTGAAATAAAAGAACTTAGTGTGCTCCCAGTTATGATTGAGACTTCTGACAATAGTCTTAATCTTTTCTGGCTGGGAGTATCTGTTGCTTTCACCAAGTGCAGCCATCTCACTCATAAGGGTAGTAAACCTGAAATCAAGTTCTTCCAGAGTTTCAGTAGGACCTTGTTTGAAGTTTTGGAACTTCAATTTAAGAACTTCGAACTTGTTTTCCTTGGTTTTCTCAGTTCCGCATGATTTCTTCAATCAATTGCTGTGCAACTTTCGCTGCTTTTAGCACCCACGCTTTACATGTATGTGCTCAGTGTCGATCGATGATGATATTACGAGCTTGACCATCCAATCTGTCTCTTGGCATCTTGACGCCCGAGCTCTCTTAGCTTGTCTTCATACATAATGCTTCCACGAGCAACACGACCACTATCACTAGCAGCCGCATCCTCGCTTCCATCTTCCTTGTCTGAGGCTTTTCTTCCATCAGACACCTCAGTAACTTGTTTGAGTTGTCTGATTTTGATAGGCCCTTCATTGATGACATAGATCATCTCATCACTAATGGCCTCCAGATGGAGCATCATGTTGTTCTTTTATTTCTCGTAGTTTTCTGGCTTCAGAACGGGTGCATCACTCAGAGACATACCTGCACACTTAACACACAAATTATATAGTCCTCAGAAAGGGACCAAGTTCCTTCACCTATCTGGGGATCTAGGTTCAGTGCAGAAGGCTTGTGAACCTCCTGCTCTGATACCACTTATTGGTCCAGATAACGGCAAAGTAAAAGACTAGAAGGGGGGGTGAATAGTCTTTTAAAACTTTTGTCGATAAACACAGTTTCTCAGAAACCTAGGGGTTTCTGATACTTAAATTCAGAGCGCAGAAGACTTTAAGATAGGTAAGTGCAGAAACAATAAGTATGTGTGTGTGCTTTGCTGAAATGTAAATACAGAAAGGTAAATGACACAGCAAGTATAGTGGTATCTGGAGGTGGCGTAATCCTCCAACTAATCCACCTCGGTCTTTCTGAAACCTAGAATTCACTAGAACAGATAATTGAGTTCACCTTATAATAATCCTATTCTAAGATTCCTAAACAAATGGTTCCCAACCAAATGTTCCCCCTGAGTTATTCCCCAGCTTCTAGAGCTAAGTACTTCCTCTACTTAGATAACCTTGGAGTTATTCCTTGATTTCCCAAATCAAGTACTTCCTCTACTCCACGCCTTGATGGTGTTGGTTATAAGGTTTGTCAGAGAGGCTTCTCGTATAACTTTTCAGTTATGTTTTCAGAGAGCCTAATAGAACAAGACTACTTAATACACTTGTTCAGTGGATGGCGATGCGCTTTTCTTGACTCAAGTAATTGATGTCCGTTCTGGAGAATGAGCTTCAGAAAGGGTATCTGATAGTTCAACTCTTTTACGAATAACAATCTCTTGTTAAGGTTCAGGACAACTTAGAACTACTAATGATTCTTCAAGCAACAGAAAGCTTTCAGAAAGGGTAGTAGAGTGCTTGAGAGAATACTTTGCTTGATGGTAAGTTTGCAAGATAGAGCGTTCTAAGGTGTATTTCTCAGCATCTAAGTGTGTGATATATATATAGATGAATTTGAGAGTTGTTGGAATGATATCCGTTAGACACAATTCAAATTCAGTCCATACTTATCTTGAAATGAGTACTCAGAAGTCCTTGTCTCATGTCTCAGAGAGGACAGTGCTTCAGCGGCTTTTCTGCCGATGCAATTAATGCACTTGTACTATTTCTTGTCCTGTAGTCTTCAACGGATACATGAGCCTTTCTGATGGCTTGCATGCTCCATACTCATGATGTCATATGTCCAGAATCATATTTCAAAAGTAAGTAAATACACTTAAGAAAGGATTAAGGACATAGTCTTTTCTGAGTTAGACTAAACCTTGATATCTTCATAAATCTTGTGCAATCTTCAGTCTTCTAATCTTCAGAAAAGCTCCATTGCTAGGATTGATCTTCATGGTCTTCTGGAAATAAAAATTACACTTAGAGACCTATAATCCTAATACAAGATTTACTAGACTAATCATACTCAGTGATTTCCTCTTTTACAATGTTCAAGTGAACCAAGAGTACTTAATCACCTTTCTGGCTAAGATAAGAACATGTGATGAGTGATCAAAATACTAACAGATATTCCTAACATATATTTATGTACAAACATCATATGTTTAACTTCAAACATCGTATGTATAACAAATATACATTATACTTGCATTATATATATTTCTTACATGTGATGTTTGTAGCTAAATATTCATATTTTTGATGAAATATATAATGTTTAATTTGGTCTCTCAGAGAAACGGTCTCTCGCAAAAGTTTCTCAAAAAATTGTGTCCCAGTAAACTACAAAATTCATTCAATGTAGGAAGTTGGAACCTTACCTTATTGTTTCTCATGGTGTTAGACTACCTGCAATGGTGACGGCTCCGTGACCCGTCACTGGCTGGTGACGGGATCCGTGACGAGATTTTCCTGCATTGGTGACGCGTCATCGTGCCGTCACCAAACTAATTTTTTTTTTTAAAAACATATTTAACATATTATAAGAGTGTTTAGAAGTTAAAATTAATAAAATTGCATTTTTAGAACTCATTTTATAATTTATTGAGCAAGAATATATTACAACAAACTGCAGAGAATTTAAAAACCAAATTGAAATGCAACAAACATACAACACACAAATTCATTAAACTAACAAACACACACTACACGATTGGGCAAGCTCCACAGTCAACGCATCCTCCAAATATGTTCAATCAAGTCCCTTTGGAGTTCTTCATGCGTGCACCTACTGTGCATTTGCCGTGAAAAGTTCATGTATTCCGGGATAGAATTTATTGTTGATTGCGCTCGTTGGATACGAACTCCGTCAATCACATGGGGTACATTCTCACGGGTATCTTGTTCGAACTCTTCGATTTCCTTGTCACAGTTTAGGTATTTTTGGCGCTCATCCTCAACTATCATGTTGTGGAGTGTGATGCAGCAATCCATAATCTTTTTGAGTGTGGCCCTGTCGTGTGCAAGGGCCAGATTTCGTATAATTGCAGATCATGCTTGCAGTACTCCGAAAGCACGTTTCACATCTTTCCGGCAAGACTCTTGACGCTCAGAGAACTTGGCTTCTTTGTGCGTTACCGGAATCGGGATGGCAGGAACAAATGTAGCCCAAGCTGGATAGATGCCATCGGTTAGGTAGTAACGCATGTTGTACTGATGGCCATTGACCTCAAAGTTGACCTGAGGTGCCGTGCCGTTCAGGAGATCGTCGAACACCGGTGAACGTTGCACGATCGACAAGTCATTGTATTTTCCGGAAATCCCGAAGAATGAATGCCATATCCAAGTATCTTGGGATGCTACTGCTTCTAAAACAAGGGTAGGCTTTTTGCTTCTGCCTTGAAATTGACCGTGCCACGCCTTGGGACAGTTCTTCCATGTCCAGTGCATACAGTCGATACTCCCAAGCATGCCCACTAATCCTCTTGCAGCGTTGATTGCCAGAATCCTTCGAACATCGGCTCCAGTGGCCCTCCGCATGTATGTTGGACCAAACTCAGCCACCACAGCGTCACAAAAATGCGAAAGACACATGAGAGCCGTGCTTTCACCAAGCCGGCAGTACTCGTTAACCGAGTCAGCACAAGCCCCATAAGCTAGCATGTGAATGGTTGCGGTACATTTTTGTAGTGTGGTTAACCCCAGCCGGCCAAGAGCATTTGGCATGCACACAAAGAAATCATCTTGACGCACCATACCAGCAATCACCCGTTCGAACAACGACCTCTCCATTCTGAATCTCTGTCGAAATTTATCTGCATATGGTGGGTTAACCCCGAAGTAGTCTTCCTCCAATTGTTTGCCACGCTCTTCTCAACTTCTGTTAATGTAAGAACGCTTCTTCTTAGGACGTCGTGGCTCATCCGGTTGTTGCTGTTGATGGAATTGTTGGATCATATTTGGTACATTTTGCATTATCATGCTTTGGATTTGTACGAAAGGATTGGATGAAGAAGAACCAAGCAAGCTTTCATCATCAGTGATGAATTGGACATGATTATCTTTGGAAAATTGAAGTAGATAGAATGTTTTCTATTTAGTTAAGATAATGGAAGAAGGGATGAATGCAAGTAGTTTTTTGTGTCTGAAAATGTGTTCTATGGTTGCATTATATAGACAAGTTGTGGGAGATGTGTGACTCATTTCTTAGTCATAGCTGAGTCACAATGCATTGGATGCCTCATTAATTGAAGATAAGATGTCTGAGAAATTGATGCATTGGATGCCTAACAAAGCAAAGATAAGATGCCTGACAAAGTAAGGATAAATCACAAGACTTACTTTCCGTAATTCAAATAATTCAAACTCAAATTCAAATTCAAATTCAAAGCACACTGATTTTATTACAACGGACACTTGGAAGAGTAAAACACAAACAAGCCACACACTTCGGGAAGTAAAAAACAAGCCACACTTCGAAAAGTAAAAAACAAACAAGCCACACCTCACATAATTTGAAAAACAAGCAAACTAAAATAAGCTCCCAACTTCAGCCATTACTCGGACGGAAACAATTCCTTCTTCAGTGCATCACAAACTCCCTTATGTTCTGGGGTCAAGTTTGCATAGTTCCCCATAAGTGTCATCCACATGTCCATCTTCTTCTCCTTCATCCTATGTTCCTCCTTTTGGCGGGCAAACTCCAGCTTCTGTCTTTCCAACTCAAGGTATTGGGGATAACTTTCATTAAAGTTAACCCATCCCTCGCTCATTGCATCCATTGAGGAGTTGCCAGAACTGCCACCTCTAGCCATCTTCTTTGGCTTGTCACAACCCAAAGGCCGTTTGTTAGTCGTGACACTGTCCTCACTGTGGCACTTGCTCCCACTACTAGCACCTGCTGATTCCATTGGTTGATCATCATCATCCGGAACCTCAACCCTCGGAGTTGTTCCGACCTTCTTGTATTGTTCCTCCAAGTTCATCCTCGTTTCCCACTCTGGGTACTGTTTCATGGCATCCTACTGCTTGAACAATGCGAACCCGGCGTTACAACCTGACTTCTCTTTGTAGAATTCCTGGGCAGTTTCAGTTACATTAGCTTCATTGTAGCCACTCCGATCGCCGACAACCCTAGTAGCACGATCCACACAAATCAACCACCAATTAATGTCATCCCTCATCCGCTTAAATCGGAGACGAAATGAATCATGACTCCGCTGTTTTTCCAAACCAGACATCCTCCCATCCCTCTGCACGTCTTCGAACTTCTCCTCGACTTTCTTGAACAAACTTGCGTACCTCTGATTCGTGTTAATGATCGGATTTGCGCTAACAGCCATGTAACAAGAGATGAGAACCAAGTCCTCATTCGTGTTGTAGAGTGAGCTCCGTCCTTCCCCTTTATTGGCCGTCCCTCCTTCCGTGTCTTTGGCTTTCCCTTTCCCACGCCTCCGGTTCGGTTGACTTTCCGGATGCGTTTCAGGAACAACTTCCGGTGCTTGCAAAAATATTGGTGTTTGGGAGGTTGGAGAATGGTAATTTGAGTGTAGGGGTCTTGGTATGAGCTTTGAAACAAAGGGCGAACGAAGCTCGGTTGGGGTTGTTGAGAAGTGTTTTCGTTGAGCTTTTACATCCACTCTTGGTAGGATCCGGGTGTGTTTTCTTGCATCCACTTGAGAGTCTCCGGAGAAAACAAGTTTCCGTCCATGTCGTCGGAAAATCGAAGTGGATATGGTGTTTTGCAGTGAAGTGAGTGTTTTAAGTTTAATTAAGAGAGAAAGAGGAGTTGGAGATGGGATGATCCAAATATAGTCAAGATTGGTCTCATTTTATAGATCTCGGAAAAATAAAGACGTTGGTGATTTTTATTTATTTTTTGCATTTTTATTTTGAAAGTTATAACCGTTTAAAAGTTAAACGAAAATTGAAATAAAAAAATAATAATAAAACAGGGACATGTGGCTACTGCCACTTTAAACTCTCCCGTCACTATGTGACGGGAGAGAGGGCTGACGCGCCAAGGGCTGTCAGCAGCCCAGTGACGAGCTGCATTGCAGCTCGTCTTAGATGTAAATGCTATACACCATGTCTAGCTTATTTTAGCCATCGGAGTAAAATTACATATTGATACCATCCTCAATACTTTACTACATATTAGTCATACATGTATTCTTTACTACAATTTAATCACTATTTATCTGATTTTCCCAAGATGCCCTTAATTGAACATGGTAAATTCCTAAACAAGCATCATCTGATTGATACGATTGATCAGGCTTATTTTAGTAAAAATAAAATCCAATTTCTCTCCAGGATCTTTTACACAAATGCATAATCAACCGGAATGTAGGTTTCAGAAAGACACTCTTTCTCTTCGCTTTTCTTTACCAAAGGTTAGAATTTTATGGCTTGAAGAATGCATCAGCAAGCGTCTCTTTTCTCTTTATGAAGCAAGCATCAACAAGCGATTCGTCCATTACCTTCCGAATTTTAGAAATCGAAATCCAGCTTCTCTCGCATTCAACAGACAAGAAGTCGGCTCCTCTCAAATTTTTCAATACCGAATTCGATTATCAATCAGGTAATAGGAAGTTATATTCCGATTGAAAGTGCAATTTATTTGCACTTGTTATTATTAATCCTGCCTTTATTCGTTTATTAACCGGTTCAACGATTGTAGTTGTTTGTGAATGGATATATTGTAGGAAATAACAAGTTGGGCTGCAACATAAGTCAATGGACTGGACTTGACAGATTTGGGCCTTAAGTAAAAGATCTGGAAGATCTGAAAAATCTGAAAGATGCCAGCAAACAGACGTGAAGAGCTGGAACGCTAGAAAGAATACGCCCTGGAACGCTGCATCAAAAAGAAAGAAGGAGTTTGAAGAATCTTGGACATAAGGAAAGAATTTGAAGCAAGAAGGAAACAAAATTTATGAAGATAAAACTTAAGGAAAGTTTCCTTCTGACATAATGCAAGAAGCAGGAAAGAAATAAGACTGTGTTCTTCTTCTTTGATCGATGAGCACAGTATATAGACAAGGAAAAGCAGTCTGCAAGAATACGCCTTTGATCTTCATCGATTCACATTATTGAGATTAGGTCTTCTTGCTTTACTAGACATTGATATCGAAATCACTTGTGAATAGTCTCTAAGGATTGAGATTTACTTTAGTGTTATCGAACTAGAATAGGTTTTGTTTGTCTGTTCTAGGTCTAGTCTTTGCAGTTTAATCATTCGCCTGTGATTGATTAAACATAGTTTTTGTAATTCTACTTTTACTAATAGTGAAAATTTAGCCTACGGTACGGTCAATATATTTTATATATATACTAGCTAGAATTTATCTGTGGTGTTCAGTATTTTTATCCGCTGCAAACTGCTCTGTTCTGTTCGTTACCGTTCACTGTTGTCTTTACTGTTGAAGACGTTGTTGATTCAACGCCATAGCCAACATCGTCTGAAACTTGTCCAGAGTACCAATTCCGGTCCATTAGGTCTAACAAGTGGTATCAGAGCCAAGCACCTAATTCATTGGTGTTTTGGATTTGGTACTTTATGATGGATCAAGGAAATCCCTATTTTTGTAGTCTTTATGTGTTAGATTTTGAATTTTCCAATAAGGATGATTGGAAGATCATACATCATGCATATATCAAATTAATTGATATGTGTGCATGTATATTTATTACATATGACTACCATTTTGATTCTACTCTTCATGATGCAGGTACTGGTGCAGAACATCTTTATAAAGAAGATTGGAACAGGGATGAGCTAATGGAACTACAAATTGTTGTACTGAACCGTGATGTTGTCCGTAATGTTGAATCAACGTTGGACATAACATTGAAGCCAGACACAGAATATGAAACATATAGGCAGGTTGCTAGACTGTGCAAAAAAGTGAGACATGATCTATCTGCTGGGATACAAAATAATCTTTTTGGATCTCACATGGTTGGTTGCCTCTTATTTCTCTTATCTAGTTATCCTGATTTGATGCATGTAGTTTCTGTGTATGCTAGATACCCTTCCAACTCCAACATACTTCATCTGAAGGCTAAAAAGTATGTTTTGAGATATATTTACAAATATGTTTGTACATGCTTTTGTTTTTGTGATTGGGTTGGAGATATGAATGTTAGAAATTCCACAAGTTGAGGGTTTTTCTATTTGAGCGATGATATGGTATCTTGGCTTAAACTGACGGATATTTTTAGTAAACCTCAAAATCATGATAGATTTTTGTGTTTAAGGTGGTTTACTGCCCTGTGCTTTATTTGATTATCATTGTTGGCATCAATGTTATCTCAACATCACTGATAACATTGAACAAAAAAAATATTAAAATAAATAAATAAATAAAAAATTGGCTTAGTCTGTTGCTTGTTGTCTCTTCGGTGCTTCCTGTATGCCTAACTATTTACAAAGGTCTCTCTTTCTAGAACTAATTGTGGGTGACTTTTCTATAGTAGTGATATCTTATTGAAAAGCCCTTGAAATCAAAGCTCAAAGTTTCTTGGTTTGTGTTGGTGTTCCTATTGTTTGATCTTAAAATACCATCTTTTGAGTTTTATTGTGGCCTTTTTCTCAGCTATTCACTCACCTCATGAAAGGTTTGATTGGTTTGTCTGTACCACATGTGTTTTTGTGGGTTCTAGTCACCTTGGAAATTTTGTGTTGAAAGCTTTAAAGAGATAATAAAACCCCTCCTTGATTAAATAAAAGTGTTTTTTTACAAATGGAATAGCTAGATATAACATGTTTTTACACTGGAGTGCTTGGGGTTCCGGCTGCCTTCATCCGTTGTGATTACTTGTGTGAGGCTGTTTCTATAAAAGTGACAGAGCAAATGAGTACGCATTGGGATACTGGGGTGTATGGGGTTCAGGCTGCCTGCATTCAATCCTATGTGCTCACCTGTTGCCTAAAAGAAATTGTGTTGCTACTGGGGTGATTGGGGTTCCGGCTGCCTTCATTCAGTAGACGACCTTTTCACACAAATAAATAATTTTTTCTATGCGCAATAAAAGTATTTTGGAGAGTTAATTAAAAGTCTCTGTTGAGTTGTAAACTTCAGCCCCCTTATTAACTTGATAACACCATATCTACCTTGTGTGTCTGCTTAACTTTTGATCCTTGAGTGATGGCTAAGTGCTCTGGCTGGGTCTTATGTGCTATTTATCAGCTTTTCTTGTGGTGTGGATCATGCATGTTTTGTTTGCAACCTTTTCTTGTTACTGCGAGTTTACAATAAATAGTTTGAGGTTCCTTTGTTTTATATGAGAGTCTTTCTTTTTATTTTCCAAGTTTCGAGAGAAGGAGTTGTGATTTGGAGGGAGGGATTGCTTAGGGAAGTCCTTTTTTTTTTGGGGTAATTTTTACTTTGTTAAAGCTTGATCTATATTATCTCTGAAATTTGCTAAAACTTCTCCACAAGTGGTAGTTTTTAACTGATTGTCTCCAATCTAGTTAAGAAAATCTTTGTTTTCAAAAATCTTTTATGAATGTGCTTCATTGATTGAAGTGTGTTATTCCCTTGCCATCCTAATATCACTTTCTCTCGTACTTTCTCATTGCTCTCTGAATCTTTATGTCTAATGCTCTGTTTCTGGAGAATAATCTTGCACTGCGTGAGGGGGAGTCAATGGATTTGTCAATGTTGAATTCAATGCTGAGTCAACATCAACCTCCAACATTGCGCAACTCTTAGTGCAGATCATATTAGTGAAGTCCACAGCTTAGTGTTGCTCTGAAAAAATCAGTAGCATCTCTTCAAAATGTGAGAAGATGTTTGGTTGCTCTCCTTTTATCACAAAAAGTAGGAGAGTTGTTGAGTGTTGAGTTAAGAAAATCTTTGTTTCCAAAAATCTTTTTATGATTGTTCGTCGTTGATTTTTGGTTGTGTCCCAAGATTTTCTAAATTCATTTTTGGAGTGAAGTTTGTTGATCATATACCATCTCCTCATCACTCACACTCGTTGCATATATTCTTATCGCCTTATGTGAACTTGTTTGATTATTTTGAGAGATATCTTTCCTCTCAAAAAAGGGGGAGAAGAGATGAGAATCTGAACAAGAAAGTTGACATACTCTCTTTTGTTATATTGCTCTCGTCTAAGGTTGAGGGGGAGTTTTGTAGTTTCATGCCTGTTAGATTTACTTATTTCTAACGAGTTTGTTCATGTGTATTTTTGTGAAGAAAGACAAAAAGGGGGAGATTGAAAAGTGCAGTGCTGACTGCAGTGTTGTGTCAACATTGTAGACAACTTTGTTTATTACTGCACTTATCCTACGATTCTATGTTAAGTTATATTGTCTTTATTCACTAACTACTGAGTGCAGGAATTGTCAACAAAAGAAGTATGATTATAAAGGATCCTGTTCTATCATGCCTACGATGAGTTCAAAGGAAGGTTGTGTGAACAAAAGGGGGGTTAATAATCAGTTTGTGCCACTGATCCTTGATTTGCAGGTTGTGTGAACAAAGGCAAAAAGAGGGAGATTGATAGTGCAGATTTGCAGCAATGTTGTGTTCTGTGTTGACTCAACATTGTCTGTCAGCATTAATCGACTGCACTTTACCATTCCGTTCCTGACATAGACTTATATTGTCTTGTTTCCTATCCCTGTGTGCTTTTGTTTGCTTTTGGGCTTGAGGGGGGGGGGGGGGGGGTATAAGCAGTGTTTGTATCGGGGTTTGGGTTCTTGTCTGTTTGTTTGTTTGTTTCAAACTAAACAAGGATACCATGTGTTTTCCAAAGATGAATTTCAATTACTATTATTGATATTCTTGTTTGATGTATTCTTTGGTAACTTCAGATACTTGTTTCTCATGTATGCTCTAATCCCTCTTTAGCTTGATATATATATATATATATATATATATATATATATATATATATATATATATATATATATATATATATATATATATATATATATATATATATATATATATATATATATATATATATATATATATATATCTACAAGAAGGATCCAAACAGGTATTAATCGATGGAGTGTATCAAGCCCAAAAAGCAACCTTTTCACCTGATCACACTTTGGCCATATCTTGTCTCTCTCTTTGACAAAACCCAGAAAGATATCGTCCTTTTCCGATATCTCTGCTTTGACTGCCTTGGTTTTGTCTTGTTGTTTCAGAACGGATTCTCGCTACATCTTGGGAATGTTGTTAACAATGTTGAGTCAGCATCGATCCTTAACATTGCTTCTTTCCCTGCAATTACCTTTACAGCGTCCATGATGGTTTTGGCACAGATAGAAGTATTGGATACTCTCTGACTCTCTTCTGCTACAGATTGCAAAGAGTTTTATCGAAGAGTGATTCCTCTCCTTTCCTCACAAAAAGGGGGAGAGTATGTTCTGGATTTATGTCTCCGTTCGTAAGTATTTTTCTATATCCTTTCATCAAGGGGGAGTTATTGATTAAGGGGGAGATTTTATATGTCTTGTTCTGTATTGATCACTTAACAGATTTTGTGAAGAAGGGCGAAATTAAGGGGGGGATTGAAAGTGCAATTTATTGCACTTGATATTCGAACTTGTTTAATGTTAATTTAGCCTTTATTCACATTTAACTAGTTCAACGTTTTTAGTTGTTTCTAGTGATTATTCTATAGATTAAAAGACTTGGCTTTTTGGACTTTACTCTAGAATGTAATCTAGCCCTTGTGTGAGTTGCTTGATATTGTCTTAATTTTCCTACTAACTACACTTCAGATTTTTATGAAGAAAGGCAAGTATTAAGGGGGATATTGAAAGTGCAATTTATTTGCACTTGTTATTATTAATCCTGCCTTTCTTCGTTTATTAACCGGTTCAACGATTGTAGTTGTTTGTGAATGGATATTTTGTAGGAAATAACAAGTTGGGCTGCAACATAAGTCAATGGACTGGACTTGGCAGATTTGGACCTTAATTAAAAGATCTGGAAAATATGGAAGATGCCAGCAAACAGACGTGAAGAGCTGGAACACTAGAAAGAATACGCCCTGGAACGCTGCATCAAAAAGAAAGAAGGAGTTTGAAGAATCTTGGACACAAGGAAAGAATTTGAAGCAAGAAGGAAACAAGATTTATGAAGATAAAACTTAAGGAAAGTTTCCTTCTGACATAACGCAAGAAGCAGGAAAGAAATAAGACTGCGTTCTTCTTCTTTGATCGATGAGCACAGTATATAGACAAGGAGAAGCAGTCTGCAAGAATACGCCTTTGATCTTCATCGATTCACATTATTGAGATTAAATCTTCTTTCTTTACTAGACATTGATATCGAAATCACTTGTGAGTAGTCTCTAAGGATTGAGATTTACTTTAGTGTTATCGAACTAGAATAGGTTTTGTTTGTCTGTTCTAGGGCTAGTCTTTGCAGTTTAATCATTCGTCTGTGATTGATTAAACGTAGTTTTTGTAATTCTACTTTTACTGATAGTGGAAATTTAGCCTACGACACGGTCAGTATATTTTATATATATACTGGCTAGAATTTATCTGTGGTGTTCAGTATTTTTATCCGTAAACCGCTGTCATGTTACTCGTTACTTTTTTATCTTTCTTTATCGTTGAAGACGCGTCGACTCAACGCCATAGTCAACATCGTCCGAAACTTGTCCAGAGTACCAATCACAGTCCATTAGTTCTAACACCGATAATGTTTTGAAATCCAAGCATTTCAATTCAGTTTTTCTATCTATCTATACTATTATTTGGTTAGATATTTAGGTTAATTCATAGTTTGGGATGATTGTTGCTATTGTTTGATTTTGTTTATCCTATTCAAGCGATTTAATTTTGATTTTATGTACCCTTTTTGGTTCCAAGCACCATATTAACAATGATGCTTGTTAATTTAGAATTTTAAGATGAGAGTATTGAACTTTGTTTGGCTCGGTTCACGGTGCGTAGATAATGAAATAGGGAGATTTGTCCTGAATAGCTAAATTCACCTGTAGATTAGCATTTCAATTTCTCAGTTTCGTTTCTATTGATGCTTGTTGTTTTGCTCTGTGTGTATGTGTTCTTGACTGCCATAGTTCTTGTAAGTCCCTGTCAATTAGTCTACTTTGAGCTTTATCAATTACTTTGTATCATGATATAGGATGAAACATCGGTGTACAAGAATCTACTTTAAGAAATAGCACACATAGCTGGATTGAAGCTTGCGGTTTATGATACAACTAGTAAATGACCCGTCGATACTCGACGGGGAATGAAAATAAAATGTCGTATATGTTATCTATAACTTTTTTAATAATTTTACAAAATTATAAATTAAGTTTATAATGTGGAGGGATTCATGCTTCAACATTTCATACATAAATGGAAAAAAAATGAAGGAGGTATATATATATATATATATATATATATATATATATATATATATATATATATATATATATATTACATAGTTTCAGCAAAATGAGATGAACTTATAATTTTTTTTAATAACACTTATAATACATAATATTATTTCATAATTTGAGGAGCACTTTCGATGGTTGTCATAATACCCGCCCTAAACCAGTTTAAAGTCCCCCCTCCCCCAAACGGGTGTTGAAAACCGATAAATATTTAGCAGGTCATGACCCGCACCCGTTAATTTGTTTAGAAAAACGAATCCGTTTAACCTGAACCAAATTGGAACAAAAAATGCATGGCACAGTTAATTGGATCGGGTGACAACAACCCACCCCGTAAAAAAGATTCACCAACCACCCCCCCCCCCCCCCCTCCGCCCCCCAAAAAAAAGATATTATCATTTCAAAAACATATTTTTTTTGCATGTATCGATGAATTTTTTGTGGGTCAACTCACATACACCCCGAAAAAATATCAATTCACAAAAATAATAACATTTTCCAATTCTTTAACGTAAACATGGAGTGTGAATTTAATATTTTGCATACATAATTTGTATCATATGGGTCCAAACTCCCCCCCCCCCCCCCCCCCTCGAACCCCCCTATTATTATTTCACGATAGAGGTCGGATTTTTTGGGTTCGAGTAGATGCTCGACCCCAAAAAACAATTATTTTGAACGGATATTGGCGAGTTCACTTTTGGTTGGATGGACCCGTTTGAAAGTCTAGATAAGAGTGAAGGGATGTGGAGGACCACGTGAGAGATAAATGTCCATGGCTCTTGTTTATTGTCATATTAGAGGAGACCGATGTAGGCAACCGTCTCCTATTGAAACCAAACCGGAACTTTTTCTCATGGATGAGCTCATTATCATTTCTATGATGATAACCTTTTTCCTAATATTGATTCTAGATATCAAATTCACCTTAGTTATAATATGCTTCTTGGATTAAACTTTTCTAACCCGTTTGGGACGCTACCCGGACCCATTTGGGCCTTTTAACTTTTCATTGATCTTTCGGGTAGGAATCGTCCGTGAAAATTAAGACTGGCAAAATGAAAAGAAAAAATGAAAAGTATCGAGGATCTAGGCCCTATATTGAACCCGTTCATCAGCTATTTAAGACACAGAACCATATGATTAACATTTAGAGTAGGGTGTAAGTCCGAGAAGAATACAACCTCGACTTCTATGGAGATTGCCGACAATCATAATTTGTTTGAATGTAATAAATATTTTCCTAAAATTTTAGGATGAAGCAAATATATACTCCCCCGTCCCCGATTTCAACTTCCCATCCCTTAAATGGAAAATATCTCTCCTACTTTATTCACTATATCTCATACTTTATTCACTATCTTTCATACTTGTCAAATTCAAAGCTTATTGTCAAGTCCCCCCCTCCCCCTCCGCGCGCTTCTTGTATAATTGATGCAATGATTTTGTCTCCAAATTGGTTACTCCACTGGATGACTAAAAACGACATCGATATTGTTAGAGTGAACATTTTAAATATGTTAAGAGAAATTTCTGCGATAGACGTCTTTCAGAGTGATCAAATCAAACATCACATATTTTGTCCAAAGCTCGCATGTTTAGCTATAAACATCACATGTTAAAATGCATGTATTTCAAGTATAATGCATGCTTACTATACACATAATGTTTGAAGCTAACCATATATATGATGTTTGTACGTAAATACTAAATATGTAATGTTGAATTGAATTTGTATATTCAAGAGGCGGTCTTTCACAAAAGTTTGTAATATGTACAATTTCAACTTATGTATAATTAATCAAATTGAGATAGTATTACCACAATACTTCTCTCTAACATATTTTGTTGACTAACCCATACAATTGTAATGTAATCACATACCATTGTAATAGCATATAACTTACATTTCTTAATTACAACTACCGTGGTTTTACAAAAATGTAAATTATTGGTTTACTAAAATTTGTAACAAAATCCTTTAAACATATCAAATCCTTAAGAATTACAACGATACATGCACACTTTCCAACTTTACTTAACCTTAACATTTTTCCTAAAACCATAAACATTTTTAATAAAACCTTACACTTTGTTTTCCGTAGAATATTAACTACTATATACAAACTTTTTTTTTCTGTTTTATTTCAGTGATTTTTTTTATCGTTCTACATAAATAAAGTTAAAACTTGGATGTCTTATGTGGATCTGTTCACGTGTTTGGTTATCGACTCAAGTTGAGTTTTGCCAAATGAATATGAATTTAAAATGACAATATTTTAGAATAAACGCACACATATCGGTCGAGAGTATGATTTTAGCCCAATTGGTAATGTTAATGACCAAACAAATTAGTCTCTTCGTTTGAATCGAACAAACCGAATCGAACGAATGTAATCAATTGTAGTATAAAAATGAACTAAACAAAATTGAACAAAACTGAATTGAACTGAAATCAACTGAACTTAATGAGTTTTCAGATGAAAAGAATATAAATCGGTCGAGAAAGCAATCAATCTCCACGGGACAATATTTAATATCCATTATATGAACATTTGTCATTATATTTAAATTTATGCTCAAATACGCATCATGCTGCCATAATTTACTACTTAATCAGCACACATTTTAGTGATAATAATTAATCCTAATTTAAGAGATAATGATTGCATCAGTAGGTGCAATTAGATGGGAAGGTATAGTAAAATTTGATTGAAATCAAAATACTTCCACAATTAAAGAAAATATACGAATGGATAATCGACCAATAATTAACAAATTGAATTTCATACTTAATTTAGTTATATATGGACCTATATCGTTACTATAATACATCTTATATTTGTACAAAAGCACCTACGTTCTTAACTAACCATCTTACATTTTGATTAATAATATTGATGATTGTTCGTCTTTTTTATCATTACTATAGACGGTCTTTGAAGAGAATCACACATTTTTATTTGAACGTTTCCATGAAAATTTTAAATTATTTTAATTCCTTATTTGACGAAATAAATAGGTGAGGGACATAGTACTACATTTTTCATTTGAACTTTTGAACTGACCAACTATATGGATGAGATCTAAAGACGTTAATTAGATTTTAGGCTTCTTTTTTTTTTTTTTTTTTTTTTTACATATTTATAAATATCAAACTTCCATAATGAAGTAATATTTCCAAAATTCAGACAATATTTTGAATTTAATGCACTAATTGCTTTCACACGGCATAAGATTTTCCACATCACCATATTAGCAAGACAATGTTATTTTGACCAATCAGAATGAAAGATTCATCCCACCAAGCATTAATACTGACCAATCAGAGCACAAAGATTTGCCAAACAATTGAATGACTTGGACACCCTAAAATGGCTCCAATCCTTTTTTGCTTAATATATTATATAGATCAGATCAAGTCCAGGCTATATACTATTATTTGGTTTGATATTTAGGTTAATTCATAGTTTGGGATGATTGTTGCTATTGTTTGATTTTGTTTACCCTATTCAAGCGATTTAATTCTGATTTTATGTACCCTTCTTGGTTCCAAGCACCATATTAACAATGATGCTCGTTAATATCGAATTTTCGTACCCAAACTAGATGATTTGTATGAAACCAAGCATCTTAGTAATCAAATTATGTGTGCAGACTGTATCAACATTCAATGGCAGTTACGAAAGTAGGAATTAAGCTAAAGTGAACACACATGTGAAGGTATGGCATTATGAAAGCTTTATTTTATGCCAAGCATCTTATATATGTTGAGTAGATGCTTGTTGATTATATATTAGATGTGATTGACTGATGCTTGGTGAGTTTTATTTTGATATTTCGTCGTTGTTAATTTATGTGTGCAGGCAAAACAACACCGCTTGTTGCTAGAGAAAAAGCTAGCCATAATTCTGCTTATAGATGTACGTTTGAAGCTTTTATTAAGCTGGTGACATCTTTGAGGGCCAAATTAAACAGTGAGCATGTATTAGCTCTTAAGCAGTCACCTTTTTTTGCACATATTTAACTTGGTCATGCGGGGGGACCTAGATTTGAAGGCTGTGAAAAAACATGGGTGTGATATAAGGAAGGCGATGGATTGCTATGAGAAAGGTCAGGAGACGTTCAATTTTGGTTTAATCATGTGCATGACATAGAAAATGTGAAAGAAACGTCACGACGGAAGGATAACTCGTAAGTTGTCCTATTTATCTGTTTTCGGTGTTTGAAAGTCATCATATTTATAGATGCTTCTTACATTCTTGCAGATTGGATTGTGGAATTTTTACTTGCATTTTAATGGAGAGGATTGTGACCACGAATACTAATGTAACAATTGGTATTTCTCAAGATATGGTACAAAAGTTTCATGGGGAGATGGCTAAAATATTCTTAGAAGAAGGGAAGATGAAGAATGCAATATGAAGTTGAAGAGTGAATGCCTTTAACTAGATTTTGGAGATGTTTAGTAGACTTTTGATATTTTTTGGGGAAGCTAGTTGCATAGGGATGGTTTAACTTTTATCACTTGGGATGTTTAGACTTTATATGTTGAATCTATGATGTTTGTAAGAGTCTTCAATACTTGCTCTTTGTGATGATTGCAATGTTGCAAATTGTGAATGTAATATTGATGAGTCAGGTGACTTGTGGAATTATAATTCAAGCAAAATTTTGTTCAATCTTTTTGGAATTTCAAGCATCATTAGCAGTTATAAGCATCAAACATCCCTTTTTTGGAATTCAAGCATCATTTGTATTGTAAGGACTGGGAAACTGTATCAATTGTCAGGAAATCAAGGAACTGAAAATCAAGCATCTCATTTTTTTATATCAAGCATTATTTTCTGGAATTCAAGCATCATTAGTATTGTAATCATTAGTATTGTAAGTGCTAAAAAACTGCATCAATTGTCAGTAAATCAAAGAATTGAAAATCAAGCATAATTTTCTGGAATTCAAGCATCATTTTCTGGTTCAAGCATCATTTTTGGAATTCAAGCATCACATTTCTGGAAAACAAGCATTGTATTTCTGAAAAAACAAGCATCGTAATACAAATAACCATGCCTGCTTCTCACGTTTAAAACAATTTTATTTTGAAAGAATCTTGATTACCTAAATAAATGATTTGATTAGATATGTAGTTAAGGATGTGATTTCATAAAAAATGTAATGTTACATATCAAAGTTACTAAAATTAAGAAGATGACTAATTTGTATAAATGTTTTAACTAATTTGTATGATGTTTTTCTATGTATAACTAATGTGTTTGAAGTTTTTAGGAGTAGCACCATTTTGTAATTTTTTCTTATTTTTTAATATATAAATTACACCGTATTGATATCAACTTTCAGTGTTGACTTTTTATGGTTGACTCTCTTTCAATTTTAACTAATTAGTCTTCCTAAAATTATATTATAAAATATAGTAACTTATTAAAATTTGTTTATATGATTTCAAGAGTAATTCGAATTTAAAATTATTGAAAATGAACACGTAAAGTTGAGATCAAAACGGAGTTAGATATAGATTACTAAGTATAGATGCGCCATGGAAAAGCAGAACTAACTTAGCTTCTCTACTCAAAACTTTGTGTAGTAGATAAATTAAACAATGATGATGATGATGGCCCAGAAGCGCACTTTCGGAAGCTTCTCAGGCATTGTCACATTCCATTTCAGTCAAATCTATCACAGTCCCTTCTTCCTTTAACTTACTCATATACTGCATTTTCTTCATGTTTTCTTGTTCTTGCTCTATTTAGATCTCAAATCAATGTTAAGAAATTAACTGTTTGATCCTCGAAAGAAGCTTCTTTTAAGGTAAATTAAGCTTCTTCTTTTCACTGTCTTGGTTTATTAGCAGCTTATTATGTTTCAAATGTTGCAGCTTTCCTTGTTTTGCAATATTTCACTTTCAGATTTGCTCTTTGGCTTGCTTAAATACAATAAAAATCCAACCTTTTGATGTTTCTGTTGCTGGTAATGAAGCAGGTATATATAGCTATTTGGGGCTGATTACTCTTCAACTGTGGTGTGTTGTATATAGAACGTTTGATTCGTCACATATCTGCTGTCTTTAAGCTATGAATCTCAGAGGGGAGAAACATGTCAGGTTAGTTGAACTAGAAGTTGATTTCTTTACATTTTAAGCATCTGTCTTCAAGAAATTGGATCAATTTAGTTCAAACAGTACTAATGAGGACATTATTGGCGGAAATAAATGGACATTGCTATTATTCCAAGAGCAACTTTCTTGAGAAACCTGTCACATGTTTTGTTACAAACGTTTAACTACATGTTTAGAAATGCAGATAATGCAATTATAATGCGGGTTTATCATACACACAATGATGTTTGAAAGTTAATGATGATACTAATTAAATATGGCAGGTTGATTTGGTCTCTCGCAAAAGTTTGTGTTATTCCAATTATGTTTTTGTACTGTATTTGATATTGAACATTGTCTGAATTTCCTGGGACTGTCTTTATTGAGTGGTTAAAGGGACTGACAAACATATTCTTTGATTCAGGTTTCGGGATGCAAGGTCTTTGAGCTTCGACTCGAACTCAAATCGAAGGGTGTTCCCGATAAAGAAACATAATTTCAAACCAATGTCAGGCGGAACCAGGAGTAGAGGATTAGGCATGAGTTCCGAAAGGTTAAATTTCAGAAGGTTGCCTCCACATTGGCCTTCTCAAAGGGATAGAAGCAGAGAAATTCTGGATCCTCATGGACCTTTCCTTGAGACGTTGAATAAAGTGTTTATATTTTCTTGTCTATTGGCTCTGTTTGTGGATCCACTTTTCTTCTACATTCCTGTTCTTGATACTGAGAGGTTGTATCTTTCACAGGATACTAATTTAGAGATAATTGCATCTGTTATACGGACGGTTAATGATCTCTTTTACGTTTTTCACATTATTCTGCAATTCCGGACTGGATTTATTGCTCCTTCTTCCCGAGTTTTTGGAAGGGGCGAACTAGTTGAGGATCGGAAAGCTATAGCTAGAAAGTACATCACCTCTTACTTTCTCATTGATATCTTGGCGATTCTTCCTGTACCACAGGTACGACAGGTCCATCAGTTAAAGTACACTAGTCAGTCAACTTGATCTTTCTAACTTGTTCTCTTTCTTTTGTGCATCAGGCTGTGTTTACTCTCGTAATGCCAAATGAGGCCATTTCTGCCGCTATAAAGGACATATTTAAGTATATCATGTATTCGCAATACATTCCAAGACTCTGGAGGATGCATCCGATATACAAGGAAGTGGCCAGAACATCAGGGAAATTAACTGAATCAACATGGGCCGGAGCATTTAGTTATCTCTTGCTCTACATGCTAGCCAGTCACGTAAGATTCTGTTATATTTATTTCTACAAGAATTATTCATAAAATGAAAGATCAGTTCCTTATTGTTATCTGTTTTGCCAGACAATTGGAGCTATGTGGTATCTAATATCTGTAGAACGTATGGACAGATGTTGGCGTGATGTTGGCCGTGTTGGGAGTTCTTTCTGTTCACTCCGTGAGCTAAGTGAAACATACGATAACTTTGATTTTGGCATATTCCTTGGAGCTCTAAAGTCTCATATGGCTGAACGCAAACGATTCACAACTAAGCTATTGTATTGCTTTTGGTGGGGACTGAAACATATGAGGTCACTAACACTTGCCTTCTTTAAAACATTGATTGCTAGGTTTTGGTATAATCTGCTTAAATGATCAATTTTTCCCTTTCTTTTTGTGTTTTTTGTTTTTGCTTTATTCATTGCAGCGCCCTGGGTCAGAACTTGGATACGAGCGATTTTGAAGGAGAGATTATCTTTGCTGTTTTCATCTGTGTCATAGGTCTGGTTCTTTTTGCTTTGCTAATTGGCAACATGCAGAAGTATCTGCAGTCTCTGACTGTGAGGGAGGATGAGATGAGAGTGAAACGACGCGATATCGAGCAATGGATGCACCACCGTATGTTGCCTGAGAATTTGAGAGGTCGGATTAGAAGATACGACCAATACAAATGGCAAGAAACCAGAGGAGTCGAAGAGGAATCCTTGATTCGTAGCCTCCCAAAGGACTTGAGGAGAGACGTCAAACGACACCTTTGCTGGATGTTACTTAAAAGGGTGCCCATGTTTGGGAAAATGGACGAACAGCTATTAGATGCGTTATGTTCGTTCCTAAGGCCAGTTCTTTACACGGAGAACAGTATTATCGTTCGGGAAGGGGATCCAGTGGATGAGATGCTTTTCATCATGAGGGGCGACATATTGACTATGACAACTAATGGTGGTCGAACAGGTTTCTTGAACTCAGTGTACCTCAAGCCCGGAGATTTCTGCGGAGAAGAGCTTCTGACGTGGGCTCTAGATCCCAACTCGACATCCAGCTTCCCCATCTCAACCAGGACAGTACAAGCCAAGAAAGACGTGGAGGCGTTTGCTCTGGTGGCTCAGGATCTCAAGTTCGTAGCATCCCAATTCAGGCGTCTTCACAGCAAGCAGCTCCGTCATACATTTAGGCAAGTCTCAATTCTGTAAAAGGAGATAAATAAGGCCCATAATTTATGTAGTATGTAATATGGATGGTATATTGCAGGTTCTACTCGGAGCAATGGAGGACATGGGGTGCCTGCTTTATACAAGCAGCATGGCGACGTTATCGCAGGAGGAAGATTGAATGGTCCATGCAAGACGCTGAAGGTCACAGTCGCAGACTGCAAGATGCATTTGAACAAGAGGGTGGGTCATCACCAAGCCTTCGTTCCGTGGTTTATGCATCACGATTTGCTGCCAACATGCTTGGAACACTAAGGCGGAATTATGCAAAGAACACTAAAATGACCACAGAATTAGCTCCCCTGCTGTTACAGAAGCCTAAGGATCTAGATTTCGATACAGAAAAATGCTCATAGTACAGAGAGCTTTTTTTTTTTTGGCAAGAATGTACATATAGAATCCAGGAGTCAGAACCCAAACTCTGTCAGTTCAGTTTGGCTTAATAGAAGTGATTGACTGAAAAACCTTGAAAGATAAATAAAATCTTATAGTGATACAAAAGTGCCTCATCCATTCAAAAACGAGAATATAATCAATTGTCTAAAAATGTTGCAACATTAAACTAGTTACTGCTGTATGACAATATCAGGTCATCATCTTCTTCTTCAGAGTTTATGGTGGTCTGACTGAAGCATCTCTCACTTGGCAAATTGCGAAAACCTTCTTCTCGTCTGACGACATGCTCGTTTCCTCTTCTGATCTGGTCCAGTTCTGCTGCACGCCCTTCATGCATGGTCTTTTTCGAGAATTCAGCTTCAAGCATCTCTTGCAAAGCTCAGCAAATGCATGAATCTCCTCACCCTGACCTTCATCCGCGACAATCTTGTCTACAATTTCAAACAAACGGTTCTCTTTCAATGCATTTTGAAAGCAAAGAACAAGCCCCTCATCTCCAACAGAAGTCACAGGCTTTCGCCCTGTTAGTAGTTCAGCAAGAACAACACCGAATGCATAAACATCACTTTTTTCATCAAGTTGCCCTGTGCGGAAGTACTCAGGGTCCAAATAACCGAATGTACCCCCTACAGCTGTCGTTAGATGTGTCTTGTCAATGGATACTGATCTCGAGAGTCCAAAATCTGACACCACAGCTCTATAGTTCTCATCCAGCAGTATGTTGCTCGACTTTATATCTCTATGGATAATCATGGTCGAAGCATATGAGTGCAAGTAAAAGCCAGAGTTGGTGAGGACTTCTGATTATCTTCAACAGCCCCCCGCAAGCGAAGCGTGGGGTTCGACCCTAAGCCAAGCTTGGACCGAAACAAGAAAAACAGTGGACGCGATAGACTTTTTGTAAATATGTCGGCGACATTAAGATTCGAAGGCACAAACTGAGTGGTTAAGCGACCCGCAAGAACCAAATCCCTCGTAAAATGAAAATCAAGCTCGATATGCTTAGCTCGTTTGTGAGAGACGGATTTTGGCTGATGAAAACAGCACCCTTGTTATCACACATATATAATAACAGGACATGATGGAAGAGAAACCTTAAGATCACTTAATAGATGAGTGAGCCAGATTACCTCGGCCGCACAATTTGCGAGAGCTCTATATTCAGATTCACAACTAGAACGTGACACCGTAGGCTGCTTTTTCGAACTCCGAGATATTGATTTTTCGAACTACAAGGTATAAGGTTAGACCCCAAGTAAATAGAGTAGCCTGAGGTTGACCGTCGAGTGTGGGGGCAAGATGCCCAATTCGCATCGGAGTATGCCAAAAGTGAAGGACCAGCAGTTGGAGCAAACTGCAGATCAAAAGAGATAGTACCTTTCACATAATGTAAAATCCGTTTAACCGCTTGAAAATGATCTATAGTCGGATTTTGCATAAATTGACTGACGGTATTAACTAAATATGCTATATCCGGACGAGTAATCGTCAAATATTGTAAGGCACCAACAAGCGAGTGATACAGAGAAGGATCATCAAATATTTCACCAGTAGCGCGTAGTTGTTGACCGACAACCATTGGAGTAGCCACAGGTTTACTATCTTGAAGTTGGGCACGAAGCAAGACATCATGTGCATACTTTGCTTGACTCAAAAATAAATTAAACCATTGGAGGTAGACGATACTTCAAGCCTTCAAGTGACCAAGATCCTTGATAGAAAATTGGGAATCAAGTGACCGAATAAATCCTCGGATAAGTGCAGAATTATTTCCCGTTAAAATTATATCGTCAACGTAGACTAATAAATAAATGAGAGTTCGATCACGCGCAAAGACAAATAATGAAGTGTCAGCTCGACTACATGAGAAACCAAGAGCAAGCAAAAAAAACTACTGGGTCGACTAAACCAAGCACGAGGCGCTTGCTTAAGACCATATAAAGCTTTACGTAAGCGACATACATGGTTTGGAAATTGTGGATTTATGTACCCAGGAGGCTGCTCCATGAAAACTGTTTCAGTGAGGTAAACATTTAGAAACGCATTTTTAACATCGAGCTGATGTAATGGTCACCAATTCATAACAGCCTAGGCAAGCACAACACGAACCGTAGATGCTTTAATGACCGGACTGAAAGTTGTAGGGCCGTCTTTGAGATTTAGGGGGCCTGTGCGAAATTTTTAAACGAGGCCCCAACTAAATAAAGATATAACAATTTTTTTTATAGATGTGCAAAATAAGCTCCAGTTTCACATCAGCTGAAATCATATCTTAGATAAAGAACTAGACAGGCCTAACACTAAGTTAACATGAGCGCAAGAAGAAGCACTAACAAGCCGATTAAACAAGACTCTAACTTCACATAAACTACCCACACCCAGTAAGAAGACACCCAATAACATAAAATTTGAAGTACTAGTTCACTTAATCCCTTTACTAAACCATGAAAAGTCTTACGAAATTCCCAAATTACAATTTTGGCCTGACTACTTCACTAGCTTAACTAGTTTACAGAAAAGACTAAAATACACAACATTACAGCAACATGACCAAACAATATATAAAGAATTAATTTTTAATATAAAATCTCTTATTAAACATATCAGTATTCTAGTTAGTTCACAAATCAGTCACTTGAGCAAAAAAATTGAGGAAGAAGAAAAAACACAAATCACAATAACAATGAAGAACCAGGCAGGCACAGTGAGTAGACAAGAAAAAAAAGAAACCCCTTTATAATTATCTGGAAAATTCCGAAGACCGAAATAGCCGAGGATGCCTTCTCCTTCGCAAAGTTGTAGTCAGAAGGCGTCATGGCCGCAGTAGGTCATGGCAAGGCTAATGATTAGTGACTTGTCGGTGAGATTCTCAAATCAAAATTCCATACTAAGTATTTGCTTGTAAGTGATAAAGCAAAACCCAGATTTCTAATAGAATAGAACTAGAATTGTTGGAATTTGTTTGAATGGTTAGGATGAAGGATTGGAGGTACCTATATACATGGAAATCGAACAATAAGAGTGAGTAACGGTCATTTTTCTTCGAAATTTGAGGAATTAAATGGATGGTTTCATGGATGTTGAGTGAAATTAGGATGGAGATTGAAGAAGCAAAGGAGATCGAGAAAGTAGAACTGAAGAGACGGAGATGTCGGCCGCCAAAATTCATTGCGTTGTCTGCGTCTTCTCTAATTTTGTTTTTATTGATTTTTTTTAACTGACCTGGAGTTGGGCCCTAAAATTTGGGCCTAGGGGGTCCTAGGCAAGGCGAGGCCCTGCGCGGTTGGGCTTGCCGCGCAGGCCCTTAGCCGGGCCTGGAAAGTTGTAGTAAAGTCGAGGCCAGGAACTTGAGAAAATCCCTGGGCCACTAATCGAGCTTTAAGTCTGTCAATAGCACCAGAAGCCAAGTACTTAGTTCGAAAAACCCATTTGGCACAAACAACATTCATATATGATGTTCGAGGTACGAGCTCCCAAGTACCATTGTCACGAAGAGCAGCAATTTCCTCGTCCATGGCTTGAACCCATGCAGGGTTCTTTGCGGCAGATTTAAACCCCTTAGGATCAGTTGAAGTGAGAAGAGCATGAACGAACGGAGAAGACGAGAATTTTGCAACAAGTCCAGGTTGTTTAATCCGAAAAGTGCCTCGTTGAGCCCTAGTAGTTATAGAATGGGTTGGAATTGGTGCTGATCGGACTCGTCGTCGTGGAGCAAAACAAGCTGGGGAAGAAGAATCCTGAGACATCGATGACATACCAGAATTTTGAGAGTCATCAGAAGATAACGGTGGTTGAACAGGAAGATCAACATGTTCCATTTGCTCATGATGTTGTAGAGGTTTTGATGGGTGGACCAATACATTTGATCTTGGGCTTGAGCCATCACATAATATACATGGACGTGAATGGGTGAAATGATATGGATCAATATTAGTTGGAGCACTAACAGTAGGTTCAATGAACCTACTATAATCCAAAGAAGACAATGGAGCAGCAGTAGTACTTTTGGCATAAGGAAAATACGTCTCGTCAAACTGCGCATTACGAGTGATGTATACACGTTTCGTAGAGACATCATAACATCGAAATCCTTTGTAATTGAGACTATACCCAAGAAAGATACAAGGTGCGCTTTGAGGAGCAAGCTTGTGTGGCGCATAATCACGAAGACATGGGTAGACACGACATCCGAATGGATGAAAATTGGAGTAACTAGGAGAGACTTCAAAAAGCTGCTCGTATGGAGAAATATTTTGTAGAATGGGAGAGGGAAGCTGATTAATGGTATAGACGGCTGTAGTGAAGGCATCCCACCAAAAAGACACGGCCATGTGTGACTGAAAAAGGAATGATAGCCCGACTCCCGTGATATGACGATGTTTTCTCTCGGCGCGACCATTTTGTGCTGGAGTATATGGACATGAGATTTTATGGAGAATGCCATTTGTGTGAAGATATGTCCGGAATTAATTACTTAAGAATTCACCACCACCATCACTTTGGAATTGCTTAATATGGCAAGAAAATTGTCGTTCAACAAGCGAACGAAAATTAACAAAATGATCACATACTTCAGACTTAAGGCGCATGGGATAAATCCATGTGAAACGAGAGAAATCATCCATGAATAACACATAATAACGAAATCCATCATGAGAAGAAACCGGGGAGGGTCCCCAAACATCGCAATGAATTAACTCCAAAACATGAGAACAACGTTTTTCGTTTACAACAAAAGGTAAACGATGACTCTTGGCTAACTGACACGAGGAACATAGTCGGGGACTGGGAAATAAGGACGTGAGAAATAATTGTCCTTTTTCATTTAATAATGAAATAGTACGAAACGACACATGACCTAACCGAGAATGCCACAACTCAAAAGACCCTTTAAGAGTTTTATTGTGTAATGCAGAGAGTAGAGTTGCATGTCCTTGATCCAGAATGTAAAGTCCATTACTGCGACGGCCTTTTGCTATTGGTGCTCCTGTCTGACGATTCTGAATAAAAAATGAGTTATTAGAAAAAGTGACATTAACCAGAAATTGGCATTAAGCTGACTAATTGATAATAAATCCTTGGTGATATGAGGAACCACCAAAACATTTAATAAAGAAAGATCAGGTGTTAATGTGCGAGAACCAATACGAGAAATTTTTAGAGATGCATGAAGCACCTGAATCAAGGTACCAATCAGAAGGATTTACATCTGTGAGAGAACAAGATGTATTAAATGTCTCAGCAAGATTCACATTTGTGGAATTAGAAGTGCAATAGCGATCGGGGCAAACTTTTGCATCATGATTTGGATCCTTGCAAATCTGACACTTCTATTTCCATTATTCTGATTGTTACGGCCACCACCACGGTTGTTATGAGGCGAGAAACCACCACGATGGCCGCCACGTCCAGAATTAGGGTAGCGCTGCCCACGGCCATGAGAATGGCGGTTGGAAGGAGCAGAGGCATAAAACGCAGCCGTCGGAGTTGGTGATTGGGATTCAAGTGATTGAGTTAAAATCTCATAGCTCTCTGCCTTGGGGGCAAGATCAGTAAACGGAGGTAATGGAGTGAGTGCCATCAGTAGAAAAGGTCGCAAAATTCGGACCGAGCCCACGAAGAAACCAATGTGCCTTGTCTGTGTCATGAACAATATGTCCTATAGCTGCCAACTGATCACATAGTGATTTGAAATGGCGAACATATTCGGAAACCGAATGGGAACCCTTTTTGATCAACTGAAGATCATCTTTGAGCCATAGCTCCCGAATCTTGGAGGAATGGCTGAAGTTGCAAGGAGAGAATCCCAAACAGCTTTGGAAGTGTCACATCCAATGGTTGTTGATAAGGATTCGGAAGTGAGGGTGGAGCGAAGAAAACTTATCAATCGCTGGTCCATATAAAACCAATCAAGATAAGCAAGATTTGGGGTGGTGGTGGAGGTATTATTATAAGTAGTGGTGATAGTTTGGGTGGAGGAGGAAGGTTGCCATCAATATATGGCATAAGACGTTGACCGACGAGTAACGGATAGACTTGACTGTGCCACATTAGGTAGTTTGTAGAGTCAAGTTTCTCAGTCACAAGATGTGCCATAGTTGAGAAAGAGAGACCATGATCAGTAGTTGAGGAATTTGCGGGGGTGGAACCGGCCATGAGGATCGAAGAAGGGCGATTAGCCTGGCAATATGATACCATGTAGAGATATATTTTCCACCTAAATGCTTGGGTGGTCATACGTTTTATTTATAGTGATGCAAACATACATAAGATTTACAAGATAAGAAGATTACAACAATGAAATCAAATCTAAACTAATATGTACAGATATTATATATCAAACAGCTAGCAACAAGCTAAATGATAAATATCAATCTTGCAAAGCCAGAGTTGGTGAGGACTTCTGATTATCTTCAACATGTACCCCCTACAGCTGTAGTTAGATGTGTCTTGTCAATGGATACTGATCTCGAGAGTCCAAAATCTGACACCACATCTCTATAGTTCTCATCCGCAGTAAGTTGCTCGACTTTATATCTCTATGGATAATCATGGTCGAAGCATATGAGTGCAAGTAAGCAAGTGCACCTGCAACTTCTGCTGCAATATGAAGACGATTCTCCCAAGAGATGACCGAGTAGTTATTTGAAGCAGCTTCATGAAGATGTTCATGAAGTGTGCCATTGCATACATATTCATAGACGAGCTGTGGAACTTGTGTCTCCAAACAACAACCTAACAACTTGATTATATGCCTGTGGTTTATCTCTGACAGAATAAAAATTTCATTTATAAACTGACCTACCTGACTCTCTCATCTCTGACAGAATAAAAACATTCGCAATCTTTTTCGCCAATATGCTTCCATCTGATAGCATTCCTTTGTAGACAGTGCCAAGTCCTCCTTTGCCAAGAACACGATTTTCACTAAAATTGTTTGTGGCCTTGTCCAATTCTTCAATCTTGAAAATCTTTGATTCGAGCATAACACTTCGTGAACTTGAGGAGGAGATTTGTTGCTGTAATGTAAACCACCATTTCTCTTGAAAAACTTGAGCTTTAGCTTCCTTCTCTTTAACTTATTAACCTTTCGGCAAGTCCAAAAACAAGTAGCAAGTATAACGAGAAGAGCGAAAGCCAGGGCAATTCCTATATTTTCATCAACCAATATCAGTTTAACACTATATCAGAAGCAGAAAAGAGTGTTTGCAAGAACAGTCTGCTATTAATCGGCTTAACTAAGCCAAAAGTAGCTAGTTTAAGAGATGCACCTCAAGAGGTGATTTTCAAAATTACTTGAAGTTTTCATAATCAGAATCATGTGCAAACATTCTATGAAAGATGGGGATTTCATCTGGATATACCTAAAATAAGTTATAGTGTCAGCGCATGCCTTCGATTAGGTAAGCAGATGTAGCTTCCTGATGTGATTATGCAGTGATATCCCCGAGGGCACTTGATACCTTCAAAGCTCTTACACTCATCAATGGCTGCAATAGTTACATGAAAAAGGTCAAAATTAAACAAGTTCTGCTTTGTTTTCATATTCTTCTGAGTAGTTAGCTGAGAAGCTGGAAATGGTTACCTGAGCATCCATTATAGATGTTGGGATTGCCTTTGAAATCATGTATACATGTGCATCGGTATCCTGAGCCTCGACTGTTGTTAACACAATCGGTATTCTGTCCACACGTGTAATCTTTCCTTTTCCGTGCAACGGGGCATCTTGTACTCCCAACAGCCCATTCCATTATCATCGGTGGACCATCCGACTCCTTACAATTGGAGAACTTACTTGCATTGAAAGAACGGTAATCCTTGTCCATAATCCCAAAGTATCCACATGCATCATTACTCCAGGATCTTGAGTCAGTATTCATAGTCTCAACCCAAACAGTTATGTTCTCTACATTTTCTGGAAAATCTGTTTTACAGCAACCGAGGCCCAAACAAGATGATGGAGCGCCTTCTATGTCAGTACAGTTGCAAAGAGATGCACAACCTCCTAGAAACTCTCTGTTTCCATTTCCTACCATGTAAGCATAGAAGTCACACCCTACAGCAACAAACTTGTTTCTGCTGGTAGAGACGCTGAAATGATCGGTGTCTTCCAGATAGTAATAAAAAGAATGACCATTCGGGCTTTCTCCGGATGACTTGTTGAATGGTATGGCTAGGAATTTATCTCCAGTTACACGGATGAGGTGATCGGAAACTGATATGGCATCTGTGTCGAGTTTTAACGAAGGTAGATAAGCGGAATGAGTCGATTCGTTGCATATGACTTGGAATGTTTTGTTGAGATAGCAGCCTTTGTTCATTCCAAATGGATATGGGACTTCAATGTGACCACCATTTGGTCTTGCAACCAGGCAATACCATTTTTGCTGTTGTTTCTGGGAACATAAAGATTATAGATATGGAACTCAATAAGCAAGTCTGGAAAAACTGATGATATGTTTCCATTTTCTTGACAGGCTCTGATCTGGGGTTCACATTGTTACAAGGGGAAACTGGAAATGATCCTTTTGAACATAATTTCTTGCATCCTCTTAATTTCAACAAAGTAATTTCCTCTTTGTAGAAAGTAGTGGGGGTAAACATCATACTAGTCTTCAGTCTTCTCCACTGATTCTAAGGTCTCTTTCTTTACAATAGGAGTGGTAAAATGATCCGGATCAATTAATTTGGTGTGAAAATCGTTATCTACGAATTGGATTGCGGATCAATTTTTTTCTAGTATCCAATCCGCGGCAGATATTTGCATCCATCAATAAAATTATGCTAATTAGTTGGAGCTGGGCAAATTAATCTTTTTTTAGCCTCGTGGCACAACTCGGCAAGGCAAAACTATTGAAGGGTCTACATTAAATTTGTTTACAAGCCAAGTAGGACATTGAGTGAGTCCAAATAACCGCATTAGTATTAGACAAAAGAAATGGAGCATTCACTTCATCGACAAAAGTTGGCTTGTTTGCATGCTTAACTATTTCATCTGCTACTTGATTTGCTCTCTATACACAAAGGTGAGCTTAAGTTCCTCAAACTTTTCAGACATTTCCAGTATGTCCAGCTGGATGTGTGGTTGTTGCTGCCACTGCGCTACTTAAAGATGGAAGGTACTATTTTGGTAGAAATTTAATATATTAGATAGATTATACAAGGAAGAATTGCAAAAAAAGGGAAATGATAAGTTTTGTCGGAACGTTCAAAATGGCAAAATAGGAAGCTTTGATCGGGACAGATATATAGTTATAAAAGTAGTGTCATTTACAAAAAATATTTTGTTCTCATTCTATAGCTCTACTGATATGTTATGTAGGTAGTCGAGACTCCGGATCCTGCTTGGATAAAACGGCTCCTTTGGAATCTTCTTCCAAACTTTTACCTTGGAACGGATTCAATTATCTTTGCCTTTAATTCTCCGGCTGCTCTTCGCCGATCTACGTGCCAGCTTGTTGCGGTAAGACAACAACTCTTCTCAAAATTGTTATCCACGGATTTATTCATTATCAGGCGGATTTATCCGTTATCCGATCCGCTCTGAATGGATCGGATAACAGATAGGCCTTTCAGTCATCCGTTTGATCGGATAACCGTATATCCGGTCAAACGGATCGGATATGATCCAATCCGGTCCGTTGTGCAGTCCTAGGAAGGAGAAATGAAGTTGAGCTTTTATCCACAATAAGGTGTCATTTTTCGTGTCATTTTTCTTGACAGTAATGTGGTAATGTGGTTGATATACCATTTCTTTGCAGGTTCTATTCTGAACAATAATTGCTTTACCTATAATCTCTTAATTTGTTCAATCAACATTCAACAGTTTGAAAAACTTACAAAACTGTACAACATACAGAAAACTAGCTACTAGTATAAGACAATATCAGCTCATCATCATCATCAGAATATATGGTGGCCTGACTGTAGCATCTCTCACTTGGCGAATTGCTAAAACTTTCTTCTCGTCTCACGACATGCTCGCTTCCCTTTCTGATTAGGTCCAGTTCTCCTGCCACATCCTTCATGCATGGTCTTTTTCGAGAATTCAGCTTCAAGCATCTCTTGCAAAGCTCAGCAAATGCATGAATCTCCTCACCCTGACCTTCATCCGCGACAATCTTGTCTACAATTTCAAACAAACGGTTTTCTTTCAATGCATTTTGAAAGCGAAGAACCAGCCCCTCATCTCCAACAGAAGACACAGGCTTTCGCCCTGTTAGTAGTTCAGCAAGAACAACCCCGAATGCATAAACATCACTTTTTTCATTAAGTTGCCCTGTGCGGAAGTACTCAGGGTCTAAGTAACCGAATGTACCCCCAACAGCTGTCGTTAGATGTGTCTTGTCAATGGATACAGATCTCGAGAGTCCAAAATCTGACACCACAGCTCTATAGTTTTCATCCAGCAGTATGTTGCTCGACTTTATATCTCTATGGATAATCATGGTCGAAGCATATGAGTGCAAGTAAGCAAGTGCACCTGCAACTTCTGCTGCAATACGAACACGATTCTCCCAAGAGATGACTGAGTAGTTCTTTGAAGCAGCTTCATGGAGATGTTCATGAAGTGTGCCATTGCATACGTATTCATAGACGAGCCATGGAACTTGTGTCTCCAAACAACAACCTAGCAACTTGATTATATGCCTATGATTTATCTCTGACAAAATGAAAACTTCATTTATAAACTGACCAACCTGACTCTCATCAACTACATTCGCAATCTTTATCGCCACTATGCTTCCATCTGAAAGCATTCCTTTGTAGACAGTGCCAAGTCCTCCTTTGCCAAGAACACGATTTTCACTAAAATTGTTTGTGGCCTTGTCCAATTCTTCAATTTTGAATATCTGTGATTCGACCACAACACTTGAACTTGAGGAGGATATTTGTTGCTGCAATAGCAAGCCACCATTTCTCTTAAAGAACTTAAGCTTTAGTTTCCTCTGCTTTATCTTCTTATATCTTCGGTAAATCCAAAAACAAGTAGCCAGAATAACAAGAAAAGCGACAGCCAGACCGTTTCCTAGATTTTCATCAACCAAAACAAATATCAGATTTGTACCAGAAGCATTAAACAAGTGTTTGCAAAACAATGTGATGTTAATCAGCTTAAATGAAGCTATAAGAAAGTTTGTGTAATAAGTAAACTCTAAATTTACTTCGATAAGAATCTCGTAAGGACTTATCTTTTAACACTTTTAATAATCAGAAGCATTTGCAAACATGCGCTAAGGGGATTTCATAAGGATATACCTAAAACAATCAGCAACGTCAGCATATGTTTTTTGTTAGGTACACAAAGATAGCTTCCTGATGTGTTTTTGCAATGGCTTCCTCGAGGGCACTTGTTACCTTTTGCGCTCTTACACTCATCAATGTCTGCAACACATAAAAGTTTAAGAAAGCGTCATATAACTAAAACAAGGTATGTTTGTTTTCAGATTCTTCCTCTGCAGAAACTTCATAGTACTATGAATTGATCAAATGAAGCACAGTGATCAGGTAAATCAGTAAATTGAAAAAGGTCATTTGAAATTGTCATAAATCATAGTTAATCTTTCAGAAAAAGGTTACCTTTGCATCCATCCAAGATATAGGGGTTGCCTTTGTAGCCATGTAAGCATGTGCATTGATATCCCGCGCCCCAACTGCTATTAATACAATCGGTATTCTGTCCACATGCATAATCTTTCCTTTTCCGTGCATCAGGGCATCTGCTACTCCCAACTGCCCATTCCAATATCATCGGTGTGCGATACGTCACATTACAACCGGAGAACTTGCTTGCATTGAAAGATCCAAAGTAATCTCTGTCCATTATACCAAAGTATCCACATTTATCATTACTCCAGGATCTTGTCTCAGTATTCATAGTCTCAACCCAAATAGTTACATTCTCTATACTTTCTGGAAAGTTTGTTTGACAACAATGGATGCCTGAGCAAGACGATCTAACTGAAGGAGCTATGTCAGTACGGTTGCAAAGAGATGCACAGCCTCCTAAAAACTTCATCTTTTCATTGTCAACCATGTAAGCATAGAAGTCGCACCCTACGGCAACAAACTTGTTTCTGCTGGTCGACACACTGAAATGATCGTCATTCGCATAGAAATAAAAGGAGTGACCATATGGGCTCTCTCCAGACTTATTGAAAGCCATGACGAAGAAACTATTATCTACTGTCACCCGTACGAGATGATCAGAAACAGAAATGGCATCTATCTCGGCTTCTAACCAGGGTACATAGGCAGAATGAGTCGATTTGTTGCATATAACTTGGAATGTTTCGTTGAGGTAGCAGCCTTTGTTTATTCCATATGGATATGGGACTTCAACTTGGCCGCATTTGTTCTTGCAACCAGGCAACGAAATATTTGCTGTTGCTTCTGGGAATTGAAAGATTAACAGATAAGCTAGCAGAAACTGATACATTTCCATTGTCTTCTTCACTGCTGCTTGCTAATTACAAGGCTCTGAGGTTCAAATGACTACTTGTATAAAGGAAAAGTGGTCCTCAACGTGAAGAACGTTTGTTCATTTTAGTTCTTTTCAAGAAATTAAAGTAACACTAGTGACTAGTGTGGTAGGAGATGTTGATAAGTGACTACTATGCATCGTCTTTAGAAAAAGAAATGGACATAATTAGTTCATAAAGAGTCCACTAACTTGGCATGGAGTCCCACTTAAATACATCTGAACATTTCCATGTGAATAAACATTTGTTATGTACACAATTATAAAGGTAAAAATTGTGTAAACAAGTTGTTTGAATATGATAAATCAGTAAACCAATGGTAAAGAGTAAGAATGTAAGTATGAAAGTGAGTGGTTAAAAAATTAATAAAATGAATATTGATGTTTTCGATAGGAAAATTTAAAACTTTCAAAAAGCGCTCACAGTTGTAGTAAAGTTTTTAGTGTTACAAATAGTACTGTCAAAGTTTATTTTTGAAGTTTGTGGTTAATATTAGATTGTGATTTTGATATCGTAACGAAAAAAACAAAAGAAACCAGTGTCGAAATTGAGTGAATATCATACAGAATGAGAGACGAGGTTGTGGAGAGAGCAGCAACTGAGATGAGGCAAATTTATGGAAATTACTTTTCACAACCACCTAATTACGACAAGTTTCAACAATCAGAAATACAGTCTGCCCTTGTCAAAGGTCAGCGATTAAGGATTAAACACACATAAGCTACCGTTAACGTTAGTGAATTACAGACCATTACAATGACATTTGGGATTGTGTCATAAACATCAGTAGTAGTGGTACTAATAGTAGTAGTAATAGTAGTGTTACCTTCTCCAAAGACCCAGTTGTGATGTCATCTTCATCCATCAGTAGTAAGCTTGCTGGTAACCCGGTCCCATTCCGTTGCTGTATCCTCCATATGGCGAAAAGTTCACCGGAGAGACAGTGTATGATCCAACCATTGGTGGAGGAGCAGCTTCAGGAGAGTAGGCATATGGTGGGCTTCTACTTCCAAACAGAACAGGCGGAGGAGCTGGATATGCTGGAACTGGTGAAGGATACTGGGTGTGTGATGGAGACCGCACATATGTCGGAGATGGGAATGATGACACATAGGCATTTGTGGAACGTCCTGCTTTGGCCGGAGGCATTGGCCCTCCATTGCTTGCTCTTGTTCTTTTTGTGGCCGGGCTCGCTGCAGGTTTCTTCCTCTCAATCTTGACCTTCTCCAATTGCTCAAGCCGCTTCTCGAGGTCCTGGGGAGGGAATTCATTTTCAAGCTTGTACTCTTCAATGCACTTCAGGACGGCTCGAATTGCGGATTGTTCCTTCTTTGCGGCCAAATGCTGTGTAAAAATATCAAAGAGAAGCCACAACCGGAACAAACACTAAAAAATCAGCATATCGAGTTTACGGGTGTTCGTAGAACGTGTAGAAAGCAGGTCAAAGTTGACATATAAGGAACCCCTTCGCAGAAATTGCTGAAAGGAAATTTACAAATGTAACGTACGCAGCCGTTCATTTTCATCATCAAAGAGAAGCTGAGGTTGTCATTGCAAACAAAAATCCTTCAGTAGTAAAGAAGCTAGTTTATATCCAATATGAAAAACATTGCTTCAAAAAACAGTGCAGCATTACTGTCAAATCACTTCAGCATGCCAAGAGCATACGTTTTTCATAGTTTTGGTTCTCATTTGGAGTTCGACCAAGTACATCCCACCCAACCCAACCCCCAAAGAGGGGAAGGTAAGAAAAATATTGACGATACGAAAAGTGAGCAATGCTGAACTTACGTATTTTGGTTGAAAAGTGGTCTTCGTTTAAAGGATCATTCTGAAGAAAACTGGACAGTTTATGAAGAGCAAGGTATAGAAACAATGACAAGAAAAATGGGCTACTGCAATCAAAACTAGTTGAGATGACTCATCTTGACAGTGGACTTCATCCAAAACAACACAGCAAAGACTGTACCAGTTAGATATAAGATGAAATCTTACCGCAGCACGTCCAGAGTTGTTGGGATCTTCCATAAGTGATGTGGCTGCCTTTTTTGCATCCTTCAGAAAAGCTCTCAGCAAAGGCACGGGTGGGAATTTGTTTGCCAGGCCAACTTCATAAGTAAAATGTACAGCATCAACCTGTTGACCCCTTCCAATTAATTCTTCAATCATATCTGCAAAATAGGTGTCAAAGAAATAATTGATTAATATGAAAGCACCCCATAACTCAGATACCGAAACCATAATGCTCAATTTGGGGCGCTATTAATAAACATATCTCATCAATACAAACATACTCAAGAACACTGGTGTAATATGCCATTATTACTCACTTATATTCCTTAGAAGAAGATAAATGAAACATACTTTAATTCAATGTAAAATAAACCACACTGATATTCTGATAACACAAACACACATCACATATGAATAACTTCCACATAAAGTCCGCCATGCAGAAAAAGAGAAGGATATACAAGAAAAGACCAACTGGGCAACTACCTTAGGTAACATATAACCACCGTCCGAGCAGAAAGGAAACCGACATCTAAAACTTTAAGGTACTCAAGCCTGAGATGAGGGCTAGTAGTGGATACCGTTAAGAGTAGAAAACGAGTTACTTCAGGCAATAAAACTTGATTCGTTAAATGGCTCATCGTTAGATAAAAGTGAAGATTGCTCTTCTACTTATTAGCAATTTGTCAAATAGATATTTCGAGTAACTAAGCTTCAGTAAGATGAAGGATACAACTCAGTAATCACTACATGGATAAACTAGATATGAGATGTCACCCCGTCTTCACTACATTCACTTAGACCACATTTATCCACGACTAGGCAAAAACTACCCACCTTTTCAATAAAAAAAACCAGTTTATATCCCCTTCACATATCCAACCTCAAACCATCCCACCGCAAAAAGATAGTAGAAGGTAATTTATTCATGACCACCGACAAATCCACTATATTAGTTTTGGTGACCTTTATTAATAGGAGAATGATAGAATTTGGAGGGGATTGGGAGTTCATATCTGACTCGAAATATAGGAATTCTTGAGACAGGAATGCTGGATATTTCAAGGTCAGGACAAAGTATATCAAATTTGGTTTCTATTTATAGAGAATGGAAAAAAATTGTTTTTTTTGCATTTTTTTCTTTATGATTTAAAGATAAGATGAGAACCAGAAAACCAACAAACAGATTATATTAACAAAAGGGACACTTGTCTTATTTCCATTGGTTGATATATTACTTTGGATTGTCTGTTCATCTTTTTTTTTTTTTGAATTAAAAAAACATTAAAACTTATAATTTTCATTCTCTAAAAATTAGACACCAAATTTGCTATACTATACTCCAACTAAGATCTCTCATTCACCCATTTTATTGCTATTAAGGATCCAACAAAAAATTCTCTCCTTTATCAATTTCATTGCTATTAAGGATCTAGTGATCCATTCTTCTTAAACTACCAAGTTATTCGAATATATCCAGAACTCCTTATAATTCCTAAATTTCAAAACAGATTTGAAATCTCAATTTCCTCTGAACCTTGAACTTAACAAGGAAATAATGATGTCTAGTGAATTGGGCAGGTGGTCATGGATAACCACCTTTTCTTTTGTGGATTGGGTGGAAGGTTAGATATGTGAAGGACAGAGAAATCAGTTTTTATTGTAAAGATTGTATGGTTGGATTGTTTGCCGGAATAAACGTCGGAAAGGTGGTCTTACATGCTCCTTCCTCCAAGCATTTCTAGGATTAAAACCACACTTCTCAACACATGTATGTTCAGCATATAGGCAGGCAGTTACACAGTGAAATGTACTAACTTATGCACTAGACATTATCAAGTTGTTTAACCCATGATTACAAATTTGTAGATCTTTACTATGATAAGATCTATTCTTGACCACTTTGGATTGTTATTGCAACCTATAACCCACACCATTGAACCACGCTAAGTCACACATCCCACTTAAAGAAGCTGCCTTCACCAAGTCGGTGGTAAAACAGCACGATAGAAGCAACATGGTAGGAGTACAGGACACATTGTTCCCAAATGAGAACAACATACTCATGCAACAAAAAAACTCTAATCTTATCCAAGGAACCACTCCAAGTTTGCAGAAATTGTTTTCTAACACACACTTACTAATTATAGAAGCCCCAACTAAAATAACTAAGAACACAATTCCAAACACCCCCACTAAAACCACTATAGGCAAGCATAAATAGTACTAGCAGCTAGTAAATCGCTCCTCGATCCATAATAAACATAACAAGTAATCTACGCAATTAAACCACGAAAGTATACCGGGCATTTTCTCGCCAAGCCCAAGCGAAACAGCAAGCTTAGGCATCTGCTTCCTCCATGCGGAAGCCACAACAAGCTTCATATACAAATCCACATCCTCCTTGTTCACAATACCAAAAGTAACCAGATGCTGCAAAAAAGTATGCACATCAGGCGTCTTAACATTCTCAATCCCACCCCTCTCCTCCAAGCTCTTCTTCCACGTCTCGGCGATCTCCTCAGCCCTCCCCTTCACCTTCGGGGTCACAAGCATCCTCTCCTTCCCCAAAACCGGATCCATCATCACCGGTATCAAACTCTCCAACAGCAAGACACACGCCCACCCCAAATCATGACTGTAGCAGTTGTTACTGCTGTTCTCCCCTCTCTTATCCACCGGAAACACCTCCGAAATCGCCTCCAGCACGAATCTCGGCGGATCGACGCAATTCGCCAGCGCCTTGGGCAGCTCAGCCCTAAATGCCTCCAGTTCCTTCTTCCTGGATGTCACAAACACCCAAAACTCCCTGACAGCCATTCTGAGACAAAATCCTCTCAATTTCATGAACAGGCCTTCGGAATTGTCGACCTCAGGCTCCTCGGAGGGGGTATCGGAGTAGGAAAGGGAGGATTTGGTTGTCTTCTGGAGCGAATCGAGGACGATTGACATGGATTTGGAAATGGAAGACTCGCGAGTCTGGAGAGCTTGGAGAGAGTGATCGGTGTCGTCGTTGAAGGCTTGGAGCTTGGCTTTGAGAGCATCGGACTTCTTAAGGAGGTCCTGTTCGAGAGTGGAGAAGTGATCGGAGAGCTCCTTCCAGAGGAGAGTGCAGCTGGTCATGAGAGAGGTTTGGCGCTGGAAATCGTCGAAACTCGGGTGAGTCGACTCGGCTGGATCGGGTAGCGAACCCATCGTAGGGAGTGAGTCAAGACTCGGGAAAGGGGGAAATGAAACCCTAGGGGGGAGTAGAAGTGTTTTTCTTTGTTTGTTTGGGGAAAGTTAGAGAGAGAAAGTGAGGGTGAATGAAATAATGGTGGTCAGTGGCGGAGGATAAAGCTAAAGTAGGAGACGATGACGTGGACAGTTTTGAGAGCGACAGGTGGTGCTGCTCCTTCTTTTTTTCCCGGTAAAATTTTACAACTGGTTAATGTTTATTTAGCATTGTTGATTTGATTGGGTTGGGGTTTGGACAATATCCAATGATCCAATGCCAACTCGGTACATTCATTTCGTGCTGGAGGATGCATAATAATTAAATACTGCAAACGGGACCACTTGAATTAAAGTAAAACATACTCGGACTCTTGGAGATAATAAGCATAAACAACCAGATTTTTTTCTCAACTTGATCATTCACCTGTCAATATGTATAGAAGATCAAGACCAGTTTCAAGGTTAGTGACTTTAGTGGAAGTAGTATATTGTCATTGATATTTTCTCCATTCTTGTAAATCGTTTTTGCTAGCAATTGCTGGAACGATATCCAGCAATTGTATACCTAAGATACGGTGGATATACTTGTATACATGCTAGAAAAAACATCTATGTGTTTAAGAACTAAATGTATGTTATTCATTGTTATATCAACATTGCTATTAATAATATTGCAAATGTCAACAAGTCGAAGTTCAGATCCTTTTATTTTTTCACATAAGATGACAAAATTAGTTTCAAAATACTTCCGATATTTCACAAAATATTTGCAATTTGTCGTTTCACATGTTCCTCTAAAATCTTTACGTTTCTTAAGTAGAAACTCACTATTTATATTTATTATCCAAATTTAACTTTCCAGCTACTTGTTTCATGGTTTAATTTGTGTCGCAGACCCCTGTTGATCTCTTAGACAACAAGGTTAAAGACTATAGCAGGGTGGGGGGGGGGGGGGTGAATAGTCTTTAAAAACTCTTCGTGTCTAAACAATATTTCTCAGCAATAACAACAGTTACAGATACTTATAATCAGCGAGCGGAAGACTTTTGTTAAGTGTTGTGTGTGAATCTTCATAAAACAGTCAAATAAATAGATATACAAATATCTTGCTGAAAGAGTAAGTGTAAAAAGTAAATAACCCACATTTATAGTGGTATCTGAAGGTGGTGTATCCACTTGGAAGGAAACGAAGTACTTGACTTGGGAATCAAAGAAAAAGTTCAAAATTACTAAGTTGAAAATTTAGGGTAAAAAGGATTTAGCTAAGGAAATCTCCTCTGGAAGGAGCTCTCTGAAATCTAATAAACATGTCTTATTACTCATCAAAATCTAAAGATCTTAAACTAACAACCTCTCTCCCCCAAACACACACACACACACACAAAATGCGACACATGACTATTTACAACTTCATGATGATGGGTGAGGAATCAATCCACAACTTTATATTTACTTACAATTTCAGCAATCATATCATCAGGATGTGTCTGTGTCTGGATGAATCGGTCATTGCCCTTTTCGTCATAGTCAAAAGTGAAAAGAATGTAAAACGACGAAGGAATCAGCAGGAATAACAATGGCGGAGAAAAAGACACCCACTGACAGTGTAAATCTCAAAATCTTGAAAAATCAACCACTACACCAACGGGCGTATTAAGGGAGGAACTACTTAGTTGGAATACTAAGGAAAATTCCTTGGAAAAGGTTAAAGGAGGAACTACTTAGCTTGGGAAGCTAAGGAAAACCCCTTGGAGGAACCTGAGTATTTGACTTGGGTTAGTTAAAGAAAGAAAGAGGGTTCAAGGTTACTTCGTTGAGAACTTAGGGTAAAATTTATTTAGCTGAGGATATGATTTTGTAAGGAAACTTATTATTCTGTCTTAGTAAATTCAAGTCCTTGTAAAGGGTGAAGTGGATTAATTGAAAGATTACACCACATTCAGATACCACTATAAACAAATATTATTTACTTTCAACATTTTATCTCTATAATGTCTAAAGTAGTTTTGCTCACTAATAGCACACTTTCAGTCCTTAATTGTAAAAGTCTTCCGCACTCCGAATAAGATAAGTACCAACAAACACAAAATTTTATTTTAGACACAAAAAAAGTTTAAAAGTATATTCGCCCCTTTAGACTTTAATCCTCTGAAACATTAGGATGTCTCTGTGTCTGGATGAACCAATTCTTTTGCCCTTCTTCGATAGTCAAAAGTGAAAAGAATGAGAAAAGATGAAGGAATTAGCAGAAACAACAATGGCAGAGAAGAAGTCACCTCGTGACGGTGTAAATCTCAAAATTGTTAAGTTGATGAATCATGAACTTTGGGGATGGATTTGTTATTTATGAAGAGAAGTTAATTAGTATGAGTTTGTGTAACAAGGTTAATTTATTCGAATTGATTTATCTTATTAATATAAAGAAAATTTAGTCCATAAAATATAATTTAGTGCTTGTCTGCTTCTATTAAAAGCTGATTAAATTTGATTTGAATTAAAAGTCAGTAGTGATTTTTTCTCTGCTTCTATTAAAATTGTCTGATTCTCCAGAAAAGTTGCAGCAGAAGTTGTTCCACTTCAAATCACAAAAATAACTTTTTTAAACATTTACAAACAAAATATAATAAGTACCGCAGAGGTAGTAATTACTTGTAGTGGGGTAATAATTTTGGGTAGCAGTGATCCGATGTACTAGGTGAATAAATTAAGTATTGGATTAGTAGTTGAAATTGCTTTTGCATACAGTAAGGTTAGATTAGATACACTTTCGCGGAAAACGGAGTGAGAAGTGAGGAAAAGTCATAAAAAGCTGGAGGGGAGAAAATCTTAAGTTGGGTTTAGTGGTGGGGACCCGCTATCACTCACTACCACATGGCTGCAGTCAGATAAGAGTATCCGGGTATTTGGATATACTGGAGTTTAATTTTTTCAAATTTTCATAATCCCTCTGTCCCGATTTTATCTCCCCGTGGTCCGGGCACAAGATGTAAAAAAAAAAAAGTGAATAAAATAGAAGGTATAGTGATAAAGTAGGAAATATAGTGAATAAAGTATGACAAATAGCGAATAAAGCAGAAGATAGATTTTCCATTTAAGGTATGGGAATATGAAGTTGGGACAGCCTAAAACGGAATGCGGGAAGATGAAACTGGGACGGAAGAGTATTTGTTTCTCTATTGTACACTACTACAACGCGATAACACGCTATACGTGTTATTGCATCACCTAGTTACGAAGAATGAAAAAAGTATATGAAGGTAAGTAATGTTTTCGATGTAAATTAAGGTTTGAGTTATTGTGAAGTGATCTGTTTTAATTTAATTGGAGAAAAGATTGGTTACCGTTGTTTTTTAATGATAAATTGATTTTTGTTGGGATTAAATTAAATGTTGGAGTTTAATTGAAGAAGACGTATTGAAATTTTCTAATGATGAATTGATTTTGTTATGGTTAAATTATGGTTGAAATCATATTGATGAAGACATAATTATTTTTTTGTAATTAAAGTCTAATTTACATACATATTACAAATGGGTTCAATTTAATTTAAAGTAAGTATTCAATTGAACAACTTTAATAGTTGTCCACTTATGTATGTATATATATATATATATATATATATATATATATATATATATATATATATATATATATATATATATATATATATATATATCAAGGTTGTCAATCGCAAATCGCGTCGCGTCGCGCTAGGCCCAAAAAACCGGGATTGCGGATCGCGGTCGCGGGCGGGATAGCGAAGGAAAAAAAAACGCAAAATTTATAAAAAAATATATAGGATGAGTTAAAATTAGTGTAAAGACAAGCAAAGTAAACTAAGAAATAAATAAGTCTCATACATAACGGCAGAATGTTTTTCTTCTTTCTCTGTTTTCTTCTTTCGCTTTTGTTGTTGGCATTGCTCTGTTTTTTTTTTTTTTTTTTTTTTTTGTTTCTGCCCGTTGAGCTTTGTTCCTTAAGTGGGGGTAAAATTCAATGACGCCCTAGGCGATTTAATCCGGCTATCGCAACCGGACGGATCTGAGATCATGAGTGTCATGCGCCGACCATGATAGTATCTTCTGCCACAAAGAAAGTCAGAAGTGATGTGTCTTTCTTGCGATCACACGGATTGACAACATTGATATATACACACACACTGTAGTACTTACTCGAGTTGCGTTAGAATTTAAAAGTTTAAAATAAATATACAATTCTTTCAAAATCACAATTGAATATCAAATACAAAACTTAAAAAATCAACTTCAGTAGAATTACTATTTATCAACTCTGAATTTCAACTCAAGTTTGTTTTGAGTCGATTGCCAAACACTCAATATATCTCACGAGAGACGGTTTCTAGATAACTTATCAAGATACGGACTTAGATTGTCAACAAAATTATCGATGTTATTAATCAAAACGTCATTTTTCTCAAAATTAGTGTTTTTTCATATTTCAAAAAACACATTTTGTTAACAACATAAACGTTTTAATTAAAATAACGTGGATAATTTTGTTGATAACAAATGTCAGTCTTTAAATAAATTATGTATAGACCGGCTCTCTAAATACATTTGTGGTCGTTTATAGAGAAAATGAATTAATGCAATTGTAATTAGGTCATTAATTTATTACTCCCTCCATTCCCTACAAAACTTTCCATTTTACTAATTTGCGATCAACTGTATTCGAATTTGACCACAAATTACTCTTAAACTACAATTGTAAATAATTTAATAAATCATATAATGAAAAATATAATCCCTTATTAAATAGTATATTTTTTTATTTTTACAAATATTCCGATAATTTTATACGAATATTCAATACGGATAAACCGATAATTTTATTCAATACAAATAAACCGATAATTATATAAGAATGTTCAATACGGATAAACAAGCAATTGTAAACGATTAACGGATAAACCGACAATTTTATTCAATACGGATAAACCGACAACGATACAATAAATCGAATATGGACTAAATTTAATAATACAATACAATATTTCATATTACAATACAATATCTAATAATACAATACAATATTTAATTATCGGATATGGATTAAATTGGACCGGGGATCGGATCTGGACGGATCTCGATGGTGGATCTAGGCAGTTGATCGGATCTGGTGGTGGATTTGGTGCGGTGGACGGTGGTGGATCTGGTGCGGTGGACGGATGGCGACGGATCTTGTGCGCGCTGTGGAGGATGGCGGCAGATCTATTGAAGGGTGGTGGATCTGGTGTGGTGGAGGAAGGAGTGGACGGTGGACAGGTAGTGGTGGTGGTGGTGGAAGGCGGGTGGTGGAGGCAGTGGTGGTAGTTGAGAGTAGTTGTGGTGGAGGAGAGGTGTGCGGGTGGTGGTGGAGGAGAGGAAGGCGGGTGGTGGTGGAGGGGGACGGTGGTGGTGGTTGAGAGTAGTGGTGGAGGAGAGGGAGGCAGTGGTAGTGGAGGTGGAAGGCGGGTGGTGGTGGAAGAGAGGAAGGCAGGTGGTGGAGGAAGGGAGGAGGAAGGAGAGGTGGTGGAGGTTTTATAAGTTTTAAATAAAGTTTAGAGAGTTTAAAGGGATCGAGAACGTTATTCATACCAACAAAGTGCACCTTTTTTTCGGTAATCCGCCTAAAGTTAAACGACTTGCTTTCGAGCAATCTTTAGATGGGTGACCAACTGAGACGCACAATGTCTGTCTGAAATGAAGTGAAAGTGTGGAAATGACTTTTATCGACATCTGATTAAAGATATCATTAAGAGAATCGCCTAATGAGTAATCGTACTGATACAAAGGATACAAAGGGTTGGGGCGACTAGTTTGAATTTTCAACATCTCCTTAATCATCTTGTTTTGAATTAATATAACTCGTAATCAATAACAGTACTGGTATTTTAGTATTGGATTTCATACCCTATTTTCGTTACATGGAAATCATACATCTGTATGTGTAGCCCAGGTTTGATAATTATTTTCTATATGTAGAAATTTAAAGAAATGACCTTAGTAACCACTAACCATCTTTAATACTGCTGTCATTTAACTGTTCATCTAAAATTATCTGCTGCATTTGAAACATACATATGGGGATATTTATTGGTAGATAAGTAATATATCTATGTATGTTTTACTCCCTCTATTACAAAAAAATCTTTCCATTTTAACTTTGACCGGTCAAATGTTTTTTACTTTAATCGCAAATTATTCTTGAATTATTTAAATCATATAATTAAATTTTCATTATGTGATTTTATTAAATTATTTACTATTATAATTTAAGATTAATTTGCGATTAAAGTCGAATACAGTTGACCGCAAAATAGTAAAATAGAAAGATTTATTTAGAACGCAAAATAGTAAAATTGAAAGATTTCTTTGAAACTGAGGATAATAACATTATTGAGTCTACTTGTTAGACAGTCTGTTGTGATACTTGAATATTTTACTCTTTAAAAATTCAACACTTGCCTAGATATCAAATTCAAAGATGCAATGCAAGTCTTAAAAAATGCTGGATTTACAAACACTATGGTATATTTCGGTACCAACAAGGCAACTGAAAAAATCTGGAATACAATACAAGTAGGATTGATTAACTATACTCTGGAATCAATCTGGCTTTAACATGGAGCATGCTTCAACTAGATCACATCGATCAATTGCACAATACATATGATCTTTAATGTGTACACTAGCAAAAGGCCACTCCGTACAAATGTCGAAGAGTCGGCATATTTAACAAAATTTCTTGCCTAGTCCAATATACGCTACTTTCTTACCGTCTCATTTTTGTCAGCCTCGCGGAAGGTATAATATTTATGTTGCAAATGTTCCTTCAACTTGATGCATACCCTTAAACAAATTAAATTGCCCTTGCGGCTTTCTCTGTCATCCATAAACAGGCAAGAAAACTCATTCAACGTCTGCATCATCTCCAATAACTAAAGATTAATAGTATTGGAAAAGTAGCGTAGTACCCTATATATATCAGCAGCAATTCCACTAGATTGATCCTTGTGGTTATTCTTTGGTTGCTTCACTCTGGGCAAAAGCTTCTTTGGCATGATTAGGAGATACAAGTTTTACATCAAAAGCAGAAGGCGACTTCACTTCTCCATCAGCCATCTCAGAGTTGGCAGGAACAGTAGCCTCCTGAACAAACCCAGAGATCAAAAGCTCATCTTTGACGCTATCAGCTTGCTCAGGGTCAGCAGAATTGGCATACTCTGGAACAGACCCAGAAACTTCAAACTCGTCTTTCACATTATCAAGTTTGTCAGAGTCGGCAGGATTAGTAGAATCTTGAACAGACCCAGAAGCCACAAGCTCATCTTTGACGCTATCAGCTTTCTCAGAGTCGACAGGATTAGCAGACTCTTGAACAGACACAGAAACTCCAAACTCGTCTTTCACATTATCAAGTTTGTCAGAGTCGGCAGGATTAGTAGAATCTTGAACAGACCCAGAAGCCACAAGCTCATCTTTGACGCTATCAGCTTTCTCAGAGTCGACAGGATTAGCAGACTCTTGAACAGACACAGAAACTCCAAACTCGTCTCTGGCATTATCAGGTTTCTCAGACTCGGCAGGATTAGTAGAATCTTGAACAAACCCAGAAACCACAAGCTCATCGTTGACGCTATCAGCTTTCTCAGAGTCGACAGGATTAGCAGACTCTTGAACAGACCCAGAAACTCCAAACTCGTCTGTGAAATTATCAGGTTTCTCAGTCTCGGCAGGATTAGTAGAATCTTGAACAAACCCAGAAACCACAAGCTCATCGTTGACGCTATCAGCTTTCTCAGAGTCGACAGGATTAGCAGACTCCTGAACATACCCAGAAAATTCAAGCTTGTCTTTAATATTATCCAGTTTCTCAGAGTCAGCAGCAGACTCCTGAACAAACACAGAAATCACAGACTCATCTTTGACATTGTCAGGCTGCTCAGAGTCAGCGGCATTAGCAGACTCCTGAACAAACCCAGAAAACACAGGCGCATCTTTCACATCGTCTATTCTAGCTCCACTGGTCATGATACATTCTCCATCAGAGAGAGTAGACACTGAGGCAGGTTTTTCATTCTTACACAATATTTGCACATCATTTGCAGAAATTGTACGTGAAGAATCAGGAGAAGATAGTTGCATGCCACTAACTTCGACATTTACCTTAATACAAGAGGCTGTGGCATTACATATGTCCTTAACGGAATCAAGGGATGGTTCAACAAGTAAATGGAGTTCACTTTCCCTTACAGCCAATGTTGCTTGACACAACTCTGGTTTAAGCTGTACAGAAGCCCCAGTACTGACGACTTGCACAGAAGAAGATGCATCGTTTTCCCAGTTAACTTCATCTGTAGTACCCTGGGCAGACGCTTCAGAAAGAAGACCAGACAAGGACTTAACAGAACTATTATCTACAATTAACTTCGAGGTGGTGCTTTCAGAGACCTTCACTAGTGAATCTGCATTAGCCTGATCGTTTGCAATTTCTGCATTACCTAGAGCAGAAAGTTTCGGGTTCTCAATGGCCTCAGGTGCATGTCTAGTTTCACCAGAAGACATGCAGCGGGATTTTAGAGGACATTCAACTTTGCATGAATCTCCTATCACAACTTCCACAGACTTCTTGTTATCCTTCAAGCTAGCAGTGGGCTTTTCAAACTCAGAATTCACCACGATAGTTTGCTTGCTGGCAAGAGAGATATCTGATTTGCAAATAGAATCTGAAGCATTGTCTGCTCCACTATCATCTGAAGGGAAGGCTGGTATCGCGGTACTGGAAACTGGAGAATCAGATTCATCACCTGTCTTAGTTTCTGCCTTGCTATCAGCTGAAAGAAAGGCTGGTATTGCAGAAGCAGGAACTGGAGCATCAGATTCATCATTAGTCTTAGTGTCAACTTTCTTATCGTCCGAAGGACAGGCTGGTATCTCGGAACTGCAAACTCGGGCATCGGATTCATCACCTGTCTTAGTGTCTGCTTTGATATCATCTGAGTGAAAGACTGGTACCACGGAACCAGAAAGTGGAGCACCAGATTCATAATTAGTCTTAGTGTCTGCTTTATTATCACTCGGATGAAGGGCTGGTATCCCCGAACTAGAAACCGGAGAATCCGCTCCATCATTAGTCTTAGTATTTGCTTTATTATCATCAGACGGAAGGACTGGTATCACGGAACTAGAAACCGGAGCATCAGATCCATGTTTAGACCTGGTGTCTGCTTTATTATCATCCAAAGTGAAGGCTGGTATTGCAGACCTAGAAACCAGAGCATCAGATACATGATTAGTTTTAGTGTCTGCTGTGTTATCATCTGAAAGGAAGGCTGGTGTTGCTGAACTAGAAACCAGAGCATCAGATTCATCATTATTCTTAGTGTCATGGCACCCTCCTGAATCACTACTCAAGTGTCCATTGTGTGCTGTGGATGAATCAATATCAGACTTTTTGGGCAAATGCAGTTGGTCCTTGCTTGATTCAGAAACCTTGATGCCCACCACTGAAAAGCAAAGGTTCAATATAGGCAAAGATAACACAGTTTAGATCAAGTAGTAAAACAAGCAGCAAAAGTCACATTTCTACCTGGTTAAAATAGAAAACATTAATAAATAACATCAGAAGCTTGGGATAATAATTACCATCAGAAGTTTCTGGCTTTACTAAAGGCTTCTGCAACATATCAGTCCCAGGAAAAACCAACATATTCATGGATTTTATTTCTTTCTTGAGCTCATACCCAAGTTCATGAAATCCGAAAACTCCGGTCCATGTTTTCATATGTTCCGGTATGGCTGGAATGACCAAATGCCCAATTTTGAGAGAACACAGTTCCTGAAATCACACGTGGTAATTAACTTTAAAAAGAAATGAGTGTGGAAAAGAGGCTAGATAATTACATGCATACAAGTTGTTTTATATTCAAAAGCATTCAGCAGACGATAGGTCCATACATGCATATGCAGAAAGCCAAAATGCCAAATCACATGCATGCTTACCAGGAGTACAATATAACAAAAAAGAAAATCAATAATCTTATGTGTACTTCGCAAGTGGAGAATATTCTTTTAGAAAATGGAAAAAGAAACATTTCGTTTTCTTACCGCTTCAATTGCACACAATAGGCGCCGGCACATTCCTTGCCGCCTATAGATTTCACGAGTTCCAATAAAAGGCATCTCAGCAAGACGTGTTCCATGGATCCTAGTGAGGACAAAATAATCAAATCATCAGATTTCTTCAATACACGTTAAGAACTAGCTAACTTTACTTTTTTTTTGTAAATGCAAACATGAGAATTTAATCTGTCGGTGTCTGCAAGTGATTGTTGGAAAATGATTTCAGCTACTTTTTTTTTCAGCAGAAGTAGAGAATGAGTGTTTGCAGAAAACAGCTTCTTCTACCAAACACCTTTCAATGAGCTAAAAATGCTGTTTAAGATAAGCACCTCCAGAGATGATTACCATAATCACTTTTAAATAATCAGAAGCCTCAGAATGAGTGTTTGCAAAAACCAGCTTCTGCTACCAAACATCTTTCAATGAGCTAAAAATGCTGTTTAAAATAAGCACCTCCAGATATGATTACCATAATCACTTTAAAATAATCAGAAGCCTCACATAAAACTGCGTTTCATACCTAATACAAGCTGCAGCAATTATTTCATCTCCTCGTTCCAAGATTGCCGTATAGAATCCCCGATAATCCAGCCTATTAAAATTCGATCTATAAGATAGAAAAAGAAAAAACAAATATTATTGATCGTCTTATAGGTCAATGTTATGATGTCTGTGTGTATACACACACACTCATGTGCACATAAAGAGAGGCAGTGGAAGAGGAAAGAACAAGAGCAAGAAGACAAAAAGGAGCTAATTGAGGCAAACAAAGATAGATGCCCATGCTTAAGCATCTCTGGAAGAGGACAGATTACTCGAAAAAATCTTGGCTTTTTTATTTATTTTTTTACTAATGAAGAAGTTTTGAAAGGAAGGAAGTGACAATAACCAATGAATTGGTGGGTGACAGTGGAATGATATTTACAAACAGGCAAAAGAATGGGAAAAGCTGTATAATAATTGTCTTAATAACTGGGTACTACATCACAGATAAGCATAATTAAAAGATGGTAACATAAAGAAATCTGTTAAACATTATGGGGGTGTTTGGTATAGAACTAAAACCTTAATTTGAGTAAAAATTTAGGTGTTTTTAGCCCGGTTTTCTAAACTTTAGTTCTTAACCAATCACTCCCTATATGTTGGAATACAACTTTTCAGAAATCAATTTATCTCTTGCTTAACTCAGTTCAGCTACAGAAAGCAATAGATAAAGTGGTAGGATTATACAAAGAAACGAAGAATATTACAATAAGGTCATTGTCAACTTAATTGCTTGATCAGATAGAATAACATTATGACCAACAAATATTGAACACGTGTATGACAAATTGACAATACTTCTAAAGACATCACGGCGAGCACAACTCTAAGTTCACCAAGCAACTACAAATATATTATTCACTTCGTCCCACAACAATATCCCACGTTCCATTTATATATGTCCCACTAAAAATGACCATGTGCACTAATAATTTAGGTCCACAATACTACAAACCCACGGTATTCCCACACTTCGTCGTACCTTAATCTTCATGCCTAAAAGCAAATGGGAGTATGGGACTTTAGTTACAGGATGGAGGGAGTACAATTTACAAGATCTAAAAGCAACAGTAAACTAGACAAAGGAAAATCACATTCTGGGAGATCTTGGATGATAATGTATTCTCCAAATAGCTGTCATAGAAACGGAATGGCAAAAAATAGCTTACCCACAGTTATAGACAACATTATGTATCATGTTTATCCCACTCCTCCGGTCGAAGATGGGCATAAAGCACTCATCCATGACAGATGATGCAACAGCAAGCTTGGAGTTGCATTCCACCCTCTGATAATATAATCGATGAGATGCATCAGACACATTAGTTCGCTGAATAAAAGACCATGAAAATCCTGCTTCCAATTCATGCTTGACTCCAAGAATCTTCTGTAAGTGATCATAGAGCTGTAGGACCAAAAGAAATATGAGGCTTCGGCTTCGCACAAGGTGACATCACAGATATTCAATTTTTACCAGCAAGCGCAATACATATAGTTACTAGATTTGTTTAAACTCGGTGCTTACCAGCGAAAATCCAGAAGAATAAATGGGGAAGCAACAAACAAAAGCATAAAGGTCTGGAGTAGCTAAAATAGGTAGAACAATGGATTTATTCAAATAACAATGATAAAAAAATTATCATCAATTAAAAAAGCTTGAGCAGTAGAAGACACAGCTTACAGCAAAACATATCTGTAATGACTACACCAAATCCACCACAAAGAACTAGAATAAATTATTGATGGTTACATAGATTATATACACAAAAAATAGGCCTCCGGTAATGGAAAAGAAAACTAAGATCTCTTATCATATTGTCAACGTTTCAACCATTAACATCAAAGTAAAAATAACTAATACCTCTTGGCACCTCAGACCACAAAAGGATGTACCATTGGAGGTCTTAGGTAGAGCAGAAACCTCTTCACTGCATGATATGTGATCTGGATTGATGGAGAGAGAGTAAACTTCAGCTCAAGCAAACTTAAACAACATAGATATGCAACAGTTGGAAAACCCAGTGAAAACTTCAAACCAACGAAAACAAGTACATTTGCTCTCGCAGATGCCGCATTTAATAAGTTGTTTAACAGGACTATCATTTTCTTCAGAGGCATTTCCAGCATCTCCACAGAACTTGCATGTACAGTTCAGACAGTGCCAATCACCCGAAGGAAGGATCTGCATATGTAAAAATAATAAAGACATTCATGTTAATGTCCGTGAGGACAACAAAAACAATTAATTTGCACCCAGAAAGGAAAAAAAAAATGATACACAGATATGATGCAATGTAGTCTCAGGAATCAAATTCCACGTACTACAAAATCTGTCTTGCAAAATCAATTCATCATGCCTGAGATTTCCTCTAACCAGCATGCTCTATTTCTATTAACAGTGATAGACAGTACTAAAAATATTGAGTTCACTAAAACATGCACAAGTGGTATCAACACACAGAAACCCGTAAGGGAGAGTACTTAAGTGAAAATATTCTTGCATAACGATAATGATCAGTGTAAAATAAGTTTCAACTTAAAATAGTGCAATAAGATTAATCCGATGGAGATAGGCTGAGCAATGCAGTAATCACCTGTATCCCTAAGCAAGTCTGATGGAAAGTTGATGGGCAACTATCACAGCAGATCAAATCGCCTCCATCACCGCAGATTCCACAAGTATCATCATCAGGATCATCACCGTCAACATCAACAGAATGAAAATCCTTACGCATAGGCTCATCTTGTTTATTCCAGGCATCAATTTGGCACTGTAAGAGGGATGCTCCAGACTCCAAAAATATGTTCTGGAAAGGCTGTCGCAACTTGCTGCCGGCATGCAGCTCAAACTTTGAAACAGTAAGGATTTTACTGCAACAACCACAATGGATCCCTTCCCTAGTTATCCAGCCTTCTAACATGACTCGAGTCCTTTTGCGATTCATATATTGCAGTTTTTCACTTAACTGAGCTGTCCCAGAGTCAATCAACCAGCCCAATAGGGTTCTTTTTCCAGTATATGGAACATATCCATCAGACTCCATTTCCTTTCCTTTGTCAGAACCACGAACTAGAAGGGTGCATCTCCCAATTATTTTACTTGTTCTACTCTGTAGCATAGTAGAGTCCGAAGCAAGCGACACCTTCTCTCCTTTGACTTTCCTAACTTTCCTTTTGGGCTGATGATCAGCTAAATCATCCTCACTCTCTCCATCCCCTTCATGCAAGTCCCGGGTCAGTGATTTACGGTCCTGTCTCATCTGATTCTGATCACTATCTGAGCTCTCTGATGACTCTCTTACATCAGATTTCTTAGCACTCTTTGCCAAGAATGCTTCTTTTCTTTTCCTTTTTGTTTCCTCTTCAATCTTCTTTTTGGTTCGTCTTGTAAGCTTATGAATCAGACTATCAGGTAGCGAAGCAGGTGAAGAAGAGCTAACATCCAGTTTACGTTTACCTCTGTCTTCCTCCGACTGTCTCTTGAATGCCTCATAAGCCTTAATAATTGACCAATAGGCTGTTCCATTAGTGCTAATGTAAACAGCATCTAAATAATCTCTGTTTCGTCTAGGTCTGTAATCTATAGTCCACCCTGCACCAATCAACATCTCTCTTATCTTCTCACGTAACATCTGCTTCTCAGTGCTTCCACCAAGCTTAGGTTTACCTTCTTTACCTCCTTTTTGTTTAGCAGGGGTGACAATCTCAGGAGGGGGTGATCGTTCTACTTCTACCTCCCTCTCCATGACTTTCTTTGAGCTGGAAGCTTTTAGACCTTCTGGTGCTGACTTAGTTGCCACATCAGTACCCTTTATTTCCAGATCTCTAGGCTTGTGGGCTTTGCTTGATGTTGGCTTTGTTTTTTCTAATTTTACCTCCTTTTTATCCTTCTCAACAATTTTACTCCTGTTGACATTCAAACCCGTGTTTTCAGGAGGCTTTAAATCCCGATAAACTGGCACCCTGTCTGATGAATCCTTAATGGAAACACGTTCAGAACCAGAACCTCTTCTTTCTTCAACCCTAGGATTACTCTTGTTCTGAGAAGGCAAATCGATATTCTTCTTCTTATTCACCATGACCTTCAACACCCCATTCTTCCCCTGCAGCCTGATTGCCTGATTAGACTTATCCTGATGCTTCAACTTCAACAACGAAATCGGTATGTGTGATTCGTCATCCTCCAAATCATATCCTTTATGCCACGACCCACCATTATCAGCCCCTTTATCCCTCCCACCACTTGAACCATCAAAACCAGACGCCTGCTTCCGTTTATCCACTCCCAAATTCCTCCCAGACGAACCACCACTGCCACTATGCCCAGCCATCCTAAATTCACCATCCATATACCCACTTCTCATCTTTTTCCCATCAAACTCATCGTACTCATCAAACTCAAACAAATCCAACCGGCTTCTTTTCCTCTCACCACCAATCTCAACCCCAGCATTGTTCCTATGATACTCACTGTTCTCGACATGCAGTCTCTTATCATTCACCCTCCTCCTCATAAACTCCAACGACTCATTCTCATCACTAGAGCCCGAAACATTCGCGGCTAAATTGGCCCTCTTCTTCTCCTTGTTACCACCACTGAACCCAGCATACCCCCCTCCCGAATTACTACCACCAAAGTCCCCTTTCTTTTTGATAATCAAACAACCTGATGAACTCTTCTTCTTCAACACACCTCCTGATCCTACACTCCTCTCCATGTTCACACATACAGAAGAAAGAAAAAACCTTTCGAGTTCAAATGGAAAGACGAAGCAAATCCAACCCTAAAAACATGGTATCCCCACAATCAAGCACACTAGCATAATCAGATCTGGTACAGAAGAAAAACCCAGCAAAAATCGCGAGTAAAATGATGATGAATTGAAGTGAAATCCTCGTTACCTCGCCGAATCTTTGAGAATTTCCCAATCGGAGATCGAATCGCAATTCTCCGGTGACGAATTGAGAGAATTGCGTAGCGATTGGAATCCTCTTGGTCAGTTATATAGCAGAGAGAGTTCTGCTGTTGATGTGTTTTTCTTTCTTTAGTGCTAAACTAAAAGAAATAGCAGCAGAAGAAAACGCGAAAGAGCATAAAAATTGAAAACATCAAGAGGTTTAAATATTTTTAAAAGTTTAAAATGGAAGTGAAATTAAGTGTTTAATGTAATCTTTAAATTCGGAAATGGAACTGGTATCATAATTGATCTTACTAGCGAACTTGATAAAACCATTCAATGAACTTGATAATTTGTCTAATTTGTTTGCGTTCAAGTGATTTCGAAAAAAAGAAAGAAAAGAAAATGAAATAAAATAAAATTGTTATGGATAAATGTACATTAGTTGTACTAGTTAGCGGATGAAGAGATGAATACATTATAGTTAGGGCCTGCTTGGTTTGATGTTTTGTGACGCTATTGGGGAGTTGACCGCATGTCTACTGATGATTGATTTGGTGTGTTTCGGCTCAAACGCGTTTGATGAAGCCCGCACGTTTTTGAGGGCCGCGTTTACAAATGTGCCTCCTAAAGCGCTTTCAATAGCATCTCTCAGCTTATGTATTTAAGATGTGCATTTCCAATAGCATCTCCACCATAATGTGGACTGACCAATTTACCCATCAATAATGAACCCTAGTAAGGACATATAAATACCTAAAATTTTAGCCCCCAAATGCATTTCACCCGTCCACTTCTTCTCCGACAAACACACTGGCTGTTCGCGAACTGAGTTAAGCCGACCTTTCTCATTTCTTTGCCTCAATTTTCCTGCTAATGCTCAGATTCTAACATATTTCGTTTCCACAGGTGGTCGTGTTCACAAAGTCGGAGTTGTTGGGTTGCTTGTTAGAAGCTCAGCTGGAGCTTTTGAAGCTTTTTGGAAGGTACAATGGCTTATTCCCGTTTTTCTTTTGGGCTGAAATTGGTGGTGTTGTATTGAATTTTGAGAGAAATGAATTTGTTTTCTTCATTAACTGCTATGTATGCTATTTATTGAAGAGTATTGAATGCTGAAAACCGTTTGTATTAAATGCTAGGGTTTTGAATGTGTCTTAAATATGTTTTTGTGTTTTCCAGTAAAGCAATTGCAATTAATTGTGTATGAAATCTATTATAGGTAATAAAACATAATTAACCTCACTAATCTTCCTGTTTAACTTGATGATGTTGTTGTTTAGTGAATAATATGTACTTGTTGTGTTGAGGTATTGATTGGTGACTGTGTTGTTTAGATATGTTGTCGAACACACAAAGGCAGCAGCTCATAAAGCTTATATTGGTTATGTCTATGGGCATGATGCTTGCCATGACTTGGTACAATGTTAGGCGTATTAGGCCAAGGTTGCCACGTAAACGTAAAAGAACAACTCCGGTTCGTTATCGACTGGTATAAAAAATGAAAAGGTCCAAGGCTTTGATGTACTCAAATTAGTACTTGATAAAATAAAGTAACTAAAGCAGTTGTTGCAAATAGACTTTAACTACGAGATCGTTCTCAATGAGCTAACTAGGCAACTATGACGTTTTCAAGTATCGAACGTGAGAGTTTGCAGTAACGGTTTGTAAAATTGAGTTTGTTGTGAAGATTAAACTAAAATGAGTTTTGAATCAAGAGAAGGGAAATAGACACGGTAGCATTTTAGAATAATCAAATACGGATCAGACCAAGTGTTCATATGCTGTCACAGTTATTTGTCCAGATAAAATACCAATTTTAGTTTAACCAAGACATTCTTTGAAGATGTAAAGTAGGAAATCAATCGATTGTCAGACGATTGATTCTTAACCTGAATGGTTTTGAAGATTCGAGAAAAGACTACTGAAATTGGGATTTTTACGAAGTTTGAAAAAAAAACTTAACATATATGAACAAACCTTAGGTCAAGATCCTAATTCGATTAATCCTACATTGCTACCGCATCTATCGAAGGTTTAGTTACTCATAGCACGAGCAATAACATACACAATGACAGTCATAATCGAATTAAGCATGATACGAGAGATTATAAGCATAAACCAATCAATCAAACACAAGAGAGAAGGAATTGCGAAAGAAAGAGTAATTCAATTGATAATCTAACCTCAAGATCAAAATCCGATGTCAATGCTGCGATTACAAGTGAAAATCAATGATAAACCAAGGCAAGAGAACCAAACTAGGGTTTATCTTGCTTGCGAGTGAAAAAGAACGTAAGAAAGAAGTGTCTTTACTAATCAACTAATAATCGACTAAGTAGTGCGCAGAATCTGTTTCTGCGAGTAAAAGGTCGCGAGACGCATCCTGATTGAGTTAGGACGCGTTTTGCGGGCTCCTGAGATGCGTCTTGCGATTTGCCAGGCTGAGACGCGTCCTAGCTTTCTGAGACGCGTCTTGCGGGTGCTGGAGACGCGTCTTGGTGAGTCTGAGACGCGTCTTGTGTCCTTTGAGCAGATTCTTCACAATTCGCCTACTAAATGGAGTTTTGAGCTTCTACTCGGATACGATCTTCTATAAAGCATCGTTTTTCTTCCTCCAAAACATCTCTAAACACACGAAAACCTGTAAAACACAACTAAAACACATAAAAACGCACAAGACACACTAAAAATGCAAATAAAGATTAACAAAAGACGATTAAAAGAATGAGATGAGACTCTAAAATCACTACAAAAAAAAACCACCATATAGCGACGGATAAATCCGTCGCTATATCCATGCCGATCCGTCGCTAAGCTCCTAGCGACGGATAAAAATGTCGCCACATTTTCTTCGTCAAAAACTGTTTAACGACGGATAATCTATCCGTCGCTAAATAACGACGGGTTTAGCGACGGATAGAATGTTGACTTTTTGGAGACGGATATTATTCGTCGCTAAAAAGCCAATTTTCCTTTTTTTTTTTTAATAATTCTGGTGGTGTTTAGCGACGGATAACTATCCGTCGCTAAATAGGTGGTTTTTTTGTTTTTTTTTATTTTTATTAATCTGTAGACGAATCGACGATTTGGGGACGAATCGGATAAATCGACGATGATACAATTAATCGACAATTTTATACGGATATACAATAAATCGACAATTTTATACAGTATTCAATACCGATATACAATGTTCAATACGTACTCACATAAATCTACAATTTCATCCAATAATACAATATTCAATATCCAATAATACAAAGAAATTATACAAAATTAATAAGAAAAAACGAAAAAATATAGAAAAACGGAGGTGGTGGTGGTGCGGAGGTGGTGGTGGTGCGGAGGTGGCGGTGGCAGTGGGGAGGTGGTGGTGGTGCGGAGGTGGCGGTGGCAGTGGGGAGGTGGTGGTGGTGCGGAGGTGGCGGTGGCAGTGGGGAGGTGGTGGTGGTGCGGAGGTGGCAGTGGCAGTGGGGAGGTGGTGGAGGTGCGGAGATGGCAGTGGGGAGGTGGTGGTGGTGCGGAGGTGGTGGTGGTGGTGCGGAAGTGGTGGAGGTGATGGTGGTGGTGAAGGGTGGAGGAAGAGATGGAGAAGAGATGAGTGATGGAAAGAAGGGATGAGTGATGGAAGGAGGAGGCGTGGGGGTAATATTAGGGTTTCTGCTAATTTAGCGACAGATAAACCTATTCGTCACTAAATTTTCTTTTTTTATTTTTTTTCTTTGGGTCAACGTATTTAGCGCGGATAGATTTATCAGTCTCTAAATTAGAGACGGATAGATTATCCGTCGCTATTTAGCGACGAATAGGAATCCGTCGCTAAATAGCGACCGAAACAACGACGGATTAGCGACGGATAGGGCCAAACGCTCTATCCGTCGCTAAAATAACAGATTCGTCGCTAAATAGCGACGGATAGGCATCCGTCACCCCTGTCCGTCGCTATTCAGCAAATTTCTTGTAGTGAATATAGGCTCATCAGGCGTATGTACGTAGACTTACCCTACTTAATGATACCAAATGCAAAGACAACCTTAGGATGCGAATGGAGCCATTCAAGCAGTTGTGTGTTTTACTTAAACATCAAGGAGGATTAAAAGAAAGCCTGTATGTTTCTTTGGAGGAGAAAGTAGCCATATTTCTGAAAATATTGGGCCATCATACTAAATAAAGGATAGTCACAATTGACTTCAGAAGGAGTGGACACACTGTTAGTATTTACTTCAAAGAGGTCCTTGAATTTGTATTGAAACTTCATGAAATCTTGCTTGTTAAGCCTGTTCCTATACCACCAACTTGTGAGGAGGAGCCATGGTGCCACTTCAAGGTACATAGTGTAGTTTACAAGCTTCCATGATACTTGTTTTACTTGGAAAGAACGTTTAAACACTAGTAACCATTTGATATCTATTTGCAGGGATGTCTTGGGGCCTTAGACGGTACTTACATTAGCGTTGAAACTCCTGCGAAATTGTTGGACATGTACCGGAACAGGATGGGGTTCATAGCTGTTAATGTCCTTGTTGTTTGTGAAAAGGACATGAAGTTCGTCTACGTGCTAACTGGATGGGAAGGATCTGCAAACGATGGCCATGTGTTGAGGGATGCTCTTAACCATGGATTCAGTGTACCTAGAGGTATATTCCTAACACTATCTTTTGTTTGAGTAATTGGTTCATATCATATGAAATTGTTTGAGTAATTGATTCATTTTGTATGTAGGTAATTACTATTTGACAGATGTTGCATATAAGAATGCTCCTGGATTCCTGCCTCCCTTCCGGAAGACAAGATATCACTTGAAAGAGTGGTCAGACTGAAATCTGCAACCAAAAAATGCAAAGGAGTATTTCAACCTAAAACATGCTTCAGCTAGAAATGTCATAGAAAGAACCTTTGGACTGCTGAAAAAGAGATGGGCTATACTTAGGTCCACCATGTTCTATCGATTGGAGACACAAAATGATATCATCTTAGCTTGTTGTCTTCTACACAATTTTCTTAGAGAAGCAGATGTTGATGATCTGCTAGAAGAGGAGGAGTTAACAGAAGCTGAGATACTTCTAGAAGCCCAATTGAAAGGGGTGGATGTGAAGAAGATGATGATGATGATTCTGATGATGATGAACCAATTGATTCATTGATGGATTCTCCAGAATGGAAGCAATATCGTCGTGCTCTTGCGCATCACATGTACTTTGGCTGGAGGAAGAGAGTGGCTGCAAGAAACCAACGATAGACCTAACACCACATGTGCTTTGTTTTTTGATTGGAATGTGTCTATGTGATGATGTCCTTTGGTTAGAAACTGGTTGACTGGTACCAGTCCTTTTGTTATGATGCAGCAATATGTTGAATATTGTGTACAATTTGTGTTTTGGATGGCTAATTTTATTAGATGTTGTCATTGATGACTGGAACATGGATCTTTTTGTTGTTGTTTTGTGTTCTAAATGGTGACATTTCTTTATTTAATTGTGGATACAGGAGCATTGTATTGTGCAACATATTGAGCTCTATTTGACTATTGCATTTGTGTGTATGATAGATGTCTGAGAATGAAAGTGGTAATAGTGTGGGTGATGAAGAGCTGCAGCAGGCTAAGGGAAAACAAAAGAAGAACTATAGGGTGTGGACTAAGAGTGAAGAAATTGAGCTCATTGATGCCATGAAAAATGCAAAAATTGCTGGATTGAAGTCAAAGCAAGGTTTCAAACCTGGTGGTCTGATGTTCATTCAAAATCAAATCCACGCCAAGTTTCCAGAAACTGATTTGCGGATAAAGCCACACATCTCAAACAGGATTAGGAACTGGAAGGCCTTCCACACTGCGGTACTTGCATTGAAGAACAAAAGTGGCATAGGCTGGTGTGACATCGAGAAGAGGTTTAACTATGAGGATCATGTATGGAAAGATTATGCCCAGGTATGACAGACATAAACTTCCACTAACCTTTCCAACAAGTATAACATATGATGTGGACAACATGTGTTCATGTATTTTCCTTTATGTTCCAACTTCTTAGGACCATACCATAATGTTGAATATGAGAGACAAGAAGTGGACTTACATCGAGGATTGGTGTGAGATTTTTGGAAGGGACATTGCAACTGGCAAGAGGGCAAAGACTTTTGGAGAGAAGTCTAATCTGATGCCGCACGAAAAGATGCCTGAAACTGATTCGGACCTGGACGAAGGCTATAACATTGCCTCTGATGCCACTCAAGCTTTCAACACTCAGCCTACTTGCAGCCAAGACAAGACAGAGTCTCAACTTGGAGGAGGTACACAAACTGTTAACAGTACTCAACCTCAAACTGTTAACAATACTCAACCTCCAACTCAAACACAAACTACAAAAAAGTCCGTAGTTTCATTCCCGACATATGTGAAGGAAATGTCTATCCTAAGAAGAAGAGTGCACGTGTAAATGCTGGGGAAGCATATGGTGAATTTCTACACATGATGGATGGGTTTGTGAAGTTTACCAAAGAGGCTGTTGTAGGAGTTAGAAACTTGTCGAATGAGGCTTTTTCATCTCAAAAATCAACTGCATACACAATGGAAGACTATATTCGGATGATGAATATAGAACTTGACAAGTTCCCAAAACTTCCTCATTCAAGGTTAGCATTGGTATGATTCTGATCCATGACTTGCCAACTCTCCAATTCTTCTTGGTTATGAATGAAGAAGATAAGTTCAACTTCATCAATACGGAGCTCAAAAAGTTGGGTGGGCCAGACATTGTGGAACCTTATGTTCCTTTTCTTGATGAAGATTCTATCTAAACCCGTGGCATAGGTGATCTTTTTAGTGACCATTTGGTTGACTGTAGTTGACTGTATCATGTGACATAGTTAGAGTACTAGAACATGACTAAATTTGATTAACTAGGTCTTTTGTGCCCATATGTTTGGGATTTTGTCATTGATCTCTATTGTACTTATGATAACAGGTTAGAGTACTAGTAATGGTGCAACTCTTGATTAACTAGCTCATTTGTGCCCATTTGTTTGGGATTTTGTCATTGAGTTGTATTGTACTTATGATAATGGTCATTATGCTACTTATTAGTTGATTTCTCCTTTGCTACTTATTTGTTGCTGTATTATTTAAGAGGCAAGATGACTTGTGCAAATATTACAAAACTAAAAAAACCATGTCCCAAATAAGTCCAAGTGAACATAACTCCGGTTTCACTAGTATAGAAAACTTCCACCATTTCATTCATAAAGCATCAAACTAATACCAAACAAGCTAACACACAAACAACACAACATAATAGTACGAAAAGAAGCTACACTACACTGCCGAATACCACGAATTAATTGGTCATTAGTTTGAAAATGAGAGCAATGTGGCATAAAGGAAAACTACAAAGGTGGAGATGTAATCTACGCGAACCATGGATGTATTCCTCATGGTTTCTTGTTGAACTTTGGCAACAACTTACCAAACTTGCTTGTAGCATCGACGACCTTATCCTTAACGGCTTTGCTGCTGCCAACGCATTCACCCGGACCCGGTGAGAGTGTGAAATCTAGCATCATCTTCTTCTTTGTGGTTGCGGCCTTCTCCTCACTCGCAAGTTTTACAGCTTTCCACTCCTCCTACGTGATTGAAGCAAAACTGTCGGACTTTCCGTGAGATGCAAACCTCAAACGCTGTTGCACAGTTGGAGATCCTACGTAATTCGAACTTCCTTGCTTGCTAGCTGGAGAGTCAAACAGTGTGCAATAGAATGGATCACGTGGAGAACGAACAAGTGGTAGAGTATTAGTTTGGGGGATAACCAACTTGTCAAGCTCGAAACAACGCACGGTGTTCGCACCATGTTTTTAGTTCTCGGATGAGTCGTCCTGATCGGAGTCGATAGGCAACTCATACGTGTCAGAAGTGACACCAAACTCTGGACCTTCAAAGACAACTCCAATATCACTCCACATCGGATCACCAATGTGGAAGTACCAAAGGAGCGTTCATCCTCCTGTGATGAAGAGTAATTAGTTCACCAAATTCAAAAACAAGATATGAAATGCGTAGTGACAATAAGTTAACACAAACCTAAATAAGTTTCTCCCACACTTGGTCGTCAGCAGCCGAGAACTTGTTCATCACCACATCATATTGCATTCGTTTATACTTCAGCAACTTGGAGAACACCGAGTGTCGTTCCCAAAGTTTTTTCACGATCCTGCCAACCTCCTCAAAAGTGTATGGCACGCCAAACTTGTCCCTCAAGTCTGTGATCATGAGATCATATGCAAAGTGCGTCTTGACCGGATACTCCCATGGAATGCTACTGTCAAGAGCAAACCTCTCCAAGCCAATCACCAAAAACTCAACATGCTCCTTAGTAAACTTCTTATAGTAGAAAATCATGTCTTGAGCACGGTGAAGGGTTGCCCTTGACATTGGAGAAGACATTTCGAACTTGCTTGAGAATGTTTTACTTTAGATAGTTGTGTGTAGTTTTAGGGTTTTGGTTATGTGTGTTGTTGTGTGGTTTATGAACTAATGTACCTCACCTTAAATATAAGAAGTGCAGGCAGTGCATACTTCACAACACTTGCATTTTTTCAACTTCAATTGGACTTGTAATAAATTTGTGAACCTACTAATTTTGTGGTTGGTGCTTAGAATTAACTACGAATACACTACAAGTACCAACTTAATGTGGAGATAGAAGGGAAGTTGAGTTCATTCCCGTTTCATGCAATTAGTCCATCAATACAATTGATTTCATATCTTGTCTTGGTTAGAGTGACCTTCAATGTTGATTAAAGATAGGTAGTTTTGAATTCATTCCAATTTTGTGAAATGAAGCCATCGGTTCCATTTGTTACATTTCCATAGAAACCACATTTTTGTGATTCAATATGTGCATTGATTGTGTTCAATTTGCAGAGATAAAGATTGCATTGTCTACAATTGACTAGTTTCATAAATGGTTATGGTAGCGGTTGGATAAATTGAACACTCTTAAACACTCAAACTGGCATAAGGAAGCTTTTAGGCAAGGAATTCATTTGAAGAAGTCATTCTTATTTTGTGAAATACAAGCAATAACTAGACTTCAATTTACTTGATTATAGTGTCATTAGGTAGTTTAGCCATGAATTGATGACAACGAACCCAAAAAGCTCCTTACTTTGAATTGATTGTATTATTGTGTATCCTACCTATCATCTAATCTATCTAATATAAACCAACACGAAGTAAAACAGAAAAAGCTTAAAAAGAGGCTCTAATACAAGGGCCTAAATATACATCAACTAGAGAAATCACCATATATATTACATTAATTATTTTCCAACAAAATAAGGGCTAACATTAATCAAGGCCAAATCAAAATATTGTCCAGCAAAACATAGCATAACACAAGCATAATTAATTAAAATATTGCCCAACTTAATACATAATTAAAGAGCCAAAAGATTTACTCCCTCCGTTCCAGAACAAATGTCCTACTTTGACTTTTGGCAATCAACATTTTTCAACTTTGACTCGGATTTAATCCTAAACCGTAAATGTATATTGCTCAATCAAATTATATAATGAACCTTAGGTCCTAAAGTTTCATTATATAATTTAATTGAGTAATTTACATTACGGTTTAGGATTAAATCCGAGTCAAAGTTGAAAAATGTTGACTGACAAAAATAGAAAGAGGACATTTGTTGTGGGACGGATGGAGTACCTAATTTCACCATCTACTCCGAGGTCAATGGAACAGTGCTAAGCTTCCTCCCCTTGTGTGGACGCAGCTGAACTCCGGTCTGAATTGGTGCCCTTGGAACTGAAGTCTCAGCAATGTACCACCTATCTGCTAGAAGCTCCCTCATGCCAAGCTCTTCCTCACCCACCCTATTTTGCATCTTCTGCCAAATCTCAGCTTGGTGATTTGCAGCCCTGCTATTAAAATGCCCAACCGGTACTCGAACTTCAAGAGGAATGGCATAAAGGAGGGTCCGATTGTGAGGACATATCTCGGACTCAACATCCTGCATAAAGACATTCACCTCCTTGGCATTAGCATCATCAGCATCAATCCACATGTTATGCAGCTCATCTTGATCCTGGATCACGTGCAAGCCTTCGTTGCCTTCGGCACCCTACTCAAAGTACCAGACGAGATGCATCCAATTCTCCTTGTAGTTTTTGCCCATTTTTCGCAGCACCATGTGTGTAGCCTGGAAGAGCTCTGGGAGTCTGAAATGCTCCGGATCCCCATAGTGAATCCAGCGTTTACGCCCACCTAAGTAAAATGTCCCCTTCTCCTTGTCATGGTAAAACCTCCCGCCAAATCTCAAGCAAATGGTCCTCAAGTGATCCGGCATGCCTACCATTACAAAATCAAAAGCATTAAATTTGACTAATCAATAAACTGAACACAGCTACGACGGATTCACATCAATACAAACAACGAACAGAGTTTCAATACATAAAACAAAAGAAACCACCAACAGATTATCATATTTACATGCATGGTAAACATCAAATGATCTATTTTCAACATAAGGATTCACATATCTGTTTAATGCCATAACAGTAAACTGTATAGAGTATAAAAAAGGGTGAAATAGTATTGTATAAGGGTTTGATACACAAAAAGGGGTATAAAACAAGATCTACACAAATTGAATCCATGGTCTCCAAACTAAAACGAAAATACCCAAATCATTAAACACGAACCCCAGATTCATCCTTATCGGACACGATTAACTCAAATTGAACGGATTTCATTACTTTAAACAGGTTGGTTTTACAAAAAAATCACATGCATGGCAAAATCAAGCAAGTTCGAAACACATAAAACATGAAATCACCACAAATTTGAAGAACAAAACATGAATGGAAGAAGAAAACATCACTAACCTCTGACGTCCCGTGGTCCAAGGCGTGGTCCACGACGCAGGGGAATACCGGTTCCAGGTCCGATGCCATTTCCGCGAAGAGCAGGAGCATCAGCCATGGATATATAACAGTTGGAATTTTTTGGAAAAGGAGAGAAAGAGGTGTAATTTGTGAGAAGTAAATGGTGAGAAGTAATCAACTAAACAAACAATTAAAGGCAGACGAAGATGATGGTTGATATGACTGAAGCGTCGCGCTTCTTAGTAAAGGTCATCATTACTCGCCGGCTAATCACTTTGCTTCCCAAAGAATTAGTTGTGATATAATTATTACATCTGAGACAGAATTATTTTGTTTAGGGTGAAGTTATATATCATAATGTACATATGGCATAGCACAGATTAAGTTGGTAACTATAAGGTACCTTAGTTGGTAAATATGTATCCATATAGCATAGATTATAAACAAACTATAAGGTACAATGTTCCGTTCGTAAATGATTCCGAATTGCAAATTCGATGAAAACACAAAACGAATATAAGAATACACGTATTGTATAATATTTTACTAAACTTTTTAATACTAACTTCTATCCGAACACTAGTTTCGACCTTTATTCTCATATCTGTAATCCTGTAACAAAGTACATATTACTAGAACAGATTTGGTCCTTTGTTTTCATATCCGTAAATAACCGTTTTCAAAGACCATATTCATACAACTCATTTGGACCTTTATGATACCGACTTATCTATACGTGTTACGACACATGATTTGGACCATTATTCTCATACCCGTAACCGGGTACAAAATACATTCCACCATAAAGTATACTATAAGTCTTACACACGAAGTCTAGAATTATGAAAGAACAAGTACAGTGAACTTGACCAATCAATCAAAAATTGGTTCATCACTTCCATTTTTGTTGGTGAAAAAACTGGCGCCAAAATTGGGAAAGATGATTGGTTTTTGGGAGGAAATAAATTAGGGTTTCTCATCCATAAAACCCCCAAACTAACATCCTTTTCTACCAACCCCACAAGTACACCTGCAATTCTTTCTCAAACTCTTCGAATTGAACCAAAAATAGAGAGGAGGACCCCAAAAATACATGTTTGTGGGGCTGGAGTTTGCCAATTTTGCTCCAACACCGACCCGAATCCATACCGAAGGTTCATAAAATGCGAAAAGTTCAAGGTTTGTCTAATCTGATTCCTCCTTCAGTTTCTGTCACTTATAAACTGCCGATTGTATATCCTAGTTGCTTACATCTCCTCTGTTTGTTAATTAGCTGGCCGGAGGTTGTGATTTCTGGGATTGGATTGATGAGGAGCTGCCGGAGAGATATCAAACTATCATACTCAACTTGAGGAACGAAAATCGGCATATGAAGGTTCAACTAGAGGAAACGACAGCAAGAATGGTCCAATTGCAAAGACAAATCACCATCCGCAATGCAATCGAAGAAGTCTCGCATTTGGATGAAAAATCGGAGGAAGCGATGGCAGCTCCTCCATCACCAAATTGACAAAACCGAAATCTGTTAATAAGGATGTGAAAGACAGTGAGATTCCTCAATTGGATAAGAAAATGGTAGATGTTCCATATCCACCAAGTACCATCAGTGCCATCATAGTTGGAATCATGTTCATGGTTTTTTTTTTTTTTTTGGTGCAGTAGCAAATCAGTGATCTTAAGAAGTTAATGACGGTTTAGTGGTTAATTAGGAACTCTGCGAGAGAGTCTTGCTTTAGCTATGTTTGTATTAGTTTGGTATTTTGTTGTTAATGACTGATTAAAGTCATAGTAAATCAGGTTAATGAAGAGTTTTAGGCCAAAATTATCCTTGGACTTGTGGAAATTGTGTGTTTTACTAAACATCAATACAAATTGCAAATAAATGAAAAAATGAAATGCATCAAACCAAACACCAAATGCTATTGAAGTGCAAAGTGTCATTATCATGGATGAAAATTGGGCCCCACCACCCGAAATGCACATGAACCAATTACCAAATGCGATTTCAGAAGTGTGTTTCGGACTTGAAAGCGACATCCGAAATGCATCACAATACATCATACCAATCACCACATTTTCGGACTTTTTCTGGTCAAATAGCACATCCAAACGCATTTCTTGGTTCGGGCTTGAGAAATGCTATTTGACCAAGGCCAATAGCATTTCCAAACCAAGCAGGCCCTTAGTGAATGATGAAATTAATGTAAAAGAGTAGTGGATGAGGAGAGTGAATGTTTTTTGCCTATTCATATAACATTTAGGCTCTTGATGTACATTTTCACGTGTATAAATACCCTCATTTACTCTCATTTTGACGTGAAGAATGAACTCTCTCCATTCTATTCATTCTATTCTCTCTATATTATTTTATTTCTTCTACTCTTAGTCTCATACTCCTCTCTTTTCTCTTAACACGTTATCAGCACGATAATGCTCAACCAAATGATAGAGAATATAAATTGTGATCCGAAGGAAAAGCTAGAAGAAGAGGAGATGTCTGATTGGCCATGAATGATGAGTAAATCATGAGTCATGACCGAATAATTAATAGTGGAAGAAAGCGGTTGATGATGATGATGACAAATTGCTAGACTCCTGAACTAAAGTTATATCCCTTGGGTTCATCGAGCGGAGTACAGGGAACAAATCAACTGGTGAGAGAATGGCATTTTTAGTCCCAAAGTTTAACCCAAATGGCGTGTGCAATAACCCGTTTGGTGGTCCTGTGATCCTTGGTCCTAAACTTCTCAAATTTTGGCGTCCATGGTCCTTTTTGCAGACGTGGCACCGGAGTCAACGATTTTATCCCGACTTTGACTTACACATCACATGCCACCTCACCTCCGATTAAAAATAAATCAAAAATAAAAATAAAAAATTACAAAATTAAAAGAAAATGTTAAAATAAATAAATGTGCATCTAATCCAACTTCCTCTTCTCTCTTCTTCTTCTTCCACCTCTCAATCGACATTCGTCGGAGGCCACCCAAGCCATCCACCATTCACCTACCTTCCTCCGCCGTGCACCACCACCACAAGCCTACCTCACCAAAGCCTCTGACGCCTTGCCTTTACCCTTATACCTAACCAACGGCGTTTTCTTCACTCTCTCTTCTCCGTCGCCTACTTTCTCCTCCACAGGTGGCGTGACAAGATCCACAACTCGATTCCTCTCCATGTATTGACCCTCTCGGAGCTGGCAGCAATTATTTGCCTGGATTTGTAAATCAAAAACTCGAGCCTTCTGTTTCTGACTTGGAAAATTCCTGTTGTGAATCACTTTCCCAACCTTATAATCTTAAAGCTTTAAGATGTTTGTGGATGTTTTTGTATCCAACAAGAATTCTAATACCAGAACTTTGATCTTCATTTTCCCAGCCGCAAAAGAAATCTCACTGCGAATTCATGGTCTGCGACTAAAGTGGAAATCCATGCTCCTGTGCTCAATAGGTTCATGTCCTCTGTCATTAGACCATGTCGTTTTGACTACACCATTGATATTCATGGTGCCAAGCTTGAAAAGTTCTGTTCTCGTGATCTTCTTTCACAGTTTTGATTGAGAGGTGGAAGAAGAAGAAGAGAGAAGAGGAATTTGGATTAGATGCACATTTCTTTATCTTTTTTTTTTTTTTTAACATTTTCTTTTAATTTTGTAATTTTTTATTTTTATTTTTGATTTATTTTTAATCGGAGTTGAGGTGGCATGTGATGTGTAAGTCAAAGTCGAGATAAAATCGTTGACTCCGGTGCCATGTCAGCAAAAAGGACCAAGGACGCCAAAATTTGAAAACTTTAGGACCAAGGATCACAGGACCACCAAACGGGTTATTGCAAACTTTGGGACTAAAAATGTCATTCTCTCATCAACTGGTGGGTGGACAAATGAGATATAGAATAAAAAATGGGTTATTTTTTTATTATTTTACGGGTTATTTTTTATTATAAAAATAATAAAAAACTTATTTTACTTGGACAAATGTATTTATAAAAATAATAAAAAACTTAATCCGGTGGTGAAACAATTTTATCGGTTCTCTTCATGTTCTGATTTTCTTTGTATCAAATAGTTTGAGTAAAAATATATTTTTGTTGACAAATATGTTGCGTTTGCAGTATGCAAAAGTCTGGTTCCATATAGTAGATTATTCTATACACCAGCTAGAACTAATTAACCAGCCTTTATGAGGTGATTGTAGTTGTATATCAAAGTACTTTCAGAGTTAGCTATATTCTCTACCTACCAAGTTAGTCCTGCTTGCTTGCTACTTCTATCAATTCTTTCCTCAATTTAACCAAGTAAAATAACTTGTTCATGAGCTTAAAACAAAGAGATAGGTCTGGGCTCCTCAGATATTAAAAAGTTGTTGGAGATTCACATTTGTTGCAGTACAAAATAATGACAAATGTGGTTTTGTTGTTACTTGAACACATATATTGAGCATCTCCCACTAAAGATGATTTGATAATATGTCGCATTATATAATCTGTTGCATTGCATAAGCTGCATGTAACTTGAGGAGTAGGAGTTGTTGGGATTAATGTAGCTCCAATGAATGGAGAAGGTGAAATTCAAATGAAGGTTTGAGTTTGGATTAAGTTATTTGGTGAGCTCTAAGGCGTTCTCCATCAGTGTTGCGACAGCCAGTTGCAACACTGATGGGCCTTGCTTTGGTTGGGACTCCAACAGAGTCCCAAAACAGGGGCGCAGCCCAGCACCCCAACTCCTTTTTTTGTTTTTTCTTTTCTTGTTTCTTTATTTATGATTTGTTTTTATTTTCTCTTTTTGTTTTTTTTATTTCTATTCCTTTTCTACTTTTATCTTTTTTATTATTTTTTATTTTTCTTGAATATTTCTATATGATAATAATTATATGTAGCAATAGAAATATACTTATACATTACTTCTAAAATTTAAAATACATATTAAAATCACACTTGTAAAATGTAGTTTTAATTGTTGTAATTTTCATTTTCAATTATTTTAATTTTCAATTTCAAGTATTGTAATTTTCAATTTTAAGTATTGTAGTTTTTTTTAAGTAATGTAATTTTTATTTTCAAGTAATGTATTTAAAAAAAATTAATGTAATTTTTTTATAATTAATTAACTACATTTAAAATAAAGTCAAGAATAAAGTTTAAAATGAAATGAGAAAATAAAATGAAATGAATAATTAACTTTGAAAGAAATATTAAAATAAAATAGATTTTGAGCCTCACTGTTGGAGTAGAGAATTGTGAAGAGTTACAAAGTGAGTTGTAGTGAGTGGAATGCTGACGTGGCGGAGAGAGTGGGTTGCAACTGCTGAAGATGGCCTGACCTCAAGACTACTACTCCAGAGTTTATTCCCAATTTTGGTCAAGAAATTGGAACTTTAGGAAGAAGATCGCGGTTTATGAACTGCTTTCTCTCTTCACATTAGACCTTGGTGATTTCATGTAAGTTCAAAACTGATGGATTAAGTATGTAGTAAAGACAAGTATATATCAACACTATACTATATTAATTGTAATTTTCTCGGTGATTTCATGTAAGTTCAAAACTGAGGAAATGTTGAAGTCTCCAGTTCTTTTCATTCAGTCTCTTGAGAGTTGAGACACATAAAAAAAAACAAGGATTATGTGTAAGCTATTTGTGAAAGCACTGCACGGCCCATAAAATATCTTTGTTGTGTGTGCGATTTGTGAAAGCTATTTTGTGAAAGCATGGATTATGTGTACGTATGTTTATCTTTCGGTATTCTATGAAGTGTGTGGCCTTTCAGGATTATGCGTCTTTGGAGTATTATGTGTGACCCTATTATGTTAGAATGTTATGTTATGTGAATGTTTTGTATGTATGGTGTATATTTGATTCGAGCTAAAAGTGTGAATTGCTATTGTTGTGACATCTGTTCCATGCAAATGATTTTCGACTATGTTTGATATAAACAGAGTGTATATATATTTATACTTTTTATATGTAGTTGATCCGGGTAAAAGTGTCAGGAGCTCACCCTTACACTCCCTTTCAGATGTTTAGTAAAGTGACACTGGTTGATGGTACAGTGGAGTTGCACCCAGTAGACGGATGATGAATTTGTGAAAATTATTTAGTAGTTGTTGCGTACTCTGAGATTTGTATTGTATACAATCTATATATATATATATAAATGCTCAGTTTCTATTCTATCCATTTTGTATTGGACTGAAGCCAAGATTGAATGTGGTAATTAATAACAATTTTGATTTATTTTTTTTTCTAAATTCATCAAAGAAAATACCACATAAGAAAAGAAATCATTTTGATACTACAATTTTTCGTTTTCCCCACATATTTCGGTTCATTCATTACTCTTTCAATCAATATCTATCTATTCTTGGTATTATTATCAATCAAAATCATTTTGTCATATTGTTAAAATTGCCCACTAATGAGAAGATTTCAAACCCTAGAAACGTGGCCATAAATACACCACGACGTCTCGAACCAGTTTCGTTGATTTGCAAATTGCAATCAGATGAAAGTGAAGAAGATCAAGGGGCACAGAAGAACCATACGATTCTACATAGCTTGCTATGGATTTCGAGAGCCCTTCCAAATTCACACAGATCCAAAATCAATTAAGAAAAGAATGAATTCTATCACGAGATCGCTCTTCTGCTTGCCGATCATCGGTTTCATATTGCTCATGATGTCCAATTACACCTTCGCTCAAGGCGTTGGGGCTCCGGCACCTTCTCCATCTGATGACGGTGAGTTTCATTTTCTGTTGCCGTTCCATCGATTGATTGTTGATTGATGATTTGTTAGGTTTTTTATTCAAGAATAGCCAAGACAAATAGAGAATTTGCTATTCCATCCAAATTTATTATATATACTAAAGAGGAGTTAATATTCTATCCAAATTTATTGGTCAATTTCTTCCCCTGTCTTCTTATTCTTTCTGGCCGGATAGAAGAAAGGTCCATTCCGGCGGAGAACGTTTTATCCTTGGGCTATGAATCTGGATGAGCCAGTCTACCAATCTTTGCCAAATCACAAATTGATTCTTAGATCTCTAAGGCATGGACTTCGATTGAGATGAATCAAATTCTGAATTCATTAGTCTCAGGCACATACTCTGTAAGTTGATTTTATGTCCATAACTTTTATATAATTTTTTGTCATATTGTTATGAGCGATTTGGATTCGCAGTCATGGTTTTGTATTCATATTCCTCTATGTATGTATTTGTTTGTGATGAAGACCAGATGATTCAGGGATGAATTGGGAACCAGTGAAGGATTGAACGTGTTGTGGCGGCACAATTCTCAAGATATGTGGTAAGAGTTAAAAAGTTGTTTTTCTTCTGTGTTTAATTCATAAATCTGCATAGAGAATGGACTACGCAACTTTAATTTTGCAATCGAATGGTATACTCTGACTTTCTTAGTAAAATCAGAGAGTTCGAATTCAGAGTGCTCTGAATTCATTTAGTATTTCACTTTTAATGTTTAAATAGAGCATTTCATTAATGAAAAGATATGGAAATGATCAGTGTGTGTATTATATTAGTCTCGAATATGATTAATTTGAATTGCAGATCTGATAAACTCAACTTGAAGCATCTTTTATTCTACTACTACTTCCTATCATGCCAGTAGAGCAGATGAATTGCTATTTCAATTTTACCATTGTTTTGTTACACTAGATCCACTTATCTTTTGTGATGTCCTTTTGGCTGTAAGATAGGTCTGTTCAAAACTTAGGGAAATTTATCGTTGGGTGTATTTTAGTGGAGAAATATTCGTCTCCTTTTCTTTTGATTATTAGTTTATACAAATCCACTGAAGATAGTCTTACATAGTTTTGACTTTAGAAATAGTATTCTTATGTATTTGTGCATCTTCTATTTTTGTTCAACAGATTACTGGGACAGTGGGAGACTACAAACACATAGAATAAGAAAAGAAGATTCTTAGCTCATATAGGTTGGATGATTGCAGAAATGAGTTTACTTTATATTAAATATATTGAATATATTGCTGAGATTTTTGTCTATTTTCTTCTGGTCTGTTTCCTTGGTAATGTATCTCCATTGCAGGTGCATCACCATGTTCATATTCACATATAGTACATCCATGGATTTTTGAGTTGAATATGATTTGAGTTCTATAGATTGATCTGTTTTGACTTAATTAAAGGAGATGGAGAATAAATATTAGTTATTGTTGTTGTTTTTTTATGATGAATAATTTTGTTGGGATTGAAATACGACTTTGATTTTAATTGGACAAGACAAATTTAGTTTTTTTAGTGATTTAGGGATTATAATTTAATTGGAGAAGACAAATTGAGTTTTATTTTTAATGAGTTGATTTTGTTAGACTTGTGTTAGGGTTTGGAATTAGAATGAATAAGATATTTTATTTTTTTGTGTACTTAAAGTCTAATTTATGGAGTTCTTTTTAAAGGTTTAGTACCTTTTGCCATTTTGTTTTTTTTTTAAGTTTAACATTTCCTTTTTTGGAAACACACTTCTATTTTTATTAATTGTTTAGATACTCTCTTTCATACTTAATTTTTACCATCTACTTACTATTTTATTCTATTTCCTTAAAATTCACGCCAAACCAAAATATAAACCTTCTAAAATACGGGAGGGAGTATATTACAAATCGGTCCAGCTAGATTTATTGTAAAAAAAATTTGAATTATTTGGATTAAAAAATTACAAAAAAAAAAAATACATAAAAAGTAATGCATGTTGACATGCCAAAACTTCCACTGTTTCGGTATCTAACATTTAATTAGATGTATTAAGTCAACACGCTAAATAAGTAAATAATCAATCACACAATAATTTCATAAAACAATTTCAATCTATAATAGTCAGTTTCACAAATACATACACACTAAACCCAGTAAGAAAACTGGCTAACCTAAAACTAAGCATACACATGACGGAAAGCACTCTATTAATCTCTAAATCATTTAAATGAAAAGTATATATGTATATAATCAAACGTCAGGGGGGATGGAGCACCAAACAGATTGAAGTTAATTATGTCAATTAACGGTTTCGAGCTCCCCATGGGAGTGAAAATGTGAATCATGCTATATGAAATTCTTTGTTATTCTCTTTCTTCTCCTAGATTCTGTAATGTGATTGGTTTGTGAAACATTCTCCATCCTATAAGAGTGGGAATATCAGAGTGAAAGTACTCATATATCTAGATGAACGAATGAAACCGTTATTAGAGACTCCAACCGTCAAGACAATAGCTTGGAAATTAAGGTATCGGTGTAACGTCGATTTATTGGAACCCTTGGTGGCAAAATCAGCTGTGTCAAAAGCATCTCCAGTTGGAAGACCTGTCTTGAAAGTTTTCGGTGCTATGTACCAAACTGATACATTGAATATGCATTACTATCATTTGTCACTAGAGTTTTTACCAATCCAACATGATGTTGTTTAATTCTTCCAATTTATTTGTATCTTTCTGGAAAAATGATGGACATAAAAGATGTTAGGATTTAGGAATGGGGGCTGATAAACATGCATTTCATTTTAAGAAATTGATTTTGGCCATCAAGTTATGAACCAATTTATTATTTTCATACTTTGATTTGTATTTCTCGGGCTGGTCTTTCCATGTTTAGCTTAAATTGGTTTCTGTTCCTTATTGAAATTTACGAATTTTTTTTAGAACCGAAATTAACGAATTTCATTCATTTAGTTGTTGCAATGTCATGTTATTTTTTGAAGATATTCCTTCCATTATTGTTTTGTGGGATTTAGTGTTTGATAATCATTTTTTTAAAAAACAACATGAAAATTAGGATTTCTTAAATCACTAATCCGGAATCCTAAAATCTATTATCCATCCCATATAATCTCATTTTGTCTTTTGTCAACAAAACAAGGAAATTAGAGCATTGAATATATTTAAATAAATATATAACAAGAGATGCGTAAAATTTGATATTGAATTGATAAAGTTTAAATTTGAGTATTATTTAAATGATAAAATAATAAAGAATAAATAATACAAATATAATGTTGATAAAGTTGTAAATATGATTGTTTTGTAATAATATTAATTAAATATGGTAGAGTTTATAAAAAATGGAAACGAGAAATAAAGCATGAAAAGCTTGGGACATATTTGGGATTCATTTATTAACATAGTACTTTGGTTTAGTTTCACTGGAGTGGTTGATAAATATTACTATTTGAGACATATTTGACTTGGATAAGAGAGTGATACCCTTTATTTATGAATCATAAATTGCGGAGGTTGCGGAAAATTGAGGAGTTCAAGTTTACGTTGCACGGCTGGTATAAGGAAGAATAACCTCGAGTCACGTGTTCGTTCTCTATCGACACGTAAATTAGCTGGTTTATTGTTGTAATTGATGAAATGTGCCTAAAGTAACTTGCGACTTAATAAATAATATACATGTGTGTAAGTTGATGACGTATATGAGTTTTATTATAAATTAAACTTTCAGAAAGATCTCTCACTATTAAAAAGAAAATATGTCAACATTATATACTATTTAGATTATTTTGCAATAATTTATTTGTATATTTAAAAAGATGGAAAACAAAAATATTTCATCATTTATATATTAACAAGAAACAAATTTGAAAAGATCCAACGGGATTATTTAGTGTATTTTTGAAAAGTGGTTGAGTTTAAGAAGACTATTTAATTCATAATTATTGAAAATAATGTGGTTCAATTCAAATTGTTGAAATAGTTTATTTGCAATTTTACCCATTAAAATCTTAATACTGCAAAGTGACATGTGTCGCTTAATTGAGCTGCCACGTGTCACATATGTATCATATTGTGACAAAATGTCAACTTAAGGTACCAAAATCGAACGGTCACGAACTAATGTACCTTTTTCAGAAATGTCACAACATATGGTACCTTTTTCGGATTTTTCCTTAATAAATATAATAACAACTATTCGTTTACAATATTAAACCTACCCATGTATAAATCATTTAGTGTTTCCCTACGTCTCCTTTATACAGATGATTTGCATTTTGATACATCTTCGTGTACATCAAACTTAGTTAGAAATATTCATATACAATTAATAAGATACTAAATTTGCACATCATATATGTATAAATGATAAACAATTTCCTCTTATAGTCAAGAGCATACATTTTACTATACAATTAGATATAAAATTACTATTATAGTCAGGGACACTGTCGAGGTCATCTGGGCCTACATCTTACTAAACTGGTATTCCGTTATTTTAATTTTAAACACCGTCCGATTCTATTCAACTGCTCAAAATAATGATGTTCAGGTCCGGTCTAGCATATACTCGAACCTGTTCCATACCTTTGTAACAAGACCCAACCGCAACATTTTATGATTAAGTTAGTAAAAACTACATTTTTCCGACGGGGGCGGGGGGTTTTCGCATATACTCTCTAGGCAGAGAAACTTTCTTCGGTCTTCTCTCTACTTTCTTGATCCATAACGGGGGTTCTGATACTATCTAGGTGGAGAAACTCCCTCCGATCTTCTCTCTTCTTTCTTCATCCATAACGGACCGGGGGTTTGTCGGGAAAAAAACAACAACCATAGCATGTGAAATTATGTTTGTATAATTTTATTTTATTCTGTGGGTGTGACCACATACCACCGAGGGGTTATTGGGAACAACCCTCTTGATTGTATTGTATGCTTATGTATTATTTTGGTATTTATTCATATGATACAATTTTTAAAAAAATAACATATACCTGTTACTAATTAACTGGTCGAAAACGGTGGACCTGATACAAAATATATCTTAATGTTCCGTTTTCTTGGTGTATGTAAAAGATTTCTTGGTGTGCAAGGCAGTTTTTGGTGCATCCCTTATGTACAATGTGCCTGTTTTGAAATAAAATTTTAAATTTTTTGAAAAAAAGAAACCCATTTGGTCCCGAACGGGTCAAGGCTTTCAAAGCATATCCGTAATATAGAGTCGTATTTTTACATTTTCTATAGTTAGTATAAATAAAGACTCAATGAAATAATATTGGATAAAGGACTACTGACTTACACCACGATCAACGTTGTTTACATAAATTTGACTACCTTATTTTCTCGATTAATTAATTGTATACTCCCCTTCTATTTATTATTAAAAGTAAACTATACCGTGGCATCGCCACGGGTTAGTACTAGTGATTTGTACTGTTGGGATTGTTGATATGTATTGAGGACTTGTAATTATTGTTGTTTATGGGATTTTAGATGCTCTGATTGTACCGCTGTTGAGATAACTAATGTATTTTAAGGTTGAAGGTAGGCTTCGTTTTGGCGTGAGCCCATCTCACGATAGACGGCCGGTCGCGCCAAAGTGATTTGGTTTTGGGGCTTGACAAAAGTGGTATCAGAGCTTAGGTTCCAGTTTGTTGGGTGTAGGTACCATGTTTGAATATGTGAAGTGTCGTTTTGGATGAAAGGAAGACTCGAGGAGTTAGGTTAGAATCTTTGAGGAACCTAGGAAAGTATGAAGGGATTTTCTATCGTCACCCTGACTAACTTCAGTCACTTATTTGATCCATTAGATTATAAATTTAATGGTGAAGATTGAATTACCTGCTACCATTTGCACCAAGTGTCGTTATGGGGTGTTGCACCACATGTTGCTCTAGTACTTATATCGCCTTCAATTATTTAAATATTTATTTATTTATTTTTTCATATATTAAAAATATCCTCACTCAAAAATTAAAACCTTTCATTTCATATCATCAATTACAATTAAAATTAAATCAGTACCAACAACCCATCATGATCATTCAACATCTCCAAACAAAATCTATCCCAAATGAAATTCACGCTAAAATACATCATCATCTCCCAAAATCATAGCATCTCCAAGCCACGATCATATCTCCAACAATTCTAAATAATCAAATCTGATCATCATTAAAACAATTGACCGATCATCATCTCCAAACAACGATCAAAGAGGGGAATCTTCTTCTGGGCTGCTCCAAAATCCACAAATTCGACTCCGACAGCAACTGGCAACCGTTTGTCTCCTTTAACCTAGTGGCGAGAATAGACCTTGATGATAGTGACAACGGAAGGATTGGTCTTATGGTGCTCGCTCATGTTTGCGTGTTGTGGGATTCCGGGATGATCCTCGAGTGAAAACTTTTTTGACCCGGCCAGCCGAGCATGTGGCCGAGGATATAGATGAGTTGCCATCTTTTGAGTACAAGATGGAGGAGATTGTGCAATGTGCATGCTTCGAGTGTTTTAAGGCAGGGGAAAAGTGCAGATTGTTGCCAAAATATAATCACAGTTTTCATGCTCAGTGTATATATAGATTACATGGCTGAAGAAAACTAGTGCTTGTCCATATGCAGGAGTAGTGCGAAATCAAACAACTTTGAAGGGAGTAGTACGTAGTTTTTCAATTGTTATGAATCAACCTTAATTTGTGCTTGTGCACATTATCAGGATTTAGGATTGTTGTTCCTAACTTGTGAAAATGGTAGTCTATTTGATTGAATTTTTTTGGAAAACTAAGCCTTGTGTTCTGTTGTAGTAGTGGAAACTGGTCACATGGCTCTTCGTATCTAATTTCAAATATTCATCTCCTCCTTCTGTTAAGCTGAGAAGACTAGTTCTGCTCTCCAGCTATAATATAAACTGTCAGTACAACAGTGCAATACTTCATTTACTTCATGTAGCACCATCTCTGAATTTGTTAGGCATACACATGGTAAGCCACATTTTTGTTCTATGCTCATTTGGTTCCTCACTAACTGCTTTTTTCATGGTCCGAGCATCCTCGGTGCAATTCAGTCTCAGCTTTCATATTTATCGGTGCTAACCCATCCTGGTAATGAAAGATACAATGAACCATTAGAATTTTTCAACTTGCTAAAAATCAAGAAATTTCAGCTTCATTCTTGTTATCAGATCAGACATAACATAGAGACAAGAACACTATTTTGCTCAACAGAAACAACCATTCAAGTATTTCATGACAATTTTAGCTAGACAGTATTTGAATAATTGGCATTGAAAATAGCAAGTTGTGAACCTCATTGTACGTTTAAATAGTTTCCGGCGGAGGTGACATATATCACAAAAGTAAATTCAGGAGCCGATGCAAGACCTAACAGAGAGTATATTACTTCCATGCCAACAACTTAATTATGCTAAACAACCTAACTTAATTAGACTCGTCTTCTCCTAAAGTCTTTATTTTAATAACAATTCACGGGGTGTTGCGAGAATCGAACTCGCGCCCTCTCGAAAAATCGAGAATCATACCACTAGACTAAACACCCAAATTAAAAAAAAAATTAACTCTAAAATATTTAGCAAAGTATTATAACCATTTCAGAACTTTTAAGTGCACATGTAATAGTTAAGGCTGGATCTTCTCAATAAATCTTTAAGGCTAGATCTTCTCAATAAATCTTCACTAATCGATATATTGTCATACAATGGTATATACAGAAATCTAGAAAAAATCAACCTCAAACAAGATCTGAAAACAAAATATACCATTTTAACCTTTAGAATCTAGTCTTAACTGGTTGGTTCAATTCTATATCAAGTACATGACACATATAAAATGTCTTTTTTTTATTAGTCTACAAATAGAATCCATTGGAAGTAGCCATGCCGCCCAAAAATAAATAAATTATTTGGATATTATGGTGGCCAGAGTACCTACTAGCAAGTTATAACATCGAAATGACAAACATAAATACAAAGCTATAGCTCTATCATGCATTTTGTGAAAAAAAATTCACAGAAGACCTCCTTTGTTCAGCAGCAACAAGCCCAATATTAATCAAATCAAAGAAAAAAACCACCCAAGATAGTCTCAGACTTGTCAAGGTGCATAAATTTGACTACCTGAGTATCCTTCAGGAAGCAGCAGACGGAGCAAACACATCACCAATGTTGATTGCATAATATTGGCACATATTAGAACAAAAGCTGATAAATTATATGATATATGTTTAGGCTAATTTCACTAATCTTATTCAAACTTGATGTCATGTAACATTACCAAAACTTTATCCCAATCAAACATTCAGTAACCACAACTGATGAGTAACTAAATCACTCTTCTTCTGGGTAGATACGCAGGGACCAAGGGCTACACATGATATCACGTCTTTACTTGTTACTATCTCTATGGATTTCTTGAATTGATGTCATGATGTTGAATTCGCATTCAGACACTGGCAAGAGAAATTCTTGTTTTGTACAACTGATGTCCTTCCACACGCCTGCTGGAGACCAAGCAACTGTTTAACCTGACTACGAAGCAAGCATGAAATCTCTTAAGCTGATAAAATAAGATCAGACTCGAGAATATTTAAAAGTATCATGACATTATTTATGTATACATGTGCAATATTAATCTCTAATTTGGTACTAATACAGTCAATGCCACTAAGAGTTATCACCAAAATATTTCCTCTGATACGTGATTATTCTACGCCACAAAAACAGTGAACATAACACGTTTCGTAAACCATGCAAAAATTAGTATTGAAGGACATACAATACAAGTAACATCTAATAAATTTATCATGACATATTTGCAATTTTGGAACTATCAGATTATTACGTTTGCAGCAAAATGGAACAGAAAAGGCAAAGCACTGACAAGCATTTGGCGGCTTAATCAACTTGAACAACAATAGAAAATGCAAAGCTGATTCCATTATTCAAAATCTATACATTGCATGATAAGTGGGTTCAAGCTGTATTTATCTTTAGAGTAAATACATCATGGGATATTACAAGTAGCAGCAATCTATGTATTGAACTAGTGACTCTCTGAGGAATATCACCGAACATGTAATGTGCACAATCACATGTAGAGAACTGAGGAAAAGTTGGAATCCCAATATATTAATACAATAATTAGTAAGAATGAAGAGTCATAAATTTACCTTTCTTCTCTTTCAACCTGAAAGCAACAGACGAGCTATACTTGAATGGGTTGAAATGAATCCCCAAATGACAAAAGCTCGACATGGGATCGTTTCCTCTCCGGCATGGCAAATTAAACACGTTCCCTCTTGTGCCAAGTGAAGGTGTGCAAGTTTAGATCAGAGGGGTAGAGCAAATCGCATTCTCTGGCAGCCTAAACCTCCTTAAAAACTTCCCTGAGCTCCGGTCAATCCTATGCCAGGTATCATTCTTCTCCTCCTTCTCACCGCTAATCAGCAATAGATTCCCTTCATCAACTTCCACCTTCACTTCCCCTTCTTCAACCCAGGCACGTCCGTGCTATCTTATTTGATCTTATTTGGCGTTCTGTTTTCCCAAATGTAATTCATGAAATTAGAATTAGGGTTCATCAAAATTTGAATGATTTTTGTTGATTAGGAAGGAGTGTCGTGGATATGGAGTATATAATTATAAATTATAATAATTGTATGCAGATATTAATTTAATTGTTTAGAATTAGTGTAGAAATATCAAATATATTAACAAGTACTAACGGTTAAAGGCGATGGAAAATAATGGCTGAGAGCGATAGATTGCGATGGACACGTGTCAACACTCCGACTAACAATAGTCAGGACAACAGCTTGACTAACCATAGAAAATCCGAAGTATCTTTGAGGTGCCTAGGCTAGTATCTTTGAGGAGCTTAGCTTAGTCATTTTGAGGTGCTTAAGTTAGTATCTTTGAGATGCTTAGGCTAGTCTTTTCGAGGTTTGGTGAGGTTTTATCGAAAGTGGTATATTTGGATTGGTGGAAAAGTATTAGAATGAAGTAGGTGATTCGAGGATTTAGAGAATTCAAGATTTATTAAAGTGGCGCATCGAAAGCGTAGTGGATTTCAGTTTTGAGGACAAAACTTCTTTTAAGGAGGGTGGAATGTAAAATCCCGAATATTTTTCTGGACTATCTATATATATACGTAGAGTTGTAAATTTATATGGACCTGAGGTGCACGAGATTTTACCAGGCATTATTTTTATCGACCGTTAATTTGAGACGGGCTATGATAATTTTATTGGATTGGATTTGTACTGGATTAAAAGCGCAAAGTGTATACTAAAGATTTATTGGATAATTAGGGATTTTAGATATTAATCATAATATACCCACCTGTTGGTTGGCGTGAAAGTATGCAGGGGGATCGAACTTGTCCAAATACAATAGTTGCAGCCATGGACGATGAAGTAATAACAGGTAAGAATGAGTGGAGCAAAATTGTTAATTGGGTTATACGTAGTGCTTGTGATCAATTGGTTTTGTGATTAAGGGACTAATCATGGGTTAGTAGGTTCAATTTGATTGGGTTGGCATGAAGACTTGACGTGATTCTACTTGAGATTCAACATCATTGGTCTATCGCTCTCTCTTGGGCTAGCAGTATATTGGACGGACCAGATCCGACTTTACGGTTTCTTTGTCATATTATTAACACTTTTGCTTCTATTTTCATTGTTATATATATATATATATATTGTTTTAAAGTTTGATAAATAACTTATGGTTATTACATCAAGTAATGAAACTTGATATAATAGTCTATTCGAAAAGGATCAAGTATGTGTACCATAAAATATCTTTGTTGTGTGTGCGATTTGTGAAAGCTATTTTGAGAAAGCATGGATTATGTGTACGTACTTTTATGCTCATTGATATGCCTATGAAGTATGTGACTATTTCGAGGGATTGTCGTACTTTGGAGTACTCCCAGTGTTATGTGTGTGACCCCTATTATGTTAGGGGATGTGTTATGTGAAAGCCGGACTGTGTGCCACCACGGTTTGTGTGGCCATAGTGTATATTTGATTCGAGCTAAAAGTGTGGATTGCTATTGTTGTGACATATGTTCCATGAAAATGATTTTCGACTATGTTTGATATAAAACAGAGTGTATATATATTTATACTTTTCATATGTACTTGATCCGGGTAAAAGTGCCAGGAGCTCACCCTTACACCTTTTTTTTTCAGTTGAGTAAGTGATTTCAGTTTCGTGCAGGTCTCTAGTGGAGGCAAGTCTGTTTAGAGTAGCTAGTTGCTAGTAGTGAAAGTCTTGTATTTCTGAAGGCTTTGTATTTTTTTTTTTTTTATGTATTTGAGTTGTAGTTTCTCTTCTGTTGTACCACTTTTTTGCAAAATTATATATAAAAATTGAGGCTTCGTCTTGGCGTGAGCCCATCTCACGATAGACGGCCGGTCGCGCCAAAGTATTTTGATTTTGGGGCATGACAGTCCTATCATTTGATCCAAACAAGTCATGGAAAAGCCTCAACTTTCCTTGCATTCGCTTTCAGTAATGGCATATGCAAGTGGGAATATTATACATGTACAACACAATTATAATTCATACGTTAACAAGAACAAATACACATAAGCAGTAGGAAACACATGTGAAATGAATTACCTCCATTTGCATCAATTCCAACACAGCTCAATCGCACACCAATGTACTTGCCTCTGAGATGACATCCATAAAAAAAGAGAAATGGACTACATCCAGAAAGAAAACCCCTTCTAAGAGCATCAAACTCAACAAATAACCTCTTGAACTATGGGGGCCTGTCTACATAGCTAATCTTAACAAATCCAACTATACTACTAGGATTAGTTCTCAAGATCATTTCTTCATAGTTGGGCATTAGCATGTATGCCTGTTCTGGATCACCTCCAAGAGTGGCTTGGGCTTTCTGTCTGGCCCTGTACATTCTCATGTATGGGACTGTAACTCCCAACTCCTTAGTAGCCCATTTCTGTAAATATTTAGCCTCTAACCTGGGATTCTTCTTCAATTCTACAACTATCTTATCACATAACCAATTAGAATCAGCTTCTTTGTGGTTAACTTGCCTCAAGCATCTACGTACACCATTATATGTCTTCACATCAAATGCTTTCTGATCTAAACTTGAAGCATGTAACCTCCATTTATATCAAGTTCCACCACAATTGACAGTACACCTAGTGGCATCATTTTTCACCCTTACCATGTGAAACCCAACCTTCAATGCATACTCTTTAGTCCAGTTAAATAACTCTTTCTTGTTAACAAAGATATCACCCACCTTGAACTCTTTATCCCATGAATCATTTGGTATATCAAACTCATCTTCAATGCAGCCATGATCACTGCATCTGACCCATCATAAGAATAGTCCTCCTCCTCACTATGTTCTTCATCATTGGGTAGTTGATAGGATGTATCATGCTCATCATTATCACCACCAGTGTTGCCATTATCATCACTAGACTGATCCTCCTCCTCACTCTATTTTTCTTTTATTGGACACCCAGTGAACCCAATTTCCTCATCCTCAGATTCATAGAAGTACTCAGTTGGAGGCTCTTTGTCCTCACAATCAACCATATAACCTATATCAATATGAACCTTTTTACCTTAACCTTTTGTTGACTGGACTCACTATTACCATCTTCATTTGAATCAACAATCCTCCACTATCACATGTTCAGTGTCAGTCTTATTTGGGAGAGGGAAGATTGGGAAACATGAATATCACTGAATATGAGATCCTCAAAATATATGTTCATGTTCAATGGAATGTCATCATGTACCTGATATTCACTCTCTTCTACTAGTTCGGGAACATATGGTGTAACTGGTGGACTTGGTTCGGTAGTAGGATGGACAGAGGTTTCATGGACAGGGGATGGAGTGTTCTCATTGACAGTGGATGGAGCTTTCTCATCAGCAGGGGATGGAACTTTGATATGGATAGGCGATGGACATTTTTTCATGGACAGGGGATGGGATACTTTGTTGCTCATGTGGTTCAGTAGTATCATGGACATTTTCATGCATGGAAGAAATAGGTTTATCATCATCACTACTTGATATGTTAGTTAAATCAACATAAACATTATTTGGAAAAGGTTTTTGAGTAGGTTTACTCCTTCTGTATCTAAAAGGCCTTGTTCAAAAAGGTGGTGGTTCACTAAAATTAGTGTTTTTTCCAGGTTCACACAATACATCAACATCATCCATCAACTTAGTGTCCTTCTTCCTACCATAATCTACTGTCAAGGGAGCTACATCATCAGTGTCTATGTGCAACTCAACTTCTTTCACAGTTTGGTTTCTCTCAAACATCAAAGCAACATCTATATCTCTCAACACCTCAAATTGTTCAAAGGAACTCTCAATATCATATTTCATAGTAAAAAAAAGGTGTTTGTTGAAGGAACGTCATCCAAAACCTCTTTCATAACATCATTCAGGAGCTTAGAGTATGTATACCTCTTGGGGTTAATGTTGCTCAGCATAAACTGCTCCTTTCCAAATTGGAGCCTTATGTTGTACCTCATATCCCCTACAAGTTTAACAGAACAATAAATAGGTTAAGAAAACAATTTCACTGTTTCATCACACTACTCGTAGAAAGCACAAAAATGGGAAACACAAATCCAAAATTCGACTACAATAAGTCATAAAAAAAATTCGTACATACTCAACAAAGCAAATCATTGCATCATCAACGACATTTTTAACAACTCAAAGTAAACCTCTGCTCTTAAAATAAAAAAAAATTCAAAATACTCGAAACCTTATGGTTTATCGGAAATTTTGGATGAAAATTCACTTTTGATACTCGATTTTTGTCAACAACAGAATCTAACATACCATATATGATATATATTCATCATCTAAAAGAAGCACGAAAGGTTATGATACTTACCCTCCATTATTGCCATTTGAAACTCCGAATTGAAAATTCCGGCACACCAACTAAGCATGATTGGAGATGTATCAAACAACACAACAAAAATTAACACTTTGACGTTGATTATGGATGAATTATTGCAGTTCAATTGAGAGAAAACAAGGTTTGGAAGATGATGGTTGGTGGTGAAGTGAGACAATTTTTTTTCCCTTTTCTGTATTTACCCTAATACTCCCTCCCACCAAAACCAGCCTTTTCCATGTCATCTGCCTAATATCCAGGTGGAAATTAATTTTTTTGCTGGTCAACGCGAATATTAGATTTTGGGACTGATTTGCTATTGTTCAAAGGTTAGGGACTGCGATGAGCGACCCCTATATATCCTAAAATATGTCTTGGTAATTTTTTCCTTGTATAAATACCCTTGTGTACTCTCATTTTGATTTGAAGAATGAACTCTCCATTCTCTCCATTATATTCTCTCTATATTCTCATATTTTTTTCTACTCTTATTCTCCTACTCCTCTCTTTTCTCTTAACAAAAATGTACTTTTCTCATGTTTGTTTCAATGGAAAAATGAAATAGGTGAAAAGGAAAATGTAAGTAAGTTGAAAAACATAGAAAAGACCATACAAAATGAAAACGAAACATATGAAATATAATCTCTTTAAATAGAAAATTTTTACAAAATTTGTATTTTGTGAAAACATTATATGCTCTTTTAAAAATGATTGCCATTACAATGATTTATACATATTGCATACGATCATTTTACTCATCACTTAAATTCATTCATATTTTTGTTTTGTTAGCAACATTTATAACCATAGTTGATATATATCGATGAATATAAATAAAAACTCCATCACCATCCAAATACAAACACGTACTACTTTACAAGACTTTAAAACGATAGTAATAAATAAATGAGAAAATTACAAATGGTACCCCTTAAATTGGCCCCCTAAACAGATTGACCCCTTCTATTCAAACAATAACAAATATCCCCCCTGGAGATGACCAAAACCAAAATCGGTTTCTCTCTCCTGACAATTTCCTTCTCTCTCTTGACATGTTGGAATTATTTACTCTCAACTATTAAAGAAAAGCAAAAAGTAAATTAAATAGTTTTGTTGATTAAATAAAAGGTAAAAGGAAAAAAAAAAAACCCATCTTCTTACTCTTCTTCTTCACTTCCGTTCTTCTTCTTCCTTTCCATTTCTTGCAAGAACACCACCAATAATCATGTTCTTCTTTTCCCTCTATTCTTTATAAATTCCGACACCGGTTATTTCGATTGGGATGCTCCGATTGGGGCTACCGAGAGCCCCAATCGAAGCTTTTAACAGCTCGAGGAGTCAAAATTGCAGCCCACCGAGGAGTAATACATGCCCGATCAGCTCCAATGGAGTTATGTTACTGACTCGGTGGAGCTGAATTGTTACACAACTCCGATTGGAGCATTGCGGCTCAATCAGACTATCTCTGACTCGGTGGAGTCAGGAGTGTAATAATACATTTTCCATTGGTCGATCGTCTTCTTCGTTGAATCTGTGATGATTTGATTGTTATTTGGATTCGGTTCATAGTTTTAGGGACTAAATTTGAACTTTTGAAAACTCAAAACCCTTACAATTGAAAATTTAACAAACTTAATTGCAAAATTAAAAAAATTATTGTGACTAAATTGAACTTTTAAAAAAATGGATAATAACTAGTTGGGCCCAAACAAATTTTGGATATTCATTTGACCCCCAATTACATCAACTTCCCCAAATTTGTTTACATTAATTACATCCAAGTCTAGTAACCTTTAGTGACTAAATAAATGAGGAAAAAAGAAAATCAAAAATAAAAGAAAATAGATAAAAAGAAATAAAGAAAGTCTAAAATCAATTAATTCAATGGCAATTTCGTTATTATTTCCAACTTTAGATGACACATCAGCAAACGCCAGAGCCATGTCATCACAAGGTTTGACTATTGGGCCTATCTGTAATATCGAAATTCCCTCGGTTCAAAATTTTGGATGCAACTGTTATTGTTCGAATAGAAGGGGTGAATCTGTTATTGCCACCAATTTAAGGGGTACCATAAGAAATTTGCCTAAAATAAATTGTTGTGATACAAATCAATTCAAATTACATTACTCTATTCAATCTTATTGCATAATAACATTCACTTTTTGTTTGGCCCAATTCCTCTTCACCTTTTAATAATTAATTTAAACTTTTGTTGAGTACTTCCACTGTTTGCTTGCGGCTAAAAAATGATCATGGTTTATACTAAATGTTGGATTTTGTAACTGAGGGGTAGTGTATCAGATGTATGAAACTAGAGTATAACAAAACAAAAAATAAAGACTGTTGTGCTGAGAGTTGCCCGTATAACAAATTTACCCCGCTTAGATGCATACGGTTGAAAATAGCAAAATGTATCACAAGATTACACAACATGTGAACTTGCGAGCTGGCACTTGAAATCGCAAATTCAAGTTGACTACTGCAATATGGAAAGATATGCTTGAGAGAGGAAGAGAAGAAAGGAGAGGATTTTCGAAGTGTGTGTGTGTGGGTGGGGGGGGCTATTTATAGTTTTGAGAGTTTAGTCTAACAGACATAACTATTAGCGAACATGTTCCTGGAGAGTTGCTTCTTTTCTAATAGGCACACTAGTTTCGATCAGTCATAACTTAAGCGAGTGGACTGCACCATTCGTTTCAGAATTTTCTTTTTGGGCTTAACAAAACGCAGTAGGTTTCTGGTCCAAAAAGATTATAGCCAATTCACGATTGCGAACCCGGACTCTCATCGAGGGCTGTTACGCGAGTCGAGCCTTAATGAGGGCTCGATTCATTAAGGCTCAAGCTCGGCTCGCTTGATAAGGTAAATGAGTCGAGCTCGAGCCTCATATTATGATCGTTTATGCAACGAGTCAAGCCCGACTCGGCTTGATAAAGCTCGTTAAGACTAATTATTTTAATAAATTTATATTTATATACTTATTTTCAATATTTTCTATAGATAAGGCTCATTATTTTTTGAGTCCGAACCGGGCTCGAGCTCGTTACAAATTACTCGATCTCGAGCCCATATTTTTACTCGTTTTTTGTTAACGAGCCGAGCTCGGGTTCGGATCAGTTGAGCTCGAGTCGAGTATCGCAATACTCGGCTCGACTCAGCTCGTTTAACAGCACTACCCTCATCCAAAACCCGAGGCATCTAGCCATGGAGCCATCTAGCTCCTTCCCCCTTCCAAAATCATGGTAGCCCCTTGGGGCCCAAATCCATAACCAAGCCTTAAACTTTTATTTAGTTCCTTCTTCCGCAATTTTAGCCAAGTGGGAAATCTCACATACACTTTGAGTTTCAATTACTCTTTCACCATTCAATGAATTTTAGTAATTCTTACTCAAGTGTCTTTTACTACTATTGTAGATTATACACGTTCAAGGAAACTTTATTTCCAACGTGTGTGGGGCCCCATTTGGTTGAGGTGCAAAGTTATGGACAAGCCTCTTTGGTGACTAAAATTCCAACAACTCCCCACATGAAAAGAGAATTTACACTCACACCACATCGGAGTGCTCCAGCCTCAAATTTCCAACCGAAAACTTATTGCATCGGGAACGATAGCTTTTCGCCTTGAATCTTCCCCTAGTACAGCACTATAGGATTTACTTGCCAACCGGTGAGTGCGATGTCATGAACCAGTCGAAGTTTATTGTAAATCAAGACAATGATACCTACAAAATATTTACCCTTATTGTTTCGTTCCAGGTTTGTATGCCCATTAAAGGCCTTGGACTTGAATTCTTAAGTGTTTCAGTTGAAGCGGCCAAACTTCATACACTTAAATAGGTGATCTCCTTCCAAAAGTAACATGTCACTGATGCTCCGCTCAAAAGCTCTAGATGACACTACAAAAAAGTCCTGTTTTAGCGACGGAATTATCCGTCGCTAAAATAGGACCGATCCGTCGCTAAATCCGTAGCGACGGATTTAGCGACGGATCACACCCCGTCTCTAGCTTTTTTTGCGACGGTTAATTTATCCGTCGCTAATTAGCGACGGATAAAGTGTTGACCGTCTGGAAAAAAACAGCACTAACTATCCGTCGCTAAATAGTATTTTTTGTTTTTTATTTTTTATTTTAATACGAATATTTAGACAATTTTATACGAATATTCAATACGGATAAATCGATAATTTTATTCAATTGTGATAAACCAACAATTATATACGAATATTCAATACGGATAAACCGACAATTGTATACGATTATTCAATACGCATAAACTGATAATTTTATTCAATACGAATAACCGACAATTTCATACAATATTCGATAATACAATATACAACATTTAATAATAATAATTAACACAAATAAGAAATTACAAAATTAATAAGAAATTACAATAATGAATTATACAAAATTAATACAAGAATACAATAATTCAAATAAGATCTTGTTGCATCTTGACGAATCTTGGACTGATGAAGTCGGATCGGGTCGTGGAGGCAGTGGACGGTGGTGGCAGTGGAGTGGCGGATCTGGTGGTGGACGGTGGTGGCGCTTGGTGGTGGTAGTGGAGAGGTGTGGTGGCTGTGGTGCTGGAGTGGTGGTGGCCGTGGTGGTGGCAGTGGAGTGGTGGTCGTGGTGGCAGTGGAGTGGTGGCCGTGGTGGCAGTGGAGTGGAATGGTGGTGGTGGGAGTGGTGGTGTAGTGGAAGGGTGGTGGTGTAGTGGAAGGGTGGTGGTGGGAGGAAGCAAGTAGGAGAGTTTAGGGTTTGTGAGTGAAGGGAGGAAGATGAAGGGATAAATATTAGGGTTTAATGCCGATTTTAGCGACGGATAGATTTATCCGTCGCTAATCTATCCGTCGCTAATTAGCGACAGATAAATCTATCCGTCGCTAAATTTAATTTTTTTTATTTTTAAATAACATATTTAACGACGAATAGTCTATCCGTCATTAAAATAATTTTTTTTTAAAAAATTAAAAAGTCAACAGAAGTAACGACGAATAGTATTATCCGTCGTTATTTAGCGACGGATAGAAATCTGTCGCTAATTTGAGCGATCCGTCGCTAAAATAGCGCCCCTAATGGTCGCTATTTTGCAGAATTCTTGTAGTGTGATCATTAAGAGTTCGGTGACTCATCCTCCTCCTGATACGGCAACAACGCTTAATGTCTTTCGCGGGAACAATCTCATGGAGTATAACTCCTAAGTGCCCTTACCTCGGAGTGCATAACTTCACGAGGCGCTCCACTGGTCCATTACAAATTCGTTTTCCACATTGAACTAAATTCTTGGGATCTACAGTCAGTATGGTTGGGTTACCACTGTAAATTTTCTTTAATTTATGGGCCCTAGGCCGATTCCCCTAAACAGGCACATTACTTGATCTTTCGGTATTTTTTTTTTTTTTTTAGTTAGCGGATCCAAAATGTTATCATTTGATTTTCACATAATCAATGGTGGTAGCACCGTAGAGATCAATTGCCTAATGGTCTTAATGTCTATGACGTATATGTCTAGACTTGCCATTGTACATACTATTTTGTGCCCTTCCTAAAGTCGACTGGCTATCACAGTGAATCGTCACTGCAGGCACATGCTTATCCCAACAAGGGATATCCTCTAAAAACTCCCGAAGCCATTCGGCTTCTTCCCCAGCTTTATCCAAAGCTATAAATTATGATTCCATCGTGAATTGGGTGATGCATGTTTCTTTAGAGGATCTTCATGAAATAGCACCACCACAAATGGTAAATAAATACCCAGTGGACTAGGTGTTTGCACTATCACATATCCAATTTGCATCATTGTATCCTTACAATACTGCTTGATATCTACCACAATTTAATCCATAATTTATTATGTATTTCAGATACTGCAATAAATGGTATAGTGTCTTCTAATGGTCACTTCTTGTATTACGCGTAAACCTAACCAATTTATTGACGGCGTGTGCAACATCGGGACGAGTACAGTTCATAAGGTACATTAGACTACCTATTACCCGAGCATAGAGAAGGCAATGGGCCGGGCCGGGCTTCTGGGAGAGCCACAAGTTCTCTTCAATAACTCTTTCTTGTTACCTATGACGTTTTTTTTCTTTTTTTTTTTTTTTAGGTAAAAAGAGATCATATATTGAATCATCAAGGAGGAATTACATCAGGATTGATAAAAGGCAAACTAGAGCCTCCACAAGTATCTGAATCAAAATGATGAGCTAATAAATGTGCTAAACAATTTCCTGTTCTGCCAACAAAATGGAAAGAAAAAATTGAAAAACTGAAACCAAAAGCTTTGTTTCTTTTATGATGCCGCTTGCCAGAGACAATGAAGGAACACCATCCTTGAGTTGATTAATGAGAGTAGCACAATCACCTTCAAATATGACACACTGAAAATTCCTTGCCACAGCTAATTGCACTGCTATTCTTGCAGCCAGAGATTCCGCAACTTCGGGATTTTGAATGTAATCGAACTGCTTGTATTCCCACTGTACAATTGAGCCATGGCAGTCCCTAACCACAACACCTACCCCTGCTTTTGCTGGATTTCGCATAATAGAAGCATCGAAATTAATCTTTAAGACACCTGACTGAAAGTATGTATGTCCTAGAGACAACCACTTATGAGGATAATATATACTTTGATCACATTCAATTTACTATTGTTTATAATATTGTTATTCGGCATTGTATTTATTGAGTTATTATTTGGTTGTTTGAATAATTTGATAAGATGTTCCCATGGACTACAGTTATCACCAAGTGTGTGAGAACTTGGATGACATAACGTAAGTCTTAAAATGGCCCCAATCGAGAGTCATTAAGATTTGGGATATCAATGACACATGTTAAAGATTAGCATGTGATCTGCATCATATTCTTGGAGAATGTAGTAGCTCTCACGACTACGAATGACTTGGTCATTCATGATGGATACATGGACACCTTGGAGGGTGTTGGTAGACCCACCGAGAAACCATTTGGTTAATTCTATTTATATGTCTGTGGAAGTATCGGTGTGTAAGGTGATGTATTAGTCATTTGACTTGAGGTCAATACTGACTACATGTGTGAAGTGATGTGCTTTGACCATGACCAATGCTTGCATTCCTAATGGGGTAGATACGGCATGTGTTGGGCACATCACGAATCACATGTGAGTAGTAGTTGAGCCAATATATGATTCATTCCTCGCAATAGACATTGGAGAGAATACTTTACATCTCATAGGTAGGTTGATCGTTAGTCATTGGCCAATGCATTACGATATATTCAAAATGGTGTTTGAATATGATCGAGGATCAACTAACAAGATTGAGAAAGAAATGAATAAGTTATTGGAACAGACATAATATCAAGTTCTAGACTTATTCGAGTATTCGTGAATGAAAGGACCGTACCATCATTAGAGACTTACATTACATGTGGTTTGTATATCCTCACAAACGTCCTTATATATTAATATTGTCCGGTAAATTGTCTAGGAGTTTCACCGTGAACCTAATTGGATTAGTGATTAATATATAAGGCCCTATGGATCACACTATATGGAGAGTACTCTACCAAACCGGAGATATTAATATTATTTATTTATAATAAATAATATGAGAATAATTTTAATTGGTACAAATTGGGCTTGAATAATTAAAATGGAGTGTTACACTTGAACTAATTTAGAATTTGCCAAAACATAATAAAGAAGGAAGGAAGAAGAAAGCTGGGCCAAAAGGGCCAGCAAAGGAAATGATGATCGGGCGCGTGAGGAAATTAATTACTATCGCGTGAGTTACACGCGCCAGCGGTTGAGCAAGGGGACGTGCATCATTTCCTTCTTTTCTCGGTTTTTGGCTGACTTCTTCTTCCTTTTCTCTGCTCACGTTTGTTTTGTTTGTTTTGAATTTAATATGATTTTGTCTTATGTGTGTAATAGATACAACAATTTATTTTGGAAATACACAGAACAAATACAACTGAAGAAGACAAAATCTTGTCTCGTAAACACTTCATATTCGTTACATTCTGAAATAAGAATCTCCTAGCATTTTTATTGGTAGAGGAATTCCTGTGGATACCAAGGACAGAGGTGACAACCGACAACCTGGATTTGCACGAAGATTGGGATTTGCTTGGAGAGGAACTAGAGGATCTCGAAGAATGGCTTGCATACACGGACGAGCAGATTGACGAATTGCTACAATTTGCTGATGCTGAATTGCAAACTTCCAGTCAGGAACCGGAGTTGCTATCAAAGTAAGCTCTGTTTAATTTATTCGTTAACACATTGAATTAATGTTATTACGTTGGTCTATAAAATTTTTGAAATTTCCACTGCATATACTTAAAGTATAAATTGACCCATTTACCAACAGTAGTATCAGAGCTAGTCTTGATTTAACAGTAATTTACGTGTTCTTCTTGTGTTTGGTTTGTTTGGAGATAAAGAATGCATATATAATAATTGTATTTCCAGAATTTCTTTATTTGAAATTGGATTTTAATAATTTTTAAAAAAAAATTCGGATTACTGTTCATCCGAACAGAAACCCAGTTCATTTGCCCTGTTTGCTCCATCGGACGTTTTCAACCACGAACCACCACCTCCAGTTGATAACCGTCGTTAAACCTCCACCCTCAAACCTGTGACTGATGATTCCGATTAAAACAGGAAGCTTTCGAAGCTTCGGCCGCCATTAATGGCAGCCATGAGTTTCGAATTCTTCCTGTTAAAGGATGAATTGAAGTTATACATGTATGGGAGAGTTTAGGGAAGGGATTAGATGTTTATGAACACTATGATTTGATCATGGTTGTGGTTGGTTGGTGGTTTGACACGGTTTAAAACTACAGGGACTTGTTTGAGGTTTTTGAAAACTCAAAGCCCTTCTGTTTGAGAAGATGATGGGGTTATTCGTAATTTTATGAAAATTACAGGGACTGAATTGAACATTTGAAAAGGTTTTGGGTAGCTGGTAGAAACCGAAAGTCCCAGGGACTTGGAGTGAAATTTGACGAATTTGAAAAATGTACAGAGAGGTACATTTACTTCGGTTCCTTACTCCTGGGTACAAACAATTCTGTTTATATCAATTGAATACAGTACTTGCTGAATTTTTTCAACTAGGTACAAAACTTCTCCTGTTATTGCAATTGAGCGCAGAATTTTATAAAATTTAGAGTTTGCCCCAGAAACTTTTAGAAAATTTATTTTAAAATTCTGGAAATTATAAAAGGCCCCAAATGTTTTAGAAACTTCAAAATAACTCATAAATTGTTTATGAAAATTTTAAAAGGGGATTAATTAATCTTTTGAAGATTGATTAATTGTTTAGAGACACCTTAAGGTTTTAGAAACTTAACAATGCATTCTTTATCTCGCATTTAATTGTGTTATTGCACGTTTTGATTGTCTACGTGAATTGCTTTACTTTAAAGTAGCAATAGAGTCCGCGTTTTGAATTCTTGGGTAGGCGGCGCCCATTATGTGTCGGACCGCGTTAATGCATGTATGATTAGGCGGCGCTCATTACTTGGTAGTCCGCGTGTTGCATGAATGGGTAGGCGGCGCCCATTATGTGTTGCATAATTCTGGATATTGGTCATACGAATAATTTAAATGTTCCCCAATTAAATTTAAGTCTCGGATTAGGTCTGAATGACGTCACCCATCATAATTGAGTGGTGTATTGATCCTTTTCGTTCGAGAGTATTTACACCCCAGTGTTTGCTCCGTTCTACGAGGCGAAGTCCCATTCATAGATGCATGGCTAGCATCGCGTGATGGTTATGACTTACTTGGCTATATCTTGTCGCCCTAGCGTCGGAATAGTTTAAGGACGTCAGTCAAACTTGGTTTGATCAACCAAGAGTTGCTTTGAGCAATTGGTTTGGAGACCTACCGGTTCAACTATTACAGCGGTTCAGCCCTAGTTGGGGTTGTAATAGTGGGAATGCGATCTTGGCCACTATGACTGTATTTGATATAAGTTCGTGCTCTTCATATGGGGTCGTCGAGTATGTGAAAATAGTGGGAGCTAAATATTACTGAAGTCCATGTATATTTAGTTATTGATTGTGATCATAGAATTTTATCTTAGTATTGATTCTAGTTTATATTTACTTCTCCATATCCAGAAAAATGTCTAATTTATCCATTAAAAGCATCTTGGAGAAGCACATTCTGACTGGGCCAAACTTCCTGGATTGGATCTGGAATGTGCATTTGGTTCTCAGACAAGAAAAGGTTAAATATGTGTTGGACACGCCTATCCCGGTTAAACCAATTGATGTTGCTGAACTTGCTAACTATGATGAGGCTCCTCGTCAAAAGCATGTTGATGATGCTGGTAATGTCCAGTCTGTGATGCTCGCTTCCACAAGCATGGAGCTGCAAAGGCAACATGAAAAGATGATGCCTTATGAGATGTTGGATCATCTCAAGAGCCTCTTTGACTCTCAATCTAAGAATCTCGAGTTTGATTTGCTTAGAGAGCTCTTGCGATGCAGGCTACAGGAAGGTGGAAATGTATCAGACCATGTTCTCAAAATGATTGGGATCATTGAAAAGCTGGCAACCGTCGGCATCAAATTTGAGAACCATGTGTCTGCCATTTTCATTCTCCAGTCACTCCCGGATTCATACTCCACGTTCATTGTGAACTATAACATGAATGCCAAGGAGGTGACATTACCTGAGCTCCACAACATGCTGAAAACTTATGGTCAGACCAGAAGTAAAGGAAAGAGTGTTCTCATAGTGGGATCTTCTTCGAACACTGGTGCTAAAAGGAATGGTTCCAACAACAAGTTCAATAAGAAGAAGAAGGCTAAGGTTAGACCAAAGCCTCAAACTCTTAAGTCTAAGGGTGGAGTTCGAAAGCAGCCCAAGATACCAGAGGATGCATGCCTCTACTTCAAGCAGGAGGGGCATTGGAAGAGGGATTGCGAGAAGGCTAAGGCCGATGGAGCTCAGATGCATGGTGCATCTGGTTCCAACAAAGGTATATTTATCGTTGAGATAAATACGTCTACAAGTAATTCTAACTGCTGGGTATTAGATGCAGCATGTGGCTCACACATTTGTAATAATGGGGATGGGCCTAATTGACAGCAGACCGGTTAGACCAGGGGAAGTCAACCTATGCGTGGGAAATGGAGCAAGAGTTGCTGCTGAGCGTGTAGGGACTTATAGATTAGACTTACCCTCAGGAATTACTTTGGAACTCAGTAATTGTTATTTTGTTCCTTCAATCATTAGAAATATTATTTCCATTCCTGTGTTAGACAACATTATGGGTTTTTCCTTTCGTATTGCAAAAGGTAATTGTTACATTTTGCATAATGATATTAATCATGGCATTGCCCCTCTTATGAATGGTTTATATTTGCTTGATTGTAGACCGTCGTCATACATACAATTTTAGGTCGTTTAAAATTGAATTGTACAATAATTTTTATTTGGCATAAAACTAAAAACCTCTGTTAAATCACTATTCATCTATTACATCCACACACTATTCATCTGTTAAATATCTATTAAAATTCGATCTCTAAAAGTCGTATGGCAACTGCAAAACAGTCTAATATTGATTCAAAAGCAGTACTTATGATTTAAGAGATGTACAAACTTCAAAGTTCTATTTATTTGGTTTTTCATTTTAAATTTGTTTACAATTCTGAACTAAAAACTTGTAAGGACGTTTATTGCATCCTCAGGCACAAGAAATAGCATCTCAGGTCAGGTTGGATATTCCGGTCCACTTAAAACATTCCGTTTCGATCAATTGTTTTTGACTTTAACCATAAATTACTTTTAACTTAACAATAAATAATTTAATAAAATTGTATAATGAAAATATAATTCTTAACTTTTCAATTATATGATTTTATTAAATTATTAATTGTTATAGTTTAAGAGTAATTTATGATCAAAGTAGCTTACAGTTGACCAGAAAAAAGTTAAAATGAAAAGTCCGGAAAGTGTAATGTTGAGTTCGGGACGAAGGGAGTGTGTGCGTGTGTAAATCATTGAGATTCAAAAGTTAAAAATGTGTTTACCGTGCTTACTACTCAAAAGTTTAAGTCAATATCACATACAACTTTAGATTAGTATTTTACATAATAAACTGCATGCAATGAAGAACATACACTATATTTAATTGTTTTTATGGAATATTATGTCATTTATTACTGTAAAGGAGTATAGTTACTTAAGGCATGACCCGAAAAAGTTATGGAATATTACAATGTTAATTTTATTCTTACATTTATAAATGGTCTCAAGTTGGGACCAGAATTTTTTATTAGTACAAGCATCATTGACACGCGGGTTCCCGCGTGTAGTACTTTTACATGTATAAAACTAGCCAAAATCTTGGAAAGGTAAGATTTTCCTAAAAAATAGGAAAATCAAGGTTTTTTTGTGGTTTTTCGCGATTTTGGTTTTAACAGTCTGACCGACCGAGTTTCTTAAAAAACTGTCAAGACACACATTTTTTGTTATGCTTTTAATAGATTATATTATGGTTTTAATTTATTAGCATTGAAAGTTTTAATTACAGTTTTAACATATTTTATTGATGTTTTAAGAGATGATGTGATGGTTTTAATGGGTCAATATTGTATATTTCAATCATAATTTTAACATTTTTTGTTAATTTTAAGAGAGGTGTAGGTTTTAAGGAACTACATGATAGTTTTTGAGATGGTTTGTTATAGTTTTAATTGACAATCTAATATCATTAAACCAACATTAAACAAGTCTAAAAGTTTCAGGGATGCCATTAAAACATCAATAAAAAAGCTTAAAATAAGCTACTTGAGACATATGTCATTACAATTTTGAAATATTCAGTCATTCAAAGGTTTTAAAATATCTATTCTCATAGGAAAAAAACTACAATAAACGTTCATTCTTTGTTTTTTATATAAATGCAAACTGAGTTGTTAAAATAGGATTTTTGCCGATTAAATTTGTCGGTGAACTTCGGCTTCCTACCTTTTTGTTGCTTCTTGTTGCTTCAATACTGCAATGACACATTTTGAGAGACATATCATCAAACTCGATGTCATCGTCATATTAAAACCTTAACAACTCTCATTAAAACTATCACATTGATACATTGGTGCTTAAAACAAAAAAGGAACATGCAAAACAAGCCAAAAATAGTAAAATTGATGCTTAAACCATATCAGTGCCTATTAAAACTATACACTACAAAAAATCTGGTCTGTAGCGACGGATAGATCCGTCGCTACAGACCAGCTATCCGTCGCCCCAGCTCTGGCGACGGATAGAAATTCCGTCACCCCACTGGAGCTGTGGCGACGGATAATAATCCGTCGTCCAATTCGCGACGGATTGGACGACGGATTATCATTTTTGACCTTTTTTTTTTTAAATTGATTATTGGCGACGGATAGATTCTATCCGTCGCCCCACGTGGCGACGGATAGATCTATTCGTCGCCCCATTGCTATTTTTTTAAAAAAAAATAAAATCCGTATTCGAATTTTTATATTCGTATACGGATTAATTCGTATCCAATTTGTATTCGTATACGAGATATTAATTTGTATTCGTATACGGATTAATTTGTATTCGAATTTTTATATTCGTATCCAATTTGTATTCGTACGGTGCGGTGGTGGTGGGAGGAGAAAGGTGGTGCGGTGGTGGCAGTGGTGGTGGCAGTGGTGGTGGCAGGGTGGTGGTGGTGCGGTGGTGGTGGTGGTGGCAGGGTGGTGGTGGGAGGAGGAAAGGTGGTGGTGGTGGTGGCAGGGTGGTGGTGCGGTGGTGGTGGGAGGAGAGAGGTGGTGGTGGTGGTGGCAGGGTGGTGGTGGTGGTGGTGGCAGGGTGGTGGAGGAGAGAGGTGGTGGTGGTGGAGATGGTGGTGGAGGAGGAGGAGAGGAGAAATGGAGGAGAGGTGGTGGAGGATGGTGGTGGTGGTGGAGGATGGTGGTGGTGGGAGGAGAAAGGTGGTGGTGGGAGGAGGAGGAGAGGAGAAATGGAGGAGAAGTGGTGGAGGAAAGGAGGTGGTTGAGGAGTTATATTATTTTTTTAAGGCTTTTAGCGACGGATCTATCCGTCGCTAACGTTTTTTATTTTTTTTTATTTTCCGGCTATATAGCGACGGATATCTACTATCCGTCGCTAAAAATAGCGACGGATAGATCTATCCGTCGCTAAATTTTTTTTTTTTAAAATTTTGGTCAACGCTCTGTAGCGACGGATAGAATCCGTCGCCCCAATTAGCGATCCGTCGCTACAGGGGCGACGGATAAAATCCGTTGCCACTTTCCGTCCCGTTACAACAGAATTCTTGTAGTGATAACAGTACCTCTTAAAACTATAATAAAGTTGGAATATGCGACACAAACTAACAACAATAACATTGATGTTTAAAACCATAACAGTGTCTTGTAAAACTATAACAATGACTCTTAAAACTATAACAAAGCATTTGCAAATAATCAAATCATAAATATTTCATCAGAAGCTAAAAAAAACCAATGTTGATGCTTAAAACTACAACAATAGGTCTTAAAACTATAACATATGCACTAAAAATAATAACAGACAAAAATATTCAACATGTAAAAATAGTAAATATCGTTTAAAACCATAACACTGCATCTTAAAACTATAACGATGCCTATTAAAACTATAACAAAGCAGAAACATGCAACACAAGCTAAAAACAATTACATCAATGCTTAATTAAATTCATAATAGTACCTCTTAAAACTATAATAAATATAAAAAAAATCCACAGAGTGCAAGGAATAAGAAAATCCGGATAAACACTTACGAAAAAGTAAAAGAGAGTTGGCAAATCATAAAATAATTGGTTATAGATATAAGGTGGGCATGACGAAAAGTAAGTGAAATCGAAGTAATATGTATAAGATCTGTGACAAGGTATTCTTCTTTTCCAAGCTTCGCTCTTCTCCTTAGTTTCAGCCACTTTCTTCACAATAATCAGTCACAAAAACAACAAAGCAAAAATCAAATGCCCAATCCTCAAAATCACCTCAAATCAAAACTCACTCACACCAAATTTCTAATAAAAAAACACACAGAGTCACAGAGACTCAGACAAATAGTAATAATCAATTAACTGAATGAGAAATGATACCTTCGATTGATCCTTGAGCCTCAACTTATACTTCTGATACGAATCGCCATTCGAAACATCCACCTCCACCGATTCTTCTGCCATGAAAACGATCAGATCAAATCAAATCAAATCAAATCAAATTGTGCTTCTGTTTGATTTCTCCATAACATGTTGAATTGGAGGAATTTGAGTGATGTGACGGTGAATGCCGGTTGGATTGGGTGGTAGAGGATGTTCACGGTGGCTAAGACGATGAAACCGAGGAGGAGAATCACGGCGAGCAGCAGCACCGGTGGAGACGGTGGGGGTGCGGGTGGGGATGACGGTGGGTGGAGCAGTCGAGAGAGTGAGTATGAATGTTAGTTTTTGTAGAGAGAGAAAGATGGTTGAGTGGTATGGATTTTGTAAGTGAGTATTGTTTTTTTGAGTATTTATATAAAATATACTGATCGGTTTGTAGTGTTTCTGACCGGTTCTTTATTGTGAAAATCGAATTTTCTTATATATTAGAAAAATATTCCATTTTACTATACTCACTCAAAAAACTAACTATAACTACAACTAAGATCACATAAAATGAGTAAGATTAAATATATTGCTATGATATATCTCCTATATTAAAAATATTGGTTCATGTGATAACTAACTTATGAATGTGGGTTTACAACAATCTATACCTATCAAGAATAAGGAATGTCTTTATGGTGCCTTGTTACTTATAAAATGCTTATGTTGTTATAGGATTTACCATATACGTGTTCTTCTTTCCATTACTCCCTCCATTTCAGAAAAAGTGTTACGTTTCATATTAATCGTTTCAGTCAATTAATAATTTACTCTTAAACGATATTAATAAATAAATTTTAAAATTATATCTGAAAATTTAGTAATTAAATTTTATTATATAATTTTATTAAATTATTTACTATTATCACGAAGTAATTTGTGAAAACTCAAGACAATCGACCAATGAAAATGTAATAATTTTTTAAAATGGAGAATCTGATTAGAGGCGAGAAGAGAATAGAAGTCATTTACTAAGTAGTAGAAACATTATTTAAACAATATAAAAAAAAAAAGTCAACGAAGAAGGACATGTCTTTTTGTAATTTATGCTGTATTGATCTATGGACTTTTCCTCACTTTGGGTTTCTACTTGTCTTTGTAGTATCACATTATTGTTGTCTCCACCTAGCTAGCAAATAGGAATTTAATCATAAAATTGGGTCAACTCTATTAGACGTAAATTTATTTTTGCATGAATTATAATGAATATTTTGTTTTTGTTCATCCCGGTATTTGATTTGTGTAAATCGTTTACCTAAGTTATATTGTTGCCTCCCTTTAATGCTTCATTTTTGAGTAAGTTTCCTAAAAAATAAACTTTAGATAGAGACATAGAAATATAGTTTTTAATCATTACATATTAATCACAATAAAAGACGAGAAGCTATTCAGGTATATATATGCTACAAACTAACAGAAAAAACCACATTTCGCCTTTTATTTCTGTGCTTCTTTCTCTCACTACTTTCTCTCTCTAAAATTTTCCAAAAAAAAGCTCGATTCAACCGTTAATTCACCGGAAAAACGCAACAAATCGGTCGATCGGCAACGTTAGCTGCTATTTCTTCAGGAATCTGCAGAAAAAAACGAACAACAAAAAAGGTTAGACATGATTCGAATGAATTTTTGATTTTTTTTTTAATGTTTTCAACCAATCTGACGAAAAATCAAGCTATATAGTTGATATTATGATTGATTACAGACTGATACATAGTTGATTCATGTTTCGAATGATAAGATAGCTTCGAGTCCACATAGATTTGAAAAAATCAAGTTCAAAAAATTGTAGATCTAGAACTATTCATCTATATTTTCGTGTTTTTGTTCATCCCGGTATTTGATTTGTGTAAATCGTTTATCTAAGTTATACTGTTGCCTCCCTTTAATGCTTCATTTTTGAGTAAGTTTCCTAATAAACACACTCTAGATGGAGACATAGAAACATAGTTTCTAATCATTACATATTAATCCCAATAAAAAACAACTTTTCAAAAACACCCCAACCCAAGGGCAAGAAGGCGGGTCGGACTGTTTGTGATACGGGTCGGTATATATATGCTACAAACCAACAGAAAAAACCACATTTCGCCATTTATTTATGTGCTTCTTTCTCTCACTACTTTCTCTCTCTAAAATTCTCCAAAAAAAGCTCGATTCAACCGTTAATTCACCGGAAAAACGCAAAAAATCTATCAATCGGCAACGTTAGCTGCTATTTCTTCAGGAATCTACAGAAAAAAACAAACAACAAAAAAGGTTAGACATGATTCGAACGATTTTTTGATTTTTTTTTAACTTTTTCAACCAATCTGACGAAAAATCAAGCTATATAGTTGATATTATGATTGATTACAGACTGATACATAGTTGATTCATGTTTCGAATGATAAGATAGCTTCGAGTCCACATAGATTTGAAAAAATCAAGTTCAAAAAATTATAGATCCAGAACTATTCATCTATATTTTCGTGTTTTGATGGTAATTCATTGATGTTGTTGTTGTTTATGCATTCACAAGGTGTAATCATGCTTGCATAAGGATCGGGCAGTGTTTTTAATCAAGATCCGACCTCAATCATCAACTCAGATCTGGAAAAATAAGGTATACAACGTTTCTATGTTCAGTCATGTATGTGCTATGTTCTCAAGAATATTACCTATGTTCTCTGGAATATGTCTTATGTTTTCATTCAAAACCTGACAGTCGTTTTGTACTCTGTTTTTCGACATATTTTTTTGTACTATGTTTTTTACTGTATTTTCCTATGTTTTTACATATATGTCCTATCTTCTCACCAATATACCCTATGTTCTCAACAATATCTAATATGTTTTCTATGAAATAGTTGCTCATTGATGTTGTTGTTTTCTATGATCTCATCTATAGTCTCTATGATCTCAGCTATATAAACTATGATCTCACCTATATTCACTATGATCTCAGTTATAATCACTATGATATCTGTTATATTCTCTATGATCCTTTTATGATTACGTATGATTTCATTCACTTGAATCATGTATGTGATATCAACATTATATTATATGATCTCATCTATATTCTCTATGATCTCAACTATAGTCTCTATGATCTCAGCTATAGTCTCTATGATATCAACTATATAAACAATGATCTCACCTATATTCACTATGAACTCAGTTATAATCACTATGATCTCAGTTATATACGCTATGATCTCAGTTATGTTGGATATGATCTCAGCTGTAGTCACTATGATCTAAATTAATTATGCCATGATCTCTATTACTTCTAGTATGTTCTCAGTAAAATTGTTTCAACAAATTTACAGAAATGCAATGAACAGAAACTACACCGAACTGGTATTGAAGTCAGAAGGGAACATGGATGCTAGAGGAATACTAGAGGATGGGTACCAACGTGACTTACTAGCAATCAAAGCTATAATTGAAGCATCAACCTTCAAAGATATACCGAACTCAACAGACCAGAACACATCAAAGGCATCCACAAGCTGTGGTTCAACAATTGTACGCGATCCAGACTTTACACAAAGAGTCAAGAACAAGTTTGAAAGGAAAAAGCCTATAACAACTGAGTTCAGAGACAAACTTCCAAACAAACAATTGATATGAACACTATATTCTCTGCTATATAACAATTGATATAATTTCAATATGTACTCTACTATATTGACTATGATCTCTATTATAATCACTATGATCTCTGTTATATTCTCTATGATCATTTTATAATTACGTATGATTTCATTCACTTTGATCATGTATGTGATATCAACATTATATTATATGATCTCATCTATATTCTCTATTATCTCAAACTAAAAAACTATGATATCAACTTAAAAAACTATGATATCAAACCAAACACTATGATCTCAACTAAAAACACTATGATATCAACACAGACTATGATCTCAACTCAAACAGCTATGATCTCAACTCAAAAAGCTATGATATCAAACCGCGAAAGGATCCTTTTCGCGGCTCGCGGATCCGCGAAAAATGATACTGACCCGGATCCGCAAGAGGATCCGCGAAAAACACATGTTTAATGGCAAATTGCAAATTGGTCCCGTTTCTAGTTAAATTAATTAAAGACCGTTTCTCCCAAGACTTTGTGTCATTTTTTGACTCAAGTATGGTTTATATAAGTATTCTCCAGTCGTTAGTTCTTAATAAATAGGACACTAAGACTTTTTTCCCCTGTTAGTATGCTTTCTGGATCAGTAGTATACACTCAAACGAAAAGGATTCATACACTATATATTTGATAGACTTAGTACAATCTTTCTTCTTAGAAATAATATTTACTTGTGATTTCTTTATTATATTATGGACTCCCTCTTAGTGCTATTTTTATTTGGTAATGGTTTGATCACAAATATACTGCCAGTATGAATTTGTAATATGTGAGAAGCACAACAAAATGGAAAAGAAATTAGTATTATTTATTCAGATTATTTGTACCTCGCGAGACCATTCTCCTTTTCACCTTAATGACTTTGATTATGTTGTGGTATTGCTATTATTAGTGGGTAGGTTCTTCATGGAGGAAGAGTGTGTTATTGTTTGTGATGATAGAGGGAGGTTAATATTCATGGGTGGTTTGAACATGCGGTATAAATGGCAACTCAAAATTTTGGGATCACAACCGCCACTTGTGAGAGAAAAACTTATATATTTTTAGTATAGTAAGAGAAGTAATAGATAATAAATAATAAATTTATTCCTTTATAAAATATTCCTTTCTGGAGTTTTAACTGTACTCCTATAATTTAAGTTGGGGGTACGTGGAAAATTACTTAGTAGTGCACCTAAATTAAAAGTATACAAGTAGGGAAAATTACATAAAGAACATAAATTTGGACTTGGTTAAAAATGTACTCAACTCTTTCGTTAAATGACCATGTTGACCTTTAACATGGGAGGGCTAAAAGTTTAGTTTATGTTTACTGTAGCATATATCCAGACATATTTATGTAATTTTCTCTAAATAATACTAGTATGTAATTCACGGTCTAATAGTTCAATCCATCACTTAAAAAGTTTGAGAAGTTTGTTTCTATGTTCGCCACGGCCCAATCCCAATCTGCCCTTATATAGGTATACATTCCCAAATGCATGGAAGTCTTACATTAGTAGCAGTACGCAAATGGCGTCCTCGAAGTACCACGAAATTGATGAGCCACTCAGTCCTGTAGCACGCCAATGCGTCCAGCCAGAAATGGGCTTAATAGTCTACATCATCCTCACCTGCCAACTACCTCTCGACATCTCCGCGATCCGAACACTCCTGGAATCCTCCCCACATTTCCTAACCCACCCCCGCCTCACCAGCCTCCTAGTCAAAACCCCCTCTGGCCGCGAAGCCTGGCAAAAAACCAAAGTCAACATCAACGACCACCTCATCATCCGCCACCTCCCCATATCCGAGACCCCTGACGACGACGTAAACGAGTACGTCTCCTCTCTCAGCTCCACGCCTCTCTCGACCGAGAAACCGCTCTGGGAACTGCACTTGCTGCTCTCCCATAACACCGTGATCTTCGGTATCCACCATGCGATTGGTGATGGGATTTCGATAATGTCGCTGTTGATGTCGATGTGTAGAAGAGTGGATGATCCGACGCAGCAGCCGAGTGTGGGGATGGTGGGGAAGCGGAAGGCCGTGGAGAGGTGGTGGTGGAGTCCGTTGTGGTTGTTTTTTAAGGTGGT